>JADLZK010001272.1:0-1470699 GCA_015847255.1 Hyparrhenia diplandra
CGAGACATTCTCAAACTACGAGAATTTGTGTCGGCTGCCAAGGCCGATAAAAACCTAACTTTGCTATCATCCGCATGGAGGGGGCGGCCCTACGAATGATGGACAAGGCCATTGAGCCCACGGCGTTTACATGGCGGCGGAGCAGCCTGAGCGGCCACGAGGCGGCCCTAATGGAGTCACCACGATGTGCGCAGCTTATTACGCTCACGAAGGACAAGGTCAAGGACCTCTACCGAACAGCGAACCACGGCGTTCCACGTCGACCTTGGCCGAACCATGGCTCGGGCTCGACCTGCGTCTCCGATCGCCCGAGGCCGACCCTAGCTCACCGCCCCCGGAAATCTCGGAATTCGTCCGAGGGTGGCCTGGCTCACCACCCTCGGGCGCCAAAACCCCGCCTCGCCCGAGGAGACCAGCTCTCCATCCTCGGGTGAAGCAGCCCAACTAGCCCGTCTCGGGTCGCCCGACCCTCGGGCGTGGGGGTTCCGTCGGGAGGAAAGGGAAAACGCCGCATTCAATGCGATGCGCCGCGGCCCAGGCACGGTGCCATCGATTATGCCCGTCAAGTCGACCTGTTGAATCGCCTCCCCAATCTGTTGATGGGACAAAAATTTGAACGGTGGCGTGTTACGCCACCCCGACACGGAAACCAAGATGACCTTGTTCATTCTCGGAACACCGTCAAAGCGCCACGATGGGGCGGACCCTCGGGCACTTGACACGCATGACGGCAGCCCACTTTGGGACCGGCCCTCGCCATGCGGACTGTGAGCGCGCCTCACGGGACCCCTCGGGGCAGCGCCGGCAAGACGTCGCCATCGGATCGGGCAGCGTGTCGCCGTCGGGCAACGTTCAAACCCGGCCGCACCCTCGACCGCGCACATGCAACAGTGCGGCCTGGGAATTAGCCACCTAGGCAACCACCAATGTAAACATTATCTCTCTCCTTCTCCTATAAAAGGGGGAGTAATGTCTCATTAGAAGGAGGTTCAATTCGGTTAGATTCCACTCAATCCCACTTTCAACTCCGGTTCACGAGAAAACGCCACCACAACCACCGGAACCACGATCGTGGGGGCTTGAGACCGCTTCTCTCCCACACGACCGCCAGCAACCCCTACCGCAGCTCATCTTTGAGAGTGCGAGTAACACGAGCGTGACGCACCCACGCTGGGACGTAGGGCCCCGTTGGCCTGAACCAGGATAAAACCGGCGCGTCCCGGTCCAGGTCCATCTTGCGCTACGCCATCGAGGGAGGAGGCACGCAGCCTACAAATTTTTTATTGCCGGCACCGGCACCCGCCGTTCCTCGAACCGCCAACAGTTGGCACGCCCGGGCAGGCACGCCGGTGCAATTCGCCAAGATCTCCACCAACCCTCATGGCGGTTCCACCTTCGTTTCCACCCCTTCGCCGTAGCACGTGCTCCCGCGCGGAACTCCACCGTTCTTCGGACCGGCATTCGTGACGATCGCCACCGACTCTGAGATGATCCTTCTGCCGGATCTACCGGGCCGGAGGAAGAGCAAATCGCCACCACGGGCGTGCCCACCATCGCATAATATGGCGCGAGGCTGCAAGGCGAAAACCACCAGCGCCAGCGAAGGCGCTCAAGCAACGGATTCGAATCCGACATTTCCCCGGGCGCGACTCGCGTAAGGGCTCCAGGAACCCTAGGCCTCGGGAAGATCCGTACCGGCGTCGGCCGTGGAAGGATGCCCGAAAACCCTACCAGCCGGGAAAACGCCTCCGGCTCCGGGGTCACCGAGGGAGTCCCGATGAATCCACGCAGCGCCAAAACCTCGATCCGGCCTTCGCCAGAGCAGCCGCCGGCGAGCCTCCCGTTGTTCCACCTGAACGCTATCCCATGGACATGCACTCAGAGGAGCGCATCCTTCTCGAGGATGCGGGGCGACCCGTCATGCCATCTCCTCCGGTTCGATTGGGGCCGGACCGAGCCGAGGGACTCGCTCTACCGCCCGAGAAACAGAACTTCATCCAAGCATTCGGCCGCCCCTGCAATCGGTAGGACATGAAGACGTATCACTATGACCCCACGAGGAATGCTTCAATCGCCGAGGTCCCGGGCTGCAAGATGGCCAGCTTCACCGGGACAGTTCGAGGGACGACGTGGACGCAGCCGCACGGGCGTAGCTTCCGCACTACGGCTCGCCCGCTCCGGGCCGGCAGCGCCGCCACAGCCTCGCCGGCCACGCAATAATCGGTGAAGACTTTGGCGTAACCGATTCGCGGAATCCGCGGCTTCGACGACCGGAGCGAACACCACAGAACAGGCCTGCCAGGCCGCCCCGAGAGCACCCTGGTCCCCTGAGGCGGCGACCCGAACGCCCAATGGAGCACCACACCTTCCCGACATACCAGCCCCATTCAACCGAGCAAGCCTCAACGTGGCGGCAAAGCAGCCCATGTTGGTACGCGAGATGCCCGAGCCCTACCACCGAGGGAAGACGCATTCGGGAAGGGCCTTCGCATCTCCTTGATAGGGCAGCCGTGCAACAAGCGAGAGCTGGGGCCTCCGTGAGATCGGGCCGCGACATCGCGGCGATGAGGAGAGTCCGGACAAAGCGTGACAAGGCTCAGCCGTACCGGCAAAGCCGGGCCTCGGCAAGGCCACCCGAGAACGCCCAACGACAACCGCAGCAACCGTCCCGGCCCAGGATCGCATCGAAGACCCCGCCAAGACCGCCACCGAGGCGCACCTCGCCTCGGGGGACGAGATCGAGCGACAACGCAGCACGCGGCGGAGGCAGCCCACCTCGGCGGGCATCGGGCGGACGAGAGACCCCATGCACGTCGGGAAGACCGAGGGTACTCCCCGAACCTCCCGGCCAGGCCTTCACAAGGGACATCGGGAGAGCACCACTCCCCGCGTTTCGTGCCACCTAGCCACCTCGAGAAGTATACGGGAGAAACTCATCCCGAGGTATGGCCGACGACTATCGGCTGGCCCTCGCGCCTTGCGAGGGGCACATGATGACAAGGTGATAATCGGAAATCTGCCCCTGTACCTCTCCGAAATCCGCGCGAGCTTGGCCGAACACCTTCCGCCCAACCTCATATCCAATCGGGACGGATTTGGTAAGGACCTTCAAAGGTAACTTCCAAGGCACGTATCTGCGCCGGGGAAATTCCCAGGACCTTCGAAACCGCCGACAAAAGTCCGGCGAATCCTGCGACTACATCCGGCGTTTCTCCAGCGGCGGACCGAGCTCCCCAATGTGACGGATTCGGACGTCATAGGGGCCTTCTTGGCGGCACCTCATGCCGAGACCTCATGAAGAAGCTGGGACGCCGGACTCCAACCGAGGCAAACGAACTAATGGACATCGCCACCAAGTTTGCCGGTGGTGAGGAGGCTGTCGGGGCTGTTCAATCGGGGCTCGGGCAAGGGGAAGCGCAAGGAAGAGGAGCCCAAGGGATCTCAACCTCGGGAGGGCAAAGAAGAATAAAAAAAGGATAAGAAGCGCAAGGGCAAGGGCCATGCCGCCCAAGCGGACGATGAAGACATGGTGGGCGTGGTCGACCCAAGGGCCCCCGCCCCCGCCACAAGAAACCTTCGACGACATGCTCAAGAAGCCGTGCGAACCATAGCTTCGGGTCAAGCATACCCTCGGGGAGTGCAAGAAGGTACGCCAACATTTCGCCAAGCTCAAGGCCATCCCCGAGGGTGAAGAGGAAGAGGCTCCCGAAGGTGGCGCCAAGGGCAACGAGGAGTTCCCGAAGGTGAACAAGCGCTTCATGATCTTCGGCGGCGGCAGATCAAACATGTCCGTGCGGCGGCGCAAGAAGAAGGAGCGTCGGAGGTTCACGCCACGGAGCCGGCAACCCCGGTTGTGCAAGTGGTCGGACCGGGCCATCACCTTCGACCCGGTCGGATCACCCCCAAAGACATCCCGAACCAGGGGCTTATCGGTGGTGGACCCCATCATCGCCAACACTCGGCTCACCAAGGTCCTTATGGGACGGAGGGAGCAGCCTCAACCTCATCTACGGAAGAAACTCTCGACCTCCTGGGGTAGACAAGTCCAAGACCCACGGAGGGCCGGCATTCAATGGCGTCGTCCCCGCAAAAGCTTAAGCCCCTCGGGCGGATTGACTTGCCGGTGTGCTTTGGAGACCCTCAAACTTCAGGAAAGGAGACTCTCACATTTGAGATCCTTGGGGTCCGCGGTACTTACCACGCACTCCTCTGACGGCCTTGTTACGCTAAGTTCATGGCTGTCCCGAACTACACGTACCTCAAGCTCAAGATGCCGGGGCCAAAGGGTGTCATCACCACGGCCCCTCACACCATCACACATATGAGTGCGGCGTGGAGAGCGTGGAGTACGCCGAGGCATTTGCCATTGCCGAGGCGCTCATTGCCGACGCCGAAAAAGAAGCTTTGACAAAATCACGATCGAGCACGAGGCCAAGCGCCGCGGGGCTTCGAGCCCTCCTCGGGCACGAAGAAGATCCCACTCGATCCCAAGAACCCGAAGGAGAAGCTGCTGACCATCAGCTCGGACCTGGATCCAAAATAGGAAGCAGTGCTCGTCGACTTCCTCCGTGCGAACGCCCAGATGTTTGCATGGGGACCCTCGGACATGCCGGGCATACCGAGGGGATGTCGCCGAGCACTCCCTATACATCCGGCGGGCTCGGCCGGTCATCATGCAGCGCTTGCGCCCGTTTTTGACGACGCCAAGCGTAAGATCATCGGCGAGGAGATCCACAAGCCTGCCGGAGGCCAGATTTATAAAAGAAGTATTCCACCCCGAGTGGTTAGCTAATCTGTATTAGTGGAGAAAAAGAATGGGAAATGGCGGATGTGTGTGGACTACACTAGTCTCAACAAAGCATGTTCGAAAGTTCCTTTTCCTTTGCCTCGGATCGACCAAATTGTCGACTCCACCGCGGGATGTGAAACGTTGTCCTTTCTTGACGCGTATTCCGGTTATCACCAGATCAAAATGAAAGAGTCCGACCAGCTCGCGACCTCGTTCATAACACCCTTCGGGATGTATTGCTACCTCACCATGCCCTTGGTGAGGAACGGCGCAACATACCGGCGATGCATGCAAATCATCTTCGGGGAACTCATCGGGCGGATCGTGGAAGCCTAACGTCGATGACATTGTGGTCAAATCCAAGAAAACGTCGGATCTCGTGGGGGACCTCGGGAAACCTTCGAAAGTGCACGAACAAGAAGGGAGTCAAGCTCAACCCCGAGGAGTGCGTGATTCGGGGGTTCCCGAGGGATGTTCTTTGGGCTTTAATGTCTCTCAACGAGGCATTGAAGCAAACCCGACCAAGGTGGATGCAATCACCAAGATGGGACCGATCCAAGATCTCAAGGAGTCTGAGAAGGTCATGGGCTGCCCGGGGCTTCATTAAGCGAGGTTCATCTCACGCCTCGGGAAAAGGGCCCCGCCCCTCTACCGACTCCTTCGCAAGTCCGAGCGCTTTGCACGGACCCGAGGGCGAAGAGGCCCTCGGCAACCTCAAGAAGCTCCCCGACAAACCCACCGGTCCCGGTACCGCTAAATCCGGGGAGAAACTTTGCTATTATACGTCTCGCCACGCCATGTCCGAGGATGCGCCGACGGGTCCGTCGCCACCCTCGAGAAGCGTGTACCGCCGAGGTCGTTGCTCCCGCCGGCTTCCTCGTTGGCCGGCCGTGAGGCGCAAGTAGATGAGGCCTCCCTTGCCCCCTCGATCCTTCCTTGCATGAAAAGATTGGAGCTTGTGAGATGGATGTGTATAAACAATGGCGCCGCAGGAGGTCCGTGGCCTTGACGGGTGCACTTATGTTTTAAGGTTGCGTTCCCGAATCTCTCGTTTATTGTGTGGCCGGGTCGCTTGCTTTCTCCGGGCCGCGAGATAGTAACCGTGGACGCCATCAGGGGCGATCCATACGGGTGCCGCTTGGGGCGATCCGTTTGCCTTGGTTATCTTGCTTTGGATTTGTGCGTGCGCGACCTTTGCAACTTAAACGATTAATTCGAGTATGCGCGAAAAAACTTTTTTTCTGAAAAAAAGTTTTGAAAAAGGAAAAGGCGGGGGACCTCAGGGGAGGGTCCCGGTGGGGGCCCCCATGTAGCCCCCGAGGGAGTTTTAGTCTTGTCTTTGGACGAGGCTAAGACTCCCTTAAGGTTTGCACGAGAAGTACTTTTTTCATAAAAGATGCAGATCTTTTATTGGGCGAAAAAAAACACAGGTGTTTGACTTCTAGTGCGGAATTTAAGGGTAGAAGCGACGTAGCTGTTCTATGTTCCGAGGCATTGGAGTAGACTTCGCCCTTCTCGTTCTTCGTTTGTAGGTCCCGGGCCTTAGTACTTCGGCGATGAAGTAAGGCCCTTCCCTGTGGTGGCGTGAGTTTGTGACGCCCTTTGTTGTCCTGTTTTTCGAAAGCACGAGGTCGTTGACTTGGAGCTCCCGAGGCTTCAGCCGCCTGGCGTGATATTTGCGCAGAGCCTGCTGATATCTTGCTGAGTGCAGGAGCGCAACGTCTCGGGCTTCGTCAACTTGGTCTATGGAGTCTTGCCTCGCCTGCTGGTTGCCTTGCTCAGTGTAGGCTCGCAGCCTCGGGGACCCGTATTCTATGTCCGAGGGCAGGATTGCCTCGGCCCCATAGACTAGAAAGAACGGGCTGAATCCCGTGGCTCGGCTTTTCGTCGTTCGAAGGCTCCATAGAACCGATGGCAGCTCCTGGTACCACCTTTTGCCGTACTGGTTCAGCTGATTGAAAATTCTTGGCTTGAGCCCTTGTAGGATCATGCCGTTGGCATGCTCCACTTGACCATTGGTCTTCGGGTGAGCCACGGCCGAGGTATCGACCCGGATGCCATAGTCATCACAAAAGTCGAGGAATTTCTTCCCCACGAAGTTGGTTCCGTTGTCCGTGATGATGGAGTTCGGGACTCCAAAACGGGAGATGATATCCTCAAAGAATTTCACCGCTTCCCCCGTGTGAGGGTTCACCACAGGCTCGGGCCGATCCATTTGGAGAACTTGTCGATGGCGACTAGGACATGAGTGTGTCCTCCGGCGCCCTTTTCGAGGGGTCCAATCATGTCGAGTCCCCACACCGCAAATGGCCACGTAAAGTGGTATGGTTTGCGGTGCTTGAGTGGGAGATGTGTTTGCGTGCGTAGAATTGGCATTCCTTGCAGTGCAAGACGACTAGATTTGCGTCGGCATCGCCGAGGGCCGATAGAAGCCTTGCCTGAAGACTTTACCGACTAGAGTCCTCGGGGCAGCGTGGTGACCGCATTCCCCTCGGTGTGTGTCTTCGAGCAATTCTTTGCCTTCAGCCGAGGGTATGCATCGCATGTACACTCCCGAGGCTCCTCTCTTGTAGAGTTCCCTTTTTTCTCCGATTAAGCGCAAAGGACTTGGCCCTTCGGGCCACCCGGCGAGCCGGTGTTGTCTCGGGCAGCTCACCTCGGGTGAGGTACTCCAACAGCGGGCTTCCTCCGGTCGAGGACTGGGTCGACCGCCATTGCTTCGGGCGTGGCCTGCCCGGGGCGCCTTCTTGAGCCCCCGAGGGTATTTCCATGGGTGCGTACTTGACCGAGGGTTCGTTGAGATCTCGGGCACGTTCGGTGGAACAGTACCTCGGGTTTGTCGCGACCTTGGCGAGCTCATCCGCGCCTCATTGTAACGCCCGGGTGTGTGTTTGTGCTTCGAGTCCATGGAATTTTTCCTCCGACTTGCGCACTTCTCGGCAATACGCCTCCATCTTTGGGTCGTGGCACGCCGAGGCTTTCATGACTTGGTCGATGACCAACTGCGAATCCCCCCTGGTTTCCAACCGTCGGATTCCGAGGTCCGCCGCGATCCGGAGACCATTGACCAGCGCCTCGTATTCTCCGCGCGACGTTGTTGGAGGCAGGAAAAATACAGCCGGATGGCATACTCGTGTGAACCCCGAGGGGTGAGATGAAGAGCAAACCAGCCCGCACGCCGCCTTCGTCATGGATCCATCGAAGAACATGGTCCAGCACTCGCCTGGATGGGTGCGGGGGTAGCCGTGTATCGGTCCATTCGGTCACAAAGTCGGCTAGGACCGGGACTTGATCGCCTTGCGGGGGGTAGGAATGATATGGTCTCGCCCCTGAGCTCCACCGCCCACTTCGCCACTCTTCCCGTGGCCTCTCGGTTTTGGAGAATCTCCCGAGGGGGAACGAGGACACCACGCAATGGGGTGTGCGAGGAAGTAGTGACGAAGTTTCCTTCGCGTTAGTACGATGGCATACAAGAGTTTTACGATCTCGCGAATACCTCGCCTTGGTGTCGGAAAGCACTTCACCGATGAAGTAAACGGGGCATTGTACTGGCAACGCGTGCCCCTCTTCCCGACGCTCCACTACGATCACCGCGTTGACCACCTGGGTAGTGGCAGTGACGTATAAGAGCAAAGTTTCTCCTGGATTTGGCGGTACCAGGACCGGTGGGTTTGTCAGGAGCTTCTTGAGGTTGCCGAGGGCCTCTTCGGCCTCGGGGGTCCATGCAAAGCACTCGGACTTGCGAAGGAGTCGGTAGAGGGGCAGGCCCTTTTCCCCGAGGCGTGAGATGAACCTGCTTAATGAAGCCAGGCAGCCCATGACCTTCTGTACTCCCTTGAGATCTTGGATCGGTCCCATCTTGGTGATTGCATCCACCTTGGTCGAGTTTGCTTCAATGCCTCGTTGAGAGACATTAAAGCCCAGCAACATCCCTCGGGGAACCCCGAATACGCACTCCTCGGGGTTGAGCTTGACTCCCTTCTTGTTCAGGCACTCGAAGGTTTCCCCGAGGTCCCCCACGAGATCCGACGTTTTCTTGGATTTGACCACAATGTCATCGACGTAGGCTTCCACGATCCGCCCGATGAGTTCCCCGAAGATGATTTGCATGCATATTTGGTATGTTGCGCCGGCGTTCCAAACCGGGAGGGCATGGTGAGGTAGCAATACATCCCGAAGGGTGTTATGAACGAGGTCGCGAGCTGGTCGGACTCTTTCATTTTGATCCGGTGATAACCGGAATACGCGTCAAGAAAGGACAACGTTTCACATCCCGCGGTGGAGTCGACAATTTGGTCGATCCGAGGCAAAAGGAAAAGGAACTTTCGGACATGCTTTGTTGAGACTAGTGTAGTCCACACACATCCGCCATTTCCCATTCTTTTCTCCACTAATACAGGATTAGCTAACCACTCGGGGTGGAATACTTCTTTTATAAATCCGGCCTCCAGCAGACTTGTGGATCTCCTCGCCAATGATCTTCCGCTTGGCGTTGTCAAACGGCGCAAGCGCCGCATGATCGGCTTCGAGCCCGGCCGGATGTCTAGGGAGTGCTCGGCGACATCCCTCGGTATGCCCGGCATGTCCGAGGGTCCCCATGCAAACGTTTGGGCGCTCGCAGACGCGGAGGAAGTCGACGCAGCACCGCTTCCTATTTTTTATCCAGTCCGAGCTGATGGTCGCAGCCTTCTCCTTCGGGTTCTTGGGATCGAGTGGGATCTTCTTCGTGTCCGAGGAGGGCTCGAAGCCCCAATGGCGGGCGCTTGGCCTCGTGCTCGATCGTGATTTCGTCAAAGCTTCTTTTCGCGTCGGCAATGAGCGCCTCGGCAATGGCGAGTGCCTCGGCGTACTCCACGCTCTCCACATCGCACTCATATGCGTGATGGTGTGAGGGCCGGTGGTGATGACACCCCTTTGGCCTCGGCATCTTGAGCTTGAGGTGCGTGTAGTTCGGGACAGCCATGAACTTAGCGTAACAAGGCCGTCCGAGGAGTGCGTGGTAAGGTACCGCGGACCCCAAGGATCTCAAATGTGAGAGTCTCCCGCCTGAAGTTCGAGGGGTCTCCAAAGCACACCGGCAAGTCAATCGCCCGAGGGGCCTAAGCCGCTTCTTGGGGGACGACGCCATTGAATGCCGGCCCTCCAAGGCGGATCTTGGACTTGGCTACCCCGAGGAGGTCGAGAGTTTCTTCGTAGATGAGGTTGAGGCTGCTCCCTCCGTCCATAAGGACCTTGGTGAGCCGAGTGTTGGCGATGATGGGGTCCACCACCGGCCGGATAAGCCCCGGGTTCGGATGTCTTTGGGGTGATCCGACCGGTCGAAGGTGATGGCTGGTCCGACCACTTGCGCAGACTTCGGGTTCGGCTCCGTGGCGTAGACCTCCCGACGCTCCTTCTTGCTTGCCAAGACGGACATGTTGCCGGTCTTTGCCACCGAAGATCATGAAGCAGGTTGTTCACCTTTGGGAACTCCTCGTTGCCCTTGGCGCCACCTTCGAGCCTCTTCCTCTTCACCCTCGGGGATGGCCTTGAGCTTGGCGAAATGTTGGCGTACCTTCTTGCACTCCCCGAGAGGTATGCTTGACCAGGGAAGCTATGGTTACGCACGGCTTCTTGAGCATGTCGTCGAAGGTTTCTTGTGGCGGGGGCGGGGCCCCCTTGCGGTCGACCGCAGCCACCATGTCTTCATCGTCCGCAGGCGGCATGGCCCTTGCCCTTGCGGTTCTTATCCTTTTTCTTATTCTTCTTGCCCTCCCCGAGGTTGAGATCCCTCGGGCTCCTCTTCCTTGCGCTTCCCCTTGCCCGAGCCCCCGATTGAACAGAGCCCCGACAACCTCCTCACCGGGCTAACTTGGTGGCGATGTCCATTAGTTCGTTTGCCTTCGGTTGGAGTCCGGCGGCCCCGGCTTCTTCACGAGGTCTCGGCATGAGGTGCCGCCAAGAAGGCCCCTATGACGTCCGAATCCATCACATTGGGGAGCTCACCCATTTGCTTGGAGAAACGCCGGATGTAGTCGTGCGAGGATTCGTCGAACTTTTGTTGGCATTTCAAGGTCCCGTAAATTTCCGGGCGTAGATACGTGCCTTGAAGTTACCTTTGAAGGTCCTTACCAAATCCATCCAGTTGGATATGAGGTTGGGTGGAAGGTGTTCGGCCAAGCTCGCGCACTTCGGAGAGGGTACAGGCGATTTCTCGATTATCACCTTGTCATCATGTGCCCCCGCAAACCGGGCAGCCAGAGATAGTCGTCCGACCATACCTCGGGACGAGTTTCTCCCGTATACTTCTCGAGGTGGCTAGGTGGCCTGAAACACGCGGGAGTGGTGCTCCTCGATGTCCCTTGTGAAGGCTTGTGGCCCGAGAGGTTCCGGGGAGTACCCTCGATCTTCCCGGCGTGCATGGGCGTCTCGTCACGCTGGTCGCCCACGAGGTGGGCTGCCTCCGCCCGCGTGCTCGTTGTCGCTGATCTCGTCCCCCCGAGGTCGGGTGCGCCCGGCGACGGTCTTGGCGGGGGTCTTCGATGCGATCCCGCGGGGCCGGTTCTTTGCGGTTGTCGTTCAGCGTTCCCGAGGGTGGCGCTTGCCGAGGCCCGCTTTGCTCAAGGCTGGCCGAGCCTTGTCGGCTTTGTCAGGACTCTCCTCGTCGCCGCTGATGTCATGGCCCGATCGAGGCCGAGCCTCCGCTTGTTGCACGGCTGCCCTATCAAGGAGATCTTTGAAGGCCTTCCCGAACGCGTCTTCCCTCGCCGGTAGAGGGCTCGGGCATCTCGCGTACCAACACTGCCGCCGCCACGTTGAGGCTTGCTCGGTTGAATGGGGCTGCTATGTCGTGAAGGTGTGGCGCTCCGTTGGCGTTGCGTCGCCGCCTCCCGGGGACTTGAGGTGCTCAGGGGGCCGGCCACGCTGGGCAATGTTCTCGCCGGATGTTCCGCTCCGCCGCCGGCCTTGCCGAGTCCGCCCCAATCCGGTTCGCAAGTCTTGCGCTTGTGCATTCCGCCGGCAGGCCGCGGGCGCCGCTACCGGCCGACGGGGCGGAAGCCGCCGGTGCCGGGCTCGCCGTGGCGGCGTCGCCCACATCGCCCCGCTGACACGTCGGTGAATCGCCATCTTGCGGCGGGACCTCGACGTTGAAGCATTCCCTCGTGGGGTCATAGTATTCGCCCTCATCGCTTGCGTGGGGCGCCGAATGCTTGGATGAAGTTCTGTTCGGGTGGTAGAGCGAAGTCCCTCGCCTCCCGGGTCAAAGCCCCAATCGAACCTGCAGGGAGGCGGCATGACGGGTCGTCCCGCATCCTCGGAAGGATGCGCCCTCCGAAAGTGCATGTCCATGGGATAGCGTTCCCGCGGAACAACGGGAGGCCTGGCCCGTGCTCTCCCGGGGCGAAGGCTTCGGCGAGGTTTCGCGCTGCGTGGATTCACGACTCCCTCCGGCATGACCGAGCGGAGGCGTTTTCCCCGACGATTAGGGTTTGAGGCATCCTTCCACGAGCGGACAAGTGCGGATCTTCCCGAGGCCTAGGGTTCCCAGGAGCCCTTCGCGAGTCGGGCGCAGGGAAATGTCGACTCGATTCGAACCGTTGTTTGAAGCGCCCTTGCGCGCCGGGTGGTTTCGCTTTTGCCCGCCTCGCGCGACACCGTGATGGTGGGCACGCCGTGGTGGCGTCTTTGCTCTTCCTCCCGCCGGTAGATCCGGCGTAAGGATCATCTCGTAGTCATGGCCGATCGCCACGAATGCCGGCGTCAAGAACGGTGGAGTTCTCGCGCTGGAGCACGTGTTCGGCGGAAAGGTGGAAACGGCGGAGCCGCCATGAGGGTTGGTGGAGATGAATTGCAATACGCAGCGTGCCCTACCGGGCGCGCCAACCGCCGGCGGGTTCGAGGAACGGCGGGTGCCCCGGTGCCGGCAATAAAAATTTGTAGGCTCGCGTGCCTCCTCCCTCGATGGCGTAGCGCAAGATGGACACGGACGCGGGCGGTTTTATCCCGTTCAGGCCAACGGGCCCTACGCCCAGCGGGGGTGCGCCACGCTTCGTGTTACTCGTGCTCAAAGATGAGCCTCGCAGTAGGGGGTTCAAAGGTCGTCGTGTGGGAGAGAAGCGGTCTCAAGCCCCACGATCGTGGTTGCGGTGGTTGTGGTGAGCAGTTTTCTCCGCGTGAACCGGAGTTGAAAGTGGGATTGAGTGGAATCTAACCTAATCGAACCTCCTCTAATGAGACATTACTCCCCTTTTATAGGAGAAGGAGAGAGATAATGTTTACATTGGTGGTTGCCTAGGTGGCTAATTCCCGAGGCTACACCCGTTGCATGTGCGCCGAGGGGTGCGGCCGGTTTGAACGTTGCCCGACGAAGACACGCGCCCCCGATCCGATGGCGACGTGCCGTTCCTCGGCGCGCCCCCGAGGGTCCCGTGAGGCGCCCTCACATCCGCATGGCGAGGGCCGGTCCCGCTGGCTGCCGCCATGCGTGTCGGGTGCCCGGAGGGTCCGCCCATCGTGGGCGCTTTGACGGTGTTCGAGAATGAACAAAGTGTCATCTTGGTTTCCGTGCGGGTGGCGTAACACGCCACGGGTTCAAGATTGTGTCCCATCACCGGATTGGGGAGGCGATTCGGCAGTCGACTTGACGGGCGAATCGATGGCACCGGTGCCTCGCCCGCCGCGGCGACCGCATTGAATGCGGCGGTTTCCCTCCCTCCGGACGGAACCTCCCACGCCCGAGGGTCGGCGACCGAGACGGGCTAGTTAGGCCGCTTCACCCGAGGATGGAGAGCTGGTCTCCCCGGGCGAGGCGGAGTTTTTGCGCCCGAGGGTGGTGAGCTAGGCCACCCTCGGACGAATCGGAGATTTCCGGGCCGGGTGAGCTAGGCCAGCCGGCGACCGGAGACGTGTGGTCGAGCCCGAGCCATGGTTCGGCCGCGGCCGACGTGGAACGCCGTGGTTCATTTGCTCAAGAGAGGTCCTTGACCTTGTCCTTCGTGAGCGCAATAAGCTCAGACGCCGTGGTGACTCCATTAGGGGCCGCCGGGCCGCTCGTGGGGCGCTCCGCCGCCATGTAAACGCCGTGGCTCAATGGCCTCGGTCCATCATTCGTAGGGCCGCCCCCTCCATGCGGGATGATAGCAGGCTAGGTTTTATCGGGCCTTGGCAGCCGACAAATTCTCGTAGTTTGAGAATGTCTCGAGGCCCAATATTTTGGTCCCCGACAAAGAGTATCTTAGGAATATTCATTCTAGTCTAATTTATAACATGCTAATTACTTGTATGATATTAGTGGCATAGGTTAATCCTAGACTTGGACAATTATCATTATATTATTTATCTTTATCTTGGACTTATCCCGTTGAGTTATGTTTGATGCTCATGGCTACTCGCATTATAATATTGTAAAGTGAATGATCTCATAAATAAATCATATTATAAAATCATTAGGTAGCTCTTATCTCTCTACCTTTCCATAGACTCCCTTCCCCGTGGTAAAATATAAATACGATACCGGATTACTCCCTGGTGAAGTGCTACAATTGGTATTTCTATCCGCGGCGCTTTGCGTATATCATGTTCAATCTTTTATCAAGGCCAATCTATAAATACCATGCCCCGCATTTCTTTGAGCGTTATTGCTAGGGTGACAGACTAGTGTATAGGTAATGCCTAGAAATGAGTGGTATACCTTGAGTTCATATCCCGTGAGATTAATTCCACTATGGATAATGTGGCTAAGCTACATCCCACTACTAACACGCCTAACTTCGCTTTATTGGATCATGAGGTTAATCCCATATCCAAGCTAACATGATTAGATAGATATCCCATATATATTTCTCTCGCCTTCCTAATTAGGATCGTGTTAGAAATATCAACATTATCCAGTGGGAAGGTGATGAGAATGAAGTAGTAGGAGCCGATGACTCTGTGAGTGTCGCTGCCACTGACACCTACTTCTGGGAATATGATGGTGTGGAGTGCTTCTCAGGAAGGAATTAGGAACAAGGAGGCCCCTGTCAATGCCTATGGCGGGACCAACAACCGATCGAAGCAAATCGGCTCTCATAGCAATTTTAATGGGTAACCTAATCGATGGCAACAAGGGAAAGTGGGGGGCATGGTTTTAAGTCGGCCGACAAGTTGGAAGAGGTAGATATTGGCGACGGTGACAAGCCAAGGCCGACGATATCGCTGCTCACCGATTCGAGTTCAAAGTTACGATTAGTAAATCTTCTCAAAGAATTTAAAGATTGTTTTGCATGGAATTACTCGGAGATGCCTGGATTGGATCGTTCTATTGTTGAACATTGGTTACCCATTAAGCCAGCTACCGCCCTCACAAGCAACATCCTCGAGAAAATATTTGAGGACAAGGTATTGGCCGATGTGAAGAAAGAAGTTGAGAGATTATTAGAGGCAAACTTCATTCGCCATGTAGATATGCGTAATGGATCTCAAGTATCATTCCCGTTTACAAGAAGAATGGAAAAATGAGGGTCTCAGATAGATTTCGTGAGATCTTAACAGAGCTACACCCATGGATAGTTACCCTATGCGATTCTTTGATTTATTAGTAGATGCCGCCGGGCATGAAGTCATCACTTTATGGATGGGAACGCTGGATACAATCAGATCTTTATGGCTATCGAGGATATTTCGAAGACAACATTCAGATGCCCGGGCCATATTGGTTTGTTCGAGTGGATAGTCATGACATTTGGGTTGAAAAATGCCTAGGTGCAACTTACTGAGGGCCATGAACTATATATTTCATGAGTTGATCGGCAAAATAGTAGAGATCTACATTGATGATGTAGTAGTTAAGTCAAGAAATTATGAGAAGCATTTAGCCGATTTGAGAAAGACCTTGGAGTGCACAAGGAAGCATGGTTTAAAGATGAATCCAAACAAGTATGCTTTTGGGGTCTCGGCTAGAGAGTTCTTGGGTTTCTTGGTTCATAAGAATGGGATTGAAGTTGGAAAGAAAAGCATGGAAGCTATAGACAAGATTGCTCCTCCAACCGATCTTACAAAAACTGCTAGTCATTACTTGGCACAATCAACTTTGTGAGAAGGTTCATATCCAATTTATTAGGAAGAGTGTTGCCATTTTCTCCACTACTAAAGCTCAAGAAGAACCAGAAGTTTGTGTGGGGTGACGTACAACAAAAGGCTCTAGATGAGATTAAGGAATATATGAAGGCACCACCCGTGCTTTGGTCCCTCCGAGACTTGATAAGCCTTTTAAGTTGTACGTGAGCGGTCGATAGCCCCGATGATAGGATCGGCCCTCATACAAGAGGAAGATGGGAAAGAGCGAGTAGTAGCTTACCTTAGCCGAAAAGTCGTTGGATCCCGAAACACGGTATTCGGCTGTGGAGAAATTGTGTTTATGTGTTTACTTCTCATGTACTAAGTTTTGGCACTATTTGTTGAATGCCGAATGTGTGATAGTATCTAAATTTGATGTAATTAAGCACATGTTATCAATGCCGATTTTAAATGGTAGAATCGGTAAGTGGGTTTTGGCTTTATCCGAAGTTTGAATTAAGGAACGAATCAACAAAGGCTGTTAAAGGTCGTCATGGCTGATTTTGTTACCCAATATCATGATCTCTCCGTTGATATGGTTAGTATTGCACCTTGGGCGTTATTTTTGATGGATCATCTTGTGATAAAGGCGGTGGTATTGGTATTTTGCTAATTTCACCCAAGGGGGCAACTTTTGAGTTTGCTATTCCTATTGGATATCTTGCTACCAACAACCAAAGTGAGTACGAAGCATTGCTCAGGGGACTTCAACTTCTTGTAGAGGTAGAGGCCGTTGCAGTTGAAATCTTTGGTGATTCAGAGTTGGTGATCAAGCAGCTGACTGGCGAATACGAATGCAAAGATGATATCTTGAGGAACTACTATGAAGAATGCCAAGAACTCCCGAAAACCTTTCGGGTGGTGGTCTTACGTCATATCCCGAGAGAACACAATGAAGAAGCAAACAGATTGGCTCAAAGTGCTTCGAGGATATCGTGAGAATCAAGAGATCTTTCTTCGTTGATGAACATGCGTCGGGCGTTGATCGGGGCAAAAGATGATTGGAGAAAAGAGATTGCCGATTATTTAAGGAATCCATCACAAAAGGTCTCCCGAAAGCTCAGGTATAAGGCTATCAAGTTTGTGCTCCTTGATGATCAATTATATTACAAGTCCATAGATGGAGTACTACTCAAGTGCTTGGATCAAGAGGAGGCCAAGAGGATGATGTATGAGGTGCATAAAGGACTATGTGGTGCACAACAGTTGGCTCACCGAATGAAGTGGATCATTAGAAGAACTGGTTATTTTTGGCCAACCATGTTGGAAGATTGCTTCAAATATTACAAAGGGTGTCAGGATTGCTAGAGATTCGGGAACATTCAGAGAGCTCCAAAGATCCGCTCGAACCCTATTATTAAACCTTGGCCGCTCGGAGGTTGGGGTATAGATTTGATTGGACAGATTCATCCTCCATCCAAAGAAAGGCCACCGGTTTGTACTTTTGGCCATGGATTATTTTACCAAGTGGGTTGAAGCTATTCCTTTGAAGAAGGTCACATCAGAAAATATGGTCGATTTTGTTAAGGAGCATATAATTTATAGGTTTGGGATTCCTCAAACTGCTACAACCGACCGAGGATCTCGGTTTATTTCTTGAGTTTTGTAGCTTCGCCGAGGAGATGGGAATCAAGTTGTACAATTCTTCTCCTTATTATGCTCAAGCCAATGGCCAAGCAGAGGCATCAAATAAGATTATGATCAAAATCATTCGAAAAAAGATCGATGAGAAGCCTAAGAAGTGGCATTTGGTTGTCAATGAAGCTTTGTGGGCTTACCGAATGGCTTGCCATGGGTCAATTCAGACATCGCCCTATGAGCTGGTATATGGACATCATGCGGTGTTGCCATGGGAGATGCAATCAGGTTCTAGGCGAGTCATGTTGCGTAAAGATTTGAAGAACAAAGATTATAAGTGTTTGATGATGGCGAGTTAGAAGACTTACACCGACTCAACTAAGGGCATTGGAAAGCATTGAAAAGAATGAGATACGTGTTGCCAAGTACTATAACAAGAAAGTCAGGGTTAAACAATTCACAGAAGGAGACTTAGTTTGGAAAGCAAAATTGCCACTTGGAAGCAAGGATCGAGCATTTGGCAAGTGGTCTCCTAATGGGAAGGACCCTTTCGGGTTATAAGGTATGTACCGGCAATGCATATATAATGAAAAATTTATGGGAGAAGAATTCTTTTCATCCATCAATGGGAGATTCTTGAAAAAAATTCTATCCTAGTGTTGAAGTTGGGAATTGAAACAAAGATTGTTCCAGTAAAAAATAGCCGATGGATGAACATCGCCTTCAGCTAAAAAATGTATGTGTACATTTCAAACATTCAAGAACAAATGACGAAAAGATATGTCGCCTTTAGAACAAAATTCAAATGAGCAGAAATGGGACTTTATTCATTCAAAGTTCATTACAAGGTTCCGGAGACATTGCCAAAAGACAGTGACCTTCAAAAAACAAAAAGATAGATCATATATCATCTAATCCTAGGTTCTAAGCTACTCGGCAGAGTCCTTCTTCTTCATGGCCTCCTTGATCTTGTCGACACGAAAAACAATGTTCATGGAAGGCAGAGGGAAATAGAGCAATGGGACAGAAAAGAGATGGCAGCAGATGGATGGTTCTCGGATTTATTTAAAGACGACACGGATCAAATACGGAAAAAGCATTGGATATAAACCGTTTTTCAAAAACCATATGGTTTTCACTACCAGAAAAACCGAAGTCGGTTTCTAATAAAGCCGATACGATGTGTATCGCCTCTAGTGCAAAGGAAAAATCCCTAATGAACAACTTCGGACGGACTTTTTTTTTTACCCTTGGTCGGTTTATCTGGGGAAGAGATGGGGCATTAAATGAGATTGATGGATGCCATGTGAATGCCCTAGAAACCGAGTTGTTTATTATTATAAGCAAGAAATGTGATTGGATAGGCTGACGTCGTACTATTCGGCTATCTTGCTCGGGAGTTCAATTCAAAATAGAGGTAATTGGCAAAGAATAATGAACAAAGATTCTTGAAGGAACGGATGTTTTCCTACGGATTGAAATCAAAAAGCAGACGTCTATTCAAAGGAGTGTATCAAAGGCCGATCGATGTTCACAAAGAATGGAAAACAATTTCATACACAAAAGACATTTTATTCATGAAAAGGGGGCAGGGCCACCACACCAGGATTACAAACTAAATACAAAATAGTTATTCATCTACAATGCTATTGTAGATGGTCTTCAAGTGAAGGTACGCAGTAGGCAGCCTTTGAACGCGATCGGGGCTTTGCGTCCTCCACCTCGATCAGCCTCGGGATGCACTGATCAGGCGGCTGAAGCGTTCAGCTTGGTCTAAAAAAAAGGGAGGAGAACGAAGATAGATGAGTTGCAGAAATCAGATGGGGATGAAACACTTGGGATCAATGGAAACTTACGGTTCACGTGATCCACCATGAAGGTCTGATGCTTCTGGAGCCTACCCAGGAGATCTTCCCTCTCTCCTAGCTCTGGAGGGTCTCCTTGTGCGCCTTCTTCTCGCTCGAAAAGCGGCGGTATTTGGTCGACCTCCGATTCGCACCATTATTTGAAGATTCAAAAGAAACGGATGTTAATGTAAAGGAAAAGGAAAGAACTGGAAGATGTGATAAGGTGAACTCACTCTGTCACCGGTTTCTTTGTAGAGCGGGGATCGGACCCTCCGACCTCCTCTTCGGCTGGGCGCTTGTTGCCTGGGCTCGCCATAGATCTTGAAGTTATAGGAAGAAGAAAGGCTAGAAAGTATGGAGGCTTGGGTGACTGTTGCCAGCAGAGATATATGCCTATATTTATATACAGAGGGGAGGTCAAGGGACACAATGTGGACTCGCTATGAAGATTCGGGAATTAAAGTTAATTGAGTACCTGCCGAAATATCCTCAAGAAGTTGGGACGACTATTGCCGTTCACATTAGATTTTGGTGAAAGTCAATTCCGAATAAAAATATTTTCATCCCGAAATTGTGGGGCATATGTTAACACCAAAATTTGGTAAGCCCGATTAACAGGTGTGGGCCGGTACAAGATGCTAATAAGGGTGTTTGGTAAGGATTTATTCAGATAGACCTTCATTCGTAAGCTACCCGAAAAGCTGAACAAGATTCGGCAAATTGCCTGTGTGGTCGGGGTCCCACAGCTGTTCGGCAAGACAAGAGGGCGACAGGAGATAGGCTATCTCGGAGGAGAAGGGCCCATGGAGCATGCGCCACATCGACTCCAGAAAGGCTTGAAGCTTAAGTTATCTTTAATTTAGGTTTTCTTTATTGTAATCGTAGTCGGTTAGGACTCGTGTCACGTCCAGGGTATAAATAGTAACCCTCGACCATTGTAAAGGATATCTCTCAATCAATACAACAAAAACCAGCCCCGTACCACCCTTCAAGTCCAAGTCGTGTCGTCGAGTTGCTACGAGAGGAACCATCGATCCGTCGACCTCCGTAAGTACCGGCAACCTTGCATCATGTCTAGTATCATGTGGTGGATTTAGATGTGTGCAAGTAGTCTTGTTTCAATGCTTAATATCATGCGGTGGATTTAAGTATTGGCAAGAGGGTTCTCTGTTAGGTCATGAGTCATGCGGCAAAGGCTAAGATCTAGCTCGGAGCTAGTTATCGGCTCTATTAGATTTGGCAAGATCTAATAGATTCATTAAGTTACCATGTGTTGCAATGTTCTTTTATTTATTTATTATTATTGCAATCACCTTTTGCCCAATCTAGATTAATAAGACTCAGCTTCATGTTGTTTCGGATCTATCTTAAGCTTAAATTATGTTATTCATCTAGTTGCAAAGATTAGATCTCATACTTATAACAGCCGAGTTAAGATTAATCTAGGTTGTTACATGTTGTGGGTTCATGCACGTTAGATGTAAGTAGGCCTTGACAGACCGGGTACCGCGGCGCGATGCGGTGTCTTTGGGTTACTCTAGAGCTAGTCATCCGGGGTGGACTAGAGATTAGTTTAATCGATAGGTTTTATTTATGTCTACTTGTGTGTTCCTTCTTCATGGACCCCAATTTGGCAATCCTGCTGAATATGGTTATGCTTTAATGAGTAACAAGTATTTATGGATCTATTTGGATATATGCATGCTTTTAGCTTCTCATGACTAGATTGTATCATGCGGTGGATTGATCTAGTTGTAAGGAGTGGTGTAGATGTTAACAAGCTGTATCATGTGGTGGATTAGCTTGTTAGGGTTTATGCTTGACGGGTTAGGAAGGCTAGACGTGCGGCAGACTAGTTGGAATGATCTATGCATGTGTTATCTGAATTAGATCTATATTTATGAGTTACCGCTTATAATTACCATGTTGATAAAGTGGAATCGATCTATGTTATATGCTTTGCCATGTTATATCTTAATGATCAGCTTTCACTTGTTTGAACATGTATGTTTATGTCCATTCGGCAAGTATGTTTCACAATGTTATATTTTCGGTTTCTTACCGAATGCATCATTAAACCTATTGGCAGACAGCTTCTATAGCTGTATGTCATCGTAAGTGGCTTCAGGGCCGTACATGTGGAACTCGTCTTGGTCATCTGGGACATGGTCCCGCTTCTCATGGTTTCATCCCTTGTTAGTTTCAGGTCAAACTGACTGGCACGCCTCCGGAATCAAGACACCCGGGATCCTGTTTGAAGCTAGCTCATCCGGCCTATTTGTGTGTATGGCACAAGACACTTTTGTGTCAACACTTTAAGGAGGAGATACTTGCACAGCAGAGCAGATTCTTGAGCAGCGGCAGGCGGCAGCCTCGCCGAGCTCCTCTAGAGTTAGAGTTGGGTAGCTCGGTCCTCTCAGGTACCGCAACTTCACCGTCTTAGCCGCAGAGCAATAGGCATGTCCCAGAGCTCCTAAGGTGAAGCATGTCAACCTTCTTGAGTACAGCTCGAAGGCCATTCAGCGCTTGAGGACTAGGCCACTTGAGAAGTGGTATCCAGATCAGAGGCAGCCAGGAGTTGACTATTTCCACACAGCTCTGCACGAGGACTTCTTCAGGGCATATGTAGATCATGGCACCTTCACAGAGCACAGGGTCATCTCAGTTGTTAACTTCGCCAGAGTCCTTGGAGAGCAGTTTCGGCAGTACATCACCTTCCTACCAGGTTTTGCAGACTTGATTGGCAGATCGGGCAGCTATGTCACTTCGTGGATCCGTGAGTTCTTTGCTACAGTCTGGATAGCACCAGATCACTCAGAGATAGTCTTTAGCTTCCTTGGTCAGAGGCGATAGATCAGTGGTGCACGTGCTAGAGAGGTGCTGAGGATCCCCCATAGCGACACTAAGCTCCACAGGCTTTGCTTTCTAAATACACGACCCCCTTGCCGTACTCACAAGGGTGTCGTTCCCATAGTGGACTTCGTGCGTCCTTGCTTCGGCAGTGACTTTGGAGAGGGTTCAAGCAGGTTGCCCACAGACTTGACTCCCATAGCTCATGCTCTTGATGCTATAGGCTGACGCACTATCTTACCAAGGATGGGATACAGAGAGGGCTTCACTCGTCTATAGCGGTGGCTAGTTGCTCACCTTTGTCGCGAGGAGACATTTGATATTTGGGACTTGATGCTCTGTGACATTGAGGACGTTATCTATGGCAGCTTCACCACCACCAGGTGTATGGCCTATGCTCATTGGCTGACATTCTTGATATTCATGACTTGTGGCCCCCTTCCAGAAGCAGCCGTCCAGGAGCACGCTATGACACAGGATGAGTTTCCTCGGTATGATGCTTCCTAGCTTCTAAGGAATGCTACTCGAGGTTACTCCTCTTCGACAGAGCCATAGACCAGTAGTGCCAGAGTCAGCCGTAGAGCAGGATGAGATCATCAGAAAGCTTGCAGAGGACGAGAAGGAGGAGCTAGTGACAAAGGCCACAAAGGGACGACTTTGTGATTGAGTTGGATCGATAGTGAGGATGAGGATTTCCTACCTCCACCCAGATAGCACGATGCAGAGGCTAGCAGCAGTCTTGCGGCACAGATCCTTGAGAGGATGGAGCGTTCTGAGCGTGTGACCCAGGCATCGCTTGCTGTGATCACCGCACGCCAGGATGAGTTTCAGCGGTAGCAGCTTGAGCTTTAGAGGCGGCGAGTTGAGTTCCAAAGCAACAGGCGGCAGCAGTACAGCCAGCAGTACATGCAGCTTATTGCCCATCTTGTTTAGAGTCCTGGTACACCACTACCACCACACTTGCTTCTCCTGGCTCGGGCTCGGCCTATACAGCCCGGTGGGCTTGAGTCACCGCCACCTCGGTCTCGGGCACCAGGACCTTACACCGCCAATTTGTTTGCTTCCCCTACCCAGCAGGTGCCTCGGCAGTTTGTGACCCCTGGTTACCCCCTTGGCACACCTCTCCATACGGGGTTTACGCCCGATCACGCACTCAGATGTTCACTCTAGGGTCAGGGGCTTTTCAGGCTAGCTACAGTCAGATCACAGGCCAGCCGACACCGACAGTGACCACAGCTAGTCCCTCTACCTCAGCGGTGCCTGTCCCTCAGCTTCAGATTCAGCCTCACATAGCTCCAGTGGCAGGGACAGACACTACACAGCTACTTTCGTTGTCAGTTGCCTCTACAGAGCCTGGTATCACTCTTGCAGCTCCACGGACTTAGTTAGCACCCCCGATGGCTTCTACTCAGTAGCTTGCTTCTTCTTCAGAGCCACAGTGGTCGGATAGTTGGTGCTACAGCTTTAGAGACAGCTCCTCCACTCCACAGCGACCACAGAGCCGGCCCAGACCGCTTCATAGTCAGAGGGTCCTTCGTCTGCTCCTCCTCCGTCTGACCCTTATGTTTTGGTCCTTGATTCCAAAGAGGGAGAGGGTTCGAGTATGTTAGATTTAGGGGGAGCGTGTGAGTGGAAATCGTTTCTCTTTTGAGTGTCAGATACTTTCATGCATCATGTGCATCATGTTTACTTTTAATGCACCCGTGACTTTTGTGTGGTGCATCGTGGACCTATATGACATGTGTGCTCTCTACTTTCATGTTTATATCGTGGACCATTAGATTAGCCCAATTCACCCCCTCTTGGGCATCTTGATCCTTTCAATCACCTCGTGAAGATCTATGATTTATATTCAGCACATTTTTTCATCCGAGGTCATTTAGTGCTTCGTTTGACCAAACATGCATAAAGGTAGTCTCACACATACATGTATAAAGGTAGTCTCACACATACATAAAGGTCATCTCATTCTTACATAAATAAAGTCTTACAGACGCACACACTAATACAAAGACTCCACATTCAACAACTAGCTAGCTTGCCATGACGACTTTCCCCTTGACACCTTTTCGCTCCCATGGCAATATGTCTTTGGGTAGGTTCTTTTCAACAACACCAATCTTCTACGAAAAGTCTGTGAATAGCTATATTGCAAAGCATAACTATTGTACTCATCAACATCGTCCACGCCATCAACTCCGATAATGCACTGTTTCCTAGGGACAACCACATGCTTTGTCTTCTTCTTTGGTTGGTCGTGATTGATCGGGTCAGGTAAATAGAAAACTTGTGCGACATCTAAAGTTTACGACCTAGGGGTCATCTCGATAGCCTACCTTGCCGAGGTCAACGGTTGTCAACCTAGTGGCATCGAACATGGCCACCGCATGCCCGCTCCATAGTCAAGTTCCCATATTTCTTCAATGATGCCAAAGTAATTGATCCTTCGTCCCTTTTTGCCGATGGCTTCTATTCGAACCCATTTGTTTTGGTTCACACATTTACTATTCTTCACATATGTATAGTATGTGTACCCATTGATGTCGTAAGCTTACCACGTTGTGACTTGTCTCGATGGCCCCGATGCTAACCTGTTCACGATAATATCATCCATGGTTTCCCCAGTCGGTATGTTTTAGTCCCTTAGCCATGAAGTTAATTGTTGCTTGTGTTGTTTTCGTGACCCACTCATCCGAGCGGCCATTCCTCTCCTCCGTAATTTTAGCCAAGTGTTCATCAACGTATGGTCGCATAAGCGTTGAACTCTTTAACACACTGTAATGCGCATGACTCACTTGTTTGTAGTCTTGGTCAACGAACATTTTTCTCCCATTGGTGCCTTTCCCAGTGGACCTACCCTTGTGACGTGAATCGCGTTTACCAATCCCTCTCTGTACTTTTAGATACTCTTGATAGCACTCGATGACTTCTTCAGTATTGTAACCCCCTATCATGGAGCCCTCTAAGTATGCTCGATTATGCATGAATCGGGTTAGAACCGATATGAATCGCTCGATGCACCACATTTCATGCAAGTAGCAAGGGCCCAGTGCCTCTATCTGATGAACCATGTGAAGCATGAGATGTGGCATTATATCAAAATAAGCAGGAGGCATACATATCTCTAGCTAGTTTTGGGTCTCCACCACGAAATCATGTAGTTCATGAAGCTCTTTCCTGTCAATCGTCTTCGGGATATCTTTGAAAAGAAGTAGCACATGCGGGTGATGGCCATTTTTAGGAAATCTAGCTTTATAACCCCGATTACAATAGGTAGTAACACTGTCAAGATTATACGACAATCGTGAGCCTTGCAAAGTGTGTTATTGACAGGTCTTTTATGGACACTAGTTTCTTGACGTTCGCTGAAAACCCAGTCAGAACTTTAACCGCCTTTAGGTAAGTGCATATAGCCCTCCTCTCTTCTTGGGTCAAGTTGAAGCTAGCCGCGGGCAGAGTGTATTTCCCATTTTCCTCAAGTACGGCGTGAAGCTCGGGCTTCACCTTTAGCTGCACCATGTCTTTCTGTGAGTTCAGACCATCCTTTGACTTAGCCGTGTCCATCAAGAGACCCATGGTACTCTCAAAGACATTCTTCTTCAAGTGCATAGCATCAATGGCATGGGGAACCTCCAAGTCTGGCCAATATTCTAGATATTTAAAGAAGATCGATTGTTTCTTGAAAGGTACGCCATCGATAGGAGGTGTACTTCTATCTCTGTTTATCCCATCAAGATTCTTCTTTCCATAGATGATGTGTAAGTTTTTCACCATTTCAAACACATGTTTTCCATTGTGACGTCTCTACGGAGGGGGTTCAGTCTCTAGAGTGTTGTCGAACCACTGTTTCATCTTGCTTCGGTACTTGTGAGTTGCCTTTAAGTGGCATCGATTCCCCATGTAAACTACCTTTTTGGATGCATTTAGATACACCCATATAGTACCATCTAAGCAGACTACGCATCCAGTCTTACCTTTGATCTGTCCGGACAAAGCAAACAATGCGGGATAGTCATTGATAGAAACAAAGATTATGGCTCGACATATGAAGTCCTCCTTTCGAAATGCATCATACATCAGCACCCCTTTCTTCCATAGATTCTCGAATTCTTACAACAAAGGCTCGATAAACACGTCAATGTCAATGCCTGGTTGATTCGGACCTGAAATGAGAACAATAAGAAAAAGGTATTTTCTCAGCTAGCATAGGTACGTTGGGATGTTGTACATGGTCAAGATCATCGGCCAAGTCTTTGTGGTCACTCATCCTCTCATTGAAGGGATTCACTCCATCGGTGCTCAATCCAAACCGTACATTCCTTGGGTCTTCAGCGAAGCCTTTGTGCTTCTCATTAAAGTTTTGCCACTGAGTACCATCGGCCGGGTGTGCAATCTTATCATCATCTATCTTATACTGATCTTGCCACCATGTCATGAGTGCGGCTTTTTTGGGGTCCGGGGAAGATTCTCCTCAAACGGTCGGTCTTTGGGGGGTACCACATTACCAAGGCAGGAATTCTTCTTTGCTTCGGATCAATGCCTAATGGAGTGACCTTTTGGAGGTGAGCATCATATCGGCTTTTTTCCCACCCTTCTTCCTCTTGTTCACTATGGAGGCTTCGTCCCCCGTTGTACGCATTGTTGTTCTTGTACCGATTGGCCCCGCACCTAGGACATTTATCTAGACCCTTGAGCGTGTCACCACGAAAAAGGGTACAATGGTTCGGGCATGCATGGATCTTTTCAACACTCATTGTTAATGGACTTATATCCTTTTCACTTGGTAGGTATTGGCGTGGTCTTGAGTTTGGTCGTGGCAACAACCATGACGGGGAGATGCAAATGGATCATTAAAACTACAATCCGACCAGCCGTACTTGGCCTTCAAGATGAGTAGCTCAAGCACAAAACATAGTAGTGTCCAAAGTGTGTTGGACAACCCTTGTCAACAGCATACGTTTCCTTCGATCTTTGCTCTCACCCTCTCTAGGTTTTCTAGACCTTTCATGCTTTTTCATAATATTTTTGGTCCAAGGGCATTAAGCATTTCCTCCAAATATTCACCGTCATCTTCATCCCCGACCGCGTGCTCGGCATCATTTTCAACACCACCTTTGTCCCTACCATCCCCGACATGTGCTCCGTCATCATTATCAACGGCATCCGTGTCCATACCATCACCACCAAGTTCATTGTCGCTCGGGGTTCCTTCACGGTTCAAGCTCTTCGAATACGGGACAAGCGCTCTAGGGTTTCGGGTCATCTCCTAGATCATCGAAGTCGACGTCACCAACAACATTTTCACCATGATGAATCAGCATTGTGTAATCCTTAACAAATCCTCGTGTAATCAAATGTGATCCGATGTTCTCCACGTGTCTCCATGCTATCTCATTCTTGCAATCGCGACACGAATATATTATTGAATCCTGTGTCAATGTCTTCGCATGATTCTCAGCGGCTTCAATAAATTTATCCATCTCTTCACGAAAACCTGCCTTCCACCTTAACGTGCCATACATCCAAGCCTCCCCTGTACTCCATCCTTTTGGATAGCAATTAAACAAAATACATCAAAATACTAATTAATCGAATATTTAAATGCATGTACATGGCAAACCCTAAATGGTTACAACTAAGAAAGTCATTAATAACAAAATTGTAGCACACACTAATGGATTATCATTTTAGAAAATTTTAGAAAAAATCATAGCATTTGGACATCATATGAAAGAGAAAAAACGTGTTACAAATTTGCACTAGGAATTAAAAAAATCATGTTCATCAACCATGAACACATGAACCCTAGATATTTTATTAGTCCACTAAAATAATGTAAGAGAGACTAAAAAATATGTCTAATCCAACACTACCACTAATCTACCCTAGTATCTCCAAATTTAAGCTCTAGTTTGCTCCATACAAAGCTCAAGCACCACAAAAGAGAGAGAAAAGCAAAATCCAAATTAATCCCTAACCAACCAATATAACTAGAATTAAAGGGTAGGAATAGCATTTTCTTACCTTTTTGAAGCTTCCCACCATAGGATTTGAGTTGAAAACCTCCCCCCCTTAGTAGAGCAATTTTTGGGAGGAGCCCAAGGCCTCCCAACCTTTTTTTTGTGAGTTTGAGTGAGTGTCTCGAGGTGGAAGAAGGTGGCTGGTTTGGCCATATGCTCTGAACCCTTTGTAGGGGTAGCTAGATCTGGGCCGCCCCTAATGATGGTCACATCGGGGCGGCTAGATAGTGAGCCGCCCCCACTAATAGTAGGGGCGGCTTGTAACCACCTGACCACCCCTAATGTGTCGGCACAAGATGCGGCGTATTTGGATATTGAGCCGCCCCCCAATAATAGTAGGGGCGGTTCGTAAAGACCGGGCCGCCCGGGCGATTAAGTAAGACCCGGCCGCCCCTAGTGTGCCATTAGTAGGGGCGGCTGGCCACCGGCAAAGGCTTGTCGCCCACCTTGTAGGGGCGCTTTGGGGTTTTGAGCCGCCCCAACTCAAAACCCCAGGCGCTCCCATAGTACACGTTTGTAGTAGTGGTTTTCGCAAGCTGTGTGAGTGTGTGTCTTTTTCGGCCAATTTTGCTTGTGAGCAACAAATCCGTCTTTGTTCTTCGGCTCGGACACTAAGCAAGGAATGAACCAGGACCAGGCGCATGCTTCATGGAATCACCCAAGGGTAGGAGGGTCTCCAGCGCATGCGCAAGTCCCAAACGAAGCCATTGGGTGCCTTGGCTTTTTTCGAAGACTAGTATCGACATGACGCAGACACTTGCAACAAGGTTAGACAAAACTCCTACTTACTCCCTCTCCCTTTCATAGTTTTTTCATGAGTCAAATAATCTCAAGTTTAACCAAATATGTATATAAAAAAAACTAATAATACGTAATAAGTGTCCATAAATGAATCATGAAATATATTTCATATGATGAACCTATTTGAAGATACAAATGTTGATAATATTTTTTACAAATATAATTAAATTTAGGAAAGTTCAATAGGGCGATGAGTGTACAAACTCCAATTCAACAAACCATGGTGTGGTTAGACACCCACTAGATCAAAAATTTTCCTAGCACATCGATGTTTTATGGCCAGAGAGCACGCCACGGGATGAACCCGAGGCGGTTTGTTCGGGCCTCAATTAACTTTGGAGCCGGCGGTTTATTCGCGGTGACATTGAGAGCGGGTTTTTATCTTTGGTTCGGGCCCTCGATCCTTGATCGAGTAAAGACCTTTACGTCCAGTCGGCGTGAGCCTGTTTTTTGATTGATGGGGTCAACCGAGGATCGGTTGTGTTGTTTTCTGACACTTGAGGTGTTCAAGTTGCATTCTCTATTGCGCTCTACTTGCGCTCTCCTCTCTGAGGTGCTCCTTGGTCGCCTTTTATAGTTTAAGGGACCGAGGGGCTCGCTACGGTCCTAGTCGGATACAAGGTGGGTTGTCCGTCGAGGATTCGAACACCCAACCCTAAACAGAGATCTGACTAGAGTTCTATCCTAGTTACAATAGAAGTCACCGTAGCTACGCTTCCATTGCCTCCTGAGAGGTGTTGGTGGCCGCGAGGCTAGCATAGAACCTGCGAACAACTCGGTAGAGTTCTTTGGTGATCCCGTATCCACAAGCCCCGAGCATCTCAAGGTTGAGTCATGAGAGCATCTTGCTCTTCTCGGATGAAGCCTTGATATGGTCTCGAGATCATCGTATGGTGTGCGCTTTTGAAAAAAGTGCACCCGTAGGGTGTAGACCCGAGCTTCTTGCTTTTTGGCACAAAGATTTGGAAGGTCTTTGAGTTCTTCTCCTCCGTCTTCAGGTTCTTCCCATCTCGGAGTTCTTCTAACGGTGTGCACTTTTGAAAAAAAGTGCACCCATAGGGTGTAGCCCCGAGCTTCGCTTTTTGGCACAAAGAGCTGGAAGGTCTTTGAGTTCTTCTCCTCCGTCTTTGAGTTCTTCTTGTCCCGGAGACTTTGAAAAAATCTTGCCCCCGGTATCCCTAGCCCCCGAGCGTCTTGGAGTTCTTTCATAGATAGAGCTCCTAGATGCTCTTGAGTCTTTTTTTTTTTTTTCTCTTTTCCGTGCAACCATGGGTCGCCAAAGTGCGATTTTTCTTGCGCACGGCTTTTCGAGGGAAACGTCTGCGTGTTGCGATCTGCGTAATTTATTGGATCTTTCTTTGTTGATATTTCTAACACGATCCTAATTAGGAAGGCGAGAGAAATATATATGGGATATCTATCTAATCATGTTAGCTTGGATATGGGATTAACCTCATGATCCAATAAAGCGAAGTTAGGCGGTGTTAGTAGTGGGATGTAGCTTAGCCACATTATCCATAGTGGAATTAATCTCACCGGGATATGAACTCAAGGTATACCACTCATTTCTAGGCATTACCTATACACTAGTCTGTCACCCTAGCAATAACGCTCAAAGAAATGCGGAGCATGGTATTTATAGATTGGCCTTGATAAAAGATTGAACATGATATCTCGCAAGCGCACGGATAGAAATACCAATTGTAGCACTTCACGGGAGTAATCGGGTATCGTATTTATATTTTACCACGAGGGAAGGGAGTCTATGGAAAGGTAGAGAGATAATAGCTATCTAATGATTTTTATAATATAATTTATTTATGAGATCATTCACTTTACAATATTATAATGCAGAGTAGCCATGAACATCAAACATAACTCAACAGGATAAGTCCAAGATAAAGATAATATAATGATAATTGTCCAAGTCTAGGATTAACCTATGCCACTAATATCATACAAGTAATTAGCATGTTATAAATTAGACTAGAATGAATATTCCTAAGATACTCTTAATTAATATACATCTATGAATACTACAATTAGTGCAATACATCTAGCTATCATGACAAGATTAGATTACTTCTATACATGGCAAGCATTACCAAAGACAAGCAAGGGCGAAACTTGTTCATCTTCATAATTAAAAAGCTCGGCGTGTCCTCTGATCCGGAGGGTGGACTCAAAGGACTCAACAGGGCTGTCACCCCCGCGATCTACCACCACGACCCGAATGTAGGGTGCAATTGCGGATAAACGTTGTATAAACACCACGTTTACATTGCTTATCACCCAAATAGTGATCATCTATATGAGTGCTATACAATTCCATGCATAAAATATAAAGCAATCTTACTAAACTAAATATATAATCATAGCAAGCATAAACACATAACAACAAGAATATAATAATTATAAAGATCAAAGCCATAACAATTGTATTCTAAATATAAGAGAACTTACAGATTGAATACAAGAGAGAAGTCTCAAGAACGATCCTTGCTACTTCTTGACTATCGGGGAACTCAAGATGAACTTGATCTTCAACTAGACCTAGTTATGTAGCTAATCTACTTCTAGTATGAACTAGAGCTTAGGTCTAGACTTATTTGGACTTGGATGAATATGATTGATTATGAATTTCTTTTTAGCCTCGTGGTAATTTGGTCTTCTTATATAGTACTTGGTGATGAACATCAACCCTTGGATCAAACCGACCTTCAACAACGGTGTAGATACAACCTCAAGGTCGGTGGTAAACCGACATAAAAATGTGAGGCTGATTGGCCGCCCCCACTGGTAGGCCTACATGGCACTTGGCGGACGCCCGGGGGTGGAGTGCCACCTCGGCTTCCGTCTTCTCTCGGTGTCCTCTCGGTATCTTCTAGAATGTTTTAGTCCACTTTTCGGGTTGATTTGCTTCACGGATAAGTTTGGTCTTTATTTGCCTTGTAATTGTCTTGGTATTCTAGAACCTTCTCCATTATTCTACGTATTTTCCTATCAAGTCCACGGAAAGTCACGAGAATACCAAAACTCGTGGAATTATGTTAGTTCGACCCCCTAGACTTATGTTTAGTCTTTGACTTTAGCCCTTAATTCATATTAAATAACTTAAAAATTTTATGATATAACAAGTGTCAGCATTTCTTTGGAATTGAGGTGACCGTTCAAAATTTGGTTGCCTCGTCTTCTATGGACCCGGTCTATAGGAAAGTTGTCTTACGCCTATAAATTGGGCACGCTAGCTATGTGGAAAGCAGGCGTCTTTCTTCTTCACTTCTCCTTCTTCTGTTGGAGTCTCCCTCTTACGTAGAATAGCCTTTTTCGAGCTTACGAGTCATGGTGGTGGTGGTGGGTGAGCGAGTTGGATCAGCCTCGGGCATGGTCTTGAGCCTTACGAGGGTTCTTTTCTTGCAGTGAGGGATGTCTTTGTGAAACGGAGTAGAAGGGGACTACTCGGTGGTGGTTCCACTCTTGGACGTGGCTAGCAGCGGGAGAGGGATGTCTTGTGAGAGGAGATTGTAATCCGCCCGTGGTCGAGTTCTCTGTCGGCTCCATCATCCTATCCCACTTCGCGGCGTCTATTGAAGAGCTGGGCGGACTCACGCCGATTTCACACTAGCTTTGTTGTGGGTGGGGTGATTTCTTGGTCGGTTTGTCGATCCTCACGATGTCCATCGGCTTGATTGGCTTGTTCGGGACAGTTCTTTGCTTTTTGCAACCCGTTAGTCTACCTTTGAGTCTTGAGGAGCCACTATTCATGCCTTCTTGGGGTACTTCCCTCTCGGTGAGAGTGTTGTGCTTGTAAGGGCTCTTTTTTCCCTGGGGCGGCGGCTTTTGAACTCGTGGCTCGTGGTTCCCTGTTCCACCGGGGTTCTTCGAACCGAGTACTTTTTGTGCAGGTCTTGACTCATGCGTGGTCTTCTTAGTGCTCGTTGGTGCTTTGGATTCCCGTGCAAGGGTCTTGACTTCAAGTTATTGGATTTGGAAGGATCCATCCCTTTGGCGGTCGGTGTCGGTGGTTTGAAGTTCGACGCAGGCCCCGGCGCTCCATCTTCGTCGCTCTTGGATGCGGACTCATACGCCTTTGCTACGATGTACTCTTGAGTTGTTGGCCCCTTAGTCTTCTTTGTATCTTGTGCGTAGGAGTTCTTTCACGGGCCCCTCGTGCATCGAGTCTTCTTTGTATCTTGTAGGGAGTTGTTTCCCATGTCTCTTGTAGCCGATCAAGTGATTGAATAAAGAGATCTTTTCTTCTTCAACTTGTGTCTTGTATTATTTATACTTTTATATCCTTGTATCTGTATGGTAAGCTTCTGTTGTGAAGTCCTTGTATCTGAATAGAGCTGGATGCTTGATTCGAGCCTTTAGAGTTCTTCTTTAGGCTTCTAGCTTTGTCTTCTCCTTGCGACTGGGGCTGAGTAGTTTGGAGTTTGGCTCCGGCTTGTCGGGGTTGTTTTTCTTTTGGCGTGTCACCTTGTCTTCTTGTAGACTTCTTTGTAGTAGGTTGGAGGCGTGCTCTGTGCGTCGGGGTTGTTTTCCCTTGACGCTGACTTATCCTTTACGTGGACTTGTCGTAGTAGTTGGAGTCGTGCTCTGTGTGCCCCTGATTGTTTCCTCTGGTGGATCGGCGTATCTTTTTTAGACTTGCTGCGGGATGTTGGAGTCATGCTCGGTTTGTCGGGGCTGTTTTCCTCGGCGTCGCGATTTTTGTCTTTCCTTAAGACTTGTCGTTGTAATTTGGAGGCTTGCTCTGGCCGGCGAGGTTTCTTCCTTTTTGGCCTCTAGCCGTCTTATCGTTAGACTTGCTAGCATAGTTTGGTGGAGGCTGGCTCCGAATAGAGTTGTTTTAACTCGGGTTGCCGCTTTTGGGCTAGGGAGCTCCCATGCTGTCCGGTGGACTAAAGCATGACATCCCTTGAAGGGTTCTCGGTCAGGGCCCATTTAAGTGCGGAATTGAAGGTCGAGGTGGTTGGGTTTCTATTTCACAACACTACAATCCACCTGCGCTGGGTTGGCTGCTCTGCTTTACGAGAGGCGTAATGTGAGGCGATGGGTTTCTATTTCACAACACCACACCGTTCATGCCCGGTCGGAAGGCCGTCCGCTTTCATTGGACATAGTGGCACTTTACGGACCCTCGATGGCCTCTGCGACCTAACGTGCGATTTCGCCCTCTCATGGGTGGCGGTTCTCGATCTCCCATTAGGATTTAAGGAGTGGATGCTATTCGGAGATAGGACTTCATGTTGGTTCCATCCTTGATTTGGTGACCTCCGTTTCGGTGGTCGGGGTAGCCTTCCTTTGGTCGACTTCTTTTACGTGAAGTGCCAAAGTGGGCTGTTTGTTGACTTCTCCCTTGGGAATTTGATGGCTTCGCTCACGGTTGACTTCTTTTTTGGTTTGAAGTGCGGGGGGGCTGTTGTCTTGGTGACCTCTCCTTAGATTGGATGGTCTAGAGTTCCTTTCAGGCCGCCTTCTTCTTTTTGAAGTGTCGGAGAGTTGTTTTGCTTTTGAGCGTCTTCTCTTCTGTTTGTGGTGGCCTTGGGTTTCTCTTTTTATGGGTAGAACCTTACGAGGCTGGCTTATGTGCGGGGAGTTTCGATCTCTTCTCCTTCCATTGTCATCGGCTCGTAGGTTCGGTCCCGGTACTCTTTTGACGATGAAGGGTCCTTCCCATGGACTGAGCAGCTTGTGCTTTCCTTCTGTCTTCTTATTTCTTTTGAGTACTTGATCTCCTGGGTTGAGTTTTCTTGGACGTGTAGTTTCGTCATAGTGCCTTCTTAGTCCTTGCAAGTATCTTGCATTCTGAAGGGTGGCATTTGTTCTGACTTCTTCTGCATAGTCGATTTCGAGTCTTCTTGTCTGTTCTCCTTCTCCTTCTTCGAATTGCTCGATCCTTGGAGAGCTCCATATCAGGTCCGCTGGTAGGACGGCTTCTGATTCGTAGGTTAGGAAGAAGGGGGAGTACCCTGTTGCTCTGGCGATTTGAGTTCTTAGGCCCCGGACAACTTATGGGAGTTCTTCTATCCATTTAGCTCCGTAGTCCTTGAGTTCTTCATATAGTCTCGGTTTCGGCCCGGCAAGGATTAGCCCATTGGCCCTTTCCACTTGCCCATTAGCTTGAGGGTGTGCGACAGATGCGTATTCCGCAGTCTTGTGTCCAATCTTCGAATTCAACCGCTATGAAGGGTGGTCCCAGATCTGTGATGATCCTGTTGGGCACTCCGAATCTGTGCATGATTTCTTGTATGAACTCGACTGCTTTTGTGGAGCTGTAGGTGACCAGTGGCTTGTATTCTATCCACTTGGTGAACTTGTCAATGGCGACGAAGATGTATTCATATCCTCCTTTAGCTCTTTTTAAGTGGTCCGACTTGATCAAGTCCCGGCATGAAAAAGGCCATGATGGAGGTATGCGGTCGAGGTTGTGTCTTTGCCGCGTCGTGCGTCTGTCTTGCAAACATTTGGCATCCTTTGCATCTTCTGACGAGTTCTTCTGCGTCATTGAGAGCTGTTGGCCAGTAGTATCTAGTTACGAATGCTTTTCCTACGGCGTTCTTGACGCTGCGTGGTTGCCGCGGCATCGAATGGATTTCTTTGAGGATTTCTTTTCCTTCTTGGCCGATGCATTTGAGTAGTACTCGATGATCTTTGCTCTTTTGTATAGTGTTCTTGCTTCTTCTCAAGATCCTTGTGGCTTCAGCTTTGTCTTGGGGTAGTGTCTTGTTCTTGATGAAGTTAATGATATCTTCGATCCAGGGAGTTGTTCTACCACCTGGAGATATTATCATTACTTCTGCTAGAGCTGATGGCTCGATAGCGGCTTGTCTTACGGGTTCTCCTTTATTGAAGGCTTCAAGAGTTCTTCGGACGAAAACTCACGGAGGGACTTGCACTCTATCGGATCCAAGTTTGGCTAAAATGCGTCTGCGACCCACGTTTGAGTCTCGGAGGACATGGAGGATTTCTAGGCCTTGGAAGTTCTTTTCGGTTTGCGTGCTTCTGCGAAATAGAGGCCCATGTTGTCCTTTGTGCGATCTCATTCTTTGTTGACTTGATTGATGACAACAGCGGTGTCGCCGTATACTTGAAGTCTTTTGATTCCCAGAGATCTTGCTATTTTGAGGCCATGAATGAGTGCTTCATATTCCGCCTCGTTATTTGTAGCTTGCCACATGATTTGCAAAGACGTATTTGAGTTGTCTTCCTTATGGAGATATGAATAGAATCCGGCTCCTGCTCCCCAAGCTTCAATGATCCATCGAAGTACATGCTCCAATGTTTTTTGATGTCTTCGGGTATGGGTTGTTGGAGTTCGTCCCATTCCGCTATGAAGTGGAGGCGCTGGGATTTTATTGCTCTTGGCGGGGTGAACTCTAGATTTAGGGATCGAGTTCTCTTTGCCCATTTTGATATCGTTTCGTTGAATCTCGTTCCGCGGGGATATCTCCAAGTGGGGAGTTCGTGACCACTGTAATTTTGTGGTTGTCGAAGTAATGCCGTAGCTTCCTTGAAGTGATCGGTATGGAGTAGAGTAGTTTTTTATGCGTGAGGGTAACGAGCCTTGGACTCTTAGAGCACCTCGCTCACGTAGTAAAAGCGGCCTTTGCACTTTGGCGTGTCAGGGCTCTTCTCTTTCCACGATGATTCTTTGATTGCCCGACCATCGTGTTGGTTCTTTGCTATGTATAGCATGAGGTCTTCTTGGTCCTTTGAAGGGGTTAGGGCGGGGGCGTTAGGTATTGTTTGAGTTCTACAAAAGCCTTATGCGCTTCGCAGATCCACTCGAACTTTCCCTTGGTCTTGATTAATTTGAAGAAGGGTAGTCCTTTCTCTACAAGTTTTGATATGAATCTGTTGAGTGCTGCCATGCACCCAGTGAGTTTCTAGACATCCTTTATGCTTCGGGGTTGTTTCATCTCTGTGAATGCCTTGATTTGCTTGGTGCTGGCTTCTATGCCTCTGCTGCTGACCAAGAACCCTAGCAATTGCCCCGATGGTACTCCAAAGACACACTTGGTTGGATTGAGCTTCCACTTCCACTTCTTGAGGTTGTTGAAAGTCTCTTCTAGGTCTTGGATCAGAGTGTCTGGCTCTCTTGTCTTCACCACCACATCGTCCACATATGCTTCGGTGTTCTGCCCCCGACCGCTCTTCTAAACAAGTCGTAGACGCCCTTTGATATGTTGCTCCGGCATTTTTCAGTCGAAGGACATTGTTTTGTAGCGGTAAAGAGGAACGAGCGGAGTGATGAAAGAGGTCTTGCTCTGATCTTCTTTTTTAGCGCTATTTGATGATAGCTTTGAGTAGCGATCCAAGAACGATAGTAGAGCTGATCCTTTGTGGAGTCCACTATCCGGTCGATCCTTGGTAGCCGAAGGGATCTTTTGGTAGTGCTTGTTCAGTACGTGTAGTCCACACACATGCGCCATTACGAGGTGTTCTTCTTTTGTACCAGAACCGGGTTGGCTAGCCAACCTGGATGCAAAATTTCTCTGATGAACCCTGCTGCGAGTAGTTTCACGATCTCCTTTTTGATGGCTTCTTTCTTTTACGGCGAGAACCTCCTTAGTCTTTGTCGATGGGTTTGGGCGCCATTACGAGGTGTTCTTCTTTTGTACGAACCGGGTTGGCTAGCCAACACGGATGCAAAATTTCTCGATGAACCTGCTGCGAGTAGTTTTCACGATCTCCTTTTTGATGGCTTCTTTCTTTTACGGCGAGAACCTCCTTAGTCTTTGTCGATGGGTTTGGACCCTTGATTGATGTCGATTCGTGCTCGGCCCGGCTTTCTCGGGACACCGGGCATATCCGTGGTTTTCAGGCGAAGATGTCTTTGTGTGCCCTTAGAAAGGCTGGTGGCTTGAATTCTATTTTGGAGAAAGGTGGCGCTGATGATCGCCATCTTGGATGGATCACCGATGCGCAAGTCGATGTGCTTTCATTCGGCTTCTTGTGGGGGTGCCAAGATTGCATGTTTCTTGGCTGGGATCTCGAGCTCTTACGGATTCGTTTCCTCCACCATCTTGCTGACTTCTTTCTTCTCGAGGACTCCTTCTGTCTTGTTTGCAATTTCAATAGCTTGTATATCACACTTTCGAAGGCTTTCTTGAGGTCTCCTTTGATCGAAAGAACCCCAAAAGGTGTCGGCATCTTGAGTAGAAGATATGGGTAGTGTGGAACGGCCATGAATTTTGCAATTGCTGGTCTTCCCATGATGGCGTGGTAAGGTGACTCAAGATGCGCTGCCGAACTTGATGTACTGCGTTCGGTAGTTGGTCGGAGATCCGAAGGTGACTAGCAAGGTGACTTGTCCGATTGGTATCACTACTCGTCTAGGGACAATCCCGTAGAAGGGTGTGTTGGAGGGAGCGATCAAACCAGAGAGGTCCAGTCCCATCTTGTCCAGTGTCTCTGAGAATATGATGTTTAGCCCTGCTCCTCCTTCAATCAATACCTTGGTGACTGTTACTCTAGCTATCGTGGGTTCTAGCACCAAGGGATACAATCCGGCGTTGCCTACGCTTGTCCATTGATCCTCCCTTGTGAACTGTATTGGGTACTGGGACCAGTTGAGGTAGCGTGGCGTCGTGGGTTCTGCTGCCATGATTGAACGGAGTGCCAGCTTGTCTTGTCACCTTCTTTTTGATCCAGGAACTCTAGAGAATATGACATTCAGAGATCTCATTGCCTTCTAGAAATCTTCGGTTTTAGGTTCGTTATTGTGTTCTCCTTTGTCTTCTTGACCTTCCCGTTTCTGAGCAGAATTGTTTCCTCCCTTGTATTTGTCTGGAATATCGTGCAGCTCCCAAGCGTATCTTTGAGCTCGGGTGAAATATGCAAAGGCCAGTCTTCGGCTTTATGTTGCTTACATTCTTTGTTATTGTTGTTGTTGTTGAACTTACGCTTATAGGGCTTCTTTGGCTTCTACCTTTCACGGCAAGCGGTGTTGTCCGCCCTTTCTTCTTGATCTGTTGAGAGTTGTTTTGTTCCTTCTTCTCGCCTTCTGAGCTCTTCCTTTCCGGGAAGCGTTCCCGGGTTCTTTCCTCAACGCCGATCATCTTCTCAACAGTTTGTTTGAACTGCTCATTGGTTCTTGGGTTGTCTTTGTAGAAGTCGGAGAATTGCCACCTTGAGAAGATCCCGATTACGAAGGCATCTATCACTTCCCTTTACGTGATGTCGTGCACTTGTGATCGCATTTCACCAAACCTCGGTAGTAATCCCTTAAGGTTTCTCCCTGCTTTTTGCTTGAGCCCTTTCAACTCTGCTTGAGTAATTGGATGGGTGATGATTCTCGAAGTTGTTGCGAGAATACTTTCTGCAGGTCTTCCCGATGACGATTGAGCCCTCTTCGATCTTGTCGAACCATTGGGCGACATAGCTTCTAGGGCCATGGGAAGAAAGGCGCTTTTGGCGTCATCATCTCCTCCTCTGCCCATTTCGATTGATTGTGAGTAGACTTCGAGCCATTGCACGGGCTCTGTTTTTCCCATCATATTTTGAATGGTTGGAAGGCTTGAACTTGGACGGTAGCTTGACTTCTTGTAGTCTCTCCGCGAAGCATGGGAACCTGTCGTAGCCTTCCGTAGCTTTTTTCAAGTCTCCTTGAGGTTCTTCCTCCTTATGTGCGGGTTCTTGCGGGTCGAAAACTTGACTCGCAACTTCTTCATGTCGGCTTGGTCTTGGGCGAGTCCTTCCTCGGGGTCTCGGCTTCCCTCATCGTCCCTCCGTGGCGGCCTGGGTCCTTGGGTTATTCTCGGCATGCTCGGCCTCTCGAAGGCGCTCGACCAGACTTCCTTGAGCACGAGAGTTGTTTGCCCTCATTTGTGGCGTTCTTGGAGCTCTTTTCGCGGGTGGCTTTCGCGGCGCTTCCTTGATGAGCCTCTTCGCGTCATTCAGGTTTGAAGCTGTCTGAGGCGACTCGGCCAACTCTCATATTTTCTCATGGGTTGTATCACGTTTGTCTTGACTTCTCTTTCGGACTTCATTCTTTTCGTATTCACGCGAGGTCAGCTTGGTATCTGTCCCGGGCTTGTTTGCGCAAAGTTGCTCTTGTTCGGCGTCCGTCCTTGGCTTGTTCTTCTTCGGCCTTGGTGGCGTTGATCTTCGCCGTCTTCTTGGGTTCTTTCGTCGCCCGATATGTTTGATAGGCCTTCGATGCGTGGACCACGATGTCGGGGCATCGGCGATTAAGCGTGGATCGAGCTCTTGCTACCATCAAGACTTCTCGGTAGGCATGGGCTTCGGTCTCCCTCCTTCCGTCGGGGTCCCCTAAGTATCTTTCCTCCTTGACGGTGGTCTCTGCGAGGGCTCTTGGCGGTGGATGATGCACTCTTCTCGGTGTCCTTGTCAAGATTAGCCCTCTTTCTTGGCGCCCTTCAAAGGAATCTCTAGCTTCCTCTTGAACATACTTTTGATGCGTCTTGAGTATGAGAACACCGAGTTGCATAATCCGGTTGGGAATTGGAAGGTAGCCTGGTTTGGTTTCGGGGTTGTTTTGAAAGTCGCCTTCCTTCTCTCGAGTCAAGGTAGGAGTGGAGTGTCGAGCTACTTTCGGAGTTCGATCTTAATGCCCCGGTCATCTTCCTTATTCAAGTTGGTTCGGTCGGGTTGTGTCCCCGGGCGCAAATCTCGAGTGCGCCGAGCTCCTTTTTTCCTTGTTCGGCGGCCGGCGGCGTCGATTCTTTGGAGCTTCTCGGCGAGTTTCAGTTCTTCGGTCTTGGTTTCCTCGATGTCGTAAGCCGAGTCTTGCCCGTCGTCGTCGATCTCGCAAGCCCATGTCGAAGATGATTGTCCTCTTGGCCGGCGAGCTCATGATGTCGTGATCCACGGACTCGTGCTGAAGTCGACGAGAGCCCCTACTGCCCGGCGCGCTAGGCTGTCGATGTTTTACGACCAGAGAGCACTGCCACGGGGTGAACAAGGCGATTTGTTCGGGCCTCGATGAACCGGAGGAGGCGGTTTGTTCTTGCTTGGTGACATTGAGGCGGGTTTTTATCTTGGTTCGGGCCCTCGATCCTTGATCGAGTAAAGACCTTTACGTCGGTCGGCGTGAGCTGTTTTTGATTGATGGGGTCAACCGAGGATCGGTTGTGTTGTTTACAGCACTTAAGGTGTTCAAGTTGCGTTCTCTGTTGCGCTCTCTGTTGCGCTCTCCTCTCTGAGGTGCTCCTCGGTCGCCTTTTATAGTTTAAGGGACCGAGGGGCTCGCTACGGTCCTAGTCGGATACAAAGTGGGTTGTCGTCGAGGATTGAACACCCAACCCTAAACAGAGATCGACTAGAGTTCTATCCTAGTTACAACAGAAGTCACTGTAGCTACGCTTCCATTGCCTCCTGAGAGTTGTTGGTGGCCGCAGGCTAGGATAGAACCACAACTCGGTAGAGTTCTTTGGTGATCCCGTATCCACATAGCCCTTCACACTAGTAGAAACAATATGATTTTTATGATCGTATCTTAATTAGTTAATATGGTAAACCATCTCTTCACATGCATGCTTTGCTGCACTGTACCATACGTGAATCACCTCTAGAAATTGCTTTTAGGGGCCATTATTTTAATAAAACCATACCGCACCTCTAAATCTACCTACCTATTTACAGGTCAGTTGGCTCAGTTGTTGTTTCACTGTCCTAGAAGAGCTCCCCAGAAACAGGTATTGGCTCAGTTGTTTTCCTTCATTAAGATTTATAAATTCATGGGAAAAATCTCATATTTTCCTAAATATGTTCTTAACGAAGCACTCTATATTTTCCCATAGGAAAATATGTGATATATTGGATGTACATATGATTGAAAGATGAAGAACAAGATTTCCCCTCAAGATTAGATTTTTAGGAGTGGTGTTACAATGATATATATTTATTTTCATTATGGAATTTCATAGTTAATCACTGTATACAGTTACTACAGATGAAGGCCATTTTCATGTATCTGTACTCTGTAGAATCATTTACTTAAGTTCAATTTTTTTAATGCTGTCTTGAGTTCCAAAGATATATCTTTTTTGTTCTCATGGCTGATAGATGTAAGATATCCAATTAGTTTACCAAGCTAATTATACTAAAAAAGCAGCATATATAAAATTGTAATAAAAAACCTAGAAGCATGTGGCATATTCTACCAGCAACACATATATACGTTGTTGCATATTCGTTTGCAACCTTGCAACACTTATATACCCGTCTTACCAACGCATATGTACGTGTTGCAGTAGGTCCTTGCAACGCCACCTTCAGCAACGTATGTAAGATGTGTTGGTATAGATCCTTGCAACACTTATTAGGGCTTGTAGCAACGCATATATGCGTTGCTAAAGGGGGTTCCTCTTGTGTAGCAAACAAACTGCCCCTAAACATCATATGTTCAGGGTATGTTGCAGGGGTGCTTAACTAAGTCAACCACCATAGAAATCAATTTTCAGGGCAGGTTAACAAAGTTGGATGAAGACAAAATTTACATCAAAATTGTAGACCTCAACAGGATCTAAAACTTAGTGGTTGACGAATATTTTATTTGAGAACATTTAGGGGCCCAAATATGCATTTTAAGTTCTCAGATTTTGAAATTCAATATTTTTATTTTTATTTGAACGATACACACCCGATACCAAAGTTTGAAACCCCGTGAACTTGTGATTCATTTTCGGGGGGCGTAGTTGACTTAGGAAAACCACCTCCTAATAGTCGATTTTCAAGGTGGATGACCAATTTTTTATACATCTATTTAGAATGTTTGGGCTTTTTTTTTTTAGAATTTTCTGATATCTTTTCTATTTTTTTAGATCTAATTTTTGAAGCTTTAAAAGATATTTTCAAGGGCTCTAATGTTTTAATTGGATTTTTCATATCCCAATCTATCTCTAGAATTTTATTCAAAATTTTAGAAGCTTAGAGACATTTAATGTGGTTTAAGAACCTTATCAGATTTTTTTTCTATACATCTGTACCTTATCAGATATTTAAAATTTTCTCTCCCTCAGTTTGTCGTCTTTCACTCCGTCCTCTCCTCCTACATCACTCACTCCTCCACAAATGCCTTTGTTGATCTACATAGCAGCCTTGCCTTTAGCGGTCAGTGTAGTCCTGGTAGAAGAAAGATGAGCATGAGAAAAAGCAATTCCCAGTTTACTTTGTTTCAGAGACCCTCAAAGGCCAAAAAAAAAAGTTCTATATCGAAATGGAGATGGTTGCCTATGCTGTAGTCATGGCTTTGCTAAGCTATGCCTCTACTTCTAAACACACAGAATTATAATGCCCTCATCATGCCCACTAGAAAACATTTTCAAAAACATTGAAACTCTAGGCAGAATTGAAAAATGGTCACTAGAGCTCAATGAGTTTGTCATAGAATACAAGAGGTGCAACACAATCAGGTCCCAAGCCCTTTCTGACAAACATGAAGATACCTCCGATGTCCAACCAATTTGGACAATACACTACGACGGAGCCTGGGGCACATGAAGATCCGGAATAATGCCCATAATTACATCACCGTCAGGCATAAAGTTGCGCGATGCAGCCATGCTGCAATTTTAGTGCACAAACAACACCACGGAATATGAAGTAGTGATGTTGGCACTTCAAAATTTCAAGAGATAAATCCATATGAATTTACTAAAATCATCAATAAAACTCACATAGTATTTGTATCTTCCAACAGAATAAGGTGCAAGTCCTCAAACATCAGAAAACACAAATTCTGAAGGGTAGCTTGATAAACTTGTAGATTTTGGATATGGAAACTAATAACTATTGGCTTGTTGACAACAACATACACAGTTTTTATTTTAATTCAAAAGAACAAGGAAGATCAAATTTTCTAATGACTTCCGTAACAGGAAGTATACATAAAGCGCACGCTAGCTGGCTTGAACATATTTAGCTTTGGTTATTACCACCTGTTTAGGTATATACACGAGCATGAAGCACGCAATATAATGCATAGCGGAACTGGGAACAAAAGAAATAACCGCACTTGAACAATTCTCCAAAACAATACAGCTACTGTCCATAAACATATTTTATTGTGGTCTCCCTCCCTCTCCCAGACAAGTAGTGGAAATTTAATAACCTGACAGATGGTCTGATCAATGCTATTGCACCATTTTATTATTAACAATATATATGCGAATGCGAGTGGACAAACGGTTCACGATTACAACAACACATGGTAGTGTAATAACATGGATAAACAGATAGAGATCCATATCAAATAAATTCATGACAACACAATAAAACATGCGTGTTGCAGCTTACACGATAATTCAATGAACGTTTATTTTTTCACGAGCTGAAGAAATATTGGATCAGATGCAGATATAAAAACCACGAAACCAAATATCATGCGTGTTGCAGCTTCAATTCCTTCACCCATGGTGCTGCTTACTCTTCGACTAGTATCTCTTCCAGTTCTCCTTGTGTATTGGTAGAAATCTCATGTCTCAAGCCAACTTTATATGAATCTTTTGATTTCCTCCTTGATGTGCTGGGGCATCTCATTTCTATTTCTCAGTTTGACCTTGACGAGGTTCGGTCGGACCTTGCTAGCATCCCACCCGACCTCAGGCCATTCCACAGTGCCATCCAGCTCTACCGTCTGAAGGAATCGAAGACTCCGAGCGGTGAAGACGCATGAAGGAATCATGTCACCTTGCAGACTCAAGTCAGAAAGGAGATGCATCTCCGTGAGAGCACTCTTAAGTGCCGCCCCATGATTTTCATGTGCGATTCCATGCAGCTTCAGTGACCGAAGATTGGGCATCTTGCGCAGTGGACATTTCTGTTCCTTCCATTCTCCTCCTTGGGCAGGCTTTACGCCATATACCGTTTGCAGCTCGCCCAGTTCTTCCTCAATGGTTTCTGGAAGGGTGAGCTTCTCTGCAATCACATGCCGGAGTGTCCTTATCTTCCAGAAGCCTGGGTCAATCATCTCCACTTGAGTGTTCCTTATGTCCAGCGTCTGCAGGTTGAGCAGCTTCTTAATGCTGGACGGGATCTCCTTGAGGTCCTTGGACCCAACACGTAAGAACCGCAAGTTGATCATGTCACCTATCCTATTTGGCAACTCCTCAATCCTTAGCTCTTCTATGTCAATTATGCGAAGGAACTTGGACCCACATAGAAACCTGAGATCATGTCCATGCTTCTTGTTCGTGTCTTTGCTGTGGTTGCTCTGATGTTGCTCCTCCTGGACCCAGCAAATGAAGGAACGCAACTTAGGAAACCTGTTGGTGAATGGGGTATACTTGCCACCAAAACTCACGAAAGAGAGGCGACGCACTGATGGTGGAACAAAGACATGATGCATGTCGTGAACCTCCATGAAGCCAGCCTCACGAGCCTCTGACTGCAAGAACCCATGGAGGCTTTTGTGAACTGAAACCACCTCAATACCACCAGCGGCATTCATCTTAGCAATCTGAAGAAGGCATCGCAAGACCAGCTCCTTGAGGTAGGTATGTCCAAGCTCCTCCATAGTCTTGCCCTTGTGTGGCTTGATGAATCCCTCGGCCATCCACGTCTGCACGGTCTCACTAGCAGTCCAGGTGGTATTCTTTGGGGTAGCAACAAAGTAGAGGTAGCATGACTTGAGGTCGTTGGGAAGGTCTTCAAAGCTTGCCCAGAAGACCCTCTCAATAGTTGTTGTTCTTGTGGATGATGACACAAGGGTGTTAGCATGACTTGTGGACTGTACTATAGCTTCAATTATCTGCTGGTTGCCTTCACTAATACCACCGCCTTGTACTAGTGCTTCTGCCATTCTTGGTCCATGCCTGAGCTGCTGTAGCACTGCTTCCCACTGTCCAGGCCTCTCCTTGAATCGGAGTAGTCCGGCCAAAACCACTATGGCCAAAGGGTAACCCCCAGTTATATCATACACAATCCTGTCGTACTTGTTGTTGGTCATCATGTCTTCCTCTGATCCATAATCACATACTTCTTCTCTCCTGAAGGCCCTCGAACGAAACAACTTCCCGCTTCTTTTTTCATCCAATCTTCTCAACACATGGATTCCATTGAAGCCCTCTTGGTTCATGGAATTAGCATGCCATGCGACTTCTTCGTTCTCAGTGTCCAATACGAGCAGCACTCGGCTTCCATTATTGTCATCAGGTAGGCTTGCCCTCAAGCAGTTGAGCATGGTTTTAGAGGGTATGCCATCGATAATCACCAGATACCTCTTCCCCGCAAAGAGGTTTTGAACCTTTTCAGTGATGTCATTAGTGCCTTCTTCCTTTGGCAGATTGAGGCTTTTTAGTCCTCTCTTGTAGATGAGTTCGAGGACAGCATCCACGGTGGAATCCGGTGCCACCCCAAGCCAAAAGGCAATTTTGAACACAGATGTAGTCTTCTTCACCTTTTGTTCTTCATAGATCATCTTTACAAGGGTCATCTTCCCGACACCACTCTCCCCGAGTAAGGAGATGAACATTTGCCTCTGGTGATCTTCACGAAGCAGCAATTGCCTTAGTGTCATCACATTGTCGTCAAAACCCACAACGTCATCTGACCTGTTAATTTAGTATTTGTGACCACATGAACGTGCGCACACATATATATATAAATAGTCCATCAACCTGTGCTCTCTTTCTAATAAAAATTACTTATGTTATTTAAACTAGTACATACACAGATAGAAGCATTAATTATTTTTTAAAACCTCTTAACTAATAAAAATTACTTTTGTTAAATGATATGTTTTTCTCTTTCTCCATTTTCTAACTAATATGCATAGTATATACTTTTTGGTGTCTACCCAGTTGTGAAAACTTATAAATTACTGATCTATATGTTCTTTCATCCATATTCATAGTTTTTTCCTTTACATGAGACATCTGTGTATTTTCAATATATTTAGTTCACAACTTTGCATAAATTAAGATGGTTCTTGTTGCAGCCATATCTTCATGAAACTATTTCTTTCCAAATTTTAAGCTTATTAATTGTTGCAAATGTTATTCTCAAATTAAGTTGAAGCTCTTGTGCTTCTTGTATCATTTTATTAACTCTCCTTTTGTACTTTTTAAAAATAAGGATTTAGGTCATAGGCTACACTTTTAAGTACTATGTTGGCATAAACAGACATTGAAAAGCTACACCACGTCACTTAATATCGATAGTATAGCCTAAAAGTAAGATCTAGGTTAGCCAGGATCATTAACTTGAAGAAGATGTTAATATTTAAGCCATATAATCTAAAGAATCTCAAAATCTATGAAGATATAGCTGCCTTTGGTATTCACTAATCTCTCCTACTTCTCAAGATGTCGTTTAAATTTTCTTATTATAGAATTATATGTGCATTAATGGTTATACTATCAATATAGACATGTCAAATGTTTTAGTTAAAATGTATAAATATATCTAAAGTAACAACTTATACAAATGATATGTCATGGCTATTAATATAATTTTAAATAATCTGTTAGTATAATATGTGTTGTTAAGGAAATATCTTTCTTGATTATTGAAACATAACATGTATATTTATGCTCATGTATGCATGTGTACCTGATCTGCATGATGACACAATATGTATGTTTACTTTAATCAATTTTTAATATACTAATATTAATATAAGTGGGCAACATAGTAACATATATATGCTTTATCGTTATTTAAACATTGTCATAAAAGATGTTGATAATTTAGATGTAGATTTAAGGGTATATTTTAGTTCTTTTAATAATGACAGAAGTGGTAATTTAAATGCAAATTTAAGGGGTTATGTAGATTATATATCATAATAGCAGGTGGGTAATTAGATGTAAATTTAGGTTCATGTTTTTAATGGAGTGTATGTGGATAATTTAAATATAGTTTCATGTCTTGCTTTTATGTCGTTTTTAAACAATCGTAGATGTGGGTAATTATTAGAAAATAGAATAAATTCAATGGTTATTAGAGTCTACCGAATCGATGGTGAAATGTTTCTAATTTTATGGGAATTTTTGGATTAATTTTTTCCCTAGTTGGTTTCATAACAAATAAGGTGGAAACTCAATTGGTGGCCTTTAGTTAAAATTTTAGGATTTATCCTTTTTAGTGCCATGTTTATTTAGTTGAAACCTAAAGCTTAAATTATAGCTCTTATTTGCATTCCTTTCCGTGTCATGAATATATATTTTAGATTTAAACTTTTAATCTTGTTCTAGCAATTTTTTCAAACCAAATGCTAAGTTAAAACTCTAGTGCTTATCGTATATTTTATTCAAAAATTTTAAATTTTATTAAAAAGGATTCTAGGTCTTAGTCTACTCCTTAGTTCATACACTAGCATAAATAGTCGTTTTTAGCTTGCACTGTGGCCTCCGAGATATTGAATTTGTTATATCAAATTATATGTGTAGTAGTATTGTTTTATAAAATATAGAGTTCTTAAACTTTTTGCTACCAATATTAATAATATGGCATAAAGTTTTAGTCAAATGTATAAACTTATTTCAAATAATAATTTAAGAAATTTATTATTATGGAGTATTAATATAACTTAAAAGTGAATTGTTAATGTTACTACTATATAGTATGTTAATGGAATATTTTTCCACACTTGATAATCTATTAGAATATATTTTATCCTAAAGTATAGATGTTTACTTGGTCTACATGGTGCAACATAGCAATATGTTTACTTTTAACTTAATAGTGGTAGAAATGCATAATTTAGAAATATATATAATGTACTTTTTATGGATATTGAATTAGTTTTTTAATAGCTTTTGTCAATATTTACGTGTGCATTTGAGAGATACTTCTATTTATTTTGTATAGCGGGTCACGTGGAAGTGGAATACAAATTGAAAGATGTTACTTTATATTATCTTTCATAATGGCACATATGGGTAATTTGAATGTAAGCTTAGATGTAATGTACATTATCTTTTATAATGACAAACGTGGGTAATTTAGATACAAATTTAGGGGGTTATTTTTTAATTATCTTTCATAACGAAAGAGGTAGATAATTAGATACAAATATAGGGGATTATTTTGAATTATCTTTCATAATATCAATATAGAAAGAAAAAAAGACATTAACTCAATATATATAATTAAAGTGCTGATTGATCGAGCAGCGAGTCGCATACCATGCTGAAGTGGCTGTAGTGGAAGACGTCACTGGCGCTAATGGTGTATGACTGATGTTGTACTCCTTTTTTGGTTCTCTGAGATTTTTGCAAGTCTCATATTGATCCTTTTGATTCGGGCAGACAATGCGTGTCGACTGACGATTTGGGTGCAGAAACCGGTCAAATATTTGTGCCATATTTTCTTCCAACATCGATAACCCTGGCTTTCGAGGTCAACCTGCAGTTATTCGAGAAAAATCATGCACAAGTTACTAACATCACTGTATATCATAATCCTGCCGGATAATTTAAAACCAAAAATGATAGGGACATCAATGCCGGTCCATAAGCACAAAGCATATCACTACCGGATTTTAAAACCAATCGGCAGTGTGATAGATAATTATCACTATCATTGTTAGATCATATTACCAATCGACGATGATTCCCGCGTCTCGAACCCAAAATCTCTTTTCAACCTGATTAAGGGTCCGTTTGGTAGGGATCAAATTCTAGGAGAAACGTTTCAGATCAGATTCTTTGGAGAAATGTTTCTCTGAGAAACAAAATCATTTGCTAGAACCATTTGGCTAGCTGGCTGGATTCAGATTCTGAATAGGTGAGGTGGAATAGACAAAAGTGCCCTTCATATACGATGAGGTGAAACGAATACAATGAATCAAAGAAATGTAAAGGTATCCTTGTCATGTTTTAGTTAAAAAGGAAAAAGAAAAGAAAAGCAATAAAAAGGAAAAGAAAAAAGAAAATTGAATAACGCACGCACACCATCCATCGGCCATCGCTTGGACTACAAAAAGCCGACCCAACCTTATCCTCTTCCCTCCGCTCTCTCTCTCTCTCTCTCTCCCTCGGCTCTCTCTCGTTCCTCTCCAGGCACGAGCTCTCTCCCTCGGTCCTCATCAAAGTCGACGCAGGGGAGGACTAATGGCCGATGGATGATGTGCGTGCGTTATTCTATTTTCTTTTTTTTCTTTTTCGTTTTTCCTTTTCTTTTCTTTTTCCTTTTTAACTAAACATGTCAAGGATACCTTACATTTCTTTGATTCATTGTATTCGTTTCACCTCATCGTATCTGAAGGGAACTTATGTCTATTCCACCACATTCACCTCTATTCAGAATCTGAATCCAACCAGCTAGCCAAACGGTTCAGCAAGTGATTCTGTTCCTCAGAGAAACGTTTCTCCAAAGAATCTGGATCTGAAACGTTTCTCATAGAATTTGGATCCCTACCAAACAGACCCTAAATAGCGTATAGCATGTTGGTAGCGGATTGATGTTGATGTAGCGTATTGCAGATAGCAGGAGCTATTAGGCTATCCGCTTTCGTCATCCTCTATTTCTATCCTCTAAAAGGAATATTCTGTCCCTGGTCAGCAAGATTCTTTCCTCTATATCAATTTCTCCCGCACCCGTCATCCTCTAAATCTCATACTCTATATCCTGGTCATCAATATTTTTTACTCAAATCTACCCTACCCATTCCATCTACAGTAGGTGACGAGTGGGACCCATGGCCCCACCCTCCTCTCCTCTACCCTGTCCCTCTCTCTCCTTTATCGGCGCGTGGTGGGGCCACGGAATCTTGTAGCGGCGTCTGCTACGACGCCAAATTTGGCGGACGCCGCGCTCGTCCCGGATGGCTTCAGGACCGGCTGTAGCCCGGCTTCGTCCGTAAACGATCCTGCAGGATCAATTTACGGACCGGTGCGGATAGTCTTACAGACGCTAAGTTCGATAGCGGCATATAAAAATCACATGCAAATTTAAGCATATATATATATATATATATATATATATATATATATATATATATATATATATATATATATATATATATCTCATGAATAACGGGTATAAATAGACATTTAATTATACTCAAAGAATTGATGTCTCACATACTTCAAGTAAGAGAAAAACATAGTGTTCTACACATAAGTCATCATATATAAGAGTTTATAAAAATAATAGAGTATGAGAATCATAAATAGTTCATAAGACTATCGTTAGTTATTATTATTGTCAAAAAAGAAGCAATCTCATCAGTCTCATGGTCACTTAAACCATCTGCGTATCTTGAGTGAGAGTCATAGTGGGCTAAGGTTATCTACTAGAGTATATACCATACCACGCTATTGCAGCGCTACGAAGAATTGCGTACTGCTACAGAGGCCTGCTAACACAAATAGCAGTAGCTAAATTCCAACTTGCTAAATCTAGTCCGCTACGTCATAGCGATAGAGGTAGAAAAATGCGCTACTGCCATTGCGGCCGCTCCTCCCTCGGCTTTATCTCCCTCTCTAACCCTCCCACCCAGCTTTATCTCTCCTCCTAGATCCTAGTCCGCTCCTCCCCTCGGCTCACCAGGTGAAGGCACAACAGGCAGCCACAGTGCATACACCGGCCCCGGAATGGGGACATGGGTAGCGCTTTTTTTTTTTGGGGGTAAAAATAGACATCATTGCCACGTGAACAATCGACAGTTAGTGCCGGTTTGAAATCCGGCAGTGAATGCAGGTTGCGGGCTAGTGATAGAGTGCCATTATAAACCTGAGAATTAGTCGACTTGCAGACACCCACTTGTTCTCGATTCTGAAACGTAAGCCGGCGAAATTGTTTAATCTTGTTGGTTGTGTGTGTGTCAGTTTAGCTTTGGGTCTGTATGTTAGTTGTGTGCGTGTTCACATAGCTAGCAAATCATCGCGTGTGTCCTGCTGGTGTTCTTTTACTACCTTCAGCAACTGAGTCTCTGTGAGCGCGTGTGTGATCTTGTGAGCTGGGCCAACAGAAATTGCATTTACTGGCTTGTGAATTTTATATAAAGTTGTTGAGAATTGAAATTCGCATATATCTATAAACTTTGGTTGATCGTACACAAGCAAGGCAGGGGCAACAAACGCTAGGTAGCTAACCTGGTAAATGAATTCGTCGAGCGTGTCCTCGGCTTGGAAGGAGACGTCGCGCGTCTGGCGCACCCACACGCGAGTCAGCTGGTCGTCGGTGCCGGCGCGGCGCCTCCGGTCTGCGTCGCGGATGAAGGCCTGCAGCCACTCCAGGCGGTCGCGGAGCAGCGTCATGTTGTCGCCAGCCTCCAGCAGGATCTTGGCCTCGCTAGCCGCCAGCTCGCCGAACTTGGACAGCGCCGCCACGATCGCCGTCTCCGCCATGATCGACACGGCCTTCTCTAGCTTTAATTTTTGTGTAGAATGAATCACAAGTTGATCGATGTACGTACATATATATATCACTTCGCTAGCTAACCAACAGTGTAGGTGCTCGGGTCTGGTGTCTAGCCACGCACACACAATAATTAAGATGCCTCGTGATGCAATTGGAATTCAATTAACAGGCACTACCTAACACAAGCAACTTTGGAATCCCTAAAGGCTAGGGGTGGGTCCCAAGCGAACAAATCCCAAAGGCCATTTGGGTGGCTTTGGCTTTTTTCAAAGACGGTGGCCTAGACATGACACTGACGGTACTAAAAAGCTACTTTCTTTTTTTTTTTTTAGGGAAAATAAAAATAAGATGAATGAATAATACTGCACTAGGAGTACTAGTTCAATATTTTACAGTTTTTTTTTTTGGTGTGTGGTTGCGTAGCTAAAATAAAATAAATCAGTTAACACATCATTGTAAGGACTACGAGCAATTACAACAGTGTGGCTAAACATAATATCCAAATTTCATTGTTTAGCCATTTTGTAAAATATAACTTGTCAGACAAAAAAAAAAAGTTCACAATAGACTTGTTATTTTACAAAACCATACAACAAATGGTTATGACTGGCTATATATGGCCACAATTTCAGAGATGGTATGTTTGTTATTTTATAAAAACTATATAGCACGTCTGTTGGAGTTGAATTTTTTTTTCTTAAAAAGACTATATATAGCCCTACGTAACAAGGATAACATATCTCTTGGAGTTGCTCTAAGGAGGAGTGAGGATGGATTCATATTCATAATCAATCTTTGTGGGGATCGATATTCGAGGACGGCGTAAAGCCAGCCCAATCAAAACAAAAGCCCAGCGCGACCTGGCCTAACTAAAAAAGCGGCTCGCAGTATGAGTTACTAAGCGGGCCGCCTCGGCCACGGCCCAGCGGAGTCGAGCTCGGCTTACAAGCGAGCTCCCCGTTCCCGTCACGGGCACGCGCGCGGATGGGGATCCTATTTCCGCCCGCTGAGCTCTCCGAGCTCTCCGGCCCCGCACGGGGACGAGCTCGGCCGGAGACCTCTTTCCGACCAGCTCAAGCTCAATCGTCATGAGCTCCCTAGGCAGGCGCAATTCTCCGCCTCGCTCGAGCTCTACCACCATGGACTCTCCGACTTTTCGCAAGCATGAGCCCGACCCGCGACCTCTCCGCCGCTCGAGCCCCGCCATTACGAGCTCTACGGTCACACGCGCGCCCAGTCTGGCGGCGACCGGGGAGCTCATCCGCCTTCTTGAAGAAGCCATCGGGTACGGAGTTGACCAACCACTCCCCTGACATGCACTGTAGCCACGCTGGGACACAGTGACGGGGAGGAAGTGACGGATTCATCCCGCCATACCCTGCCGCGTTCAACCACTCCTCTATAGCGCCACGCGGGTACACATGACGCACACCCTCCTCATCCAAAGCATGGTCGCGCCCATACCGACGGGATGCATTCCAACTCCGATTGAAGACCAAGCATGGACCGGCCACCGTCCAACTCCTGGAATTCTCCGCCTCGCTCGAGCTCTACCACCGTGGGCTCTCCGACTCCTCGCAAGCACGAACTCGGCCCAGGACCTCACTCCGCCTCGCTCGAGCTCCATCATTACGAGCTCTGTGGTCACGCGCACGCTCAAGCCCGGGCAATGACCCAGAGCTCATCCGTCTGCCTTCTCTGGGAAGCCATCGGGTACAGAGTTGGTCAACCACTCCCCTGACGGGCATTGTAGCCATGCCAGGCCACAGTGACAGGGAGGGAATGATGGATTCACCCCGCCATATCCTGCTGCAACCAACCACTCCTCCACAGTACAAACCGGGTATGCGTGACGCATGCCCACCTCGTCCAGGTATGGCCAAGCCCATACCGACGGGATACGTTCCTACTCCGATTGAAGACCGGGTGTGGGCTGACCACTGCCCAACTCCCGGAATCCCGCAAACGACGACGACCAAGCATGATGACATGTACGCGCCCGAGTTCGCGATAACCTCTATCGACCATACGAGCTCGGTGTCTCACGCCATTTTACACTTTCGCCCCTACGATCATATCTTCCTCCTCTTTTTTAGTCCTCTGCTCCGATGGCCCCGTGCACCCCCTTATAACTATTAAAGGGGAGCCTTGCCAATCGGGTAGAGGCAGGTTAACAGGATTCTCACGACACTCACTGACCACTCCACTCGATATTGGCACTTGACTCAATCACAGAGACTTGGGAGCCCGCTCCCTCTCTCGCCTTGCTTGTACTCGCCCCGGTACGAGCGTTTGAGCTCGGATAGTGACTCCAACTGGATTAGGGAGCCCGATTTGCCCCGAACCCGGTATAAACCCCGTGTCATTGTCTCTAGAGCTAGGCCATCGCTGCACACACTAGCGGGCGATTCATCGTGGCGGTGGTATTAGACCATGACGGTTGGCGCGCGCCGGTGGGGGGTAGCGCTAGTGTGACGTTCCCACCGCCGATGGCTTCTTCCGCTTCTCCGCATCCGAGCGCCCCCGATGTGCCGGGGCTTTCGACTTCACCAAAGACGGGCGGGCATGACCTCACGCGGAGCTGTCTTCCCCGACCGATGCGGCGTGAGGGCGTGCCCGGCCCGTCTTAGCGGTGCCACCGACTCCGTGTTGGCGAACATAGGCTGGGATTCGACTTCCCGTGCCCGCAAAGCCCATCCCGGCGGCGGATCGCTTCTTCGTCCTCATCTAGGACCTGCTCCCGAACATCCTAGGGCTCGAGCCCACTCGAGCTCGTTCGCGACGTAACCTACTCCATCGCCAACGCCGCCCCGCATTTCGCCGGAGACGCCGCGTTGTCGGTCGACGAGTTCGGGCGGCCTACGCCGGGGCGCACCCCCAACGGGCAGCCAGGCCTCCCCTCTCACCGGGCCATCGAGCCCCCGCCAGGTGACATCCACGAGCCCGAGCTCGCCCTCGACGGCATGAGTCTCATGGATCTGCGACCCGTCTCGCCCGGTGCTTCATGTGCGGACCTCGACGGCGCGTGGACAGCCACCCCTCCGGCTACTCCGCCGAGCACACCCCCCAAGACTCCGCGTGGCCCGGCCGTGAGCCACCGGTCGACCACGTCAAGGCCCGCCTGGCCGAGGCTCGACCAGCTCGGCGAGGCGGCTTGGGAACGCGAGGCCCTCCTCGCCGAACGGGGAGGGGGACAGACACGCGAGCACGAGCTCGCGACGCCCACAACCGCATCAACCGCGACGGCGGGGCCGACGAACTCCCGCCGGTGTTTGTTGGCGGTCACCAAGCGACATATTTTTCCCGTCAACTTACTACCATAAAGGGAGTAAAACTATACCTTTTATACTCATATGCATTTATCACTAATAAAATTCCACTTGTAGTGTGTATTATTTTATTTTGCAGATTTATAATAAAAGCAAGTGGAAAATGTCGACCAAAAGTACGCCATCCAGGGAAAGCGCATTATTGCAAAACACAAGCCCAGGAGCAAATCGACCCAAAACATCAAAAGCGGGCCGAGCCAAGCCCGGCCCACAACTTTTCAAGACGAGGGAAGACACCCCACCGAGGGGGGCCAGGCCGAGCCCGGGGTGCTTGCGCTTTCACCACCTGGTGTGGCCGCGCCCCCTCCCTCGAGGCGGTTTCGGCCCAGCCTCCGGGAGGCGGTTCGTGCACCCGCCAAATGGGGATTCTCGCCGTTGGATGGTCGGTTTGCTCAGAATAGGAGTGTTTACAGTGTCGGTTTTGGTGTAATTTAGCACTTAGGCCCCTCCTCCAAGTGTATAAGTAGGCCCCCTCTCTCCCTCTCTCAACACACACCACTTGGAGTCCAGCAAACCAGCAATCTTTCTCTCTCTATCACCTCTACCTCTCTCTTTTCTTCTACTTCTTCTTTCTTCTTCTTCTTAGTTCTTGGTTAGCACTTGGAGTAGAAGAGCTACAAGGAGGGCTTGTCTCCTAGAAGAAAGTGCCTTGGTAATACATCTTCTCTATGGAGCATTCTTCTATTTACAAGTCTTACATCTATGTTCTTGGCCTAACTTATGAACTAGAGTATAGTCTTGTTCATGTTCTTGAGTTGGTATATGAACTAGCATATAGTTTACATATCATAATCTTGACATGTTTATCTCAGTTCTTCGTCGATCATCATATGCCTAACTTGATTAGAGGTGGGATCTCGGTTCGTTGTTCCTTCGGGTTTGCTCTTGTTATAGTCCGTCCATTCGACGAGTGGGGATCCTGGGGGGACAAGAGTAGTGCTCTGAGGCATGGTGCCCGGGTATTACGACACCTGCGGATATGAGTGCATGCCACGGTTGAGGGGGTAGGCGGCTTGGTCGTGACAAGCCTTGACCGTCCCTTGAAATCCCCCCACATTCGTGTGTCTTTGTAGGGAGTTCGTAAATGCTTCCCATCGGGCCGTATGGTATCCGGGGAGTCTCCCTGGTATCCTAGACCTAACCATGTTTAGATCAGTTTGCATATGATCCTAATTATTCATTTGTATGGCCAAGACTAGATACATTAGAATTACTCCATTAGATTATTCATTTATTCTTTATCTATTTTCTTTATCCTTTTTTCTGGTGGATTCTTAAGTGTGTGTCACACTATCCATAAACCATTATTGCTTACCCCCTATTTACGAACAATTTGGTCTAAGCAAACACATGTTCCTCTATTCGGATGCCATGCTAGCTTATTAATCGATGATGCCTTCCTTTGGGAAAATATAAATAACGATACCTGAATACTTACGGGTGAAATGCTACAATGATAGATCCGTGCGCTTGCGGATGAAATATCTAAGATGGCAAGATCTATCCCGTTGACAATCCCTTTCGGATCACCGACATGGTGGTTTTACTTGGGAATGTCACGCGCATTTCGGGCATTTATTTGTTATTGGGGATGGGTTTTATACTGTTTCCTTTGATTGCGCTAAGAAATGTCAACAAGCATTTCGGCGCCGTTCTTCGGGGAAGGCATTGTGATAAAAAAGAATAATAAATAGTCGGCTATGAATATGAACGTGGCGCGTGGCTACCGGTTGCTCATACAAGGCTAATCTTTATGTTTTCTCCTCGTTGTGGATGAAAGCAGGATAGTGTATGTCGGGTTTCCTACTACAGGAAAACTTCATCTCCGATCCGGAGGCACTCCTAAGGAAGAATAGGTCTCGTGCCGCTTCTTCTTCGGCCGAACCCCGACGGTCGAGACCGACATCCCCGCACCAACCGCAACTCAAGCCATGGACCGGAAGTCGCCGCGATTTCTCTACTCCCATTGTCACCAACGTGCCCACCGGGCGGTAGTGAATGTGGCGGACAAAAACTTTGAGCTGCGCTTTGGGTTGATCACCATGGTGTGAGGCCGGTCCATTCGTGGACGCCTAGCGAGGACGCCAACGCTCATCTCCAACACTTCCTTGAGCCGCGTGCGACACCATCGTCATCAAGGGACGTCGAACCCGGCGTTATCGGGCTCCGCTTTGTTTCCTTTCTCCCTCGTGGGGAAGGCGAAACAGTGGTTCTACAAGGACAAGGAAGTCGTCAATAACTGGGCCCAATTGCTCCAGGCCGTCCTGGCTAAGTTCTTCCCCATGGGCAAAACCAATGCCCTGAGGGGAAGGATCGCCAATTTCAGCGAGACATCAATGGAACCCATTCGGAGGCGTGGGAGAGGCTGTAGGAATACATTCTAGCATGCCCGCACCACGGGATGGAGAATTGGCCGGGTGCTCGAACTTCTACAATGGTCTCACGGCCATATCAAAGGGGCACCTCGACGCCGCTGCTGGTGGCGCATTTCTATCGCTCACCATCGATCAGGCAACAGCCCGATTGATAAAATGGTGGCAAACCAAAGCTGGGGCGAAGACAGAGCCCTAGCCAAAACACAAAAAGGCATGCATACCGTGAAGGAGGCGGATATGCTTGCCGCAAAAATGGATCTACTGCTGAAGAAACTGGAGGAGCGCAAAGACGGACTCAACTACCCGCCAGCGCCCGGTTTACGCCCGCAGGCGCTCACATGACACGTGAGGCGTGTGGTGAAGTTGGCCACTCGGGGGATAACGCCCGAGACCCGTGAAGAAGCCGCCTTCATCAACAACAAAGAACGGGTATCGCCAACCTCGCCAGGCCGGAATAACCCGATCCAGTCACCATTCCAAGGTAACCTGGGGTACAACTCCAATTACAACCCTCGGTCAGCTATCATTGAAGGACTTGGTGCTTTGGGCCAAGCCAAAATTAATGAAAATCTCACCAAAAAGATGAGCCATTGTTGGTAAATCTAACGTCACTATAACTTAAGGTGGAGTTAATCTCACCTCGGGCTATATGCCATCAAAAGATACTCGGTGTGGTTCATCTCTTAACACTACTATGTGCTAGGTTGTCATCCCCAGCCAGTAATGCTAGGAAATGCTTTTGTGATACTTGTGATATGTGTTGTTGCAATCTAATAAAATAAATATAAAAGGTCTATCCACAAAGCGCCACGAGATATAAATACCCTTTGTAGCATTTTCAGGGAGTAATCCGGGTTTATCATTTATATTCTACCACGAGGGAGGAATAATCTAAGGTGGAAGAAAACATAATTAATAAGTGGCATACTTATGAGAGACATTGTTACTAGGGCTTACTTTAGCGGGGGTTAAACCAATAATGATAAAGATATGATAATGATAAATAAAGGCGAGAGGCATCACACACACGAGAGATTGAGATCAACTACTACAAGTTAGACTTAACATAGGATTACAAGAAACGTTCATCTATAGCATTTAATCTACTAAGTCATTACATCTACTCTAAGGCATATGTTATCATCTATAGCATAGTAAACTCTAGATCATGTATCGGGAAGGTTATCAAGGAAAATCAAGAGCGAAACAAGATAATCCCCATAATCATTATCCACTTGTCTTATAAACGGAGGGTGGATTACAAAGGACTCAACAGTGCATCACACCCGCGATCTACCACACGGCCCGGAATATAAGGTGCATTTGCAGGTAAATCATATATAAGCACCACGCTTACATAAATATCTTTACCATCTAACCCACTTTCGAGTACTTGAATTAGGCGCTCTACAAATAAATACATGAATCTATCATCGACTATATCTATATCAATCATACTATTAGGATAAAGTAAAAACAAAGCAAACAACACACATATTATTAATAAAGTGCAAAGTCATAGATACAAGATAATTCATACCGTAGTACTTGAAGATCGAGAACTGCGGGTAGGCACACCCACTCTAATTGTATAATGCGCTAATCAACTTGGATGAACTAGAACTAGATGAACTAGAACTAGAAGAACTAGAACTAGAACTAGAACTAGTAGCTAACTCTAATCTCACGGTGGAGAACTCTCTTCTACTTACGCGACGACGGTTTACAATTTAATGAATACTAATGAATTCATATCTAGCCCTCGGGGGCGGGGGTCTTCTTATATAGTCCTCGGTGATGAGCGATGACCCTCGGATCAAACCGACCTTCAACAACGGCGTAGATGCAACCACAAGGTCGGTAGTAAACCGACATAGGAAGCCGAGGTGACGGGGCCGGGCCCACATGGCGCCGCCAATGGAGGGATCGGCGGGGCCGGTGTGCCACCTCCTCACGTCTTCGGGTTTCTTTCGGTGTCCTCGGTATCTTACGGAATGTTTTAGTTCACTTTTTCGGTTCGAAATTTGTTTGGTAATTCTCCTTCTTGTTGGGGGTTTTCTCTCGGTTTTCCGGCATTTACCGTTAAGTCCACGAAAAAGATATAATTCACCAAAACTCGTGGAACTTTATCGGTATAACACCTATTCTATGCATTTCATTCTTTTTATATCCTTATTTCATCTCTTGTTGACATATAAAAACATATGATAACAGGTGTCAACAAGCTCCCCAAGCTTACCCTTTGCTAGTCTCTTAGCAAAGCTTTTTACCGTGAGTGGATCGGGGAGTTGCTACAATGATTTATTCTCTCACAAATACACATGTCATCAATTTAAAATTCTCCCAAAAAGATAAGTGAAACATTCGATCTTTCAACTTTCTTTTATCATAAAGATAATATGAAGTTTCTACTTTCATTTTAAATCTTGGGTAATTGAAAGATAGAACAATCAAGTCAAGCACTATGTCTCAAACTCTTCATTTCACCTCTATTGGAGTTTTTATAAATTTTCAAAATAAAACTCAAAGTTTTCATTGTATGACTCTTTCAATTCTCTCATATGTGGTATTTTTTGGATCAAGGCAATGATGTAGTGCCTTCTCAAAAAGGGTATATGGTATTTATGGAACATAACAAGATGTCTTCTCTCTACTTACCTTATAAGGATTATATCCGGAGTTCATAGGTGGAGGCAAAGTGTATGCATACTTGCAAAGCATATATTGTAAAGTCAAACAACGGATCCAAAGGAACGAGTCATACAATGTGGGTGTATGGAGTGCAATTGTGAGGTGAATAATGGTAATAATGATAGGATATAATGATTCTAATTCTACTATGCTCCTTCTTGATATTTTTGATCTCTCTTTAATTTTTCAAAAGACTTAGAAGAAAACATGGGCTTAGCTTTTCTTTCTTTTTATTTTCCTCTTTCATTTTTCTTAGAGAGGTGGGTCCTACTCACCCTCGGACTTTTGTCCATTTTTCTCTCTCTTTTTAATTTTTTTCTTTTTTTCTTTTTCTTTTATAGAGAGGTGGGTTCTACTCACCCTCGGACTTTTGTCCATTATTCTCTCTCTATTTTTTAAGAGATGTGGACTCTCTGGCCCTCGAACTTTTGTTCATTATTCATCTCTTTTAGGGAGGTAGGCTCTATTCGCCCGTAGGACACTTGTCCATTTTTCATCTCTCTTTCTTTTCTTTTTTAGCTTAGCCAGAGTTTCTTCTTTTGTCAAATGAATAATTTTAGAGATAAATAAATTTTTATGGAGCATAAATGGGGTTTTGAGAATAAAAATAAAGATGAGAAAATATTTTTGGTGTTTACTCGGGATAGGAGTGAAACATTTTTTTTTATATATATATATGGCTAGCAAATGGATGGAGGATATGTGGTGTGAGTGTGTAAGTGCAATTGTATGGCAAGTTCCCAATGGTTGACTAAACTCAACACTAAGCAAGTAGTGAAAGAATTTGTCTATTCTATAACATAAATATATGGCTGTAGGAATTTAGAACTCTCTGTCATATAGGAAACTCATCATGCAATTTTCAAATTCTCGCAAATCAATTCTCGAATTTAGTGCAACTAGGAGTAAGATAAATAGCAGCTCAAACTATCTCATATCATATCCGTCAATTACCTAGATTGGCTCAAGAGTAAGCTCCCGTAAATTTTTCAAGCTCAAAATAAATTTCTCAAGTTTTAAACAATTTTATTTATAGCATGGGAAAATTCTAAACCAATGATAGGTACTTGAAAGAAAAACAAAAGCGAGCAAATATTCATCATCTCCAAGAGACGACTACTAAATTATTTAAGCAAACAAATTTTAAACAAATTAATTATACACACTCTTTTTATTTGGTTTTCATGATTATGCATTTTTTTTTTTAACAAGCAAAGCAAAGCAAATTTAAACAAACTATATAAAACATAAATATATATATAAAAATATAAAAATAGATATTTTGCCGGGTCATTGAGACTTACGGCCCAAGCGGGGACAACTCCCCAAGCTGGTGTTGGTTAGGGGGTCACCGACGCCGCGACGGCGGCGTCCATACATGACATTCCTTTCTTCGTTCTGCTGGTCAATGGTATCTCTAAGGTCGGTGATGTTTTGTTACGTCCTTTCATTCCACTCTTTTCGGTAGTTGTCTTGGTTGACTTGATCGTGCCTTATGTCTAGAACAGTGTTGTACATCCCTTGGAACGATATGCGGATCATATCCGCAAAAGAGTGGACGAGGTGATTCGGGGAGTAGGGTGTTGTGAAGTACTGCAGTGGTGTAGAAACGACTCGCTGCTATCATGAGGTTCAAGACGAAATTGGGCATCACCACCCGCTCACTTGGGCCTCCTTGTTCATATCACGGGTGGTGGTCAACACGATTGTAACCGCTTGTGATGGTGTGGGGTAGGTCCATGGTTGATATGCTCCAAATCTTTGGTTCTTGTGGTATTGGATCTGCTCTGTCCAAACTGGATCATGGGCACGTGTCTGTCGAGCTGGCATAGTTCTCTGCGTATTAATTGGTTGTGCCTGCACATTCAACAGATAAGATCGCACACGATATATAGAGAGTTGAGGGGTTAGGCAACCGAATCTCCCCAATGATAGCATGGGTCATGACAAAAGTATTTCCAATTTTCTTCAAAATATGTCCCTTACTAAAGAAATCAAAACCTATGACAGGTCTTTCATCCCTTATGTAAACAACATGAGCATTATCATCCAAGATTCCTAAGTGGTTGGCAATTCTAGTGATAAGTGATGTGCAATTAACATTCCCTAGGAGAGATGGTACAGCTATCCAGTGTTGAACTAACATGTATATCGGTGAAATTTGTCTCCTCTTAATAGCTGCATAGATCAAAGCGTAACTCTCCTACTCTAACATTATGACCATCCTTTCTAGGCAAAAGAGTGAAAAGAATCCATTTGTGGAAGAAACGGAAAGTGGGTAAGTGTAAGTCTCGGTTTTTGCATCAAAGAAAGTGTCTATATTGGTGAGGTCTTTCCAAACTATGGCTTGATTAAAATCTTCTAAGGCTACACTCAAGTCCATGACGGAAGAGTGTAGGAAACCAAGTGCATCACTAAGTTCTCTCCAAGTGAGTGAATATTGTGTTTGGAAGAATCTAAATGTGACTCCTTCATCGATTAACGAAGGGTGCTAAGAAATTCAATGGTCAAAAACTTGGAACCATCCTCTCGTGACATTTGCAAAAGTTTCCCAACCCAAAAAGCGAAAAATATGAGCAAATTCAACATCCATACCTGTTTGGTTTAGGAGATCGGGATCAATCACAGGAGTGAGAGTGAACCTACGATCCTTCAATTATGCGTACCTTGTCTTCTCATATGGTCCATCAAACTTGAGGTGTGAGGTTGAAGTCAACCTTCTCACACTGCGGCCAGAATTTGGATGTAGTGGTTCATCTTGCTCGACTCATAGCTCATCTCGGCCGGGGGACACGGAGGATGATTCTTCAATCTTTTGGAGACGTTGGGATCGTCTTCCGTGAATGACTTCGAAACTCATCCCGCAAAATGTTAGTACACAAACAAGAACAAGAGACTAATGGAGGGGTTAGAATAAAATATCGAAGGTTAGTTTGTCTAAAGTTAGTCGTCCGGGGGTTAGTCGTCCAGGAAAGAAAGATTGCAAGATTATTTTTGATAGAACTTCCCCTAGCAAACTTTTATCTTGATTACTTCATTAGGACAGCACCTCCACTAATCACTCTTGATTATTCTAATTCTCTCAAGATCTTCTCCTCTCTCAAGAAATCTTTCTATTCCTACTAAGCACTTCCTTTCTCCTTCTTACTTCTCCTTCTCTCCACTACAAAGCCCAAAGCTTTCGGATACTAGAACTTCGAACTACAAACTGGAATACTAAGCAAAGCAATGTTGGTGTGAGGAAGAAGCGAGGATGAGGGGGCCTTTTATATAGGAGCTCGTGGCGGCCGCCAGTGGTGATGGCGCCGGCCGCCATGGTGGTGGGTCCTCTCCCACTCACCTTCATGCAAAGTGAAATGCTCACCCCAATGCCATTGTTTTGAGTGTGCTTTCGATTGGAAAAGAGATGGCGGTGTAGTGGTGCATGGTGGGAGGTGAGGTTTGAGTGGTATATGTCTTGTCCAAGTTAGGTGAAATATGGCATGTAGTGTATGACATGTAGGACCCATCACATAGTGACTCTATTTTTGTATTTTCTAATATATAAATGCAGGAGTAAAAAAAATGATAATATAGAAATAAATATTTTTGAGCCTCCACAATAAATACTTTCACGATTTGTCACACCAAGTAAAATTATTTATATGGGGCATGAATTTTCTGTAAGTAAATGCATAATAATAAAGTGTAATTATTTCTTGACTTACCTTGATAAATGTCCGTAGTTAAAGTCCTCGAACTGAGACTTCCCAAAATTTATTAATTATCGGGTGCATTCTCTGGTTCCGGAGATGGTGCTGATGATGGCTTTTCTTCAATTTTCGATTCAATCTTGTGTCTTTGTCAAGCTAAGCTCGATTTGGGTTTGAATGCAAACTTTTCTTCTTTTCCATTTAAGTTGAATGTAATCTCTCCATTTGTGACATTGATGTTTGCATTAGCTGTGCTAAGAAAAGGTCGTCCAAGAATGATTGATACTCTAGAGTGCGGTGGCATATTCAAAACTACAAAATCCACGGGTATAATAAATCCTCGATATTTCTTGGTACGCTTTTTTACGTAATTCCCGAGGGGTATCGATTGATTGATCTCGCCAATTGTAATGATATTGAAGTTGTCTCGGGGTTGTAAGTTTGAGTTTCGTCAAAAAGCAGTCTTGGGCATAACACTAACACTTGCTCCAAGGTCACACAGATCTTGTAAAATGTTGATCTCCAATTGAGCAATTGATTCTTTGGGTATCTGGATCTGTCATCTTATGTGGTAAAATATTAAGTATTGCTTTGCATTCTTACGGCCGTTAGCTTGATCACCTCCGTAGTGGGTATTGGTCTTTTCTTATTTAAGATATCTACGAGATACTTGGCATAGGTTGGAACTTGAATAGCTTCTAGTAGAGGAATGTTGATATATAATTTCTGAATTACCTCCACAAACTTTGTAAATTGATCATCCACTTGGGGTCCACGATTTCTTCTTGGATATGGTAAGAGATTTGTATCATTAAAGTCTTTTGTCATCGAGGTTCTTGAGTCAAATCTTCTATGTCATCACTCTCTTCTTCTCTAATTGGTTGAATCACGAGGTCTCGTTGTTGTTCTTTGGTGCTACAGGGTGTCGTGATTGGTGTCCCGATTCTTTGTTTCTATTATTTTTCTTGGGTCAACAGGATCACGTGTAGATTTACCTCTTCTTGTAGTAACATTATTTACCTGCTCAAGGTTAGTGGCAACAGATTTTGCAAACAAACAACTTTGCTATTTGACTTTCTATCTTTTTATTAAAAAGATGTTGATTTTTAAAAGCAACCGAGAAAGTATTTATCTTAAGAGATATATCTTCTAAAACTTTTTCATGAGTATCAAGTTTTTCAAGAAGAACATTATTTAACTTATCTTGATCTTCAATTAATTCTCGTAAAAATAGGCTTACGGGAATATTACCTTTATACTTACGGGTTGTTGCGTAGCTGTTGTAATTTTGTTCTTGTGGCTGAGTTGATGTTGAATTGTTACTTGGCCATGCTTGAATTTGAAGCAGAATCAATATAGTCTTGTAAATCTTGTCTTTCACGCTTGTCCTTGGCTCTTTGTTCAAGCCAATTTAATAACACATCCATACGGGTTGATATAGCTTTTATTTCTTGGGGAGTTTCTTCTATCTCGATGATAGTATTGAGTGTCTTGATTCGGCTTTGATTTTTCGATATCTTGTTCATGAGTGCTTCAGCTTTGTCAAGAGTGAGTGATAAAAATAATCCTTCGCCAGTTGCATCAAGTTGTTCTTGTGCTCTTTGAGTTAATCCATGATAAAATCTTTGCATAAGCAACCAATTCTCTATTCCATGGTGAGGGCAATCGATATGTATTCTTGTAAACGTTCCCAAGCACACGGAATTGATTCTCCTTTCTCGATGTTGGAAATTGGTAATTTTTCCTCGTAGGGCATTGGTTTTACCCGGGGAAAGAATTTTGATAGGAAATTTTGTAGAACATTCATCCCATTTCTTGATTTCTTCTTTGTTGGCATAGAACCATGATTTTGTTTTCTCCTTCAATGAGATTGGAAATAAGCGGAGTAATATGATATCTTGGGGAACATCCTTGGGTATGAAGGTGTTAGCAATCTCCAGAAAATTCTGCAGATGTAAGCGTGCATCTTCATGAATCTTTCCACTGAATGGTGTAGCTTGTATCATGTTGATGAGGCTTGGCTTGAGCTCAAACTCAAGATCTTTAAGTTGAAGTGTTGGTCCTGTGCGAATGTTCTCGGTGCTTGGAGCGAGAAAACTCGTAGGGATTTTCCGACCATAGCTTCAAAAGCGATATATGCTCTCGTGATTGATTTGATTCGATGAATGAAGTGGAGTGAATCACAATCAATTTCCAATTTGATAAACCCCGCATAAAATAAACAAAAGAAAAATAAGGGTAAGCTTTGCTAAAAGCGACTACCTAGTTTAGATTCTCATCATAAGTTTCCATTTATTAATTTGTCTAACTATCTTATATTTCCTCCCCGGCAACGGCGCCAGAAATGCTTGTTGGTAAATCTAACGTCACTATAACTTAAGGTGGAGTTAATCTCACCTCAGGCTATATGCCATCAAAAGATACTCAGTGTGGTTCATCTCTTAACACTACTATGTGCTAGGTTGTCATCCCCAGCAGTAATGCTAGGAAATGCTTTTGTGATACTTGTGATATGTGTTGTTGCAATCTAATAAAATAAATATAAAAGGTCTATCCACAAGCGCACAGATATAAATACCACTGTAGCATTTCACCGGGAGTAATCCAGGTTTATCATTTATATTCTACCACAGGGAGGAATAATCTAAGGTGGAAGAAAACATAATTAATAAGTGGCATACTTATGAGAGACATTGTTACTAGGGCTTACTTTAGCAGGGGTTAAACCAATAATGATAAAGATATGATAATGATAAATAAAGGCAGAGGCATCACACACAATGAGATTGAGATCAACTACTACAAGTTAGACTTAACATAGGATTACAAGAAACGTTCATCTATAGCATTTAATCTACTAAGTCATTACATCTACTCTAAGGCATATGTTATCATCTATAGCATAGTAAACTCTAGATCATGTATCAGGAAGGTTATCAAGGAAAATCAAGAGCGAAACAAGATAATCCCCATAATCATTATCCACTTGTCTTATAAACGGAGGGTGGATTACAAAGGACTCAACAGGTCTGTCACACCCGCGATCTACCACACGGCCCGGAATATAAGGTGCATTTGCAGGTAAATCATATATAAGCACCACGCTTACATAAATATCTTTACCACCTAACCCACTCGAGTACTGAATTAGGCGCTCTATAAATAAATACATGAATCTATCATCGACTATATCTATATCAATCATACTATTAGGATAAAGTAAAAACATAGCAAACAAACACATATTATTAATAAAGTGCAAAGTCATAGATACAAGATAATTCATACCGTAGTACTTGAAGATCGAGAACTACGGGTAGGCACACCCGGCTCTAATTGTATCCGTCGCTAATCAACTTGGATGAACTAGAACTAGATGAACTAGAACTAGAAGAACTAGAACTAGAACTAGAACTAGAACTAGAACTAGTAGCTAACTCTAATCTCGGTGGAGAACTCTCTTCTACTTACTCGACTCACGGTTTACAATTTAATGAATACTAATGAATTCATATCTAGCCCCCGGGAGCAGGGGGTCTTCTTATATAGTCCTCGGTGATGAACGATGACCCTCGGATCAAACCGACCTTCAACAACGGCGTAGATGCAACCACAAGGTCGGTAGTAAACCGACATAGGAAGGCGAGGTCGACAGACGGGCCCACATGGCAGCCGATGGTGGAGGGATTGGCGGGCGCCGATGTCCCACCTCCTCACATCTTCGGGTTTCTTCCGGTGTCCTCCGGTATCTTCCGGAATGTTTTAGTTCACTTTTCGGTTCGAAATTTGTTTCTGGTAATTCTCCTTCTTGTTGGGGGGTTTTCTCTCAGTTTTTCGGCATTTACCTGTTAAGTCCCTGAAAAGATATAATTCACCAAAACTCGTGGAACTTTATCAATTATAACACCTATTCTATGCATTTCATTCTTTTTATATCCTTATTTCATCTCTTGTTGATATATAAAACATATGATAACAGGTGTCAATGACCATCAAGACAAGATCCTTGAAGGAGTGAATAATAAGCTCGAGGGGTTGACATCGGTTTGTGAAGAATCAGCTAAGCTTCAACAAAATGATAGAAACACGGTGGCCCGCATTTTTTGCTCAAGTACGGTTAACGACTTCGAGGCGGGATCGGGGGCAACCTGAGGCCCCGCACGAGTCAGTTAACATGATATCTCTGAGGCTTAGTCAACCCAGTGAGCTAAAGAAGATCCCTGTGAGCTCGCCATTCATTGCTAAGAAGGGCGACCCTGGACGTCCACTTATCAGCTGCGCTGTTGGCCCCCACACCTTCGTCAATGCATTCTGTGACCTGGGGGCCAGTATCAATGTGATGTCCAAGGCCACCTTCAACAAAATCCATGGAGGAACACTTACTCCTGCCAACTTCGTCCTCCAAATGGCAGATCAATCAACAAGGCGGCCAGAGGGAATACTCGAAGACGTGCTAGTCAAAATACAGACGGAGTACATCCCCGCAGATTTTGTGATCCTGGATATGGGCCCATCAGAGGATACGTCTCTCCTCCTGGGGAGGCCGTTTCTCTATACGGCCAAGGCTGATATCTGCATGGGGAAAGGCTTCATAGTCTTCCACGTCGAGAGTAAGGCGGTAAAGTGCCCATTCATCGGGTACAAACAACAACACACCAGGATATCATCATCATCGGCCGGTGTGGAGTGTTGAAGGATCGACTCGAGACCCCCGGAGCGGGTGCTTCTTTGCCGATGCGAGGGGAGAGTCGACAGGTGACTATAAATAACCCGCTCCTCAAAAAAAAAAAAAAAGGGGTATATTTAAAAAAATGTATTTTGTTATCAACAAAAATATTTATTACATAAAATCTATAAGAAAATACTTTCGAAAACTAAAGTAAAATGTCTTTATAAATAAAATGAATTCTTTTCATGAAAAATACAAAAAAATATTTCCTACATAAAAAGTATATATAAAAATATTTTTTAAATAATTTTTCTATTTAAAAATAAGTTTATATTTTGAAAATTTTTGGAGAAATTCAAAAGGGGAGAAAAGCGGTCGAACCAAGCGAGCAAACAACGGCCACGAACTTTTCGTGACCGTTGAGCACGCCCCAAACCAAAGCACGACGGCAGAGGCCTCGGGCGGGTGCGCGCGCACCCCAAGGTGCGCCCGCACCCCCTGGCGGCACCGCCGGTCCGCCGCCAGCGGCTCCCTAGCCGTTGTGTGGACCGACCCTCGGCCGTTGGCTCGGCTATAAATGGCCCGAGCACCGGTGTGAGAGCACCCACCTCTCATTTTCACTCTCTCTCACTCTCACACTCTCTCCCACTTGTTCTACACTCCATTTTCTCCACCAAAAATATTGTGCCGAGCAAGAACACGGGTGTGAAAGTTCATACTTTCATCTAACCCTTGCACACCCGAGGTCTTGCTCAATCGTTTTTTGCGAAGCCATGAAGAAAGCTGGGGAGATCTTTCACGGGTTGAGGCGGTCGTCAAGACATAGCTCACGACAAACAAGCACAAGCTCTGCCCTCAACCGACGATCTTAAAGACTCCCCATGCAAGAAGACATTTGCACCCGTCGGGGAGGAAGAAGCTCAAGCTCCCAGACAATCGACCGAAGCCCGGACGCGCCGTACCTCGACATCCGTGGAGATCGGGAGATGCAAGCATATCTCCTAATCAAGGACCGTGTGTTCAAAGACAAGCCCGGAATCGACTCGAGCTCCTCGAACAAACGGTATGGACGATGAATTTCCTATCCTTTGGAGAGCGTCGGGTGGCGGGATATTCCCCTCTCGAGGAGGATGGTTCTCGCCCTCGACAATTCAATTCTTGTGCACACTAGTAGAGGACCAGCTAGGAATTTCTTTCCGCCTTTTGGTACACTTTATCATGTCACGTGGGGCGGACCTAGCTCGTCCTTTGGGGTTTCAGCTATAGATGTGCACTAAACATAGATGCCGCTCTCCCGGCTTTGTCGAAATCACTTTTGGGAGGAAATATCCGGTGCTCATGAGGCCAAGTACTTTCAAACCTCGCCACTCACGGATCCAAACACCCATATCCATCGTTGGATCTCGTTGACTTTGTTTCCTAGACACGGGGGTTAGATGGGTGAATGAGGTTGAATTAAAATTACTCTATGCTATTGTCCACAAGGAGAAAGTAGCTCCAAATGGTAGAGATGTCTTTGGAACTTTTACATATTATCACAAAAGTTCTTTCGTTCTCGCCACCCGCACATCTCTTATCACACGCCGCTTCTCGCGATTGGAGCTTTGGATAATCGGCAGATAGAGTACATTTCCACACCAGGATTTTTGACCATTTTGCAGCTTGTGCGGGGGGCACTTAGTTAAGATTTTACCATCCGGGCGAGCTTGGTCATCTTTTCCCCGGCTATGCAACTATAGTTCGGTTACCTAACCTGGACTTACGATTGTATAAAAGCCGAGGCACTAACATTTGAGCTCGAGGCTGGCGATAGCTTGCGTAGGGAAAGACACCCCCATCAGTTCTTCATGCGGTGTCAGAGACGGGAGGTCGGATCCTCCTCCCATGGGCCCTACTTCACGCCCACGCCCACGACCCACGGCCTACACCGATGTTTCGGGCAGCATGGCCTCATCCCATGGGGACCCGGGGGTAATACCGGGTATGATCCTAGGTGGGAGCCGCCGCCTTAGACACCGGCACCATCGAGTGGCACGGAAGGAGATCTGGCGGCATGGAGGGCCAACGGATTTGACTTTGACGGCGGCTCCGGCGATATGCCCCCACCCGGTCCGATAAGAGGCGGCCACCACAAGGGGTGGAGGCTATCGGTATCCAGCTGCGGCACCTCGGCGTCCGCACTAGGAACATTGAGCACACGCTCAATACCCATGTGCAAAGTACCGCATAGCTGGGCAAATGTAATCGGGAGCGGTGAGAGCGCCAGAGATGGACCCAATTGGAGTCCAACATGGCTACTCGCTTAACGCCACGCGAGGAAGCATTCTCGAGGTACCAAGGCTTCGATCCCGATCGGTAGGCCTCCGGATAGCTTGGGGGAGGACCCCCACAGGTATCATTGCATTGCATATTTACTTCCATCAAATTTTTATTTTATTTTAGCATGTTTAAATTTCAGCAATCTTGCATCGAAAAAATAATAATAATAATTTTAACTAAAACTAAAAAAATCCAAAAATAGAATAAGTAGCTCTTCTATATTTCGTCACACCCAGTTTAAAAACAAAACCGGGCACTCACCATATGTGTGCCCGTGAAGTCCACACATATGACAAATGTAATAAAGTATATCGTAAAACAATGTTATATAGCTTAAGATATACATATAAACAACACTTACATCGTAGTATGTGTTGACACTTGTTATCATATAAATTTATTAATCAAATAAACATGAGAAAGGGGTATAAATCATAATAACAACCTAGAATAGGGTGTCACTAACATATTTCCACCAGTTTGGTAAAGTTGTGAATTGCGGGGACTAAACGGAAAAACAGCCAGAGTTCGCGAGCCGCACGACTCACGCGGACATAACGCAATCCAACCCTCGAGAAAGACTCTAGAAGGCTCGGATTACCCCCGACGTGGGACTAAACTTGACACCGAAGAAAATATCATCTAGAAGACTCCGGAAGCCCACGGCCGATTGTAGGACCCGTGGGGGGCCCCACCCGGGCCGATCGCCCAAATAACAAAGGCCGATCGGCCTGCCTCCTCCGCCAAGTCACCCTCGCTCCGGAAGCTTCCTCCACCGCCTCTAAGACGCAATCTAAACCGGTTGTTTAATGACGGTTTGATCCGAGGGCGTCGGTAGAAGCACGAGATGGATCAAGATCCAACACCGATTAGTACCACATTACTGCTGCCGTTTGAAGGGACATAAGAAGACCCATATATAAGCGGCCCCAAGGCGCCCCCAAGAGACATCATCTCCTCATTAGCTATCTCCAGAGAAAAAATCTAGGGTTTCATATTAGAAGAGAGAGAGGTCCCTCTAGTTGTCTAGTTCATCTAGTTCTAGTTCTAGTTCTAGTTCTAGTTCTTCTAGTTCATCTAGTTGTAAGATCAAGAAGAGAGGCGAGGAGAAAGTGGAGATCCGGACTGTCGGATCTTCATCATCATTGTACTTCTCCGCAACAAGTTCGTCTTCAAAGCAATCTCCGTGTTCTTCATTTATTATTTCTATTTATTCTATTTAATTACTTTCAGTTCTTACTTTACTATATTTCTTTGGATCTCCGCTCGTATTGAGTGCTCTAGTTATAAATGCGTGGGCTAGAGTAGTAATCGATAGTTTAGGCGTGGTGTCTAGACTAGAGTTTACCCGAAGTTTGCGCCCAATCCCACGGTTAGTTGTGGTAGCCCGGGGGGTGACGACCTGTCGGGTCTTTGTAATCCACCACGTTCGGGTTGGTAATTGTAGAGCTTTTTGGCGGCCTTCCCCGATCACCCTTTCCCGGTCTTTTCGAGGATCGGACGGTACCGTTGTTCGACGTAAGTAAAGTAGAGTGAGCCTTTGATCATATAGATCTCATTAGAATACTTAGAAAACTTAACCCTCTCTTCCCACATCATTACCATTATTATCTTAGGACATTCTAAACCTTTCTAGTACACTTCACGTTCCCCTTGGAAATCGATACTCTGGAATACTCCCGGGTGAAAGCTACATCGGTATCCGTGCACTTGCGGATTTCTCGTTTGGCGTTAATAAATACCAACAAGCTTTTCAGGCGCCGTTGTCGGGACGGTAGTAATTTTGTGCTAGTTAGAACCACGATCGTCCTTTTACCTTTTTACCTTTTTTCCTTCTACCTTTCTTTCCTTTTAACCCCTACCACATGGATTTCACTCCTATCATTAAATTCTTTGCTCCAAAGGGCGACATGTTGGAGCTTCCATCATCTTCACACCCTATTCTTACAGATGGCTATGAGCTTCGCCGCTCTTATAGCCATGGTTCGGGAGCAATCCTTCTCTCAGGTTAGCACATGAAGATCCATACACCCACCTTAGAGATTTTGAGCGGTTGTGTTCTTGCGGGAATATTCCCGGCATGACACAAGAGACCATCAAATGGAAATTATTTCCGTTCTCCCTTGAGGGAAGAGCGAGAAAAATGGTATGCTCACTCTGTAGGGAAACGTAAATGGAGATTGGGATGAACTTGAGACAAATTTTGTCTTGCCTTCTTTCCTCTTTATAAAATCGCCGACCTTAGAATAGAAGTTCTTACATTTAGACAAAAGAGAAGGAGACTCTAGGAGCAGCCTGGGCTAGATTCACAAGCCTTACCAATTCGGGCCCAAACCTTTCCTTGCCCGACCATGTCCTCGCTCTATCACTTTTATCACGGTCTTAACAAGGAAGTCGCTCTGCGTCTCGACATCACTTCAGAGGAGGATCATTCTCACATAAACTAGTTAGTGAGGGAAAAGCCATTCTTGAGAAAAACCTTGACAACACTCCCTACACTAACATTTTTGATGAGTTACCCGAAGAAGAAGTCGAGCCAAGCCCCGAACAACAAGAGGAGACACACGCAACCAAATCTAAAATTCCTATAAAAGATTTGGTTGCCATAGAATCTCCTACTATGGAACCACATCACACTCTAAACACTTTAGAGAGTGATGAATCCCATCCTTCCATCGAGGTTGATCTTTTTTGAAAATTCTAGGAATGCCTCGAATTTATCATTTAGAATGCATCCACCTAAGAGACCTCCAAGTGAATATATTTCAAATTCTTTTAAGGAGGAGTCTCTTAGAAAATGTTCTCATTCCTACAAAGGATATCGGGAGGAATTCTATGATGGCATGTCTAGTGATGCCATAGAAGGAGAGCCAAGCTACCTAGAAGACGATCTTATTTTCTCCCCTTCCATGCCTAGACAAGATTACATATTCGAACCCATTTTCGGACCCATCCTTAACCCCGATGAATCCTCGTACTCTCTTTCCCTTGAGACCCTTGAGGGCCCTAAAAATTCATCAAGACAACCTAAATATAGGAGCCATCAAGACCACCGGGAAGACCAAGAAGAGCGACAACAATGGCTAGAGGATAATAAAGAGTTATATGCTACGGCCGTTGAATGGATGGACGAGACCTTAGATGAGATCGACCGAGAGACACCACTCCAAGAGAAACTTTAGATATCTATGACAAATCAACCTTGGAGTTTGAGAAGAAGGATGACATCAATGAGCATGGAAGCTACTACATAGACACTTCATCTAGTTCATGCTCACATGAGAAACTTCCCTGAACTACCTAGTCTCTCTAGTCTAATCACTCTCAAGACATACAACCCCCTCGTGCTCTTGCCTCCTATAGATTTTGAGAGGGTGATTGTAGATGCGTTCATCTTTAATAAATATTCTAGATCTCGTGGTCATGAATCTTGATATAGGTGGTGTTGAAGGGAGACCACTTCACTATCTTAAGTAGCTTTCAAAAGGTTTCCTAAGGAAGAGCTTGTGTCCTAAAATAAGAATTCTTGAGAGAGAACATGAGTCCTTAACTTTTCCTTGTGATATGAGTATATAAATATACATGTGAAAATATTCCTTCGGGTGTTTCTGTCACTAATCATTATAGGATTGGAGCGAAAAGAATCTTTTGTTGGACTAACCCCTGTAGGAAATAAGACACTCTCAAATAAGCTTGAGGGAGGTCCTGAGATGAGCTCACACACGAGATGAAGCAAGACACAAGGACTTCTACAAGATGTTCCAGCGCCATCATGCTCCAAATATTAAAGGTAACATCTTGAGGTAAGTCATAGAACCTTCTCTTTATCATGGCTTACTCATAAAGTCAGACATGTTAGAGTTACAACTTTGCTTGATTCTATCTGATGATCTCAACATGTTTAGCTCTATAATTTTTGTTCTTCACACCACTCACTTGATCACTCATCATTCATGTTACAATTTTAAATGCTACTTTCATGCTTGGTGTCCGATCTTGTCACCTTTGTCATAAATAAATAGAACACATGATGTTACCATATGCCCAAGGATAGAGTAAGATGAATAAAGTTTTGGTTCTATTGGTGTTTTTTCCCACCAATAGAGCCCATGCACTTGATCTCTACCTTGTCTATGCAAAGCGGGACACACTTTTGCGCAAAATGTGGAGGAGTCCGCCACTTCTCCAAAATTCCACAAGTGAATGTCCCGACCTACGACATGCACACTGAGCAAGGAACATGGGTGATGCCATCCTACTAGGAGATGCAACTGTCAAGATCAGATGAAGCACTCAAGGAGTGATCAAGCAAGATTTGAAGGACCAAGAGGGGTTGACACCTCCACAATTGTCTACCTCACTCCAACATCGCTAAGAGACTAGGTGAATACCTAGCTTGGGGAGGGCATCCTCCATTTATCAAGCCCAAGAAGAACAAGACGCTGAGACGCTACCCGAAGAAGTAAGCATGGGGAAAGAAAGAATCATCACCTACTAAAGAGGACAACAAGAGTACACCTTCGGAAGACCTACCGCTACCCGCGTCACCAACTGAACAAACACCATCGGCTACCTCATCTACGCCACTCGTCGAGATCATTGAAGACATCATACCAGACACGACATTCCGACGAGGCGTCGAGAGATGACAAAGACGCCATGGGAGTAAGTACTCAAAACTCTCATCGAGAGGTAACTCGATATTTATCTCGCATATTTATTTTTCGCAAAGCATATTTAAATTAGCATATTTCCTTTAGCATATTTACTTTCCTACACACCGCATTAGAAAAGACCATAAATATGTTGTTGCATTTGCATCTGTTTATCTTTAAGCCCTATGTAAGCACTCCTTGCTGTGGTGGCACAAAAATAAAAATATAAAAAAAATATATATATTGCATTCATATGTTTTTGCATCATCATCCTTTTTGCATAGAAAAATTTTCAAAAAAATATGTGGGCACATGAAGGTCCATGCTTTTATAGAAAAACCCAAAAAGAAGTGAGCACATGAAGGCTCACAACATGTTCCTAGAAATTGTTCCTTCGGGTATGTGGAATTAATATTTACTGGGGAGAATATTTAAGGAAGACCGAAGATCTAACAAGCTCCAAGGAGGAATCAAAGGACTACTTCAAGATCCAATTTTGGGGAGAGCACCCCCGATTATCACGATAAGTATCACTATCCTATCCATTTTAATATTAGCTAGTTATATATGTTTGCTTTGCTAGATTTAATTGGTCATAATTAGAGTCTTAGTTTGTTAGAGTCGAATAAATCTTTGGAGTACGCTAGTTGGCTTTTCTCTTTAATGATCTTGTTGGCATATGCTTGGAAATGATGAATAGTTGCTCGCCATAATTCCTCTTAAAGTATTTACACTTGGACTTAGATTCTCCCAAAGCTTTAAATGCTTAATTTGCTCTAAACCCAACACTGTGGGAAGCACATGCTTAATCCGAGTCTTAACGTTGAAGGATAAAGATACATGAAAAGTTGAGCTGCTTTATTTATCATATTCCTAGAGATACTTGATTCTGATTTTATCTTTGAAAAATTATAAAATATTACATGATGAGTTCCTTAGCTATGACCCTTAAGAGTTTCGCATCAAGATCATCCCACTCCACTAAAATCTGTTGCTTCTAACTAGGAAGTACGCCTCCCCATATTCCATAAAAGCCGCTAGCCATAAAATAAAAAATATATATATATATATATAATAAACTCTTGCAATTTTTGGATATGTCTCTCTCATTATTCATGCTAAAAAAGAGGCTGGGCTACATTCGAAAAAAAAAAAAAAAAAAAAAAAAGAGAGAAAAGAAAAAATAAATATTTAGAGAGAAAAAGTGAGACGAGAGAGGGAGAGTAAAGGACAAATGTCATACTAGGCGAGAAGGGCCTACCTCCCTAATAATAATAAATTTTAGAGATGAATAATGGACACGTGTCAGGGTGAGTAGGGCCCACATCTCTAAGGAGAGAGAAAAATGGACAAAAGTCCGGGGCAAAGCCCACCTCTCCAAGAATGGATAGCCCAGGTCTTAGCAATTTTTAGAAAGAGAGATATAGTCCAAGATGCTTGAGAAGAAAAATACTAGAAAAAAAAAGGGGCTAAAGGCTGTTTACTACCTTTCATCCTCATTCATTCCGCCATTACCATCCCACCATATGTATCTTACCACGTGTGACTCCACTATATATACCACCTACTTGAGAGGGTCATACATAGGATCTCTCGAAGTTTCTTTTAAAAAATAACGCAAAAAAACTCGGGATGATAGTTGATCGAAGAGCTTGAGACATGGTACTTAACTTGATTGTTCTACGTCTCTTAATTGCTTATGATTCGTGAAAAGGCTCGCCCCATGGTAAAAGGTATGAGAGAGTAATCTTATTGAGAGGAGAAATTATTTTTTCGATAACCAAGATTACTTAGGAGGAATGAAAGCGTAGTAGCAACCCCCGATCCTACTATAGCATATAGCTTTGCTAGGGACTAGCAAAGGGTAAGCTTGGGAGAGCTTGTTGACACTTGTTATCATATAAATTTATTAATCAAATAAACATGAGAAAGGGGTATAAATCATAATAACAACCTAGAATAGGGTGTCACTAACATATTTCCACCAGTTTCGGTAAAGTTGTGAATTGCGGGGACTAAACAGAAAAACAAGCAGAGTTCGCGGCCGCATGCGACTACGCGACGCAACGCAATCCAACTCCGAGAAAGACTCTAGAAGACTCGGGATTACCCCCGACGTGGGCGAAACTTGACACCGAAGAAAATATCATCTAGAAGACTCCGAAGCCACGACGCCTTTGTAGGACCCGGGGTGGGCCCACCCCGGGCGATCGGCAAATAACGGAGCCGATCGGCCCGCCTCCTCCGCCAAGTCACCCTCGTCTCAGGAAGCTTCCTCCACCGCCTCTAAGACGCAATCTAAACCGGTTGTTTAATGACGGTTTGATCCAGGGCGTCGGTAGAAGCACGAGATGGATCAAGATCCAACACCGGATTAGTACCACATTGCTGCCGAAGCTGAAGGGACATAAGAAGACCCATATATAAGCAGCCCCTGGCGCCCCCAAGAGACATCATCTCCTCATTAGCTATCGACAGAGAGAAAAATCTAGGGTTTCATATTAGAAGAGAGAGAGGTCCCTCTAGTTGTCTAGCTCATCTAGTTCTAGTTCTAGTTCTAGTTCTTCTAGTTCATCTAGTTGTAAGATCAAGAAGAGAGGCGAGGAGAAATTTGGAGATCCGGACTGTCGGATCTTCATCATCATTGTACTTCCGCCGCAACAAGTTCGTCTTCAAAGCAATCTCCGTGTTCTTCATTTATTATTTCTATTTATTCTATTTAATTACTTTCAGTTCTTACTTTACTATATTTCTTGGATCTCCGCTCGTATTGAGTGCTCTAGTTATAAATGCGTGGCTAGAGTAGTAATCGATAGTGTAGGCGTGGTGTCTAGACTAGAGTTTACCGAGTTTGCGCCCAATCCCACGGTTAGTTGTGGTAGCCCGAGGGGTGGGTGAAAACCTGTCGGGTCTTTGTAATCCACCACGTTCGGGTTGGTAATTCGTAGAGCTTTTGGCGGCCTTCCCCGATCACCCTTTCCCGGTCTTTTTTCGAGGATCGGGGACGGTGCCGTTGTTCGGCGTAAGTAAAGTAGAGTGAGCCTTTGATCATATAGATCTCATTAGAATACTTAGAAAACTTAACCCTCTCTTCCCACATCATTACCATTATTATCTTAGGACATTCTAAACCTTTCTAGTACACTTCACGTTCCCCCGTGGAAATCGATACTACGGAATACTCGGGTGAAAGCTACATACTCGGTATCCGATGCGCTTGCGGATTTCTCGATTGGCGTTAATAAATACCAACAAAGTATGGCGGAACGTTAACTAATCTTCAAGCTCCAATCTTCACAGGGGACGGCCGACCGGGGCTCCGTATGCCAAGCACTCCAATTAGTATCCTTAACATCTTCATCCGTCTTTTGTGCGGCTTTTACTAACAAGGCGAGGGTGGGGGAAATAGCAAGAGTGAGTCCATGTCGAACTCAAAGCAAATATAGCAAGGCAATATCTTACCTATATACCATGATCACTATAACATAATAATGTAGAGCATAAACGGTAAATTATGAACTATTAAACAAGCATAGGTCATTATCTTTAATGCAAAAGTTCCAAGGCCGCTCATGACCGTGAGCACGGCTGATATACCAGTTTTACTCTGCGCAGAGGTGTACACTTTCACTGTAAGTCATGATTTCTAAATGAGTAGGTTAATTAGGTCTAAACACCAGAAACCATATAAAGCCTTTCAAAGGGTCGTCTAAAAGGGTAGGGCCGCTAGGTTTTAAAAGCCCGCGAATGTAGAGCCCCCCTTCCAAAAATGGCACAATACCCTAATGGCTATACTCATATGGGACGGGAACCGCACTACACCCAACCCGAAACTCCCCTTTTTGCCTTTTCGGTAACCTCTAACAAGTTAGAAGAGGTCCTTTGATCGGCTAAAGCCAGAGCCATATAGCCCTCACAGTTGTACGGTTGTCCCGGTGACCACTTACAGACAAGTCCACATGTTGCTAAACAATTCACATTTAACGTTCAATGCATAAACATTAATCAAGTCATATGATCATGGTTAAAGCTAGCATATCCCAAAACTATACTTGCCTTTTATAGTTGCTCCAACTTTTCCGATACTTTGCTTACGGTCATCAACTTCCAACTCTTTCGCCAACAAGCGGTTCTTGTTCTACTCGCCGCAAAAAACACCACACATACAAATAGACAAAAAGAATAAACTAAGAACAATACACCAGTCATAGCAAAAATAACATGCTAAGAGAGAACTCGTTGCTACGATCAAGAGAACATCCAAGAATCGCCCGATAACGGAGCTATCGATAAAAAGAAACTACTATCGATCATTTTATATTATGAAAGAAAATAAAAGACTACATGCTTTAGTTATTTTATTTAATAAAACCATGAGAATAGAATTAATTTAGATTAGTCACACCAAATTTGAATTCAAAATCGAGTTGGATGTAGACATATTTTATTTATGAACATGTCATGTAATTTAATCATGTTTAATTTTATCTTTGCAAAATAAAGTGATTACACATGAGAGGTAAACAAGTTATCATATGGAACGTGTTTGATCTAAACAGATTATAATTTAGAAAAATATTAAGATTATCAATTAATCAAATTGGCATTTTATTTCCGAAATCACCGAGGTGCAAAACCTATATTGCTTTTATTTAGGAATTCAATTACATAAAACATTAATCAAATTGAATTTAAATAAATAAATTCACAGATGAGTGACATGATATGCGTTACTCCTACTGCATAGAGCACGAAGATACGATTCTAACGCATCATGAATCACTCGAATCGGACTTAAAACGACGAAACGGTGGAGATTATAAACTGGATGGCAAACTTGTAAATAGGAGCATCTTGTACCTTGGGCTGATGCGTTCGTGTTCTTCATCACGAACAGGACACCATGGCTGCTGCTGTACAGATGCTCACGCACAGGGAGGGAGGACTCGGTCGGGGGCTCGGCAAGGCCAAGACGGCGGCGTGGCAGTGCAGCTCCAAGCCTGGGGTTCACGGCCGGAGCGCGGCCAAGCCTGCTGGCCTGTACGGACGGCGGCGGTCTGCCCGCCGTGCAGCGCCTGCTGCTCCTGCCCAGGGTCAGGGGCCGAGACGCGAACTGGCGGCGAGGACGGGACCTGGGTGGCGGCGCCGGAAGAGACCCGCGGGGTCAAGACTGCGGGAGGAGGCCGCTGTGATATCGATGGCCGAGAACGACGAACAGCAAGCCGTCCATGGATACTTCGCCGGAAAAGAAAAGTATGGGTTAGGGAATCGATCAAACGGCCACGGATTCGAGAAAACGAGTACACCAGGGTGAAGAGAACGACGAGGGCTACCTCTTGGTGGTGGCCGAATCTTCCGGGACGCGATGAGTCGGCCGGAAAAGCTCGCCGGAGTTCTCGCCGGAACCCTAGGTTTTCCGAACTTCGGCGAAGGATACAGAGCGGTAGGAGTGGCGGCTCGGGATGGCGTTCTCAGATCTGGATTCAGCGCGTTGAGGAGAAGACCGGCATGTATTTATATGTAGGGTTTTGAAACATTTGGAATTTCCTTAATTTTGGGATTTCTTTTATAGCTTAAAATAATTCTAGGATAATCCTAAAATCATATTTAAGCCACGGAAAATATCCAGAAGGTTCTGAAATTTCCAGAAAAATTCTCAGAGATACTTTTGATGATGATGAACCAAAATAATGTATTTTGAGCTCATGAAAAGATGTTTGAGAGGGTTTAGAAAAAGAAAAACTAACGTAAAGTACGAGAGAAAGCTCATAAAAGCACAAAAATGTTTTTAGATGGTTTTAAGGGATGGATTGTTGAAGCTTGATCATAAAAAGATGATTTAGAGCAAGGGACACAAGATTCAAAAGAAACTTCCGGCCGTAATTGAATTAGGAAAATAAGCAATTTGGTAGAAGAAAAAAGATAATGAGAGAATAAGGAGAGAGATCGTCACCCCAACTACGTCTTAAAACTTAGCACACTTAAACCACAAAACTCAAGCAGCAAAACTAACATTACATCAAGCAACAACCCATCAAATTAATTCAAAAGAGTTTAAAACAATTTTTTTTCCTATAACTAAATTTGCACTAAATTAAACTAAACTTGGAAAATTTTATATAAACATTAAAATATTTTATTTTATTTAGTGTTTTCTATTCACAACCCAAAATAGAAATTTTGGGGTGTGACAAATCTACCCCACTTAACAGGAATCTCGCCCCCGAGATTTGGAGAGACTAGAGGGAGAAAGATAAAGCTCATCTTCATGTCTTCATGCTTCCTTGATTTAAGGTTGATGAGATATAAGATATGGATCAAAGATAACTAAATGATGACAAAGATCCATCATTAAGATTATTTTGATCTCGATGACTAGGGATGATGAGAAGATCAATGATCGATGTAGGTTGAAAGATAAATGTTGATCATTGGGTATTCACATCATGAGGTTGTATGGTCAAAGGGCAAAAATATTAGCAAAGGGTGATATATGAAGACAAGGATAGATATAAAAGTGGTCAACATTCCTTGTTTCCATCTTTGTGATATACGAGGTGAAGGAATTATGAATTCTCAAGATTGATAAAGAGAAATAAAATTGATTCTTTGAAGCCTCCGTGCTTATTTGATTCCTTATATATATGAGATGTAAGGGAAAAGAGTAAATGCCGGCAAAGAAAGATAATGGTTGGTCATAGGGAAGATAGAGATCGATTTATAGTCCTTGAGGTCTTCAAACTTGAGATTATCGAGATTGACGAGGGAGAGTAAGTACAAATTGGTTGCAAGATAGATAGACATGGAATATAATGGTTGACCTTTTATCTTTTATGTATTGAGACTTGAGATGTTCGAGATTGATGATGGTAGCGAATGCTACCCCACTTAACAAAGGTCTTGTTAGACTTGGAAATGATGTTGAAGGAAACTTTCTTGATTATTTGTGGTGATGGTATATCATTCATGTGTTGATTCTTCTTTGACTTAGAATAAAGAAAGAGCATGAGGACCAAGGATGGGCAAGGACATCAAAGAGAAAAATGACACGGATAAGAATGGATAAAAGATGAGTGAGGCTTATGAGGTGGACAAGCGACGACCTTAAAAACATGAAACTTCTTTTACCTAAGATGTGATAGATAGGGTCTCTACCCCACTTAACAATGATTGAGCTAATCCTTAAGATAAAACCTTCCTCGGTCCTCCTTTGGAACACAAGAATAGGGGCAACACACATTCAATACAACAAACAAGTCAAACAAGTAGCACATCACCAAGTCTACACGTGCTTCTTGTAGCAATGGTGGCATCCTAAAGTGTGGATGATAGATGATGAAGGGCCATCGATAATTTAAGCAAGGTGAGACTAGAAATCTTTTTTTTTTTAGTAAAACAACAAATTCAAAAGTCCAAGATGATAAAAATTTAATAGCTCAAAGGAAGCTATTCAAGGAGGAGACAAATAAACAAGGAATGAGAAATAGTCAATTCAAAGGACAAGGTCAGTAGAAAAATAGTTTTATAACAAACTAAGCTTCAAAAAGCGACCATTGCTAACTAGGCATACGTCCCTACAGGTCAACACCGCTCGATACCATTCGTCACACCCGGTTTAAAAACAAAACCGGGCACTCACCATATGTGTGCCCGGGAAGTCCACACATATGACAACGAATAAAGTATATCGAAACAATGTTATATAGCGAAGATATACATATAAACAACACTTACATCAGAGTATGGCGGAACGTTAACTAATCTTCAAGCTCCAATCTTCACAGGGACGGCTGACTGGGGGCTCCGTATGCCAAGCACTCCAATTAGTATCCTTAACATCTTCATCCGTCTTTTGTGCAGCTTTTACTAACAGACTGAGGGTGGGGGAAATAGCAAGAGTGAGTCCATGTCGAACTCAGCAAATATAGCATGGCAATATCTTACCTATATACCATGATCACTATAACATAATAATGTAGAGCATAAACCGGTAAATTATGAACTATTAAACAAGCATAGGTCATTATCTTTAATGCAAAAGTTCCAAGGCCGCTCATGACCGTGAGCACTACCGATATACCGATTTTCTCAGAGGTGAGAGGTGTACACTTTCCTTTGTAAGTCATGATTTCCAAATGAGTAGGTTAATTAGGTCTAAACACCGAAAACCATATAAAGCCTTTCAAAGGGTCGTCTAAAGGGTAGGGCCGCTAGGTTTTAAAGCCCTGAGAATGTAGAGCTCCCCTTCCAAAAATGGCACAATACCTAATGGCTATACTCATATGGACGGGAACCGCACTACACCCAACCCGAAACTCTCCCTTTTGCGCCTTTCGGTAACCTCTAACAAGTTAGAAGAGGTCCTTTGATCGGCTAAAGCGAGCCATATAGCCCTCACGGTTATACGGTTGTCGGTGACCACTTACGAGACAAGTCCACATGTTGCTAAACAATTCACATTTAACGTTCAATGCATAAACATTAATCAAGTCATATGATCATGGTTAAAGCTAGCATATCCCAAAACTATACTTGCCTTTTATAGTTGCTCCAACTTTCCGAGATACTTTGCTTACGGTCATCAACTTCCAACTCTTCATCGCCAACAAGCGAGTTCTTGTTCTACTCGTCATAAACACCACACATACAAATAGACAAAAGAATAAACTAAGAACAATACACCGGTCATAGCAAAAAAATAACATGCTAAGAGAGAACTTCGTTGCTACGATCAAGAGAACGCAAGAATCGCCGATAACGGAGCTATCGATAAAAAAGAAACTACTATCGATCATTTTATATTATGAAAGAAAATAAAAGACTACATGCTTTAGTTATTTTATTTAATAAAACCATGAGAATAGAATTAATTTAGATTAGTCACACCAAATTTGAATTCAAAATCGAGTTGGATGTAGACATATTTTATTTATGAACATGTCATGTAATTTAATCATGTTTAATTTTATCTTTGCAAAATAAAGTGATTACACATGAGAGGTAAACAAGTTATCATATGGAACGTGTTTGATCTAAACAGATTATAATTTAGAAAAATATTAAGATTATCAATTAATCAAATTGGCATTTTATTTCCGAAATCACCGAGGTGCAAAACCTATATTGCTTTTATTTAGGAATTCAATTACATAAAACATTAATCAAATTGAATTTAAATAAATAAATTCACAGATGAGTGACATGATATGCGTTACTCCTACTGCATAGAGCACTAAGATACGATTCTAACGCATCATGAATCACTTTCGAATCGGACTTAAAAAGCATTTAAACGGTGGAGATTATAAACTGGATGGCAAACTTGTAAATAGGAGCATCTTGTACCTTGGGCTGATGCGTTCGTGTTCTTCATCACGAACAGGACACCATGGCTGCTGCTGTACAGATGCTCACGCACAGGGAGGGAGGACTCGGTCGGGGGCTCGGCAAGGCCAAGACGGCGGCGTGGCAGTGCAGCTCAAGCCTGGGGTTCACGGCCGGAGCGCGGCCAAGCCTGCTGGCCTGTACGGACGGCGGCGGTCTGCCCGCCGTGCAGCGCCTGCTGCTCCTGCCCAGGGTCAGGGGCCGAGACGCGAACTGGCGGGCGGGACGGGACCTGGGTGGCGGCGCCGGAAGAGACCCGCGGGGTCAAGACTGCGGGAGGAGGCCGCTGTGATATCGATGGCCGAGAACGACGAACAGCAAGCCGTCCATGGATACTTCGCCGGAAAAGAAAAGTATGGGTTAGGGGAATCGATCAAACGGCCACGGATTCGAGAAAACGAGTACACCAGGGTGAAGAGAACGACGAGGGCTACCTCTTGGTGGTGGCCGAATCTTCCGGGACGCGATGAGTCGGCCGGAAAAGCTCGCCGGAGTTCTCGCCGGAACCCTAGGTTTTCCGAACTTCGGCGAAGGATACAGAGCGGTAGGAGTGGCGGCTCGGGATGGCGTTCTCAGATCTGGATTCAGCGCGTTGAGGAGAAGACCGGCATGTATTTATATGTAGGGTTTTGAAACATTTGGAATTTCCTTAATTTTGGGATTTCTTTTATAGCTTAAAATAATTCTAGGATAATCCTAAAATCATATTTAAGCCACGGAAAATATCCAGAAGGTTCTGAAATTTCCAGAAAAATTCTCAGAGATACTTTTGATGATGATGAACCAAAATAATGTATTTTGAGCTCATGAAAAGATGTTTGAGAGGGTTTAGAAAAAGAAAAACTAACGAAAAGTACGAGAGAAAGCTCATAAAAAGCACAAAAATGTTTTTAGATGGTTTTAAGGGATGGATTGTTGAAGCTTGATCATAAAAAGATGATTTAGAGCAAGGGACACAAGATTCAAAGAAACTTCCGACCCGCAATTGAATTAGGAAAATAAGCAATTTGGTAGAAGAAAAGATAATGAGAGAATAAGGAGAGAGATCGTCACCCCAACTACGTCTTAAAACTTAGCACACTTAAACCACAAAACTCAAGCAGCAAACGAACATTACATCAAGCAACAACCCATCAAATTAATTCAAAAAGAGTTTAAAACAATTTTTTTTTTCCTATAACTAAATTTGCACTAAATTAAACTAAACTTGGAAAATTTTATATAAACATTAAAATATTTTATTTTATTTAGTGTTTTCTATTCACAACCCAAAATAGAAATTTTGGGGTGTGACATGTGCCTTAATGCTTATATATATATGAGATATGAAAATGTTTAGTCTTAGTCCCTTGTTGAAATGATGAATAGTTGCTACGTCTTATGCTTTGCACGTGCCTAGTTTATAATTCGAATTTCTCTAAAGTTTGGATTTAGTGGCTAAGTCTAAAAACTCATCTGAAAAAACCTGATTCATGTGGGTTGCATAGGCTCTATCTAGTCTAAGTTGTTGCCAAGTATGATATGGTACAAATGGATTTGCTATGATTTAGTCCAAAAAGAGAAACTTGACATCCGGGAATCTACTTTGAAAGAAAAGAGAAATGATATGGGCTATGCTAAAAAAAAAAAAAAAAATGAGAAAAAAAAAAATAAACAAGTGTCCAGAGGGCGAGTAGAGCCCACATCTCTAAAAAAAGAAAGAGAAAAGAAAAAGAGAGGAAATAAAAGACAAAAAGTCTAGGGCGAGAAGAGCCCACCTCTCCAAAAATATATATATATATATATATATATATATATATATATATATATATATATATATAGCAATAAAGCCCATACTTTCTCGGAAAAATAAATATCATCTAACTAAATAAATCCCGGATAAGAAAGTTGATCAAAAGGGCCGAATGATAAGTATTTACATTTATACTTAGTTCTATCGGCAACCGCCAAGACTTTGAGAAAAAGCTAGAAAGCCCCGCTACGATGAAAGGTAATAAAGGGTGGGAAAAAAGATGTGCTATTTTATTCAAATTCTAGTAGAAAATCTTATTATAACCACGGCACTTGTAAAAGCATGTCGGCATAGTAGCAACTCGATCAACAACCAAGTACTTATCTCTTTTTGCTCGAGGGGGACGCCGCCAAAGGGTAAGCTTAGGGGAGTTTGTTGGCGGTCACCAACGACATATTTTTCCGTCAACTTACTACCATAAAGAGAGTAAAACTATACCTTTTTATACTCATATGCATTTATCACTAATAAAATTCCACTTGTAGTGTCTATTATTTTATTTTGCAGATTTATAATAAAAGCAAGTGGAAAATCGACCAAAATACGCCATCAGGAAAGCGCATTATTGCAAAACACAAGCCGAGGAGCAACCGTCGACCCAAAACATCAAAAGCTGGGCCGAGCCAAGCCCGGCCCACAACTTTTCAAGGCGAGGGAAGACACCCCACGAGGCGGGCCAGGGCGAGAGCCGGGGAGTGCTTGGCTTTTCCCTGGTGGTGCGGCGCGGCCTCCACGAGGCGGTTTCGGCCCGGCCCGGGGAAGCGGTTCGTGCACCTGCCAAATGGGGATTCCCGCCGTTGGATGGTCGGTTTGCTCGAGAATAGGAAGGTTTACAGTCGGTTTTGGTGTAATTTAGCACTTAGGCCCCTCCTCCAAGTGTATAAGTAGGCCCCTCTCTCCCTCTCTCAACACACACCACTTGGAGTCCGGCAAACCGGCAATCTTTCTCTCTCTACCACCTCTACCTCTCTCTTTTCTTCTACTTCTTCTTTCTTCTTCTTCTTAGTTCTTGGTTAGCACTTGGAGTAGAAGAGCTACAAGGAGGGCCTGTCTCCTAGAAGAAAGTGCCTTGGTAATACATCTTCTCTATGGAGCATTCTCTATTTACAAGTCTTACATCTATGTTCTTGGCCTAACTTATGAACTAGAGTATAGTCTTGTTCATGTTCTTGAGTTGGTATATGAACTAGCATATAGTTTACATATCATAATCTTGACATGTTCATCTCGGTTCTTCGTCGATCATCATATGCCTAACTTGATTAGAGGTGGGATCTCGGTTCGTTGTTCCTTCGGGTTTGCTCTTGTTCTAGTCCGTCCATTCGACGAGTGGGGATCTGGGGGACAAGAGTAGTGCTCGAGGCATGGTGCCCGGGTATTACGACACTCGCGGATATGAGTGCATGCCACGGTTGAGGGGGTAGGCGGCTTGGTCGTGACAAGCCTTGACCAGATCCCTTGAAATCCCCACATTCGTGTGTCTTTGTAGGAGTTAGTAAATGCTTCCCATCGGGCCGTATGGTATCGGGGAGTCTTCACGGTATCCTAGACCTAACCATGTTTAGATCGGTTGCATATGATCCTAACTATTCATTTGTATGGTCATGACTAGATACATTAGAATTACTCCATTAGATTATTCATTTATTCTTTATCTATTTTTTCTTTATCCTTGTTCTTTGGTGGATTCTTAAGTGTGTGTCACACTATCCATAAACCATTATTGCTTACCCACCGTTATGAACAATTTGGTCTAAGCAAACACATGTTCCTCTATTCGAGATGCCATGCTAGCTTATTAATCACATGCCTTCCTTTGGGAAAATATAAATAACGATACCTCGAATACTTTTCGGGTGAAATGCTACAAATGATAGATCCGCGCTTTGCGGATGAAATATCTAAGATGGCAAGATCTATCCCATTGACAATCCCTTTCGGATCACCGACATGGTGGTTTTACTTGGGAATGTCGGCGGCGCATTTTACCCATTTATTGTGGGGATGGGTTTATATTTTTGTTTCCTTTGATTGCGCTAAGAAATGTCAACGGTGTTCGGGAGGGCCTCACGGAACCTTGCGGCGGCCACGATGCTCCCTACGACGCTGCTCGCCCCGGGGACCGGGAGGCTCGGCGAGCTCATGAGCGGCTCAAAAATCTTCTCGCGGAGGCGGCCGGTCCGGCCGGCGGCAAGCTCACATCACACGTCGACTTCGGGGAGGAGCACGAGGCCTCTTCAAATCCCGCCTCGCAGTCCACGCGACGCCGACGGTCGGCGAGGCCGCGACGCACGGGACACGCTCAACGCCGGCGCAAGGCGGGCCGGGCGGCGGGCTGCGCCTGTGACAGACGGCCGGTGGGCATCACCGCGACGACCGCCGCAACGAACACCGCGATGACCGCCCGCTCGTTCATACACAACAAATGGCAAGGCGATCGCTCATGATAGCCAAAGACCGGAGCCGTGGCAGGGCGCCAGCGGCTCGAGATCAAGCCCGGAGGCCAAGGGCGTTCGGGTCGCGCATCCACGATGCCCGTTCCTTCTTGCTTCCGAGCTCCGACCTCGGTGCGAAGTACAACGGGGGACCGACCCCGCCACATGGCTAGAGGACTATCGCCTCGGTTGCCAGGGCCGGCGAGGCGCGACAACGAATATTTCATCATCCGTAACCTCCGCTCTACCTTGCCCATTCAGCTCGGTCGTGGCTCGAACACTGCCGGAGAGAGCGATCCGCAAGCTGGGAGGATCAGCGTGGCGTCTTCGTCGGCAACTTCGGGGCACCTACACCGGGGCCAAGCACGACGTGGGACTCTTGCGGATGCAACGCTGAAGAAGGGGAGAGCCTTGCGACTACATCGAGGCGCTTCTCCAAGCTCGCAACAATCTTTTCGAGGCCTCCGACGCTGAGATCATCACCGCGTTCACCTTCGGCACCACGTGCGAGAGCGATCCGCGAGCTCGGCGTTAGGAAGCCCAGGACCATGAAGAGCTCCTCGACCTCGCCACCGGCCACGCCGAGGGAGAGGGCGCCGTCTCCGCCGTCACGGCGGAGGTAAGGCCAAAGGCGACGACGAGGCCGCGGAAGGGGCCGGCTCCCACACCCGGCAAGAAGAAGAAGAACAAGAAGAACAAACGCCGCCGCGGCGACGACGACGATGAGTTCGTGGCCATGGCAGAAAGAGGAAGGCCGGTGCCAAGGGGGGCAAGCCTTCGGTCCCCAAAGAGCACTTCGACAAGATGCTTGAATGCCCGTGCGCACACCACGAGGGCCCCGTCAAGCACAAGATGAAGGACTGCCCGGCTCATGAAAAAGCACGTGATGGGGCGGCTGCGGTGTGGCGACAAGGGCTGACGACCGGAGACCGCGAGAGGAGCACCCGGGGGCGGCGGCGAGGGCGTCTAGGTCGAGGGAAGGCACCGTCAGCGCCGTCTTTGGCGGGCGCCGGGATACGAGTCAAGCGCCCGGCTGGCGACCCGCCGCGGGTCCTCTTCCTTTGACCGCCACGCTGCGTACCTCAAGTGGTCGAGCTCGGCGATCCCCCCGACAAGACCAATCATCCTCGTCATCCGCGGCCCGGGGAAGGTTCCGGCCGTTGTCGGCCCCATCATCGGCACCATGCGTCTTGGCAAGGTGTTGATGGGACGGCGGGCGGCCTCAACCTCCTCTACATCCCGCGTGCTCCAAGCCCTTGGCATCCCTAAGGCACGACCGACCCTCACGGACCCGATCCATGGGGTGGTGCCGGGGAAGCAGATGGTCCTTCGGGCGGATCGACCTCCCGCGTTCACGTTCACAGGAACAACCTTCCGTAAGGGAAACGCTCATGTTCGGGTTCTCTCGTTCAGGGAACTCCTACCACGCGCTCTTGGGGCGGCCGTGCTCTGCCGAGGTTCATGGCCGTCCCCAACTACACCTACCTCAAGCTCAAGATCCCTGGGGTCGAAGGGGTCATCACCGTCGACTCCACCGAGCGCGAGCGTTTGGGCTGCGAGACCGCCGCCGTCAAGACGCCGACGCCTTTTGTCGAGATCGGCGGGACGCCGCCCAAGATGGCGGCTGGGCCGGCGCCAAGGACTCCCGAGCTCAAGAGATAGGCGAGCACGAGGCTCGTGGGCGAGGCCGAGAAGGTCACGGGCACGTTCGGGCCAGGAAGGATGCCAAGGAGGTCGAGGTCGGCGAGAATGGACGTACTCTGCGTGGGCACCGAACTCACCCCGGAAATAGGAAGCGAGCTTGTCGACTTCCTCCATGTGAACCTTGATGTGTTCGCATGGGAGGGCCTCGATATGCCAGGGCATACCGAGGGAAGTCGCCGAGCACTCCTTGAACATCAAACCCGGCTTCCGGCCGGTGAAGCAAAAACTTAGGCGTTTCGACAACGCTCGACTTGGGCAATCGGCCGAGGAGATAGATAAGCTATTAGCCGCTAGGTTTATCAAGGAGGTGTATCATCTCGAGTGGATAGCCAACCGTACTAGTTAAGAAGAGGAACGGGAAATGGAGAATGTGTGTTGACTATACGGGTCTCAACAAGGCATGCCCAAAGGATCCGTTTCCTTTGCCTTGGCGCATCGACCAAATCGTTGACTCCACCTCGGGTGCGAAATACTATTTTTTCGGCACCTACTCCGACTACCACGGATGCGATGAGCGAGCTCGACTAGCTCGCCACCTCCTTCATCACTCCGTTTGGCGCATTTTGTTACGTAACGATGCCCCTTCGGTTTGAAAAACACCGGCGCCACCTTCCGTAGGTGCATGCGAGAAAGTCTTCAAAGAACTCCTCGGAAAGCTCATTGAGGCGCACGTCGATGACATCGTTGTCAAGACAAAAAGCGCCGGAGAGCTCGTCACCGAGCCCTCAGAAAGGTCTTTGCCCAAGCTCCAATTTAGAGTCAAGCAAACCCAGAAGTGCGTCTTGAGTTCCGCGAGGAACTGCTTTCGGCTTCATCGTCGTATTCGAAGCGCGCATCGAAGCCAACCCGAAAAGATTGCCGCCATCACGAGTATGGGGCCAATCGGGAACGTCAAAGGCGTGCGGCGGCCCACGGGATGTCTCGCCGCCCTCGGTCGATTCATAGCTCGACTCGGGAGCCTTGACTGCCGTTGGCCTGGGTTGTTGAAGAAGTCCGAGCACTTCACGGACCGGCGAGGCCCAGCAAGCCCTCGACTCTCTGCTTGGCTCCTCGCCAACCCAATTGTGGTCTGGTAACCCCTGACGAACCCATCCTCCTCTACATCTCGGCGACCTCGAAGGTTGTGAGCACCGTGCTTTCGTCGTCGAGAACGGGCACACGCTCAAGGTCAATGCCCGGTATACTTCGTCGGTGAGGTCCTCTCCGATACCAAACCCGGTACTCGCAGACTTCGAAGCTCGGCACGCATTCTTGATCACCCGCAAGCTCAGACATTGCCGACTCGCACTTTGTCACCGTCATCTCCAAATATCCCATTGGCTGAGGTCATCCGCAGCCCCGAGGTCGCGGGGACGAATGGCCAAGTGGGTCGGTGTGGGGGGCCGACATTACATACGCCCGGGGGAGTCCATAAAGTCCACAGCCCTATCGACTTAGTCGCCCGAAAGTGGACCGAGGGTCGGCGCCACCCGGACCGACGGCGTGGAGTGCTTGGGTGATGTACCCGATGGCTCGCGTGAAAAAGTACGGCGCGGGGTCGGGCTAGTCTTCATCTCGCCGAACAAGGTTCGCATGAAGTACTCGATCCGTCTCCACTTCCCGGCCTCCTAACAACGTCGCCGAGTCACGGGGCTCGTGAACGGCTTGCGCATAGCCCACGAGCTCAAGATCCAGGCACCTCGAGGTCCGGGCGACTCCCGAGCTCGTGAAGAACCAGGTCATGAAGGAGGCCGATTGCGTCAACCCAAAAGATGATCGCGTACCACCAAAGGGTCGCGAGCTCGGAACACTTCCACGGGCCGAGGTCAACCACGTTCATCGCAACCTCAACAACAGCGCCGATGTCCTCGCCAAGCTCGTCGGACCGGCTGCCGGTCCCACCGGGTGTCTTCATGCACGAGCAGCACAAGCCTTCAATGCGGCTCAAAAATGAGCCAACGACGACAAATAAGCAGCGCGAGCTTGTCCGCGGCGCCAGAGCTCGGACCCCATGGAAGTCGATATCCCCACAAGCTCGAGCTCGCCGGCGAAGCGGCTTATAGCCGTGAGCTCAAGTACCGGCTGGCTCGGGGCTGGCACGGGGCTGGATCGAGCTCGGTCCCAAGGGCTCCAAAGCCCGGCGGCGGATCCCGGTTCTGCGGTGGATGAAGGAGGGGCAAGCTCCCCCGAGGGCCGCGAAGAGTCAAGGTGGCTGCCCGCGGGTAAAATCTTTCGTCCTCATCGGAGAAGAGCTCTATCGTCGTAGCGCCTCCGCATCCTCCAGCGTTGCATCACGTTTGAGCGAGGGGAGGAGCTCGTCAAGGAGATCCACGCCGGCGAGTGTGGCCACCACGCGGCCCCACGAGCCCTCGTCGGAAAAGCCTTAGGCAAGGCTTCTCTTGGCCAACCGCCATCGCAGACGCCGGCCAAATCGTGCGCCATTGCGGCTGCCGGTTCGCCAAAGCGAGACGCACCTCCGGCCCGGTCTCTCCGGGACGATCCCACTCACCCGGCCCTTCCGCGGTCTGGGATCTCGACATGGTGGGACCCTCAAAAGGATGCGCGAGGGCTACACACACCTGCTCATCGCCATCGACATGTTCTCCAAGTGGATCAGGTTATGCCCATCGCCGGGTGCCGAGGGTGAAGAGACCGTCAAGTTCTTCACGGCATCATCCACCATTTCGAGTCCCGAACTCGGCATCACCGACAATGGCACCAACCGTAGGAGAGGTCTTCCTTGGCCCGGTGCGGCGGCGCGGCATTCGCATGGACACGACCTCCATCAGCCATCCAGGACCAACGGGCGGGGTAGAACGAGCTAACGGCATGATCTGCGGGCGTGAATTCACGCATCTTCAAGCGACTCAAAATTTGCCGGCCGATGGCTCCGAGCTCCTGGCCGTCGTATGGAGCCTCCGCACTACAGAAGCGAGGGCCCGCGGGCGCACTCCATTCTTCCTCGTCTTCGGTGCGAGGCCGTGCTCCCCTTTGACCTCGAGTATGGCTCGCGCCCGAGTTCGGGCCTATAACGGGGCGGCAGGGCGTCGCTCGAGGGGACGCGGTCGATCGCTCGACGAGGCGCGACATCGCGCTCCTCCACTCGCCAAGTACCTCCGGTCCATGCGGTGCTACCATGCCCGCCACGTCAGGGCCAGGGCATTCAACGCCGGCGACCACGTCCTGCGCCGAGTACGGAGCATGAAGGACCGCCACAAGCTCGCGGCGCCGTGGGAAGGCCCCTTCACCATCGACCAAGTGTTGAGGCGGGGCACGTACAAGCTCAAGGATGGCCGGGGTTGCGTCCTCGCCAACGCATGGAACATCGAACGACTACGTCGCTTCTACCCCTGAATATACTTCAAAATATCGTAGCTCCAAAGTTCAATAAAAACACCGATTCGATCGCCAATCTGTGCAAGCATCTCGAACTCTTTTCTCCTAGTCCGACGGGCGAGCAACGGACGGCCTTCGCCCAAAGCAAGGCCCTCCCTTGCTCGGGGCTACAAAAGAATGGGGCGTACACCTCACGCCTTTAACACACCATTTTTTCGCAAACTCCCACTTCGAGCTCAGCTCGGCGCCGAGCTTGCACGGATCACGCCACTCGACTATGAGTCGGGATCTCAAACTCGGACAAGCCTCGACCTCGCGTTTACTTCTCCTCTAAACTTCGCACAACGTGTCGAAGTGTCTAAGTTTCGAGATCGCCATCGCAGGCATTTGCCCTTGCCTAACAACCTCCGCCCCTGCGGCCGGCGAGGAATGGCCTGCCACTCGTTTTTGGAGATACGAGCTCGAACTTAGACAAAATAAAGATAAAATGCGACAAGAAAAAGAAGTCAACTCATGGTTGTTCGCACGAACTATCGTTGTGCTTACACTTTGCCTCGACTTCGAGGACTTCAAAATCATAAATAAAAGAGGCCCAGCCTCAAGCTCCAACATCTAACTTTGTGTAGGTGGATCTTGGAGCACCGACTCCCCGATAGCGAGCCCCTCGTCGTGCGGGTGGATCTTGGGCGGCCATCTCCTCCTCAACGGGCTCCTCGAGCTCGGGCTATGCCGGCCGCCTTCACCAACGGGGGCTCAAGACTTCGAGCTCCTCGGCAGCAAGTTTGAAGAGCTCAGCGGCCATCTCCGCGGTAGCGGCCTCGGCGGCAAAATTTCTTCCGATCGAGCTCCTCGTCGTTGGGCGACATCGGCCCCCTGGTCTTCACCACCTCGACACCAAACTTGGGGTAGTGGGCGAAGACGACGCCGACCGCCTGTGAAGTACTCGGCATGCATCCTCTGTCACCTTGCGCCGAATGCCCGACACTTTCGACGGACGGATCCCCATGTCCCCGACACGAGGGCGTCGCGACCGCTTCCACCTCGGAGGCGACTCGTTGTGCACATGCTTCGAGGTCGGGCCTCCCTCGTCCTTCATCACACGCTCCGGAACCCGGCGAGCTCATACGCCCATCCTCGAGCTCTCGAGTGCGCTTCCGCTGGAGCTCGGAGGTTGCGATCACGAGGTCGTTGGTCCTCGTCTTGGTCGCCTTCCTTGCTCAGCGGCTCGGCTGGCGTATGCGCGAAGTGTGGTGGCCTCGGCGAGGCAAGAGCTCTCTCCTTGTCGCCGAGGGTCCCGAGCTAGCTTCAGAGAGCTCTCCTTCTCACCTGCGAGCAAAGAAACAAATCAGAATATGAGTCACAAGACAGATGGAAAACAAAAAGTAGAAGATCGATCGCTTACTCCACAAAGCACTATAAAGATCTTGTTCGTTATGCGAACGGTGGCATTCAGCGTCAAGCCATTCCCGCTCCGCCTTCGAAGGCGGTAGAGACACCACGACTCGGTGGCCTCGTGATCATAAAGCGAAAGCCTCACCGGAGGTCGTCGATACACACACCGAGAGCAAAGCGGACGGGGTGAGAGGCGCTCACCTTGGGCTCGGCGTCACGTTGCGCAACTCTCTCGCGACCTCCTCCTTGTCCTGGCTGCCGGCGGGTTGGCCTTGATCTCAAGCGCTCGAGCTCCTTGTTCTCGGCGCCTCGTGGAACGAGGCGAGCTCCTCCTCCATCTTCTCGCGCTACCGCTTGTTCGCGAGGTCGATCTTCCTCTGCCGCTCGGGGCGCTGGCTGCGGCTCGGCGGTGACCTTCTCACGGGCCTCCGGTGGCGCGCTCTCCGGTGTCACCAGATGTGGTCGGCGGCGTCCCTCATCCCGACCCTCCATGGGCGGTGGTGGATGCGCGTCGACCAAGGCCTCCGGCTTACCTCCGTCCGGGCGACATCATCCGCCCCATTAGGTCATCAACCTTCAGTGCGCCATCGCCACACGGTTGTATCCCTTGACGGGTTCTGCGGCCCCGAGAAAGACAAGATACTAAGCATACAAAGAGAGCGAGTTCGAGCTCGACAAGCGGCGGCAAACGAGAAAAACAACGAGGACCTAACCTGCGAAAACCAACGAAGGCACTGCAGTGCGGCGCTCCGGATGACGAGGCCGACTCTCCCGCCAACGCGGCCGGCCGGCCCCTCCGGGAAGGCGCCGCGGCGTGATTGGCGCTGGGGGGCCGGAAGGAAGATGTCACGTCCTCGGGGGGGGCTCACAGCGCGACCGCCCGGCGGGCGACACGGCGTCAATCCCACGCCGGCGTCGCGCCCCGGGTGCCGGCGTCGCCGGTGGCTTCGGCCCCCACCGTGTCGTCCTCAGACCGCGGCGGGCTCCTCGATGCGGCGCGTCGGTGGCCTGTGGCCCACATCCCCTCCGGCATCGTCCTCGGTCCGCCAGCGACCGCCTCCGCCCAAACGCGTCCTACGTTGTCGGATCTCTATGACCTCGTGCTTTCGATGGCGGCCTCCGTCGGTTGAGGGTGGCGCCCGCCTCGGCGGACCTCCAGGACTCATTCCTCGGCGTCCGTTCCCACCCCGAAACTCTCGCTGCGTCGTGCCTTGGCGGCAGCGGATGCCTCGCCCGGCGTGTGCGGAGCTCGGGGATCGAACTCATCACGGTACCCGAGCGCCTACTTCGCCGGGGCGAGATCTGTAGCGGCTTATTTGTCGGGTTGAGGCGGCCGAATCCTCCACCCTCGCCCGGCCGGCATGTGACAGCGTGGCCGGTGGGCGGCGGCCGCGAGCGGGGGGCGTTGCCGCCATCAAGCCCCGCCCGTCGCGGCGCCTCGAGCTCACGGTCGTCGAGTCCGCCACCGCGGTCCTCGGGCGCTTCGGGGTAGGACTTGGCCGGCTTTGAATGAAGAGAAGGTCGACTCACGCGGCAACCATTAAACACGGCGACAACACAAGAATGAGAATTTACTCGGCCATCCTCTTCTTCTTCTTCATCATCGGCGCGGTCGAGCCCCTCCCTCCGCTCGTCTCGAGGGCTCGACCCCCGGCGCGAGCCTCGGTGGATGATCGGGGCCACGATTGAGCGGGCTGGGCCGCCTCGCTCGAGGGCATTGCCAAGGACGACGACGTCCCGGGACCCGCCGACGTCCCCTTCTCCTCGGCCGCGGATGGGATGCTGCGCCGATGGCTCCTCCGCGAGGCGCCGGGCTCCATCTAATCGACAGCGTGCTCCTCATCGCCGTCGGATGAGTCCGCCCCTCTCGCGAGGAATCGGAGCTTGGAGCATATCGGCCGCCGCTCACCATCGGCCTCTCTCACCAGGAAGCGGGGATGGGATGGAGGAGGTCCACCACACCGACCTGCGAGATCAAGATTCGAACGAGCTCGAACGGAACAAGGACAACGACGGGAAGACGGAATGAATACTTACGAGCTCAGGACGTCGCTCGATTGGGGAGGGCCGGGGCGCGCCCTCCGCCTATCCACGGTCCTCATCACGTGGGCGACCCACCGGTCGACTGGTCGGCCGTCGTAGCCGAGCCGTCGCGTCCCCCACGAAAGGAGCGAGCTCCGGCGTCATCTCCCAGAGCGGAGCACGCGGCGCCGCGGCGGGACCACGGCGCGACCGAGCGGTCATGATGATATGGCTGATCGTCAGTCCGGCATCATGGAGGCCTTGATCTTCTCCGTCACCTGTTTGACACGCTCCGCCATGTGGGCGTGGGGCCCTCCCGCCACACCTCGATCCCGTCCTAGAATGTGCGCCCGTGCCGGGGCGGGGGATGGGTGGGTCGTTCTTTAGGTAGAACCACTCCCTCCGCCACCCGGTGTTGGCGGTGGGGAGCTCGCCGGCCGGAAGGTCGCCTTCATCCTCCCTCCCCTCAACTCGGATCGCCACGGGCCGCAATCGGGCGGGTATCTTACCTTTCTAGGGCGGTATTGGATCTTGGCGTAGAGGGGCGGCGGAAGAGCTCCCGGTTCGGCGGGATGCCGAGCCACCCTCGCGGAGCGCGTAAGACGGAGAAGAGGAGCATCCCGTTAAGCGTGAGATGCCGAGCTCGACGCCCCGCACGACACAAGGCCATGGAAGAAGTCGTCGGTGGGGACGCCGAATCCCCGGTCGTGGAACACTCGCGAAGGAGACCACGTAGCCCTCCGGCGGATCGGGGGACGGCGTGTGTCGCGGCGGAATCCTCCACTCCTCCTTCTCCGTCGGTAGCGGGAGCCCCGCCGCAGAGGGTGCACCTCTCCAGCAGGGCCGAGGTCACCGTCGACGGCCACCATGAACCCATCTCGTGCTTCTCCGGCATAACGATCGCGAGGACTAGAGGAAAGGGACGGCGGAGCTTTGGATCTAGGAGGCGACGGCGGTTTTTCTTGCTTCTCCTCGAAGGAAGGCGAGGGGATGGAAAGGTTAGTTCGTCCTCCCGTCCTCCTCTATTTATAGGCTACGCGTGACGGATGCGCCGAGGTAAATCCGCAAGGAGGGGGGCCCACCGTGCGTCACATCCGCCGGAACGCGTGCAACACCAGGCGGGATGACGAACGATCGCGGTAAAAGCGGCGGTAACCGCACGGCAACGGTAATATTTCTAACGGTCGTATCCCCGATGGTTATCTTTTACCACGGGGTAAATGCGTCCGAGCCCGGCCTCAACGGACGTTTTTTTCCGAGAACGAAAGACAGAGCTCGGAATAGAAACTCCTCGTCTCAGGGTTCGAAGGCCGGCCCTCCTCAAAGAGCTTGAGGACCGCCCAAAGACACGACGAGCGAGGGGCCTGGGGAAAGCGGCGCCGATGGCCCCCGCCCGAGCTCATGAAAGGGCTCGGGGGCTTTCACCTACGTCTTTGGGTCGCCAACGGCAACCGGCGACCTCAGTGTCGTCCTCACCGATGAGGAGGCATCGCGCCCTCAAGCCTGCACGGGGCTTGGGCACCATAGAGGTCGAACCCTTGGAACACGAGGTCGGGTTCACCAAAGAGACCAAACAAACAAGCTCGAGCTCGGACCTCGCCGGGCTACCCGTCGGCCGACTCACGAGAGCACTTGGTTTCGGCCATCAAGGCAAGATCGAGCTCGAGCTCACCCCCATCCATGGGCAACGAGTGGAGAGAACGGCGACAAACTCAAAAAAATCTTAAAGCCTCCGTGAGAACCTCCTGTTCCCATGGAGCCTCGAGGAACTACACCCGCGTGTTCGCAGCGCACCCGCATGAAAACTAAACCCCCGATCATGGTCGCCTCCCTCACCCCGATCACGAGATCAAAAGCGAGAACATCGGGAGGAGATCCTCTCCTCATCGGCTCGACCGCTACGTGGGGATCGATATTCGGGGCGATGTAAAGCCAGCCCAATCCAAAACAAAAGCCCGAGGCGCGACTGGTTGACATTCTTTAACGTATGCGAGGAAGAATCAAGCGCACGGGCTGTCGTTATAGCTTTCACCCGAAGTATTCAGGGTATCGTATTTTCCACAAGGAACGTTTGCGCACTAGCCTCCGAGCAGAGCTGCCCTAAGGATAACTATGGGCGGTGAGGTATCTTTATGGGCTCAAGTTTTCAAGCAGGGATTTCTAGGGCTGTTATCTCTTACTTCGGGCACCGGCCTCGCCCAATCTGGGGCGAGTCCGGCAATTTGCTCACGTCACACCGAACGTGGAGGGATTACAAAGGGACGGACAAGGCTGTCACGACCCCGCCGCCTACCCTCACGACCGTGGGGTGCCATAAAAAGGTAGGTGAACGCTAGTCCAAACACCACGTTTGCACTATTGGTCACGACTCTTGATGTCGATCAAGGTTCCCCCGGTCAAAGAGTTCCTTCACCAGAACTAATGCTCTTACGAGACAATCTACCGATCCATAAAAAAATTATAACAACTTAAGATAATATACTTGACGAACAATAAGCCGAAAGATGAACACAAACTTTCTTACCAAAGTGTAAGGAAGTTGTAGAGGTACACAAGCGTGGCGGGTGCCGACAAGTCCGGCACTCCGACCTCCTAGGAACCGCGGACCACCGAGGGCACTCCGGCAACTCCGAGTAGAAGGAGCAAAGTATCCTTCTAGCTTTGCCTCTCTCACTCTCCATTAGAACTAGAGGAGGATGAAGAACAAGAACTCCTCTCTATTACATTGTGGCTCTCCTTTGTGTTGTGTGTAGAATGGTATTGTGAGAGGGGGAGAGGCCACCTACTTATAGCTTGGAGAGAGGGGGGTCTTTGGAAATGTGCCACCTCCCTCCATTATGGCCAAACCAACCAGGAATAGGCGGTTTCTAGGTTCATCGCACCTGGTCCATGCCACCACCGACGTTCTCTCGGTTGAATGCGACCGCCTCGAATTTGGGCCGGTTGGCAGCCACCAGGGTGCGGGCACACCCTAAGGTGCGGGCGCACCAAGATCTGGGCCGTTTGGGCTGAAATTTTGTGAGCGCGTCGGTTTCGTCGTTAGCTCCGTTTTGGCGGGTGGTACACGAAAATGGAGTCCGTATGAAAAAGTTATGCCCGAAATACTAAACCCATGTCATGTGGCCCAATGTCATTTCATGTTGGATTCGGGCCTCGACCTCTTGGGCTTGTATTTGGATGTTGATATTCATTTTTATGGGCTTTTCTCCTCTCTTCTCCTTGCTTTGCTTATGTCCATTTAGGGCCTTGTTATTTCTTATATGTTTTCCTTTGCTTTTGGCCCAAAATGTATATGTTTCCAACATTGCCCTGCAAAACAAGTGAAGTAGCAAAACTTGTGGAAATGGTTAGCTCAAAGCCCTATTGCTACTGTGTTTTGGTAGATTTATACTAATGCTGATGGTATAAAATATGTAGTTAACGACCGTCAACACGACCTGGCCTAACTGAAAGCTACTCGCAGTACGAGTTACTAAACGGGCCGCCTCATCACGGCCCGCGGAGTCGAGCTCGGCTTACAAACGACCTCCCCGTTCCCGTACGGGCACGCGCACGGATGGGGATCCTATTTCCACCTCGCCCGAGCTCTCCAAGCTTTCCGGCCCCGCACGAGGACGAGCTCGGCCGGAGACCTCTTTCCGACCCGCTCGAGCTCAGTCGTCATGAGCTCCCTAGGCAGGCGCAATTCTCCGCCTCGCTCGAGCTCTACCACCACGGACTCTCTGACTTTTCGCAAGCATGAGCCCGACCCGCGACCTCTCTCCGCCTCGCTCGAGCCCCGCCATTACGAGCTCCACGGTCGCACGCGCGCCCAGGTCCTGGCGGCGACTTGGAGCTCATCCGCCTTCTCGAAGAAGCCATCGGGTACGGAGTTGACCAACCACTCCCATGACAAGCACTGTAGCCACGCTGGGACACAGTGACGGGGAGGAAGTGACGGATTCATCCCGCCATACCCTGCCGCGTTCAACCACTCCTCTATAGCGCCATGCGGGTACACATGGCGCACACCCTCCTCATCCAAACCATGGTGCGCCCATACCGGACGGGATGCATTCCAACTCGATTGAAGACCAAGCATGGACCGACCACCGTCCAACTCCTAGAATTCTCCTCCTCTTTTCGAGCTCTACCACCGTGGGCTCTCCGACTCTCGCGCAAGCACGAACTCGGCCCGGGACCTCCCTCCGCCCGCTCGAGCTCCATCATTATGAGCTCGCGTGGTCACGCCGCACGCTCAAGCCCGGGCAGCGACCCGAGCTCATCCGCCGCCTTCTGCGGGAAGCCATCGGTACGAGTTGGTCAACCACTCCCACGATGGGCACGCGTAGCCATGCCGAGCCACGCGGGAGGGGAGGAATGATGGATTCACCCCCGCCATATCCTGCTGCGACCAACCACTCCTTCACAGTACAAACCGGGTATGCGTGACGCATGCCCACCTTCGTCCCGGTATGGCCAAGCCCATACCGGCGGGATGCGTTCCTACTCGGATTGAAGACCGGGTGTGGGCTGACCACTACCCAACTCGGAATCCGCCAAGCGGCGGACGACCAAGCACGACGACATATGCGCGCCCGAGTTCGCGATAACCTCTATCGACCATACGAGCTCGGCGTCTCATGCCATTTTACACTTTCGCCCCTACGATCATATCTTCCTCCTCTTTTTAGTCCTGCGCTCCGATGGCCCCGTGCACCCCCTTATAACTATAAAAGGGGAGCCTTGCCAATCGGGTAGAGGCGAGTTAACAGATTCTCACGAGCATTCGCGACCACTCCACTCGATATTGGCACTTGCCTCAATCACGAGACTTGGGAGCCCGCTCCTCTCTCGCCTTGCTTTGTACTCGCCCGGTACGGCGTTTGAGCTCGGATAGTGACTCCAACTGGATTAGGGAGCCCGATTTGCCCCGAACCAGTATAAACCCCTGTGTCATTATCTCTAGAGCTATGCCATCGCTGCACACACTAGCGGACGATTCTTGTGACGGTGGTATTAGACCACGACAATCTTAGCAAGAAGACGAGTGCTTAGCTTAGAGTTCTCCCAACTGAAAAAAATTAGATAGTTTCTTTATTAATTGATTATGGTGTCAACCAAGTAAACTAAAATAGTGGTGTGGTATTGGAATTAAATAAGAGGTAGGAGGAAATGATTTTTAGATAAGAAACTATGTCTACATGAAGATATGAGAAATAGATGATGGAGAGAAGACACATCATTAGGTAAAAACTTTTGAAGAAACTATCTCTAATTTTTAAGTAGGCAGGGACTGCCCTTTGATTCATATTCGGTCTCCACGTGAAAATCGAGGAGCCTTTAGCTTAGCCTCTGCATTATCTAGAACCGGGTTCCATTCCAAGTCGGTATCAGCATCAAATTAAAGTGCAGCTAGGACAGTTTCAATTTTAGAAAAGAGCTTTAACAAGTACCTGTTGGTGCCTGTCAATTCAATTACAATTCCATCACGAGTCATCATAATTATTGTGTGTGCGTGGCTAGCTGGGTGCGCGCAACACAAAACACAAACTTGAGAAAGCTATATGTGTGTATCTATATATATATACTCCCTCCGTATGGGTAAAGAAAGTCGTTTTGGACAAGATTTAAGTGAAACATTGAAAATATAAATCATCAATAACTTTTAAGTTATTGAGTTTGTAAATGTGAAAATTATATGAATAGATTTGTCTTAAAAATAATTTCATAAAAGTATACATATATCACATTTTCATAAATGTTTTTATAAGAAAAGAGGTCAAACTTGTGTTTTGGAGACCGTGTCATTTGTTCTAAACGGCTTCTTTTACCAATACGGAGGGAGTATATATATTTTGAGATTACACTGTACAACGCAGACGCTCAACACATACGCACACTCACCTCTATAAACACACGTACATAAACCCTACCCCTATGAGCATCTTGAAGGGGCGGGCCGGTAAAGCTTGAAGTTCACAAAAGTCACCACGTGGCGCTTCGTTGTCGGGCGGGACGTCGCCTACCACTTAATGCATAGCGCCAAAAAGTCCTGAAATGGGCCGGAAACTACACAAGTCCTGACCGAACTATCGTGTTGGAGCTAGGAGCATCGCAATCCAATCCAAGCTGCCTCACTACCCTATCTCCCAAAACCAAACCGATCAAATCTTCAGCCCAAACTAATTCAAACCGAGTCTCCTCAACCGGGCTCTACATGGATTGGGCTGGAATGAAGCATACTGCTCTTACTTATTCCACTAATCACATTGACATATTTCAATTACGAAATAGCCTAAATATTAAAATAAAAAATCAAAGAAAATAACAAAAATGTGAAAAATAAAATATAACGAAGGGCTCCCATGACAATTTAATCGACCAACAGATATATGAGTAGTAGAACCGTGCTAGCATTCCAATAAGTTACATGCTGACAAGATGGCAACTGATCATGCTGCTGCTCAACAAGAATTTTTACATGCCTGCCTGAATAAGACAGCTGCTGCATCAGCAGTTAATCCTAGCATCGCCCCGCCACAGGAAACAGAACACGTTCATTTCATATTGCTCCCATAACGTACTCCACGCTAGACCTCCCAATTCCGAGCTGGGCCTTGTTTAGATGGCTAAAGTTTTGCAAAAACTTGCAAATTTTAGACTCTCTCTCCATCACATCATATTAAATATACCAAAAGACATATGTTCGAGCAAGTAAATGTAGTTAAAAAATAACTACTTACACAGTTTTGTTTAAATCACGAGGCTAATCTTTTAAGCTTCCTAGTTAGTCCATGATTGGACAATGTTTACCAAATACAAACGAAAGTGCTACATGAGTTAGAACAGTGCTTTTTGGTAAATATTTTGTCATCTAAACGAGGCGCTCGTACGACCTTCATCTCATATTTTGCTTCCTAAACCTGCGGCAGGGCAAAAGCAAGATACATCCCATTAGAGATCGCAAGTGCTATGTCATCTACTCAGGCGCTGCATCTACTTGTAATGTTGCATCGAAACAAAAGAACTTCACCTCACCTGCAAAATACCTAACCACCTTCCCGAACTAACTATTCTTCTTCATTGAACCTTCTAGTGACGAAAACCAAAGATCAGTATGCAGCAAAACAGTTCTGCGATGCCATTAAAACCATTTAAAAAGAATCAGCATTCAATTTTGATTCCAGTGGGAGACTAGCAAGAAGAAAGTAGTAGTGCAAATGTTTCATTTTCTGTGTATCCATGGCTTAAATGCCTAATAGATAAACCAATGCTTGTTTCACACTGGTCTATTCAGATCCTGTTTTTCAAGAATGCAGCATCCATAACACTACCAATCCTGCAGTACAACAGTTGTCCTTCAAATCAATTCCTAAAAGTGCTCAACGCACTGTAGATTATTGTTAGTACTCACCATAGTTTCTTCCAGTATATCAAGCCCTTTGTATTTAAGAGTGAATAGAGCTTATCAAAAGGTGCCCTGTGGACTTTTACTTTAATAAGGTTGGTAGTATAGTATCCAAAAGAATTAGCAACATGCATTCCGATAAGGGTTGCAACATGCATAATCAGATTTTTGTGATCATTTTTAAATCAAAATTCCAACCACACAGACATAGACAGAAGTGGAATTAAATTTAGTTTCACCAGTTTCTCTGGTTCAGAATTACACTTTCTGAATGTTTTGCTCAGGACCTGGCCTGACCAGTCCAGTCCAGTGATTTCTTCAGTTCAGAACAGCATTTGGTGATTTCTTCAGTTCAGAGGAGCAGGTGCCTGAAGAATTCCTCGTCGAAGCGTTCCGACTTGTGCGTGATCACCCGGAGACGGCCGTCGTCGTCGCTGCGAACCACCTCCACGCCGGTGAAGACGCCAATGAGATTGTCGCGCGCGTGCTCCTGTTTCATGATAAGGAAGAACCTGGCGACGCAGAGCCTTCCGGAGCCCAGGCTGGCGACGGCGTGATTGAACAGGAACAAATCGTCCCGCAGCTCAAGATCAAGCCCGACGCCACACATCGCAGGGAGGCGGTAGCAGTTGGCAGCCGGCACCGGCGGCAGAAAGGTCCAGTGCGTACAGGCCGCTGCGAGAATAGCTGGTTTTATACATGGTGAACCAGAGGCCCAGCTCGGGGACGTGCTCGGCTTTGCCCCAGGATGGCAGCACCCAGTCCCCGCACTTGCTCCACTCGCTGTTCACCGTGTCGAAGGCGTAGGTCGCAGTGGCAGTGGACACGCAGATGGTGGTGCCGTCTCCGACCACCGCGTAGGGTGTGAGCCCGCCGGTACCGGCGTCCTGGAATGGCGGCGGCGGGAGCGGACTCCACTTCCACCCGCCGCCGCGGTCGCCGTGGTAAGCGAGCACCTCGAAGCGGCGCTTGTAGTCGCTGCCGTCCTTTTCGAGGCTGAAGTTGCGGCCGCGGATCATGTCCAGGACGTAGAGGTTGTGTGCGCGGAGGCCGCGGATGTCGGTGTCGTCGGCCCAGTTGCGGGCGCCGGCGCGGGGGATAGAGACTGCGACGTAATGGCGGTCCTTGCGAGAGCTCATCGCCGGCATGCCGACGAAGGATCCCGCCTCCGCGTCGTACACGGCGGCGTGGCCCGCCTCATCGGCGCAAAGGACCCTGCTGCCGCCGCCGAAGCGCGCGAAGACTTGGCCGTGCCCGGTTTCGAGGAAGTCGTCGTTGGGTGGGGGCTGGAAGTGGATGCCCCGCTCCAGATCCGCCCGCGGCAGCCTTCCCCTTGCCACCGCGTCCGCTCCCATTGGTCCCAGTTCGAGGGGGCGGCGGCGGCGGCGGCTTCCGCCTCGGCTGTCGACGGGTAGAAGAGCCTCGAGGTGTCCATGCGCCTCAGCGAGTACATGTCGCCGCGCTTGCCGCCGGTAACCAGGTGCAGGTACTGCTGGTGGCACGACTTGAGGCGGTGCATCGATCCTCTTCACCCGCCGGTGCCGGACAACTTAGATCAGTAAGGTGGGGATAGGGCGGCAACGAGAACCCGCTCCGGGCACCGCCGCTTTACCTTCTCCCTCTCTCTCAGGCCGCGAAGGTGGCGGCGGCGGCGGCGGCGGCGACAAGCTTCTCGCTCGCGGGTGGAACTGTGGCTGTAGGGTTTGTTTGATGGGCGCATTCGTCGGGCGGGTATTTGGGCTTTGCTTCCGTATTGCCTACGGGCCCAATGTAGATTGGGCCGGAATGTACTGAATGCACTTGTAGCCCAGAATCGATTACACGTTAGTGAAAGGAAAAAGTCAGGTTTTTGGTACCGAAACGAAAGTTTTTATTTTTGGTCCTTTAAGCTCAAAAATCGGATAAAATAGGCCTAAGCTTTTGAAACCGTGCAGATTTCGTCCCTCACCAGTTTTTTTCCGGTGGTTTTGCTACAGTATCGGGTTTGCTACAGTAGCTGCAGTTTTGCTTTTCTCTTTTTCGATTTATTTAGGTTGAAATCTTAGAAAAATCATAACTCTTCAATACGACATCGGATAAAGATAATTTATATATGAAAATTGTAGCTCTCGATGAGATCTATAACTTTCTAGTTTTGAGTTTTTCATTTGACAATATTAAGATGCTAAAAAATTATATAAAGTACAATACCATAATAATCGTACTTACGCTCGCCGCATTAGAAAGTTAATGTATTTTTTATTTGTTGTCAAATGAAGACATTTTGTATACCAAAAATTTAGCATTTAAAGATCTAGACTCTTGTAGTTTTGAGTTTTTATTCTTGAAGTTGTTAAGATGTCGATAAAACAAAAAATATTATGTATGCCGAAAGACGCTAAGGCTTTTATACTGTTTTATTAACATCTTAACAACTTCAAATGTAAAAACTCAAAACTACAAGAATCTAGATCTTTTTAGAGTACTAAATTTTGGTATACAAAGTATCTTCATTCGACAACAAATAAAAATATATTAATTTTCTAATGCGACGCGTAATACGCTGACGTTATTATGGTGCTGTACTTTTTATATTTTTTTGACCACCTTAATGTTGTCAAAGAAAAACTTAAAAACTATAAAGTTGTAGATCTCGTCGAGGGCTACAATTTTCATATAAAAATCATCTTTATCCGATGTCGTATTGAAGAGTTATGATTTTTGAAGATTTCGGCCAAATAAATTAGAAAGGAGAAAAAGCAAAACCGTGGCTACTGAAGCAAACCCGATACTGTAGCAAAACCACCGGAAAAAACTGCCGAGGGACGAAATCGCACGGTTTCAAAAGTTGAGGGGCTATTTTGTCTGGTTTTAGAGTTAAGGGACCAAAACAAACTTTCGTGTGAAAAGTTGGGGACCAAAACGGGACTTTTTCCTTAGTGAAACATCCCGACTACGCCTTTTTTTTTTCCTTTTGTCAAATAAAATGTAGCCGTTTTTTTGTTGTGACATGCTACTGGCATGCAATTGCGGGGCTGTTTGGTTTGAGGGACTTTTTAGTCCATGAAATTAAAAAGTCCCTAGTAATCAAACAGGGAGGGACTATTGTAGAGATTTTTCCTTCATTAGTCAAAAAAACTCTCTTGGAAAGACTTTTTTTAATAGTCCTTGGGACTACCGGCATCTACAACCAAGTGGTTGGGCGCGTTAACTGTCTCCAACGGCGAGCAATTGTTGAATTAGCACGAGCAGCAGCTAGCACATTGCAGTATAGAAAATAAAGAAATTAATCTATTGCAGTTCATGAGTCTAAAACGTCTTTGGGGCTGGGTGAAGCTCGATTACTTTTTACACATCAAGCGTGCGCCTGAAAATCCAGCAGGTTACTACGTACTCCCTCCGTCCCTAAATAGATGTCATTCTCGTTTACCGAGAAGTCAACGTTTTCAAGCGCGGCAATTATATATTAAAATATATAAATATTTATGCTAAGTGATTACTATCATTGGAAAGATCTTTAAGTCCAGTTTTTTTAACAAATTTATTTAAAGATATAAATGTTGCACATATTTTCTATAAACCTAGTCAAAGTTGAGAAAATTTGACCGGCACGCACCCCATAGTGACATCTAAAAAGGGACAGAGGGAGTAGATTAGTTATTACTCCTTGTTAGTAAACTACATAATTAATTTAAATTACTCAAATTATATTTCATTTTAGCTTTTTTCTAGATACATTACTTTACTATGCATGAGTTATACATTATGTATAGATACATAAATGCATTTAGAAAAGCCAAAAACGATCTACAATTTAGAACAGAGGAAGTAGTTATTAAATCTAGTACTATTATTTGATTTAGCACAAACCTAAAAAAATATGGAAATCTGAGGTGAGCTGGGAAGCAATACAGGAATTGAATTTAGCGATGGGACATAGGATGATATTACAGTAGGTTACTAGCAGCGCAGGAACCCCCCCCCCCGCAGTTGCGCGGGCTAGCAAGCTATAACATTTGTAAGTGTATAGTCTTTAAAACATACAATCGATATATTAGAATTTGTAAACATATACTGCACAATCGATCATAATTTGAGTAAACAGTTGATTTGCTTCCCTAAATATGATGAATCATTTTTTTAGACAAGCCAGGTGGCACACTTTTATTCATGATCAAGAATGGTTACATCGTTTACTAGAGCTGTAAACAAAAACAGGGGTTCATCGACCTAAATACAACCATCTTTAAGAGATAACGCTTCTTTTGCGATTTCGTGTGCCACACCGTTTGCTTCCCGAACACAGCGTGTCAGGGAGATCGATTCAATTCCAGCCAAAGGAGAAAGCATTCGTCATAGATTGGCGCTCCAACCTGAGCTGAAAATCCTTGTTTCATGTTCTCCACCACTTCCATGCAGTCAAAGTGTATTGAGATCTTCCTGCATCCAATCTGTTGTGCTAACAGGAGTCCCTCCTTCAGCGCCATCACTTCTGATGTTGGGGCATTAGCAACGTGTTCCATAAAATTGCATGCTCCAGCAATAAAAGCCCCATTTGAATCCCTGATTACTGCTCCGGTACCTCCACTGCCATTGGTTTCCTTGAAGCTTCCATCTATGTTCATCAGCAGTTCTCCTTCTGGGGGTCTTTTCCATCCCTTTCTTTCCCTTGCAGTTTTCTTCATAGCATTTTTGTAATTTGTCATTAGAGTGGCAATCGAAAGCGTCGTTCTCATAGGCTGTTGAACATGCTCTCCTCTGACAAATTTCCTTCATTCCCACCAAATATACCAACTGCCAGTTAGAATTAATTCAGCCAGCCCCACCCCATTCAGTTGAGTAATCAGTCTAGAATTATTTATGAATTCCTCAAGAACAATAGACCCTGATTTTTCAGTTTGTAATATTCTTTCCATTATACTCCACACTCCGACACTTTGCCAAATCTCTTTTACTCGGCTGCATGTAAACAGGAGGTGTTTGATATCCTCGCACCCCTCCTGGCAAGCTGGGCAGCTACTAGAGATCTCAATGTGTCTATTTGCCGAATTCCTTTACAGAATATCTGTTTGGAATATGTTCCAAATTCATATTGGGCCTGCCAACTAACAAGGCCCGTTTAAAGATGAAGGCGGAGGCGACATCAATTAGTACCATATTGCTAATTGATGTGGAGATAGAGAGTTTTACTCCCTATATATTTAGACCAATCCTCCCGAGGAAACAACACAACACAATTATTCCTTCTCTCTTGTAAGCCGCCATACGGCTTTGTAACCCGACTCTTGATATAGTGAGAAGTGTTTGCTGGCCGGGCGCCCATAGTTTTTACTCTCCCGCATTGGGAGGGTTTTCCACGTTAAATCTTGTGTCCTGCAATTTAAATTTTGATTTACTTCATCGTTTACTCTTGTCGCATTTATAACAAGTGGCATCGGAGCTTTGGTTGTCGATTAGTGTTCAATGGCGGCGTCGATGAAGTTTGATCTGCCGTTCTTTGGATTACAAGACGCGGTTCTCGCTATGGCAAGTCAAGATGCGGGCGATTCGGCGCGGGAGGAGGATTATGATGAGGCGTTGGAAGGTTTCGGGAAGAAGCCGTCCGCCAATTGGACTCCCGAGGAGAAGCGGAGGGATCGTAAGGCTCTATCTCTAATTCAACTTCATCTCCATAATGATATCTTGCAAGAGGTGTTGCGGGGGAAAAGACTGGCTGAGTAACTCGGGTTGAAACGGAATCGATCTGTATATCAAAGGATCTTACCGTTAAGATGCACATGAAGATGAAGTTGTTCACTCTCAAGATGAAGGAGGGTGATTCGTGATGAGCCACATATCGTGTTCAAGGAGATCGTTGCCCGACCTAGTGTCGATGGAGGTTAAGTATGATGATGAGGACTTAGGTCTTTTCTTCGTTATGTTCTTTGCCCTCTTCGTATGCAAATTTTTCGTGACACCATATTCTTTGAGCCGTGATGAACTAACCCTTTACGGAAGTTTATGAGGCACTCCGTCTAGGGAGAAGATGAAAGGCATGGTGTCGATGGCACGTCGTCATCCAAGGGCGGCGCTTTGCGGTGAGAGGCGAACAGAGCATAAATCCTCCGGTGACAACAACGATCGTCACAAAAGTCGTTCAAAGTCCGGACCACCTAAGAAATTACTGTAAGTATTGTAAGAAGAAAACTCATTTTATTGAGGATTGTCGAAGTTGAAGGCTAAGGACAAGAATAAAAATAAGCCCGAGATGGTAAGGTTCTTTGTTGCTTCTGGCTGCTGCCGCGATGATTCGATTCGGAGATTGTTTGGTAGTTTTTTTGGCATTGCTTCGGTCATGATGAATGGATACTTGATTCAAAGCATGTTCATTTTCATATCTGCACTAACGAGAGATTGGTTTAGTTCATTTAAGCCTGTGTAGAATGGAGATGTTGTGCGTATGGGAGGCGATAACCCATGTGAGATTGTGGGGATCGGATCGGTTCGGATCAAGGCTCATGATGGCATGACACGCACTCGAAAAATGTCGGGTACATACCGGGGATGTCTAGAAATCTTATCTCGCAAAGCACGCTTGATGAGGAAGGTTGCGATTACTCGGTTCCAATGGTGTTCTAAAGGTATCAAAAGGTTCTCTTGTTTGTTTGAAAGGTGATATGAATTACGCCAAGTTATATGTTCTTAGAGGAAGTACTTTACATGGTTATGTTTCGGCTAAGCTCTTGTTTCTAATGATAAACCTAGTAAGACTAACCTTTGGCATAAGCGTTTGGGACATATGAGTCAAGCTGGGTATGGCGAGAATTGATGAAGAGAGACCTTACGGATGGCTGCACTTCAAGTAGCATAAAGTTTTGTGAGCATTGTATTTTCGGGGAAGCATAAAAGGGTAAAATTCAACACCGCAGTTCATACCACTAAAGGTACACTTGATTATGTACATCTTGACTTATGGGGTCCATCTCGTAAGCCTTCTCTTGGTGGTGCCCGTTACATGCTTACTATTATTGATGACTACTCTAGAAGGGTTTGGCCTTATTTCTGAAAAATAAAGATGATACCTTTCTTTGCTTTTAAAGATTGGAAAGTGATGATAGAAAGGCAACCGATAGAAAAGTAAAATTGCCGTGCGATAATGGTGGAGAGTTACGTTCGGTTGCTTTTGATGATTATTGCGGATAAGAAGGCATTTTAAGACATCACACCATACCGCATACCCCTCGGTAGAATGGTGTGGCCGGCGTATGAACGAGAACCATCATATCAAGGGCTCGTTGCATCTTTGTCCAATGCAAGGATGAGCAAGCGTTTTAATTTGAAGTCGCTAACACTTTGCATGTTACTTGATAAACAGGTCGCCTTCTATTCCACTAAATAAGAAAACTCCTATTGAGGTTTGATGCGGTACACTGCCGATTATTCACGGTTGAGAGTTTTTGGGTGCCTTTGCTTATGCTCATGTTGATAATGGAAAATTAGAGCCTAGAGTTGTTAAATATCTTTTTCTTGGTTATAGTTCGGGAGTTAAAGGCTATAAATTGTGGAATCAAACAGGAAAGACTTTTATGAGCGGGAGTGTTGTTTTCAATGAATCGTGATGTTTAATGACGGTTTGTCCTCGGATCATGTTCCAGAAATTTCGAAAAAAAGAGCTGCAGTATATCGGTGTGCGGGTGGAGCATGATGATCTTTGAGACAAGTGTGCAGTGGAGCACTGTTGAAAGCGAAGTTCAGCGATGATGATGCTCATGATGATGTTGACAAACTCGGTGTGCGGCTTCGAGGACTGCACGACTGCCTATTGCTCAACGCAGATCAAAGAGAAGTTGTGGTGCTCCACCCCGTCTTATTGAAGAATGTAACTTATCTTATTATGCCTTGAGTTGTCTTTGAGCAGGTGGAGAATGTTCATGAGCCAACCACTTACAAAGAAGCTATTGGTTGTGGTGATCATGAGAAGTGGGTTTCGGCTATGCATGAGGAGATGCAGTCTCGGAGAAGAATTGCACTTGGGATGTTGTTCCATTGCCTAAGAAGAAGAAGAAAGTCCATTTGCAAGTGGATCTTCAAAGAAAAGGAGGTTTATCTCCAAGTGAGCCTCCAAATTATAAAGGCAAGGTTAGTAGTAAAAGGCTACTGATCAAATTCACGGGTGTTGATTATAATGATGTGTTCTCTCCGGTTGTCAAGCATAGCACCATTCGTACTTTCTTTAGTATTGTTGCTTCACATGATCTTGAGCTTGAGCGAGTTAGATGTCAAAACCGCATTTTTGCATGGAGAGCTTGAGGAGGACATATACATGGACCCGACTGAAGGGTTCATAGTGCTGGCAAGGAGAAGTTTGTTTGCAAGTGAAGAGATCCTTGTATGGTTTGAAGCGTCCCCTCGTCAGTGGAATAAAAGGTTTGATTCATTTATGCGATTCGCATGGTTTTAAGAGATCAAAATATGATAGCTGTGTTTACATCAAGCATGTTAATGAATCACCTATATATCTCTTGTTATATGTTGATGATATGTTGATTCTTTGTCAAGAGTACTTGTTGAAATCACTAAATTGAAGAAATTGTTGAGTAGTGAGTTTGATATGAAAGATCTTGGTCTTGCTAAGAAAATTCTAGGCATGGAAATTACTAGAGATAGAAAACTGGGTTTGCTATTTCTTAGTCGGTAGAATTATATTAAGAAAGTTCTTCGGCGTTTCAACATGCATCATGCAAAGTCTGTTAGTACTCCTATTGCACCTCACTTTAAATTGTCGCTATGCAGTGTCCTAGTACGGATGCGAGAAATTGAGTACATATCAAGAGTTCCTTATGCTAGTCTTTGTTGGGTCTTTGATGTATGCCATGGTTTGCTCGTCCGGATTTATCATATGCTATGAGTTTGGTTAGTAGATATATGTCTAATCATGGTAAAAGAACATTGAGGGCAGTTCGGTGGATTTTCGGGTACCTCGGAGGGACAAGAGATTCTTGGTTGGAGTTTGGAAGAACTCGGAAGGGACTTGTTGGATATGTTGATTCGATTATCTTTCTGTCCGGACAGGAGAAGATCACTTCATGCGGTTATGTGTTCACTTTGTTGCGGTTGTCTTTGTGAGTTGGAGGGCTACTTTTACAGTCTGTTGTTGCTTTGTCTACTACGGAGGCAGAATACATGGCTATTCTTTGAGGCGTGCAAAGAATTGATTTGTTGAAAGGTTTTATGTTGAGCTGTGTGGAGTTGATTCTTGTATTAATTTATCTTTATGACGGTCGAGTGCCATTTATCTTACCAAAGATCGGATGTTCCATGAGAGGACTAAGCACATTGATATCAAATATCATTTTGTTCGTGATGTGATCGAAGATGGTAAGTTAAAGGTATGTAAGATCAGTACTCATGTTAATCCCCTTTGATATGATGACAAAGCACTGTTCCATTTGCTAAGTTTGAGCTGTGCTCGAGGCTTAGTTGGTTTAATTGATTAGCCCAAGAGGCTATGTGGCGCCAGAAATATTTTTTTCTTATTATGTTCGGGATGAAGGTGTTGATTTATGCTACAAGAGGAATTTGTCTCAAGGTGGAGTTTGTTGGAATATGTTCCAAATTTATATTGGGCTGCCAACTACGAAGGCCCGTTTAAAGATGAAGGCGGAGCAACATCAATTAGTACCATATTGCTAATTGATGTGGAGATAGAGAGTTTTACTCCCTATATATTTAGACCAATCCTCTGGGAAACAACACAACACAATTATTCCTTCTCTCTTGTAAGCCACCATACGGCTTTGTAACCCGACTCTTGATATAGTGAGAAGTGTTTCTTTGGCTGGCGCCCGTGGTTTTTACTCTCCCGCATTGGGAGGGTTTTCCACGTTAAATCTTGTGTCCCCTGCAATTTAAATTTTGATTTACTTCATCGTTTTACTCTTGTCGCATTTATAACAACATCCCCATGAAGAACCCTCCAACCGAAAATTTTAATCTTACTGGGGACGTGTAGCTGCCATAGCCGACCCCAAACCTCTGAGTCTCCCACACCACTGACTTGTAGCTGATTAACATTATCTCCAAACTTATGTGACCATTGAAGATGATAGGCTGATCGGACAGAAAAGAAACTGTTTCGGTTAAAGTGCCATGCCACGAGATCATCTGGCCAAAACAATTCTCTGATCATCTCCTCGTCCCAATAGTTTGTTACTGGATTGATTAGTTCTTCGACCTTGGTCACAAGATTGTTTCCTCTTGGTGTCATAATTTTGAGGTTATGACTAGATGGGATCCACTTGTCCTCGCATATATTAATCTGAGAACCATTCCCAACTCTCCATATATGGCCTTGCTTAAAGCATTCCAAGCCTGTTAATATACTCTGCCAAGCAAAAGAACTCCCGCTCTTTTGTTTTGCATCTAACAGCCTTCCATCCAGATAATACTTAGCTCTTAAAACCAACAACGACACACATTTTGGAACAGAGGGAGAGGGAGTATGTTGCTTGTTAATGTCCTGGTGGGAAGTGGTTCTCATTTATCTTTATTATGGTGTCTGGACAATTGCAGTATCTCAACATTTATCTTACTTGAGTTCATGGTTTAAGACGGAGGATTTCTGATGGGTTCGATTTTCAACTAATTAGGCAGACATTAACGGTACATTATTTCTATCACCTCATTGTTTACACATTTTCTTTGTTCTGACTATAATTAATAATGTCATTTAATACCAGGAAAAAAGAAAATATCGACCTTAAAATATATACTGAGTTTTTCAATCCTACGCAGTGCTGGTGAAACATCACAACATCTAAAAAACGTGTAATATACTCTACGTTGATTGATCAGAGATGCTGAAATTTTGATTGTACGTTGGACCCCTGCATTTGCTACCTGATATATGTAACATCTTTTTAGAGCGGCCGCCTAACGACACCTTGGCTACACATTTTAAATAGTGATGGTTGAACTCTAAAACCATATGTTCGCTGGAGAGAGGATTTTGTTATCTTCATTTTAGAACAGGGGTTTTTGAACTTTCTGAGCGTTCAGAAACTTGGTAGAGATTTTTTACGGGTTTTACTGAAAAAAAATAGTGTGTTTTCCAGGAAAAAAAATGTCCATCTGTACTGAGATACTTTTGTGGTTTTTCATTAAAACTATTTATCTTTGCATCCAAGGCGAACAAGAACAATCGTACGTTTCCATCTGAAGGCGTTCATAGTACTGTGATAATTGAGTTGCATCAAAGGCATCACCATTAAAACTAAACCAGCCAAAAAGCGAACAATACTTACGCTGATCGTTGGTTCCATCTTTTAAAACGGTTGCTTACTACTGATCAATTTAATGACATTACACAATCGTATGTTTCTTTCTGTTGAAGGCGTTTGAAAACTCTGATAAGCTTCATCGAAGGCATCACATTACATTAGCCTTCTCAATCAGACGCCACCACTTTCAAAGTGTAATGATCGAAGCTAGATCAAAATGGATATCTACCACGCATGCCAACATTTGTATTAATGACTCAGACGAAAAAAAACCACACACATACACACCACAAAAACTAAATTAATTAAGTTTTCTCCCCTAATGAATTCGAAAGTGATATGGTGGGGCTGTGGCCGTGCCGTGGGTATGGGTGCGTCTAGTTGGACTTGGAGATGAGTTCCTGGGCGGTGGCGACAGTGGGCAGCGCCGGGATGGCGCCCTTCTTGGTTGTGCAGATGGCGCCGCAGGCATTGAGAATTTGAGTGCATCGCGTAGCTTCTGCTCATTCTGAAAAATAGCAATGGAGAGATAAGAAACACATACTTACAAACAGATTCGACATGTGTGATGATAGGTGAAAGAAAGCTAGCTTCTTACGTTGAAGATGGAGTCGTCCTTGGCGACATTGACGAGCAGGGATCCAACGAAGGCATCACCAGCACCAGTGGTGTCAATGGTGTCGACCTTGAATCCAGTCACACTGCCCTTAAAGTCGTTGGTAAAGTACCTGCAGCCCTTCTCTCCATCGGTAACAATGAGGAGCTTGAGCCCCTCAAACCAAAGCGATAGCACATTCTTCTCATCATTGGCATCCCCATTCGTCAAGAACTCCACCTCATCGTCACTAAGCCTGCCTCCTTCCAAATACTCAGTATCCCCTCCCTCGCAGCATCAGGTGACGGCCAGAGCGGTAGACGAACATTAGGGTCATAGGAGCATAGGATCCCGGCAGCCATGGCGGCACGCATGGCGGCAAGGTGCGCCGTCCGGACGGGCTCCGTGATGAGCGAGATGGAGCCGTAGTGGAAGATCTTGGCGCGCCGGATCAGGTTCAGGTTCAGCTCCGTCTCTGTGAGCAGCATGTCCGCGCTTGGGTTCCGGTAGAACATGAACTCACGTTCACCGTTCTTCTTTAGGGTGACGAAGGCGAGCGCCGTCCGCGCGTGCTGGTCGAAGAGACAGCCTTCGGAGTTTACATTGTTCTCCTTGAGGATGTTCACCAGCATGTGCCCGAACTCGTCGTCGCCGAACTGCAGGACAGCAGGGTGGTGGAGTACAGACATTAGTTTTACTTTGACGGCATTATCAGAAGTAGCAGCAAACAATGCAGTTTATTGGAAGGAAGAACAAAATTAAAACAACAGAAGTAAATTGATTGTGTGTTAATCTACAATCAGACATGGAGTGGCTTGCGTCCATGTTAGTACTACTCCAGAGCAGGTGGGACAATTACATCACGTACGTACATTGCTTAGAGATTATAATAAGGTTAAATAAAAGAAACGTTTTCGTTAATAATGGCCCGTGCGTGTGTAGTACTGAATACCACGTGCGGGGTCCCATCCATATGTGTGTATGTATAACAAAAACAAACAAAAATCATAGATTGCCCTTTTCTGATTGTTATTCATTATTGTTTTCCTTATATTGGACTCAAAGAGAATGCCAGCCCGCATGCATAGAAAACGTTAAGATCCATGTAAATAAAACGAGTAACAAAGTTAGCCGGATTCTGTTGCCGCCGTCGGCGTCGACAAGAACAAACGAGTCCTTTGTCTGCCTCCGGCGCACAACACAAACGACAAAGCTAGCTGACGGACGACGAGGACCAATTGTAACGCATTGGTCAAATTTGCAATTTGAAACTGAATAAAAACAAAATAGAAATCATGGCATTCGCGAACTAAATGTTCGCGACCACGCACTCATGAATGCTTAGATCAACGCCCTCCCGGCGGTGCATTGCCAGCTACACAGCCATGGCGCGGGAGGACGATCAGATTCGGACAGAGATCACGCGCCACACCACCACATCCACCGCACCCCACCCGCCGCCGCGTCTAATAAGCTATACGACTGGATCTAGAAGACTTGCTGGTGCTAGCTATACGACTTTGAGTGATGAGCGAGTAATCCACGGGAACGGGAAAAGAACGTACCTTGCCGAGGAAGGCGGATGATCCGCAGAGCTTGGCGACGGCGCAGGCGACGTTGGCGGGGGCGCGCCTTGACGAACCCGCCGGACTCGGCCAGCGACAGCCCGGCAACGTCAGGGACGAAGTCGATCAGCATCTCGCCGAAAGACACCACCAGGTTGTTGGCCGCCGGTGCGGCGCCGCCGTCTCCTAGGGGCGCCATTGCTTCGCTTGCTGGTGCGAGATGGTGATCGAGAGAGATGGCTCTTTCTGCTGTTGCTGTACGCGAGAAAACGCACGAGAGTGCTCTGGTGTTGAGGCGATTGCGATGTGATAGGCTGGTGGAGAGGAGAGGGAGAGGCGAGAGGTGCCGGCCGGGTTTTATAACGGTAACGGGACGGACGGGAAAGGGATTAGGATTCACTTCATTATCCGATAATAACAAATACACTAATCCTACTCGGATCATATAGATTTCTTTTTACTGCCCTGTGGGGCCGTCTGTTGGGTTGGGTCAGTTTCTGCAGGGCCCACCGGTCGGTAGACGCAGATTTCGGAAGCCAATCAGCCATGGCCAATCCTATCCTTATCTTATTTTCCTACTAATTTCCTCTTCCTCCTCAAAACGCGCTCGGTAATTTATTTCCATTTTTACCTCGATCCAATCGATCGTCACCTAATTATCTCCTCCTTATCCTTTTGATGATCTTTCTTCACACACACGTTTTCCCCCTTCCCTTTTATTGCGCACATGCATAGACGATATATATACATTATGTTAAAATATGTGGTACAACTTAAACAATTTGGAACGGAGTGAGAAACAGATATAGATAACACAAGATGGCAATTTAGTTTCTCCCATCGTCCAACAATAAGCTAGCAAAGTTGTTTTGGAACATCATTTTATACACTTGGGGAATCATAAATTAAGTCTGGTCTTCAATCATGCTTTACCTTTTTAAAACTAATAAAAACCATGATTTAGTACCCACACAAGTTTACACTTGTATATGTGATGGGTCCATATAACATAAGACTTGAGTGTAGGCTGCATTGTTGTCTTGTTCTTGTTTTCACCTTGTTTTAGCTTTATTCTGTCTCACAGAACACTTTTGAATTAAACAAAACAAAATCAATCGTCATCGTTGGTAATTTCTGACCAAAGTTTGTAGCGAAATGGAAACCTTTATCAGTTTATCACCATATTTGCGGTTTATGTTTCCATTTTAGAGAGAAACATGGTAAAACTTCGGAAACAAGCAATAATAAACGACGATACCGACCTGCATGCAGTACGTGCAGGCTGCTAATGCAGCAATCTATATCTGTTAATCTGCTGGTCCTAGGATTAAAAAAAAAACAATCTGCTGGTCCAGCTCCGAGTTCTATCCAGCTGCGCACTGATTATTAAAATAAAATTTATCAAAGAAAAACGTTGAGATGATTAGAGACATTTCACCTCTTTTCAGGGGGCAAGAACAAGGAACAAATACTCTCTTCATCTTAAATTAAGTCGTTTGTTTTTTTTTTTTTTTTTTTTTTGCTCAAGGTTGAACATTCGTCTTATTTGAAAAAATTTGCAAATATAGTCAAATTTAAGTCATTCTTTAAGAACTTTTAGTAATAACGAATGTCACGGCAAAAAAGAAGTGATATTTTGCACAATTTTTCAATAAAACGAGTGATCAAACTTGTTATCAAAAAAAGTCAAACAACTTACATTTTGATATGGAGGAAGTACCATTTTTTCTTTTGCGTGGTTGCGTAACTAATAATAAATAAAAAACAAAATAACATTAATTAACATATCATGGTAAGGATTAGTAAGGAGGTAGTGACGTTTGAATTCTAATTCGTTGGGAAGGAGATGGATTCGGTTCTGGGCTCACAGCGTAATGGCAAAAGCCATTGGTTGGGGGCTCCCACCCGAGGTTCAAATCGCGGGTGCGACACTTTATCCTAAATTTATTTCAGGATTTTCGGCGTTTGTGCATTAAGTGGTAGGCGACGTCCCGTCGATAGCTTGGCGCCCGATGGTGACTTGGAACTTCAAGATTTGCCGGCTCGATCTTTTTCGAAGGTGCCCATAGGGGTAGGGTTTTGCGTACATGTGTTCATAGGGGTGGGTGTGCGTGCGTGTTTGGCGTCTACGTTATCTTTGTGTAATCTAAAAAAAAAAATAAAAGTCTGTCAGTATGAAGTTAAGTGCAGCAGGACAGTTCCGCAAAAGGACTTGAGCATTCCAATTCCGACAACAACGTGTCAAGTGGTCGCTTGGAACGCCCAGCCCATTTGCTGCTTCCATTCTTTTTTAGGAAAAAGTCCGATTTACCTCCCAACTATCGCGAAAGTTCATTTTTCCTTCCACAGCGTTAAAAACCGGACAAATCACCTCTCTCAACTTTTCAAACCATGCAAATTACCTCCCTCGGCGGTTTTGAGGGGCGGTATTGCTACAATAACATTGGTTTCCCTTTTTCTTTTTTAAAAAATTCGGTTGAATATTTGAAAAATCATAGTAAATCACAGAAAAAATAAAAAATCAATTTTGTTAGACTCCACATAATTATATCTACACACTTGAATATATAAAAAGAAAAATACAAAACCTTCGTAGCAAAAACTTTATATTAAAGTATATCATATTATATATTCACTGTGTAGATCTAATCATGTGGAGTCCAACAAAATTAGATTTTTCATTTTATGATTTTTACGTGATTTACTATGATTTTCAAAGACTCAATCGAATTTTTTTAAAAAGAAATGACAAACCGCTGTTTCTGTAGCAATACCGCCCTCAAAACCGCCGAGGGAGGTAATTTGCATGGTTTGAAAAGTTGAGGATGTGAACGGGTCTGGTTTTTGGCGTTGAGGGAGGAAAAATGAGCTTTTCGTGATAGTTGGGGGAGGGAATATGGACTTTTTCCTTCGTTTTACCAACGGCCCGACAATGCATATATACGGCCCACTTTCCCAGCATTTAGAAGCCCGGAATAGCCCATCTCTACCTACTATTGGCAGCTGCAGCGACTCCGCGAGCGAGAGAGAAGCTAATCGCCGGCGCCGCCGCCGCCGGTTGGGCAACGGCCTGGGCAGCCTGAGAAAGAGTTGGTGCCCGGGGTGTTCTGGCTGGCGGGCGAAGCTGGAGCAGGGTTCCCAAGATGGCTACGACAGCTCCGGGATCGACGACGTCTTCGCGCGCTTCGGCGGCGGTAGCAGGATCCTCTGCGCCGAAACAACAGGCAACGCCGCCGTGCACGACTCCGAGGAGCGCTCCTTCGTCGGCATGCTGGCGATGAGCTCGCGCAGGCTGCACCGGTACGTCGCAGTCTCTGTCCCCGCGCCGGGGACGACGTCGCCCGCCTCGGCGCACACAGCCTCTTCTACGTCCTGAACATGTTCACGGACCACAAGCGCTGCTTCGAGGTGCTCGCTTACCACAGCGACCGCGGCGGCACCACCATCTGCGTTTCCACCGCCACGCGCCACTGCGACCTACGCCTTGGACACGGTGAGAAGCGAGTGGAGCAAGTACGGGGACTGGGTGCTGCCGTTCTCGGGCAAAGCCGAGCACGTCCCCGAGCTCGGCCTCTGGTTCGCCATGACTCGCTATGCTTCAAGTTCCCCATCACGCACAAGTGGGAACGCTTCAACGAGGAATCCTTCAGGCACATGTTGCTCTGAAGTGAACTGAAGAAATCACTGCTGCTCTGAAGTTCTGAACTGAAGAAATCACTGGACTGGTCAGGCCAGGTCTTGTTGATCAAACATTCACAAAGTCAAATTCTGAACCTGAGAAACTGGTGAAACTTAATTGGATTCCACTCCTGTCTACGTCTGCGTGGTTAGAATACGCGCGTCAGCGATTACAAGAACAACCCCTGAATAATGTCTCCGAGAGCGACACCACACATGTCTACTACGGTTCAGTCTGGAAATTTAATTTGCCACTGAATTCGTTGCCTTCTTGGTTATAACAACTGAAAAGCGAGTGGACCAATTGCACCCACATACAAACAATCGATAGCACCTTAACCTCCAGTGACGTGCGGCTGGATCTATCTATCCATCCATTATTATCCATCCATTAACCTTATTTTCGTATACCTTTTATCCTCCTCACGTTGAGCCACGTCGTCACCTTTTTATGGCCCTAGGATCTACCGTCAACGCGAAGCACCATACCCAGGAAGCAAGCTTCGAGGACATCCCCACCCATCGTATCTCCCCACGCGGCCACGCCGCTACGAACAGAAGGCAAAAAAAAAAAAAAAAACGCTGCCGGCATACGCACGCCGCCCTGCTCTTCTACCTGCACCGTTGCATCCCGGCGACCGTGGCGCGCGATGCAGACCGCACCCTCTCGCTTGGCGTGCCTCTCTTTTCAACTCCCCAGCCCCGCGCGGGCTGCCCGCGTCGCCATGAGGCCGCCGCCCTCCAGGTCAGTCCCGGGGCTTCTCGTGGCGGCTCACGACCCTCACGCCCGCGGATGCCGGCCAACGCTGGCCCCACAGCCCCACGCACCACGGTGTCGGTGTCCTCGGGGCGTCTCCCCTCCGCCGCCCGGCCCGCCTCCACTAGTACCGATTTGATTTTCGGCGGGGGCCATATCTTTTCCGTGGCGGGCACAATTTGCACCCGCCACGGAAATGATCCGCCCTGCCTTTCGCCCCGGCGGGGCGCACTTTTACGTGGCGGGCGTCTTACGCGTGCCCGCCACGCAAAAGATGATCTTGCCGTGGCGGGCGCCGCAGCGCGCCCGCCACGCCAAAATATATTAACCGTGGCGGGCGAGTTGCGGCGCCGCCCGCATCGCCCCTTCTTTGCGTGGCGGGCAAATTAGGGCGCCCGCCACGCAAAAGGCCGAGCCTATAAAATACGGGCGGCGCCCCTTCTTTTTTTCCTCCACGGATCTTCCTCTTCCAACTTGGGGGGGTGGGGGAGGTTTTGACCCAAATTTTGACAAAATCTTTGATTTTGGTCTTTTAGGTTTGATTTGGGGAGGAGAAGACACTAATTGGTTGGTAAATGCCTCTTTTCATCTTTCTTTCCCTCTTTTTCATCCCCTCTCTAAATCTAGATTCATGGAGGAGAGAGAAAACTGCCTTTCTCTAGATCTAGATCTATGGTGGAACTTCTTCTCTTTTTTTTTTTTTTTTTTGAGTACTATGTAGCGACACTAAGCTTTTTGGAAGAGCGAGGGATCGGGATGGAGAGGCACCGAGCCCACTTTGGATGTATGAGATGAAGAGGGTTGATGGCGAATACTATGATGAGGTGAAGAAGTTTGTTGCTCGGCGAAGCGACACTGGTGAGATAATTCAACGAGCGATTATACGTCCTTGCGCAAAATGCAAGAATACGAAAGGCGTTCTCGACATCGTGGTGCGATCTCATCTAATCATGCATGGCTTCGTCGGTGACTATTTGGTGCGGACTTTTCATGGCGAAGAAGTTTCACCCTTCGATCCACCGGTCGATCGATGCCGAGGCAGTCCCCGGCCGATCCAACCCGAAGAAAGTCCACCGGCCGGTCCAATTTCATCAGATTTATTGAAAGCATTTACGGACGGCGTCGGCGATGGCGGCGATGATGGTGGTGGTGGTGGAGGGGCGGCGGCGAGAGAATCCTATGGCGCGGCTCGAGGATGTCGGGGTTTTTGAAGATTTGGTCAACCGACTTCGATGAGGGCGACATTACATTTGGGTGCCCGAGATGGTTGGAGAACTTCAAGCGGATGAAGCAGCAGCAATTGATCCGCTTTACAAAAGACAGATCCTAAGGGTTGCACGGCGCTGAGTTTTAACCTGAATTTGCCGATGTTGAAGTCTCGTCATGGCTGGTCTAACACTAGCTTCAATGAGCTCGTAAGTTACCTGGCCTCCACGTATCCAACACCTAACAAGGTTCCGCTAGTACGTATCGTGCTAAGAAGTTGATCCGGCCGTGGCGATGAAAGTGAAGAAGTTCGATGCCCGCCCCAACCCACGTATCCTATATCGGGCGATCAAGACGAGAATTTGACCGCTTGTCCGCCTTGTGGAGCTAGTCGATACAAGCGGAATGCGGATGTCGCGTGGACGATGAGCTCGATGAGGAAGCGGGCGGCGAAAAAAAAAGAAGAAGGGGACGAAGAAAACCGGTCGCGGCGCAAAGAAGATCATGTCAACGGGGCGAGGAAGAGGAAGGTTACACGCAGAGGAAACGTCCAAATTTGTCAATGTGGTACCTTCCGGTCAGCGATCGCTGCGGGCTCTCTATGGGAACCACGAGGATGCTAAGCACATGACACGGCATGCATCTAGCGATCGTGTAAGGATGACGAGAAGCTACGGCACCCTTCGGATGCTAGCGGTGGCAAGACGACGCGCCTACCACGACTTTGCGAGGAACACGAGAACGTTCGGTTCGCATTGAGTACCAGCGGAATGAACCCATTCGGTGTGACTGAGCAGCACACACAAAGACGTGGCGGTCGTCCTCACCATGTACAATCTACCTCCACATCTTTGTCAAAAGCGCGGTATGTTTTGCTCACCATGCTCATATACGGACGAAGCGGCCCGGCAATGATATAGATGTGTTCTGGAGCCGTTCATGGAGGAGATGCAGTGCTTGTTTGATGATGGGGTCGGGGATGGTTGATGCATACCGCAAGGAGAAGTTCACTCTTCGTGCCATCATCTTTGTCACCATCACGATTACCCGACTGTTTTCATTATCGGGCGGATTAAAGGGAAGACGCTGTGTAGCTTGCATCGAAGAAACCTACTCCACTTACGAAGGGATCTACCAAAAGCGTGTACATGGAACACGAGGCGCTTCCTCTGAGAAGCATAGGTACGAGAGATGCAAAAATGAATATATACTTTGACAACAAGGGCGAGTCGAAACCTCGGCCGGCACCGACTAGTTATGGTCCGAAGGTGTTTGACATGGTGAAGGACTTGGAGTGCGAGTTTGGAAAGAAGAAGAAGAAGAAAGGCGATGATCGGGAAGGCGGCACCTCCAAGACAAAGAAGCGAAAAGAGGGATAAATTGGACGACGGCGCCTCAAGCCGTTCCTTTCAAGAAGAAGTCAATATTCTTCAAGTATCTAAAAAGTCTTGGAAGATACTTGCATACACCCCATGCGATCGATCGGATGCACCTTGAGAAAAAATGTCTTGAAAGCACGATCGGTCTCCCGATGGATATCAAGACCAAGGCGAAGGATGGTGTGAAGTCACGTCGGGATCTTGTTGACATGGGCATCCGGCCGGAAATTCACGCTACACGGCTTCCGAGCGGTAAAGTCCAACTCCCGGGTGAGGCCTACAACCTAACGAGAGATGAGAAGTTGGCTATGTGTCGGTTGATGTGGGGTATCAAGGTACCGACGGGTTTCTCTTCCAACATCAAGAGTCCGGTATCCATGAAAGACCTCATATTGGCCGAACTTCAACGCGCGCGATGCTCACATCATGCCGACGGTGTTCCTTCCAATTGTGATCAAAGCTATTCGTCCAAAATACGTGAAGATGGTGGTCACAAGGTTGTCATACTTCTTTAACCAAATCAACCAGAAGGTAATTGCCAAAAGCAGTGCTGCTTATTTGAAAAGAGTTCATCGCGGAAACAATGTGCGGATAGAGATGTGTTTTTCCACCGTTGTTCTTCGACATTATGCCACACGATGATGCACATGGTTGATCGGATAGAACGGTAGGACCGTGTACCTACGGCGATGTGGACCCAGCGGCGACTAATGTCTACCCTCAATCGATTCAATCGAGGGCGCGCTTACCCGAGAGGGCTCTATGATCGAGGCATACACAAGCCAGGAGGCCGTGAACTGGTGTATGAAGTACATAAAAGATGGGAGGGCTATTGGGCTTCCAGTGCATCAACATGAAGGAAGAACCTCGGGGATGGGGTGCGCGGGCCAAAAAGCACGCACCGACATACATAGGGAAAAAGTGCTAGACGCTCACTACAGCATCCTTCATCAATTGGTGATCATGGACACATACGTGAAAAAGCACCTCAAAGAGCTCCGCCGTGCAAGTAGGAAGCGCAAGAAGCGTCGAAGGATTGGGCGAAGAAGGAACACAAGAACACTTTCCTCGGTGGCTCCAAAAGCAAAACATTCCCCCAGGAGATGATGCAGAGACTGTGAAGAAGCTTGTGTCAGGGCCGTCCATGCAGGTCACCACGTGGCAAGGGTATGATGTCAACGGGTACAGGTTCCACACAAAAGAGAAGGACAAGAAGAGTGCATCACAGAACAGCGGTGTTCGATATGAGGGCAGAACGAGGAAAGCGTGCGGGGAGAAGATGACATGCTTCGCTGACAAGTCGAAGAAATATGGGAACTTGACTATGGCGGTAACCTACGGTAACCGTTTTTCGTTGCCGAGTGGGTCAAGCCTGCGGCGATTCTAGTGGGCGATTTTGGGCTAACCACCGTGAACCTTCAAAGTGTATGCGGTACAAAGATGATCGGTGGGTGCTTGCATCGGATGCCGCACAAGTAGCCTACTACATGAACGCGGAGAACACAAATAGACATATTGTCGTGGCAGGAAAGCGGCGGATCGTGGGAGGCGATGGGGTCGAGTCCCGAAACATACAACAACTATGATGAGTTCCACCTCTTTCTGATTTTCCAAAAAGATTAAGGCACCGGAGGACGAGAATCAATCCCGACAAGACAAAAATGATGCCATGGACCCGCCCCGATGGCGAGAAGAAGACCACCAATGCACCGGCACCAAAATGAGATGTAATTGTAGTTATTTCGATGTAAGCGGTAGTCAAAAAACAAATATCTCACCACCGAGTTTTGAGGAAACTACGAGGGGAGACTAGTGATTTTTGAACTACACGTTTATAACAGATTTTCGTATGCAAAAATGACCTTTATATGAAATGTAGATCATGATGAGTTATGAACTTTCCGTATTCATCATGTTTTGAATCTTGGCCGTGCGGGGCTTGAAATGTCGTCGAATGTGTAAAAATTTCAAATTTCAAATCTCAACGCATACACGAAAGCACCCTCTTCCTCGTAGCATCCCTATATATAACATAGGATATGTGTTGGGAGCGTAAAGCATCCCTATATATACCGAATGTGTAAAAAATTTCAAATTTCATCGAGAATATTTTTGATATATTATACGAATTGATCTCACAATTTATAACAATTTATAACAATTTTTAAGAATTTATAACAATTTATAACAATTTGTAAGAATACTTACTGAATTTATTCTGAAAATATTACACCGCGGCGGGCATCCTTACTCGCCCCGCCCACGGTTGCTTTATTAACGTGGCGGGCATCCTCGCCGCCGCCCGCCAGCGAAATATTAACCGTGGCGGGCATCTAAACGCCCGCCCATAAAGGTTCCCACTATAAATATGGCAGCGATCCCGGGGAAAACCTAAGTCCTTGGCCGGTTACGATTTGACCCGAAGCTTATTTGCCCATTTTTACGCGCCGCGTCGTGCTCCTCGCCACCGCCACCACCTCCGCCACCGCCTCGCCACCACCGTGTGTCTCCCGTCCGTCCCCATCCTCCGCCATCCCGTCCCGTCCCATCGCCCGGCAGTGGAACCCTAACTTTCGCTGGCGGCTGTCCCCGTCCCGTCGCCCGACTTCGCGGCGGCGCCCCGCCCGCCCACGGCCGCCGTCGTGAGTGCGCCGTCTCTGCTCCCCATCTCTGCGCCCTAGTCCCCATGCGCCGTGGTGCCCGTCCGCCCGTCCCCGTCCCGTCTCGTCCCGTGTGCGCCGCGGCGGCCACACTTCGAGATCCACTCCATCTTTTTCGCCGCCCGGCCTCCGTGGTCTGCTGCCGGTGTGGTGGTGCACCCGCCCGTGGTCGATCCGTGGTGCTCTTGGTGCTTCGGCCGTGATTCCGGCCCGGTGGTGCCTCTCCCTCCTATATCGGTGGTGCCTCTAGCTCCCTTCATTTTGAATTAAGCTGCAATTATTTTTGAATTAAGTTTCTATCTGTGATGCTTAATTTGCTTTGTTGTGATGCTTAATTTGTAAGCCTATGAGCATATATGTCACTTTTTGTGATGCGAATTTGCTACCTGTGATGCTTAATTTGTTGCTAATCTTGGCTGGTGGACTAATCTTGGCATATATATTGTTGGTAATGTTCTAATTTGTTCTAAGATGGATGCTAATCTTGGTTTGGTTGACTAATCTTGGCGAGAATGACCCCTCTTGTCATGTTTAAACACATATTCTCATGACTTTGATTTCTTTTCTCTCTACTTTACTATTATCACAAGCTTTTGGACATGGCTATTTTAAAAGCTGTTGATCTTGTTGGGTCCCCATTCTCATTCTAATTTAAAATGCTTGTTGCTACCCATGTTGGGTTACCTCTGCTGCCCCTAAGTTGGACATGGTTACCCATTTGGATAAATTGTTGCCCCAATTTAAAGCAATTTGCCCAATCCTCTCTATTTTTGTACATTGAATTTGGATATATGTTGAATTTGTTGGCCTAAGCAATTTTTCATTCTATATCTTGGACAATGTATGCTTGGACAATTTGGATATATGTTGGACTGTTGCCCATTAAGTTTAATTTTTCATTCTTAATTAAATTACTATTCTTGTCAACCATATATTTGTTGGCTATTTTAGTGTTGGGGTATTTGTTTTTGAACATATATGCAATGATGTGAACCCATTAGTCTTTGAGAGCGGGTGGCATATATGCGATGACATGAACTACATTATTGGGGCTAAAGGCGTGGCTATGATGATTGAATGCCCCCTATACTTGGAAGCTTCTAAACTAGGGCGGCTTGTACAAAGCAACCCAGTTTAGAAGCGATGTGCATGATCACAAGGGGGGCTATATATCTGAGCCAATCTTTTTATTTCTCTCTTTTCGCAATTTTGAATTACGCTTGTGTACTCCTCCTATATACTATAGTACTAAAAGCACTATATATTTGTAGCTTGAAATGTCGAATGAACAAGAACAGCCTCAAGGTCGGCTTTTGAATGGGAGTTAAGCTTAGCTCGGGCGGCTCTAGTACTCTATGAGTTCCCAAAGCGGGCCTCGTATAGCCCGTGTAAGGGTAGAAGGAACGCGTTTGAGGAGGAAGAAGATCCTAATTTCAACCCCAGGGACGAGGGGACGGCACTGAAGCAAGAAGCATCGGGTTAAGGAAGTGCAGTGCTGAACGGGCTGCCACGCTCCCTCCACAAGCGACGGGGAGCAACAACCCCCTTAGTCCACGGCCACCTCTTCGGGCAAAGCAAAGGGAGACAAGCCGGGCGGAGAAGGGGAGACCATGGGAGGCACAAGAAGATCAATGAGGTCCTTGTCATTCAAGAGTTGGGGCCGCGAGAGGCGAGCCACTGTTGCTTGCCTCGAAGTCGTCGCGGGAAATCTGACACTCAAGTCTCGTGTTTAATTGAAAGATAAAGGTCTCCATTCTGTCAAGGCGGAAAGCCGTCCCGACAGCGACAAGTTACGGGTGTGGGCGAGATTTGAAACGGTTCCGGTATCGCAAGGCGCTAATATGAAAAAGGTGGGCGGCATGTATACGTCCTTGCGGGGAAGAAGCTTCCGGGCTGGAAGTATAGGCTCAACCTTGAACTTTACGAAAAAAAGGGCGCCTACCCTTCACCAAGTACACCATGATCTCGGAAAAGTATGGGAAGAGTTACGCAAAAGGCTAAACACGCTTGGAAGCAAAGGCGGCGAGCGGAAGTTCTCAAAGCTAGCCAAGCGGAACAAAGCGCCCCACTACATGGGGCGTGTGGGTACGTCGGACACGGCGTGGCGGGGCGGGAAGAAAGGAAAAAGACAAGAAGCCGGGGGCCGGATCCGTCACGAGGGGCTGTGATGAAAGGACCCGAGACTTCCTCTACGCCCACAAGCCTAAAAGCCGGAAGGCCCAAGCCCGGATGAAGGAGGTCGAGAAGAAGGTCATAGAGGCCCACTGCGGCTAAGAACGGCGGGACCCTCGAGATTCGTCGGGGGACACACGATATTGACAGCGGGCCTGGGAAACCCCGAGCATCGCGCCGCGTCCGTGGCATGAGCTCCGGGAAGAGTTGGGCGACGGTGGGCTCGTGGGCGATCGAGATGTTGCCTCGCATCACCGCGAGGCGGGAGGTACAAGGAGGGTGCGAGGAGGGGAAGGCCTTGATGAGGCCTTGCGGCAAATGATCACCGATCCATCAAAGAGGCCCTCACGAGCAACGACCCCCGGATGGTCGAAGTCCGGAACCGGATGTTCCGCAGCGTTGGTATGCGGTGCCCACCCAAAGAACCCCGGCGGCACCTCTGCCGTTGACCGACAGAGACCCGGTGGATGATATCACCGAAGAAGAACCGATGCGTAATGTTGATACACGTCGGCGGGTTGGTTAAGAGGAAAGCGGTGGCGAGGGGTGGTATTTCCTCCGGATCTTGCAAAGAGTATGAAGTGCATGAGATCCCTCCCCGAATGTGCTAAAGTCAACATTAGTGCGTGGCGCTGAACATGGCGGGGGCTGGACTATCCCGATCATAACGATGTCAAGACTCTAGGAACGTTACGTGTTACAACGCGTCTTGTGGCGAAGGTGGACATTGAGGCGAAGATGTCGAAATTGACTTCACCTTCGGTACACCAAAGAAGAAGCCCGGCCGGACCCGAGTGCGCCACGGACTATGGTGACTCTTAGATGATGATGAAGATGGTGGGGGCGGCGGAGGCAACGACCCTCCTCATGGTTCCGATTACCCCGGCTAAGGACCCGGCACAAGGCGAGCCCTAAGGAGCCGACACCGAAGGAGCCGACACGAGGAGCCTAAGGGCGGCTTTTTGAGGAGCCGGCACCGAGGAGCCTCGGGGCCGACACCTCGGGAGCCGGCACATGAGGGGCGCCGATATACGAGGAAGCTGGCGGCGAAAACACGTTGCCGGTCCCGAGGAGAGAATAGGGAACGAGACACCCATCTACACTCAAGGCCTCCAATGGACAACACCTCAGCGCCAGGGAAGCGTAAAGGAGCTGGACCTAGCAAATGCCCTCCACCATAGAAGAAGCCGACATTTGATGAAGAGGAGGTCGTGGCCGGACAAGTACCCTAAACCCAAGAGGCCCCGGTAATAGATGTTCGATCCAGAAAGGTATGCCCCAACAAAACAACGAGTTGTACTATGTTATTAGCTACTTCTTTTCACAACCGTAGCTAACATTTGTCCGCCGCTTTTGCGGGCCAAAATCCCCACCTTATGTCGGGTTTGTCTCGGATGAATGCCCCGGCTTGTTCGAGTTTGGGAAGTTCATGATCCCAAAGGCCCGGCTCATCGATCTTGAGGACCGGGAGACTTCGGAAGTTCCATGCGTGGCACATAGAGTGCGCAAAGCGTCGATTACATAACCCGGTGTCCTTCTTCCTAAGGAGTGCTTCCACTACCACACCGATCTCTAGTTCTTGGTTACATTCGACGACATGTCGAGACTACTTCGTCGGCGAGGACATTGGCGTTGCCCAAGTCACCTTGTTTACGATGTAAGCACAATTTTACTTGCACATGTCCCTTGCATCCGTATATAGATTCTTTGTTTCAAAGGTACCTATGCCACGACCACATGTCCTTGTAGGTTGGAGCGTCATGCGAGCCACAAGTTAAAGAATGGTATTATTTACCTCTCTCCATGGCACATCTGTGAGAGACAGGGTCATCGATTATAATCTAAGAAAGGACCATCCCGACACGGTGAACTTGACGGACGAGGAAAGACGAGAAGATGCAGGATCGAACGCAAGAGCTAAGAAGTTGGAGGTAGCGAGAGTACGTCATATCAATGATGAAAAGGTCAAGGAAAATGGGTATCGATGTATTACGGGCGCCTTACCAATACGGAATGGGGCTCAGAGGACATTGGATATGTTTCATGATCTTTTCTCGGGACGGGAGGGCCGTTGTCTTTGACTCACTACGAGGCTCAAACCCGCCGCGACTACCGACAATTGAAAAAAATCTTGAGATTGTAAGTGATCGATGAACTCCTTATTCAATTACTAGAGTCGAATATCATATATCGTTGACAATATAGTGCATTTTCAGAGCGCTTACAAGCACTACTTGAAGGATCGAGCTGCTGGGATCGACGATCCCGAAGTGTAAGGAGCGCAATGGAGATACACTCAAAATCGGGCGAGATTTCGATGCGTAAATGAAACATAGTTTTTCTTAGTGCGACTACCTAGCTATAGCTTCGATATTACTAATAACACGGTTTATTGTGTGCGATTGCCTCAAACAACCATACGGATCAAACTTGTGTGGATTCTTCGTCGCGTGAGTACCTCGGGGCACGCAAAAGGTACAAATCCAGCTACCGAAGCGGCTCAGGACTCAAGGAACCAGTTCACGGGGGTACTACAAAAAGGCAACCGACAAGATGCGGTTCGGGCGCCGCGAGAGCGAACATCCGCAAGTTCGTTCTAGACATGGTAGTTTCACGAAGGCCAGCCGTACTTCAATGTGGGACGGTGGTAGGGCTGTTTGTAGAGTATGCGCCGCTAAGGAGATGGGAAGAGCTAGGTCTTAAGGACTATCTTCATCCGGTAAACATATAGCTCGCAATTTTTTGTATGGATGTTGTAATTAAAACTAGTACTTGTTGGATATGAGCGAATGGATCGATCGGTGAAACTTGTGTATATATATATATATGGATACGTCTGAGAATGGATGTATATATATGTATATATGATATATATTAGAGTATCTGTCTTTCTTATATATATGTGTGTATAGATTGATAGATGTATATATATATATGTGTATGTATGTATATATATATATATATATATATATATATATATATATATATATATATATATATATATATGGTATTTTATTTTTTTAAAAAAATTCAAGCCGTGGCGGGCAACATAACCCGCCCGCCACGCATAATAAACTTAACGTGGCGCGTAACGCGCCCGCCACGGATAACACTCTTTTGGCGTAGCGGCGGCGTTATGTTGCCCGCGGCGGCTTGATTCTTATGCGTGGCGGGCACGGCCGCCCGCCACGCAAAAAGGTCACGATGCCGTGACCTTTTTGCGTGGCGGGCTGGCAGCTATGCCCGCCACGCAAAAGGTAAATCGCCCGCCAAAAAAAGATTTTGGGTACTAGTGCTCCTCGACTTGCGCGGCCGCCGCGATAGCCCTCCACTTGCTACCACGCCCCACCTCCTTGCGTTCACGATCCACCTGCGGAAGGCGATCCATAAGAAGCCACCCAAGCGTTATATGCGCGTGGCGTGCTCCACTTCTTTTGCCGGCGCCTTTGGACGCGTGGCGCGGCGGATGCATGCGGCGTAGGGGCGTAGGGGAAGCGAGGAGCGGATGCGAGTGGGTCTCGCGTCCTTTTTCTTTTCGTTTCTCTTTAAAATATAATAACTTTACGATCAAGCATCCATTTTTCAATTACATTTTACACCATCGTGTTTTATTATAACGAGATCTATAAAACTAGATCCATGTTGGATATGTTTTGATATAATTTTTTGTGATGACAAAGATTTACATTTAAAGTAAAAAGTTTTTACATCTAAGAGTACAAAGTTTTTATTATTGGAGTAAAAGTTTCAAATTTTTGGAGTGTAAAGTTTTGCTAAGATTAGAGTTGATGGCGTTTCTTTGAGATTAGGGTTAACGCCGTATCTTTGAGATTAGGGTTTATGGTGTTTGTGAGATTAGGGTTCATGGCTTTTCTTTGATATTAGAGTTCATGGTGTTTGATGAGATTAGTGTTTCTCGGGCGTTCTTTGAGATTAGGGTTTATGGCGTTCTTTGAGATTAGGGTTCATGGCGTTATTTGAGATTAGGGTTGTTGGCGTTTCTTTGAGATTAGGGTTCATTGCATTGCCGAGATTAGGGTTTATGGCGTTCTTTGGGATTAGGGTTCGGGGTGTTTCTTTGAGATTAGTGTTCATTGCATTCTTTGAGATTAGGGTTCATGGTGTTGCTTGAGATTAGGGTTCATGGCGTTTGTTGAGATTAGTGTTAATGGCTTTCTTGAAATTAGGGTTCATGGCGTTCTTTGAGATTAGGGTTCATGGCGTTCTTTGAAATTAGGGTTCATGGCTTTTTGGTGAGATTAGGGTTCATGTCTTTTTTGTTGAGATTAGGGTTCATGTCTTTTTCTTTGGGATTAGGGTTCATGGCTTTTCTTTGAGATTAGGGTTTATGGTTTTCTTTGAGATTAGGGTTCATAATGTTTTCTTTGAGATTAGGGTTCATGTCGTTTGGATTATTAAATTAGGGTTTTGGGGCAAGCGTCCTTTTAAATGCATGCCCCGCTACCACAAAGCAATGGGTTTTGGGTCAAATGTCTTTTGAAAAGCATGCCCCCCTACTAGGCAATGGGTTTTGGGGGCAACTGTCTTTTGAAAAGCATGCCCTACTTGGCAATGAGTTTTGGGCTAAGTGTCTTTTTCAAAAAGTATGCCCCTATCGGGCAATGATTTTACGGCAATTGCCTTTTCAAAAATATGCCCTTCAAATTAGCACTGTAAACAATTAAATTTTGGCATAATGATGCTAGGCAGGGAGAAATGAGAAAACAATTTGGGCCAAAAAAAACTTGGCCAATTGACATAATAAGTTTTAGGAGGGAACCAAAGGTTTTCTTGGCGCTATCGATACTAGTCTTGGCGTGCACTGCTAACTGAATTAGCGCGCATGCGCAGCTTCCGTTCCTGGCGCACGTGCGCTGACTAGTGACGCCATAAGAAGCCATCCAGGTTGTCCTACTATTCCTCCTCCTTCACATTCAGTTTCCTATTTATTTTTTCTTATCAGCATAGGAGCACCAATAGAGTTCCTGTGATTAGATTTGGATGTGTACGACCCTTTTTTTTTAAAAAAAATTCCCATTTGCAATTGTGAAAAACATCACCTCCAGTCCAAGGTTATATGTTCTCATTGAAAATAGCTTCCCTACGTACGAAAACTAGACTCGATGATATGGTTACTTCTGCAAATTTGATATTCAGACCAAAGTAGCACACCAGATTCACTTGGTTTTTTTTTACTCTGTCACTATCTTAATGCAGGATGGGTTCGCAGCTTTGGTGAGGACTCCCTGATATTTATTATTTTGCACCACATAATTCTTTTATTACTACACATGTATCAGTTTGGCAACAACATCTTCTCTTACTGTACTGACCATTGCAGCCACATTCGCCACTTTTGCTTCAGTTTTCATGGCTCATAAAGAATCATACTTAGTCAGAAGCAATTAAGGTTTAGTCATTATTGTTTCAGTTTTCATGACGCTCTTTACATGTATCAAGCTGCCATTTGGTGCTACAAAAAAAACGTTTTTTTTTTGCCAATGTCCTCATACTCAGTCGTGAGTTATCCTGCTTGCTTTAGTGCTTTCTTTCTCATTTCTTTTCATAAAGCTCTGTTGTAGAATTCATAGCCATCTGTTGATTGTTGCCTTGGCGCATTGGTTCTGAGCCTCTAACCTCTACATCCTTACGCCGTGATTGATTTGCCAGGCAAACCAGTGCATCGGGATTTGATGGTTTTGAGTTTGTAGCTGGGAATTTGCTTCGAATATAATTTCTAAAAATTACAGTCTGAAGATTAAATAACTATGTCCATGCACTGGATGGCTTGCAATTGATGCATTATTAGATACAATTATTAAAACCCTCTTTCTATTCCATATAGTCTCATTTACAACAATAGTTTCTTAAATGCTTGCAGGGTAAAAAGCAACAAAGAGTATTTCTGACTTTGAGTACGAAAACTTATAGACCCGGTGCAGTGATTAATTGATAATGAAGATACTCCTTACAAGTTCATCCAAAGTGGGAGTAACATGGCAGCAAGGACACCAACTTCCTTATCCATGAATTTCTTTTTGTCGTCTGTTTCAAAGGTGAACCTATATTAACTTTTTTTCTCCTTATTTGTCAAGCCCGACTATATATATATATATATATATATATAGATATATATATATATATATATATGTATATATATATATATATATATATATATATATATGTATATATATATATATATATATATATATATATATATATATATATATATGTATATATATATATATATATATGTATATATATATATATATATTTACAAGTTCATCCAAAGGGTGAGTGTTTTCTACTCCCAGGAGTAGTTACTCCCATCTTTAAAGAACACATTGCGTATGTGTTCATACTAATTTAGCAGTTTGAGTATGTTTATATACTCATATTAAGATACTTCAAATCTTACTACGCTTAAAAAAATTTCGAAGGAACCCATACTTTTAATATTTACCAAAAATGCCACTACTGCTATATATATAAAAAGTATATCCACATACTCTAGGTATGTATACATACTTAACATAAATATCATGGTCTAGTATGATCATATACTTCGTCTAGATACACTTCGTTTAGGTCATATATGCCCTAAATCTAGAGATATACACATGGGAGTAACTACTCCCTAGGAGTAGAAAATCTTATATATATATATATGCTCAATCTGTTGTTTTTTTTTTTATTATCTACCCGTCATTCCTATGTGCTGACATCCGAATGGTTGTAAAATGTGACCAGCCTATGTGTAATCCGTTGGACTGTTCCTACTAAAAAAGCACAGGCCAGTCCTGGACTTCTTCCTGTATTTTCCCGTGCACATTCAGATCTCGCTGCATTAAACCAAGGTTTGCGTCTGATCAGAAACAAAAAGATTACAATCCTTGATGCATTCAAAATGATCTCCACTAATATCCATTTTCCTGTTTTCCTATATTACTACTGTATTTTCTTTGTTCCTGTCATTTCGATCTTCCTAGCCCGTGCAGTTTCGGCGCCTTTTGCGCCAACACGAAAAAAAAAGACCGGAGGTTGAGAACATTAGATGTTACATATATGTAGAGTGTATAATGATGGAATAAACAAGGGTTGTAGTATATATATGGTGATGCTGAAATTTGTGTTCAGTTCATGGCTGAAGTTCCCCATGAAAGTACGATGAAGTCAATGATTTACGGAGCCTATCTGAGTGGCTAAATAATATGGGTGTTGTACATTAAAATCACAATTTAATAACACAATACATAAGCCAAGCTATCAATTTGATAGTATGAAAGGTAGAATTACAACTGAAGATAACACAATAAATGTTAATACATTTTTTTTTTTTTGCAACCGAAAAAAAATAGACAAACAGGTCTATCTCCATGGCAAGTCCTCCACTGAAAAACTAATTAAAAAATAAAAGTTCCGACAAGAGTTTCTTCAACTGTCAAACTATTCCATTCACTGTAAACCTGAAAATGCTGTAGTTATAACCTTACCGAAGGAAGCCTTGAAATTGAAATGGCAGTGTTCGTTTTCTTTTCTTTTTGGCAAGCTGATAAATGATGTGTTTCAAAGGACCAAATAAACCTGGAAAGGTGCTTCCATTAGGCTCACACAGTAACATTTTTGAGTGTAGGCAGCAGACCAGGGACTCCAATTGATTTGAAAGAACACCTGTGCACATAATTGCACCGAAAACTCAAAGAAAAAGGAGAAGCAAAGGCCTAACAATATATTATTCTAAATCAGGTTAGGTATAGAAAGCGTAAAATATACTATTCCACACTGGTGCAAATGCATGAAATAATTTTACAGCTATAAGTGTATGACACAAGATATGGAAGGCGAAAATGCAACTAAAATGACAACTATGATATGTATACCCAAAATGCTTTGGCTATGTGTGAATGAACTGTAGTAATTGAGCATGGAACCAAATTGGAAGCCTCATTATTTCAACATATTATTCCACTCTGGTTAGGTAAGAAAAATAAGAGCATCATGAAAAGCCTAAATTATTTTTTTTGAAACCTAGCTGGTGGTCAACTAAAAGAGTCTCAATTGTATTCATGACAGCATCAGACATTGTGATATCAGGATCAAACGCATTGTGTTGGTTGTTTTCTTTTGCCGCAGATTTCTCTGCCATGCCGAAGCTATACGCTGCGAGATCGAATAATGTATCAGACATGCAGGTACAGGAGCAGCAGGCATGTCTGGATCTGAATTTGCAAAAAAAAAAAAAGGTAGCTGCTTGGCTTAAAGGAGTTACTTTAGACAGCTGCAACAAAATTACAAGTCCAAGTGTTGCCGCCTTTGATAAAATACATGCTGCCTTGACAGTACAAGCAAATATTTGAAGTTAAAATATCTGCAGATAGCATACTATGTGCAAGGAACGTACATGCTGCTTTGCCGGTTGCAAGGAAAATAGCTAACACAAAGAGAAAATTGCGACAACAACCTAAAAAGAGAGGGGGCATGGCAGGAGCATACTATGTTCATATATTACTACAGTTTACCGTTATCGTCACTGAATATGAATTTTGCTTCCAGGTAGCATGCTGGGCCTGGTGGTGGACGCCATATACATTGTTTGCCTGTCATATTTGAATCCATCAGCTTGATGGCTAGGGTTGGCAGTTCAGTTTGTGCATACGTGCAGAGATTGTATTTGTATAAGTAGCTGCATACATGTGTAGTTGTGTAGATAATTTGAATGACATAATAGCGTTCGTATATATAGTACCTTGGAGTCCGAATTATACACCTAGGATATGTGGCCGAAGCTTTGAGACGATGTTGTAACAGCATTGACCGAAGAAAGTGTATATGTTGGTACAGCTAATTGTTCTACGCACTCAGTCTGTCAGTCTAATAGCTGCCATAAATCACCGAAGGAAAAAAAAAAAAAAAGACAAGATGGTAGGGATGATTTTCAGCCCATTACAGAGCTCTAAAAAATCACTAAATAAAGCAGAGTTTACAGGACGATATATTTAGATATAAATGCACATATACGTAGCTGACCTTTCTCAGAAGAATGCAAGGGGGTTAAGTCCCCGCAAGGAATAACGTTTTTTTGTATATCACAAGAGGTAAAATAAAATGTCTATCATAATTATAGAGTACACCTGTACCTATAATCATTAGCACTAACCATAAGGCAAGCACATCTATAATCGTTGGGTTAGCAGCTGGAAGCTGGCAGGGGGGAAATGTAGCTGCTCTAAAGGTAAGCAGTCAACAGAACATGGAATCACCCATCAAAAAATTGAAATTAAAAAAAGCAACAACCAGTACTTTCAGTCTTGATTATTTTTTATCTTAGAGACACACAACAATATTTACACAAAACCTTAAATATCATTACATGCAATGGGAATAGAAAAAAGATGTTAGCCTCTTGTCACTCAGTAAAGATGTAACCAATAATAATCTTTGTTGGCTTCTAAATCAAGTCAATCTGAAGCTTCTAATTAGAGCAATTGTTGTGGCCTGACAGTAACACTAACCACCCCATAAAGTCTACATATTCTGACATGAAAATATAAAAACGACTTATTCAAGGAAAATAGTTGGGAGCAACTACTCACTTAATTGCTTATATCACATATCACATGTAAAAGTAGCATTTCTTTTCCCCACTAAGAGAGACAAATAGTAGTGAAGCATGATAACACCAAATTTGACATCATAAGAGTAATGGGAGTAGGCCACCTGCATCACAAAGCAATGATCATGTTATAATTTATAAACCACACGAGATACAAATGCCAAGATGTTTACAGATTCATGGGTAGATGATATTGCACAGTATAGAAATAGGTATCTGGTACCTCTTCCATGGCAACCTGCTGGGAAGCTGCAGGGCAGAAATAGCTGCGACAATGGAAAGTGCTCCGCACATATTTTCGAGAACAAATGCAGAGCAACAATAAAGGAAATAGAAGTAGGTGAAGGCCAATCATTAGATCCATAGGAAAGACATGCGACAATAATCAATCAAATAAGGAAATAAATAGGAACCCCACAAACTGAATATAATCACTGAATTGTTATGATACTAATCAAATATTTGGTATGCATATCTGCAACAGGCCCAAGTAAATAATCTTGTAGAATAAGTATGGTGTCCTATTTTCCAAAACAAAAGAGCATCAATGGTAAATAATAGGAAGGGCTTTTATTAACCAAAATTTCCATGTAACAGTTTTAGCAGAGCAGAAACCCAAGCATACTCAGAACCAAAAGAAACAGGACAGCCAAAAAAAAGTAATCGCTGACAACCAAAGCACGTGACAATGTAATCTCTGACAATGACAATAGGGACTGTGCTCAGAACCAACTATATATAGAAGCAATGGTCACACACAATGATCACAGCCATACATTTAAGAAGAATATGTATGCCTTGGCAGGCAATAAACATGAGCTCAGATCAGACAACAATGTGTCTTGACATCACAGAGAATGATCACAAGCAATGATGACCGGCAAACAAGAGGCAACAATTAGATTAGCCAAAAAGAAGAAACCATCAGAGGCAATGGTAACACAGGACGTAGATCTCAGTGGGGGTTCCATCAAGGAGACGGCATCCACGCTCCGCCAAACACGTGCTGTTCCATTCTGCTACACAGATAAGCACGGAATCCGGCGAGATGAACCCCAAGCACACGATCACAGGATTGGACGGACCACGGGATGTTGCCTAACGTGGTTGCCAGTACGTGGCCTATGGTCTTTATTGATCTCAATAATTCCACATATAAACACTCACAGGACGAGAAGAGGTTAAAAAAAAAATGCAAAATCAACATTGCTCATGATCATTGGCTCAAGTATCAACATTGTATATAAGGAGATGTAAAGGAAGGATCATCATAGCTCCCAAACATTGGTTCAGTTATCAGGGAAAAGGTAGAAAGGGATGCAAACTGTACAACAGTGGCCCATGATCACTGCAATCATATAGTAAACATGGTCATCACAGCAACAGCCCAGTCCGTGAAAATCAATCCAACAGCAAGAGCAAAGCGCAATCATCATTGCACATAAGGAAAGATAGCACAATTTCATGTGGATTAGATAGAACAAAAAGGAGAAATTTTCCCTTGCCTCAGAAGGTCGTGCAGGTCTGAGTCCATCATCAAGATGGAGTAGCTGAGCACGTAGGAAGTGTTGTTCAACAATCATGACCCTACACACAAAATCGAGATAATCAAAATCTAAAACGGCTTCCTGTAGCAAAGGTAGGTAGGGTTAGGGATGGGGGAGGACCCCTAGGGTTTCTGTGTAGCGGAACACAGAATGTGGAGGGGGGGGGGAGGAGGAGGCGGGCGGGGTAGGCATCCACGACGGCGCCGTGGATGGGGAGAGGAGGGTTGGCGCAGCTGCGCCACCCTGCTTCACGCACGGTGGCTGCCATGGCCGCCGGCCCGGGAGAGGGAGCGGGGGAGAGCGCGAGGGAGGGGGCCGCCGGGGGGAGAGCGGGGAGGAGGGGGCGCCGCCGGCCGCATCGATCCCGCCATCGCCGCCGCCGCCATCGCTAAAGGCAACCGCCAGCGGCGACGCACACCTCGTGCCCGTCTGGCGCCGCTGCCGCATCGCCGCTCCGCCGTGTGAGGAGGGAGAGAGAGAGAGACGGAGGTGGAGGCGCCGGGCAAGGGGCGGCGGCGGGGATGGCCTCCCGCGGGCAGCCATGGCGGGAGCTTGGCAGGCAGCCCCTAGGGTTTCTGTGGCGAGGGAGAGGGAATAAGAGCTCACGCGGGAGGAGGGAGGGGGAGGAGGGGAGGAGGAAGCTGTACTCGCATTGCCGCCGCCGCTCCTTAACGCCCTTGACCACCGTCGCCGCGGCGCGCCTGCCCGCGTCGGGGACGGAGAGGGAGAAGAAAGGAGCGACGGGAGAGATACGTTTTTTTTTTTTTTTTTTTTTTTTTTTTTTTTTTTTTTGCTTTGAAGAGGAGGCGGTATATATTTGGTTAGGGAGGCGGGGGTGTTTTCACAAAAGTGAAAAGCGGGCTGCAAAACTTCCACGAACTCGAATTTTGTCTTCTTCGGATGTAGGATGTCGAGTATTACGTGGGGTAAAACGTAAAAAGTTGAAACTGATTTCTTTGTTACGGAGAGGATTTGGTGGACTACGATACGATTGTTGAGAAATAGAAGGACGTTTTTGCATAAAAATCCGGACCAATCATAATTTTAGGGGTGACGTGGATGGTCTCTCCATGGCTGGTTTCTTTGGGGATTAAAGGTCCGGGAAAGTTTCAGGGCTGCAGTTGTTGAATTAGCGCGAGCAGCAGCTAGCACGTTGCAGTTCGTCAGTCTAAAACGTCTTTAGGGGTGAAGATCGATTACTTTACACAGGCGCGCGATCAAGCGTGCTCCTAAAAATCAAGCAGCCGAACAGCCCGACTCCCAATCGTAAACTACATAGTTTTGCAGTAATATTTTTATAATATATATAGTTCACATTTTGATAAACTACATAAATCTTTTGAATGGAATAAAGGAAGATCAAAATATTTTTATAATATTTTTAGAGAATTTTTATGGTGCTTGGGAGGAACTAGTGGTTCCTCCCGTTAAACTTCCTTGGGCCGGTTCCACCCTCTAATTTTAGATAAAGGGTAGTTCAGTATTTTGCACAGCTTCTCAGCTCTCCACGCATCCAAATCCACGAACTCCTACCGTCATGCTGCGCCTCCGCCTCGCCATGCATGGCTGCTGCTCGGGTTTGTCATTGTCGTGGAGCCCGGCCTCGACCACATGCTGCCCCTCCGCCTCGCCATGCAGGTCCGCTGCTCGCGTTCGTCATCGTCGTGGAGCCAGCCTCGACTGGAGGGCAGCGTCGCACGCATCTAAGGCGGAACGGCGAGCGGCCTGGGAAACGGCGAGCGACCTGCGCGGACGACGAGCGCGAAGGAGCCTCGGCCGGCCACCACCTCGACATGGAGGGCCGCGTGCTCTTGTCTACCGTCCTCATGGACAACAAGCTTGCGCGGCGGTGCGGCCAGCAGAGACCGGAAGCGCAGCTTGCGCAGCGGCGCGGCCAGCACGGCCGGCGAGCATGGCCGGAGCAACAACGCGGTTGTGCGACTTGTGCGGACCCGGATGCAGCTAGCTAGTGCACACGGCGAGCGCGGCCTGCGACGGTGAGCACGGCACAGGCAGTGGCGTGAACGACCTCGCGGCGGCCGGGGACCGGCGCAGGCGAGCACACACCTGACGGCGGGCGCGCGCAGCTGACGGCGGGCGAGAGAGCACGCGGCTGACGGCGCGACGAGCTCCGGCGGCAGACGGCGGCCTGCCTGGGCGCGGCGGCGCGGTCTGCACATGACGGCGGCGCGACTATCGCGCCCGCGGAGGCACGGCAGCGGTCAATCACACGAGGAATCACAGAAGCTAAGATTCATTAGACATAAAAGGACCATTATACCCTGCAATAATAATTATAATTTAGTTCCTGTGCCACGCAATTAAATGGTTCCTATCTGCCACTTGGTTCCTATTACCTGGTTCCTCTAATTTTTTAACCATTAGATCAAACCAAATAGAAGGCTCATATTAATCCCAAGCGTGATAAAAACTCTCGTATTTTTACGTACCACCTGTTTAGGTATGTACCTGCAGGAAGCAAGCATGTGCTCGTATTGCACAACGGAACTAGGAACAAAAGAAATAACCACACTTGAACAATTAATTCTCCAAAACAGTGCAGCTACTAGATCTCCATAAACATATTTCATTTTGACCTCCCTCCCTCTCGCCCAGACAACTCGTGGCGTTCCTGACAGAGACGGTCTGATGAATGCTAATGCACCCTTTTATTATTAATTAATAAAAATATATATATATATATATAGGTATTCTATGTATTACCCCTGGTAGTGATTATTAATCGCTACCCGAGCCCACCTAACCAACCGATGCGTCGAGCCTAACCCATGCGCGACGCAGCCTCCGTCCGGCTTTCCTCCGCCCACCACCTCACCTCGTGTATATTTATTTTCTAAATAAAATAAATATTCACCCAAAAAAAAAAAGATCGTGGGGAGAGGAGTCAGGAGACGCCGGTTTATCCACCTCGCTCTCGTCGCAGAGCCCACATCGCCTCGCCGGTCGCCCCCTCAAACCGCTGCTCGAGGCTAGCTCACCGCCCGTCTTCCTCCACCGGCGGGCGGCCTGTCCTTCCCTTCCCGGCCAGCGCGGCCCGCCCTTTCCCCGGCTCGCGGCGGCGCGCCACCGATCCTTCTCCGACAAGCGGGCGCTACCTTTCTTCCCGACCCGCAGCGGCAGCGGCATGTTCTCCCCACCGGTAGGAAGGGGAGGCGGAGGGGATGCTCCCCCCGTTGGCGCCGCCCCACCAAATCCCACCACCGCCACCGGAGTTCGGACCCCGGCATTGGTAGGGATCCCTGATCCGATGTAATTTGGATTAGGATTATTAGGTATCCCGATCCAATGAATTTTGGATTAGGATTGTTGCTTCATTGTTTAATTGCATATTCTTGTTTTTAATGTCAGCCTTGGCGTCATTTTGGGATTCATGGTATCTTTGTCGGTGCATATCGAACGGCGGCCATGGATGGCCACTGACCTAGCTCACATGACGACGCCATACGAACAAAGCGGGCGACCAGGTGGCCTATGACCTACCTCATGCACGCGACACCACGAGCAAGCTGTCGACCAGGTGGTGCCATCTTCTGCTATCGTTTCATTATCTCACACCCCATGATTCTGTTTTGGTTTTTGCCAAAATTTAGGAGATTTATTAGATGATCTCTGCTCAAATTCATCTAGAACATCAAGTGTGTTAGCACCTTTTTCGTGGAGGCAAGCCTAGGGCTCTTTATTTTTCACGTTTCTGTAAGAAACAATGTAATTGTCTTTTTTTGTGCAACTGTGCATGGAGAAAACATTAGCGCTAGTATCGCCCATGCCTACTAGTGCTGCAGGCCTTCTTTGCATCTTTGTCGCCTAGCCATTGGTCTTATTTGCCTGATCCGAACCATGCATGAATTTAATTTTTTGAAATTTGACACAGATTCATACATCACCTTGGTGTAGTGCACTTCCATGTTCCTATCGCTGCATCGCTTGTATTTAGGACAGATATTTGTTCTCTAATTTTCAATTCATATGAGATGAATATGGCAAAGCCCTGACAGGGTACACAAAAACTAGATTTCGAGCTAGAAGTGATAATCTTTTCTTTCCAGAAGCTAGCACATGCATTTCAGTATTATCTCATATGTATACAACTAAAGCCAATTCTTTAAGTAGCTTTTAAAATATGTATTTCTCATTTTTCCCCACACCATACACACGGGCATTATCTGATTAGATTTGTTTCGTAAGTCGTTTTCCATACACATAGACAAATACCTTGGTGTGTATATATTCCACCAAACTCATATCTGATTAGATTTGTTTCGTGAGATTCCAGATTGGTGATTGTATTTCTTGCAAAATAGAACACAAATACTAATTGTTCTGCAGAGCTATATGACATGCTAGTCTCTTTTCAGTTTTTGTTCAGCTGATGTTTCAGACTATTATGCTATCAGCCCATCACTATTTTTTTCTTATATATTTGGGAATACTCATGGTTGCAAAGATAATTCTTTATTCTTTGTGAAACATTATATGCTAGTTATAGGAACTATAAAGAAATGGATCGGATATCACACTGAGCTAATCATGGAATCATTTTTGTTCGCATTGGCACCTGCCATGCTGTGCCATGTTTGTTTGTATAGCATTTGTATTGGCACCTACCAGGTGGAATCCAACTCAAGAATCAATGTGATTTGAAAAATCGAACTTTTATTGTTAACATTTTTTTGATACATATGGTCACAACTATGTGTATCCTACAAAGGCACATTAATGATACATTTAAACATTTCTTTACTTCGTACAGATCACAGGCTGTCTAGTATAAATGATTGCCATTAATATCATTGTGCCAGTCCTCGGCTATTTATAAGACCACGATGAAATATAAAGATTGTTGATTTATTTTGTAGTAACAGACTAGATGGCGATGAACTTTCAAATTATGAATGAGAAGGGGTGCTGGTCAGTTGAGACATCACTTATCCTTGTGTTTGCTCCTGGTAATTTTTTTCTTCCTGTTGTGTTGTACTCAATTGAATTTTCTTTCCTCTGTCTTGCAACAACCTATGATTTTTTTCTTGTTTGGACGTGTTTCAATTTTGTAAGAGAGAAATCAAATTAGATAAATATAGATTATGAGATAATGTATTTGAGAAGGTATGGCGGGGAAGACATAGTGTCATTTTCCCAATATTCTTTTTTTATCCCATCACAACCAATAAACTAATAAATAATATTGTTTTGTTCTTGGAGATCTATATACACACTATGAAGAATCAGTAGAGAAAGTGGTCACAAATGAAGCTAGCTTGATAATTAATCAGCCATGCTGACCTGTTCCTTTGATGCTTGCACCTTGGTGTGAAAACCTGCTGGTGTTCTAGATCAATTAGCTGTACTAGATTAGGTAATTGTAGGAATTAGTTTATACTTCTAGTCTTTAGTTATGTACATTAATTTGTGCTTATAATTTATAAATAGTGCTAAAATTGTACAAATTATTTGCAGCTATAGTTGTTAGCCTTAGGCATAGTGCCTCACTTTGACAGGGATTGGGTGACCAGATCGTCATTGTTGGTTTGATATTTGATAGATGTTAGATACTACAAAGTCTGATTATCAAATTTCTTAATTCATGTACGGAATCCCTAGCAAGATACTCCTTTCAAACAATCAACTAATATGATCCTTCATGGTGTGTATATAGTTTTCCTACTAGATCTGGAAATAGGCATGCTTAAACTGAATCTAACAACTGAAGCTACTTTGTTGCCTGTCGACAATAAAGCTACACACCAGTCGATAGCGACCAATGATATAATTATAGGATTTTTGGGAACAAAGAGTGAAAATGTTAATGGGAAATGATCCATGTAATGAAAGGTTTGTTTGGAAACTTGAGATAAAATCAGGAAACGAATCAGTGTGCTGATACAATAGCAGTGTAACATATTTTTGGTTCTTCTTGCTATAAAACCCCCCTGAGTCTGTAATCTCAGTTTTCACCTAATGCCTGCCTTTTCTTTTTCCTATCTATGTTTGCAGGCTAAAAAATAATAAAACCATATTATCAACCATTATTGTTCAGATCATCTAAACCACTAAAACCATTTGATAGCATATTTGTCTTTTGTTCTACCACACCATGTGTCTCTGTTACAGTTGCTTTGTTGCAGGTCATGGCCAATTACCTAGCACTGCATAATATGCTTTTCCGTTGCTCAATTACCTAGCACTGCATAATTTCTAAATATATAACAACTAATGCATTGAGCCATTAATTCAGTACATATTTACATCTACCATAGAGTTTACAGTTCTAAGTCTATTTTCTGTAAAAAACCAATCAATTAAATTCATCTAACTTAACAATGGTTATACGCTTGCAGAATACATGTAGCTTATACACTAGATCAGATTACTTTCTTGGTATAACTCTTGTTCGATTGCTGGATAAAATGATTAGCCTCTTTTTAGTGAAAATTTTGTTACACTCTGCAATGTTTCAGGCATAAAAGACAAGTATGTTCAGATCCAGTGTGACATCTTCCTCTCCTTTCCTTCCTCTGTTCAGAAATCCGAATTATATTGCTTATGCTTGCTTGGATCCTGGATTTGGATATACACCTCTGATGTGGTATGTGGCTTGTGCTTGGATAGTTGGACAGTATAAACTTCTCTAGGTAGGATGGGTGGTGGCTGCTCGTGTATATGCTCTAAAATTGGATGCAAAAATATGTATAAAGTTACATTTATCCTGCTTTAGTGTATGTGTGTATGTCTGCATTACTGTTTGTTGCCTGCAGATGGCCATCTCTCCAATTACAATTAATTTTCATTTGATATGTCATGTTTTGAATGTGGGGATAGATTACCTCTAATATACTTTCAGATAGGTGAACAGCCTTGTGAAAACATGAAATACTTCAGATTTGTATATTCTGTAATTCACTTTGTTATTTTAATTTGTGAATTAAGATATTTTTTGTCAATGAATTGAATTAGGTACGATTGACCATACATGTGTGCTGTTTATTTTATGTTTTGAGCTTCTCTGAAATTTATTCACAATCATCTTGATAATACATCAAGACATAGTGCAATATGTAGTTCTTTTAATTTTTTTATCAACAATCTTGTGAATCAGATGCAGATCTATACGCTAGTAGCTGTAGCTGCATGAGACATGCACTATAAATTTTGTTTCTATCGAGGTAATTCAAAGTGTAAAAAGGTTGAAAAGAAGGATCCCTGAGGTTGAAAATAAGTGGAGATCAGGTTGTTGAGCCCAGACTCCCAGACCTCTAATGGTTTGCACAGTTTTAGGAGCCATATAAATGTACTATTATATAAAATTTGCATATATGCTCACATATTTTGCTGCATAGAAGTTCATTTCTTGTATGTGCTAGGTAATCATTAAATCAAGTAAGTAGCTGATTATTTAGAGGAAAAATATTTACCCACGTTGTGTGGTTGGTGTCCATGTTGCAGGATTGATATGCAAAGCTGGGCTGAGATGCTGATTATCTTATTGTTCATGCAGAGAACAGAATCAACCATATAATGCCTCACTCCACCTAGCATTTTTCCCAATGGCTTTTGGATTAAAAATGTTTGCAGTTGCCAATCTGATGCATATGCGCATGCTTACCTTTTTAAGTAAACCTGTACAGGTCACAATGAGATGTGGATCGAGATGGGAGACAGATAGGGACGTGTACCCTATTTTAATGTTGTTGCTAACCAATAAACTAATTCTGATTCTGATTTATTGCTTTATTCTTGCAGAATCCACATGGATTCCTCAGAGCTTGCTTTCATTTCCGGATGTTCTATGGTTCTTTTTAGAAGAATATATTGCATATGCCAGTCGTTGAAATCTAGTTTCCTTTGGGGTCAAGGACCTACGGATCGTACACTAAGGATCAGCACAAAGATTATTATTATGTATTATTTATGTTCATACATGTTGATAGCATAGACAAACAATAAGCCCATATGATTTTTCAAGTATAGTAATCACGCTGATTGGATTGATTTGCTTATTGATATCAATTGCTTATGTATATGTAATAGTTTCACAAAATAATTTTTGAAGCTGCTTTTTTTTTACTCATATACCATAAAGACTACTATTGAACTATAGCACTCTCGATCCAGCTTAGAAACAGAAACTGTCTATTTATAGCATTCAAATGTAAAAACAAAAAACTGGCCATATTTATCACTCCATCTCAGAAAAAAAAATGCCTGAAAAACCACAAGCCACAAATAAAAATCCGGCCAGTCAGTATATATTAATAATGTGCGGTCCATTTTTTCAAAAAGAAAAGGCCTGGCAAACTTGCCATGCGAGTCTCACAGGCACAAAAAAAAAAAAAAAATCGGTCCAAAATAAATCGGCTTTGGTACTGGCCGAGACAAGGAAAAAAATCTGTCCAAGAAAAATTGGTTGCAAGAAAAAATCAGAGTCAACCACGACTCCATTCTTGTCAAAAAAAAAAAACACTACTACACGAGACGGATCATCAGCAGGGACTCACGGGACGCATGCAGACTCGGGCGGGACGCATGCAGACACTGGGCCTGGCGCGCGGGGCGGTCTGGCGGGCGAGAGGCGGGGTGCTGCGGCGTGCTCGGGTAGCGATTAATAATCACTACCCTGGGTAGGATTTAGCGCAGCCCTATATATATATATATATATATATATATATATATAGTATTGCTATATGGAACCCGGGGTTCAAATAAATTCAGTACCCACCCGGCTGGCAACTGTCCGCAGCAGAAGGCTCCCGTGCCGCCCGTTATTAGGGGCTCCCCAGGCCCGGCCCGCTTATTTTTCTCGAGCTCCGAAAGCACCGTGACGTCTCGCCAGCTCCCCCACCCGCACCAGGGTTTTTATACCGGTCGGTTTCCGCGGGAAACCGCATGTTACCGGTCTTACGGTCCGCCCGTATCCGGACCGCCGGTATAAAAGATTTGAAATTCAAAATGTAAAATTTAAAAAAAAAAAATTCAAAAAATTCTGTAAAATAGCTCATAATTTGTAGAATCCAATGGTGTAAAAATTTCTCAAATTTGAGTTCGTTTGGTATAAAAAATTTCAAATCTAAGTTTGAAAAAAAAAAAAAAAAATACATAGCCGGCCCATTAAGGCCCATTAAATCATGAAGGTCGAAAAGCATACTAAACACACTCAAATTTGAGTAATTTTGACATCATTGGATTCTACAAATCATGAAGTATTTTTAGGAATTTTTTTTAGCATTTTATGAAAAAAATTAAATTTTGAATTTTGAAAAAAACCGTTCAAACCGTTCAAACCGCTTTCGGTAAACCGTTTATACCGGCCGGTAAACGCGCTCAAACCTACCGGTAAAAAAGATTTTTACCGATGAACTGAAAAATTTGAATTCAATTGAATTCAAAAACCAAACCGACCCGTAACCGGCCGGTTTACCGGTAACCGGGTCCGAAATCCAAACCGGACCCCGGGCGGTTTGGTTCAACCGGTCGATAAAAAAAACCCCTGCCCGCACCACGTTCTCTACGGTTCCAAAAAAAAAAAAACAGCTCGCCCCATTTTCGCCGTGGTCCTGCGAGAGCAAAACCACCTCCGCCGGGCGGCGCCCCTCACCCCTCCATCGCCGCCCCTCACCTACCCCTGCCGCCGCCCAAGATTTCGCCCCCAGCTCGCCGCCGCGTTCGCCTCCCGTCTGCCCCTAACCCATCAACGTCGCCGCCCCACCCTGCCCCAACGTCTCCCTCGCCGATGCCGCCGCCCCGCCCCATAACCGCCACGCCGCCTGCGCAATCTAGGAGAAGGGACCAGCTGCTTCCATCGATAATCCCAGTCGCCCGACGATGATGACCGCGTGACGACTGGCGGCGATGACGGCGGCGGCGACGGGCGACAGCTACGACGGCTAACAGATCTCAACCCTCATCCCGGCCTCCCGCACGGATCTTACGATGGTGACCACGGCACAGTTACGTGCCATTCCCATTGCGCACGTTGAACCCGTTGAGGAGCATAGAGGCGGCGTCAGATCCGTTCCTCCTTGTGATGCGTGATTGCGTAGCACCTCACCCTCCCATCTCTCATCCGAACGTGGCCTCTGGAGTGGATCTCTCTGCACCATGGTAAGCAGCTTGCCCGTCCTCTTCCGTGAATTTCAGAATGTGTTGGATCTTCATCCTAAAATCTCAGTGATTGCAGTTTCCTATGCCTCATCTCGATCCGGAGGTGGACACAGGCATGTTTGTTTCAGAGGAGAATAACTGAGGGAGATCCTTAATCAAGCCAAGGTAACGTCTCTTCAGCTCCTCGTTTTGTTTAATCTGCCAATTTATAATTTGTTGTTTTTCTAAAGACATGTCCGATACTTCATGTTGCATGCAAATTCTGTCCCTATAGATGGATCGGCCAGTGGAGGCTTGGTGCAAGATCAATGTAGGGCAGTGGGAGCTGGGAGCAAACCTGCTAGCAGTAGTGTTCTACTTGCAGGAGTGAGGTTGTCATTTTTAGGTCAAATACTTATTTTCCCATTGCTAGAAACCTGTCCAGAGTACAAATTGCAATAGGATTAAAAAAACATTTAATTGTTCACACGAATTTAAATCTTTTTCAAATTGCAGACCCTTTCGACTTCTCCCGTCCTGACTAAATTGTGTCAAGCCCATTTTTATTTTAGTTTTCTACTGTAATTTGTTTGTTGGACAATACTAGGTTCTGGAGTTCATATGTAGCAATATGAAGATACCTGTTTTTTAGCTTAATATAACCTTTACAATCTAATCAACCTATTTAGAGACAAATTGCACTAACCCTGTTGTTTGGGCCAGAGGCTCGTAGGCCTGTCCCACCTAGCCATGATGTCGAGCGGTAGCTCCTGAGCTCCCTCACGCACCCATGATTTCTTTGTGGTTTCAGACCCAGTCTGCTCTCTGAACCTCTGGATCTCTCTGCAACTTTTAGAAACTGCAGTGTTTGCCATCCCTGATTATATTTGGAAGAGATTTATGACAATTTGATTTGCAGGTAGTTTGGAAGATTCACGTGGAGTTGTTAATCTAATATTTCATATCTTCTTGCAGGTACATGCCAGATGTAATTAAAAGAGATATGGACTCAGCAAGGCCAGAAATGGTGGTGTCGGCGGATGAAAGAGCGGACTCGTGAAGTGGACAACGAAAAGGAGACACACATGCCGGTGACTATCATGCGGGCGCTCTATGGCGTGCGGAAGCCTGCAAGTTGTGGTCGCTCCACATTCTGTTTTTTTTTTTTTCTATTTCCTTTTTCAGCCGCTGAGTTCACACGTGTTGGGTCCCATTTGTTGATGCCTCATGACAGCCTATTCAAAGTTATGTGGATTTTTTCTTGCTATCTAGCACTAGTACATCTTGTAATGCTGAAATTGCTTTCTGACTTGAGAGAATGTTCTGTCATGTATCATCATGGATATTATTTATATTTTAGAACATTTTTCTTTCTCTGTTCTTATATGCACTGATAGATATGCTGTTGCAGGTAACTCAGATCGAGTTTGATGGTGATTTAGAGCAAGATTTCAACTAGCTGACAATGGCATTGGCTGAGAAGAGCTGAGATATCAGGTCCACTAGGTATCCGTGTGATTGTTTCATTTAGGTGCATTTGTATCATACAGGCTACACACATTGCAGTGATGATTTATTAAGCATATATGTCCTTACTAATAATCTACCCAGCTGTGTGTATGATGGACAAATGGGTCATGTATATTGCTTCAGTAAATTCCATGCTGGTTTCTCCTCTGTATGTTCTAATTGCATGTTCTTGCTTGCTAGGTGAACTATTTTTGTACCTGATATGGAGGTTAACTTGCACCTGCAGTTGTCGACAGGGTGCACTACCACACTAGGCACTTGCAACAAGGTGCCATTGCTTTTTGTGGCTCTTATGCTTATGTTTTAATGCTATCCCCCGGCACCCCACCCCACCCCTCACACACACACACACACTCTTTTGCCACTGTGATATGTATGTTGCATATGCATTGATATGGCTATTTTGGCCTAGTCAGTAACATGCATGTCAAACGAAAAAAAATACATATATGCAAGTAAAATCCATTCTCATATGCTTAAATGGCAATGCATTTCTTGGCAACTCTAATGGTTCTGATCATTGGAATTTACCTTGTTGTTTCATTGTGCCGCCATCGATATACATGCATTTTTCATCGACATTTTGCCTTTTGTTCTTCAGCACTGCTACTGGTTGCCACAACTTTGTTCTTAATCAGATATGTCATTATGCTTATGCATGTTTACTTGTTAATAGACACGCAACCTGATTCATCCAGATATGCATGCTGCCGGCCCTAAGCATTTCAAGGAGCTAATGAATGTGGATTGCTTGAATGCTGAACTCAACCCCAATCATCAGCAACTAGCAAAATCAGGATTTTTGTGCCTTGCTAGTGCCCCACGAAATGACTTATCATTGAATATAATGTGAATGCTATTGAAACCTTATTTATTTGAATGCATAGAAATATGAATCTTATTTTTTGGATTCATAGAATTTTTTGGCTGCATAGAAATTATACTGGAGACTAGTTCGAGAAATTTACCTTGCAGATGGATATATATCTCAAACGCAGCTCAGGTTCACAGGTTCACATGCTGAAACTAGCACTAGATTGATGGATGCTTTTTTCTGTGATTATTCAAAGAAGAGCCACCATTTTGCTTGATGCGGCGGTTAAAGAAGGATTACATAATCACATTAATAGCACAATTTTCAGTGTTCTGTTGCCATGTTTGGGGACATGTAGCCTCTGGCATCACGCATCATGGAAGCTAGTTATCAACCTTTTTGATTGGTTGGATGTTCAAAAAGAAAATCATGCTAGGACATGCACAACCCCCAATTTGAGTTATTTGTTCTTTTTTATATATATATATATAGCTGAGTGATCACTAGTGCTAGTGCTCTCTTTTGCTTGCAGTTTTCAGCAGTTCAGAGCTGCACCATGTGAGGTCCTTTGTGTATCGATTTCCTGCAGCTGCTCAATTCTTGTACAAAAGCAGGTGGACAGCAGCACATCAGTAGCTTTGCTCTTATACATGATTCTATTTTTTGGTTAGGAAATGGTGCTCGATTAGATGCCACATTTTGTCTTGCTGTTCTAAAAGTCCACTATAGTCTGAAATAATCATATTATACTCGGTTAAGGTCTTCAGACAAAAATTGTCCACTCCTTGCACATTAGATATATTTTAGATATGTTCCATGAAATAGAACATATCTATATTAAAATTTCATCACATTAGAGAAGCTGGCAACAAACTATATTAAAATTAGTGTTTCCTTCTCTCTTTGACGTCTTTTCCTTCGTTTTCATATCAAGACGGAGGGTTGATTCAATCAAACAATGCCTCGTGGTGGATTCATCGATCGAGTTCCGCTTTTCTACAGAGAGTCCACTGCATTTTATGGGTTTGAGATCCATGTGTCAGGTAATTCTGTATTTGCACTGTCTCTTTTAACCTATCACACTAAAATCCGTTGGGCATTATGGCCTCTAAAGATTGAGTGCGGACAATTCATCTATGCAGTTCAGTGCATTGAGGAAGTTCCTTTTTCTTCTTTCTAATTACTCATCAAATATGGGAAGATGCACAAGCTGATTTGCTTTTGCATTGTTGGCTCACAGTGGCCTTGGAACGAAAATCATGAGATGCTGATGGGTGGTGTGGAATCTGTGGATGCTTGTAAAGTATAAGTGTTGTCTCTCCTTGGGCGCCTAGTTCTTGTGTGCCATCTCATGATGACACTGCTCTCTGTCTATGCATAGGTTCATCAATGGCCACAATTTTTTTATTGATTTAGTTTATACTCTGTTGCCCTCCATGTTTGTGACATTGCCCATGCTGGCTAGAAAATTCTCAATTAATTTAGAGTCTTTAGTCTACTATTTGCTATTAGTGATATTTGTTACAATACAAGAACATAGATAGTACAGGTGCAAAAAACATGTTTCAGATAGCATAGGTGCAATTTCTAGTCCAAAATGAGTCATTTGCTTCTCACTTGTCTAAACTGAGCCTTAAGCTCTCGAAGATGGCACAATAGGGCATAGCAGATCATGTGTATCTTCTTCTCTTGTACCTATGTCGATGTGAGTATTAGAGATCATAGATGCATTCCATCTTTTGCTCCTTGTATGCATGTTTTTGTATCACATGAATAAATAGTTCAGTTAATATTTGCCCATCACCTGTACATGGTGTAGTGCACTTGTAGTAGTAGCTAATCTGAGGCAAGTATGCAGGAAAAACAGAGCTTATGGAGTAAAAAACATAGCAAGGCCATTAGAGTAACCTCGCTTGTTATCTTGATGTTAGCTCATCACTTTTGTGCATTGCCTTGTGATTGAATCCAACATCTTCCATGGTTCATGTGCCCTATGGCGTTTCGCTTAATAATTTTCGGATGATCTCCATGCAGATGTGTTGTAAAAATAATTGTAAGCACTGTCACGCCACACCATCAATATGGAATGTTTGCTAGTTAGAAGTTTTGTTCACTAAATTGTGTTCCATTTTCCTTCTGCCTATTTTTGAACTGCTTTATCTGATCGATATGGTGTCAATCCGCATCAGCACTAGATTGATGAATTTAACTTGATGCTGAAATCTGTATAATTCAAGGAAGTCAACTTTATGTGTTAACATACTCTATTATTTTTTACTAGGCTACATTAGTTGTAATAAACAATAAATATTTTATAGTTCACTGTGAAATCAGCATGATGCTAGATTGCACGTAGTTCAAGTTTTTATGTTCACATGCTTCATTTTTCGTAGTCTGGAATTTAACTTGATGCGAACATGTGCATGATTACAGCTTTTATGTGCCAATACACAATACTATTTATGATTATGCAACATTAGTCGAAAATAATAGTGTTTTTTTTGCAGTTCATATGACACTATCGACATGAAGTTAAAGATTTCGATGGAGGCTTATTTGTTCTCATGGATCATTATTTGTTACCATGAAATTAACTTTGCTATGAGTGAAGACGATTGTGATGGAGATTCAGGCTTCCTCGATTTCTTTCACCATTCAAGGCTAAGGAACCACCTAAATTGAAGCCGACTGGGAAGAGATTGACCAAGAAACCAGCGAGATCTGATTCACCATTCAAGCCTAGGAAACTTGTGTAGACAACATTGTCAAACTATTGCTTCTCTTTTGTTTTTGCGAGAAGTCAAATTATTTGCTTGTATGTCATCATATAGGTTGACCATGTGACGCCTACACTAAATTTATGATGTTCATTATTTTCCTTGCTTAATTGTATCAAACTTTATAAATGTTCACAAATTTGTTGTGGTCATCTAACTACTCTCAAGCGACCACAAAGTGTTTTGGCACAAAAAATTATAGTTAAACGACCACAAAAAGAAAACTCTGTCAAAAAAAACCACACGCTACCAACATGTCAGAAAAAGAATGGACAAAAAATGATAGCATGTCATATCGTAAGAAAAAAGAATTGAGAAAAAAAAAGTCATCATGAGAAAAAAGAATGGAGAAATCAAAATGAATCAAACACTTCTAAATGGGCCTGCGGGTGCATGTATGAAAGCCTTGGAGGTGGTCCACGGCAGGTCCTGCAGCGTGCGCATGGTGGCGGGATGCGGCTGGGGTCTGAATGGATTTGGTACCCGGGGTCCAAATAGTGCTGGTATATATATATATATATATATATATATATATATATATATATATATATATATATATATATATATATATATATATATATATATATATATATGTATATATATATATATATATGCAAATGTGAGTGGACAAATATAATGGTTCATGATTACAACAACACAGACGGTAGTATAATATGGATAAACAGATAGAGATACATACATCAAACTTAATGAAAACACGATAAAACATACTGACTTTTTTTTTCACGAACTGAAGATGTAAAAAGCACGAAACCAAACCAAGCCTGTGGTACCTTCAATTAACTCCTTCACCCATGGTGTTGCATCTTACCGTTCATGTATCAAGCCCGCTTTAGCCAATTCCTCCCGGACGTGTTGGGGCACAACATTATTGTTATTTACCACTTGGGCACTGATGAGGTTCGGTCGGACCTTTGCTAGCATCCCACCCGACCTCAGGCCGTTCCATGATGGTGCCACCCAGCGCTATCGTCTGAAGGAATCGAAGGCTCTGAGCGGTGAAGACGCATGAAGGAATGACATCGCCTTGCAGACTCAATTCGACAAGGAGATGCATCTTCATGAGAGCACTCGCCAGTGCCGCCCCATGTTTCTCATGTTCGATTCCATGCATCTTCAATCCCCGGAGATTGGGAGTCTTGTGGAGTGGGCAATTCTGTTCCTTCCATTCTCCAGCAGGCTTGACGCCATATAGCGTTTGCAGCTCTAGCAGTTCTTCTTCGATGGTTTCTGGAAGGGTGAGCTTCTCTGCAAACACATGTCGGAGTGTCCTTATCTTCCAGAAGCCTGGGTCAATAATCTCAACTTGAGTGCCCTTTATGTCAAGCATCTGCAGGTTGAGCAGCCTCTTAATGCTGGACGGGAGCTCCTTGAGGTCATTGGAGTCAACACCTAAGTATCGCAAGTGGATCATGTCACCGATCCAATTTGGCAATTCCTTAATCCTTAGCCCATATATTGCAATTACACGAAGGAACTTGGAGCCACATAGAAACTTGAGATCATACCCATGGTTCTTGTTAGTGTCTGTGCTCTGATGATGTTGCTCCTCCTGGAACTCATGAAAGAACTTGGAGCCACATATGAAAGAACGCAACTTAGGAAACTTGTTAGTGAATGGGACATATCTGCCACCGTAACTCATGAAAGAGAGGCGGCGCACTGATGGTGGAACAAAGACATGATGCATGTCGTGAATGTCCATGAAGCCAGCCTCGCGAGCTTCTGACTGCAGGAACCCATGGAGTCTTCCGTGAACTTTGACACGCTCAATATCACCGGCGCCATTCTTCCAATCAATCTGAACAAGGCATCTCAAGGCTAGCTCCTTGAGGTAGTTATTACCCAGCTCCTCCATAGTCTTGCCCTTCTGTGGCTTGATGAATCCCTCGGCTATCCACATCTGAACTATGGTATAAACTTGATTAGTAAAATCCTTTGGGAAAGCAGCAAAGTAGAGGAAGCATGACTTGAGGTCGTTGGTAAGGTCTTCAAAACTTGCCCAGAAGACCCTCTCAGTCGTTGTTATTCTTGTGGACATAAGGTTAGAATGACTTGTGGACTGTACAGCTTCAGTTATCTGCTTGTTGTCTTCATCGTCTCCGCCTTGTACTAGTAGTGCTTCTTCCATCCTTGGTCCAGGCCTGAGGTGTTGTAGCACTGCTTCCCACTGCCCGGGTCTCTCTTTGAATCGGAGTAGTCCAGCTAGAAGCACTATAGCCAGAGGGTAACCCCCGGTTATATCATACACAATTTTTTTGTACCTATCAGTCGTGTGTTCCTTTGATCTGTCTGATACTTCTTCTCTCCTGAAGGCCCTCGAACGGAACAACTGACCGCTTCTTTCTTCATCCAAACGGCTCAACATGTGGATCCCGTTGAAGCCCTCTTGGTTCTTGGAATTAGCATGCCATGCGACTTCTTCGCTCTCAATGTCCACTTCGAGCAGCACTCGGCTCCCATTATTGTCATCAGGCAGGCTTGCCCTCACGCAGTTGACCATGGTTTTGGAGGATAGGCCACTTAAAATTATCAGGTACCTCCTCTCTGCAAAGAGTTGTCGAAGCTTACTGGTGATATCATCATCGTCTTTCATTGGCTGATTTACTGGTAACTGTTCTGCTTGTAATTCTTCTACCGCTGACTGGTACATTCCATGCAAGAGAAAATCCACAGTGGCATCTGCTGACATGTGGTAAATCACGCAAACATTGAACTCCTTTGTGGCCATCACTTGATCATATAACATTTGTACAAGCGCCCCCTTTCCAATACCGCTCTCCCCAAGTATGGAGATGAACATTTGCCTCGTGTGGTCTTTCCTAAACACCATTTCCATTAGTGTCTTCACATCGTCATCAAAACCCACAACATCATCTGACCTGTTAATTTAGTATATATATTAGTGCATGCATACACACACGTGTATATATAGACATACACACACATATCTTTACTCAACCAACGCATTAAATATAACTTTATTCAAGTCACCCAACGAACGAACATCCACTTGCTATCGTAAACTACCGCCCGCAAATGCAAGACCACGATGACTAGAGAGCTTCTGAACTAATCCACTATCCACAACCTTAGTAGTAGTATAATTTGATATAACCTGTTACGCCACCCGACCACATACCAAGGAAATTCTTCATCAGTACCTTCCTCCTATGTTGTTGGCACATATGGAAAAGAAGGAACGCTAAAGTTTTTGGGTCTGACAGAACATCACTAGTGGCGGCATTGGCAGCATGTAAAAGCGAAGCTTATCTATGGGGCTCCGGCTACCGCGAGACGACAGAGCGATTGCCACAGTTTGGTGCCCAATCTTAGCTAATGCAATGTAACACTATACTCCCTCCGTCCCTTTTTTGTTTGTCGCCCGGGAAGCGTGTTTGTTGGGAAACACGGTTTTCTAGAGATAAACATTTAGGGACAGAGGGAGTAAGTTAGAACGAAAACAAAACCTTTGTAACGATCATGGCTGTTTAAGGGCCAAATATCAATATATCATCCAGGTGGGGGACTCTCTCCCCTCCCGTAGATTTATCAAATTTTTTTTTGATATAACCCGGTAGTATAAGCATAAAAACTGGACCTTCAGAATTAATCGTATCATATTATATAATAAATAGCCCCAATCTCTGTTTCTCTCACTATTTCCTCATTTTCTCTTCTTATTATATCTAGATCTCCACACGCCATCAGCGGCAGCATTCTTTTCACCACAACGGAAGTGGTGGAAAACTCCCTGCGATCGGTGGATTTGTCCGGGAGGTGCGGCCCGTAAGTAATCCTATGATTACCAAAGCAGCCCCAAACACACCACGAGCAGCAAAAAAACGGAGTCGATAGGACCCTCAGCATCAAGACCCTAACAGACTGAACCTACACTACTACATAAAAACTTAACGGTGGCGGGCATTTTGAATTAACCGTGGCGGTTATCCTGCCCGCCACCAAGCAAATGCCACGGAAAACAACAATAACATAGTGGCAGCCTATAGTGCAGTGAAAACGACAAGCTTCCAATAGTAGTGTTGGCAAAATATCCGCCAGGTAAAGTATCACAACGACCCTGGCGGGTAAAGCATCGGCAAAGTATTTGCCAGAGAAGAGACATTGATTTATCTTGGTTGCTACCGACTACTTCACTAAATGGTCAGAAGCAGTTCCTTTAAAGAATATGACACATAAGGAGGTAATTGAGTTCGTCACCAAGCATATTGTCCACAGATTCAACATTCCTCAAACGTTAAAGACAAATCAAGAGACATTTTTCATGTCCAAATAAGTAAAGGATTTTACCGAATTATATAAGATTAAGATGCTTAATTCATCTCCATATATACTATGCTCAAGCTAATGGCTAGGCTAAGTCTAGTAATAAGACTTTGATCAAGCTTATCAAGAAGAACATTGAGGACAATCCAATAAGGTGGCATGAAGTCCTGTATAAAGCTTTGTGGGTTCATCCCATATTGAGGCCAAGTTACTCCTTTTGAACTGCCCGTCGAGGTAAATCTAAATGCATATAGGCTTGCTAAACAAAATGATTTATCAACTGTTGTGTATCATGATATGATGATGGACAACATTGATGAGGTGACCGATAAGAGATTTTAGGAGGCACTTCCATTAAGAGCCTTGCTAAACCGCCATGGTAAATCCCGGCCAGCCATGCCAGCCCGACCAGGCGAAAAACTCCCACGGTTAATAGGTTAACCGTGGTGGAAATTGTAAGTTAACAGTAACGGTTAATGGCAATTAGTTGTGCCAGTTTTTATAAAAAAACCTGCCACAGTTAACCTATTATACATATACATACATGAAAACCCTAATATCTTCACTCCACAACTCCCACACTCAGCCGCCGCTCCCATCCCTCTCCCAACTCTCTCCTTCATTGTCCAGCGGCGGCGCGGCGGTTCCCTCCCCGGCGAGCGGCAGCGGTTCCTCCAAGTGGCGGCGCGCTGAGCCTGCCCTCCCCGACAAGTGACGACGCCGCAGTTGGAGCGGCGTCGCGGCTCCTCCCTCCCGGGCGAGCAACAGCGAGCAGGAGGAGCGGCGCTGCATGACACCGCCCCCTCCCCGGGCGGCGACGACGGCTTCCTCGAGGGGAGGAGCATGCAGCGCACGCTTGGAGCGGCGGGTGGAGCGGCGTCTTGGCGGCTCCTACCTTCCCCGGCAAACGGCGTGGCGCAGGTGGAGCGGCGCCGCACGGCTTCTCTCCCCCCGGTGAGCGACGACGTGCGGGCGCGGACCTCCCCTTGGCGGCATGGATCGGTGGTGGCGGTGGCGGCAGCCCAGATCCGACCCATTAGGGTTAGGTGTGAGTATTTTTGTTTTATTTTTATTTTTATTTTTTACGATTAATTGTGGCGGTCATTGTAATATAACCGCCACGGTTAATATTTACCATGACGGTTTTTGAGGTTTGAAAAACCGCCACGGTTAATCGGTCGATTAACCGTGGTCTTTTGTTAGTGGTGGGCACGAAAACCCCATAGTAAATCCTATATGCCTGCCACGTTTAATTAAATTTGTACTAGTTAGAAGCAAATCGTTTAAAGTTGGAGATTTTAGTGTGGGAAACCATAGTACCAATTGGATCGAAGAGCAACCGTTCGGCAAATTGTCACCCAATTGGGATAGTTCTTACAAAGTGATCAAGGTGATATTCGAAACTCCTATTCGCTATCGACATTCCTGTGTGAACATCTCACAAAGGCATTTAACGGGAGACATTCGATTTCAAAAAAAAAAAAAAAAAAAAAAAAAAAACGGGAGACATTCTAAAAAATATTTCCCATGTGTTTGTCAAGAGGCCTGTGAGCTTTCCAAACAATGGCCGATACATACATGTATCGTACTTACAACAAAAATGGTCGATGTTTAACATTATTACCCTTATAGTTGATAGGCAAGACAACCGATGTGATGGGTATCATTGTTGTTTGCTTTCTCTAGTTAAGTGTTTTCGGGTTCATGCATGTTCATTCACCTAAAAACAGGGGAATATGTTGACACTCGAAATTATCCAAGAGTATTTTTGGTGACATTGACACGTTAAAAAGGGTCATGGACAGGTGGAAGTCGCAAACAGGTTAAAAGATCAAATGGAGAAGACGGAGAGCCACAGCGGGCCACCAAACCGCTTAGCCACATGGCCAAGCGGCCTAACCGACCTGCCCTCTCTCCGGTTGGCATAGCCGGCTGCTAGGCCAGCTGATGTGCACCATCCGCTTAGTCGGGTATTCAGCCGGCTGAGCCGGCTCGGCCTCGCGCCTAAGCCCGTGAAATCCAACTTAGCTAGGTTGGCAGTCGGCTAGGCCGGTTCATATTGGAAACCGACCCAATCTCGAATTGGATCGTGTTTTGGGTAGTTTTTGCAATTGGAAACGTATTCATATTGTTTCCTAAAAGGATAAGACCACCCCATCTATATATTTCAAAGGATCACAGCCGATTGAATCCCATCTATCAAATCAATCGACATAGATCAAAATACCCTTCTTTACCCTAATTTTGCTCCTCTCAACCCCTGTACTTGTTGTCCGGTGAATTTCTCCACGTGATTCGTTGGCATTCTAGGCGACCTTGCTGGTTCTAGAAGATCCTTCACGTGCCTCCTCCTGACGGATCCTTCCCGAAGTGGGTTGGAAGCTTATCTGGCCGAGAACGAGCTGTCTATCGCCCCAGCGATCTCTTAGATGGTTTTGGGTCGATCACTCTACGTGTCTTGCCGTTGTTGCAGGTTGTTACCAACCAGGCCTCCGGAGCGTCTAAAGTGCAAATATAATTAAAGTGCAAACTGATCGAGGAGCGAGTCGCATACCATGCTGAAGTAGCTGTAGTGGAAGACGTCACTGAGCTAATGGTGCATGCACGATGTTGTACTCCTTTTGGTTCTCTGCAATTTTTGCAAGTCTCATATTGATCCTTGTGATTCGTGAAGACAACACATGTCGACTGACGATTTGGGTGTAGGAACCAATCAAGTATTTGTGCCACATTTTCTTCCAACGTCGATATCCCTGATTCTTCAGGTCAACCTGCAGTTATTCAAGTAGAAAAATCATGCACAAGTTACTAATATCACTTTGTAACACACAATCCCGTCAGATAATTTATAAGTGTAAGTGATAGGGACATCAATATATACCAGTTGATAAGAAAAAATTTATCACTGCTAGATTATAAAACCAATCGACACACTGCCAAATTATTATATTGCCAGTCACTGATAATTCTCTCCTCTCGGAACCAAAATCAAGATTCCCTCTTGCATACATATCTCACTATATATGAAATGATTAGTAGGAACGCCCTATTTTTTTTAGTAGGGGCAGCTCTATCAAAAGCTACCCCTACGGTGGGCATCTCGGGGAGCCACTATAGCAGTTGCCCCTACAAATCCATTTGTAGGGGCGATTTTGTTACCTTATAAATAGACGTCAAATATTAGAATTAGACACTAAAAATTATTTTTAAAAAAAAAAAAATCTCAGATGGAAAAATGACATAAATAAAAATATAGATCTCAAAAAGTTATGAATATTTGTTGTTAACAACGTTTTCATTTGAATTTATTTGAAGCCTTAAAATGTGGGATTTCTAAAATTCAAAATTTCAATTTTCCAAACGATCTCGGATGGAAAGATTTTCTTAATGAAAATTATAGATCTCAAAAGTTATGAAACTTTGTAGTTCACAACATTTTGATATGAAAAGATCTTGTCATGCTAAAACTATGTTGAAATTGCTTAAACTTGAAATTCAAATTTTATAAATGATCTCGGATGGAGAAACTCCCTAAATGAAAGTTGTAGATCTCAAAAAGTTATAAAACTTTGTAGCTGATACGTTTTGATTTGAATTCATTTAGGGCATCAAATAGCCAATTTTTACTCAATTTTTTTTTTTATAATATGTAGAGAACTGAAATGTCTTATACACAAAAGTGAATGTGTAGTGCAGTGGTAGGGAGACTCCGCGTGAGCGGCTTGTCGTGGGTCTCGAACCCCACCGCTACAAAGCGCGTCAATTTATGCAAAATAAGTTGATTAAAAAAATATTTTTTTTGAATTTTGAAACATAGAATGTGGAAATGATTTATAAGGGAGACTCATCAATTTCTAAGAACGGAAGATTAGGGGTCACCCCTTAAAACCTCACCATCGGGAGCCACCCCTAGAAACCCCTTCGTAGTGTCTATGCCCTTACCGTTTTTGTCGTAGTGTCTATGCCCTTATGGTTTTTGTCTCCCCTCTCTTTAGGGGTGTTTGGAATGGCTCCAACTCTAGGTGAAGCTGCCCCACTCCAAAACTCTAGGTGATGCAAGATCTGAGTAGAGTTGGAACGCAAAATTGGAGTGTTTGGCTACCGGCTTTAGAAAAACCCTAAAATACCCACTTCCAACCAGCCTTCTCCCTCTTCCCCAACCAACGGGCGTGACCTAGTACCGCCAGCTCAGTAGCAGCCGAGCCCAATCATCTCAGCCCACTCACACTCCCCTCTACATGTGCCACTGGCACGTGGGCCCGCATCGTCATTTCCCTCTCCTACATCACGATGTGTGAATCGGGACGTGGGACGCACAACATCCCCTCCACCTTTGCCAGTCCAGCAAGGGCCAAGTCGAGTCCCTTCCATGCCCCGTGTGACCGGGATCCTCCTCCGGTGTCACTCCACCCTTGTCGATCGGGTCTCGGCCAAGCGGCGCCACCCGCGACGGAGACAAAAAACGGACAACGCATGGAGCCGCGACTAAACAGCGGCGGCATGCTTCGACTCGAGACCCGATCGGGCGTCAAAAGGGGTATTTGCAGAGGAAGGAGTCGTTCTTCTCCTTCCTTCTCCTCTTGGGTTAGGGTTGGGGATGTTGGAGGGAGCCCACTACCCGAGTGCAGCACTCCGTCGCCCCCCCGAGACATTTCGGCACCCCAGCGCCGCTACCCCGGCAGAAGGCGTGCCGCCATGTCGGCCTTGGCTCATCAGCGGCTCGGCGTCTCGCCTGCTCGACCCTGCTCCTTCACACCTCGGTGCGAGCACGATGGCCCCCCTTGACCCCGCTCCTCCGCTCACCAGCAAGCGGCGCCGCCGACTCCTATGAGGCTCCCACTACTACAGGATTGATTTTGCGTGGTGTTTGCTTTTTATTTTCCGTGGCGGGTATTTGAATAACCGCCATGTAAAATAGGTGGCCTAGCAGCCCCGGCCGGGAAAAACCGCCACGGTTAATCGATTAACCGTGGCGGTCATTGTAAAATAACCGCCACGGTTAATCCCTATTAACCATGGCGGTTTTTTAACAATGACCGCCACGGAAAAGCCTGGGCTATAAAAACAACCCCACCCTTCTTCTTCCCCACGGATTTCTCCATTTTAGGGTTTTGAGCTTCAAAACCCTAAAAATCACCATTTTAGGGGGGGGGAGGTTTTGCCCTTGGTTTTGTTGAAGTTTGGCACCGGAAGGGGTATTCTCCCCTCTCTCATCTCTCTCCCTCTCTTTTGAGATCTAGTCCCCTCTCTCTCCCTCTATCTCCCTCTCTCCTCCCCTCTCTCTCCCCCCCTCTCTCTCCCTATGTCTCTCCCTCTCGATCCCCCTCTCTCCCTCTCTTTTGAGATCTAGTTGGTCCTCTCTCCCTCTCTCTCCTCCTCTCTCTCTCTCTCTCTCTCTCTCTCTCCCTCTCTCGTCCCCCCTCTCTCTCTCCCTCTCTCTCCCCCCTCTCTCCCCCCATCTCTCCCTCTCATTTGAGTGCTCTTTTCCCTCTCTCTCTCACACCCTCTCCCTCTCTCTCCCCCCTCTCTCTCCTATTCCTCTCTTTTGCACTTAGTTAACTCCCTCTCTCTCTCTCTCCTATTCCTCTCTTTTGCACTTAGTCAACTCCCTCTCTCTCTCCTATTCCTCTCTTTTGCACCTAGTTAACTCTCTCTCTCTCTCTCTCTCTCTATATATATATATATCCCTCAATTCGATACCTCGATCTCTAATCATCGATGGCTCTCTTTGCTCTGGTTTAATTAATTTGAGCAGGTCGTACGTCATGGCGCCGAATAGGGATTGGATGTACAGGCCGAGGATAAGTTTGGATTTCATTGATGATGTGTGAAAGAAGTTTATGCCCGTCACGTAGAAGCATCGAATCAGTCAGGGTTCAGAAGAAATGGTGTGCCCGTGCTATAGCTGCAAGCATATGTTCTTACACAAGGATTATGTCGTGATGGAGCACTTGATATGGTTTGGTTTCATCAGGGAGCCGAGATACACCGTGTGGAAGTATCATGGCGAAAAAGAACCGAGTGTCGCGGCCGGTTCATCTGGAGGACCCTCGTCGACCGCAACGACGGAAACAACGGATGGAGAAGCAGTTGATAATCGTGATTACATCACCGTAAATGAACCGCTTGAAGACTTGCCGTAAGACAATACGGGTGGAGATGATGGTGAGCAGTCAAGAGTTGATGACATGTCGCCCGAGGATGCTAAACTTAGCCAAACATATCACGTATGCGTATGTAGCTAGATGATGCTAACGTGCATCTCCTTCTGTATAGGAGATATGCATCCCCTAAGCGGGGACAATGGGTCAGCCCGGACTGCCCAGACTTCTTTGAGCTTGGCAAGTTCATGGTGCCCAAGGGCCAGCTAATCGAGGACGAGGAGTGGGACACTCGGAGGTTCCACCGATTATATGAGCATGCAACCGCGCGAGGGGTGTCGGAGTTTCATTTCGGGGTTCCTAAAGAGCTCTTTAACTTGGACTTCAATATTTCACTGCCATTAGGCTTCGACGAAATGTGGCGGTTGCTACGGCGCAAGGATCTCAACCAATCCGTTATCACTCTCTTTGCTGCGTGAGTTTGTTTATGCATTACCCGCTTGTACACCACTAATTCTAGCACTCCTCCTATAATGACGTGACGACATGTGCTTGCAGGATGCAAGCATTCATAGTCCGAGAGATGAATGAGCCAATTGTGTATCTATGTCTAGCGTATATAGACGTGATGAGAAATTTCTGGATACTTGGTTAGAGAGCGAGAGGAACCAAGAGCTCAAGAAGTTGGGCAAGCAAGCACAATTTGAACACTTTAAACGACTGACCAATCAAAAAGTTAGGGAAATGACAGACTACATCTGTAAGTGCATGAAGAAGGTCAAATGGGAGGGGTGTCTTATTGCGCCCAACATATCAAGTAAGTCAAAACCATATTCAATACTTTTATTTTTTGAACACTTGGAATCTAGTTCTAATCAAATAAAATGGTGTAGCCTCGCCGGTATATGTACAACAAGCACACATGGGCCACTTGAATTACTTGGATAATCTTCCCTCGGGATGGATGTGCCCTTAGGTTGGACTCGTTGCGTGATGTGCCAAAAGGCCTCTATAAACATTTTGAAGAGGCCCCCCGCGAATCGTAAGTCACGACACTTCTATACTATTTCATACCACAAACTTCTGTAAGTCATGACACTCTTGGATTTCGTACAGGGCTTACAAGGATTACTTGGCCGACCCGAATTCAACCGATCGGAGGCCCAACATACACAAAAGGACACATAAGGACAAAATGAAGATCAGGCGAGATTATGAGGTATATGTAGCATTACTCTCGTTTGCTTGTCCATATTGAATGCTCTCATAATATTCTAACCATTTTCTGGTACATATATCGTGCATGCAAAGGCGCGCACGCAGCCTCAAGGCACATCCCTGCGTGTGGTTTCTATGCTTGTACGCTCATTGCCGCAGTGACGTGTACCGTAGTACCGGGCGCGAGCTGAAGAAGAGAACCACAAAAAATTATTGGATGAAAGACTTGAACGACCTTACGCTCAAGAAACCGGTTGGCGCCATCCGTAGGGCCGCCACCGACGACGTTGTGCTACCTACCGCCACTTCTTCGACCCCGAGAGCGACCTTGCCACAAACGAGAGCTTATGGGAACTACGGGATGAAGGAATAAGTTAGACATGAAGGACTATATGTGGGATGGCCCTTCTTTCGATTAGATGTCGATCGTAAATAATTTGTAACCTAAACTTGATCAATCGATCGCTCGATCGAGTTTGTAAACCGATGGTCACTTTTAAACTCTAAGTGTTGAATGTCCATGTTAGTTGAATGTTGAATTGTGATGCATGTTCAAGATTTATGTCAATATTCTCTTATTTTATTATTTAATATGTGGTGTAGATCATTATTTATAATTTTACAATATTTACGATTTATTTTTTATTAATCCTGAATTAATTAATCGTGGCGGTTATATTACAAAACCGCCATGGTTAATATATTAACCATGGCGGGTGTGTAAAGAAGACCGCCACGGTTAATCGATTAACCGTGGCGGTTATTTTAACCGTGGCGGTTATTTTAACCGTGGCGGTTATTGTAAAATAACCGCCACGGTTAATCTATTTTGCGTGGCGGGCAGGAAACTGTCACGGCGATTAACCGTGACCCTAGCTGCGTGGCGGATTGATTGCCCGCCACGTAAAATCAAAAAAAGACCGCCACATAAAATCGATTCAGTAGTAGTGTCCTCGCGGGCGGCACCTCGGGCCGCTCAGCACGCAGGTACGCCGTGCCTAGGGCTGAAGGCCAGGCACGAGCACAGCTGAGCACAGCACGACCGGCACGATGGCCCGTAGAGGCATGACGGCGTGCCGGCACAGCACGACACGTCAAACCGGGCGGCGGCCCTGACGTCGGGCGTGGGGACAATGCGTTTTTTTATATGAAAATAGAGTTGAGTACCAACAGCTAGTGCGAGATCCGGCAGCGAATACAGGTTGCGGGAATTTGTGATACACCGCCATTTTAAATATGAGAATTGACTTAGATACATCTACTGGTTGTGGATTCTACAACGTCGTAACAAGCGAAATTGCATTTACGGGCTTGCGATTTTTATATAGAGTCGTGTATTATTGAAATTAGCAAAAAGCCCGTGCGTTGCAACGGAACACGTGATCTATTAATGGAAAAAGTCTATATCACACCCTCAACTATGAAGGGTGGACTACATAACCCCATAAACTATGAAATAGTCTATATCACCCCGAACTTTCCAAAAACGGTCAAATTAACCCCTAAAGCTGTTTTGAAAAATCATAGTAAATCATAAAAAATCATAAAATGGAAAATTCAGTTGCGTTGGACTACAAATAAGTAGATCTACATAATGAATATATAATATGGTATACTTTAGTACATGTTTTTACAGCTACGAAGAAAACATAGATCTAAAGCTACAACATAAAAAATGTACTAAAGCATACCATATTATATATTCATTATGTAGATCTACTCATTTGGAGTCCAACGCAACTAAATTTTCCATTTTATGATTTTTTTTATGATTTATACTATGATTTTTCAAAACTGCTTTAGGGGGTAATTTGACCCGTTTTGAAAAGTTGAGGGGTGATATAGACTGCTTCATAGTTTAGGGGGTTATGTAGTCCACTCTTCATAGTTGGGGGTGTGATATAGACTTTTTCCATCTATTAATTGTAGGGTTAGTTTTACGACTTTGGCTTATATTTATGAGTCGCGGTATTATTGAACCCATCCCACCGTTCCACAGCGCCAATCGAGCCGGAGACATCGCTTTCCCCGCCGCGTGCGAAGGTTTGCCTCCTCGCCCTCGCTGGCTGTCCTCCATCGCCGCCATCGTTGACTACAAAGGCGGCGGAGGTGGAGCGACTCGACGGCGGGCAGACCGCCGCGTGCTCTCTCATCGCCATGCTCTCCGCCCTCGGCGGCGGCGAGCAGGTGGGCGGCGCGGCGGTCGACATGGCTCGGCGGCCACGGCGATATTCCCGCGCCGGGCGCGCCGCCTAGGCACGGGATGGCAACGGGCCAGGACGCTGTCCCGGGGAGGGCCGCCACCGCCGACCGCGGGCGAGGGAGGATCTCGCCCGCTGGCTTTTTGGTCGCGCGGCGAGGCAGGGCGTGGTGCGAGCTCTGCCGCCTCTCGGGCATGGTGCAAGCTCGCCAGCCTCCGCCGCTGGTAGAACCCGGCGCACCGGGCGCGTTTATGGCCAGGCGGCTCATACGCTTTCAGCAAGCAGCTTACCTTCGTACGCACGCTACGCATTGCGCCGGACTCGGTCAACGTAGGGTGGGTGCACGGGCGCGAAACAGGTAGAGACGGCCGGATGAAAAAAGCAGTGAAAAAAAAAAAAGGTGGAACCACAAATTTACTCGTTTTATTAGTATAGGTAGGTAAGTAATAATAGATATAGATATAGATTTGTATGTGTCAAATTTGGCTGAGCGTACACAATAACACAAGCAACAAAGGCAGGGACAAGGTGGAGCTAACCTGGTAAACGAATTCGTCGAGTGCGTCCTGGGCTTGAAAGGAGACGTCGCGCGTCTGGCGCACCCACACGCGAGTCAGCTGGTCGTCGGTGCCGGCACGGCGCCGACGGTCAGCGTCGCGGATGAAGGCCTGCAGCCACTCGAGGCGGTCGCGGAGCAGCGTCATGTTATCGCCCACCTCCAGCAGGATCTTGGCCTCGCTCGCCGCCAGCTCTCCGAGCTTGGACAGCGCTGCCGAAATCGCCGCCTCCGCCATGATCGATTCTTCTCTAGCTTTACTTTGTTGTTAATTTAGTCTAACTTCTGCGTCGAATGAATGAATGAGCAGGTGTACATCTCTAGCTTCGCCGGTAGCTAAATAACCAAGGGCGTGCTCGCATGAGCTGTAGTTGTTACGGGTCGTCTCGATCAGCTGGTGTGTGTCTATATGAAGATGACTGTAACCATATTTATTTTCTCCGGCCAACCTGTAGCTTACAAGAAACGACACACATGGACACACATAGTTTATTTTCTTTTGACAAATTATTTCTATAAATTACAGATATCAAAGAAATATATCTTAAATTGTTCACAAACGTCAAATATTAGATACAACCTGCACTAGCCCGTACCTGTTCCGTTTCCGGACCTAGCGGATCGGATCTTCTACGCTGCGGCAGACAATCATGGCGAGAGAGGGCACGGGGCTGCGGCTTCAAAGCAGCGGCAGGAACGGGTCAAGTCGGGACCCACATATGGCGCGGTTTTCCAACCGAGCAAGTATTATGGCAGACTATAAGTTCGCTAAATGCTGATGTGGAGTAGAGTAGAGAAGGGAGGAGAGAAGAAGTGGGTCAGAATCTTAAGCCAGCGGGCACAAAAACCAACAAACTATGTGAGATAGTCAAGTGGACGCTGTATTAATTAGAAAGAGCTAACTACTGTATGAGTGGGCTAGGAGAAGGCGGTAAGGAACCTTACAAACCGGGTTTGTCGGTCTGTATTATAATACTTGCTCTCACGGCGCCTCAAAAATAAAATAACCAGTTAGATCAAGACCAATAAAGTCAGTTTTGCTGTGTTTAGTTCCCTCAACTGATCCATCACATCGTTTGAATTTTTCATCACATCAAATCTTAAGACGATATGTATAGTATGAAATGTAGGTAAACAAAATAACTAATTGAACAGTTTGGATATACTTTGCGAGACGAATCTTTTAAGCCTAGTTAGGCCATGGTACGACAATATTTACCACAAACAAATAAAAAGTGCTACAAGACTAAAATTCTTTGCTGCGTTTTCATGCATGTGTTGCTACAAGACATTTTCAGTACATTAAATGAGGCGTCACATCGGCATATGGAAAGTTTTTGCATTAAACAAGCGGGAGAGAGAAGGAGGTCGTTTCATCCCCACGAGCAGGAGACGTAAGGAGATCGTTTCATCCCCACGACACGAGTGTGTGGCGTTTCCTACTCGGGAAATTGAACGAAATCCCTACTAAGGGACTTGATTCGTTTCATCGGGATACCGAACCCGGAGAGGAAGGCACCACCACCGGTGCGAAGCGCCATCATCGTCAGCACGGGACGCCGCCTCCACCGGTTGTGAGTGTCGTGGGTCGCAGGTGCGGGCGCAAGCTTCGCGCCACCGCCACACTGAATGTGAGCACGGGCTTCCGCTTGCCGTGGACGCCTTGCCGGTGGTGGGGAGGAGAGGCATGCCAGGAGAGGCATGCCGGTGAACGGGAGCCTTCGTGCGGTGGGAAGAGGGGAAGAGAACAAGTGAGGAGAGAATGAGAGATAGAGCTATGGGACCCACGGTAGTCTAAAATAACATATGAAATTGTGCAATAAAATTATGCACTATGAGAGAAGCCAATTTCAGCTTAAGTTTCACGATCTTGGAAACTATGAGATGAAACATCCCATTAAGACTGGCCTAATAGAGCCTAGTGTTTGACTATTGATAGTTTTACCTATGCCCCATCTTCTATTTACTAACCCTTAAAGGTCACTAGTACCGATTCGATTTTTTGCGGCGAGGGATCTTTTCGATCTTTTCCGTGGCGGGCACAATTTGCACCCGCCACGGAAATGATCTGGCTCTCGCCACCGGGCGGGGTCGCACTCTCACGTGGCGGGCGCCTTAACGCGCCCGCCACGCAAAAGAAAAACTTAACCGTGGCGGGCGCGTTGCGTGCGCCCGCCACGCGCCCTTCCTTCTTTTGCGTGGCGGGCAAATTAAGGCGCCCCACGCAAAAAAGGCCCGAGGCCTATAAAATGCACGGGCGCCCCTTCATCTTCTCCACGGATCTTCCTCTTCCAACTTGTTGGGGAGGTTTTGACCCAAATTTTGACAAAAACTTTGATTTGGGACATTTGGCTTTGATTTGGGGAGGAGAAGACACTAATTGGTCGGTAAATGCCTCTTTTCATCTTTCTTTTCCCTCTTTCATCCCCTCTCTACATCTAGATCCATGGAGGAGAGAGAAAACTGCCTTTCTTCTAGATCTAGATCTACGGTGGAACTTCTTCTTATTTTTTTGGTTTGAGTACTATGTAACGGCACTAAGCTTTTGGAAGAGCAGGGAGACGGGATGGAGAGGCACCGAGCCCAATTGGATGTATGAGATGAGGAGGGTTGATGACCTAATACTATGATGAGGTGAAGAAGTTTGTTGCTCGAGCGAAGCGACACAAATGAGATAATTCAACAGAGCACGATTATACGTCCCTTGCGCAAAATGCAAGAATCTGAAAGCGTTCTCGACATCGTGGGTGCGATCTCACCTAATCATGCATGGCTTTCGGTGACTATTTGGTCCGGACTTTTCACGGCGAAGAAGTTCCACCCTTCGATCCACCGGTCGATCCAAAGAGTGCGCCCCCCTACCGATCCAAGTACCGGCCCCCCGGCGATCCAGAGAGTACGTCATATCGGCAATGAAAAAAGGTCAAGGAAAATGGGTATCGATGTGATACGCGCCCGACCAATACGTAATTGGGCTCGTGGGACATTGGATCATTTCCCGATCTTTCCTCAGACGGAGGGCCGTTGTCTTTGACTCACTACAAGGCTCAAACCCGCATGGCTACCGACAATTCAAAAAAATCTTGAGATTGTAAGTGATCGATGAACTCCTTATTCAATTACTAGAGTCGAATATCATATATCGATGACAATATAGTGCATTTCGCACAGCGCTTACAAGCACTACTTGAAGGATCGAACTGGCCGGGATCGACGATCCCGTAAGTGTAAGGAGCGCAATGGAGATACACTCAAAATCAAGCGAGATTTCCGATGACGTAAATGAAACATAGTTTTTCTTAGTACGACTACCTAGCTATTGCTTCGATATTACTAATAACACCGGGTTTATTGTTGTGTGCGGTGCCTCAAACAACCATACGGATCAAACTTGTGTGGATTCTTCGTCAGTGAGTTCCTCGGGGCTCGCAAAAGGTACAAATCCAGCTACCGACAGCTCAAGGACTCAAAGAACAAGTGGAAAGGGGTACTACAAAAGGCAACCAACGAGATGCGGTTCAGCGACAAAGAGCGCATACATCCGCAAGTTTGTTCTAGACATGGTAGTTCATGAAGGTCAGCCGCACTTCAATGTGGACAAAGTGAGCTGGGGTTGTTTCAGAGTTTGCCGCTAAGGAGATGGGAAGAGCTAGAGCTTAAGGACTATCTTCATCCAGTCAACATATAGCTCGCAAATTTTTGTATGGAAGTTGTAATTAACTAGTACTTGTTGGATATGAACAAATGGATCGATCGGTGAAACTTGTATATATGAATCGATGTATATATATGTATATGATATATATTTTATTATGTCTCTATTATATATATATATATAGCATTTTATTTTTTTTAAAAAAATCAAGCCGTGGCGGGCAACATAAGGCGCCCACTACGCATAATAGACTTAACCGTGGCGGGCGGCATAACGCGCCCGCCACGGTTAAGTCTATTGCGCGCGGGCGGGCGCGTTATGTTGCTCCCGCCACGGCTGGGACTTCTATTCACGGCCGCCGCCACGCGGAAGGCCACGATTAACCGTGACCTTTCGTTGGTGACGGGCAGCCTTGCCTGCCACGCAAAACGTTTTTTTCGCCGCCACGAAAAAGATTTTCGGTACTAGTGGGTTGAGAGAATTTGTATATGCAAATTGTTTCTAAAAACCTAATCTGTTTACTTATTCCCATGTGAATGAATATTTTATCTACAAAAATTACAATTTTGCTTCAATCTTGTCGGCGGGGAGTACATGGTGAAGCTTGCTAGGTGATCCTGGCAACACATGCATCCAGAGATGGATATGGTTCACGATTATTGATGGTATATGATAAGTATTTCTTCTTTTTATTGTTCTAAAGGAAAATGACATGATGGGTGTCGCACATACTACAGAGTAAGCAGAGCAAGCTTCACATCCTGGCAACACATGCAGAGTACGCAGAGCACACAGCACGGCACACTCGCCCTTGCTCGCGGGCGGCCGAGGGAGGGGACGGGGCTGGGAGGTGCTCGGACCCGTCGTGCTCGCCCGGAGGATCCCGTGCTTGCCGGATCTCGCACTGCTGAGCATGAGAAAGGAGAACGTGCTGGCCATGGGGTCTCGCCGGCCCGACCAAGCTAGGACCTCGCGCTTCCGAGGCTGAGGGACCGCGACAACGGAGAGGACGAAGGGCAGCAGCGCCTACGCGGCTGCTCACTCAAGAACAAATGTTTTCTATCATAACCAGTGGCAGTTGGTAATTTTTTAGGCCCTTTGATTTTTTTTAGTTGAGCTTTTAGGCCCTTTGATTGAGCCTTTAACTCTTTAGGGCAAAACCAAAGTTAAAAAACCAATAGTCAGACCCTTAGTCAGACCGATACATGAATACTTGCTTCAGCTTATTGCTTGGTTAAAAACCAAGCTCTTCTCTCTGCTTCTTCCTCTTTTCAATGTCAGCATTTGCTTAGTTAGAAACCATTTATTATACCTAATCTTATCATGTACTCCGCCGGTCATCCTGCAGCTTACAAGAAACGACACGCAGGCCGGATGAGTTGTTTTCAAGGCAACTAGCTAGTTTCTTAAAGATTAGGCCGGCCGATTGGCGCATGCGCCAGATTTATCTCCAAGTGCAGGCTATTAACAAGTTGTGCGGGTTAGGTGGGCGCTGGGGTTGGCAAAATGAGCTGTTCATTTGTCACTACTCAGTTCTAGTTTATTCTACCGTAGTAGGTGATGTCATAATTTTTTATTTTTGCATCGGACAACTCTGCTTAATTTCTTCATTTATATATTCACTTGTTCTAATAATTGTGGTGAATAATGTGGAGATTTTCTTAGCCGGTTGGTTGCCTTTAATTTTGCTAACCACATGCAGTAGTTCTTTAGAGTTTATCTGTCCTGGAGTCTCATGACCCCACATAATGAGAAAATAGAACCTGCATGCATCTGTGTCAAGAAGAACATGAATGAATAGCCGAATTTTAAATGACAATTTGCAGGCAGGTAGGAGTAGTAGCAGGTTCTGGCAAGAACTTCTACCCGACCAATCCATATTATTCTTTATGACCTCGATCGCCACAGGCCTTTCAAATAAGAAACAGATCATGCTTATCTCGCACTTTAAGATACAGATGATGATTGGCTTTTCCATCTATCAAGAGGCCTAGACTCTCAATGAGCTGACGATGGTTGAAAGAAACTTGCCTCCTCAACGATAGTTATAATGAGTACAATTTTTGCATTGAACTCCAACAAGACCAGTTTGCATTGTTTCGTCATCTTTTATAGATCATGTGCTCCGACTTGAGAGCAAAAAATAAAAGATTACACTAATTAATATATTGATATACTTAAGGTGTGCTCTGTCACACGATCGGATGATCACTATGTACAAAGACCATGTCATGACTCGTAATAATCAGTTGTTGTTGTTGGGTTCTCCTGTTGTTTTGTAGTAACGAGCTCGACCAACATATGCAGTTATATTTCTATGAACTTTGAACCATACTCCTTCCTGGTTGGTAAAACAAGTCTTTTTTTCGACCGGTCATTCCGGGCACTGCCCCTGCCCCTTCCCTCCTCCCCGGCGACGATGCTTCTTTGCTGCCACACGGCGACTGTCGTCATTGTCACCGCCTTGTTCCCTTGATCGATCGTCACCTTACCTTCCTTGTTCAATCTCTACGTGGACAGCAGCAGGCGGTGGCGTCCTAATATCAGTGATTGGGGAAAATTGACGAACCGTTCATCTAGTTTCCGACTCCACTCTGTTACTCTGCTCGATCTTGTGTTTCTGAAGAGGGAACTTGTTGCCGACGGTGACCATTGCTGCCTGACAATAATCATGCCAAGGGTACATTCTAAATCCAATTCAGATCAAATTCCATCAAGACTCACGAGGCATAGCACGCTGAGACGATCTCTGAATGGCGTGCAGCAACGTCGGGTTCGGCACTGGGCCTGGGCGCGGGAAGTGGCCGCTCGGAAGGTCCAACCCATTTTGCCGCTCCTTTTTACCAACGGCCCCACAGTTAGTTTTGCATTTAGACGACAGGACACGCTAAAGGTCTCCCACTTGAGTACTCAGTTTTTTTCATATGGAATTTTCAGTTGTTTTTTTTTTGCACACACATATCATGGTTTTCGTTCAAATCAAATAAGCCTCTTGGCTTTTCTCCAAAAAGAAAAACTCTTGGCTAAAAATTATTGTTGGATGCGAACTCGGGCAGCACATCTACTTCACCAGGCCAATCCTACAAACTAATATGGGCCGAAGCCTACTCTAGGCCGAAATCATCAACGGGCTGAGAGAAGCAGTGCAAACAAATTTTTATTTTGGTCTCCCTCCCTCTCCCTGACAAGTAGTAGAAATTTAATAACCTGACAGATGGTCCCATGAATGCTAATAATGCAGCCTTTTATTTATCATTAATTAATAATAATACGAATGGACAAATGGGTCATGATTTTACAACAAACGGTAGTACAATATGGATAAACAGATACAAGTACATATCAAACAAATTTATGACAACACGATAAAACATATTTTTTTTCACATACTGAATTAAAGAAGCAACTCTATTAATAAATAAATACCATGAAACCAAATCATCCTCCAATTCCTTCACTCATGGTGCAGACGATTACTCTTCGACTAGTAGTATCTTGTTGATTTTTCTCCTGGATGTGTACGGGCACCTCATTGCTATTTCTCAGTTTGACCTGAACGAGGTTCGGTCGGACCTTGCTAGCATCCCAGCCGACCTCAGGCCAGTCCACAGTGCCATCCAGCTTTACTGTCTGAAGGAATCGAAGGCTCGGCGCGGTGAAGACGCATGAAGGAATGACATCGCCTTGCAGACTCAAGTCACCAAGGAGATGCATCTTCACGAGAGCACTCTTCAGTGCCATCCCATGTTTTTGATGTTCGATTCCATGCAGCTTCAGTGTCCGGAGATTGGGCATCTTGTGCAGCGGACATTCCTGTCGTCCCTTCCATTCTCCTCCTTGGTCAGCAGGAGGCTTTACGCCAGATAGTGTTTGCAGCTCGCCCAGTTCCTCCTCGGTGGTTTCTGGAAGCGTGAGCTTCTCTGCAAGCACATGCCGGAGTTTCCTTATCTTCCAGAAGCCTGGGTCAATCTTCTCGACTTGAGTGCCCTCAATGTCCAGCGTCTGCAGGTTGAGCAGCCTCTTAATGTTGGACGGGAGCTCCTTCAGGTCCTTGCACTGAACACGTAAGTAGTGCAAGTGGATCATGTCACCGATCTTATTTGGCAACTCCTCAATACTTGTTCCCCTTATGCTGATTACGCGAAGGAACTTGGACCCACACAGAAACTTGAGGTCATGCCCATGCTTGTTGTTGTTCGTGTCTTGGCCATCGTCAGTGCTCTGATGTTGCTCCTCGTCGACCCAGCATATGAAGGAACGCAACTTAGGAAACCTGTTGGTGAATGGGGTATACCTGCCGCCAAAACTCACAAAAGAGAGGCGGCGCACCGATGGTGGAACAAACACATGATGCATGTCGTGAACCTCCATGAAGCCAGCCTCGCGAGCCTCTGACTGCAGGAACCCGTGGAGCCTTGGGTGAACACAAACTGCCTCAATACCACCAGCGGCATTCATCTTTGAAACCTTAACAAGGCATCTCAAGACTAGCTCCTTGAGGTAGTTATGACCTAGCTCCTCCATAGTCTTGCCCTCCTGTGGCTTGATGAATCCCTCGGCAATCCACATCTGCACCATCTTATTGGCCCACCAGTCGGTATTCTTTGGGTAAGCAACAAAGTAGAGGAAGCATGACTTGAGGCCATTGGGAAGGTCTTCGAAGCTTGCCCAGAAGACCCTCTCAATCGTTGTTGCTCTGCTGCTTGTGGATGACGACCCCTCAAGGTTGTTATTAGCATGTTGTACTAGTGCTTCAATTATCTGCTGGTTGCCTTCACTAATACCGCCACCGCCTTGTACTTGTAGTGCTTTTGCCATACTTCTTGGTCCAGCAGGTCTGAGTTGTTGTAGCACTGCTTCCCACTGCCCGGGCCTCTCCTTGAATCGGAGTAGTCCAGCCAGAACCACAATAGCCAGAGGGTAACCCCCAGTTATATCATACACAATTTTGTCATACTTGTCGTCCCTCATCATCATGCTGTCTTCCTTTGATCCATCATTACATACTATTTGTCTCCTGAAGGCCCTCGAATGGAACAACTGCCCACTTCTTTTTTCATCCAAACGGCTCAACATGTGGATTCCGTTGAAGTCCTCTACTTGGTTCATGGAATTAGCATGCCATGCAACTTCTTCTTTCTCAGTGTCCACTATGAGCAGAACTCGGCTTCCATTATTGTCATCAGGCAGGCTTGCCTTGACACAGTTGAGCATGGTTTTGGAGGATATGCCACGGAGAATCACCAGGTACCTCTTCTCTGCCAAGAGTTGTTGGATCTTATCGGTGATATCATCAATCTTTGGCTGATGGAGGCCTGCAATTTCCTCTCTTGTGCACAGATCTACTGCTCTCTTGTAGATTTCTTGGAGGAGATCATCCACCGTGGAATTCGGTGGCGTGTTGTACCAAATGGTAACTTTGAACACCTCTGTGGTATTCATCACTTGGTCATGTAACATACTTACAAGGGTCTCCTTTACAAGGGTCTCCTTTCCAATACCGCTCTCCCCAAGTACGGAGATGAACATTTGCCTTGTGGGAATTTCAGGAAGCAACAATTGGCCTAGTTTCACCACATCATCCTCAAAACCCACAGCATTATCCGACCTGTTAATTTAGTACAAAAAGTTTAGTGGATAAATTTAGTATATACAACTGACCAAATTGGTTATCTTTACTCTCTATATTCATTTCCTAACATGACAACTATTATACTTTTATAGGCTGGAACCTTGTTCCCTTACTAAAAAAACAATTATACTTTATAATATGTATCTAGTTGTGATATACTTACAAATTGCTTGATATATATTTTCATATTAGGATTCCACCTCTGTGAGTTTTTAATATATATTTAGTTCGAACATTAAGTTTTACCGGCCCTTGTTGTATCCCTTTTGTGACATCATGAACGTAACCTAGTTTTGCTATGCGGTCGTGCCTGACTTTTTGCGGTTCGTATTGGCTTTCACTTGTGGTCGTCGGAATCATGCAGTGGTGGTATCTCTAAATTGTTACTCACTTTGAAATCATAAATTATTTTAGATTTTTCTTATTAAGTCATTTTTTCTAGCTTTATTCAAGTTTAATTTATATCAAACGAGATCCATTAGACGATACCATGAAGCATTATATTTGTTCGATACTATAGATGTTTATATTTTTATAAATTTGATTGATCCAAATTAGATAAGTTTGACTAGGGACAAAGATAAAAGCTTACAAATTGGTGGCGACTGTGGAGGCTAACATGAAAATAAGTTAGTAGTATTTTATTTCTCTATACTCCCTCCGTCCCAAAATAGACGTCATTCTCGCTTCCCGAGAAGTCAACGCTTTTAAAATGCCGGTAATTATATATTAAAATATAAAAATATTTATGCCAAGTAATTAACATCATCGGAAAGATCTTTTAAGTCTAGTTTTTTTAAAAAATTTATTTGGAGATTTAAATGTTGCAACGTATTTTCTACAAATCTAGTTAAAGTTGAAAAGTTTGGCTGGCACGCTTCCCATAGCGACATCTATTTTTGGGACGGAGGGAGTATGTTATTAGCAGTTAGTATATTCCTTTTGGCTCTTCCTGGTAGTAGTTAGCTGCATTTAATTAGGAGAGGAAGCTAGGTAGTTTATTTTGGGTTATTATTAGAGCAACTCTAAGAGATTGCTATATCTTTTCTAATTGCTAGGAATAGAGATTTTGATGGAAAAATACCTTCCAACGGTTTCTTTACTTAGAGCAACTCCAACAGAATTGGTAAAACAAATGGCTAAACCCATGATTTAGCCAACCTCTATAATAGAACATCATGCAAAAAAAAAAAAAAAATACAAAACTCCAACGGTCTTTCTATTATGGCGAGGCTATATGGCTAGCGGCACATGCAAGCCAGATTTAGCTTGCGAGAACTTCAGGATAGACGACTTTGCTGTTTTACAAAGCCAAATACAATAGCTGTTGGACTCTCCTTTTCTTTCCAAAATAGATAAATATAGATTGCGCAACATGGATAACTCATCTGTTAGAGTTGCTCTTAGTTATCCAAATATAGCCATCTTTTATTTCGTATTTATCGCTGGCCAAAGATAGAAAGAGAGAATGGCACTCTAGAGTGCACACAAGATATAGAAAATTTGTTGGAGAGTTAAAAAAAAATATACTGCAACTAGTTTTGTAGCAAATCATTCAATCAACTCTGGTTTAATCAAATGTTGAAACTAAGAGCTTAGATAGTTTGCTCATTTTTGAATTTTTTATAGCTTCCATGCATTCAACAATTCAAGAAGTTTTTTTTCCCTGCTCGGAACAATCGTTGTGTGTGTTTTAGGATGCAAAGCATTGTACAGTTTGATTAAATCCACAGGCACCAATGTTTAATTTGCCTGCTTTTAATCAGCACGCGCAACCAGGCCGAGCTCGAGTTCTAGGAAACCAAACACCCCTGTACGCGTATGAGGGCATGCAAAGCTGGCGGCGCACAGGATACCAATCACGCCCTAGACGACCATCTGCTACTCACTAGCCGTTTCCGTCTGCATGTTATCGCCCCGCGACGGCGCCGGAGGCAGACTGGCAACTTGCTCTTTGCCGGCTGCCATGGGAGAAGTACGAGGTGACCCACGGCCACGGGTGGATGGGACACCCCAATTTTACCCCACCAAGGTTCCGCCCTTAATCAAAAAAATAAATAAATAATAAAAATTCAGATTTGGCCCACCTATTTTTTTCGATCAAAATGGCCCACCTAGTACTATCTCCACCTTTGTGGTACTTCTCAGTACTTTTCGCATTGGTACCCATATGTGAGCACGCTTTACAACTTCGGTCGGGCGGTCTAGCTGCATTCTCTACAGAGTGTGTGCCCCATGTGCAGAATATATAAATAAACAAAATGAAGTAAGAGTTAACTCATTAACAATGTCTAATGGCACGCATAATGCAAAGTTGCTTAGACACAAATATTTGAAAAGAGAAAATGTTATCATATCATTAAGTAGGTTCAGCGTGATATCAAGCATCATGTATTATTTTAGCCGTACGGTGGAAAAACGATCTGTTGGCTAGTCACCTCCTCTAAGAAACAAAACATCAATGATAACTGAAAATACAATTTGAGGGCTGACTGCTGATTGAGGAGCGAGTCACATACCATGCTGAAGTTGCTGTAGTGGAAGATGTCACTGGCGCTAACGGTGTATGCCCGATATTGTACCCTTTTTGATTTTCTGAGATTTTTGCAAGCCTCGTATTGATACTTTTGATCCTGGCAGACAACGCATTTCGGCTGACGATTTGGGTGCAGAAACCAGTCAAGTATTTGCGCCACATTTTCCTCCAGCGTCGATAACCCTGGCTTTTCAGGTCAACCTGCAGTTATTCAAGCATAAAATATCTTGCACAAGTTACTAGCATCACTATATAACACACACAGTCACTATAATAACACACAGTTCCGTCGGTCCATCATGAATTGCCAGACAATTTGAAACATTGCCGGTTCATAAGGCAAAAGCCTATCATTATATTATAGGACTTTATAACCAATCGATGTATGTAGCAGATAATTATCAGTGCTCATTGTTAATACAACCTGACAATAACACACCCAATACTGATTTTCTTGATATCTCATACCCGGAATTTCTTTTTAACATGATTAACTCTCTCTCTCGCGCGCGCGTTCAGGTATGCACCCTTATACTTATCTCTCCCCTCTCACTCTCCCACCCGGCTTTATCTACTCTCCTCCTCCTCAGTTCCTTGTCTGCTTCTACCTTTAAGCCTTCTCTCCTCTTTCCTCCTCTCCTCGCCACACCCCCAGTGTGGCATGACATGGGCCTCCACTCCCCCCAGCGTGTACCGGCATGAGTCGCGCTGGTTTTGTTTTCCCTCTCATTTTCTTTGAAAAAATGTGCAGCCGGCAGTGAAATGCCCGGGCTATCACTACTCTGAATACCACCACTAGCACAAAATCTCACAATGAATGCAGGTTACGAGGGGTAGTACAGTGCCATCAGGGCGTTCCCAATGGTTCCTAAATAGCTAGTCTACGAAGAATTCTATTGGTTATTAGGAGAGAGATCAAATAGTTAGCGACTCCCAAATAACTAATCTAGCACGATCTTCTAAAACAACTCTCTCACGTATCATATACATCTCCACTACAGACTTTTTTTTAATTTTTAAGCCTCATCTAGCTAGTTATTTGTAAGTTGTCATTGAGAATGCCTTTCGGCGTCCACAACAGTCCTCGAATCGCTAGCTGTCCTGAAATTCTATTGGACAGAGAGGAGGAGGAGCATCGAGCTAGCCCTGTCTCAGTCGCTAGTGTCGGACACACTCTGTGAAAGTCCTCTCTATCAGCTTCATTGCTTTGCCATATCAGCGCTCTCTACTTTTTGTTGTTGTTGTTTTTAGCTTTCAAGTAGAGACGACGCCCTTATAAACCTGACAATTGACTTAGACACCCAGTTGTTGTCCTCGATTCTGACATGTAAGCTGGTGAAATTGCATTTAATTTACTGGCTTGCGAATTTGATATAATAAAGTTATGAACATATAGAATTGAAATTCGCGTATGTAAACTTTTGGTTGAGTGTACACACAATAACACAAGCAAGGCAGGGGCAACAACGCTAGGTAGCTAACCTGGTAAATGAATTCGTCGAGCGTGTCCTCGGCTTGGAAGGAGACGTCGCGCGTCAGGCGCACCCACACGCGAGTCAGCTGGTCGTCGGTGCCGGCGCGGCGCCTCCGGTCGGCGTCGCGAACGAAGGCCTGAAGCCACTCCAGGCGGTCGCGGAGCAGCGTCATGTTATCGCCAGCCTCCAGCAGGATCTTGGCCTCGCTCGCCGCCAGCTCGCCGAACTTGGACAGCACCGCCGCGATCGCCGTCTCCGCCATGATTCTTGTCTAGCTAGCTAGCTTGTTGTTTAGTTTAACTTCTGAGCGGAATGAATGACCGAGTGTACGTCTCCTCGATCAGCTGTTGTGTGTATATATATGATGACTGTAATTAAGCATATTTAGATTATCCTCTCCTCTCCGGCAAATGCAACAACCTACTACAGCTTACAAGAAACGCACATGCTTTTCTTTTTACCTGGAGCTTCGGCAAGCTATGTGGCCGTGTGGGTTGTCTTTTCGACCAATCGACAAATCCGTCTTTATTCTTCAGCTCCGACACCAAGCAAGGAATGAAGCAGACCACACGCATGCTTCACAAAAGCCTTTGGCAAAAGCTAAAGCTATAGCTACGTGCAGTATGTATACCGTACAAGGAGCTCACATGTAGAAATTCGATCGCAACTACTGAGACTAGCAATCGGATTAAGCTGCAAAACTAAATCACATTCGTTCACGCATGCTTCACAAAAGCCTTTGGCAAAAGCTAAAGCTATAGCTACGTGCAGTATGTATACCGTACAAGGAGCTCACATGTAGAAATTCGATCGCAACTACTGAGACTAGCAATCGGATTAAGCTGCAAAACTAAATCACATTCGTTCCATTCTAATCTCACGGGAGTCGGGAGCAAATGCGCTCACCCTGTACCACTTGCACCATCCGCATGCAAAAGAAAAGAGCCAGCCCAACAAAAATGTATCCCTGAAATTGATCACACGACTGATCTGCTGATCTCAATAAAGTAATGCTTTGTGCGACCATATTTGGCCGCAAGATTTGTTTAAGATGCTGTGTGTCATTCATTATGTGACAGATTTCGAGTTTTCGACCCCGGCTCCATGCAATTTTATTCCCACGTCATGAAGCCAATCCATCCACCATGAGGTTGCATGCAAACAGAATCTTTCCACTACTCAATTCAAAAAAAAAAAAAAAAAGATTTCTCATCAACCCTAGGTTAGACTTGAAATTAAAACGAGATCTATGAAAACTATATTTTGAAAATATGTGTAGTTCCAACCAATCAAAAACCTCTGCTTGAACTAGAACAACAACATATTTAGAAACCTGTTTATAGCAATTCGAACCCATTTTGAACCAAGTAGGAACCAGACCATCAACCATCCATTTCTACTAGACCCAATTTGAATCAGTCAGAACCTAGATGGAACTAATTAGAACGCAGTTGAACCAATTAGAATCCAGTTCCTACCAGACCCAGCTCGAACAAGTCATAACCTTGTTTGAACCTGTCATAACTCTTTGAATCAATTAGAACCCACTTGGGAACGAGACCCAATTCAAACCATTCAAAACCAAGTCTAACCTATTTTCCTAGATCCAGCTAGACCCAGTTTGTAACACTCAAAACCCTAGTCGGAACTAGAACAAATAGCAACCAGTTCCAACCAGACATAGTTCGAACCAGTTAGGACCTAGTTTAGAGGCGACGTACACTCGGTCATAACTCTTTGCTGGTTTAGAGATTTTGGTGGTTGATTAACAAGATAACACCTATTTTTTGATTGTTTTTATGCCAAATTTTTGTGGCGCTCTATACATATACTTTTTGGATTAACCCCGCCTTCAAGTATACATAATTTATTCTATAATTGGTCTAAAATGGGGAGCAAAAAGTATAATTCATTGTTATTAACAGCGGCATCTGCACTTATATGGACAATCTGACTAACAAGGAATGAAGTTGTTTTTGACAAATGCAAACCAAAATCTCTTTTGCAGTGTACTCGTTCGGAGGAACTCATTGGCTACGTCGATTGGGCAAGCTTGCAGCCGGAATGAAGATCTACAAGATCAACTAATCATCGCAGCAAGACGTCACCTAGAGGTGTCGGCGTTATCTTTCTTCGGGTCCAGTGGTTGGTCATCCACGGAGACATGTTGGTTATGTTTAGCCAAAAACAATTATTCGCTTGTTTAGTCGGTTTTGGGTGTGGCCGGAGTTTGTACCCAGCAAAACTTTTTTTGTTTATGAACTCGTAATAATTGGTCTGATTCTATCTACGGATAGATGAAGCCGGATTCATTATCCTTTATCTAAAAAAAAAAAAAAACTACTACAAAAGCCAACTAAGGGAGCGCCTGGCAATTATATTAGGGGCGGCTCATACTTTGAGCTGCCCCTAATGTATGCGAAAAATCTGGCCGTTGACAAACCGCCCCTCATCGACGACACATTAGGGGCAATGCTCGTGGTACCAGCCGCCTATCAAGTTATCGAGGGTGGTTCAATCACCGGCCGCCTTATCGTGGTCCACAATAGGGGCGTTTCTATATTGAGGCGCCCCTACAAAGGTTGCGAATTTTAAAATGAGGCACTAAAAATTAAAATTTTGTAAACGACCTCGGACGGAAAAACTTCCTAAATATGAAATGTAGATCTCGAAAAGTTATGAAACTTTGTAGTTGACCACTTTTTAGTTTAGGAAATCATCTAGTCATGCAAAAGCTGTGTTCAAATGTCTCAAATTTGAAATTCAAATTTCAGAACGACACAGGGACGGAAAAACTTCCTAAATATGAAATGTAGATCTCAAAAGTTATGAAACTTTGTAGTTGACCACTTTTAGTTCGAATCCGTTTAGGGCCTCAAATAGTCAATTTACACTTGGATTTGTATAATATATGAGGACGCGGAATGGGATATGGACACATACAAGTGTGTAGCGCAGTGGGAGGGAGGCCGTAGCGAAAGCTCGAGGTCGAGGTTGAATCTTGGCGGCCGCAACATTTGCAAAAAGCCTGAAAAATCACCATGTGTAGGGATGTGGGTGGCTGGCCGGTGGGGTCCTACCCCAACAAAAAAAAATCTTTTGTTTTTTTTTGAATTTTGAAAATACGAAATCTGGGATTCAAATTAGGGGCGGCTCAAACAGGAGCCGCCCTTGATGTTCACATTAGGGGCGGAAATTTGAGACAACCGCCCCTAATGTGGATGAACATTAGGGGCGCTTGTTTAGGGGCGGCTTGGAAAAACCGCCCGTAGAGTCCATCACCAAATGCCCCTAATGTTGCTCAATGTAGTAGTGTAACCATTTGGATTGACAACGTTGGCTAGTATACAACGCACATTAGTCCATACGATGCAAAACCCTAGAAGACAAGATAGATGCTCAAAACATCATACGAGTGAAGACAGAACAACAAAAGGATGCAAAAATCATTTATGTGGTAGTGACACAAAGGAAGCAGGAGGCCTCGGGCTTAGAGATCTTGGGGTTCAGAATGTGTGTCTGCTTATCAAACTCATACACAAGCTCCATCAGCAACAAGAATCGTCATGGGCTCATTGGGTCTGAAGGAATGCATGCCTCGCTTCCCTTACTGGTGACCTACACGGCCAACATTGGGACATGCTTAGATCACTGCTGCCAACCTACCGTGCGATCACTACAGTGGCTCTGGGTGACGGCAGAGCTACATCCTTTTGGCACGATGTATGGCACGAACAAGACTCAATGGCTGAAAGATTTCCACAGCTCTTCACGCACTGTAAAAATCAAGAAATGACTGTACAACAGGCGGTGGATGGTGGCCTCCAGTCTAGCTTAGTGTGCCGGCGATCAAGTGCAGCACAGCAACAGCTAGTCGAGCTAACGACCATAGTTCAGCAACTCAACCTACAGCAGGCGCGGGATAAACGCCTAAGCCCAATGCTTAAGAGAAACGGGGATCTGAACACGTCGTTGTTATACAAAGCACTCAAGATGAATGAGGACGGACAGGATGCTTGGGCCAAGTTCATTTGGGGAGCAAGGCACCGCCTCGGGTTCAGTTTTTGCGTGGTTGCTCTCTCAGGGGAGGATCCAGTGCCGAGCAAACTTGGAGAAGAAGAGGATTGTGGACACTGCTCAGTGTGAGGTTTGCCATGGTGCTGATGAAACAGCGGCACACGTGATCTTTGGCTGCAGTGCTGCGAAGGAGTTCTGGGAAGCAATCCACATCACGACTGATCAAACTTGGGGAACACACAAGATAGTTGAGATTGAACCACCGGCTCATATACCGAAGGAGCATTTTGCTACCTTTCTCATGCTATGCTGTTGGCATATATGGAAGAGGAGGAATAACATCGTATTTAGGAACGATCAGAATGATCGGGTGACAATGCAAGGGACTCTCATGGCCTGTAGAACTGAAGCTAACCTGTGGAAGGTGGGTTGCCAAAGAAGGATAGGGCAGTAGCTGAAACTTGGTGTTCTATTTTGTTTAACGCAATGTAAGCATTCATGACATGTGTATGTTCGGTTCTTGTACAATCAGGCTTTTGAGCCACTAAAGCAATATAATCAGGTGGAGGATCCTCTCCTCACCCGTTGAATTTTCAAAAAAAAAAAAAAAGTTAGGACCTAGTTGGAACCAGACCCAACAGGAATCATAACTACTTTAAACTAAACTCAATAGTGACTAGTTCCAACCAGATCAACCCACTTTGAACCAAAAGCGGTAGCAAACCATTTTCAGCTGATCAGAATTGTAAGAAATATGGACCCTACCAATAATGGTTTAGAGATTTTGGTGGTTGATTAACAAGATAACCATTTGGATTGACAACATTTGCTAGTATACAACGCACATTAGTCCATACGATGCAAAACCCTAGAAGACAAGATAGATGCTCAAAACATCATACGAGTGAAGACAGAACAACAAAAGGATGCAAAAATCATTTATGTGGTAGTGACACTTGAGAAAACTAGCGCACATCTTGATAGACTTGTGCAGGTTTTTATAAGTGGTTTTGGGCCTTAGTTTTCTAAGTGACCAAATTCACCTTCTCTTAGGCATCACAGTCCCCTCAAGAACCTTGTCCGAACCGAACCTAGTAGCAAAGAGTTCCAACTGGACCCCACTTGAACCAGTCATAACCCATTTTGAACCAGGCATAACAACATATAGTTTCAACCAAACCTAGTTTGAATCGGTCAGAACCAGTCATAACTCAGTTCGAACCTGACCTAGCAATAAACCAATTCCATCCAAACCCAGTTTAAACTTGTTAGAACCTAATTTGAACTACACCTAGCAACAACTATTTCTAACTAGAAAGAATCTAGTTGCGTGTGCAGGAGAAAGAACACTACAAGCACATTGGGCGGGTGGGCGCAAAGCGAGAAAGGGCACGCTTGGTTCATCATCAGATAGTTCTGCTGGCCTTTGCCTGGCTAGGCGAGGCAAACCTTGTAAGGGGGGTGGTGAGCCAAATTGGCTCACTTGAGTTAGCAAGGAGAATCCTGAAAACACGGACCTAAGACAACCTAGCTGAGGATCCAATAAAACAATGGTGCAAACTTGATTTATTTGTTACTCAGCTAGGCGAGCCAGGTGCTAGCCAAAGATCCAACCATGTCAAAACTCTCTAGCTAGGCGAGGCTGAGAAGGTTGACCCACGCGTTGACTCACTTCCTCGGTTGGGCGGTCTAGTCGCTTTCTCTGTGCAGATTGTGCCAGGTGCAAAATATATAAATAAAACAAAAGAAAAGCAAGAGATACCTCGTTAGGACATATGCATAATGCAAGTAGTTGATTAAAAAACAAATGTTTTAAAAGAGAAAATGTTAATTATCATATCATTAAGTATAGTGCAAGCAGGCTCAGTATGATATTGCTAGCACACACATATACCAAACACCGCTGCAATCTTAGGCATCTTATTCGCCTTCTAATAAGCATCATGTCAATGTAGGCATCAATGTAATACATGATGCGTACACAATAAACAAGGCAGGGTAGGCAACCCTAGCAAGGTATAGTAGCTATATACTTAGCTAGTTAACCTGCAGGTAAATGAATTCGTCGAGCATATCCTCGGCTTGGAAAGTTAGAAGGCCACGACGTCGCGAGTCAGCTGGTCGTCGATGCCGGCGCGGCGACGCCGGTCTGCGTCGCGGATGAAGGCCTGCAGCCAAACGATCCAGGCGGTCGCGGAGCAAACGTCATGTTGTCGGCCACCTCCAGCAGTATCTTGGCCGGCCTCGCTCGCAGCCAGCTCCCAGAACTTGGATAGCACCACACGATCGCCGTCTCCGCGCGCCATGGTTACTGTCTATAGCTTTATTTTTGTTTATTAAGACACTACTCTCTGTTTAACTTATTAAACTCGGTGTGGAGTGAAAGCATGTGCTCGCGCTAGCTCTTACGACGCCTCGATCAGCTAATCAGCTTGGTGTGTGTGTGCATGATAGCTGCAAGCAGCAGCGCTATATAATTTAATTTATATAGATCCTCTACAGCCAACACCGGCCAGCAGCTTGCAAGAAACAAGCACGCATGCTTTTCTTTTTATCTGGAGATTCGGCAAGCTGGATGGATTCCCAGCCTTTTTTCGGCCAATTTAGCAGAGAGCATGCAGCAATCCATCTTTTGTGCTTTTGCTGCAACACGACCCCCAAGCAAAGAATGAACCAGACCAGACGCATGCTTCATGGAATCACGCAAGGGTAGCTAGAGCTAGGGTCCCCATCAGCGCACTAAAAGTCCCAAATAGAAGCCATCGGGCGGCTGCTTGGCTATTCAAAGACTGGTCTAACACTTGCACCAAGGTTAGACAAAACTCCGCTCGACTACTCACTCTAAGTCCCTGAGGCTTTTTGATGAGTTAAAATAATCTCAAATTTAACTTACATATATATAGAAAAAAACTTATAATACTAATAGTATTAATATGTATCAAATAGATTAGTCACAAAATATATTTTGATGATAAATAAACCTATTTGAGATATATAAAAAATGCTAATAAGAAAATTTGGCTTTCATTCAAATTTAGGATAACATTCTTTCAAGACGGAAGGAGTAGCAGATGACCATGACACAGGCCGTAACGGCCCAGATATCAAATGGCTGGAGTAGCAGATCAACTCTTGGGCCGGCCCATCGCAGACTGTCTCCGTCCTTAGGTTTTGGAGTGTCTTCTCCGTCCCCGTGCCAGCGGCGGCGGCGGCGGCGCGATTTCTTTGGCGCCTTGCAGGATCCCAATCGGAATTGAGTTCACAACAACAGAGAGGGAGTGATGGTAGCTATGGAAAAAACTGAAGAGGGGAAAACGCAGTTGTGATTTCTCGGCGACAGAACAAAACCGAACCCTCGGGAATCAATCGTATAGCTAGGCTCACCATGTCCCTGCTGGATGACGACCTTCAGCGGCATCGCCAGCAAATCCTAGCCCAGAGTAAGTTAGTTTTGCTCTCTTTCAATTCCAGCTTCCTCGACGTGTGTTGTGTTATCTGCAGGCTCCCTCACTTATTGTTGGAGCATAATTTTTCACTTCATGTGCTGTATCATCAGTTGGTTATTACAGTAGGATTTATGTCTCCAACCGCGAGCTCCATTAATTTTTAGGCACCCTATATCTGCATTTGTTCCTTAAAAACATTTTCCCCTTCTTTGCCGATTTATTTATTACATCGTTGTTGGCAAGAGTTTGCATCAGTGCGGCAGCTCGTCTTTGTCTACCATCTTTCCTCTCCTGTCGATTTGTCTCAGGTTGCGTTTCAATAGGCAATTCTTGTTGTACCTCATACAGATTTTGAACCACGCACAAAGTTCAGTTGGGTACCCCAAAGCGATGATTTTTCCTTAAAAACTACGCAACATAATGCTTGGAGAAGATTTCATAGATACTAGTTAGTAATGTCCGGGACGCACAGTGTGATAACCATGCTTGTTGGGTTGCAGATGGGTCGACTGCCTCCTCGGTGAGCAAAAGAAAGGGCTCTCCCTGCTCAGAAGATGGTTATGCTGATTCTCAGGCTCCCAAAGTATTGGGATATTCAACCCCGACCTTCCAGAGGTATGATGGCATAATTTTATTTGGATGGAAAGATGATACTGCAGGCATAGTGATATGCCTTGATGTCTCTAACAGCACATAGATTTTGGGACTATGCGAATGACTAAATGTATTATCCATAAACTGAGAAAGCATCTCCTATTGCTACACTCGTACACTCTTACTAAATCATTTGTTTGTCTCTGTTTCAACTGAGGCATTGCGCATCTTTAACTCCATCAAAGAATTGTCTGTACCCAGTTATCGTGATAATAAGGTGTAGACTTTCTGGAGTTTCTCTCAAATTAGCAGGGACTTGTTCTTCTTTTTTTGGTGATTATTGTTGTTACCTACATCAGAATATGAAGGAAACAAATTAACGATGAAAATAAACTGGACAATCACAATCCACATGCTTATGCTGTTTTCCTTTGTCTAGCCTAAGTTACTGTTTGGCTTTGGAGTACCAATTATATTGAATTCTTATTCTCATGCTTGTGCATGTAGGATATCTGGCATCATATACATTCCTTGATGCTGTTACGTGATGCTGCTTGTGTGTCACGTGCCTTTCTATGTTCCTGGAGGTGTATTCCCAACCTCATCTTCAATGAGGACTCATTAAGGTCGAACGCACATGCACTTGAACAGGATTTCAGCGATACAATCGATCGCATTCTGAGAAAACACTCAGGCATTGGTCTGAAGATATTGAAGCTTGAATTGTTTGGTATTGCCTATCGTGATCTCGATGATTGGCTTCAGGTTGCTGTTAAACCAGGCATTGAAGAGCTACTTGATTATGCTAGGTAGAATGAAGACAAGTATGACTTTCCATGCCCACTTTTATCCGAGGGGATTAGAAACTCAATTCGGTCTCTTGAAGTTGGCTTTTGTGCCTTCCATCCCACAGCTGAACTTGGCACCTTGACAAGCCTAACGAGCTTGTGCCTGTTTCATGTGCGTATTGAAGAGGATGAGTTAGAAGGCCTTCTGTCCAACTCTCCCGTTTTTGGAGCTATTGGATATTCTTGTAACGAAAATGGACCTCGGCCCATTTAGTATGGATTTTGGTGTTTAAATGACCAAATGAGACTAATGAGTTTGTGAGTGTTTATTTTATAGTCTCACAGGATGCAAAACATGACTTGGACTAAGGCACCGTAATTTTTCAAGACTAAGGCGCCCGTAATTTTCAAGACTAAGGCGCCATAATTTTCAAAGATAGTCTCATATAAGAAGCTCAAGCAAAGTCCAAGCATGAAGGTGGAACCGAGCCCAAGGAGAAGATCATGAAGAAACAAGTCAAATGAAGGGTCTAGGGCCACATCGGACGCAGCCAGCCGACTGTATGGCGAGCGCGCGGCGCCGACAGCGTCGTGCGATGCATCCCTTCTTTGTCGCCAGATTTGGTGACGTCAACCCGAGCAGCCGGCGTGTCGGAGCAGAACTCAACGGTCACTGTGGGTGACCGGTCGCGTCCGAACACCGTTCACCGACGCGTCCGGAGCGCAATTTGGCGCTTTGGGAGCTCACTGGTGCGCAGCGGACGCATTACGCTTGACGCGCGCCCGGCCGCGAAGTTGTTGTGCGTCCGATGCAGATCTGACACGACCAACGGTCAGCAACGATCGGCAGCAGGAATGGTCCGCAGCAGCAACGGTCGGGAGCGATCCAACGGTCGGCTCAACCACCTGAAGGGCAGCTGACGCGTCCACTGGACACTCCTGTGTGTCCGCTGCCTGTCAGAAAGATTGGATTCGCCTCCAACGGTCATATTCTCATTTGGGCCTATATATACACCACCCAACCGACCAAATGATGTGTGTGGGAGTTGAGGATCATACCAAAGGTGTTGAGACACCATTTTAGAGCTCCCCACTTGCATAGTGCTTAGAGATATATTCGGTGATTAGCGTGAGTGCTTTGCAAAGTGCTTAGGTTGATTAGACCGCTGCTTTATGCGCTTGCTCTAAGCTTAGGCTTAGTGTTTAGTGAGATTAGTGAATCTCCAAGAGTTGTACATCGGAGGGGCTCGAAGTCTTGCGAGACCACACCAACCAGCGTTTGTGGTGTGGCCGCCGCCGTGTACCGAGGGAACAAGGTCCGCGGCAATTGCCGGAAGATTGATAGTGAAGACGGCGGGAGCATCGGGGAGAGGCTTGCACGAGGGCACGTCGGAGACCCACTTGCGCGTGGGGAAGCCCCGAGGCTATCCACGGAGTTACCCGGCCGGGAGCTTGGCCCTTGCGAGGGATTCCCTTGCGGGGGGCTCCAACGAGGATTAGGGGAAGCTTGCGCGCTTCGATACCTCGGTAAAAATACCGAGTCGTCAACGGGAGTTTGCATCTCTACCACCTTTACCTTCCGCATTATTATTTGCATTATCTTTGTGCGTGATTTACCTTTCCTAGCTTAGTTGATAGGATTGGAACTTAGGGTGCAAAACTCTTTTGTGCGGTAGAGATAGCAACACACCTAGCAAAACCGTAGTTGCACATATAGATAGTTTACTTTATTGCAATAGTATTTGACTAGGTGAAGTTAGAGGTCATAATTAGAAGTAGATTTTTAAGTTGCCTAATTCAACCACCTAGGCGCCACGATTCCCTTCAATTGCTAATTTGCTTGAAATTACCGTGCTGTAGCGGCTCATTTGCCTGAATGCTGCAGCATGCTGGAGGTTGCGAGTGATAGAGAACCGAGCTCCCAGTCTCTCTAGCTTATGCATTAGTGGAAAATGTAACTATAACCGGGGAAACATTGCAAGTGAAGAACCTAAGCATGAGCCACTCAAAGGTAGTTTGTTATTCTCGTGCCAAGCTGCCATCCATTGTGCCAAATCTTGAGACTCTTGGCATAAGATCGCGTGGTGAGGTATACTCTTAAAACTTTATATATCGTCTAGTATAGAGGTATATGTATGCATAATAATATCACCTTAGGCATGCCTTTGTGTAGAATTATTCTTGATACATTACATATGCCGCAGGTGGTCAATACACCGATGCTGCCAACTAAATTTGTCCACCTCAAGCATCTGGACATCTCAAAGATATCTTTTATGGATTTATTGGACCTATCTATTCAATTGTTTTCCTTTCTTCTCATCTTCAGGTAAGTATGGAAAATAAGGAGCATGAATCGGTTATTGGACATTCCTCACAGTGGAGGCAGATGGACGAACACCCCCACTGCTCCCTCAAGAGTGTGAAGATCACAGGGTTTAGCTCTGCAAAGAGCTTGGTTGAGCTAACATGTTATATTCTCAAGAATGCAGTGTCACTCGACTGTCTTAGATTGGACACCCTTTATGGTTCTAGGTGTTCTGATGGAAATTATGGCAGGTGCCATTACATGACCAAGGGTATTCTGACTGAAGCCTCTAGAGCGCTTGTGGCTATTAGAACATACATTGAATATAAAGTTCCCACTAAGGTTAAGTTGATTGTTTTGGAGCCTTGCAGCCAATGCCATGCCTTTGTCTTGAAGGGTGGAAGGCAGGTGCCATTTAATTTGCCACAATCAACTTAATGTCTATCCGTTTTGGTTTTAATTATAATTGTTATAGATGAATTAGTGATACATGCCTATTTCTTCGATTATATGTATATATTGTAACTGAAACTCGCATTGTGGATTATTGTTCCTCGGCTGTGGTGTGTCATTGGAAGCAATGGCAAGATCTGGGTTGGATTGTTGTCATGTTGAAGTGTTGGACTGCCTTAATCTGTGACACAGTTACTGTGTTCTTCTAAATCATTTACTTAGAAGTAGAGCCAAGATCTTAAGATAATACAAAAACATAACAGTTGTTCAAGTTAACAAAGGGCACTCATGTATGCTCTGGACTGGGAGACAAGTGGTTAGATATGAAGCAGCCAAACTGGTAAGATATGATGCTTAGCGTGTTGGGTAGTGACACAAAAAGAAGCTTAGGTTCTGCTCAAGGAATTCCTTTAGGGCTAGTTGGGGTAGCCTAATTTTCTTCCCTAATCCCTGGTCGTGAACCATGTGGATTGGCGTGGATTCCAGTACGTCCAAACAAGCACTTAATGTGTTGAGTTTGTTTTATTAGTGTATTCCGCAAAATCCTACAAGTTTTCCTCTTGGTGGTATATTGCTCATATTTGAAAGTAATTTTGCCAAAACAGATTATTGTTCGTACGTATCAAATAAATTTGCTCCAAATTAAAATACATTTTATTTTTGCCTGAAAATTTAATTTTGTTCTCGATTGAATTAAATCCGAGGGGAAAAAAAATGGGTAACCATGCTTATGATTTTTCCCAATATAATATACACGGACAAGAATTTATGAAATCCTGATCGAGTAGCCAATATATATACTTGCAGATGAGGGCAACAAGATGGGTGTGGGAGCTGAGAGGTGCGACGACTGCTGCCAAAACAAGGGCTACACCAGAGGCAAGTGCAATTTTCTCAGCTGCGACTGCTGCAAATGAATCAATGATGGAGTAAATCAGACGATCGTGAGGACGGACCAGCGAGGAGAGATCCACCGACGACGACTACTTCCGTTTGAACTACTGATGCATGCATGCTTGTTATTATATATCTATATTTGTATTTGTCATTATCTAAAAAATCTATATTTGTATTTGTACCTATAATAATATAATAAGGAGACAAAATTTGTCTCCACCCTGATTTTGATCCCGTCATTCCTTTAGCTCGTCTCCCTCTAATTTATTAATTCTCCATGGCCGGCGTCACGTAAGGCCCATGTGCAAACTTTTGGTTTTCTGAAGCTTTCTTCCTCAAAAGGAAATAGAATGAAGTTTAATTAAAAGATTTAGAAAAAGAGAGTAGAGCATTCTTAATATATGAGCCGAGCTTAACTTATTGTGACATATGCATGATTTCGAACTAATTCAGATTATTAGAAAAGAAAAAAGGAAATAAATATATATAAGGAAGGAGAAGACAAAAGAGAGAAAAAAGTCAACCTGTTGGGCGGGGCCGCGGGGGCGTTTAATCACGTGGCAACATTTTCACCACCTGGGCTGGGCCACAAAAAAACGTCGACATGGGCTATCTCCACACTGCAACCCAGCTGTACAGCCCATGCTAGTATTGGACCCAAATACTTCCTACAAATAAATCCAAAAAAATGGTCCTGTTTTTTTTTTTAAACGAACCGCAGAAAAGCTGCCCGCTATATTAAAAAGAAGAAGCCAAGAAGGCGAAGTACAAAACGGCCAAACAGGCACAAAAACACAAGGAAACACAAAAGAAAAAGAAAACAAACTCGCCCCGGTTGGATTGAGACATAAACGGGTTACCGCATCAACTATACTCACCGGCGGTTGGATTGGGACATCAACACGGCCAACACACTACACACGACGAATTAAAGAGAAGAAGACAACCACAGTTTCCACCCATGAACCGCACTCTTGCGAAACATCGAAAAACCTCCTAAGTGAACCAAATACGATAGAGGAACAAGGGGTAGACACCACCATACCGAGAAGGCCACCGCCACTGCAGACCCTTCACGCAATGTTGCCGCACCAAAACAAACCACCGACAAAGTGAAAACACCGAGCCCGAACAACCCAAACGCGGGGGCCTCTCCTCATCCGCCGTTGGGCGCCACTCTCGCGGCGCGGGGACCTCAACCCGCCCACACGGCTCCCACACTCTGGACTCATTTCTTGAATTGCCGTCAAGGTAGCAAGATGAGATGCCCCACCCCGAGGTGCCATAGCAAGCCGCCGACCACCACCGTGGTTTGAATTCATCTCGTTGCTTTCCCCCTCGACGGAGCCACCACCATCAAACCCGCCGGACCAAGGATGATGTCGCTGCGCCGTCTTCCGACGTTGTACCGCGACCGGTGGGTCCGACCATCTTGAACAAACCCGCCGTGATCCGCTGCTGACCAAGTCATCACCCGTTGCCGCTGCCGCAAGCGCCATCTTCCGACATTGTCCCGCACCGCACTAGCGATTGCCAAGCAACACCAGGCGCCGCAGTTCGCTGCAAGTAGCCGAACAAAGCAACCAGCGGCGACCCTTGGCCACCAACAAGAATGCGGATGTCTTGGCGTGAGGTAGACAACCCCCTGTCGCATGCCCCTACGACGGAATTGTCACCACCGGCCGAATCAACCATAAGCGATGAGGTTGGCCATGCCACCGATCGAACGAGGCCTCTAGAAACGACGCCTCCAAGGAGGTCACGACGTTGAATGGCGCCGTCGTCGCTCGTCCAAGAGCTGGAACAGGGTTTTCACCCAGAGACCATGTACAGCAGGGTTCAATCTCCAAGATGGCACCCTCAGCGAGGAAAGCGACGTCCGAGGACGCCGCCGCCATTCCACCAGCATGAAACCGGGCGAGGCTCGCCGAGCGTCGAACCCCGCTGCACACGTTCGACACAGCATGCCAGCACCACAACCACGGTCGTCCCAAAGGAGGAACGCCACCGCCGTGATTACTCACATCCCGCTGCCGAAGCTTCTCACCTGCCGCCGCCGCCTCGCCCGAACGCAGCCGCACCGACGCAAGCCTGCGGTCGCAGTGAGACGCCGCCGAGGCCACCGGGTGCCACGCCCACCAGCTGCGGCGCCGCTCCGCCCCTAAGGGGTGCACGGCACGCCATGCCACCGCCAGAGCCTCCATCCGCCGCGCGCCACCACCCATCGTTGGAGCCGCGCCCGACACTCACCGGAGCCGACGCCGCCGCACCTGGCACCTCCACCGCCGCCGTAGATCCGGTAGGGGAGGGCCGGATCCGCCTTGGGGCGCCGGATCTACGACCGCGCCGCCGCCGTCACCTTGTCGGGCGGGCCGCGCCAGGCTCCTCCGCCGCCCCGCAGAAAGCGCCGATGGTTGGGGGAGAACCGCCGCCGCCCCCCGAGGCCCACGCTGATTCCCGGCAGGCCTCTCCGGCGGGCGGCAGGAAGGGAGGGGTGGGGAGGGGGCGCGAGGCGGGCGGTGGTGCCGCCACCGAAGTCGCCGAGGGGCGGGCGACGGGGGGCTCTGCGGTGCGTAAAAAAATGGTCCTGTTACGGCACCGTATTAAACATGATGAAGAAATCTGAACCAAAATATGTTTACAAGGGATAAAAAGTTGAAAACGTAATTGCAGAAAGAGGACTTCCCATGATCAGTTGCCTAGCTAGCCGGATTGGTTTGGCATGCACGGACAGCTCGCGCGGTCGTATAGAAATGGTCGTACTAGCTTAAGCGTTGTATGGTGGTGAGGGTAATATTTGCAGGGCATCCCTTTCCCTTGCAGCCTTCTCAATGCAATTTTTAAGCTAGGGCAAGCGGTGGACGATCGAACGAAGAATATGACTAAATTTGCCTGCTTTGACGTACTATTGTTTCTTATATAGGTAGTTGTATCAAAAGCTTTACATTTTCTGTACTGTACAACAAAGATGTTGTAACAAGGCACACTAAACGGATGGCACATTTCATCAACTCCCTCCATTCCAAATTGTAAGTCATTCTAAAATTTTAGAGAGTCAAAGCATTTTTAAGTTTGACCAAAATTATAGAAAAATTACAGCCAAGAGGTGCTAGACCGGCTGGTTTAGCACTCTCATTGGCACCCTCGCGGTGCGAGTTCGAGCCCCAAGTGTGGCGACTTGCGGCGTAGTTTTCGGGGATTTTTCCCCGAGCGAGGTAAAAAAAGCTCCCTCGTCTGTCCCACGTCCAAAGCACATGTTCGTGGCCAGCTCATCTCACGGAGCTATGGTGCCGCTATGTATGAGGTGGGGTAGGGGTTCGGGGGTTTTCTCGACCTGCGTGAGAAGATCTTCTTCTTAAGCAAAATGCATGGTGCTAGTCTTAGTCCCAAGGCGTCGAAGTTTTTTTATAGAGAGAATTACAAAGATTTGTGGCATCTAATAGGTATACTATGAAAATATAATTAATAAAGAATCTTTTAGTTGACATCCTAAATGTTATTATCTTATCGTATAAATTTGGTAAAACTTGAAATGATTTGACTCACCGAGATTCTTGGAATAACTTACAATTTGAGATGGAGGGAGTAAAATATAGTAGTAGTTTAGTAATTAAGAGTTCACTTTTTTTGGCAAGATTTTTTTATTTTTTTTTGGGGGGGACGAACAGTCCCACCTCCGATCCATTACCACAAATGCCGGGTGTGAGCCGGGAAGTGAACAAAGGGCAAGGGCCCAAGTCTCACGGCCGTTGGTTGGGGGGGTTTACAACAACGGGAGGAAGGGGGAGAGCATTAAGATTACAGATTACAACAATGACCTAACAAAGATTGAGCTTATGCCAATCGCGGCGAGGACTTCTTGGGGATCCGGCGGTATACGGCTCAAGCGTGGCTTTGCAAGCAGCGATCGGCCGGCTCTCACCGGGTGGAAGTTGCCGGAAAACAACGCGTGGGCGGTGCTTCCACAGCTCCCAACAAAGGAGGAGGATGAGTGTTGACTTGGCTCTGTCGGCACAGGACGGCGGCAGAAGAAGTGTTCCATAGAGCATCGACCTTGGACACATTGCCAACGGTGTTCCCCGTGTAGACGCCCTCCCCGGGACGGGCGCCGGTCTCCCTAGCCACGACAACTCGCGACGCGAGAGAAGTCCGGCCTCTCCTTGAGGTTGTCGGGATCGATCTCCACGACCGGCCCTAGCTTGGCGAAGGCCACACGGATCCCGCACTGTGAGTGATGCCGGGCGGAAGTCCGTCGAAGACACCGCAGCAAGCAAGGGAAGGCGGATGCGAAGCGGTAGCGCGCGTCCTCCGCGCGCGCTCCATGTCAACCGGCCACCGCCATGGACGATGGGGACAGGTCCACCACCGCGCCCCTCGGCCCTCCATCGAAAGTGGAAGCGCAATAGTGCATGCCCACGGGAGGAAGAGTGCATGTCGTAATGCACCCAACCGGGCGACGGAGAAGACGGCCGAGCGGATGAAGAGGGCGGGCTGACGGCGGGCGCGCCCTCATTGATGAAGGCGTGACGCCATACGGCGCCGATCTCCATGTTGCCCGGGGGCATCCATACCATGGAGTGAAGCCCGGGGAGCATGCTTGGGACGCGGGCGACCTAGTCCTAAGGGGGACCCAAAGGAGTCCACCTCCTCCTCCTCCTCGCCAGAGTCGGGAGGGACCCCACGCGACACCGCAGGGGGGGAGTGCTCGTCCACGTCGCCCATCCCCTAAGAAGCCCGGGGGATAGGCGACGGAGGAGGCGGGGCGGCTCCGCCCTGGAGCCCGTGTCGGGACGCCATGGCGCGGGGGGTGTCCCCAACGCAGTTGAATCTCTAGGAGAGCGGGGAGATCGTTGCAGAGGGGAGAGCGCGGGATGGGGGGGAGAGACCGGGCCGAATAAGCGGGTGGGGGAGCAGGCGCCACCGGTAGCGGCCGAGGACCTGGGCCGTCCCTGTGGTGGTGGGCGCTAGCACGACGGGCGGTGTGGGGGGGAGGAGGAGGCATTGGAGGAGGGAAAGGGGAGGTGGGGCGAGGAGTGGTGGGGGAGAGGCGGAAGGGTGCGGCGGTGGGGACCAGGGATGGAGGGACGGCGAGCACGTGGGTGAGGGGTTGGGTGGCGGGTTGGCCGGGTGGTCTTGCAAATGGGCGTTCCATGTGGCCGAAGCACCACACCGACGACACCGACGGGTCACGGCAAGAGGCGACGCAGTTGATCAAGGGCGAGGCACGGAAGCAAGCACCGGCGGGAACAACAAAGGCTTTGGGCGTTCTGGGCGGGGGGAGGGTTTTTTGACGGGGAGAGGGCTGCAGTTAGGTAAGACATCGTCTCCAAATTGAAGGCAGCGTTGGGCTCGAGGGGGCGGTGGCAACGATCGCCATTACCGCCCCCGTGGGGGAGCAAAGTGTTGTGGGGTGGGGAGCAGCGGAGGGAGAGAGGGGGAGCAGAGGGTAGGCAACGTAAGCGGATACGTGGCACGACGCCCAAAAGATTGCCTCAGGGGCAGCAGGGGCGTAGCGGTTCCCGAGGAGGGCGCCAGCAGATCCGGGCGGGCTGAGGCGCAGCGGATGTCGAGCCACACACCGGGTCGAGACAGGGACACGTGTCCAGGGGGAGGAAAGGCCCGCCGATCACTCAAATTTGAAATTGCCGCTACCAAGTGTTGATATTTCTAACACGATCCAAATTAGGAAGGCGAAAGAAATATATATATGGTATCTATCTAATAATGTTACCTTGGATGTGAAGTTAATCTCACAATCCAACAAAGGCGGAGTTAGGCGGTGTTAGTTGTGGAGTGTAATCTCAGTATCATTATCCATAGTGGAGTTAATCTCACTAAGGATATGTACACAAGGTATACCACTCATTTCTAGGCATTACCTACATACTAGTCTGTCACCCTAGCAATAATGCTCTAAGAAATGCGGGTATGGTATTCTTGATATGCCTTGATAAAAGATGAACATGATATCTCGCAAGTTTACGAGATAGAAATACCATTGTAGCACTTCACCCGAGTCTATCCGTGTATCGTATTTATATTTTACCACGTGGAAGGGGTAATCTATGGAAAGTAAGAGAGATAGGGATGTCTACCGATTAAGTTAACTTGATGATTTACTTGAGATTCACTTACGAGTTGTATAATGCGTGAGTAACCATATGCCTCCAACAATACTCATAATGAGGATAAGTCACATAATAAAGATAAATGAATAATAAATGATAACTACCCAAGTCTAAGATCATGGTATGCCACTAGTATCATATGAACTATTAACATGGTATAGAAAGAATAGAAAGAATATTCCTAAGTTACTCCTAATCATATGTCAATGAATACTACAATTAGTGCAATTACATCTAGCTATCATGGCAAGGTTGCAATACATCTACACATGGTAAGCATTACTAATGACAATCAAGGATCTAAACTTGATCATCACCGTAATTATGGCTCAACTAGGCCTATCATTCGGAGGGTGGACTCCAAAAGGACTCAACAGGACTGTCACTCCCGCGATCTACAACACGCCCCGAATGTAGTAAGTGCGTCGCAGTAAACGTTGTATAAACACCACGTTTACACATTGCTTACCACCCACTAAGTGATCATCTAAGTGGATGCTATACGACTCCATACATAAAATATAAGACAAACTCACTAATCTAGACATATAACTATAGCATGCATGGATACATATCACTAAGAATATAATCATTAAATAGAATAAAGTCATAGCAATTGTATTCCAACAAAGATACTTTTTACAGATTGGATACAAGAGAGAAGCCACGAGAAACTCTGCCCCCTACTTCTTGACTATCGGGAATCCAAGGCAAGCTTGACTTCCTCTAGAGCTAACTAGGTAGCTAACTACTTCTAATATGATGAACTAGGGATTAAGATCTAGACTTGGTTGGACTTGGATGAGAATGGATCAGAACTGAATTGGTATGAATTCGGAATGAATTAGGTTTAGCCCGGGGTCGTGGTCTTCTTATATAGCCATCGGCGATGAACAGGACCCTTGGATCAAACCGACCTTGAACAACGGTATAGATGCAACCTCAATGTCGGTGGTAAACCGCCATAGAAAGGAGAGGGCGACATGTGGGACCCACCCGGCGGTCGCCAAGAATGGGCTTTGGCGACGCCGTGTGGCCCCGGGCCACAACCATATCTCCTTCATCATGGTGTCTTCTCGGTGTCTTCTAGAATGTTTTAGTCCACTTTTGGGTTGAGTTACCTCACAGTCAAGTCTTGTCATCGTATGGGATGCAAACTCTTAGGTTTCTCACCGTTCTTATCTGCTTTTATCTGTTCAGTCCCTGCAAAGTCATGGAATACCAAAACTCGTGGAAATATATTAGTTAGACCCCTAGACTTATGTTGATGTTCATTCTAAGCCTTTATTTCATGTTTAATTGGCTAATAATATTATGCTATAAGGCATACCAACAAGCTCCCAAGCTTACGTCTTGCTAGTCCCTAGCAAGACTTATCATATTATATTAACTACTTGGATCGGGGAGTTGCCGCAACGCTTTCAAACCTCAAGAGTACACATGCTTTCAAACAAAATTTCTCTCCGGATAAGAATAAACTTTTGCAACCTTCAACTTACCCATATTACCTTTTACCTTTTTGGGGCTTATAACCTTTTCTTCAATCTTGGGCAATTGAAAGATAGAACATCCAAGTCAAGCAATCGTATCTCAAACTCTTTGTTTAACTATCCTTCTGGAGTTTTTGCAAGTTTTCAAAATAAAACTCAAAGTTCCTGGTATGACTCTATCTAGTCTCTCATTTGTGGTATTTGTGGATCCTCTCTAAGGCAATAAGGTTGTGTTGCTTTTCTCTCATAATATGTGGTATTTTTGGCTAAGACAAGTAGCACACTATGTCTTCTTCTCTCTCACCCTATATCTAAAGCTTATATCTGGAGCTCATAGGTGGGAGAAACTACATCTACTTACTAAGCATATATTGTAAATTCAAGCAATGGATCCAAAGTCACGAGTCACACCGATCAAGTGGTGCATGTGTATGGTGGATATAGTAAGTGTATGGAATGAATGAGGGAAAGCCTAATTCTACTTTTGCTCCTTGAGGAATCATCTCTCTTTGGAATCTGGAAACTTTGTGAGAACTTGGGTTGCACTTCTTTTTCTTTCTTTATTTTTCTTTTATGGAGAGGCGATCATCTAAGTACCCATTGTTTTCAGCGGACACTTGTCCATTTTTTAACTCTCCTTTATTCTCTCTTTTTTTTTTTTTGAATACAACCCAAATCTCTTTTGCAATAACTTTTGAGAGATAGACAAATGTTATGGAGCTTTGTAAGACATTGGCTAGAAAATGTGTGGATGGGTATAGGAAATATTTTTGGTTGCTCTCTCTCAAGATAGGAGTAGAACATTTTTTTGGTGGCTAGAGTGAATGGAAATATGTGGTGTATGTATGGGTGCATATGGTGGATGCGTACTTCCAAGGTGGAAATAGCATATAGGTGAATGGAGTCGAGTGGAGTGGAATGTAGCAAGATGGAATGAGGTGGAGTGTACATGATCAAGCATGACAAGTTTCTAAGGGTCACAAAGATTGAAAGGACTCAATGCAAAGCAAGCAGCCTATATATATCTCAAAGGGTTTTTCCTAATCTAGGGAGCATGTATATATGGCTGTGGTAGGAGGTTCAACACTACGTCACCACAGGAACTTATCATGTGTATTTTTATATTTTCAAAAGATAAATCTCCGTAAATCTAGTGTCACTAGGAGTAAGATCAATAGCAGCTCGGACTATCTTATATCATATCCGTCAATTACCTAGACTTTAGAGCAAGCAATTTGCAACCCATAGGTTTCAGGTTTAGAGCAAATCTCAAGTCAAAGCAATTTTGCATTTGGAGCTCAAGAGAAATTAAGCTTGAAAGCTAGGTACTAGAAAGGAATTATCATGAGCAACTATTCATCATCTCCATGTTGGCGATTTTAGGGTTCATTTTAGTTGAGCAAAGTAAACAGGTGTACACTCTCTCTTGATCATTTTATTCTCACTCTAACAAAAGACTCTTAAAACAACTAGACTTTATAAAACTAGACTCTAGCAAACTCTATAGCAAACCAAATATTTAACTAATAATATTAATACTATAATAATAGAGATACTTATCGGGATAACTGGGGTGCACTCCCCTAAGCTGGATTGAAGTGTGGTCGTTAATGATGTAGAAGTTGAGGTAGATGGCGACAATGGTGACGCCTACCATGTCTCTCCTCTTTTCAAAATCTGCTGAACTCAAATAGACAACAAAGCTAGTGGAACTTGATTAAGCATTAGGGGTTAGCCACATTGCTTTAAGTTACACTGGGAACAACATATATATATTTTTGGATTTTTATTTTTTCTATGCAAGTAAAGATAAAATACTTATGCATCTTTATTTTATTTTTATGCCACCACAGCAAATAGCCTAGAGGTGTTTAAGCCTCGGGGTTATTAGCATGGGGCTTTAAGGTTTTCTGAGAACAAAGCATAAAATATTTTTCACTACTAGGAATTGACTCTTAGAGCACCATTTTTTTAACGTAACACCAAACATTTGGTTGCAATATTTAGTTCTATAGCAACCAACATTTTTTGGGTTGCGATATCTAGATCTTATGGCCACCAAAAATTTGGGTTGCATCATTTGAAACATTCGATTTGCAACATGTTAGTGTTAATGCCACGATGAAAAAAGGTGGTTGCTTTTATGGGTACCTATTGCCACAACTATTTGAGCATTGCGATACTATCGATTTAGTGTTGCGATAGATGTATGTTTGTTGCCACGAATATTTATTTGGTTGCGAATAGGCATGCCTATGGCCCACGATAAAATTATGTTGCCTAAAATTTAATCTTTGTTGCCATAGCTCATGTGCACATTGCATCCACAAAACAATTCGTTGCAATAGATGTGTGTTTGTTGCCACGAATAGTTAGTTGGTTGCCATTATGCATGCTTGTGGCCACGATGAAATAACGTTGTCTAAAACCTAACTTTTGTTGTGATAGCTCATGTGCCTGTTGCATCCGTAAAACAATTTGTTGTGATAGAACTGTGTTTGTTGCCACGAATATTTAATTGGTTGCGATTATGAATGCCTGTGGCCATGATGAAATGTCGTTGTCTAAAACTTAACCTTTGTTGCGATAGCTCATATGCCTGTTGCATCCAGAAAACAATTCGTTGTATCAATGAGCTTCTATTGCCACCAATGAATTATGTGAATTCATTGGACTATTTTTGGTTGCGCTTAAAAAAAGCCGGAGACTTCGTTAGCAAAGATATTTTATTCAATAAATAACCGTAATTGTTACCCCTTTGAGTTAGCAAAGATAACAATAATTGTTAAAACTTCTAGCCCATAGAATATTTTATTCAATTAAAATAAGAGTGAATTACGGTTAGATCGAGTTAAGCTCACACATTTTCTTACTATTACTATTTATGTGCCCACCTGCGCATTTGAAGAAAACAAAACAAAAAGAAAAGCCCCAGCCCACCGACGCATGAGAAAAAAAAAACTAGCAAATTTGCGGATACAGTTACATGAATATTTTTAAATTTAAAATTATTCTTGTATTCCAATTTTTTAAAAATATTTAAATGCATACTTGTATGAGAACTGATGGCTTGGACATTTATTCAGTGATCACGCCATGAGTTTTAATTTCTCTTGGATTAGAACGCCGAGAATGGACTTGGACATGTGCTAGAGTTACTTCATGATGATGTTTTTAATGATTGACTAATTTATTTTAGAATTGGACTCTAGAGAATGATAAACTGCCTAAATATGTTGTGTTCTAATATTACGTATTTATATCACATATGTGCTCGCATGGGAGCAGCTCATTTACGTCGTCTATGTGTACATATACAAAAATAATTAAGTAATACAAAAAAAATCAAGGATCATATCATATATTAAAGGAAGAACCGAAAGAGAATGTCTCAACGTTTGATGTATACCAGCATCTCACAACGGCAGGTTCCAAAGCCACATCTCACAACGGCACGTCCTGAGCATACCAGCATCCGGTTCTATATTTATTACAAAAGCATATCATAAGCTGCTTATAAGTTGCAGCCTTCACGGAGCAGCCTCCTGATTGCTACTAACTACTAGGTGGGTTGGCTGTAGCCTTCTTCAGCTTCTTCTCGATGGATGTCGTCTTCTTTGGTATGCCCTTCATCTTCTTTTGGACATTTTCTTCTGAACATACCTTTTTGTGCAGAGAAAATAATTGAAATAAATAATTGCTATTCTTGGAAAGCTGCTAGAGTAAATAATTGAAATAAATACCAAAACTAAGGTCATATATTAAGTAAATTGCCGAATTCAAGTAAAATCATCCAGCACACATTTATACGCACCACATAAATTGCAGAATTCAAGTAAATTGCAGAATTCAAGTAAAATCATCCAGCACACCTGACGACATCCAGCACACATCTGAAGTGTTAACAGGTACAATTATGTAAAAGTTCATCTTCCTCTCCCTGGCCCAAAGTGTTGACAGGTGCATCATGCCCATCGTTGATGTAGGTGTCATCATTCTCATCATCGTCATCAGGTATGTCATCTAGATCAGGTTCTGGCACAGGTAGAGCACTTTGAAGAATGTTGGCATCTCCAGTCACTCCGTCAAGGTCATTCCTTGTCCAACTTGTCAACTCTCTAAGCTGGCTACAAATGTCCATGTCTTCCACACCTACATCGACTGAGTCAATATCAATCTGCCCCTGCTGTTCAGTTTCAGTTTCTCCTTGTTCTGGCATGGAAAACAAGATCCTAGGCTTCATTCTAACAACACTGCTCCAGTTGGGTTTATTTGCACATTTCACAAAAAAAACCTGCTCCACTTGAATCCCCAGAACGTAAGGATCATTCATATATCGACGACGAGTTGTATCAATATCTATAATCCCATATTGCTCTTTACTGAACCCTCTACTTTTACTCTTGGATACTCTGCTTTTACTCTTGGATACGTCAGGAACATCAAACCAATCACACTCAAACAATATGACTTCTTTTTCACCAGGGAAATCTAGTGTGATTACCTTCTTAAGGACACCATACCAATCCATATTGCTCGAACTTTCATCACCCTTCACATATACCCCAGAATTTTGTGTATTGAAGTTAGCCTCTATAGTAGCCGTTCGAAAAAAAAAAATCATGAATTACGCATCTGTTGAAAACCCGAGCCACATGATGAGGACCTTGTGAAAGGTCATATAGCTCTTCACTGATCTTCCGTTCTTTGTAAAGTACCTTGGCCTGCGCACAAGAAAAAAAATAAGAACTGAAATATTTAATAAGTGGACAACAGGAAGCATATTTTTTTCTCACCTTACGTTCAAACCATCCAACAAAATGCTCTCTGTGACGCTTATCAACGCCTTGTGCGCTAGTTCTTCTCAACAGCGCCTTATGCTCTCTATACATTTTTTTTGAGAAAAACAGATTAATATACATTCAACTCTTAACTATGTAAAAACACCAAAAATCTGTTTCTAACAGCTTACTTGATCCATCTCATTGCCTCATCACAGTTTGATAACATATAGTGTCGCATCCGCAACATTTCAGATTTAGGAAGATGATGTAATTTGCAGCCTTTCTTACTGTAGTCGATGCTGCCCAGTTTGCTAGACCCAGCCGGTGGTTCATTCACCACGCTCCTCTCATGGCGCATTGGGCGATCCAGCTTCGTTTCAATGTCTTCTAGGAAGCGAGAGCAGAACGTCATGCACTCCTCTAATATATATCCCTCTGCTATGGAACCTTCTGGATGTGCCTTGTTCCTAACATATCCTTTAAGTGTACGTAGATACCTCTCGATTGGATACATCCACCGATAACACACTGGTCCTCCTAATTTAGCCTCCTCAGCTAAATGAAGCGGCAAATGCATCATAATGTCAAAGAATGCTGGTGGGAATATCATCTCTCAAACTTAGATAAAGTCTCTGCAATTGAAGAGCTTAGTGTTTCAATGTCAGTTTGCACCAGCTCCTTTGAACACAGTGCATTGAAAAACCTCCTAAGCTCAATCAATGGTCTAGCAACAGCTTCAGGCAAGATATGCCTTGCAACTAAGGGCAACAGTTTCTGCAAAATAACATGATAGTCATGTGATTTTAGTCCAGAAACCTTACATCCATTCACATCCACACATCTCTTTATATTAGACGCGTAACCATCAAGCATCCTCACTCCTTCTAAGAATGTGCATAACATCTTCTTCTGGTCCTGTCTAAGGAGTACAATGCTGGTGGCAAAGTATACTTTCCATTCTCCACCACTGGATGCTGATCCTGCCGTATCCCAAGCTGTTGCATGTCAAGCCGTGCCTTTTCACTATCCTTACACTTACCATCAATGTGAAGCAACGTCCCAATAATGCTTTCACAAATATTTTTCTCGATGTGCATAACATCCAAGTTATGCCTTACAAGCAATTTTTTTCCCAGTAAGGCAGCTGAAAAATATACTCTTCTTCCTCCAGTTGTGCCACCTACTGTCTTCTTCACGTTGCTTCCTCTTCTTTGTTGCTGTCCCAAATTTTGGTTGCTCAAAACTTTCATACTGCTGTAGAACTTGAGGACCGGTCAGTGGCACAGGTGCCTCCCTCATCTCTGTCATATTGTTGAAGCTGCTTTTGTTCTTGCGCCACCTATGGCTCTGAGGTAGAAATCGACGACTACCCATGTAACAATGCTTTGACCCAAATTTCAACCATAAATACTCTGTATCTTTGTGGCAGTATGGACATGCAAACTTTCCTTTAGTACTCCAACCAGATAGCATGGCATAGGCAGGGAAGTCATTTATGGTCCACAACAGAAGCGCACGAAGAGTAAAATTCTCCTTTTTGTTCTCATCCCATGTTTTGACACCTGTCACCCATAACTCTATCAGCTCATCAATTAGGGGTTGCAAATAGACATCAATATTCATTCCAGGTGATTTCGGCCCAGGTATCAGCATAGACATCATCCAATAGGGTTGCTTCAAACACAACCAAGGAGGCAAGTTGTAAGGGATTAGGATGACTGGCCATGTAGTATATGCAACATTCAACATCCCAAACGGATTAAAGCCATCAGCTGCAAGACCGAGTCGTATGTTGCGAGGGTCCTCAGCAAAATCCTTATACTCGCTATCCACATGCTTCCATGCCTTTGAGTCTGCCGGGTGACGCATTTTGCCATCATTTACTAGTTCTTCCTTATGCCAACGCATCAGCTTCGATGTCGATGCTCTCATATACAATCTTTGCAAGCGAGGAATAAGTGGAAAGTAACGAAGGATCTTACGTGGAAAACGCTTCTTCTTCTTTCCACAATCACTGTCAACAGGATCATCCTTTTCAGTACCACCTGTCTCTTTCCACCTAGATTCACCACATGTTGGACAGTTATCCAATTTCTCATAATCCTCCCCACGAAATAACATACAGTCATTGACACATGCATGAATCTTCTCGTAATGCAGGCCAAGATCTCTAACAACCTTCTCCACTTTCTCCAAGGAAGTTGGGAGACAATGGCCATCGGGAAGCACAAGCAAGAACAACCGAAGTATGCGTTCTAGACTGCTGTTACTAATACCATCCATGCATTTAATTTGAAATAGCATGACAATGAAAGAAATCTTTGTAACCTCTTTGCAACCTGGATACAACTCCTTCTTTGCCTCTTCTAGTAACTTATAAAGTCTTTTGTGCAGTAGCATTTGGCTCCTCCTCATCTATTCCTGTGACTTCTCCATGTATAACACTTCTGATCAGTGAAGAAATTAATTCATGGGAACCTTCAGCATGATCTAGTGCAGCGCCATCATCCTTATCATTCTCAACTAACGAAGGCTCAGAATTACCTTCTCCTTGAATGAAACTCTCATCAAACCCTCTCATTGCCACGTGACTTCGAACGTCCTTTTCACTTCGATAAGACATGCAGCGGCATCGAGTACATGGACATGGAGCTGTTTCATCACCAGATGTGCCCCCAAATACATTCCGTAAAAATTTCTTGAATCCTACCTGCCATTCTGAAGTATATCTGGACATCCGCATCCAGCTCTTATCTTCATTCGACATCCTTCACGGTATCCCTACAGTAAGAACAAATCCATAGAATAAATACCTGCTGTCAAGCTACTACGAATTGGCAAGCTCTTTTTCTCAAAGTGATAGGCATCACTGCTCAGCCAGGCAAATATAACACTTCCAGAAGTAGTATTTGTGTTCTTTTTCCTAAAGTTTCTGCAAACCTACCACCACACAATTATTTATAATATTTTTCTGTGAAGAACAATTATTTATAATATAATTGAGTTACTTTAGACAAATTTAATAAAAAATAGGAAAAAGTGTACTGGACTATGAGAAAATTAAGCCCAGATTCCAAGAGCTAAATTCTCGTATTTGTGTTCAGGTCTATGTGTTGCTAGATGCCATGTGGCTGTTAAAAAAATGGTTCTCCTTCCCATGGTTCCACCTGAATTCTAATTTTGATTACCAACTTATGTAAAAAAATGTTTTTGTTCCTTCAGGCCTGATCAGCAGTCATGCACTCACACTGTATATTTGTTTAACTCATATTATTCAATGATAAATGGAGATCAACAGATATGTGAATCAAAAATGGGTACAAGAAAAGCAGTGGAAGATTCTATTTTCACTTTCTCATACAAGACAACATTTGCTTGGGTTATGCCGGTCTGCAGCTCCCTCGCCGCTGCCCTACTCGCTGCAACGGTGACGGCTGGGTTATGCCGGTCTGCCCCAAATCCGACCAAGTACCGCCACCATGTGCTTTGGCGCCAGCAGCTCCGGTGACCTCCGGGTCCTGGGCCCGGACAGGCGCATGTGCAGCTCCTCCGCCGCCTCCCTGCACGCACGTGCATGTAGCACGCCGCCCGTCGACCGGCCGAGAGCTAATTGATCGCGTATGAGCCGCGACAGCAGCGTACTCTGCTCTGCTCTCAATTCAGCAGAACACTAAATCTATTTAGTTTGTGTTGTCACATATTATTGGGAGCAAAATTTAGCTTCAGTTCTGATAATCGATATATGCATTCTTCATTGTAAGTCGTGAGAACAAATCATCTTAAATTTCAACAAACAGTCAATTTTAGATTAACTACATTTTAATTACTACAAATACAACTAAAGCTTATGGATTCACGCCTTCATCAATAATAATTGCTCCATCATTTCACATGTCATGCAGGAATCTTGAATTTGCATGACCTCTTTGGGTCGAGGAACTCTATCCTCGAGCTTCTTCATGATTAGAGCAACTCTAGTGGTTTGGCAAATTACACTTGGTAAAAGTTGCAATTTGCCAAGTCCTGAAGATGTTTTCCAAGTTAAATAAAAGCTCATCTCCAATGGTTTGGCATTTTTCACTTGGCAAAACCCAAATTAGTGGTTGCATGTGGCATGCGCGAGAGAGAAGCACGCAACGCACGCTAAGAGAGGAGTTTTGCCAAGTTGAGATTCACTTGGCAAATATGCCTAGTTCGTCCCCTCAAATGCCAAGTCTTACCAATTTGCCAATCCAAATGTCAAACCATTGAGAGGACAATTTACAGATTTTGGCAAAAATATAGAATGCCAAGTTCAAATGCCAAACCTTTGGAGTTGCTCTTAGGTCCATCTTGGTAGATAGCATATCCACCTCTTTCGGTTGGTGCATTCCTCATTGCTGCGGGGTTGGCGCTCTTCATTCCAACCTTGGTTGGAAGCCATCTTCTCCACAAGCTCGTAGCATGTGTTAATGTAAGTGATAAGAAAGCACCTCCGCTGCAGCATCTATCGTCTCCACGAGCACTAGGAACAAGCCCGTGGTAGAAAGTTTGCATTAGCAGCCACTTCTCCATCCCATGATGTGGACATTCTCGAAATGTATTCTTGGAAACGTTCCCACGCTTCCGGGACAGATTCATCGTGTTCTTTGTTGGAAATTGGATATCTTCCCTCTTAAGGCATTTGTCTTGCCTATAGGGAAGAACTTGGCGAGAAAAGGCCGTGGAGCATAGATCCCAAGTTGTATTCTTCTCCTTCGTAGCGTAGAACCATTGCTTTGCCTTTCCCAAGAGTGAGAATGGGAATAGGGCGCAGCAAGATGGCATCTCTCGATACGCCCTTCATAGTGAAAGTACCGCAAATCTCCAGGAAATGTTGGAGATGAGCACTCGCGCGTCTTCATGTGCCTTTCCTTAGAATTACCGGCTTGCACCATGTTGATGAGTCCGGGCTTGAGTTCGAAACCATTGTCTCCAACCTCTACCTTCGGACCAGTGAGGATGTTGTCCGTGGTAGGAGCTGAGAACTCACGAAGTGTCTTGGTAGCCATAGCCTCAAAATCAAGTGATAAGCTTCGCCTAGCTTGATCAATGTCGAATCGGAAGGTCTTGATGTGCGTGGCCGGTGTTTGTGCGAGTTTAGCTCTAGCCTTTTCGATTATGTCTTCAGGATTATCAACGTAATTATGCGGACGGTTGTTCCAATTCATACATTTACCCTGCATAAGATCAAAAACAAATAGACAACAGGGGTAAACCTGTTTGAGTATGTGATAATGGGTTCTCAATGCATTATGTGATGCAAGTGATCTCTCTTAATTCCATGTATGTGTGTTTAGATTTTGGCTAGCACCCTTTCCGCAACGGCTTGAGAGAAATGCTTGTTGATATTTCTAACACGATCCAAATTAGGAAGGCGAAAAGAAATATATATATGGTATCTATCTAATCATGTTAGCTTGGATGTGGAGTTAATCTCACAATCCAACAAAGGCGGAGTTAGACGGTGTTAGTTGTGGAGTGTAATCTCAGTATCATTATCCATAGTGGAGTTAATCTCACTAAGGATATGTACACAAGGTATACCACTCATTTCTAGGCATTACCTACATACTAGTCTGTCACCCTAGCAATAACGCTCTAAGAAATGCGGGTATGGTATTCTTGATATGCCTTGATAAAAGATGAACATGATATTTGCAAGCGCACTGATAGAAATACCATTGTAGAACTTCACCGGGAGTCTATCCGGTATCGTATTTATATTTTACCACAGGGAAGGGGTAGTCTATGAAAAGTAAGAGATAGGGATGTCTCCGATTAAGTTAACTTGATGATTTACTTGAGATTCATTTGCGGTTGTATAATGCAGAGTAACCATATGCCTTCAACAATACTCATAACAGGATAAGTCACATAATAAAGATAAATGAATAATAAATGATAACTACCCAAGTCTAAGATCATGGTATGCCACTAGTATCATATGAGCTATTAACATGCTATAGAAAGAATAGAAAGAATATTCCTAAGTTACTCCTAATCATATGTCAACAAATACTACAATTAGTGCAATTACATCTAGCTATCATGGCAAGGTTGCAATACATCTACACATGGTAAGCATTACCAATGACAATCAAGGGACGAAACTTGATCATCACCGTAATTATGGCTCAACTAGGCCTATCATTCGGAGGGTGGACTCAAAGGACTCAACAGACTGTCACCCCGCGATCTACAACACGTCCGGAATGTAGGGTGCGGTCGCAGTAAACGCGTTGTATAAACACCACGTTTACACATTGCTTACCACCCACTAAGTGATCATCTAAGTGGATGCTATACGACTCCATGCATAAAATATAAGACAAACTCACTAATCTAGACATATAACTATAGCATGCATGGATACATATCACTAAGAATATAATCATTAAATAGAATAAAGTCATAGCAATTGTATTCCAACAAAGATACTTACAGATTGGATACAAGAGAGAAGCCACGAGAAACTCTGCTCCCGCTACTTCTTGACTATCAGGAATCCAAGGCAAGCTTGACTTCCTCTAGAGCTAACTAGGTAGCTAACTACTTCTAATATGATGAACTAGGGCTTAAGATCTAGACTTGGTTGGACTTGGATGAGAATGGATCAGAACTGAATTGGTATGAATTCGGAATGAATTAGGGTTTAGCCCTGGGGTCAGGTGGTCTTCTTATATAGCCATCGACGATGAACAGCGACCCTTGGATCAAACCGACCTTGAACAACTGTATAGATGCAACCTCAATGTCAGTGGTAAACCGCCATAGAAAGGAGAGGCTGACATGTGGGACCCACCTGGCGGTCGCCAGTAATGGGCCTGGCGATCGCCAGGACCCTGGGCCACAACCATATCTCCTTCATCCTGGTGTCTTCTAGAATGTTTAGTCCAGTTTTTGGGTTGAGTTACCTCACGGTCAAGTCTTGTCATCGTATGGGATGCAAACTCTTAGGTTTCTCACCGTTCTTATCTGCTTTTATCTGTTCAGTCCCTGTAAAGTCATGGAATACCAAAACTCGTGGAAATATGTTAGTTAGACCCCTAGACTTTTGTTGATGTTCATTCTAAGCCATTATTTCATGTTTAATTGGCTAATAATATTATGCTATAAGGCATACCAACACCAAGGAGGAATGGAGGGCGAGCTCCATGCCCAAACAACGGACAACGCCCCTAAGCACGATGACATTAGCAATGGAGGAGGGCGCCACCGGGACCGAGAAAATCCCGGAGACGTCTCCGCTTACGCTGGCCAGAACACTTGGTGGCGCCGTGAAGCGTAACGGCAGTGGCGTTACCAACTCGCAAACTAGAGGGGCCTTGATTAGCTACGGCGATGGTGACCCGTAACATCCCCGGCTTAGGGGCGAGAACACTTTCGAGGAAGAAGGAGAGGCGACGGAGTAGAAGTTGCGGAGGAGGTAGTCTGGAACACCATACCTGGCCTTCTCAAGGGGACGGTGACGACCGCCGCGGCTCTAGGCTGTGGCTCGGGCAAATCTTCTTCGGTGACCATCGGGCGGCCATGAGCAGCGGCAAGCTAAAGCATCCTTTGGCTCTTGGGCTTGGCATGGTATGGCTTCGGTGGGGAGGGAGACAGACCCAGCGGCGGGTGCTAGGTCTGCGGCGGTGGGCGACGTCGGACTAGGTGCGGCAGCACGGGCTGGGTGGTGGTGGGCTCGGCCCGCCGGCGCCAAGGGGGCGGGAGCGGGGCCCCTCTCCAGGGGTCACTCATCCTACTGTAGTCAACTCATTTTTTTTTTTTTGGCAAGATGTAATGAAGAAGTTGTTGTACTGTTCTTATGTACATTGAATTTTCCAGTAGGCCACCAAAACGCTAGGCTTTTTTACACAATGATAAGAACAGGCTTTTTTGGCAATGATAAGAACAGGCTTTTTGCACAAGCAGGGACTCTAGATTCTTCTTCCTTCCTTCAATTATTTGTTACAGTACACAATATATATAGTGTATCGTTGCATTATTATTATTTGCTTCATTCAAGAGCTTCATTCTTAGTATAGTTCCTATCTTTGTATGCATGGGCACATGTATCATACACCAGTGCCATGCATCAAGCTTGTTTTAATTTTACAAGCCACACATACCATGCATGATAGCTCACATACTGTATATATATATAAGCACACACTTTGCTGTGACAGCAGCCACACGTATATATATACCAGTAGTTGTTGCTTGCATTGTCTAGGAGTTGATGACCCTGCACGTGTGCCTGATCTCACCCTCGTCGCCCACCTTGAGGTCGAGCTGCCCCATCTTGAGCATCCCCTGCTGGAACGCGTAGAAGAAGTACGCCTGGTTCAAGGCGAACATGTTGACGATGCCCTTGGTCTGCGGCGACTCGAACAGCGTCTGGTCGGAGCTGAGCAGCCCCCGCCGCATCTGCAGCTCCCGGTAGTAGACGGTGTCGAACCTGGTGCTGGTCCGGTCGAACGGCGCGGTGCCGGCGTCCCCATTGGCGGTGCAGGTGGCGCTGAGCGACGACCCCAGCGTGGCGTCCAGCGTGTCCGTCTCGGTGAGCCGGGCCTTGAAGTTGGCGCAGTGCGCGATGCCCAGCGTGTGGCCGCCGGAGAGCGCCACCAGGTCCTGCACCGTGAACCCGTGCGAGCCGAAGAGCTTGATGAGCGACGTCGCGTTGAAGAAGGGCGGCGGCAGCGCCGTGAACGTGTCGGAGTCCACCGACCGCGTCCCGTCGCGCCGCCCTAGGGGCACGCCGTAGTAGGGCCCCCACGCAAGGAGCACGGCGTCCCGCGCCGCCAGCGCCAGGATGTCGGCGCAGGAGACGATGCCCGGGCACTGCGACTCCAGCGCCTCCTTGATGCTGTCGATCACCTCGAAGCCGCGCAGGCTCTTGTTCGCCAGCGCGTCTTTCTCCGCCGTGTTGCCGTCCGTCGAGTCGATCAGCACCGACGCGTCGCAGCCCTGCACGAAGCAGTCGTGGAAGTGCAGCCGAAGGAGGCTGCCGGCGAGGGTGGGGTCCTTGCTGAGAGCGTCGTAGACGACGCTGCGCACCATCATCTCCGCGAATGGGCAGGTCATGCTGTAGTAGTCCATGCTAAGCGCTGCCGCGACGCTGCTGCTGGGGCCAGACAGCAGGCCGGCGGTTACATGCACGAGGACGAGGAGCCGGACAAGGTTGTTCTTGGACGCACTCATCTTCGCCATCATCGAGCACCTCGATCGAGCTAGTGACGAGAGAGGCCGGCCGGAGGAAGAAGACGAGTGAGTGAGTGAGCACACTTGTTGTGTGGAGAGTACGTGCACCGGGATCAGTTATTTATAATGCGCCAACCAATGTAATCAGTGCATGCATCAGGAGTACTTCAATCAATCAGGACTAGTAGTATTGCTTTAACTATTTATTATTGTCGTATATGGAGTATATATTCTTGAATCAAATACGCAACGTGGACTTTTTATACATATATATAAATAATCAATCTTCAATCCACCATATCATGTACCTGGTGGTGTCTCAGTGCAAGCTAGTACTATAGTGAGTGCAGTACATGGCTGAAACCCAAAATGTACATGCATGGCCACTAGGAGATCCATCATCGATGTTGCCAAGAACGGCCTACTTGGTCTTCGTGTAGTCAAAAAGAACTGCACATCGATCACTCACCAGCAGTGCCCTATTGCGTCATGCAACTGAAGCATAACAATTCTGAAGAAAAAAAAACATATATAATTAGGAATAACACAAAGTCTTAGTCCCCCACAGCCACTGCTAATCTCCTAATGCTAGGCAGAGACACAGGACACGACGAACATCTGCAGCATGTATGCGTATCAGTCTCAGATGAACGGTGATCGAGATGCATGCATGCATCCATATGCATGCCTGGCCAACTCGATCGGCAATGCAAAATTGAGTCCACTTTCTGCAAAATAACATGATTATGGTGCGTGGTAACGCATGATTGGGTTTTGTTGTTGCCTGATGAGATGGCCCGTTTGTGTTGTGGGCGGCCGGCGCATCGATGTGCATGCCGGCCGTCGCCATCGGTTGCCGTGAGTGGGTCACTCTCCACCCCCAGCCGCCATGACAGTTCAGTAACAAGCTACATACAAGCATGCATGCAGTGAGAGTGAGACAGTGAAAGAGAAATCCTCTTCAGATATATCTCTATATACTCTGGTGCGTGAATGGAAAGAAGGTGCAGCAGCAACAATCTAGCCGCCCTGCCAATGGCGAGTCTGAGTGTGAGAGAGCACCAGGAACAGCTCAGGAGTTGACATTGCCTTGCTGTTCACCGCATGCACTGCACACACGCGTGCTGGCTGGAAGTCCCTGAACCTGTGCGCCTGCGTCACCCAGCATTGCTGCATTATTTGTATATACGCTAGCTCCTTGTTTCTACGAGAGGCGATCGAGCTGCTGCTGCAGTGGAGCAAGATAAGTTGAACGAAGGGACGTATGAATTTCAGTCCACCAGCTCTCTTCTCTCTGCATGGTGGTTTAGTCACTACTCACTAGGATAGATGATGGATAGATCACATATATATTAGCACTACCTATACCTAGTGATCGATCGAGGTGACATACTGACAATAAAAATCTGCAACTTTTTGTGAGTTATCCTCAGTTATTATTAGTTAGGTTGTCGATTGATTAGTTTGACTCTGTGTACACCATTGTAGATATCTTACTGCTGCACCTGTGCAGAAATGGTGCCTCGTTGACTTGAACAGGTTTTATTTTCTATTCTTGCACAAATACTCAATCACTTTGTTAAAAAAAAAAAGACACCATGTCACTCTAGTAATATTAACACAGATTATTATCCATATCTCTAGATAATTTTATATTATGTGAAATAATGGTGCAACGTTCCCTAGTTGACCATTTGTTAATGAACCGCTCCATATGCGTGCACGCGCGCATGCGGCCAATAATGGGTGCCGAGAGTGAGTGTGGGCAAGCTAGTTTATGGTTCCACTTGCTATCCCATAAGGTATAATGAAAGATAATAATATATTCTGTGACTTTGTTCTCTGTGATTGATTCTTGTGACTAGACAGTGGAGCATTTGTTCTTGAACTGCAGGTTTTTGCTAGATCCTGCTGGAATTACATTGAGATGCTTGTCCCAAGTTCATTGGATCCCTTCCAGGCTTTGGATAGTTTTTTTCTTTCGAAACCGGGCACTTTAGCCCGTACTGCATTAAGAGAAAATAGAGTGTAAGTTTACATCCTCGCGAGTGCCCTAGCGAGGTGCACGGGAACACGCGAGGCGGGGCACACTAACACAAATCACCGGCTGCAACGGTGGAGCTTAGAGTGGTGTAACTAGTAATGAAACTAGATTAGGCGACTAAGGAGTAGCACAGCACGTGGTCCATCCCGTGCTGAGGACGCAGAACCGGTGCCGGTGCCCGGAAGCCTGCCTCCACCCACGAGTGCACCACATCGGAGATAAGATCTAGGATCGCCGAGGGGGATAGGTCAGCAGCCCCGCCGAAGGTGCGCCTGTTCCTCTCCTTCCAAAGCGTCCAGGAGACGAGGAGGACGAGAGAATCGAAGGGTCGGCGCAGGTCATGTGGCGCTTAGCGCCCGAACCCGGCCACCAGTCCCACGAAGGAGTCGCCGTCCGCTGGGGTCCAAGGTGGCCGATGGCGAACTTTTAATAGCGTGGCCCGCTGCACTGCATGGGAGTAGACGGAGGAGGCAAGGAGGTGGTCGATGGTCTCATCCTCGGACACGTGGGCGAAGCTCGCAGCCATGGCGGTGTCGGCGGTCGGCGGTCCATGGCCGGCCATGGAACGCAAGCCAGAGGAAGAATTTGACCTTGGGCGGAGCGGAGGCAGCCCAAACCTCGGTGGCACCCGCGAGACCCGTCCGGCTGTGGAAGAAGGCCCGGTAGGCCGAGGAGGAGGAGTACTGCCCACTGGAGGACCAACGCCACAGCATCTGGTCGGGGTGTCCTCGACAACCGAACGCCTACTAGTCGGTCGGTGAGGGAAAGGAACTCATCAATGACATACGCCGTCTGGGCACCGACGATGTCGTGCATCCATGCGTCGTCCTGTAGAGCCTGTCGGACAGTGCATTCCCAAAGCGGAGCGCCCGACCGCCCGCGAAGAGGTGTGGCGCGAGGTCGCAGATGGCCCCATCCGGAAGCCACCTGTCCGTCCGGAAGAGGGCCCGCCGACCATCTCCAAGCTGGAAGAGCGTGGAGGCCCTCGAACATCTGCTCCATGGAGCGCACGGTCCGAGAGGGCAGTCCGACCCAAGGGAGGTCAGGCTGCTCGCGGCGTTGCCACTCCCATCGTAGGCGTAAGGCGAACCCCTAGAACCTGAGATCTGGCAGTCCGAGGCCGCCCAGATCTGGAGGCGCGCAGACCGTAGGCCACGCCGCCATGCATTTGCCATTCGCTCCCGACTCCGCGCCGGCCCACAAGAAGGCCCGCCTGCGCTTGTCGATCTCCTCGATGGCCCAGGAGGAGAGGGCACAGCAGATGGAAACGTGGACGTGGATGGCTGAGAGGGTTGTCCGGGAGAGCGTTCTCCTACCCGCCTTAGTGAGGAGGTTGCCCTTCCAGGCGGGATGTGCGCAGCCACTCGGTCGACCATGCGTTGCTCGATGTCCCTCCCGAGCCGTGTGACCGAAAGAGGGACTCCCGGGTAGGTGACCGCCCCCGACGGCGACAAAGGGAACCCTTCAGGATCGTAGCGACGGTCTCCTCCGGGGGGCACCGGATGGGTGTGATGACGCACTTGTCTAGGTTGGTCGCGAGGCCGAGGCCCCCCCGAATAGCTCGGTAGCTGGCGGATGCACGCCAAGTCGGTGGTCGAGGGGAGAGGATGGCGACAGTGTCGTCGGGCGTAGATGGAGGTCCTGCACTTGCCGACACGCCACGGCAGCGGCACGAGCATCCCACCCGGTCCGCCTCCGCGATGAGGGAGTTGAGCACCTCCATGGCGATGATGAGCAGGAAGGGTGACGGGGGATCACCCCGGCGTAGGCTTTGGATAGTTTCAAATCACAGTTAAGAGTTTCATTCTACATGTCGGATACTATAGACTTACAGCGACACCACTTGGGCGACTTATACATAGGTCACTATAACGTTAGCGGCTTATAGTAGTGACCAATTTGGAAACACTATAGATTGGCTGTGGTACAATATTCATGGAGATAATTATTAATTACACAGATGTATTGGAATAATCTCACCTTTGGAGGTGAAGCTGCCTCTTTTGAGTGCTGCAAGTTTCTGTTCAAAGAGATATTCGGCTTAGTTATTCTTGAAAAAGTTTCTTCCTTTCATTTCTTTATGGCTAGAGCAACTTGTGTAATCTGTTTCATTTTCTTTGTTTCCTTCTTTGTGTCTGGAACTTTTGTAGGCTTTCCCTCTTCCCTGTTTTTCTGAAACTTTTGCATGTTTTTTTTTTTTTCCTTTATACTCCCTTGTCGTTTTTTGGCGTTTTTGGTACATCCATTTTGCTATGCATCTAGATATAGTATTATCCGGATGCATAGCAAGATGGATGAACAAAAAGTCAATGTGACTTATAATTTGAAACAGATAGAGTATATTCTAGAAGGGATCACCTTCGATCCCTCCTATTTTTTCAAAAAAAATATTGTACTTTCTCCGTTCCAAATTGTAGTACACTTTTAGCTTTTATAGATGCATTATTTTTATTATGTATCTTGGCATAGTATATAACTAGGTGCATAGCAAAAGCAATGTATCTAGAAAAGCTAAAGTGAATTACAATTTAAAAACGGAGGGAGTATAACACAATTTGAATCCTACATTGACATGTTATAAATTTTTTTGATGAAAATTCTTGTTATTGAAATAACCAAAATATGTTCCGACCAAAAGCTAGCACCTTCACCTTGTAACAACTAACAACATTACTCAAAAAAAAAAAAAAAAAAAAAAAAAAAAAAACTTGGCATCCTAACATAGTACACATTTTGCAAAAAAAAAAAAAAAAAAAAAAAACAAAACAGGGCATGCGCCAAAACTAACCTGGGTAGTAACAAAAGCATGTGCATGCATCCCTAAGAGCTAATAGTGGCTACTACTTGGTGGTTAGAACCCATTCAAAAAAAGAAGTTTATGAATAACCTATTTTGCCACGATGGATTAAGTTTTAGTCCGATGATCCAAACGTACGTGCCATGCATCACTTAATTGATATGATTCCGAATTGGCTTGAAAAAGGTAACTACTATAATCGATAGGTGCAATCAATATCATTTCATATCTCCAATCTCGGGTACCATAATATATAGTACGAAAAATAAACACATAAAACTTATATAGTACAAAGCATATATAGATTGAAGTAACAAATAACCACTACATGCTTTTGTGGTCGTTGGAGGCTTGTAGCACAAAAGCTGATACAGTTCATTCACCTAACAAATATCAATATGGCTTCTCTCTTGTCACCTGTTGGTGTTGGCTCTAGTGATGGCCCATGCAAGTTCTGTATGTGTGCATGCATGGTCCAGCATCCGTGTAGGATTTTAAATCTGGATCACACTAGTCCACGATTTGGATCAGTTTATTATATACGAATGTACATGATTAAAACAAACTCAACATGCACACTGAGCGAAGGAATATCTCATATAGATTGGATTTGGATCCAAGAGGTATGCTGATTTGGCACAATAAGCACCATCATCATTGGTCCATTCCCAAATGATTTTTTCACGTTGATCGTTGAGCTAGTACAAGCACACATACACAACTATATACAGATCGATGCAAACTTACACGGATGCACAGTTCATCTTCATCACACCGTGCGTTTGTTAGCAGGATTTTATTCCTAACTTGGGTAATTAACACAAATTTAGTTTGTTCACAGAGCACGAAGTCATATTACTATGTCTGCTCCGATCATCTTCTCAGAGGCCGGCAAGCTGCCTGACGTTGATGGGCGAGACAACATCTGCGCCGCCGTGGAACGCCAGCCTTGCAATGATGATGTTGACGGCCGCCGTGGGATGATAGGCATCCCAGAACACGTAGCGCTCCCTGTCGTCGCACGGCGGCATGAATGGCAAACAAGTGACCTGCCCGCCATTCCTTCCGATGCCACAGCAGCCACGGTCGACGACACTGAACCCGAACGCCGCCGGGTCGCCAAGGATGGCTCTGAAAATCCGGAAGTTGTCGAGGTACGTGAGCCGGGCGCCGGGAAGTCCACCGCCGCCACCACCGCCGCCGGCGCCGGCGTTGTTGAGGCCGTCGAGCAATGCCCGGACGTTGGCATTGAATGGCAGCACGAGGTCGTCCACCTCCTGCGAGCACCGCCCGGCGACGCTCTGCGCCAGCACGCTCGGGATGCACCCCATGGATCCCACGCCGGCCACCACGAACCTCCGGCCGCCGGCGTTGTACAGCCTGGTGAGCTGCGCGGCGAGCTGGTGGACGAGGAGGTCGGCGAACTGCTGTGGGTTGTAGCGGCGTCGCGTGTCGTAGTTTGGCATCAGGTAGTTGTTCAGGTAGTCGTTGCTGCCCATCCCCACGAACAGAATGGAGCGTGACACCAAGCTTGTTGCCGCTGATGCGCCCATGGCGGCGGTGATTTGTGACACTGTTGATTCGAAGTTCTGGATCTGCTGGTTGAATGGGATCCGTCCAACCTGAATTATTGCAATTTGTGAAGTTGTGTTCTTTGGTCATTTGTTGGATATAAACACATCCATGCATGGCTGCCATGGTTTACTTACAAAGTTGCCACCGCTGTCGTCGAGGATCCCGGCGGCGGCAGAGGCGTAGTTGGCGCCCTGCAGCACTTCTTGGACGGAGGATGCTTGCGAGTAGGACGGCACCAGGGGCAGTCAAGCAGCTCGGCTACAAACATAGAACACAATGACGCTTTAGTTGACTGATATTCATCAAAACAAATAGTTCAATGATCATAACCTCCTATTCGATTTGTCAAAATAACTTTTGTATGCTTTAATATTTTCCGGAAGTTTTGGTAGTTGAGGGTAAAAATGATTTATGGGAAATTAAGATCAATCTCTTTGATATACCTATTACATAAAAGTAAACATTTTTTTTTTTTTTTTTGCAGAAATTGGGATTATCAACTCAGTGAAAAATAATGATCAGCAGTACTTCAGTGATCATCAACTCATTTCAAGTTGGTTGAATTCAGCTTCATTTCTAATGATCATCAACTTTGTTGTCCTGGTCAGATTAAATACTCGGTAAACTTTGAGTTATTTCTGCCCCTGTTACATAAACAAGTCAAACACGCATTCAACTACTACTGAACAGAAAAATAAAGTCACAAACACCAGAGAGGGCACTTCAGCTGCACCAAGGATTCAGTGATCTGTCAAGATAAGTTACTGCGTTCCATAAATAGAAGTGACCTGAATGAATTATAGAGTGCTTTCGTACTACCAGCACTAGATTATTAATGCGACTTGTTGATATTGTACTCTATCAATCTGACAAAGAAGTCCTACACTGTGATAGCCAATTCAATGCTTGTTAATTCAATCCGACAAGAAGTCTACAGCTACACTGCCTGTGTTTCTTGTTTTGTTTTAGTTGTGGACCAACATTATCACTTGGCAGCATATATGGTAGGGTAACAACATGAGACTAAACAAATTCTATGTGCAACTATACTTCTGCCAAAACTAGTTAAAGTCTCATTTGCTAATTTTCCATTTTCCCAGAACCATAATAATAGTATATGACATGACATTAGCTTTGGTCTAGCTTGACGCTACAGGAGCGACATATTTTCACCCAAAATCTATCCTAAACTCCAGGGATGAAGTTTTGAGCAGTGTTTTAAATACTAGGATCGAGTTGAGAATAGAAAAAAAAAGTGATTTCAGTAAAAAAAAAATGTACCAATATATTCAGAAGGTAAGCACTTATGAGAATTGGTCTTCAGAAACATGCATAAAGCAGACTGGACTCTCTTTTTACTATTTTTTTCTCCGAGAGAAATTAAGGAGCGGAATTGACTTGTGTATGACGACTGAGGTAGCCCAGCAACAAGCTCAGTAGTAAATATTTTCAGGCCAATTCCCCAAAGAACATCATATATACTTGCGTTTGCTAATTTAGACGACCAATGTGCCTATGTTAGCAAACGCAACGTACCGAGCTCGTCGACGATGGTGTAACCGTTGCAGAACCGTCCAGTGGGTCCGTCGGCGAAGTCGATGCCGTAGGGGAAGTAGTTGGCCTTAGCCAGCGACGCGAGGTTGTTGTTGTTGCCGCTGTCGATGAGCGAGTCCCCGAACACGAACAGCGCCGGCGCCAACGTCGTCCTCCCTCTCCGGTGGCCGCAGCGGCCAGGACGGCGACGAGCAGCAGCAGCAGCCAGTGCCCGACGAGGTCCGCGGCGGCCATCGGCATCGGCCGTACGTGTCAGACAGATGAAAGCAGAATGGACAGCGTGGTTGCAGATCGAGGGTCGAGGCTAGTAGTGAAGTGTGTGTGATGGCGAGCAGAGTTGTCTCTGCAGCAACAGGTAACAGCAGCTGGTAGGGAGAAGAGAAGTGTAAACTGTAGGAGCAAGCAACTGGAGAAGTGAAAGGAAGAGGAGATCGATGTGCATCTCGACAGATGGATGGAGAGTTATTATGTGGCATGGTATGGCATGGCCCTCATGGATCCTGCAGGTTCACGCGCCCGGTCCTCGTCGTTGTCGTACGTGTCGTGGTGATACGGTGTGGCCAAGCATGCAGATCGATCGATGCAGCGATGAATGATGAGTGAGCAGTAAATTTGTACGGTGGCGTACCGCCGGCCGGCCACCTGCCGTGCACTGCTGACGCCACCACGGCGTTTCGGCATGCGACTGAGAGTGCGAGCGAGCGAGGAGGGACCGGACCACCAGCCGACGGATGCAGTGTGATGATGGCTGCGATCGATCATCATGGAACTCAGAGGGCGGCAGCGCCGGCGTGCACCACCGTCTGCTACAACCATTTCGGGCGCGCACGCAAGCAGCCTGTACACTGCGCAGGGTGATCGTGGCGAGCGGGCCCTGACCTGATTATGATGACCCGGTCGCTCCACTCCGACCTGCATGCTGGCTGGCGGTGCATCTCTTCTTTCCACTGCGTGTGTAGTAACTACACGGCTATCGATCGATCACGCTGCACGGTAGGTGGTGCGCCACCATTCACTCTCCATCTTACTCCTCATCGATAGATCAGTCGGCACTTTGGAACCTCTTTCACAACGGCTCATCGTTCATATAGTAGAAATTGTATTCTGTTACTTGCTCCTACTTATCATCCTACCTACAAGTTGCCGACTTTAATCGTCCAGAGCGCCCACCGCAGGGGCGACTCGGGGCGACCACACCGCCGGTCCCTAGCCAGCCCCTTGATGCCTCCCCTCCGGCGCCATCGCGCCCTCCGGCGTGCGGCGGCGGCCACCGCCGGCGGAAAAACGGGTGTCGGCGGCGCAGCCACATCCCTCCTCTCTTCTCCAACCTCCCCTCTCTCCACGGTCTCCTTCTCCGGCATGGTGGCGGAGCTGGCCAGCCATTCATCAGATCCGGACCCGCCGTCCTCCGTTCCGGCGCCTTCACCTCTCCTTGCCCCTGCTCATGCGCCCGTAGTGGCGGCGGCTCAATCTTGGCGAATGGCCAAATCTGGATCGGACCCGGCCCGTGTGGCCTTGATGGGCCGCGGGCCGCGTCCGGTCGTCGGCTAGGTTGGGGGCCGCGCACCTCCTCCCCGTCGAAGGCGTCTTGAGCAGGAGTTGTTGTTGGCGGCGGCGGGTGCTTGGCTCGGTGGCCAGGTCAGCGGTGGACACCAGATCCACGCCCTTGGGGCGGATCGGCGGTGTGTCCTCGTTCGGTCTTGCGGCGGGCGGGTGCCCGCTGCGTCCTCGATCGGCCTCTTTACGCCGGCTGATCCGGTAGGCATTTCTAACCCATGGCGGCTGTTGCACGGGGGTGGTAAGTTGGGTGAAAGCTCTGCCTAGTAACACCAGGCCGGGCGGCGGTGGTATGTCGTGCCACTCTCTTTGTTGAAGGTGTCGTTGAAGCAACCGCGCCCGTGGGCGCCCAATAACCGGGTGAAAACCTAGCCTGGTTTCTCTAGGTCGACGGCGGTGGCAGTTGGCTCGTCATCGAAGCTGTTGTTCGTCATAGCCGGGATGTTGCTCTGCTGCAAAGCTCAAGTCGGAGATGGTGCGTAATGGCGTAACAGCTCGGTCGTTGGTGGGCAGCATATCGCACCAAGTGCTTTGTGTTATTGCCTTGGAAAAGCATTAGGTCTTCAATGATGGTGATTGTCCCATGTTTTCATTATCTTTTTAAGGTCGGGACAAAGCGTGTTTTGGTGGCTTAGTCTTGGCGTCGGTGATCTTATTCTAGAGGAGTGGACATCACGGAACAAGCTTGTTTATCGCATAGGACTACTCGAGCCCTTTGTTGGGGATGTAATTTTTTCCATCAATTTCTGTCTTTTTATTTTTCTTTTGTAATAATTTGGCCTGATTCTACCCATGGGTAGATGAAGTTGGATAGTTTCTATCCTTTATTAAAAAACAAGTTGCCCCTTTAATTTTGGTACCACTAAGTCTAATTCACTGGCAAGACAACTTAAGAGAAATTAAGCACCGTTAACTAAATATCCGTTATATCGACATATATTGATATATGTTAATTTGTTGTTGAAAATAACTGATGGAGTACGTCGTTTTAAGAGTGGGGAATATAGCGAAGAGCTAAACTACTTCGTTCATCTTTTGCTTTTTTTTTTTCATATAAGTTCCACATTTCTTTTTCGTGTTGTAGTTGGATCCCAGCTCCACTCTTTTTTTTCGAGAATGACCAAGATAACGCCGACGCTCATAACATGCACGCTGAAGATCTCTAGATTGGTTTTGGCTAATTGATGACATTCTAGGACTAATCTCTCTATGCTAAGTGTTTGATTTAGTTGGAGATTGGTCAAGCCAAGGTTGGTGCATGGTGGTCATGGTGGATGGGTCGAGGTGATCCAAATGATGATCAAGTGCATAACTTGAGTGGTTCGAGGATCAAAACGGGCTCAAAGCAAAGGTATATCCATAGGGCCATTTTGATTTTGCACTCAAGACACCATAGAGGGTGTGAGTGATTTAGGATAAGTCATACTATAAAGAGAGGAAAACTATCTTACATATCGTCCTCAAGTGTCTCTAGGTTCAAAATCATTTGCATGCATTCTAACCTAGAGAGCCAACCCAACCTTCGAAATTGATCGTGAAAATGCTAACACACGAGCACATGATGATGTACACGTGGTGGTGTTGGCACTTTTGCGAAGGCGGTGGTGTTTGCAGGGTTGAGATGGGTTTGGGTACGGTGGGATTCAGCGCTTTTGAGAAAATAAAACATCTATTTTCTATTGCGTCGGATGCATCGTGGTGGTGAAAACATGCTATTCCTTGTGCTCAAGTTGATATACTTGTTGGATAGCATGTCAAAGCAAAAGCGACGGAGAAACGGACGGTTTTTCGCAGCTTCGATGGTGGCCCGGGCGCCGCGAGATCCGGCCCGGGCCGGTCGGTCGGTGCTTCGATCAAACTTCGGTAAAGCATTTTTTACGGTCATGGAGTTTGACGGACGCGCATGCACGGAACCAGCGGACCGGACGCATGAGCTGGGGGGTCGGTCGTGGGCGGCTGCTTGTGCGGTGTGGCCGGACCCTCGCCCGGACTTATGGCGGTGAGTGCGGTCGACGCGTCGATGTCACAACCCACTTTTTAATGGGTCATTAATCACTGCGTGTTTGCGCCCGGGATCATGCCACAAACACGTCTATTAGTAACGGATGATGGTAAGCAGAATTAATAGTAAACCGAGCTATAGAAATATATGGTGGAAAGGGGCTTACGGGTTTACGCGAAGGGTCACCAAGCGGATTCACGATATCGAGTTGGCCAACCGAAGCGGTGGATTAACTATGACAACGTCCGTACTCTACGGCGGGACTTGTGCATGGATGAAATCTGGGCTTCAACGTCCTTCTCCTAAGCAAACACCATATGAACTCCTACGATACGCTGGTCCTATACCTTGTCGCCGATCTTACCTTCACATGTGCCGATATCCGTAAAATAGAGGGGTGAGTACAAAGCGTACTCAGCAAGTCCCAACCGGGGGTTGTAATTATTAAGGGTTTGGGCCCTAGCGAGTCTCTAAAACTGCTCTTGCTAGTTCGGATTATCTCATGTCATCACTTTGCTGTCATGACACCACAAAGGTTAGTCATCATCAAGGTGTATCTAATCATAGATGTTCAGGCCTAGCACTTGCCCATTCCAAGGTCGTGGCTATTGAATAGATTTAGTTAACTCTGCGAGAGGTTGTACACTTTCCCCACACGATAGGCGTAGTCTCTACCACCGTCATGGCCGACAAGCCTAACGAGATCCCATACCGGGCTCGGATGCCTCCTAGGTTTTCGGTATATCTTCTACCAAAGGTTTCTCGGGGGTTGGAGAATGAGAAGGTCACCCGGCATCCCATTAGCACTCGGCATTTGGATGATCACTTTCGGACCCGTCAACTTAATAATTAGGTGATCACGATAACATTGCGCCAAAAGTTTTTCGTGGAGGATCACAAAGCAACCACGCCAACGGACCATGGGGCCACTCTCCCCATATGCGCTCCCGATAGACCTTTTGCCTACCACGGCCACCTAGGCATACAATATACCTCGACCTAGCGGGTGTGAGATCAAGCCGCCCCATTCAGTGTGTGGCATGCGTAATATCACACTAGGTAGAAGGTCTATGAACCGGTCCTTAGGGAGGCGAGTATCTCTCCTTGAGGAATCCCCACTGGCGATTCCGTAGTAACCCATCTCACAATGAATTACTATCACCCACCTCTTTTGTTGGTTAGGGTTCATTAGGCGATCTTAGGTTATGCTTGATTACAAGCGTATGGCGTAGATAACGTGGATGATTCTTGTTGGCGGCCATTATCGAGTATATTATACCGCCAACTTATATCCAATTCATGAGAAAGGAGTAAACTTATGTTACATATACCTTTACTTCTAACCTAGTTCCACTTGTATTCGTAGAAATTATGTTTTGCGAGGTATAAAAGTGGAAAGCGGTACAAAATCACCAAATAAGTCGAAAAGCGCATCGAACAAAAGGCGCCAAGGAGAGGATCAAGCAAGAGGACCAAACCCGGCGCACAAAACTGGCCCATGCACCACCATAGGCCCAACATATGAGGGACAAAAGCGCAACGGGGAGAAGGCGGGGCCGGGAGGCCCCCCGACCCGTGGGCGGCCGGCGCAAAGGGGCGGCCGGCCCGAAAAAGTGGCGCTGGCTTCCCGCCCTTTCTATGGCGGTTTCGTCCGAAGGCCAAGGGGCGGTTGCATGTGGTGCGGCGTTGCGTTCCGCCAAATTTCCCTCGAAGCAAGGAGCACCCTCCATTCTCCTCCTCCCTCCACTATAAATTGAGGGGCACACTACACATTAGAACACACACATTCTACACTTGAGCTTCATCTTCCACACACATACTTTGTAGTAGTGTCCCTCTAGGTGTTCTCCACCTAGTTGTACAATTTAGAAAAGAGGAAGAGAGTGAGAGGAGAAGAGGAGAGGAAGAGCCGGGTTTGTCGGTTCGCCTCTCAACTTTTGTACCTCTACGGAGCCGACTCGATTCGAGTAACGTCGAGGGTTATCTTGTGGCAATTCTAATATTATTGTTTTACTAAATTCAGTATTTATTTATTTTACTTGCCGGATCTCCGTTCGTAGAAGGTTCTAGTTTTTAGCGCCAAAACTAGTTTCAGTATCGCTAAGCGTAGGCGTGGTGTCTAGGCTAGAGTTTACCCGAGATTGCGCCCAACACTACGGAATAGTTGTGGTAGCCCCGGGAGGTGACAGCTCCGACCAGGCCTTTGTAGTCCACCACGTGCGGGTTGGTGTTTTTCGTAGAGCTTTTGGTGGCCTTCCCGATTACCGTTCCCGTCTTTTTCGAGAATCGGAAAGGTCAGCGCTCCCGAAGCAAGTGGAATTTAGTAAGCTTGAACTTTAGTAATTTAGTAATTTTGGGAAAACCCTAGAGAACCCCTTTCCTCCTACCAAAAATATTATTCCTACCCCTGTCTTGGACGACCTTAATTCTTCCTAGTTCACTTCTCGATTTCCCGTGGAAATCGATACCCTGAATACTCGGGTGAAAGCTACAACGGTACTTTCCATGCGCTTGCGGATTTATTCGTGTGCGTTAAAAAATACCAACAAGCTTTACGGCGCCGTTGCGGGAACGGTAGCTGTTCTAGGATCGAACCCAAGTCATCCGTGTATCCTTTTATTTTTACCATCACCACATTCACCTCACCCCTACCATCAATCACCACCACCAAATGGATTCCACTCCTATTCATAAATTTTTCGCACCAAAGGGCGAGTTCGTAGAACCACCACGGTCGTCAAAACCTATCACGACTTACGGCTATGAACTCCGTCCCGGCTTTATAGCCATGGTCATGGACCAACCCTTCTCTAGGCACGAAGATGAAAATCCTTACACTCACCTTCGAGAATTTGAGCATTTGTGTTCTTGCCTTCATATTGATGGCATGGCGCATGAGACCCTCAAATGGAAATTGTTTCCATTCTCCCTTTTGGGAAGAGCAAAACAATGGTATGCGCTCACACCGTTGGTGGAGTACATGGGAATTGGGATGAACCGGGATAAGTTTTGTCTTGCTTTCTTCCCGATTCCCAAGTTTGCTGCCCTTCGTTTAGAAATTCTTAGCTTTTCGACAAAAGGAGAAGGAGACCTTAGGAGCAGCTTGGGCTAGGTTCACAAATCTTATAAATACAGGCCCAAACCTCTCTTTGCGGACCACATCCTTTCCGACCCACTTTCACCTTGGTCTTAGCAAAAAGCTGCTCTCCACCTTGACATTTCTTCCGGAGGCTCATTTAAACACATGACCATTAGTGAGGGAAGGTCATTCTTGAAAGAATTTTTGAAAACACCCCTTACATCAATATATATGATGAATCTCTGAAGAAATAATAGAGTCAAGTCGACCAAAAAGAGGAGGCACTCGCGAACCCGAATCTCGAAACCCCTTCAACCCTTTCCCACGATCGGGTTGTCATAGAACCTCCCACTAAGGGAACACACCATAATGTTGAGGATGACGAACCACATCCCTCTTCATTTCCCTTTGAATTCGAGGAAGATCTTTTTGAAGATTTTGGGAATGCCTCGAATTTGCCGGTTCAAGTGAGACCTCTAGTGCATTCTGCACCGACTCCGGAAGATGAGCCCTTCCAAATGGAACACATTAAAGGGCTCTCGGCCATTATGAGTTGTGAATGGTTAGTAGAAACAGAGCTATCCACCGAGGTAGCCCGAGTCATTGCCATATTAGATGTCTTTTCATGTAAATTCATGGAAACCACCATAGAGGCTCACTATAGTCCTACCGTTGGGATAAACATCATTTCAAAACTTTTTGGCCGAAAAACTTTTGCCCCAACGAATCCGTGAGCCCATCTCGTAAGCTTTTGAGAACTCCTTCGGGACTCACTCTTGAAAGTTATGGGATCCTAAGGTCTATCCCTTTGTGCATAAATGGCTCGACTATAAGCTAGATTTTCATATCTACGACCTCTCGAGACATGTCCCTCCTAGTTGGTTTACCACTAGACACCTTTGTTTAAGGAAAGACCAAAACAGGATCTCTTAAATTTAAAACTTGGAAACTCTTCTATCGATGTCCCGCTTTCACGCTCACACAATGCGATAGTAGAACCCAAACCCAAACGAGACCCTATGGAGGATGTTATGATGGCCTACCTAGAAGACTTGACCGAACCGGCTCTAGACATTGAAAACTTTATTCAAGAAGAAGAAGAGTTTGGCGAGAACCCATTGAGCTAGGCGAATCTGAAGTGCCATCAAAACCACCTATCGAGCTTAAGGACCTTCCTCCTGGCCTAAGATATGTCTTTCTAGATAATAACCCTGAAACTCCTGCCATCATAAGTGACAAACTCTCCCAAGAACAAACCCAAAAACTTGTCACTGTCCTAGAAAGACATAAATCGGTCATAGGCTACTCGCTTGAGGACCTAAAAGGGATTAGCCCCATGCTCTGCACTCATAGAATCCCCACTGATCCAGACTCTTCACCATCTAGGGAACCCCAGCGGAGACTTAACAATGCTATGCGGGAGGTTGTTAAGAAAGAGGTCCTTAGACTCTTGCACGCCGGGATTATCTATCCCGTGCCACATAGCGAGTGGGTCAGCCCTATCCAGGTCGTACCGAAGAAAGGAGGTATGACAGTCGTTGAAAATGAAAAGAACGAACTTATCCCTCAACGAGCTATCACGGGGTGGCGGATGTGCATAGATTACCGGAAACTTAACAAGGCCACTAAGAAGGACCATTTCCCATTACCGTTCATTGACGAAATGTTAGAACGTCTTGCGAACCACTCCTTCTTTTGTTTCCTTGACGGGTACTCCGGATATCATCAAATCCCGATCCACCCCGAGGACCAAAGTAAGACTACCTTCACATGCCCCTATGGAACTTACGCATACCGACGGATGTCGTTCGGTTTATGCAATGCTCCAGCTGCTTTCCAACGGTGCATGATGTCTATCTTCTCAGACATGATCGAGAAAATCATGGAGGTGTTCATGGACGATTTCACCGTCTATGGCAAAACCTTCAGCGATTGTCTAGAGAATTTAGAAAAAGTCTTACAACGATGCGAAGAAAAGGACTTAGTCCTGAACTGGGAAAAATGTCATTTTATGGTCCAGGAAGGGATAGTGCTAGGACACAAGGTGTCTGCTCGTGGGACAGAAGTGGACAAAGCAAAAATAGATGTCATTGAACAACTTCCACCTCCCACAAATGTGAAAGGCATTCGTAGCTTTTTAGGCCATGCGAGGGGGTTCTATAGGCGTTTCATCAAAGATTTTTCTCAAATTGCTAGACCCCTGACTAACCTTTTAGCTAAAGATGCTCCTTTCATTTTTAACAATGAGTGCCATGAAGCTTTTCAAATCCTGAAAAATGCACTCATTTCAGCTCCAATCATCCAACCACCTGATTGGAAGTTGCCCTTTGAAATCATGTGTGATGCTAGCGACTTTACTGTTGGTGCTGTTTTGGGCCAAACAAAAGATAGAAAACATTATGCCATATCCTATGCTAGCAAAACTTTGTGCGGGGCACAGCTGAATTATGCCACAACTGAGAAGGAGTTGTTGGCTGTGATCTTTGCAATAGACAAGTTTAGATCTTATTTAGTGGGGACAAAGGTAATTGTTTATACAGACCATGCTGCACTCAAATACCTCCTCACTAAGAAAGATGCTAAACCCCGACTAATCCGATGGATTCTTCTACTCCAAGAGTTTGATTTAGAAATAAGAGATAAGAAAGGAGTAGAAAACTTCGGTAGCCGACCACTTGTCTAAACTTCATCATAGGGATGCACATGAGTTACCCATTAATGATTATCGAGAGGCGACACCCTTCATGATAAATGGACTCGTATCCATGGTATGCAAATATTGTCAACTATATAGTTGCGGGATATGTTCCACCGGGGGGGGAGGAGGTGGGTGGCTCAAGCACCAAAGTCGTTGCCACTTGTGGGATGACCCGTACCTCTACCGAGTCTGTGCTGATGGGCTACTGAGAAGATGTGTCCCAATGGTGGAAGGCATAAAGATCATAGAAAGATGTCATGCATCACCATATGGAGGCCACTACGGAGCATTCCGTACACATGCCAAGATCCGGCGAGGCGGCTTCTTCGGCCAACAATGTACAAAGACACACAGGAATTTGTCAAAAGATGTGTCGGATGCCGGAAGCACGGAAACATCAATGCTTTCGACAAGCAATGCCACTCATGAACAACCTCCAAGTGGAATTGTTTGATGTGCGGGGATAGACTTCATGGGACCATTCCCAAGATCCGGAGATTCTGAATACATCTTGATCGCGATGGATTATGTCTCCAAGTGGGTAGAGGCACTACCTTGCCGAACCAACGATGCAAAGCACTCCAAAAAGATGTTCCATGAAGTGATATTCCCACGGTTTGGAACACCCCGACCGGGTCATAAGTGACGGAGGGTCACACTTCATCGACAAGACCTTCGGGAATTCCTAGCCGAGTATGGAGTCAAGCACAATGTTTCAACTCCATACCATCCCCAAACAAACGGTCAAGCGAGAAACATCAAATAAGCAAATAAAGAACATCCTACGTGAAGACCGTGGATGAGATGGGGAAGAAATGGAGGTACCGGCTACATGATGCACTATGGGCATACCGAAGGCGCATACAAGACACCCATAGGCATGTCACCATATCAGGTGGTGTATGGAAAAACATGTCATCTACGTGGAGTTGGAGTTTGAGCCCATTGGGCCATCAAAAATGGAATATGGATCTCCACCTAGCGGTAAGAAGAGACAAATGCAAATGTCGAGTTAGAGGAATGGAGAGAAAAAGCATACCACAACTCCAAGATCTACAAAGAAAGAACAAAGAGGTGGCATGACAAGAGGATAAAACACAAAGAGTTTACACACGGAGATAAAGTCTTGATGTTCAACTCAAGGGTGAAACTCTTTGGTCATGGAAAACTTCGGAGTAAGTGGGAAGGGCCATTTAAAGTAATGAAACCTCGGCACATGGTGCCGTCACACTCCAAGATGATGAAGGTAATGTATTCAAGGTAAATGGCCATCGTTTAAAAGTTTTCTATGAACCCCAAATTGAAGAAATTGACATGATTGAATTCTTTGCAATTTAGTATCAATCTAGTAATTCAATCTTGTCCAAAAAAAAAATAACATAGAGTCTAGAATAATTCATTAATCAAATAAATATCTGACTCTCTGGTGTTTTTCCACCAGAAGGGTCCCTGTTATTTTCACTTGTCTTTTGTCTTTGAATAAAAATAGATATAGCTCCAAAGAAGTGTGGGGGTGTGCAACATTCCATTGAAGAATAGAAAGCACCGAACCACATCATGAACTGGTGGAGGAACACGTACAAAACTCGGAGTACGAGGCACAGTTGGTGTTCTAGCGCCACATGGGGGTACTACCCCCTAACCCATAGGCCATCGGCTAGCTTGGGGGAGGACCCCCACGGAGGTAAGTACCTACCTCCCCTGTCATTTTATTTTATCTCTTAGTTTTTCATTTTCATTTCCTTTAAAAAATGAAAAGAAAAAAAAATATGATTCCACTCCAATATGTAGTATAAGGATGCTTAATTTCTCTAAAGTTGAAATGATGAATAGTTGCTCTGTCTATAGTTCAATGTGCACCTAGTTCATAACATTGTATCCCCAATGTTTAAGTTTATTGGCTTAACTTGTCTTGTCCTAAAACTTAATGAATTGTGGGTATGCAAACACATGATTCTTCTCTAAGCTATTGCGGATATGATATGGTAAAAATAGAATCTACTATGATTTTGTTCTAAAGAGATTCATCATTCGGAGAATAATTTCCAAAATTCCTTAAATGATCAAAATTCTCATGATAGCCTATGTGAGACACACTGTCATACGCTTTTGATCAAGATTCACATTGCCAAAAATAGGTTATGGGCTAAGCTAGAAAAAATGGACATGTGTCAGAAAAAAGAAAATAAAACAATGGGTACTTCGATGCCGCCTAAAAAAAAAAAAAAAAGAGAGAAGAATAATAGACAAGTGTCCGAGGGCGAGTAGAGCCCACTTCTCTAAAAAGAAATAAGAGCTAGCCCATACCTTATCAAAAAGAAATAAAATTTTGCTTGCACATCTTGATCAAGGCTTATGACTTGTTTCTCCTTATGGTTTGCACACGAGATGATTTAAGGAATCATTATGAAAATCTCCGCATGAATAATCAATCAAAGAATGAATGACTAGTGTTTCTATGAAAACCGTTCTATCTTGCAATAACCCAAGAGTTTGGAAAATGTTATAAGCCCCATATGATTTAAGTAAACAAGGATAGATAAAAAAATGCCAATTTATTTAAACAACGGAAGAATACTTTATTATGAGCATGGTACATTTTGAAATATATCGGCATTGTAGCAACTCCTGATCAACAACCAAACACTTAGCTATTTGCTCGGGACGAGCAAAGGTTAAGCTTGGGGGAACTTGTTGGCGGCCATTATCGAGTATATTATACCGCCAACTTATATCCAATTCATGAGAAAGGAGTAAACTTATGTTACATATACCTTTACTTCTAACCTAGTTCCACTTGTATTCGTAGAAATTACGTTTTGCGGTATAAAAGTGGAAAGCAGTACAAAATCACCAAATAAGTCGAAAGCGCATCGAACAAAAGACGCCAAGGAGAGGATCAAGCAAGAGGACCAAACGCGCACAAACCGGCCCATGCACCACCATAGGCCCAACATATGAGGGACAAAACGCGTGCAGGGCGGGGAGAAGGCGGGGCCGGGAGGCCGACCCAGGGGCGGCCGGCGCGCAAAGGGGCGGCCGGCCCCCGAAAAGTGGCGCGGCTTCCCGCCCTTTCTATGGCGGTTTCGTCCGAAGGCCAAGGGGCGGTTGCATGTGGTGCGACGTTGCGTTCCCGCCAAATTTCCCTCGAAGCAAGGAGCACCCTCCATTCTCCTCCTCCCTCCACTATAAATTGAGGGGCACACTACACATTAGAACACACACATTCTACACTTGAGCTTCATCTTCCACACACATACTTTGTAGTAGTGTCCCTCTAGGTGTTCTCCACCTAGTTGTACAATTTAGAAAAAGAGGAAGAGAGTGAGAGGAGAAGAGGAGAGGAAGAGCCGGGTTTGTCGGTTACGCCTCAACTTTTTGTACCTCTACAGAGCCGACTCGATTCGAGTAACGTCAGGTTATCTTGTGGCAATTCTAATATTATTGTTTTACTAAATTCAGTATTTATTTATTTTACTTGCGGATCTCCGTTCGGCCGAAGGTTCTAGTTTTTAGCGCAAAACTAGTTTCAGTATCCGCTAAGCGTAGGCGTGGTGTCTAGGCTAGAGTTTACGAGATTGCGCCCAACACTACGGAATAGTTGTGGTAGCCCCGGAGGTGACAGCTCCGACCGGGCCTTTGTAGTCCACCACGCACGGGTTGGTGTTTTTTCGTAGAGCTTTTGGTGGCCTTCCCGATTACCGTTCCCGGTCTTTTCGAGAATCGGAAAGGTCTTTGCTCCGAAGCAAGTGGAATTTAGTAAGCCTGAACTTTAGTAATTTAGTAATTTTGGGAAAACCCTAGAGAACCCCTTTCCTCCTACCAAAAATATTATTCCTACCTGTCTTGGGCGACCTTAATTCTTCCTAGTTCACTTCTCGTTCCCCGTGGAAATCGATACCCTGAATACTCGGGTGAAAGCTACAACGGTACTTTCCGTGCGCTTTGCGGATTTATCGTGTCGTTAAAAAATACCAACAATTACGTCATCCGGCTTAGCTCCTAGCTACGTTATCGGGGCTCATACCACTATTTACTAATCGATTATCATATCATCATTATATCACCATATTAATTAAGGTCATGATTAGGGGTAAGGACTTGCCTGGGAGGTTCTTACGAATCGGCACGGCGTCGAACGTCTCTAGCTTCACTTCGGACGGGAGCTCCTAATCGGGTCGTCGAATCTACTTGCGACTGGCGATAAACCTAGCTCGAACTATAACATATAAAACAAACATAGAACATTATGGTGGCAATGGGTTAGATGCATAGAGCTAGATTTTAGATGAATTATGGAAGTCGTTTCACGTGAAACGGAGTTAAATCGCATGAGATATAGATTTTATAATATTAATCCCCAATTAAATCTTTAGGGTAATATTATAATATAATTTTATCATGTAACAAAATTGGAACTAATTACATGATAAAATTATATAAACCAAATAATGAATTTACAAATTTTTTCGGGAATTTTTTTCGACACGGGAAGATGTACTTATAATAGTCACGTGTACAAACACCGGTGTACATAGCATTTGTCTCTGTGTACGAAGAGCACCCATACACGTGGGTGCCACGTGGGTCCACGTGGACGCCACGGTGGCTGCCACATGTGTGCCACGAGTGCTACCGTGCTGCCCTAATGGCCGTGACGGTGGGGAAACGGAACGACGTCGTGGCGGCTTTCCATTGGTCGGCGCCTTGGCGGCGTTATGGTAACGGGGACGCCGTCGGATCGGTTCCTACCCGCCGTCTTTCTGCGGTGGCGCTCCGCCAGGTTCCGGGCCGAATGTGGCGGTGCTCCTCCTTTGCTTTCGCCCGCGCGGTCCCATTGATACCTCCCGCCACCCCAAACTCGATGACGTACTTTGGGGGAGGCCATATGGAGGCGACTCCACGGCGGCGGCGTCATGGGCGGAGTCCGGCGGCGGCGGCTCAAGGCGAGGCTCCACAGTACTACAAGACATAATTTGTGAAGGAAAACAAAGGGGAGAGGCTAGGAGACTTTACCGGCCCACCAATTTCACCCGGTACCGGTTGCAATCGACGGCGGGCGCGGGAAGTCCTCCTCGGCGGCGGTGGAGCTCCGATTTGGGGAAAACTCGAGCATGGCGTCGAGAGTGGGGGGAAGGGAGGAAGCCGAGGTGCGACGCGCTGCGTCCCGGCCCTTAGCGGAGCTTCTTGAGGCGAGGGCGAAGCTCGATTCGAGGCCGGAGGGGCCTATTTATAGGCCGGGCGGCGGCGTCCTCCCCGGCGGGGATATTTTCTAACTCGATCTTTTCCGACCATCCCACGCGCTGGTATCGCCTTCACCGGTGCTCGGCAGTCGCTCATAACTTTCCGGCGTCCTCCCTTGCCCACCGTGGAGGCGGGCGGGTCGCCGTGTCATGTCATATGGCGGCGCTGGCCGCCGGCCACCATGGCGGCAAGGTGGGCAAGTGGCATCCCCGTGTCCTTTGACTCGATCTACTATGCGCTCGGGCGTTTGTTGGGACAGTGCGGCGCGTGGCGCTCAAGATACCCCCGGCGTGTCCCGGCCGCCGACTCTCCCCGTAGGGGTCGGCGGCGTGGCCCAAGACGGTTGATGGTGGCGCTAATGCGCATTGAAGGCCATCCCCGCCGTCTTTGGTTCCGGTGGCGATGCGGTGGCTCCGGGATGGCGCCCGGTGGTGCCCCGTGTGCGGAGGTCGTCCCCCGCGGTGGCCGAGGGCCGCGGTGTTTCAGCGTCGCGACGTGGTCGGAGGAAGGGACGGAGGCGACCTCGGGTCCCACTCATCGCGTGTGAGGAGGGGAAGGCCGGGCTGGCTAGCCGGGCCGTGGTGTTCGGCTCCCCCTTTTGGGCCGGCCCGCTCGCACGGTAGAGAAAGGAAGGAAGGAGTGGTAAATTTGGGCCGGGCCAGAGGAGGAGGGAAGAGGAAGGAAGTGAGCCCGTGAACTCTTGGTTATTTTCTTTCTCTTTCCATTTTTCTTTTCTCCCATTTCTCTTCTTTCCTTTATTCATTCTTCCCCACTATTTTATGTGTGTCATATATAAATATTTATACAAGCACATGAGCCTATATTCCCTTGACTTTCACCAAGGAGAATATTTGATCAATTGTGCTCATGCAAATATAAATATATATGTACACACATTTTCCCGTTCTTACTATTTCATGTGTGACATATACACATATATTTTATAAATATTTTCACCAAAGCACTTTTATATTCCCAGGACTTATTTGTCGAGAATATTTGTTTATTGTGCTTATGAAGAATATTCATATATATGTTCTAGGCACACGCGTGTTTTCGGTATTTATTATTCCCGAGAGAAAACTTGTAAATCATTCTCACGCATTTACTTCCATAAAGAAAATCTAGAAGTTACCTTGCATCCTTTGCGACCATAAAGCTCTTCAAGCAACAAACAAGAGTTCCTACTTTCTAGATGGTGAGGGTTTGAATGCAGGTTTTTCGGAAACGGGGTTTTGGTTTGGCGGAAAATAAATCCAGTTTTAGTTGTAATTCGAAAAGTTCAAATTTTTAGTGATTTTTAAAATGATGCAAAAACACAGGTGTTACATCCGGTCAACCTGCAGAGAGCGTGTTTTGCTCCCCAACGGTTGGATTTCGTGGTGGGGGCTATATATATGTGTTTGGCCGGCATTATGAGGCCTCTTGGTCATTTGAAATCATTCCTAACACCTCTAGAGCTGAGCACACTTCCTCCTCCTCACTCCCATTGCTTGTGAGCATCATTCTAGTGAGTTGAGGTGATTCAAGTGCGCTTTGCTTTGATCTTTGCATCTAGTGGCACTTGGGGATCGTTGTGAGCCGTGGATTTCCTTTTTGCTCTTGGAGAGCACCACTCCTAGCTGGCTTGGTGATTGGTGGAGGCATTGGCAAGAGAAGGAGATTGTTCTTGGCCACCTCCGGTTGATTTGTGAGAAGACCGTGCATCCTCGTCGGGACGACAAATTGCAAGTAATACATTGATCGTTTCTTGGGTATCTCTCATTTGCTTTGGGTGCAAGTAGCCTAAAGGCACTTGGCTAGGAGTGAGCTCTACCTTGCCCCACACGTGAGAAGGTCAAGACAACGGAGACTAGCTTGAGGGTGCTCAAGTGAACCGGATTAAATCTCTTGACTCCACTTTGTGTGATTGTTGTCTCTTGGTGATTGGCTTCAATTTGGTTATCTCATTGTATCATCCTTGGTGATCGGATTGACTAGCCTCGACATTATGGTATATCACTTCTACACTCTTGCATTACCTTCATATATATTGTGCTAGTGTAGTTTGAGTAGACTTGCTTAGTTTGCTAGAGTAATTAGCTTGTTCACCTAGTGGTAAAGTAGAAGCTTTGCCCTTTGTGTGAATTAGAGACTATAGCAACTAGAATTGTCAATAGGAATTGGCGACAAGTCGAGCTAGAGCAAACGCTTATATCGCCATTTGTTATTCTCACAAGTTTATTTAGTGTTTTGTAGAAATTTTTATTAGACTATTCACCCCCCCCCTCTAGCCATTTAGGACCTTTCACACGCACATTCAAACCTATGAACACATGCACTCACACTCAAACCTATGAACACACGTACACAAACCCTACCCATATGAGCACCTCTAAAGGGGTGAAAGCACCATGCAGATCTGAAGATTCCAAGTCACCATTAGCAGCTCATTTGTCAAAGGAAACCATGCAGATCTGAAGATTCCCGAAGTCACCATTGACGCCTCATTTGTCGACGGAAACCATGCAAATCTAAAGATTCCCGAAGTCACCATTGGCACCTCATTTGTCGATGGAAACATCGCATACCACTTAACGCATAATAAATCCTAGAAAAAGGTGCAAGCACCAGGATTTGAGCCTGGTCGGTAGTGTCCCACCAGACCGTCCTACCATTCGACTACGAGCCAATTCGCTCCTAGCCACAATATCAGCTATATGGGCCAATACTCGGCAAGGGCCGAACATGTACATCCCTGTGGGCCTAAGATGGGAAGCTAACAAGGAGTATAAAGGAAGATAACACAGGAGATTGGGCGAGGAAATCAATTATCAATCAAATAGAACACTCTTCCACTACTAGCTATTGTTCTTCTTCCCAACTCTCCCTGCTCCTCACTATATACTATTTCTCTACTCGATTCCTCCTTCTTGCTGATTCCAAACCTCCCTCTCCCTGAGGTGTTGTACCCTGCTTGATTTGAATCGATATGGCTCATTTGAAAGCACACTCTCAAGATGCTTGTGGAGCTCCTTGGCCTGGCATGATCCGAAATCTAGATCAACATCCTCATAGCATCAAACAATAGCACTTTCCTTGTTCTCAATTGTTGACTCGTCTATAGTCTCAGTATATGTCTTCATCACAGGTTGTGAGATTTGCTTGTAGCTGCAGTTTATCAACTCACCGGAACAAGTGCTCTCATTCTGCATCTCTTCTCGGTCTACACACTATGGACAACATTAGTGATTAGTGTGCTCCAGTAGAAGAAGAATTAATGTACATTGCTCCGGTAGTATGAAGACGATCTGCATGGAAACCGCAAGATGTAATAGTACTTAAATGACCGGAACACTAATCACTAATACTATTGTTCTTCTTTCGAACTCTCCCTGCTCCTCACAAAATAGTAGTAACATTAGTGTACTATGAGCCTGTTTGGGGTGTTACACAAATAGTAGTCACAAAATAGTAGTAACATTAATTAAAAAAAGAGTAGTAACACAACCTAATGATACTATTTGTGTACTATGAGCCTGTTTGGGGTGGCTCCAACTCGGATGGAGCTGCTCCACTCTAAAACTCAGGTGGAGCTGACTCCACTCTAAAACTCTAAACTCAAATTGGGGTGTTTGGCTACGACTCCATCCTCCATGTGGATCCCACCTATTAGCTCAATTTTCCCTTTCTTCCAATCTTCCCCAACTGTGCACACTAGGCTCCCCCTCTCGATCGTCTTGAGTGCCATCGTGGAAGGAGAGCGTCGGGCGGTGGTTGTGTGGCGGGCGCATCTCGTGACGGCCGGTCTTGTGCGGCCGCCGAGGGTTGGGGCTTGCAGAACAACGGGCCGCCGAGAGGAACAACGGGATGCACGGACTAGTGGCCGCCAAGAGGAACAAATGCGGGCCGGGCAGTGGGGAGGAGAGGGGCTGCGGGCAGGGGGGGGCGGGCGGGGGGTCCGCGACGCCGGCTGTGCTGGCCCGTCGGTGAGGGCCCTGGGCTGTGGAACTTGGCGCCGCCGAGAAGAACAACATGCGCCCGACAAGTGGGGAGGAGAGGGGCTAGAGGGGCTCACGGGCAGGGCGGCGCGGTGGTGTCCGCGCGGCCAAGCTACGGCCGGCCGACGAGGGGCGGGGCCTATGGAACTTGGGCGCCGCCGAGAGGAGAAACAGGGCGCCGGTAATGGGGAAGAGACAGGGGAAGGGCTTGGCAGGGGGGCGGGGGGTGGGCGTCCGTGGCGGGCCGGGGGCCGACGAGGTCCTGGGCTATGGAGGCGACGATGCCGACGGCTAGTGGTGGGGGTGGGTGCGGCGGCGGTAGTGGTGGAGGAAGTCAAATCCAAGCGCCCGACGGACACGCGAGGGAGGGAAGGGAGTTGCGGTGTGAGGGAATAGAAGAGAATGAATCATTATTTTCCACTTATGGATGGCGTGGAGGGTAATTGCCTACCAACTCCATGTCTACTTTCATATTAAATAGTTCTCGAGCAGCAAAGGAGGATTTGCACTATAGCTCCAGAGTTGAGGCTGCTCCATGGAGTTCGAGTCGGGGTGTTTGGGTGGCTCTACCCGACTCCACCCCTCGAGTTCGGCTCTAGAGCCACCCCAACCACGCCCTATAAATGCTACTATTTTTATTATTATATTTTGTTATAGTTAAAATGATCTTCTCAAGAAGCGAGAACGACACTTGTTATATGGCTAAGGATTACTAGTTATCTCAGGTTAATTTCTATCTCAATATTTATATTTTAAAATAAAAATCTATATTTTGAGTTGGTCTATAGGAGGAGGGTCAGCAAGAGCCAAGAGACCGACCTGCTTAGGTTTCTCTGCTTACCACTGCTACGTTTTTCTACTGCTAAGTAACAACATCTCCAAAAGTTTCAAACAAAAAAATCAGACAGATTTGGCCCTTTAGATGTTTTTATTTTTAAGTGATTTTTTATTTTCTAAAATAACAAAAAAAAATGGTTGAAACACTATAAATTTATACTCCGAAAAATATAGCTAATAACAATTCTAAAAATGGGGTGTCCTCCGTCCATCTGGAGTAATTTGGATCCTATTGTACATGTTCATGATTTGTGTCTTAGTTATTTGGAGTTATTTGAGATAGAAGATGAGCTGACGTGCCTCTTTTACACTTTAATAAGGAGAGTATAATAATGGGTTTTATATTTTAATAAAACGACAAAAAAGACTGAAATCGTCACAAAGGAGGAAGGCCCCTGCACTTTGAAGCTGGGCTCAGCCCATGTAGGAAGACCATTCCAGCCCGGTCCATCCCGGCCCACTTCTCACCTGACTGAGTGGCGTCTTCCTTCCTCCTCCCTTCTTCCCCAAGACCGAAAAAAAAGGGCAAAAGCGAAACGAATCCAGGTGACCAACGAACCGGCGGCGGCGATGGGGATCGGTGACCACTTCGAGGGCGTGAAGCAGCACTGGGCGAGCAACTTCGCCTTCCTCGACTACTTCAAGAAGGTCTACGGCCGCGCAGAGCCCCTCCCCAAGTGGACCGAAGCCGACGTCCGCGAGTTCATCGCCTCCGACCCGGTCTACGGGCCCCAGGTCGGCGATCCCCTCCCCTCCCTTCCCTCTTCCCCCTCGCCTCGGCTTTCATCTCCTCTGACCACAGATGCGGTTGGTTTCCGCAGCTCAAGGCCCTGCGGAAGTCGAGGAAGTTCGCGCTCGCGTGGGGCCTCGTCGGTGCCCTGCACCTCGGCGGCGTCGCGCTCAAGTACTCCAAGGCGCCGCACGGTATGATGACGGGTGCCTTTGCGGCGATTTGTGGTTGCCAGGTTTTTCCAGATCGGTTGTCACATCGGTTTGGTTGTTGCTGATCGGCGGCATTTGTGGGTGCCTGTGATTGACTGCAGGTGTCCTGCTGGCGACCGGGTTCGGGGCGATCACCGGCGCCGTGCTGGGATCCGAGGTGGCCGAGCACTGGTACGGGCTCTACAAGATTGACAAGCCGGGGGCCAACCTTAGGTTCATCTACTGGTGGGAGGACAAGGTCTCAGGTCTGTTCTGTTCCTCTTGTGTTTTCTTGTCCTCCCCTTCCTGATATCATGATCCAGTTCCTGTTTAGTATATTAGGTTATTAATTCTGTAGGGATGCGATGTCTAGTTGTAATTGTGGATTACAATGTTGAAATAATGATGTGGTTGTGCCAGTTTCAGCGCAGCTAATCTTACTTGACCAACTATATGATATACTGTGTTAAGCTACTTTGCTAACCTTTTGTGCAAGTTACAAATTGTACATGGTATTCTAGTTTTGTCTATTTAATTGAAATAAGTCTGCTAAGTTTTTAAAATAAATTTTGTGTTAATCCCCAGTTTCATCCACATCTCTTTTTCCGACCAAATCAATGATTACTTTCTGGAAACACTTCCCACTCATTTTACAGAATGTTCTTTTCTCAGACCTACAAATTGTAGGTTAGTATAATATTTACAGATGCTTTATGATCAGTCAGAATTTATGCATCTGAAAAACACTCTTTAGTCTTTTCACCTCATATCTATTACCACTGTTGTAAGTGGTTGAATCAGAACCCGTTTTATGTGTCTGAGAACTAAAGCTGCACCTAATTTAGAAGTACCCCTAGTGATGACTGATGACTGATGACTGATGACTTATCAATCTTAGTGGGATTCTTGAGCTACCTCATTAAACTGAAACAATGAAGCCACAGATCCATTCTAAATTTGTGTGCAAACTGTAGCTAGTACAGCAAATATAGTGCTCTGTAGTAGTTTTTCCTTTTTGGTTTACAAGATTGGAGATTCCTTGTTTCTTCTAATTGTTCTTTTTCTTTTCCTTCCATGAACAGGCCAGAAGAGTTGAACCATGTTGAATGATGCCTATTTTGAGCATACCAGTTTGACAAAACATTGATGCCTCTTATGTGGAATCCTTAGTCTTGTTTCCTAGTTTTCTCTAATAAGGTGCGTATTGGTTGTGGAAACCAACTGGACAATGTATTTTCATCTCTGTCATGAGTGATGTTTATCCTTGGTACTTAACAATGTTCATGGTCACTCTGGTGTAAACATCAAATCCGTTTTCAATATATGTTTTCTCAAACTACTACTTCTCTGTCAGTAGTTACAATCTCAGAAATCAAAAGGCTGCACACTGCATTTGAAACACTTGGCTTTCATGTATGCATAGGTGTTTTTAGGTCTGAAGCTCTATGTCCATTTCAGAAATTGCAGTTTCTTCTAGCCCGATAAGTGATTTTGATTCATATCATTATTCTCATTTTAGGAGGAAAAATTGAATGCTATATTCTTGCCTGATGATAAGAATGTCATGTTTATGTTGTAAGGATTGCTGTATCTGTTTCACATATATGCATGTATTGTCAGTCATCGACTCATCGTTCCTTGGTAGATGTATACTTAACTATACGGATGTTGTCCTGTTTACTGACCAAGTTTACAGTGTTCATTCCACCCCTGCTACAGTTGTAGCTATTGTTGTATCAAGTTAGGTGTAAGTAGAAGAACATAAAATTGAAATAGGGTGGATGGAACATAGATTCTGATAACTCACAATACCTGATAGTGCAAGCATGGTTCTAATGCCTATGGTTTTTCTTTTATATATGTGTCACTTTGCTCACCTTGATTTGTGTAAGATGAAATTATGTGTCCATAGTTTTTAACTCCCCAATAGTACTAGTAGATACAATGATTAGAAATGAACACAAAATAGATATATTTCAATTGATAAGGCAGAAATAGCACAACATGTGAACTCCTCGGTAGTTCTTTATTATGGGAAGTAAAAGCACCACAATACAATACCAGGGCACTCCTGAAGGGCTATGGTTTATGTGATAAGACACACCAAAGTAGCAGAACAAACCATTACACAAACATTATTAATTGTATTACACACTAGTAATCAACAGAATGAGCCCCCAGGGTGTGTTATTACAGTCAGAAGGAATAGCCCATCTCTGAGCCCCTACAATTAGAATAGCCACTCAGTATAGTCAGTGGGTTAGTGATCTCTTCTATCAGTGGGACTGCACTAAAATGCCCATTCTGTTGATCTGCTACCACCATGCCTACGTCAAGCAAACTACTCTGTTCAACTATCTGCATACAACATCAAATTCATACCGTCAGTTAGTTTATAGCTCATAGTGAACTGACAATCTGTCAGTTGCTTATCATGATATGGAATAAAACCTGAAGTTCATAGCTCAAAGTGAACTGACAATCAGTACCTTTTCCTGGAGAACTTCGTTAGCAGCTTTCAACATGCCTTCCTGCATATACGGAAATATACTTTTAGTAAGGCAGGAATGCAAGCTTTGGGTTTTTATAGAGTTGATTGAGTACAAGTTTTTTGACATGCCTTGCTTTTCAGTGCCTGTATCTCTTGAATCATTATCTGCATCTGTTAGGCAGGATACAATTTTAGCAATGTCTGAAATCATTTTTTTTTAAAAAAAAAAAACTTGGTGAATTACCTTTGCAGAGCGGATGTTGTTCATCCATATCTCCAAGTACCTCTCTAGGGCATTCAGTTCTTCAACATTCATGTGTTCATTTGCCCCTGTTCCCGTAGATGTACCTACAAAAATGCTTCCTTCTGTCAGTATTAATGGCAGACTTCAAAATGCTTCCTCTTTTCCTTTTTCTTTTAAAAGAAATCTTGTTTTGAGAGGGAAGTTTTTTCTGGTTTTCAAGTGAACAGTTTAATGTTGTGTATGAAACCAAAAATTTGCTTGGGTTTTGGAGTTTGTCTCTTATAGAAATGTTTTGTGTTGCCTGGTTGGTTTGGTACTTGGGTATGGACAAAAGCATGGACCCTGCTGAACCTATGCTATAGCTCTAACTTGTAACCAAAGATAAATGTTTCTTTGAATTTGTTTTGCACTTGCTGGTGAATTGCCAGTGGTATTCTGAATCAAACTGACCTGTAGGCTTTCTATAGACTGTAATGCAAAGATGTGAGAACAATTTACCTCAGTCCTTTCTGGAGCAGATTGATTTCCTGTTGCAGCACCATGGTTTCTTGTTTCGGGTCCTGGGTAGGTAGCAGACATGGCCAAAGCTTTTAGCAAAAACATGGAGAGAGCAGACAGCAGAGGCAGAGAGGTGTCTATAGTGGCTCGTGTTTGCACGTAGTTTTAAACTGTGCTCATAGCTAGTATCTAATAGGTGCTGTGGATGGCATGAGCATAGCAAACGTTTTTGGAAAATTCAGCCACAAGCAATCTAATAACATCTCAAATCATACAGTACTGTTGTCTATTTACTAGAAGCTCATGCCTTTTGCTATGGATGTTAAAATTTGCACAGTCGACTGTTATAAAAGTGAAAAATAAATTAATGATGCCGGCCGGCAAGGTGGGGGGCGAGGGGAGGACACTAGGTACTGCTACTGACCATTCTGTTGTCGCCGGATCCGTCGGCAGCTTCCCCGCTGGCAGTCTTGTACCTGTCGATCAGCTCATCCATGGTCCTGTAGTCGGATCAGTCATCGATCAGCAGCAGAGAGAGACGTACGGCCAAGGAACATCGACGTACGACGTACCCGGTGGTGGCGAGGTCGTAGAGCTTGCCGTGCGCGGAGAAGATGATGATGCCGATGTGGGCGTCGCAGAGGACGGAGAGCTCCCTGGCCTTCTTGAGCAGTCCCGCGCGGCGCTTGCAGAAGGTCACCTGCCGGTGCACCGGGTTCTCGATGCGCCGCAGCTGCACCTTGCCCCGCGCCATGGATGCCGATGGCCGGATTGGTAGCTTGCCTAGCTCGTTGTTGGTCGTTAGTTAGCAGCAGCAGCAAAAAAAAAATAGGTTGTCGTCTTCCTCCTGCACACAACCTCTCACTAGTTTGGACTAGCTTCGAGGTTGGCGAGGGTGCCCTTGTGCTCTCTCCTCTCCCTTGTTGCTCCTCTCTGTCTTGTTGCTCAGTCACCACAGGCCCTGCCGGTGCATATATACTGCCGGCCTGGCCTGGCCTTGCCAACCAGCACCTCTGCATTGCAGCTAGAGGTTAGTCTCATGGAATGATGGAAGAAGAATAATCAAATCCCGTACGCATCTCTTGCTTTACACCTGTAGCCATTTAACGTTTTGTTTGGCGTGTGGAAAGAACGGAATGCACGGTGCTTGCGAGGAGCATCAGCCCAAGTGCCACACAGCTGCTCGCTACTGATGTAAAACACACGGACTCTGTCCTAGAAGGAAATGAGAAAGAGGAATCCTAATCCTAATCCGTTTGTATGTGGGCTCTTACCGAAACTCTTAGACCTTGGCAGGACTATATATATGTGGGAGCTCTATATTGTAATCACCAATATTTAGATGAATAAAGAATAGTCTCCCTATGTTGTGTCTACTTGTTCTACTTCTTTCATCTACTGTGTGATCATAAGAGACGGAGAGGGAAGATACTAACCGCTGACGACATGTTTTATAACAGCCACAATCAAGCGCGAGGCAGACCTCTGGGTCCAAGCCGGCGCAAAGGGTTTAGGTTGCATCTTAGCGTGAGTAGTACACTAAAGTGATTTTGCTTTGCCCGGGCATATGCTTAGTTCAAAATCATGTAAAAGTCTGGCATGTAATGAACCAACATTTCCTTCTTAATACAAAGAGACGCAAACCTTTTTGCGTGACCGAGAAAAAAAAAATTTTGTTTGGCTGAAATTCTCCTTTTAAAAAAAATGACTGAAAAATTCTCATGTCTTTGCTAGCTCTGTGTGTGTGTGTGTGTGTTTTGTTTCTGTGCACGCGTGGCGTGGATGCATGGGCATGGCTGAATTTGTTGGAGTCAACTCGTGGTAGAGAATATATATATACACATAGTTGAAGTCAAGATGCGTCGCAACGCTTGCAGACGATGATTCGCAGTGGCAGTAGCTAGTACTGGTCCCTCTACCTCCTCCTGGAATTTTTGTTTCAAAATGGCCCTGTTTAGATGGAGAACTTCTCTCCAAAATTTTCTGCACACCCATCACATCGAAGCATTAAATAAATCAAAAAGACGCATGTCCGGAGTATGAAATATAGGTAAAAAAATAAACTAATTACACAGTTCGGATGTACATCATGGGAGACGATTCTTTTTGAGCCTAGTTTACGCCATGGTAGGATAATATTTACCACAAACAAACTAAACGTGTTACAAAGACTTTTTTTGTTTGCTACAGTGCTTTTTCACACCAATTTCGACCGTTTTTCACCAACTAAACACACCCAATGAACAATAGACTTGAATTATGTATGGCGATTTGCTCTGATGATAACCAAGCCAAGTGATCATATACATGCAATCAGAGTCAGTAATGCATTTTTGCTTGAATATATGACATGTGTGCTAGCTACAATTATATTCTTATTACCACCTCTAAGAATTTTATATATTTTTAAGAATATTTACAAGAATTATATTCTTTTACAAGAATAGAATTATATTTTAGGATGTTGCTATTGCTAGAAAAAAGGTTGAAAAAAAAAAAAAAAAAAAAAAAAAATCCTCCAGCCAGCACTTCTCTTTTGCATTTTATTTTGGTCCACCTCTACAAAACACAAGAAGCGCGGCCGTCTTTCTCCGAAATTCCAAATTCCGCTGGCCCTTTCGCGGCACTAGGGTTTTGGTGGCTAATGCCGCTACGAATTCCTCCTTGCTTCGCTTTACGACTATATGTCTTGTTAGAAAGATGGCTAGCTTTGCTAGGGTTCATCGAAAACCTGATGCCCAACAATTTGGTGTCACGTCAACAACCCCTCGTTTCACTCTCCTTTGCTGGATGGAGCATCTCTTCCCCAGCAATTTGCAGTGCCCAGCCCAGAGGATTCCCTGTCCATTTGCATTTTTAAACCATGCCCTCTTCTTAGTGCTCTCTCACACAGAATTTGCATCACCGACACCTCTGCACAAAATTTTTCTCTGCTTGGCCCACTGAAAAAAATGGCTTTACTGCATTCATGCTACTCATTGGGTTGGAGAACCAGAACCAGAGATAGTGAACTCAAGATTATATGCAATTAATGCCAGATTGGTAGCCATCTTTTTTTTAGGACTGGAAGCTTATCATTGTGTGAAAGAGAGTGTCTTGTTCGTGAAAACGATGTTTCCTCGTCTAAAATACATCCTGACATGAACATAAAGAAGAATACATATGTTATGCTAATCTGCAATTTGCAGGCAGGTAAGATAAATGATGACAAGTGTTTCTAGAAAGGCATCTTTGTCTGGTGTTTAGCAGATTTAAGGAGATGTGGATGAATATGGGGCTCAATTGTGGGTGTTTTCATGAGCCAACTTGGGAAGCACATAGTCTCCCTAAGATGAATCAGATATCACGAAAGGCGGTTCTGAATTTGGTGCAGTTTTTAGCTTCAGGTACACATAAGGCTGAGCTCTCCCTTTTCCATTTATTATAAGTTGAGCAAGAACAGTTAATGTTAGAGTTTATGGAAACTAACAAACCGTTAATTGATCTGATATGTAGATACTAAAGAGTGATTTCGAAAACATATATTGTGACATGAACATAAAGTAGTTCTTATTTTCGAAAGTAAAGGCAAAATAAAGTAGTTCTTAATTCTATAGTAATCTACACTTCTCAGAAAAATAGATCTACAACTGGCTCTAAAATTAATCTGACAAGTGTTTAAGAACGGTATCTTTAGATTTAGCTGCTGGGTGAGGAGATATTGATGACCCTGGGGATTCATTGGTTGGGCTTCATGAGTTTTGTTTTTTTTTTTCGAAACCGGGACATTGCCCGTTTTGCATTAAGAGAAGAAGGACAGTTTAGTTACATCCTAGACATACAACTGGCGAGATGCCAAAGGTATACTAGGCGACACACAAACAAAAGGCACCGGCTAGAACGGTGGAGCTAACAAGTTGTACTTAGGAAGAAACCTATTTCGCGACCGGAGAAGTGAACCACAGGTGCCCTAAGGAAGACGCGGGAGCAGCGGTGAAACACCGCGAAATCCAGCTAGTACCCGGGACTCGCCTTCGCCGAAAGCGGGGACTGAAGCAGTCGATGAGGCGTCACTCCAGCGCCCGGTCCCACAAAAACGCCTGTTGTGTTCCTTCCAGATAACCCAGGACACCGGCCAGAACGGCAGAGTCAAAAGGCCGCTTAACGCCTTGTGCCACCAACCCGCGGGACTACAGCCACCAATCGACAAGTCCGAGTCCGGCAGGGGGCACAGCTGGTCGAGGCCGACGCGTGAGAGTATGAGGTGCCAGACCTGCCGACTGAAGACGCACGCCGTGAGCAAGTGGTCGATAGTCTCATCCCCTTGGTCACAGAGCGAGCAGGCAAATGGAGGGCTGCAGACCGCGGCGGAACCGGGCGCTCCGCCGGCCCATGGTCGCCCGCGGCAACGCCACCACATGAAGAATTTAACCTTTGGGGTGCCGAAAGCTCTCCAAACCTCCTCGGCTCCCGCCAGGCCAGATCTGCCAAGGAAGAACGCGGTAGGCCGAGGAGGAGGAGTACTGCCCGCTAGATGTCCAACGCCGATCCATCGATCCTCGACGCCCTCCCGCGGTGGACGCCCCGCACGTCCACTAGCTCCTTGATTCGACAAGGACGCACCGCCGTAGGAGCGCCTTTGTATGTCATGCGCCCATCGGTCATCCGGGAGATGGCCTCGCAAGACCGACCTTTTCTTGTCGCCGCGCTTTGACCGCCCGGAATAAATTGGGTACCTGGTCACGCAGCGCCCCTCCGGGTAGCCAGCAATAGTCCGGTAAGAGAGCACGCTCACCATTGCCAAGCTGAATGGTTGTCGAGGCCCTGAACATGTAGTCCACTGGCGCTCGTCCGACAAAGGGAGTCTGTGCCTAAGGCGCGTCAGGGCCGCACACGGCGCGCCACTCCCAGCGCGAGCCTCAAGGCGTATCCCCGGACTCGAGGTCGGGGAGGCCGAGGCCGCCCAAATCTCGGGGGCACAAACGATAGGCCAAGCCACCATGCATTGTCCACCACCAACGATTAATCCGAGCCTGCCCACGGGAAGGCACGCAGGTTTGTCTATCTCTTCCACCCCCAAGCGGAGAGCGCATGCCAGATAGACACATGGACCGAATTGCCAAGAGGGTTGTCCGCGACGGCGTCTTCCTACCCATCTTGGTGAGTAGATTGCCCTTCCAAGTTGGGATCCTCGCGCAGCAACCTTGTCGACCGGGCGCTGCTCAAAGTCGCGCCCAGTTTCTTTAGGGACAGCGGTGCCCCTAAATAGGTAATCGGGAAGTCCTGGTTGCCGGGGGGGAAGACCGCTTGATGGCGGCGATGTCCTCCTCGTGAGCAACGGATGGGTGTGATGACGCGACTTGTTGAGATTGGTCGCCGGGCCGAAGCACCAGCGAAGCTCTCAAGAATGCGCCTAATACATCCAAAGTCCACCGAGGTTGGTGCCAGGAAGATGACGAGATCATCAGCATAAATGGAAGTCTTGCACTTAACCACCCGGTCGGGAGTGGTGTGAGCATGCCCTGCACGTCCGCCTTGGTAATAATGGAGTTGAGGACCTCCATGACAATGATGAATGTGAACGGGAGAGGGATCTCCCTGCCGCAAAGCCACGCGCAGATGACAGATGCACCGACCGCCGCCGCCCATTGACGAGCACCTGTGTGCTAGGCGTGGACAGCACCTTCGCCGATATCCCGATCGCGCCAGCGCCTGTGGGGAAGCCGATGTGCTGTAGGACCTCCAGGAGGAAGGGCCAGGCCACCGTGTCGAAGGCTTTGGCCAGATCAACCTTCAGCAGCACCATTGAACGCGACGTGCGTACAGCCCGCCGCACGCTAACTGTACCGTGCGAAAGTTCTCATGTATCCTGCGCCCTTTGATGAGTTTTGTAGAATCCTATACTATCTAAAATGAGTAATCAGGAACCACTAAAAGGTATTACCTCCATTCCAAATTATAAGACGTTTTGGTTTTTCTAGATACTCTTCTTTTACTACGTATCTAGACATAGTGTATAACTAGGTGCATAGCAAAAGAAATGTATCTAGAAAAGCCAAAACGTCTTATAATTTGGAATGGAGGGAGTATCACTGAATCTAGGTGCAGGTTTCAGTTTGTACAGGTGTGTACAAAATCCTAATAAACTTTCTTCTTCATTTTCATTTACAGCAGTGATATATATTAAACTGATCAGATGTCTAGAGACTGGAGAGTCCCTCAAAACTAACCAAAGTAGAAGCAGAAAGAAATCACAAAAACTAGTATATATGAATCCAGATGTCGTCCAGATTCATCACTGAAATATGCTGCAGCCTGGAGAGGGTGCCACTTGGTGGCACTGGAGAAGTGGAGACATCTCCTTGTGGGATGCTTCATAGTAGTAGATGCTATATAGCTAGTGCTTTGGGGCATAAAGCATGAACTGATTCCAATTAGCTTTTGCGTAATGGAAGGCAAAGCAACCCGAAGGGAGAGTGAGTGAGTGCTCATTGGGCGCTCTTAAAAGAAACATTGTTGTCGTCTCCCTGCATGTTTGGCCTGTGACATTTGACACCTTTTTGATGCTAGCTGTTTTTCAATGGCCTCTATCCATCAGCATAGCATGTTCCTTTTGCAATGAAAGATTTACAATGGCCCTAGCTAGCCAAGGATATGTTATTGTGTTAGCTTGTTGCCTTGTTCTTCTCCATAGTTCTTGGCATTATTCAGTGGCTATTGTAAGTCAATTGAACAATTTTAAAATTTATGCGTTAAATTATTTAGCACCAAACACCCAATCTATAGATTAACTAATATGGTTCGAAACACATTATAACTAGTCACCGAGAAGAAGATTGTTTGGAGTAATATATTTTGATGATATTAAACTTGAAATAAAGCACATTGTGTCACAAATACGTGATGTGGCCAAGATTGTATAGTGAAATAAAAGATTTTGCCTTTATATTTAGTATAAGGGTCTCTCTCTCTATCTCTCTAAAATAGTCAGCCATGGAATACCATAAGAATGGTACTAAAACTTAGTGCCAGGTACTTTATTGCTTCAAACAAAGAGCACTGCCCGGTTACTAAAATCAGTCTTATTATACACGAAACTGCCACAGAGAATCAAGAGTGAACTCCAGCCAATCATATTAGGTAACATCATCAGATTAAAGCAGGCTTTCAAATCTATTATATATATCCTCAAAATAGAGTTCATGGTCTCATGGCAACAGTATGCTGTTATTCATATATTCTACCTTAGGGTGGAAATCTAGTTGTATAAGATACTATAAATCTGTGTCAATCATATATAGCAACTGCATTAGTGCTCATTCATAACTAGGATGCCTAGCCGCATAAATTAGTCCATTTAACGAATTCCTCCAAGATTCTTACAGTTTGGAGGCTCTAATATAATGCAGCATCTTGAAGCAATATCACACCCGAACTTGGACACTTTACTGTCCTTTTTTTTCTCAGATTAATTTGTTACTATCACTCTACGAGCTCAACCATTGGAGCTTGCTCTGACACAAAAGTCCTCTTTGCTCCCAAAAAGTCATTGTTCGGTAATAAACCCAGTGGCGGAGCTGAGACGAAAATTTATGTGGGGCAGACTAAGAAACATAATTTTAAATTAATGACATCGTACGAATGTACATAAATGTCTAATATATGGTAAATTTAAAGATTGATTAAAATGGTATTTTTCATTAGATGATAGCAATCAATAGACAAAACACCAATTAAAGGAAAAAGTCTACATAACCCCCTCAACTATTGAGGGTAAACTACTTTACCCCCAAACTATGAAACCGGATTTCCTACCCTCCTGAACTTTCCAAAACCGGTCAAATACCCCCTAGTTGGTTTTAGATAGTGGTTTTGCTACAGTGACAATAGTTTTGTCTTTTTTATTTATTTCCGCTGAATGTTTGAAAAATTATAGTAAATCACAGAAAAATCATAAAATAGAAAAATCCAATTTTGTTGGACTCCACATGCATAGATCTACACAAAGTGAACATATACGCAACTATGAATTATTCTAATTATTTACGTAACAAGCATAGATCTAAAGCTACAGAAAAAAAATTTGTACTAAAGCATACCATATTATATGTTTAGTGTGTAGATATACTTATGTAGAGTCGAACAAAATTAGATTTTTTCACTTTATGATTTTTCTGTGATTTACTATAATTTTTTAAAGATTCGATGGAAATAAATAAAAGAGAGAAAAAAAAAGACAAAACCACCATTCAAAACCATCTAGGAGTTATTTGACCGGTTTTGAAAAGTTTAGGGATAGAAAATTCAGTTTTATAGTTTGTGGGTGAAGTAGTCCACCCCTCAATAGTTGATGCGGTTATGTAGACTTTTTTCCCAATTAAACAAGAGTCTAAAATCCAACTATCCAAGAGCTAAAAGACCTGTAAATTTGAAGAACAAATGGGTTACTGTGCAATATAAAGTAATATATGTGACAATAAAATTAAAACAGCACACAACAATAAAGGAGACAAACCATTGGACACTAGACTACTACTTAAAGAACTAATCGTACCTAGATCTTCTCGGTGGTCTAGGAAAGTCAACAGCACGCATCAAGGCAGGCAGAAGCAAGGGGCGCCAGCGGCCGGCGGCCGATGTGGATTCTTGTTTTCCCTGTGCTAGAGTGATGGGCTCTCTCTTTGCCTACGCTCGCGTCGCATCCCTCTCCCAAAATCGTGTTCCAGACACGCCGCCGGCCAGACGCTGCCAAGAAAACAATGACGCTCACTCAACGCATGAATGCATGCATGATGACGACCTGAGGACTGAGGAAGGAGGTGTGGGCATGGGGAGCTCCGCCTATGAATAAACCTATATCCACTGATGGACCCAACCTATGATATCTTGCTTTTTCTCTTGAAATTTGATAGATATGAGTTACAGAAACTACTAAAAATGCACGCTAAAAATGTAAGCATATCCTAGCCTATGCCTATCCTTATATACATAACAAACATAAAGGTTGGCATCATGCCATCGTGGCAGAACAGAATGGTGAGCAATGTGACTCAGCACTTGTTCATGTCTGCCATGTTACACTGAACTTTAATTCTTTATGTCATGTGTGCTAAGAGGTACAAGAAGTGACAACAAGTACCCCTGCAAGATCGGCCGGAGTTGTGGCAGATCGCTCCGACATGCGTGTATGATTTAATCTTGGCTGAGGCTTCGGCCAGCTGATATTGAAAGGCAAGCTATTCTATTCACAAAAAAAAAAAAGGGTACCCCTGCAAGAAAAAACTGCAGCCTCCAGCCGCTACAAAGAAACAAAGGCGGGCGGCCTTTCCACCATGCAAAGGCGGCGAGCGGCAAGGCGTCCAGGACCACTCCCTTTGGCTCTGAATCTTGGAACACCGAAAGCAACCAATGCAGAGCCTGTTAATTTGCAGGGTCAGTTAGTACGAATTAGGTAGCCGTCCTGGAATATAACATTGGCTCCACATGCATGGTACCAAAACTGAGTGCCAGGTACTTTACTGCTTAAACAAAATCATTGCTTCAAAAAAAAAAAAAAAAAAAGGATACTGCCAGGTTACTAAAATCAGTCTTATTATACACGAAACTGCCACAGAGAATCAAGAGTGAACTCCAGCCAATCATATTAGGTAACATCATCAGTTTAAAAGCAGGCTTTCGAATCTATTACATATATCCTAAAAAAAGTAGAGTTCATGGTCTCATGGCATCAGAATGCTGTTATTTATAATATATTCGACCTTAGGGGCCTAGGAGGGAAATCTAGTTGTATCAGATATTATAAATGTGTCAATCATAACAACTGCATTAGTGCTCCTTCATAACGAAGATGCCTAGCCGCACAAATTAGTCCATTTAACAAATTCCTCCAAGATTCTTATAGTTTGGAGGCTCTAATATAATGGAGCATCTTATGAAGCAATATCAGACCCGAACTTGGACACTTTACTCTCCTTTTTTTTTTCTTAGATTAATTTGTAACTATCACTCTATGAGCTCAACCATTGGAGCTTGCTCCGACACAAAAAATCCTCTTTGCTCCCAAAAGGTCATTGTTCGGTAATAAACCCATATCCACTGATGGACCAAATCTATGATATCTTGCTTTTTTCTCTTGAAATTTGATAGATATGAGTTATAGAAACTACTAAAAATGCACGCTAAAAATGTAAGCATATCCTTGCCTATGCCTATCCTTATATATATGACTTAACAAACAGAAAGCTTGGCAGAACAGAATGGTGAGCAATGTGACTCAGCACTTGTTCATGTCTGCCATGTTACACTGAACTTTGGTTCTTTGTGTCATGTGTGCTAAGAGGTACAAGAAGTGATACCAAGTACCCCTGCAAGAAAAGAACTGCAGCCTCCAGCCGCTACAAAGAAACTAAGACGGGCGGCCTTTCCAGGATGCAAAGGCGGCGAGCGGCAAGGCGTCCAGGACCACTCCCTTTGGCTCTGAATCTTGGAACACCAAAAGCAACCAATGCAGAGCTTGTTAAGTTGCAGTGTCGGTTAGTACGATACAATGCAAAGGTGTGGCAAATCAAGTAAGAATGTCTTCTCCCTATATGTGCAGCATGCATGCACAACAGGAGATGATTGGAAGATATGATCCCTGATCTCAAAAAAAAAAAAAAAAAAAAAAAAAAAGGAAAGATATGATCCCTAGCTATAGATTTATAATATGCCAATGTATGTATATATGCATATATTTTTGGGTTGAAATTAGGTAGCCGTCCTGGTCCAATAAATGTGCACAACCTTATTTTGCTTTTCGTCAATATAATCTTGAGAAATAGAAAAGGAAAAGATGCGTCCTTTTTCGTTTTTTGACTAGTATGTGGAACTGTTGGGCTGGACATATTTTATGAGCATGAAGAGGTTAAACATTCCATTGGCTTGGAGTTTCATGCGTCTCTTCTCTGTTTTTTGGGTGAGAGGAATAAAGCTCTGGAACTTGCCTAACAAATGTCCATAAGCACGGTGACGGTGCATTTTCCCTTTTACCATTCTCGTGCTGGATATGTTTTTTTTTTTTTTTTTTTTTTTTTTGAGAAACCGGGTTGAATTTCATATATGATAATAAAAGTTTACATCCCATCTTACAAAGACAACCTTGAAAGAAATTAAAATTACATCCAGGTCCTTGCAAGAAACTGCCCGGTCGTGCCCGTCGCCGGCGATCGGAGCACCGCAGCTTGAAGCCAATCTCCTATCCGACGGAAACACCAGATATTTTGTTGGCTCCAAGAGTAGTATGTCGTCATCAGCATACCTTACCATCGCTGAACGCCCAGGCCGCCGAGGATGGCCATCGGCCATCACCTCGCCGAAAGAGTAGAGATCCGGCGCCTCAAGAATCGCGGGGACCCCGACACACCGGACGAAGGCACACCCGGGAGGGGGAAGTAAACCACCAAGAAAGGTGGGATTAAAGACCCAACCCGATTTCTTCGACGAGTCGGTAATCAAACCCTCGAAATCTTCAGGAGCGCCATCACCGGAGAAGGTGAGGAAGGGCCAAAATACTAACTTGACCAGATCCGGCGAGCTCGTGCTCCTCGGAAGCAGACGTCACCAAAGAAAGTCGGGGGAAGCCGCCGAGATATCGGAGAAGCCCTCCGCCCATCCACGTCGTCGCTCGCTCGAGACGCCGCCCAGGAAGAAGAACCCATGCCACAAAGACAAAGGCCGGGTGTCGTGGTCTAATACCACGGTCACAGTAATCGTCTGGCTAGTGTGTGCAGCGATGGCCTAGCTCAAGGGACAATGACACGGGATGTATACTGGTTCGGGGCGGATCGAGCTCCCTAGTCCAGTGTGATCACTATCCGAGCTCTCAAGGCTCGTATCGGGGTCAATACAAGCAGAGCGAGAGAGGGAGCGAGCTCCCAAGTCTCTATGATTGAGGCGAGTGCCAATATCGTTTCGTGAGTGTGTCGAGTGGTGAGGCTACTAAGTTTTCCTGCCCCTTCCCAACGGCCGAGCCATCCCTTTTATAGGCCAAGGGCTGGCGACATCGGACGTGGCTGATGGGGGAGGAGGAGAAAGAAAGAAGGTCATGGAGTACAGAGGTCGCACGACCTACGGTGGTCGTAAATGCAGGCGTGCTCGTCGTGCGCCGGTGCCTCGCAGGCGCTGGGTCGCCCTCATGCGCGGATCCGGGGATGGGTAGAGTCCCCGCCCTCGTGTCTATCGCCGACCCGAGGGGTTGGAATACGTCCGTCGGGATGTCCGTGGATCGGCCCGGATGGCGTCGGGCTTGCGTCGGATGTACCCAGACTTTGACTCTGGGGGAGCAGTTGGTCGTGCCGGGCGTGGCGAGGGTGAATTCCATCACCTTTCCCCTCGCCGGTTGTGGTCAGCGACGCTACGGTGCAGGCCAGGGCGGTGGTTGGCCCAACTCGGCACCCCCGGCTTCTTCGGAAGGCCGGCCGGGGCGGAAAGATCGTCGAACGAGTCCGAGCTCAAGCTCGTGCGAGGCGGAAACTGGTCGGCGCGACCTCGAGGCTCGTCTTGGCGCGCGGAGGTCGGCTCCCCCGCCTTCTCGAGGCTCGTGCGGCGGAGAACTACACTCCGCTGCGAGCTCGTGGGTCGAGCTCGAGCTCGTTTCGAGAAACCGTGCGAGGCGGGCGTGCTCGCTGCCGCCTCCGAAGCGTGGGGGGCGGGACCCTCCGAGCTCGAGCTCGCGAAGTCGGAGATTGTCTCCGGGCTCCCCGATCTCGCAGTCCCCGTGGGATGGGCCGGGCCGTCGTTTGGCCTTGTAGTCGTGGTTTTTGGCCTGATTTGGGGACCCCGCTAGTAGGTATCCCACGTAGCCCCGAGACCTCGGGAAGTGTTTGTGCTTTGCCGAGGTCGGGTTCATGTTGAGTCACGCCCGAGGCCGAGGGTGGGGCTTGTCCTCGCCTTGTCGCACTGGATCGATGGATGTTATCCGGCCGCCACTATCGCGGCGTGACGGTTCCTCGGGATTTGGGAGCGTCGGCGTATTGGTGGGGCCAAGCGTGCCTTGAGAGTAGGAAGTTGGAGGGTCGCCTGGGTCCACCTCCCACGCCGGAGGCGAACCGTCGCTGCCCCCATAAATACCCGGGGGTGTGCACCGGGGATGCATCGCCCTTTGCCTTCCGCCTCACCACTCGATCCCGTCGTCTTCTCTCGTCTCCCTTTCCGGTCGATGGAGGCTCACGGTTCCTCGAATGCGAGATGGTTCCAGTAGCGAGGGCGTCGTCGCCCGACGTGCGATGGATGGTTCCCGTGCCCACTCCTACTCCGGCCGGGTGGTGCTCCGATCACGGCTCCGCCGTCTCGGCCTCTTGCGGGGCATGACGATTTGACGATGGCGGAGGTCATCGATCTCCTCGAGCAGCCGGCTGGAGCGGGGGCGCATCCGTGCGAACGCCAGACCGCAACGCAAACGGTGAGTTTCTTCACTTTGGTCGTCTTTTTCATGTCGGGTTCCTTCCCGATCCTTCCTCCTGCCGTGCTGCTCGGATGGCGAAGCGGACCGCCGGGAGAGAATGGCGATGGTGGCGTCGCGCTACGTGTCGCGGGCGGTAACGGCCCTGGCGATGGCGGAGTCGGCCCATCGACGCCAACCGGGCGAGGTGGAGGGGTTCGCGCGAGAGTCCTCGGAGACCTACGTCGATGAGCTCAAGACCTCGACGTCACGGTGGACGCGGTGGTGGCGTGTACCGACGTCGCCGCCTCTTATCGCGGAGGAGGACTAGACCCGCCGCTGCTACCGGTGGTGCCGTCGTCGTTGGCGCCCGCCCCAAGCTCAGACATAGGCTAAGGGCAAGTTCACCGCCGACGGCATCACCGCCGATGTCGACGAGGCGAAGGGCAAGTTCACCGACGACGTCGTTCTGGCGGTAGGACCTCTTTTTTCATTTTTGTATCTAGAAGATCTTGTACTTGACTTGATGATGAATGAATGAACGAGAGTCCCGTCTTTTGGCTTGCTTTCCGAGCTCGTTGTCGCCCGTCTCGCTCTTCACGCTTTCCCGCATGCGTGGTTGAAAACGAAAAAGCCACCTAGGTAGTTCTCGCGCGTGGGCTCGATCTTGATGTGGTGCGCGCGAGTGCACCCGCCGGGTGTAGCCCCTTTGGCTCCGCGCAGAATGGTACATTCTCGGGGAGGCTTGATTCGCCCTCGTTCGTCCCTGATGGCTTCCGTTCTCCCCCGCGTTGAAGAGTGAGCTCGTATTCGTCCTCAGTTTGTTGGCCCGAGCGTCCGTCCAGCGAGCTGTTTTGTCGTGTAGAGCGAAGTTCCAGCTTGGTCGTCCGGCGATTCACCCTCGTGCTCTGCGGCTCGACCTCCCATCTCCCTCGAGCTCATGCTCGCAAAGGCTCGTCCCTCTGTCTCCCGAGGCTCGAGCTCGGGATTGGAGAGCTCGCACGCACCGGGCTGGTGTAGCCCCGAGGCCCCGCGAGAGCTGTAAGTTCTTGCGGGGGCTTTTAGATGACTCGCGCGTGTGCGCTCCTTTTCGTCCCCCTCTACGGCAAGGGATGAGCTCGGACCCGGTTTTACCCCGATGGCCGAAACCGAGCGCTCAGTGAGCTACGAGCGGGTGGCTTGATTGAGTCCCGAGCTCGCTTTCGACGCGAGCTCGTTCGTATGATTAGCTCGTGGATCGACCTCGTTATCCAGAGACCTGACCTCTCTGGTTTCGAGGACTATGTAGTAGTGCACGAGCTCGACGCCTCCTCGTTGAAGAGGAAAACCCAAGGTCAGCTCGTTGTCTCCGGCGAATCAAGCGCGCTTCGGGAGGAGCCCCCGAGCTCTTCAGCGAGCTCGAAGCAAGGCGGCGGGCGCCGCTCCTCCACCGCGCCCCTTACTCAGGTTGCGCTCGGGCGGCCGTCGTGTCCTCGTGGGGACCGACCTTTGACCCCGGGAGCGGTCGACGTAGCGACTTCGTGGTCACCGCGCGATCCGGAGTTCCGAGCTCTTGTGGGTGTCGGATGCGTGGTAAAGAGAGAGCCGTTGCCATACTAGCCGTTATAAAAAAATGACCATCGCAGGAGTTACCGTTGTAAAAATGACCGTTTGGCGTCGTCCGGCTGTTTCGCTTTCGCCGCACGGGGGGCGCGTAACGGCAAGGGTGCGGCTTCCACGTGTGTGCCCGTTACTCGGCGTCGCTATAAAAGGAGGATAGAGGCTGGTGGGGGACGGATTTACGCTCACCTTGCCCTCGCGCCTTCCTTTTTCTGTTTTACGCCCGCCGAGATCGAGGAACTCGCCGCCTTCGGATCTGCCGTTCACCGCCGCGTCGGCCGAGAGGAAGGATGGGCTCGTGGCGAGCCATCGTCGTCACCCGGGCCATGCTCGGGGAGTGCGTCGGGCGCGGTGGTCTCCACCCGGCGGCGGAGGAGTGGATCGTCTTTGCCGCCCGGGGCCGCCGTGCCCGCCGTGGCGGGGTACATCATCTCCTTCAGCGGCTTTCCACGCGGCGGGGCTCGGCGTCCCCCGCCAATGACTTCTTCCGTAGCCTCCTCTTCTATTGGGGGCTGAGCCGTAGCACGACACGAACAGACTCCTTCACCTCGGCGCCTTCGTCCTCCTTTGTGAGGGGGGATGGCTCGGGATCGAGGCGAACGGGAGCTGTTCATGCACTTCTTCTTCATCAAGATCCGTAGCCCGCCCGAGGCCCCCCCGCCCGATTGGGTGCGCCATGATCCAGGGGCGGGGGATGAAGGCGGACTTCCCCGAGGTCATCGTGTCGCCCTCCAACAGGGTGGCGCGAAGAATGGTTCTATCTCCGAAGAACGACGCCGAGCACCCGCTGCCGGCGTACACGGGGAAAGTGTTCGAGTCGTCGAGCCCGATTTGGAGGGAAAAGCCCCACCGGCACGTGGTGGGAAGGTCCTTGTCGTGGCAGAGAAGTTGAAACTTCTTCGAGATGCCGGGTCTCACGGAACCCTGCATCATCGCGCTGTGGTTCACACGGGGCATGGTGCCGCTGGGAGGAGGGCACCGCGCTTCGGGAGATGACGCCGAGCATGAGCCCTTCAAGAGACGGTGGCTGCTCCGGTCCTGGGGGTCAATGACACCAAGCGATGGGTCGAGTGAGTGACCGAGCCGCCTTCTGGTTTCTCGCTACGCCCGGCGCCATCCCGCCCGCGCTACCCAATCGGGCGGCGTGGGATTTCGTAAGTTCTTCTCTTCCTTGAGTCGTTGTCTTCGGGTGTTTTGCCGATCCTCGTCCCGATTCTATTGCTTGTAGATCGGGAGGTAGACCTTCCATTGTCGCGCCCCCGCTCGAGTCGAGGGGCGGCGACGGCCACCGGCGCTCGTCCCGTGACGCCGCTGGCGCGAGGACACTAGCTCGTCGACTAAAAGCGCCCTCAAGCTGCTCGGGATTCGAAAAGTGAGCCCGGGATGACCTCGACGGAACCTCGGCTCGCGTCGGAATGAGGTCCATGCGGGGCGGTCGTGGGGCGTCGCTGTCTTCGACCATGGTGTCCGCGAGGGCATTATCTTCGCACCTGACGTGACTTCGAGGCGCAGGCGTCTCCCCATGGGGCGGGAGACCGGGAGCTCCGAGGGGAAGAGGCGTTGCGAGCTCGAGGACGGCGGAGAAGAAGAAGTGGTGCATGGCCTCCGAGTAAGTGTCGAGCTCGTGTTGCGTCGTGCCGTTGTCGTGTTTCCAACTACCTGACTCATTTTACTCGTCTCTTGCTTTGCCTCAGGATTGTCGGGCCGATCTCGGCTAACCCCGTGAAACGCCTGAGGACGGGGGAGTCGTCATCGTCGACGAGGGAATTGGACGTCCCTGAGGACGTGACGCCTCCCCATGCTCCCTCGGCCCCCGGCAACGGGGAAGGAGTCGGAGACGCAAGTCAGGCGGGGAGCGTGTCAGCATCATCGTTGAGCACGGTCCCTGCCCTTCAAGCCCGGGCGCCGCTGGCAAGCTCCATCGCCGAAGCCGTTTGCGCCGGTGATGGGACCACCGCCTCCGCCCGCGAACCCCGGACGCCTAGAGGGACGACGACACTTTCGACGTCTCCGAGTCCCGCGGGCCGAGGGGATGGCGCTCACCATCTCCGAGCACCACGTGCGGGGAGACGACGGTGGACTTTGCCCTCGAGACCGGATCCTGGGGGAGGCGACGGCGGACACTACCCCCGAGCCCCCGAGCCGTTGGGGAAACCGCGCGCACCGTCATCGATCTCGAGACTTCCGGGGAGACGACGGCGGACGTCATCCCCGATCCTCGCTTGACGGCGGCGGCGGGTGAAGATCTGACGTCCCCCGGACCACGACCACGCGCCCGGGCGGGGAAGGCGCGACTCTTGCGACAAGGCGCCGTGTGTGCGGTTCCTACGTCCCCGCCATGATGGATACGGAGCCGACCTCCTTCGACGTGGTGGATGTCCTTGGGAAGATGCCCTTGAGGGACGAGGCCGCGGAAGCGAGCTCGTCGTCGGGAAGCGTTCCCGAACGCTTCAAACGGGCTTTCGGTGAGCTCACACCCGAGCCTTCTTGCCATTTGACTTGCGGAGCTATGGCTCAAACCTTCCTTGTCGAATTGTCTGCAGAACTTCATGATGGTGGTGGCGTGTCGCAACCTCGTCGTTTCGGCCTGCTGCACCATCGAAGACCTGTACGAGAAGTGGAATGACAGCTGGGCGTTGGGCCGCCCACGGGCTCGAGGCGATGCAAAAGCACCATCAGGAGGTCGGAACGCAGATGGACGCCGTTGCCGTGTTTATCCGGGGAGCCGAGGAGCGTGCTGCCCACCGCGCGCGCGAGGTCGCTTATGGCCGAGGCCCATCGGGGCAGGAGGCAGCAGCGGCGCCTGGGTAGACGTTGACGCCGCACACCGCCAACGCGCGAGAAGCCGGAGGAGGACCTTGTCGCGCTCCGGAAGACGCTGGAGGGCAAGGAGCTCAAGGTCTCCACCGCCGTGCGTCGAGTTGCCTTGCTCGAGAAGGAAAAGGAGACCGCGGAGGAGATGCTCAACCAGCGCAACGCCGAGCTTGAAGGTGAGGGCTTCTCTTCGGGTTTTCCGTTTTCATCTTATTCTGTCGAGTCGGAGGGTTGACGGTCGTGTGGCGGGGTAGTCTTTGACCGGGATCTGGCGGAGCTCGACGTCCAATTTCAGGCCTCGGAGAATGAGAGGATCAGGATCGACGAAGAGAACCACTAGTTCTGGGAGTCCAACGAGGACTTGTACCGACAGCTTATGTGTAAGCGAAGGGGATCTTTTTCCTTTCTTTCCTCCGTATGGACTCATGTCCTGATTTTTGTCTTACTTGCAGTCGAGAAGGAGAAGACCTCCAACTTGACCCGGCAGCTTGGCGACAAGGACCGAGATCAAGGGCGCCACTGAGACCGACCTCAAGCACACTCGATTTTTGGAGCTGCGGACACAGGAGGGCGAGCTCCGGTAAGAGAACCGACGAGCTCAAGGTCGCAGAGGACGAGCTCCAACTCAAGGTCCGGGAGCTCGAGACCCGGGGGAAGGAGCTCTCGGACGTCAAGTCGCATTTGGGGGAGGCCGAGGCCTCCGCGGAGAGGGCCGCCCGCGAACGGAACAAGCTCGTGCTTGACGTTTAGGCGGTCTGTGACAACCTCGTCGTCGAGGAGGTCGAGGACCCAGCCCACCGAGTTCTCCTTGTCCCGAACACGGTGAGGGAGCGCGCCCGCCGTGCTGTCCACAAGGCGGTGAGCGTCATTCTTGCTCACTACCCCAAGATCAACTGGAAGATCGTCGGCGAGGGGTGGCCGAAGGTGGATCGAGAAGAGGACTTTGATGTGGTGGTCGAGAAGGCAGAGGCCAACGCGGTGAAGCTCGCGGATGACCTTTTCGACCTCGCGGTCGACAAGCTCGAGGTCTTCGTCGCTCCTGGTGTCGAGGAGCCCCCGGCTGGCGAGGACGTTCCCGCTGAGGAGCAGCTTGGAGATGACCCCCCATGCGGGAGAGAAAGCATAGGGATAGGACTGGGTCGAGGCCTGGCCTCTTTTTGCTTTGAACAAAGACCCCGAGGTCGGGGCAAGATGTAAATATACTTTAAGTTGCTTTCGGGTTATCAAGTGTTTGTTCTCTTTCCTTGGTCGCATTTTCGATTGGTTGTCTAGGTTCGAGCTCGTGTCTCGGTAGAACAAGTGACGGGCCTTTCCTCGCTGGCCGCGGGGGCGCGGGAGGTCGACAGGCAGTCGTGTCACGCCTTCGATGGCGCTCTTGAACTCAAGCAATCAGCAAAATGTGCAAGCTTAGGAAAAGAAAGCGAACTCGAGATAGAACAACTTGAAAACAACTTAGGTGAGCTCGTGAAAGTCATCGGAGCTCAAGGTCGGGCATTTTTGCGAGAAAAAGTTCATGAAAACGAGGTGTGCGCCCGTCCTCCGTAGCCCCCGAGCAAGGACAGGCCTCGCTGGGTGCAGAGGGCGGTCGGTGCTCAAGAGAAAGTTCGAATGCTTGCACAGATAATGCATTTGAACAACGAATGCTTTTTAGAGCTCGTAGCTATAGCATTTTGAAGTACATTCAAGGGTAGAAGCAACGTATTTGCTCGATGTTCTAGGCGTTAGTGAGGACTCGCGCCCCCGATCTTGTACGAGCCCGGGCGCAGACTTGGTCAATGGTGAAGGGGCCTTCCTGTGGCGCCGAGAGCTTGTGTCGGTCTTTTCGTCGTCAACTCGCCGCAAAGACTTGATCGCCGACATTGAAAGCTCGCCCGCACATGTCGGTCATGATAACGACGAGCGCCCCGGCGGGTACTTGGCCGAGTGGAGGAGTGCGACCTGCTGGCCTCTTCGAGCTGGTCCGCCGCATCCTCGAATGATGCCTGGTTGCCATCGTCGTTGTACGCTCGAACTCGGGGTGCACCGCATTCCGAGGTCGGTGGGCAGCACGCCTCGGATCCGAAGACGAGGAAGAAAGGCGTGCATCTCGTGGCTCGCTTGGTGTGGTCCTCAAAACCCACACCACCGCCGAGAGCCCGCCGAACTTGTCGAGCCGCTTGAAGATGCGCGGCTTGAGGCCCCGCAGGTCATGCCATTAGCTCGCCTCTACCCGCCCGTTGGTCCTGGGTGGCCGAAGGCCGCCTAGTCGACTTGGATGCCGTGGTCATCACGTAAATCGAGGAAGATCCGCCCGTGAAGTTGGTGCCGTTGTCGGTGATGATCGAAAGTTCGAACTCCGGCGGTGGATGATACCGATGAAGAACTTGACCGCCTCCCGAGACCTCGTTCGCGTGATGGGCATGACCTCGATCCATTTCGCGGAATTTGTCAATGGCAACGAGCAAAGGTGTGGGCCTCGGGGGCGATCTCATGAATGGACCCACCATGTCGATCCCCTGCACCACGAAGGGCCAGTGATCGGGATCATCCGGAGGGCCCGAGCCGGGAGATGTGTCTCGCTTGGCAAAGAATTGGCACCCCCGCAACGGCGCACGATCTGATTGCATCGACAACGGCCGTTGGACAAGAGAATCCTTGCGGGACGGCCTTGCCCGCCGGGGTCCCGGGGCCGCATGGTGTCTCGCACCTCTCCGGCATGGATCTCCTTCACGAGCTCCTCTCCTCCTCGAACGTGATGCAAAGATGAGAATTCCGGATGCAAGGCCCGGAAGAGCTCGTGCTCTATGAGAATGTAGTATTTCAAGAACGGGCGATGCGCCCGGCCTCTTCCTTCTCGGGAGGTAGATTTGCCTTCCTTGAGCCGATCAAGGATTGGGATTCGCCGGCCGGGCCACGGGGACTCGTGGCTCGGGAGGGCGAACACCCAAGCCGACCATATTCACATCGAAAGCCTCTCCTCGGCCGAGCCGGCGGGAAGCCCGAGCTCTTCCCCGCCATGGGGCGATGGGGACTAGAGGGACCCCGGCCGGATCCTCCAGCGCCAAACTCACCCTCGAGCCGGATCGAGGTGAGGCCGATCGTTTCTAACACCCGGGGGGCCCCGGCTTTGGTCCGGCGTGAGCTTGGCGAGCCTGCTCGCATCTCCGTTGAACCGATGAGAGATGTGGTTGAGCTCGAGGCCGCCGGCGATCCTCAATTTTGCGCACTCTTCCGACAAAGACGATCATCTTGGGGTTGACGCATCCCACCTCCCTTCATGACCGGGTTAGCGACGCAGCCTGGAGTCGCCCAGCGTATCTCGAGCCATCTGGATGCCGAGCTTGACCGCGATGCGCCGCCCGCTCACCGAGCCTCATACTCGGCGACGTTGTTGGACGCGGTGAAGTGGAGGCGGATGGAGTATCTCATACGCATGTTGCGCGGAGACACAAAGACCAATCCGACCCCAGCGCCCCACTTCTTCACCGAGCCGCCCAAAGTAGAGAATCCAAGATTCCTCATTGTCCGGCCTTGGCAGTAGCTGGGTCTCGGTCCATTCTATGATGAAGTCGGGGAGGACTTGTGACTTGATCGCCTCTCGTGGGGTGTACGATATGTCCGACCCCATGAGCTCGATGGCCCACTTAGCAACGCGGCCCCGTGGGCTCGGGGCTACGGATGACCTCACCGACCGGGGAACTTGGTGACGACCGCGACAGATGTGCGCCGAAGTAGTGCTTTGGAGCTTGCGCCGCTGCGGATGAGCGTAGGCGAGATGAGGCTTCGGATCTGCGTGTACCGGGTTTTGGTGTCGAGAGGACTTCGCCGATGAAGTAGATGGGCCGCTGCACTCGGAGTGCGTGTCCTTCCTCCTCACGCTCGACCATGAGAACCGAGCTCACGACCTGGGAGGTTGCTGCGATGTAGAGGAGGATGGGCTCGCCCCCGCCGAGCAGGCCAAGACGGGAGGATTCACCAAGAGCTCCTTCGTGAGTCGAGGGGCGCCCGGCCCCGCCGGGTACGACACAAGCGCCGGACTTCTTCAGAGCTTGTACAAGGGGAGACTTCGTTCTCCGAGGCGCCCTATGAACCGGCTCAGAGCCGCAAGGCACCACGTGAGCCGCTGCACACCCTTGACGTTTTTGATTGGGCCCATGTCCGTGATGGCGGCGATTTTTTTTCGAGGTTGGCTTCGATGCCGCGTTCGACACGATAAAGCCGAGGAGCTTCCCTCGCGGGACCCCGAAGACGCACTTCTCCGGGTTTAGCTTTACCCCAAACTCGCGGAGTTTGGAGAAGACTTGCTCGAGGTCGGGCACGAGCTCGCCTGTTCGTTTTGTCTTGACCACGATGTCATCGACGTATGCTTCGACGAGCTTGCCGAGGAGCTCTTTGAAGACTTTCGCATGCACCTTTGGAAGGTGGCGCCCGGCGTTTTTCGCATCGATGGGCATCGTAATGTAAATGCACGCGCCAAACGGAGTGATGAAGGAGGTGGCGAGCTGATCGAGCTCGTTCATCGCGATCTGGTGGTAGCCGGAATATGCGTCGAGAAAACAGAGCGTCTCGCACCCGGAGGTGGAGTCAACAATTTGATCGATGCGCGGCAAAGGAAATGGATCCTTTCGGCACGCCTTGTTGAGACTCATATAATCAACACACATTCTCCATTTCCCATTCTTCTTCTTAACTAGTACGTGGTTGGCTATCCACTCGGGATGATACACCTCCTTGATAAAGCCGGCCGCCAAAAGCTTGTCTATCTCCTTGGCGATTGCTTGCCGTCTACTATCGTCGAAGCATCAGAGCCGCTGCTTCACCGGCCGAGAGCCGAGCTTGATGTTCAAGGAGTGCTCGGCGACTTCCCCCGGTATGCCGGGCATGTCCGAGGGTTTCCACGAGAATACGCCGAGATTCGCGTGGAGGAAGTCGACGAGCTCGCTTTCCTATTTGGGGGTGAGCTCGGCACCAATGCGAACGGTGCGTCCCTTCCCGTCTGCCTCGATTGCCTTGGCATCCTTGTCCGCCTCGGCGAGCTCGCCGCCTTCCCAAGGCGGATGAGCCCCGCCTCCCAAGGAGAGCCGAGGGGATTCGCCGCTCGAGTCTCGGAAGAGCTTGCCGCCCTCTTGAGCTCGCTGAATCTTCCGCATGGACCCACGCGAGCATCTTGGGCATGAGCCGGATCGATGAGGGCGCAGGCGCATCGGACGGACCTGTCGCAAAGAGAACGCTGAAGGTAGAGTCGACGGTGATGACCTTGGGCCCCGGATCTTCGCCTGTAGGGTAGCTGGGCACGGCCATGAACTTTGCGTAACACCTGGCCGGGTCCAATAGCGCGTGGTACGCACTCCCTAAAGGGGGGGGCACCTCGAAGGTGAGCACTTCCTCGGAAGTACACCGGGTGCCGAAGGGTGACGGGAGGTCGATCCATCCGAAGCCGGGACCGCCCGCTTCCCGTACTACACCGTGGATGGGATCCCTGAGGGGCGAAGTCGAAGCTCGTGGAGATGCCGAGGGCACGAGGGTGTCGACGTGAGGAGGTGTTGAGGGCCGCCACCGGCCCATTAGCACCCCGTTGAGGCGCGGTGCCGACGATCGGGTCGACGACGAAGCGGAACCGCCGGGTTATGGACGGGGTGGGATGGTCGGTTTTGTCGAAGGTGATCGGGCGCTCCGACCACTTGAGGAACATGGGAGTTGTGTGCTCGGTGAAGAGGACCTCGCGACGCTGTGAGCTCGGGCGGCGCTTTGACTCGTACGCAGGAGGGCCCCCGAACACGATGTTGACGGCGCCTTCCTCGATGTAGCGGTCCTCGACGTCCTGGGTAGCGTCCTTGTTGGCGTCCTGGTCGCCGTCCGCTCCTCCACCTCACAAGGTGCCCATCACATGCTTCTTCATGAGGTTGCAATCCTTCATCTTGTGCTTGACCGGACCCTCGTGGTGAGGGCACGGCCCTTCGAGCATCTTGTCGAAGTGGTCCTTGGGAGCAAAAGCCTTCGCAGTTTGCTTGCCGCTCTTCTTCTTCTTGTCCACCACGCCAATGAAGTCGCCGTCATCTCATCGCCGGGCTTCACTTTGCTCGCCCTCCTCTTCTTCTTCTTGAGCGGGAGCCGAGCCCTCGCCCGGCTCGCCCACGGCCTTCGCCTTGCCCTTTGCCTCGAGGAGTCGTAGAATCGTGGAAACGGCCTCCTCTCCCCGGCGTGGTTGGTCGCGAGGTCGAGGAGCTCCTTGATGGTACGGGTTTCCTGGACGCCAAGCTCGTGGATGAGGGTACGCCGGTGGTCCCAAAGGTAAATGCCGTGATGATCTCGGGTGGCCGGTGGCGTCGGGAGGTTGCCGCAGAGCTTGAGAAGCACCCGATGTAGTCGCGCAGTGCCTTTGTCCTTCCCGCTTGCCAAGCAGTCCCACGCCGAGCTCGGGGCCGGTGTAGGTACCTCGAAGTTGCCGATGAAGACATTGCGAGTTCACGCCACTGCTGATGGAGCCCGTCGGCAGGTGTTCGAGCCACGACATCGCGCCAATCTGGGCGAGGTAGAGAGGAGGTTGCGGATGATGAAGAGGTCATCGCCGGCCCCTCCCGCTGGGCGCCGAGGCGGTAGTCCTCAAAGCCACGTGGGCGATCCGCCTCCCCGTTGTACTTCTGAGACCGAGGTCGGAGAACGGAAGCGCTGCGGGGGAAGGGAGCATCATGGACGGGACCCAAACGCCTGGGCCTCTTTTCCCATCCGGGCTGCCGACCGCTGCCCCCTCCTTGGAGGCGACCGGGTCGCGCTCCTCTCGGGTCGAACTCCGACACGGTCGCTGGGCCGCCGCGGACGCCTCCCGCCCTTGTAGGAGCACATGGGTCGCCGTGAAGCGGTGGTCGCCACGACGCCGGCCATCGCCCTTGCGGTCGGTCGCTTCCGCGCCGCTCCGCCCCTCGCCCTTCGGCGGTGAGCGCAGGTCGCGGTGTTTGCCGATCCGACCGACGCACAATGGGAACTCCGTGGCTTGGCCCGAGTGAGGCCCCGTGGGTCCTCCCGAGCCTCCCTATGGGAGGCCGAGCTCGCAGCCTTGTCAGACCGCGGCCCCTCGAGGAGCCTTTGAGCTGTTGGTGAACTCCCCTTTGGCTTCTGCTTGCCGCCTGGGGCACACCGCAGTGAGCAGAGTGGTCGCCGTGAGGGGTTCCTTTCCCGCGACGCCCGCCGAAGACGGAGGGAGCTCATTAGCGCCTCGCCGCGAGCGATGCGAGTGGGCGCCGAGCTCGAGCTCGGGCGTGATGACGCGCTTCCCCGCCGGGCGTAGGGCTTCGCCGCCTCCCGCGCCGCATTCGGAGCTCATCAAGGCGAAGCCTTTGCGCCATCGCCGATGGGCCCGCATCGCTTTGCTTCCGAAGGCTCGCGTGCCCTCCGACGACGTGTTTGAAAGTCGCCCGAGTGAACGCCCGCACCGCACTCGGGGTGTGGCACATGAAGCACTCACGAAGTCGGTCGAAACCCCTCCGACTCAAATTTCTCGAGGGCGGCTTCGAGCCCCCCGAGTGTCGGATGCCCGGGACGCTGGCTCCTGTGAGCTCGGGCAGACCGGGCCGCCCGCCTGGGGAACATCCCGGCGTAGGTCGCCATGAACTCCCCACGACGTGGGACCCTTCTCCGCGAGCCGCACGACGTTGAGATGGAGAAGGTGACGTCGCGAAAATGTCCTAAGCGGGCGGGCCCCTAGGATGTTCTGGGAGAAGATCCGCCGATGGCGACGAAGAAGCGATCCGCCGCCCCGCAGATCGGACTCTAAGGGCGCCGAAGTCAAGTTCCGCCGAGCTTTCAAAGATGGAGTCGGGTCGCGCCCGGATGCCGCGGCACCGCTGCTGCACCCCATCGGCCGGGGAGAGGTGGCCCCGCCGGACCGCTTCGCGCCGGCGGTGGCGGTCGATCGCCCCGGCGATGGTCGACGCTTCCGTGGCCGGACAAGTGGAAAAAGCCATCGGGTGGTGATCGCCACACTAGCGCCGCCCCTACCGGGCGCGCTAACCGCCGGGTCTAATACCACGGTCACGTGAATCGCCCGCTAGTGTGTGTGCAGCGATGGCTCAGCTCAAGGGACAATGACACGGGATGTATATCGTTCGGGGCGATCGAGCCCCTAGTCCAAGCAGATCACTATCCGAGCTCAAGGCTCGTATCGGGATCAATACAAGCAGAGCGAGAGAGGGAGCGAGCTCCCAAGTCTCTATGATTGAGGCGAGTGCCAATATCGCTTCGTGAGTGTGTCGAGTGGTGAGGCTACTGTTTTCCTCGCTTCCTTTCCCAACGGCCGAGCCATCCCTTTTATAGGCCAAGGGCCGGTGGCATCGGACGGGTCGATGGGGGGAGGAGGGAGAAAGAAAGAAGGTCATGGAGTACTGAGGTCGCACGACCTACAAAGGGTCGCGGGCGGGCTCGCCGCGCGGCGTGTGCCCTCATGCGCCGTCGCCCCTCGTACGCCGGATCGTGGGGATTGGTGGAGTCCCGCCTCGTACTCGCCGCCGATCGTGGTTGGAATACGCCCGCCGATGTTCGTGGATCGCATTCGGATGGCATCGGGCTTGCGCCGATGTACCCGATTTTGACTCGGGGAGCAGCTTGGTCGTGCTGCGGCGTGGCGGGTGAATTCCATCACCTTTTCCCTCGCCACCGTCCGGGCGACGCCACGCTGCCCGGCCGCGGAGTGGTTGGCCTAACTCACTCCGACGGCTTTTTTCGGGAAGGCAACGCAGAGGGCGGAAAGACATCAATCGAGTCCGAGCTCGAAGCTTGTGCGAGGCGGAAACTGGTCGGCGCGCCTCAAGCTCGCAGCGTGGCGTAGGCCGGCTCCCCCGCCTTCGAGGCTCGCGGCGGCGAGGCGGAGAACTACTTTGTTATAGCTCTCAACAGCTCGGCCTCGCTCGGAGAAACCGTGGCGAGGCGGGCGGCTCCTCGCCGCCTTCCGAGCTCAGGCGGGGACCCTCCGAGCTCAAGCTCAGGCGAAGTCGGGAGATCGCCTCCTGCCCCCGATCTCGCAGTCCCCCGAGGGATGGCAATGGCCGTTTGGCCTTGTAGTCGGCGTTGTGGCCTGATTTGGGGGACCCTCGTTAGTAGGTATCCCACAACGGGAAACCTTAACCCGCCGAGATCAAGTTCGGGTGAGTAGCCGCCAGCCCCATCGCCGCCGCTTAACTGTATCAACGAGGCAAGAGGAAGGACCGGGCGGGCTTATTCCAAAGCGACGGGCGCCGCTCCACCTTCCGCGCGCCGCGCCGACCCAAGCACCCTACACTAAGAAGGAATATGTACATCGGCCATCGATCCCGTGAGTCTCTCTCCACCTCCAAAGACCTAAGGCTGAGGCAAGGAGGAGCCTGGCTTTAATCGACGCCGAGAACGAGATCGCCTTTTCGCCGCCGCCTCGTGGTATCGTAGAAAGGGGAAGAAAGGTCGAGAGAACTCTGTCTCTCGTGCTGGATATGTTAATGAATGCAGATGATATTTACAAGAATTGGTAGCTGTGATAGCATTGGTAGATCTGATTCAGCATAAGGTAATTGAGCCACATTTCATTCAATTTTTGTTCGAGTTCTAAACAGATATAGGAGCAGACTTTGCGAGTACAATATCTGATATATGGGTACAACCAGTTTAACTAGTTTTCATCCAAAAAAACCAGTTTAACTATGTTATGAACGCAGTTGGGGCTGAGATTGTGAGGGAGGGAGGACAGTAGCAATGGACGTGCTAGGGTATGGGGTTGTAGGGGCGGTAGGAACGCTCTGCCCACGGCCAGCAAGAGAGAAGGATTTTCCTTCTAATCTCTTGCTTGATTATAGATTAATACACCTCCTCTCATTATATAGAGAGGTTTGACTTGACCCCTAAGCAAGCCACTAAATAACCCTAATGGGATAAGGCCCAATAGGCTCTTGACTCCTCTAACACTACTCCCCACCCGGACATGCAGCTCGTCCTCGAGCTGCAACCTAACACTGATGCTAACTTTGACTTCACTAGACACTAACTTAAGACATAAAAAGAAGCCTTTTACATCTTGGCTTATTTTATTATTCTTTTTTTCGGCGGCGTCCTCGATCGAAAGTGGGCACCATCCGGACGCAAGAACTGCAACCATACTACCACCCGAATCCCACGGCGCGTGTGGCAAATGGGCTGATGTCAACAAGGGTACGACAGCCCACGTAGCGGGGCCCCTTGCATCTGGCCCAAGCTAGCAGCCCAAACCGAGCCCCATCGAACCGGGTGAGCGGTCCAGCCGGAACTCGTCGACCGGGAGCGAGCGCCGCGGGCAGCTAGAGCGCGTCGAGCGCGGGTGGAGCACCGTCGCCTTGCCGGACTCGAGGTTCGAGCCGAGCTGAGATTCGAGCCAAGCCGGATCGATTCGATCTCGAATCGAATCGAGATCCCGATCCCGGCGGTAGGGAATTCTGGCGGCAGCGCAGAGACAGTCCAGGGATGAAGGCTCGGAGGACGGAAGTGGACCGCGCGGTGCGAGGATTGACGACGAATTTGCTGGTGTGGCCTCCATCTCCTCTTTCCTCGTGCCGTGGTTTGGAGGACCTGGCAGAGCAGGTGGCAAAGCCTCCAGTGTCACCGACGCCAGCGGAAGCGGAGATGGCGCTAACGGAGCAGCAGCAGGGGCAAACTCCTTGCTTTCGCCCACATGGACGACGCCGACGGCCTCCAGGACCTGGGCCTCGACGAAGTGGCCGGTGGGTTCCGCGGCAGTCGCAACGGGAAGGAAGACGGCGGCCACCCGACTGGTGCCATGAGCGCCGGCGGCAACCACATGCACGTCAGTGGCAGAGCCGGTGCGAACGCCGCAGGCAGGGCCGGCGCGCCTCCGAAGCCCGGCAGTCCAAACTGCGGGAACAACGTGTTGGCCGGCGAGGAACGACCGTCTAGGGCCGACAAGCGAGTCGCCATGTCCCTCATCTGGAAGCACACGGCCGTCATCTCGTTCTGTAGCCCCTGGATGGCGACGGCGAACGCGTGGAGTGCGTCGATGGAAACCGCCGTCATCGGGGGATTTGGTGACGGCGTGGAGGTTGGCGGAGGAAACGACATCGATCCCAGGCAACTGATACCAAATTGTTATGAACGCAGATGGGGCTGAGATCGTGAGGGAGGGAGGACAGTAGCAATGGGCGAGCTACAGTACCCGCGGGTACTCGTTTCACAAGATGGCGGCGGCTAGGGTTTGGGTTGTATGGGCGGTAGGAACGCTGGCCGCGGGGCTCTGCCCACGGCCGGCAAGAGAGAAGGTTTTTCTTCTAATCTCTTGCTTGATTATAGATTGATACATCTCCTCTCATTATATAGAGAGGTTTGACTTGACCCCTAAGCAAACCATAAAATAACCCTAATAGGCTAAGGCCCAATAGGCTCTTGACTCCTCTAACAAACTAGCATAAAATACATGAAAGCAACACTAACGAAACAATCCAAACTTAAGACGCCACACAGAGTCTTTTGAAGCTCATAACAGATCTCCAGTGTCTCAGACAGACTTCTGAACTCAAACTGATTTTACTACAATCAGCACATTCTGCCGGAGCTGTCATCACTCCCCGTCCATGGGACTTCAGTGCATTGGCAATTCATTTTTCACCAGAAATGTATGCGATGCAAGGTTCAGTGAGAGAAAAAATAAACCGATGGTGTCTAATTTAAACTAGGACACCAAGTTGAAGGAGCATAACATAAGTTAGCTAGATTCGCTGATCTAAGAACAATGATCCAGTCAAATTAGCAATGTGACCGAGCACCTGCTCATGTCTATCATGTTGCACTGAACTTCGATTCTGTGTGTTAAGAGGTACAAGAAGTGACAAGAAGGGATTTCCTGCCTCTGGAAAGAAACAAAGATGGCCGACCTTTAAGTAGGATCGCTCCCTTTAAGTAAGATGGCCGGCCTAGGATCGCCCCCTTTGGCTACGAGTCTTGGAAGCAGCCAATGCAGAGCCTGTCATGTTGCAGGTCAGTTAGTACAATGCAAAGGTGATGCCATCCTGTATATATATGCAGTATGCACGACTGAAAATGATTGCTCTATATGATCCCTAGCCAATAACCATGGATGTATATATGTATAGATGCATTATAATTATGGGTTCCAAACAGGAAGTCTTCCTCGTCCAACAAATGTGCACACCAAGATTTGCTTTTTCTCAGTATATTTTGAGGAATAGAAAAAGGATAAAGGAAAAACAAAAGCAAAAAGGAGAAGGAAGCAGGAAAAGATATCTCAAATTCGTTTTTTGACTAGTCTGCAATGGAACTGTTGAAGTAGATGTTGTTTACGAGCCTGAACAGGTATTTCGTTCCATTGGCTTGGGAGTTTTCTTATGTCTCCTCTATTTTTGGTTGAGAGGAACGAAACTCCCTTTTTTCAAATGTGCCTCCCTTTTTCAAATGTACCATTCTCGTGCTCGGCAGGTTAATGACTGCAGACATCAGACCTGTAGCATAATGGATAAATTGACAAGAATTGGTAGCTGTGATGGCATTGGTAGATGATCTGATTCATGATAAGGTCACAAACCACATTTCACTCAATGTTGTTCATGTTCTAAACTGAAACAGGTGCGCACTTTGGACAGACAAGATCTGTAATTTAAATATATGGTACGACCAGTTTTACTAGCAGAAAATGCATGAAACAAACACTAGAATAAACAAAATTACAACCCAAACTTAACAAACGCCACACACTACTATTTTTGAAGCATATAACAGATCTCCAGTGTCTAAGGACTGAGAGCTCTGAACTCAGTACAGAAACATGGTTTGACCACAATCTCAGCGCATTCGACGGGAGCCATCATCATTCCCCAGTCCAAGGGACTTCTGTGCATTGGCTATTCCTTCATCTGCAAGATGTGCAGCACAAGATTTAGCGAGCGAGAGAGAAATTGATGGTGCCTAATCTGAACTAGGACACAAGTTGAAGGAGCATCACATAAATTATTAGCTAGATTCGTTGATATAAGAACAATGATCCAGCTAAATAGCAAGGATTGATGCTATTGCTATTTTAGTAGACTTTTTTTCCTTGACGTTAAGAGAAGGACATCAATACCATTATCACCCATGAGAGGACAGATACACAGAGTACTAGCTTGAGACCAGCCCTACTCTATTGACATTGTTTACTAGGAAAAAATAGACAGCATGCAGGTACTACAGGTGGATGATCCTTCAAAGAGCAGATATATTATAGGTTGCCCTCAGCTTAAGAGGACATTAGGGCTATTATCTGTCTGCAGAGCAAGACATTAGCAGCCTACTCTTCATTTGCAAAGATCAAAACATTTTCAGGCAACTAAGTAATTGAAATGACATATATATAAAAAGGAGGGTGAATAAGACCAGAAGACTGAAACCAATGAAGCCTAGTTGCCAACACATAATATGAATTATGATCTTCTACCATCATAACTTACCCCAGAACTGTGTGAAGATCCGGAAGAAAAAGTTTACATTACAGGATACACTGTAAGCCATTACAGGAGGAAGAGGTTTGACAAGCGTGTCAACTGAGCAAAAAGTGATAAGATGTTTATTGTTTGTGCTGATATAAGAACTAAATTTGCTATAGAATAATAATCCATTCAAGAGAAGTGCAAGGCTTTTTTTTTTCCTTATTTATTTGTCCAGGTTCAGTGTCCAGAGCCAAATACAAAGACGAAAGGAGCATTGCATAGAAAGCAGTGGCATGATGTACAGGACAAGCGGCGTCCTTGTGCTATCAACCTAGTTTGGTTTCAGGCTATGAAACTTGCACATCACAGTACCACATGCAATGTCTGATGCATAAATTGTGTTGAATGACTTTCGGGTCCTATTCTGTTAATGGCTTTTGCTCAACCCACATGTGTAAGAGCACACATGAGTGGGAGGGCATGCAAAAAAAGCATTCATGATTTGAGGCTCTAATGGTGGGATGGTGCAAGTAGCAAGGTGGTTGGAAGCTGCTGTAGTGGTGCATTAGCATTACAAGACACAGTTTTTTCATTAGCATGTATGGTTTCTTCCGCAGACGTAATTTACAAACTTGCAAAACTATTCCCAAGAATCTAGTGCACTTTGCCCATTCGTTTCTTAGGGTCGGCACCATGAGGGATTGAGGGTAACAAATCAGCATAATCCTATCCTTCAGCAACTGCAATTTTACAAACTGCCAGTGCTGTTCTCGGTTACCTGGTAAATTTTCTAATTCGTTTTTGAGCCAATGTGATCCAATATCCAAGAACACACAGAGCACCGGTGCATTTCCTACACAGTTTATAAGGATTCTGAACTTGGCAGCTGTTCCAGGGACAGGGTAACAATCCCCAACAACGGCGAGGGGCCTAATAAGGAAGCTAACAATCCGTCGAGCACCACCTCCGCACGCGTGCATGAGCAAGACACCGAGCAGGAGCAGGGGAAATCATTGAGAAAAAAAAAAAAAAAAAAAAATGGTCGGTCGGGCGGGCGTATACGGTACCCTGCTGTTCCGCTGGAAGGAGTAGCGCAGCTCGGGGTCGATCTCGTCCTCCTCGAAGTCGTCGATGGTGAGGTCGAGGTCCTGGCGCCTGCTCCGGGGCACGCTCATGGTGGGCGTCTCCCCGGGGTTGCTGGTGACGCTGACCTTCCCCTCGAGGCTCATCCTTGCCGCGTCCTCGTCCTCCGCGGCCTCCCCATCCGCCACGGCGCCGAGGACAGCAGCTCCTTCCGCTTCCGCCCCATCCTTCCTCGCCGCCTCTCTCTCTCTCTCTCTCATCTCCCATCGTGGCGTGGCGTGGCTTCGCTTCGCTTCGCTTTCGCCTTTCGGCCTTCGGGAGGGGAGGACGAGAGGAGGAAGAAGATGAGACGATGAGGTTGGCGGCTGGTGGGCCGGGCCGGAGTGGGCTTATGGGCTGGGTCGTCCGAGATGAGACATGGCCTAAACGGCCTAGTTCGGCCCACTTCTCCTGATAGGGAAAATTAGATGAGTACCATTAAAAGATGCAATCTTTTGAAAAAATACCATTGAAAGATCTCTACTGTAAAAAGTACCATTGAATGTTTACTCTGTTATAGCTTTTTACCACATCTGTTAACTCCACGTTAACTTATTCTTTTGAGTCATCTTCACACCTTATTTCCAGCAGGCAGCAGCACATATTCTAAAAAAACACCAGTCAGACCTGGCAGCATCAGCATATCTGCCGTTGTGCCCAACCACCCCCTATCATCAAGGTATATATATATATATAATAGTAATAATTTCATCATTCCCGCAGATAGAAACAGACATCATTGTTTGTCCAGAAATTTCACATAGAAATTTCAGCAAAGGTTCCTCCAAAAGCTTCATCATGAGCATGGTTTCTCCAAAAGTTTCAGCTTGGTTTCTCCAGGAATTACACACACATATATACAAGACCTTGGTTCACAAACTAAAGTACTAATATAGCTAATTCATCTACTCAATGATGATCCTCCGATTGATTCCACCGGGTGAGATTGCAGCCATCCTTCTAGTTGTTACACCTGGGCTAGTTGGAGAAAGAGATGCCATCCTTCTAGTTGTTACTCCTGGGCTTAAATGAGGTGTTGAGAGGCTTCAGCAGCTGCTGTGGAGGTCCCAACATCGGTTGTGGAGGCTTCGACAGCTTCAGATTTGTTTATCCTACGTTTGAGAACTTGGGTTAGTAAAACAACATTTTGAGCATGAAAAATAAAATAAAACATTACATTACCTTGGTTTTTTCCCTTTTTTTGGACGAGGTGGTGGAAGTTCTTGTTCTAATTCAGCTTGAGTAGCATTACAACCCTTCTCTATATGTCCAAACTGAAAACACCTTTTGCATTGGTATGGTCCTCTTTTTCCTGGCTCTCCTCTAGCCTTTATTCTTTGTTTCCTTGGTCTACCAGCAGCCCTTTGTAGCGGTGGAGGAATCATTTCAAACCCAGGATCGACCTTTGGCCATTCAGACTTGTCATTCATTGGAGCAATCTGAAAGTGATAAGCCATCTTGAATCTTCTACAGAATAGTAATCATGTACAAAGTCTTCAATGTTTAGTTGCCTCACTTTCCCAAATAAATATATAGCATGAGTGCATGGTTTTCCTGACACCTCCCATTGTCCACAGCCACATCTCTCTTTGTAAGGTCAACACTGCACCTCCAACTTTTACCTTCCTTTGTAGTTCCTAAAATTTCAGCCGACATGGGACCACTTTTTGTTGATGTCATAGTGCAGCCCTCGACTTTTCATGTTCAGCTCATGTATCACACTAGGGAGGATGCAGCCTTGAAGTCTGTTGGCTATCTCGTGCCTTGTGTACATCTTCTCCATGATCATCACTCTGATCTTATCCATTAGATCAACAACAGGAAGGTCTTTTATAATCTTTAATCCAATTATTGAAGCATTCAGATATGTTGTTGTTGACATAATCAACTTTGCATTCTTTTGGAGAATTTAGATCTACTCCATATCAGCTTGTGATGGGTCTTCTTCCATAATTTGTTTGGCTCTTTCAGATATCCAAGCTGTGGAAGCAACATGGCCTTTCATAGTTTCTGAATTAGGACAACTGTGATCATCCAAATTAGAGAGTTTGACCACCATGAATGTGTCGCCACCATGAAGTTTCTTCGCATAAATTTTCCAATCACAGTTTGCATCCGCACACCTTGCCCTGTACCTCTCTTTGTCACTATGTTCAACCATAGTCCCAAAATTATTTTTTATGGCATATGTCCTCAAGGTCATAATGAACTCTTCCTTGTCTCCAAATGTATCTCCTTCACTAATCACCGGATTCTCTTTGTCATATGTTGTGGAAGGTGCAACATCATCATGAACACGCTCGTAAAAACAAAGTCTAGAAACGCACCTTGCCCTCTTTCCTTTCTTTACCTCTAATTCAATATTTTCTTTTTTTGTGCATGATTGATTGCAAGCATGAACTGGTTTGAAGTATCTCCACTCTTCATCTACTCCGTTGGATCATCCCCATCGTGGTCACACCCAACAACCATGAAGTGCTCCTTCTCCTCCTCTTGAGGCATTGATGGCCCCGCTGTGTTCTCTCCATATTGTGGTAGTTCTCGCCCATTCAAATCCCTCAAATTCCATCTTATTCTCAACAACGGGCACTTCATCGCATGCCCTCGGCATTCATGTTCACCGCAGGAGGCATCTCATCCCCCTCCACACGACTTCCCACTATCATCATAAATTTCGCTAATTGAGATGCCCTTAGCAAGCCGCGGAGCTGATCATCCGAAACTAACTTGCATGTCCAATGCATCCCTTTTTACAACCCGAAATAGGCTTGCCGGGTTGTCGCCCCATGTAAAGTGTGAAGCAATATCCCTCTCTAGATTAATGATTGAATACTTTTCTGAATCAACAACCCAGCCTACATCTCTCGCCCCTATTGTAGACCTTTTTACCATTTATAGTAATCAAGTATGAGTTCACGGTGACCTCTACTCTACAAGCATTTTTGGATCAATCCTGTGATATACAGCCAAACACATGGAACAAAGGGGAAAACATTTGGTCCAATTTAGTAATGCTCACACACAGCCATGTGCACATAGATACAAATTGGAAGAATATAGAGTGTCCGAAAGGAGTTTACCCTTCCGGAATATCAGTAGCATCCATCTTCTCTCAAATCCCCGATCCCTTATCACAACACTACTGTAATCCCCAAAACCTAGGGTTTAGACCATGGAAAGAAGAGCACAAGAAGAATGCAAAAAAAAGCGTAGAGGGGCGCACCATGGAGGAGCCGCCGCCGGCGAGGAGGAGGAGCCGCCGCCGGGCGGGGAGCGCCGTCGCCTCGCCCGGCGAGGAGGAGGAGCGCCGCCGCCGGGCGGGAGGAGCGCCGCCGCCGGGCCGGAGGAGCCCGCTAGAGGTTTTTTCTCGCGGGATCGCTTCGCGCCGTGTTTGTGCGTATTCTATTTTGGGACTTCTATTTTTGGTCCTATCTAACGTAGTTTTAACGGTGGTGGTAAAAAGTCGCAACGGAGATGTCTTTGGATGGTAGTTTTTCAAGAACGTAATCTTTGGATGAAGTTTTCTAAAGATTGCATCTTTTAATGGTACTCATCTAATTTTCCCCTCCCGATATGGCCTTCGCCTTATCCACACCGCTCGTGTCGCTCACCTTTGGCAAAATTTGCCACAACACACCGTTAAAACATGTCTTTTGCTACAAACCATCAAAAAAAGATGACTTTGCCAAAACACATCAAAAAACTTACCGAGTATGCGTAACACACTACACTTATTATTATACTTAAGTTTAATGGGCAGCCACGCGAAATGCCAAAAATAACCTTACACTTTCATCCCTTCGAGAGTCTTCGCGGCGCGTTTCCTCGACTCACACTCGCCCGAGTGCCCCGTCCGCATGAGAGAGCGAGGAGGCGGTGCCGCATCCTCGCGGCAGCGGCGCTCCTCCGCCGATGCTTGGCTATGGCGGCACGTGGCGTGCATAGGGCGGCGGCGCCCATGCGACGACGGCATGCGCTCCCTTCCCGTACTTGGCCTAGCCGAGGAGCTGCAATGCCGGGTTCTTGCATGTTCATTTAAGCTTTCTTGTCGCCATTTCTTGCGTGTTCATTTGATGGGCCTATTCATGGCGTGGTGCCCCGGCGGTTCTTGTTTTCTTTGTTGGGGTTAAGGTTCATCATGATCTATGTGATATGCTTTGGGAAAAAGTTCCGAGGCTGGGCTCTTAGCTACATATGGTAATGTCGATCCGCTCTATTGCGCCTAATCTAGTTCGCCTCTGAGGCCTACCGGCCATGATTTTGATCTTTTGGGGAAGGGAAGAGAATTCCCCCCCTTTCTTCCCTGTTCTCGCCGGAAGACTATCGAACTTTTGGATTCCCGCATGTAGATGCAGGCTTGTTCCCTGGATCGATTCTCGATCATTAGGCCAGGGCGGATGAGAAAAAAAAAAGCTATCTCAATCCTTACACAACTACTAGTACTGTACACTAGCTTGACATGTTTTTGTATGAGCAAGGGTAAAACTGTCAAGATTTATGTGTTCTATGACTTATTTGAGGTGGATATGTTATTATATGAGCTGTAGTGTCGGCCCATTAGCAAATATACGTGGTTTTGTAGTGGTTTAGGAAAGTGCCCATCTTTTTTTTCAAATGGGGTTTCCAAGAAAGCCACGTTTTTATAGTGTCTAGCAGCCAATTCTGCCTTCACCTTTAGCCAGCCGCCGACCATCTCGCATGGCGCTCCACGCCGTCACCCCCGCGGCGGTCTCCTCCCGCTGCGCGCCCTCTCGCGCAGCCTCCCCAGTGCCCAGGTCCGCCCCTCCACCCACCCCCCCCCACCCCCCCTCCCCACATTCGCGCTGCACGAGCAGAATTCCTACTCGCATTTGCATTTGATAGTATATGCAGTTCCGTCTGCCTTGGGGATAATGCCATCGAGTAGTTGACACTCGCTAAGCTTTTCCACTCGATAGTAAAACATGGCGCTCATCAAATTTGCTGTAGATACTAGTTCGCCCGAAATGTGCTCAGTTATGGTCTACAGAGGATAGTATTGCACTACTCGATTCTCGTGTACTATGTGCGTTCAGTAATTCAGTTAACAGTGTTTGCCGAGAAAAATCAATAATGTGGCAAACTCTTGACAGCAGATGTCCTACTTTACAGGCTGTGGTTGTTTACCAAAGCAATCCGTCGTGATTTACTCCCCCACAAACTTTTCAGGCTGGACCAGTGGACTTCGCTGGCAGGCCTCTGGTTCTTGGACGCTCAGACAAGAGGCGAGTGGTTACTGATATAGACATTTATCCCGTATCATGGACCATCGGATTAGTCTTCATTAGCTTGTGATTCTCATGTTATCAGAGCAGTTTTGACGCATGCCACTATTGAAGAAATCGAAGCGGAGAAATCCCTCATCCAAGACCAAGCTGTATGTAACAGCCTACTCTGTATTGGGAAGGCACTTTTGCCTCGTCAGATTTTGTACCTCTCGTTTTGACTAGCTGCTGGTATGTGTCTTCAGAAAGAAAAGATTGACAAGGCAATCGAAACAGTCCAAACTAACTTCAACACTGTGAGGACAGGGCGTGCAAACCTGGCCATGCTTGACAGGATTGAGGTATGAGGACTCGTCTGTGTTCTTTTTGCTCTTATGATGAAGTGCTAACTGTTGCATGATCAAATATATTCCCCCGCGTTGGGCACATCTTCATGACTTTTCCATTTTACATGCATTTTGTTTGATTTCCTGCTTTGCTCAGACTGTGTACAATCGTAGCTCAGTAACTGTAAATGTACAATCCTGATCTGATTTTAGCAAAGCAAAGTTTTGTGGCTGATACAACTATAGCACACAGAAACTATTGGAAATGATTGTACTTTCTATTCAACTAAGATTGAATAAATGTTTCTTACAGGTTGAGTACTACGGAACTCCAGTGAACTTGAAGAGCATTGCACAGATAAGCACTCCAGATGCAACTTCTCTTCTTATTCAACCATATGATAAGTCAAGGTAAATGTATACCAATTAACCTTCCCAGTGCAGAGCCAATGTTGAGTTTTGCATCCTATGCAATCACACCCATGTACTGTGCAGCCTCAAGCTTATTGAGAAAACGATAGTCGCTGCAAATCTTCTGCAAATCTTGGTGTGACACCAAGCAATGACGGAGAAGTGATACGAGTGACTGTCCCACCATTGACATCTGATCGCAGAAAGGTTTGTGTTTGTAAATTCACATGTGCATTACATTTGGTACTTGTTATGTTGTCAGGAAATCTTTTCTTCAACCTTCAGAATCGTAACTCTGTGGAAACCAAAATATATGCAGGTGACCATGCAAATTTCAGATTCATTAAAACCCCAGAATTTGCAAGTGCTACTATATATTCCATATGTCTCAAGATTATAGTGTGTTGAAGTAACTGCAGAAACTATCACTTATATATGTAAAACTTGTTAATAAAGAAATATATTTTGCTTCCAATAATAGAAGTAAAGTCCTTACGTTCATTGTAATAGGAGTCATTTAGCAAACTTGTATCTTTTCTCGAACCATCTAGTAACTTGTATCTAAAACCACTTGGACGTCTATCTGCAAAATCTACAGCTAAAAGCTAAAACCTATTTTGTCCGTATTAAATGGTTTCTAAATCTTGTGGGATGACACCCGCACCTTTACTGATAAATTTTGCCAGTCCAGTGTAGAATTTAGTCTGCTGTCCTGGCCCTAGCCTTCAGGCCTGGCTAGGTTTGGAAAAGAAAGGAAAAGAAAGACTCAGTGACCAACTGGGCCTGGCATAGAACACAGTAGCCCGCATAAATGGCCTACTGTCCATGGTTCGGCATGGGTTTTGGTGTTTTGTTCATGCTAGATTAGTAAACAAATGGTTAATGTCTTGTTCTTCGTCAAATAAGTTGTAAACATTTTATGTCTTCCCTGATTCTTAAATCATTAGCACTTTGGTACCCTTCTGAAATTCTTGATGTATCTGCAGGAATTAGCAAAGACAGTAGCTAAATTAGCTGAAGATGGCAAGGTGTTACCCCAAATTTTATCTGTTCACCTTTCTCACTATGTTTCACTTCCAATATTACCTTTTTATCTTCTTACTTGGACATTTTTTATCTAACTGTTCCTAGTTTCTACCCATAAAATATCACTTTGTTATCGTATCCTGTTTGGACTATGATGAAGCAGTGTTAGCTTCAGCATGTTTATACTTATTAACACAATTGATTGCAGTAGGCTGTCTCCATAGCAGTGTTTCCTTTTGGTTTTACAAGATTGAAGATTCCTTCTTTGTTTTCCTTCTTGTGCTGAATTCTTAGTTTACGTCTCCTAGTTTTCTCTAATAAGTGTGAATTGGCTAAGGAAACCAACTGGACAATGTATTTTCATCTCTGTCATGAGTGATGTTTATCCTTAGTACTTTACAATGTTCATGGTCGCTCTGGTGTAAACAGTAAATCCTATCCGTTTTCAAGATATGTTTTCTCAATACTTCTATTTTGCAGTCAGTAGTTACAATCTCAGAAATAAAAAATGCTACACACTGCATTCAAAACGGCCTTCATGTATGCATACAGTTGTTTTTGGTTTTTCTGGTCTGAAGCTACTAGCCTACTATGTCCATTTCAGAAATGGCAGTTTCTTCTAGCCAAATGGTTGATTATGATTCATATCGTTATCAGCGTTGTAGGAGGTAAACTGGAACGCCATATTCTTTACATGTTTACGTTGCAAGGATTGTTGTATCTGTCCTTAACTACATGGATGTTGTCCTGTTTACTGGCCAAGTTTAGAATGTCCATTCCACCTCTGCTACAATTGTAGCTATTGTTGTATCAAGTTAGGTGTGAGAAGTAAAAGAACAAAAGATTGGAATGGAGTGCATGGAACTTAGATATGCTGACGACTCACAGTACCTGATAGTGCAAGCATAGTTTCTAATGCCTATGGTTTCTTCATATGTATCACTTTGCTCACCTTAATCTGTGTTAGCTGAAATCATGTGCCCATAATTTTCAACTGATTTCCCTTGTAGTACTAGTAGATGTAACAATTAGAAATGAATACAAACATAGATATATTTCAATTGATAAGGCTGAAATAGCACAACATGAGAACTCCTCAGTAGTTCTTTTTTATGGGAAGTAAAAGCACACAATACAATACCAGGGCACTCCTGAAGGGCTATGGCCTATATGATAAGACACACTAAAGTTGCAGAACAAGCCATTACACAAACATTATTAGTTGTATTACACACTAGTAATCAACAGAATGAGCCCCCCCAGGGTGTTATTACAGTCAGAAGGAATAGCCACTCAGTATAGTCAGTGGGTTAGTGATCTCTTCTCTATCAGTGGGACTGTACTAAAATGCCCATTCTGTTGATCCGCTACCACCATGCCTACGTCAAGCAAACTACTCTGTTCTACTATCTGCATACAACATCAAATTCATACCGTCAGTTAGTTTATAGCTCAGAGTGAACTGACAATCTGTCAGTTGCTTATCATGGCATGGAATAAAACCTGAAGTTTATAGCTCAGAGTGAACTGACAATCCGTACCTTTTCCTGGAGAATTTTGTTAGCAGCTTTCAACATGCCTTCCTGCATATACGGAGATAATTTTAGCAAGTTATGAATGCTAAAAGCTTCAGGTCTTTATAGAGTTAAATACAAGTTTTGACATGCCTTGCTTTTCAGTGCTTGTATCTCCTGAATCATTATCTGCATCTGTTAGGCAGGATACAATTTTAGCAATGTCTGAAATCATTTTTTTTTTTTTTAAAAAAGAATTTTTTTGGTGAATTACCTTTGCAGAGCGGATGTTGTTCATCCATATCTCCAAGTACCTCTCTAGGGCATTCAGTTCTTCAACATTCATGTGTTCATTTGCCCTGTTCCCGTAGATGTACCTACCAAAATGCTTCCTTTGTGTCAATATTAATGGCAGACTTCAAAATGTTTCCTTTTTCTTTTAAAAGAAATCCTGTTTTGAGAGGGAAGTTTTTCTGGTTTCCTAGTGAACAGTTCAATGTTGTGTATGAAACCAAAAAATTTGCTTGGGTTTTAGAGTTTCTGTCTCTTATAGAAATGTTTTGTGTTGCCTGGTTAGTTTGGTACTTGGGTATGGACAAAAGCATGGACCCTGCTGAGCCTATGTTATAGTTCTAACTTGTAACTAAAGATAAATGTTCCTTTGAATTTGTTTCGCATTTGCTGGTGAATTGCCAGTGGTATTCTGAAGCAAACTAACATGTAGGCTTTCTACAGACTGTAAGGCAAAGCTATGAGAACAATTTACCAGAGTCCTTTCTGGAGCAGATTGATTTCCTGCTGCAGCACCATGATTTCTTGTTTTGGGTCCTGGGTAGCAGACATGGCCAAAGCTTTTAGCAAACAGGGAGAGCACAGAAAAAGGCAGAGAGGGTGTCTATAGACAGGAAGATGGCTCGTGTTTGCATGCAGTTTGCTCATATCTAATAGATATGCCGTGGATGGCATGAGCATAGCAAACGTTTAGTCTCTCTACTTGCATTATGCATTGAAGATTCAGCCACAAGCAGTCTAAGAACATCTCAAATCATATAGTACTGTGGTCTATTTACTCGAAGCTCATGCCTTGTGCAGTTGTGCTATGGATGTGAAAATTTGACTGTTATAAAAATGAAGATAAATAAATAAATCGATAAATAAATACATGTATTCAAAGTAGCAAAGAATGCATGAATGAACACATGTTGCTGAATTGGTAGGGAGCATATATTCTGGTGGTAGGCATGAATGTTCCAGTGTTGTTGTGATGGCAAGCAAAAAGATGGTAGGAGGACACAAGAACCAGCACATGATGCCGGCAAGTTGGGAGGGGAGGGCACTATTAGCTACTGCTACCGACCATTCTGTTGTCGCTGCAGCCGTCGGCTGCTTCTCCGCGGGCAGTCTTGTACCTCTCGATCAGCTCTTCCATGGTCCTGTTGTCGGATCATCGTCAGCCGTTCATCATCGGCCATCAGAGCAGAGCATAGCATGCATGCATGTGGGACGACGACGGCAACGACGTACCCGGTGGTGGCGAGGTCGTAGAGCTTGCCGCGCGCGGAGAAGATGATGATGCCGATGTGGGCGTCGCAGAGGACGGAGAGCTCCCGGGCCTTCTTGAGCAGCCCGGAGCGGCGCTTGCAGAAGGTCACCTGCCGGTGCACCGGGTTCTCGATGCGCCGCAGCTGCACCCTGCCCCGCGCCATGGACGATCGATAGCTCGTCGGTCGACACCGCGTAGCTAGCAGCGGCAGCAAAAGCTTGTCGTCCCTTCACACAAACCTCCCACTAGTTTGAACTAGCTTCGAGGTTGGAGAGGGTCCCCTTGTGCTATCTCCTCTCCCCTTGCTCCTCTCTCTCTCTTCTTGCTCGGTCACCACAGGCCCTGCCCTGCCGGCCGGTGCATATATATATACTGGCGGCCTGGCCAACCAGCAGCTCTGCAGCATATAGTCTAGTCCCATGGCATGATCAATGATGGAAGAAGAATAATTAAGAGGCTGTTTGGTTGGTAGCCATAACCTGCCACTAGAGTGTGGCGACTGCCACAGTTCTATGGCAAAGGATTCAGCCGCCACAACCGTGGCCAGAAAATGAACTAGACAAACACGTGGCCGTCATCTTTTGCATGCAAACCAAACACTAGCCCACCATCCGTGTCTGCCGCATGTGTGGCGAGGCGGACTTTGGTATGCAACCAAACAACCCCTAAATCGCATCTCTTGCTTTACACCTGTTGCCATTGACATCTGCAGGCACTCGTGCCTGAAATTCTCTTGTCTTTACGCTGTGTTTGTGTTTCACAGCTAGCCACGCTGCTGCTGCTTCTGTGGACGCGTGGCGTGGATGCATGCCAGAATTTGTTGGAGTCAACTCGAGGCAGAGAATATGCATGTGTATATAGTTGAAGTCAAGATGCGTGGCAACTCTTGCACATGATGATTGGCACTAGCTAGTACTAGTCCCCTACCCTGCTGAAATATTTTTTTTTTCGAATTTTGTATGTCGATTTGTTCTGAGGTTTCTGGTTCCTAATGATGATGATAACCAAGCCAATTGATCATAACAAGGCTTGAGATCTGATTCTACCTGCAGGGAATGGATACACACATACATCCATTTTTCTTTTATATATGACAAGGTTGCTAGAATTATATTGTTAGAAAGAAAATTCTGCTTGGTTGGCCTGAGTTCCAGCTCTAAGAATTATATTCTTTTATACAGCCTCTAATGCGAAATTCTTCTAGGGTGCTTGCTTGCTAGGAAGGTGAATAAGTTGGTTATAAAGGAACACTAAAGCCTCCAGTGGCCAACCACTTCCCTTTTGCATCTTATTTTCCTCTAGCTCGATCTACACAACTTAAGGAGACCGGCTTTCTCTGAATTCCGCTGGCCCTTTTGCGGCACTAGGGTTTTGGTGGCTAATGCCGCCATGAATTCCTCCTCGCTTCGCTTTACGACTATATGTCTTGTTAAAACCTGATGCCCAACAATTTGGTGTCACGTCAACAACCCCTCTAATTTCACACTCTTTTGCTGGACGGAGCATCTCTACCCCAGCAATTTGCAGTGCCCAGCCAGAGGATTCCCTGGCCATTTACATTTTTAAAACCATGCCCTCTTCTTAGTGCTCTCTCACTCAGAATTTGCATCACCAACACCTCTGCAAAAAAAATTCTCTGCTTGGCCCACTGAAAAATGGCTCTGCTGCATTCATGCTACTCATTGGATTGGAGAACCAGAACCAGAGAGAGTGAGATCAAGAATATATGGAATTAATGCCAGATTGGCAGCCATCTTTACTTTTTAATTAGAACTGGAAGCTATTGTGAAAGAGAGTGTCTTGTTCGTGAAAACGATGTTTCCTCGTCTAAAATACATCCTGACATGAACATAAAGAAGATACATATGTTTTGCTAATCTGCAATTTGCGTGAAAGATAAATGGCAAGTGTTTCTAGAAAGGCATCTTAGCTGTGTTTAGCAGGTTGCTGATGTGGATGAATCTGGCTGGGCTCATTGTTTGTGTTTTCATGAGGCAACTTGGGAAGCACATAGTCTCCCTAAGATGAATCAGAGAACACGAAAGGCGGGTCTAAATTTGGTACAGTTTTTAGCTTCAGGTACACATAAGGCTGGGATCTCTTCCTTTTCCGTTTATAAGTTATACAACAGCTAATGGAGTATGTGAAAATTAATCCTAGCCTAACAACTCTAAAAGTTAATTGATCTGATATGTACTCCCTTCATTTTGAAATACAAGGTATTGAATGTTTAAAATTTATCCCAAATTGTAAGGTATTCGGATTGCTCAACTCCATTCATGCATGCTTGCTTTTCTTTTTTTTTTTTGAACGTAAATAGCAGAAGTTCTGCCTTTCAATAAAGATAAAAAGAGTTATATATGCAGGAAGGGGCAAGAGTCCAAAAAAGACACAGGGCTGCACGTCTCACTACATGCAAGCCCACTGGACAGGGGAAGAAAACGCACTAAGAATAACTCCAAAATAAGAACCACGAGTGGCCACTAAAGATGGTGTGCTCTTTTGTGAAGGTCCAGATTTTCCTTGATCCACCCGGCGACTTGGAGAGCCATCAGAGGCCATGCGGTTACACTCTTTCCAAAGATTCCACATGGTGTAGATGGCTAAACCATTGAAAGCACCATTTCTCTACGGTGATGAAGTTTATGTGTTGTGTTGCGTCTAACCCATTAAAGTGCTCTCATGAGGTGACTTGGTTCCAAACCGCTCGTGCAAAAGGGCAAGCAAGGCAGTGGTGGTAACCAGTCTCTAACGAACCATTGCATAGAGCACAGGTCTCGTTATGTGGCCATCCCCGATGTGTGAGGTTATCTACCATGAGGATTTTGCCTTGGATGAGAATCCAAGTGAAGATTTTGCATTTATTCTCTGTATGCCAAATGATGTTTGTTTTGTACCATTGGTAGTGTCCTACGAATTGAGCTCTGTATGCTGATTTGGTGTTGTATTGTCCATCGACGGTCCATTTACAAGTGATTTTATCCTCGACCTTCGGCTGAAGGATCCAAAGGGAGATGAATTCTTCAATTTGTGTTGTTGTATTGATCTTCCCCTCAAGGCTCTAATCTAGGTGTAGTTTCTAAATTCATATTGCACCGTCTTGTTTTTCCTCCTAACCAGTCGGAAGAGGTGTGGTGCAAAGGTTCCTTGGGGCCTCTCCATCAAGCCAGCTATGATGCCGAACTTTGTTTTTCCCATTTCCAATCGATATAGAGGTGGAGGCGTTGAAGAGGAAGCAAACTTCTTCATTGCAGGGCATTCCCATGCCGGTCCAAGGTTTATCCTTTACCATCCATGAAAGCTCTAGTTTGGTTTTAGCTAATTGATGACATCCTATGTGTACTAACCTTTGTCATGAGTGATATCCATACAAGGTGGTACACACTAAGTGATGGATCTAGATGTTGGATGGTGAAGTCCACAAGTGATGATCAAGTGCTCCAATTTGGAAAAGAAGAAAGAGAAAAACAAAAAGAGGCTCAAGGCAAAGGTATAAGCATAGGAGCTCTTTTGTTTTTGGCACTCAAGACACCTTAGTGGGTGTGATTGTATTTAGGATAGATAGCCATACTATTAAGAGGGGTGATCTCGGTTTAAAACGGTTATCTAAAGTGCCACTAGGTGAATGAATACTTTGCATATGCATTAGGACCTAGTGAGCTAACTTGTGACCTTTAAAAATGCTTTGAAAAATGCTAACACACGTGTGTTGGTATTTATTAAGTGCAAATAAAATATGAATGATTCCGCAAGCGCACAGAATACCATTGTAGCATTTTATCGAGAGTATTCCAGGTATCATTATTTATATTTTACTACGGAGAAACAATAAAGATTTATTGGATAACAATAGAGTAAAATATGAGATTATAAGCTGTCAAGGTACCTCCTGAAATAAAAGATTTTGCCTTTATATTTAGTAAGGTCTCTCTCTCTCTCTCTCTCTCTCTCTCTCCCCAAAAATTAGTCAGCCATGGAATATAACATTGGCTCCACATGCATGGTACTAAAACTGAGTGTCAGGTACTTTACTGCTTCAAACAAAATCATTGCCTAAAAAAAGGACACTGCCAGGTTACTAAAATCATTCTTATTATACACGAAACTGCCACAGAGAATCAAGAGTGAACTCCAGCCAATCATATTAGGTAACATCATCAGATTAAAGCAGGCTTTCAAATCTATTATAAATCTAGTTGCCTAGCCGCACAACTGCATCAGTGCATCATAACAACTGCATCAGTGCTCATTCATAACTAAGATGCCTAGCCGCACAAATCAACCAATTTAACAAATTCCTTCAAGATTCTTATAGTTTCGAGGCTCTAATATAATGGAGCATCTTATGAAGCAATATCACACCCGAACTAGGACACTTTACTCCCTTTTTTTTTCTCAGATTTGTAACTATCACTCTATGAGCTCAACCATTGGAGCTACCTTTGACACAAAAATCCTCTTTGCTCCTAAGAAATCATTGTTCAGTAAATCCATATCCACTGATGGACCCAACCTATGACCTCTTCCTAAAAAAAAAAAAAAAAAAAAAAAACTCGCAAGAGGATTGTCGTGCTGTATTATTAGATAAGACAAAAGATTTATAACACCGCTCAAGAAAAACGAGCAGCTAAAAGATAGTCTCCCAAGTAAACCCGCTTAAGCGCACGCAGTCGCCCACAAAAACACCAAGAAGAAGATGAACGAGATGACCTTGGGAAGAAAAACGTAGACGAGATTTTGCACATTGTTGCAACAGCTGGCCAAATTCAGTGTATGACCTCTTCCTTTTTCTCTTGAAATTTGATAGATATGAGTTACAGAAGCTACTGAAAATGCACGCTAAAAATGTAAGCTTATCCTGGCCTATGCCTATCCTTATATATATATATGGCAGAACAGAATGGTAAGCAATGTGACTGAGCACTTGTTCATGTCTGCCATGTTACACTGAACTTTGGTTCTATGTGTGTTAAGACGTACAAGAAGTGACAACAAGTACCCCTTCAATTCAGGATGCAAAGGCGGCGAGCGGCAAGGCGTCCAGGACCACTCCCTTTGGCTCTGAATCTTGGAACACCAAAAGCAACCAATGCAGAGCCTGTTAAGTTGCAGGGGTCTTTTTATTTTTAATTTTTTGAAAGGCCGTTAAGTTGCAGGATCTTTTTTTTTTTTTTTTTTTTTTTTGAAAAGGTTAAGGTTGCAGGATCAGTTAGTACAATACAATGCAAAGATGGCAACTCAAGTAACATACCTTCCTATATATGCAGCATGCACAATACATGTATAGATGCATATAGTTTATAGGTTCCAAATAGGTAGCCGTCGTGGTCCAACAAATGTGCACAACCTTATTTGCTTTCGTTCAATATAATTTTGAGAAACAGAAAAGGAAAAGATGCGCTTAATTTTTTCCCCGTTTTTGACTAGTAAATGGAACTGTTGAACTGGACATATTTTATAAGCATGAACAGGTGAAACATTCCATTGGCTTGGAATTTATTTCAAGTGTCTCTTCTCAATTTTTGGGCGAGAGGAATGAAGCTCTGGAACTTGCCTAACAAATGTCAAGCATGGTGACAGTCCCTTTTCACTTTTACCGTTCTCGTGCTTGACATGTTAATGACAGCAGACATCAGACTTGTACTGTAATTGCTATTTACATGAATTAGCTGTGTGCAAAGTAGTCGGGACTCCATCACCTGGCGATGGACCCCGGATGGTGTATACTCCACCTGTTCAGCCTACAGGATCCAATTCAAAGCCTCTTTCGGATTTTTCCACAGTGACCGAATTTGGAAAGCACAGGTGGAGAACAAGTGTAAGATTTTCGCTTGGATTCTGGTCCGGATAAAATTCTTTACGGCGACGACAACCTGTAAAAAGAGAGGATGGCCACACCAAGAACACTGTGTGCTTTGCAATGGCCCGCTAGAAACCGGCCTTCACCTCTCTTTTTTTTCGAAAGCATGCTTAGGCACGTGTTGCATTAAGGGAAAGTAGAGTTCTTACAAGTCCCACAATGGCCGATGGCGAGATGCCAAAGGTCAAGGTGGTGGAACACAACACAAGGCGCCGGCTCTAACGGGCGGGAGAAGTTGTACTAAAGCTATAACCGATGCGCTACAAGCTTTGGCGGCGACAACACCGCCGTGTCGGTCCCCGACGGTGCGCCCCTCGGAAGAAGATGACGCATCATGGGGAATGCCGCCCGCATCCTCTCCCTCTTGGCCGTCATGATCTCCCCTCCGGTGATGGTGGAAACGCTTGCAGCGCCGGGTCGGCGAGTTGGAAAGGTGGGCCTTCGGACGGCCTTCCAATCTATTCGGCATGACCCGAGCGCTGGCGTTCCGGATTGGGGTCGCGTTGGCTGAACTTGGCCAAACCTCGGTCTTTGCGCGAAGCCCCCCGACGCCGATAATCGGAGGTCCGGAGCCGAGGCGGTTCCTTGATCGAGAGGCTCTTCGAGTGGCACGACGAGGGAGTCGAGGAAGGCAGCGACGGATGCAGCCGTGGGGGCAGCCGCGGTCACCACAGGTGCGGTGATCTCCTCCGCCGCATCGGGTCCAAGAGGGGCGCGGTCTGCAGGCAGCATGCCACCGGGCCGGCAGGTGGGTCCATCGGTGGGCCCCGGTCGCCGTGATCCGGCCCCACGGGATGTCGTCGTTGAAGCTCTCGCCGCCGGCGCCCGACCTCGGAAGCCACGGCGTCTGCGCGGTTGAGTTGAACCAAACGTGAGTGGCGAAGGGGCTCATACAGCGCTGCGCGAGGAAGGTCACCGAGGTAGGCGGACGCCGCGACGAGGGAGGCCTCGAGCTCATCAAGCATTGGGTCCACCCGAGCAGGGGGCTCCATGCCCACAAACGGCTCGAGCGCGAGCGGGTCGGTGGGTGTGCTGGCGTTGCCCACCTCCGTCGATGGCCCGGTGCCAATCCCACCGGGGCAAGGCCGACGACGAGGGGGGCGAACAAAGGATCCGCCGACAAAGAAGGGAGGTATCGGCGACCGGCCGCCCCTAGGGTGTCTAGTCCCCGGACACGGTTGCCGACGGCGCGGCTGTCTTGAGCACAGTGAGGAGGCTCGAACATGGCGTCGGGGCTCGCGCACTTTGCCGTGGGGTGTGTGGCGAGAGGTGACGTCGATGCTTGTAGTTCTCGCCCGGTGCCTCGTGGCCGGCGGATGAGGCAGCGGGAAGGGGGCGTAACAACGGGCGGCGACGTGATCCCCGGCCGAGGCGGTTGAAGCAGAGCCCGAAAAGGGATGGCGGCGGCATAGGTCGTCGATGGCGAGGGTTGGGCGAGGCACATCGTCTCCCACGCTGCGTCTCTCGCATGAGAGTGAAGCCATCGTCGTCGACAAGGGGCGTCTATGGCGGTGGAGGGCCCCGTGATAGGGCCGTGCGGGCGAAGACGACAACGGCGGCCACCCGACGAGGCGGAGGCCGGTGGCGGTGGCCGAGCCGTTGGTGGGCGGGGACGCACGTGGTAGGTTGTCGGCCGAGCCTTTGGGGTGCGGCACCTAGACAAAGGAAGAGGACACACCGCAGGGGTGTTGATGGAGTATGTGGGAGCGGCCGACGATGAAGGCGGCGCCGCCTGCGCTGGGTCGGCTGGTTCGGCGCAGGGGGGCGCTCGGGGGCTCGACTGGTCCATCTACGAGGTCCACGACGGAGCCCAGGGATGCTCCCGGCGAGGGGGGGATGGACAAGCGCGCCGCACGACGGTGGGGGGCCTCCGGCTCAACGAGCTCGTCCTCGTTGTCCGAGCAGTCGGAGAAGGAGCCATCCGCCCACCGCAATCCCGTGGGTCTTCCGATGAGGGGGAAGAAGGGGGCCGCATCCGAGAGAGGGCCTTGCCGCAGCCGAAGGAGACCGCCTCCACGGCGGATGATAGGGAGGGCGGTCGGCTATGGGCTGCGGCACCGCGAAGCCACTCGACGCGAGGGGCGTTGAGGCAACCCCCGCCGATGGGAGGCCAGGGGTGGTGGTAGATGCCGACGAGCACGGGGCGGAAGGCCGCACAAGGACTAGCTGCTGGCCGGCTACCTCCATAGAAGGTGACGGGGCGTGGAGGGCGACCGCCGAGGCCCCGCTGCCCGGGTCTCAAAGGCGGTGGTCGGCGACGTCGCCTACGAAGGAGAGTAGCAGGCCCCATAGGCAACGATGGTGGCGCGCGGCCTCCACGCCGGCACCCAGGCGGGCCGAAACCGCGCACCCCGCAACCACGGCGCGGGACGGTGGCGTAGCGGCAGCCAGCCCACGCACGTGGGGGCGTCGATCGCCGCGAGTAGGGGCTCGACGGGGACGTTGCCGCCCCCGCAGGGCGAGGGCGAGGAGGACGACGGAGGTGGAGGTGCCATGGCTACGGTAGCGGCAGAGCGGCGTGGAGGTCCCCGCCAAGCCCGGCGGGGAGCGAACGACGGCCGGCCGGCTGCCCCCACCGGCCCAAAGCCGGCGTCGCCGGGCCGGGGGGGGAGTCGTGGGGGAGGAGGTCCTCCGAGAGTCGGCGTGGGAGGGCCCGGGAGGGCGCCGCGGGGGGAGGCCGGCGGCGTCGGCCGCGGCTCGGTGCCGAGGAGCTCGGGAGATGGCCGCAACGTTGATCTCCGCCATCCCCAGGAGGCGCACGCCGAGGCTGACCTCGGGGCGAGCGCGACGTGGGGTCCTGGATCTGTCGATGGTGGTGGGAGAGGAGCTAGGAGGTGACGCGCGGCGGCCGGCAGACCGCAACAGCAGCGGGGGGTGTCGGGCGTCGCCCCATCGGGCGCACCGTTCAGCACGTGAGGCTCATCAGAAAATGGGCCTTCACCTCTCGCTTGTGCTGTCCCTTTGCAAAGGCGGTTTGGAATCAAATCTTGTCCTGGGAGAACTTCTCTGATTTGCAACCCCAACAGCAAGCTGACCCCATCCACATCAGAGCATGGTGGGAGGAGGTAGAGAAGAAAGTGGCTAAAGTTGAACGTAGAAGACTCAATGGGGTACTGATCTACACATTTTGGAATATTTGGAAAGAGAAAAATAGGAGAATTTTCAACAATAAAACAGAAACGGTGCTACAGGTGGCTGCAAGAATCAAAGAAGATATAGAACAACGAAAGAGAGCTCTCGCTCATGTTTAGCCGCTGCCTCTCTATTTGATGGATGTCTTGTGTGGCTTATGTTTCTCCTCTCTATTTTGTTTCTGGGATGCCCCTTTGTTGCTTGTACATAAACTCTCTTTACCCCTTAATTGAAAGGCAGAGCTCCGGCCATTGTTCTTCCAAAAAAAAAAAAAATTAGTTGTGATAGCAGCATTGGTAGATCTGATTAAGGACTGAATTGGCGATCAAAGGCAGAGGAGGGTGAATGGGAGCCGTTAAAATTCTTCACCGAGAACTTGACCTATATCCTAATTATAACCCAACACACCTCTCTTCTAATTGCCAAGATCGCACACCAACTAGTGATGTGTCGACCCTAGGAACAATTAGGAATATCTCAAAGCATCGCGGAAGAAAAGCGGCAAATTACGATTTAATTAAGTAATAACTAATTATCCGGCAAAAATGGCTCTAAATAATTATGCAAATAAAAACTGAGCTACAAACCTAATTGCAAGCCAATTAAATAATCTAACTGAAAGATCACTGATAATTGCAAATATAATAAAGATATGACTGAAATGATGTGAACATTAGACTAGAAAGCTACTGGAGGAGGTTGCTCCTACAGTATGTACAAAGAGTTGGCAGACCAGTGAGACGGAAAAAAAAAAAACAGCTGCTGAACTGCACTTTGACAACCTGAAAACAGAGCCGAGCTCTGGAGCTACTACTGCTCATTAGCCAACACAACAAGCAACAGAAACTGTCAATTATCAAGTCCAAAGGAATTGTTATTTTGCTGCTGCTATAAACTAACATGAAACGGCTTCACTAGACTGAATCGAGCTAGTGCTGAAAGGACTTGAAGCTGCTGGCCCTGCAGCAGACTGTCGAGATGACCTTTGCTCACTGAACAAACAGAAGACAGGTTACCGCAGCAAAAGAAAATTCGATTCAAGCAAATACAGCATGGTGTCCAAGGTATATTTGAAAGCTGCTGCAGCCAAAATGAAAACGAGAAACTCAATGCTCCTGTGCTGCGTGCCTGACAAAATCGAATTGTGTCGTTGCACTGCTGCTCGCCAAGAGGCCAACTGACCTGCTGCTCTGAAGAATTTAATTACCTGCACCCAGCAAACAAAAAGGCACCTGCTGTTGGATCTGCTGGTGTCGAGATGCTAGCGCTGAACAAATGAGCGAGATACAAAAACAGACAGAGAACAAGCAGGACACGGCAGGAAAGCGAAAGAAAAACACAGGAACTGCGGCAGCACGGCTGGACCTCAAGAACGCAAGCACTGATGCTGCTACACAACGCCGCACCTTTGTCACTGTGAACCTCAGCAAGAACAGAGAGTACCCGCAGCCGCGGAACAGAGAAGAACAGCAGGTCGAGCTCTCCGCTCTACATTAGTTCAAGAAGTAATGTAGTGTCTGGTTGGGTGTATAGAAGTGAATAGGATGGATAATCCTGAATAGATAGATGATGGATGGAACAATTCAGGGTACATGTTAATTGTTTGGTTCTTTGTACAGGATGGTACAAGCTGTTTGTTTGGATGGATGGATGGATGTATGGAACAAAATGATTTGGTACGAGATCATGTTTGGTTGGTTGTATGGGTCCATCTAAGAATTTCATATGTACCATACATTTGTACAAACTTGCTATTACAAATGCAACAACATAATAAGAATAAAATTATGAATAGACTTGCTATTCTATGTACACCAGTGTAGAACAAACTCATGCTTAGTTGCCCACGCACTGGCATTCTCCTTTCCATGCTAGAAATAAAATCGTTTTTTAATTACTAGGAGATACTTTCCCACCGACCCATATACAAAAGTAAAGGAAAGGGAGGAATATAATAAGGGATGTAAAAAATCCCTACGAGAACTTCAGGGCCAGCGACAGTTGCAGCAGCAGTCCGTGCGGCCAGAGCCTAGAGGGGAGGGGGGAACGGGTGGGGCGCCGAACATGAGAGAGAGAGAGAGATGCGTCGTCAGAGTTCGAAGCGGAGTCTCGGACGGCGTCGTTCGGCCTTTCCCATCATGCAGCATCTGGAAAGAATATTCCACACATCTAGATTGTTCCGTCATGGACGCAATGGTTCAATCCGTCAACCAAACAGCGTCACAGATGGGCCTCACGTGGTTATCCAGGATGAACCAGTGCATGCACGGTTTGGTCCTGGCAACCAAACGTTGTCTATCATTCTCCAAAGCTTGGATGGCGAAAAGCTCAAATCAAAGAGCCTCTCTTCTCTCCCTCTTTTCTTCTAACAACCCTAGCCTCCTCTCACAACACCACAAACCAGAGATCCACCCAAAAGGATGGCTGCCCCCAACAGCCATGTGGGTTGTGTGCAAGCTTCGAGATGCTACCACGTATCTACTGATCTGCCACTCCCCGATTTTGAGGCCCAAACCGGTCAACCCGCAACCAATGGTTTTGAGGCCCAAACCACAAAACCGTCCATCCCCGGTTTTGAGGAACAAACCGGCAAACCCTCCAGGCGTGACTCACCGATGTCGATGTGTGTCCGACCTCCGCCAGGGTTGACGCCTTCGCCTTCCTTTTTTACTTGACAGACACCATCTTCATCAACCATGTAGATGCGTGTCCAACCTCCACCAAGGTTGACGCCTTCGTCCTCCTCCTTGACTTGGTCGACGCTATCTCCATCACCCATGTACTCTTGCTCTTCATGTGTCCAATGTGAGCCGTACACGGTCCGTTCTCCGACCTTTGGTCTCTCGGTCCAAGTCTTCTCGTCCGTCCTTCACCGCTCCCGGTCCATCACGACGGACTCCACACTTGATCTTCTCCATTGTAAATTCGACCATCTTGGCACACTCGACACCTGCACATTCACAAGCCAAAAGACATGTTGCACAACACACGACACCTCTGGTTAGCCATTAGCATAATTGAGCACGTATGAATATGAACTCAACCGGGAAAGCCTTAAACCTCTCAACTCTTGTATCAATCATTCATCACATATGGATGAGACCAGGGCACTTCTCAACTTGGTCTCTCGGATTCAACATATGACAACTGAGCCACATTTCACTCAATTTTGTGTAAGTTATAAACAGAAACAGGACCAGACTTTGCGAGTACAATATCTGAGATTTGAATATATGGGTACAACCAGTTTAACTAGCAGAACATACATGAAAGCAACACTAGAATAAACAAAAACAATCCAAACTTAAGACACCACACGCACTGTCTGTTGAAGCACAAATAACAGATCTTCGGTGTTTAGGACAGAGTTCTGAACTCAAAGAAACCTGATTTTACTACAGTCAGAGCATTCTGCAGGAACCGTCATCATTCCCCAGTCCAAGGGACTTCAGTGCATTGGCAATTCCTTCTTCATCAGCAAGACACGCGACGCAGGGTTCTGCGAGAGAGAAAAATAAATTGATGGTGTCTAATTTGAATTAGGACACAAGTTGAAGGAGCATCACATAAGTTAGCTAGATTCGCTGATCTAGGAACAATGATCCCGTCAAATTAGCAATGTGACTGAGCACTTGCACTTGTCTGCCATGTTACACAGAACTTCGATTCTCTGTGTTAAGAGGTACAAGAAGTATTATCTAAAAAAAAAAAGAGGTACAAGAAGTGACAAGTACCCCTACAAGAAGAGATATGCTGCCTCTGGAAAGAAGAGATTTGCTGCCTCTGGGAAGAAACAAAGATGGCCGGCCTTTCAGTAGGAATCGCTCCCTTCGGCTCTGAATCTTGAAGCAGCCAATGCACGGCCTGTCAAGTTGCAGGGTCAGTTAGCACAATACAATGCAAAGGTGTGGCAAATCAAGTAAAATGCCTTCCTGTATACATATGCATATAATATAATTGCTCTATATGATCCCTAGCCAATAGCCATGGATGTGTATATATATAGATGCATATAATATAATTTATGGGTTCCAAAAAAAAGGAGTCTTCCTGGTTCAACAAGTGTGCACAGCAAGATTTGCTTTTCTTCAGTATATTTTGAGGAATAGAAAAAGGATAAAGGAAAAGGAAAAAAAAAAAAAGGACAAGGAAGCAGGAAAAGATATGCTCAAGTTCGTTTTTTTTTTTTTCAAGCCATTCACCCGTTTTTTTCATTAAGAGGATAAAAACCAAATCCAAATACAAAGAGAGTTCATGATGCCGAAAGTGGACATCAAACAAACGAACGAAACGAAAAAGAGAACTAACAACCTATCACGGAAATAAACTTGGCGATTACATGATTAGACCGGGAGGACGTGAACATTCCATAGGAAGCGCTCCATGGCCTCCCCGTTGTCCTCCGCAAGAGACCCCGTGAAGGAGCAACTCATTCATGCTCGGCCTCAACCCGATCTCCATCTTCTTTTTGCCTCGTCCTGATGATGCCTAACAGCTAAGCTTTGGGCATTAGCACCGACATCGCCCCCGGGCGCGGCCTGTTTTCCTGAAAGCGGCTAAGAACTCGCCAACCGACGGCAAGCATGGAGATGAAGAGTGTGGCACCCCCTCTTGAGCATCCGGCCTGTCATGCACCGGAGGTCGAGGTGTCGAGTCATTTTACCAGCTCACTGCGGGTTCTGCCCTCGGTGCAGTCGCCCAACACGACGGCGTTAAGTGAAACAATTCCAGCTGGCATGGAGTGGTAGCCGGTGGAGGGGCACCCAGGTGTGGCCCGACAAGATCAGGTAGCCGGGCGCATGGATGGAGGCCGCGAGCTCAAAATGACCTTCCTGTAGGTCGGGCACATATGCATATAATTTGTGAATTGCCCCATTAGCTGCCGCCGAAGGGAGGATATGACACGGATCGGGCGGCGAACCTTTGCCCTGACCGGCCATTGACTGCATGGACATGGATGTGTATATATATAGCGCCGCCGAAATGCCGCTCGCCGCTACCATATAATAGGGCGGCCGCACCTCGAGCCGCCTCGAATTTATGGGTTCCAAAAGCCGGAGCCGCTTCCTCCATTCAACAAGCCGCACAGCTGGTGGGGAAGTGTGGCCGGATTTGCTTTTCTTCAGTATATTTTGAGGAATAGGACTCGGATAAGGAGAATGAGCAGCGGCCGGCCATAGGCCAGTCCGTGGTGGGGAATCCGGATCCGTGATAGGGGGAGGAGGAAAGAGGAGGGGCGCGGAGCCGCATCGCCGTGGGGGAGGGTCGGGGGGGGGCTCCAACGGAAACATTTTTCTGTTGGTACTCAAGTTCGTTTTGACTACTATGCAATGGAACTGTTGAAGTGGATATATTTCGTTCCATTGGCTTGGAGTTTCATGTCTCCCCTCTATTTTTCGGTTGAGAGGAACGAAGCTCTCGAATCCCTCCTCACAAATACCCGTAAGCAAGCATGGTGAAACTCCCTTTTCAATTTTACCATTCTCGTGCTCGACAGGTTAGGTGAAACTCCCTTTTCAAATTTACCATTCTCGTGCTCGACAGGTTATTGACTGCAGACATCAGACCTGTACCATAATGGTGGATATATTGACATGAATTGGTAGCTGTGATGGCATTGGTAGATCATCCGATTCAAGACATGGTCACAAACCACATTTCACTCAATGTTGTTCAAGTTCCAAACTGAAACGGGAGCGGACTTTGCACATACAAGATCTGTAATTTAAATATATGGTATGACCAGTTTTGCTAGCAGAAAATGCATAAAACAAACACTAGAATAAATAAAATTACAACCCAAACTTAACAAACGCCATGCACTGTCTTTTTGAAGCATATAACAGATCTCCAGTGTCTAAGGTCAATAAGTTCTGAACTCAGTACAGAAACTTGGTTTGACCACAATCAGCGCATTCGACGGGAGCCATCATCATTCCCCAGTCCAAGGGACTTCTGTGCATTGGCAATTCCTTCTTCATCTGCAAGATATGCAGCACAAGATTTAGCGAGAGAGAAATGAACTGCTGGTGCCTAATTTGAACTAGGACACAAGTTGAAGGAGCATCACATAAGTTATTAGCTAGATTCGTTGATCTAAGAACAATGATCCAGCTAAATAGCAAGGATTGATGTTATTGCAATTTTAGTAGACTTTTTTCATTGAGGATCGGAGAAGGACATCAATACCATCATCACCCATGCCCCGTTTAAAATAGCGGGCTATAGCTCCGCTATATAGCGCCGCTATAGCTGCGGGAAAGATTCGCCGCTAAGCTATTCGCATTTCGCTATAGCATCGCTTATTTACGGCTATAGCGCCGCTTATTTACCGATATTTCGTGATTTCATTTGCTACTAATTTGGTATTTTTGACGATTAAATTTTTATGAAACATGTTGTAATGTCATATTGGTATTTGGTAATGTTATTTAGACTTGTAGAACTTTGTAAACGTATTTGTGTTCACCAAATATCATATTTTCCTTGTTTTGGCATCAATTATTAGAGTTTTTTCATAGTTTTTCTTATAAACCGCTATTCGGTATAGCTCTCGCTATAGCACCGCTTATAGCTTTATAGTCCCTAGAAAAAATGCACCGCTATTTGCCATAGCCCGCTATTTAAAACTTGGCACCCATGTGAGGAGGGATACATGGAGTACTAGCTTGAGGCTAGCCCTACTCTATTGCCATTGTTTACTAGGAAAAATATACAGCATGCAGGTACTATGGGTGGATGATTCTTCAAAGAGCAGAGATTATAAGGTGCTCTCAGCTCAAGAGGATATGAGGGCTATTATCTGTCTCAGAGCAAGACATGAGCACCCTACTCTTCATTTGCAAAAATTAAAACATTTTCAGGAAACTAAGTAACTGAAATGACACATATATAAAAGGGAGAGAGTAAATTGCATCCACAATACAAAAACTATACGTGTGGGTGCAAATTACCCCAACACCCTATTGGGGGCAATAACTTGTCGTATTGGTGCATAGACGGTCCAAGAACCAAACCTCTCGCGTTCTTGGCTGTATAGGATACGATCGGACTCGTATCATGGCTCGTCAGCAGGTACACGGCTCACACGATGCACGCACATGGCAGCTCGCAGCTCGTGCCCGATAGACATACATAACAGCTCGAGCTCGGACACGTACATGGCTTGTGCGATATGCAGGATAAACCCACAACTAGAGCTCGTGCACGTCGTCATCAGATATACCCACACGAGGCAAGAACGAGCTCTGCGGCGATCTATTCCCCAGGGCCTCAGCCTTGCAAGCAGCTGCAAGTCTGTTTTCTTCCCCACGTGTGTAGTAAAACAAGTTGTAGTACAGATTTCCATGATTTTTTGCAACCTTAAGAGGGAGAAAGAGGATCCTGTCTGTGCAAGTTCATCATGAGTACGTATGCAAATAACAGATGAGAACCGACCATTGAGGTTGAGAGCGCCGGGCTCTCGGCGACAATCGATTGCTCGCGGCCACCTGGGCGATGATCCGCTGCAGCAAGCGATGCCTTGCTTGCGGGGCACCGTGCTCTCTGCTTCGTGTTGATCTTGACGAGTTGACGTCAGTTCCCGTCGCGTGAGCTGTGTGCAAGGTCGTGCTCCTCGTTTTAAGGAGATCATGGGCTTCTCCCACGCATTTGAACTGCTATATTAGCCATGTATATTAATTGCGCGGATGCCGCGACGAGCGCGGTACCTCCGAGGACGAGCTGTAACGTGGTGACGAGCCGCGGTACCTGCCGACGAGCCATAATACGAGTCCAATCAGATCCTATACAGCCAAGAACGTGAGAGGTTTGGTTCTTGGACCGTCTATGCACCAATGCGACAAGTTATTGCCCTCAATAGAGCAAATTACAAGTTGTTGGGGTAATTTGCACCCACACGTATAGTTCTTCGGGTGCAATTTACTCAAAGGGAGAATTGGCGGGAGGACATCCAAAATGGAGTCTATTTGCTAGCGCCCACGCAAAATGAAGCGATTTGTTGGTAGACACCGTCGTTGTTGTCAAATTTGCTACTGGTGGACACCGAGGCAAATAAAATATTAATTTCTGGCTCCTGAGGAGAGAGAACAGCGGGGAAATGTCTATTTTGCCCCTTTCTTCTTCCTCTGGCTCTGAGCTCCAAGCTCTGAACTCATGGTGATGGCAGGGGCACCACCAGCGCTCCCTCCATCCCACCACGGCCCGCGGCGGCGCCCCTCTGTCACCCAGCAACCCGCCCCCGCCGCCGCTCGGCCCCCCCAGCGACGGCCGTCGGCTCGCCTGCCTCCCCTCTCCTCTACCTTGGTGAGCTCGTGGCCACGGCGGCGGCAAGCTGGAGCGCCTCGGCCGCCTCCCTGGAGCAAGTGCCACCGCGCCGTGGAGCACCGACGGCAGGTGCACGATGGCGGCGGCGCCCAAGAACTCGCGGCCGCACGCGGGGACCTCCCCACCACGGCGAGATCCACGGAGGCGGCAGCCGAGCCCCCGCGAGATCCATGCTCGTTCGACCGGCGGTGGCCCACCCTCGCCTTCTCCATCTCTCTTCCCGTCGACGGCGCGGACGACCTCGCTTGCACGGCAGCGGTGCGGCCCAGCGGCTACGGAGCGGCAACCACGGCGCCCTCGGCTGCCCCCTGGAGCGCGCGCCGCTGGATCTAGAGACAGGGAGTAGCTACGTCCCGGCCATCGCGCTCGGCAGCCCCTCGTGGTGACACGGCTAGGCCATCGAGCTCCGCGGCCCCTGGCGACGGCCTGGCCAAGCCCGTGTGCGGCAATGGCATGGCAGCTCTGCTGCAGGCTAGTGACGGTCATGGCAAGAAAAAGAATTGAAAGAGCCAGAGGAAGAAGAAAGGGGCAAAACGAACATTTCCCCGCTGTTCTCTCTTCTCTGGAGCTAGAAATTAATATTTTATTTGGCTGTCCAGTAGCAAATTCGACAACAACGACGGTGGCCACCAGCAAATCGCTTCATTTTGCATGGGTGCTACCAAATGGACTCCACTTTCGATGTCCTATAGCCAATTCTCCCTATATAAAAACAAGGGTGAACTAGCAGGTACGCCGTGCAAACAGGGCAGGAAGCCGAAAATATAGCATTTCATGTGATTGTACATGGAAGGAAAAGATTAGTACCATTAGATTACTAAAATTCGTTGAAGACAGGTTCTTATTGGCGAGCGAGGCTTGTCATGGCAATGTGGTGCGCCAGACTGAGTATGTTTATGAGTTAGATGAAGAAGAAAACATCCAGGACCTGGAACTGCGCAGCCAGACAGAAAAGTGTCTTTCTTAGGTGAACCACAATTCACATGTATCATAAGCCTGACACGAATTCATCTTAAGAAATTTTGATATGAGTACCCTTTAAATTTATAGATATAGTGGTAATTCTGTAGTACATAACCCAAAATATAGAGACCATCATAGTCAATAAAATAGAGACACTTAGAACATGAAAGATTCATTGAGCAGCCAAATTTTGAACGTCTAAAGGAACTTGCGTCCTTCAGGAACCAATATAGGATTTACCGTCATTGGGCTGCACACAAAGACAGAAATATTCAATGGAGGACATTAGGTGAACAATAACGCCCGCATTCTGAAAATTGTAATGCCAAATTTTGGACCAAGCAAGAGCTCTTTAATGAATGTCTGACTCCTCCGTGGCTCCATATTGTTGCAGTAACTGTTAGAGAAATATAGAATCAACTTACATGATTTTTTTTTTAAGCTTTTGTCAGGATCTCCGGATGACAAATTTAGAGAATCAGTAACTGGAACGACAAAGTCAGAGGCCGACAGCCCGGTAGTGCTTCTATCATGTGAACCATTCAGAAGAACTGGATTCAGCAGGAATTATGCAGAAACATATTTTTAGTGAAAGCAGCAAGAGATACAACTAATACAAACTGCAAAAATCACAAACCGATGACGGTAAATAAGCATGCTTAATTAATCTCACTTGTTCAGAAGGTGCACCAATTTTGTTCAGAAGCCTCTAATTCAGGTAGTCAAAAGTTTCCTTTTTTTTATGCATGAGGACCTCAAGGCAGTATAAGCAATGGTACAGAAGTTCAAATGCATAGCTACTTTGTTGCTGGTTATTATAATAATCTAATTAAACAGGCAAATATCCATGGTACAGGCTATAGCGAGATGGTTTTCCATATACCAAAATGTGTATGAGATGGTTTTCCATATATGTAATAAAAGTAGCAAAGTTTCTATCATAGATGAAAAACATTAGTGCTTCAATCTGAGGGCACACACAAATTCAATCAGAAATGATGTACCTTGTCAGCATAAAAAGGAAGATGAGACTGCAACAACACCACCAAAAAGGAGCCGTTCATTTGCTATCATTCTGAGGCCAAGTTTATCTAAGCAGATGAATAGATGTTCATAACTTGAAGCATCAGTCCAAAAGTACAGAGAACAAAAAAAAAAAAAAAAAACGAATTGAACAACCATATTTACATGTCAGTACATATGGAGGAAATGAGCCTGCAAAAATACAAATAAGATGAATCAGCACAGAAATAAGCCTTTGCCGTGGAAGCCTCTAATTCAGGTAGTCAAAAGTTTCCTTTTCATGCGTAAGGACCTCAAGGCAGTATGAGCGATGGTACAAAAGTTTAAATGTATGGCTACTTTGTTTGTGGTTATTATATTAATGTAATTAAACCGGCACATATCCATACCGTTTTCCATATACCAAAATGTGTACAAGATGGTTTTCCATTTAGGCAATAAAAATGGAAAAGTTTGTCTTATGAAAACATTAAAAGTTTGTCTTACATTACTGGTTCAATCTGAGCACACACACAAAATCATTCTGAATCGATGTACCTTGGCGGCATAAAAAGGAAGCTGAGACTGCAACAGCACCATAAACGAAGCCGTTCATTTTTCTATCTTTGTGAGGCCAAGATTGTCTAAGTAGATGAATAGACCTGTTGTTAACTTGAAGCATCAGTCTAAAAAAACTACAAAAAAAAATCCAGTTAAACAACCATATTTACATGTTAGTACATAGGAAGGAAATGTGTCTGCCAAAATATAAATAAGATGAATCAGTACAAAATAAGCGTTTGGTGTGGAGTGGTCTGTGGCAAATTAGATGGTCTGCACATATATATATTTGATTGACATCATCATATCATTTGGTCTAGGCACATGAAAAGAAAAACTGAAAACCTCGCTTCGACATGCTGCCGCCTCATCCTTTGCTACCAAATGTGCCTCAAGTATGTATTAAGGCATTAAGCTGTGGTTTGACAATCGATAAAGGAGAGTAAAATGAAAGGCATCTTTGTAATATACTGAAGAGGCTCCATGGGGACGGTGGTGCTCCACCTGCCATGCGAGAGGGCCTTACGCACGGGAGTGCGCGAAGACGAAGCGCCACAAGGGAGATGGCCGGAGACGGGCCCGCGCTGCTGCAGGGCCGTGGTGCGCCCTGGCGACTTTGACTTTTTTGGTTCATCCATTTTGCTATGTATCTAGACATATTATTATATCTAGATACATAGCAAAATGACAACTTATAATTTGGAACGGAGAGAGTATTAAAGATCTTCTATCATCATAACTTACCCTAGAACTGTGTGAAGATCCGGAAGAAAAAGTTTATATTACGGGATACACTGTATGCCATTACAGGAGGGAGAGGTTTGACAAGTGTGTCCAGACTAAATACTCTCTTCAGAAACTGCAAAAGATCCAGTTTAATGTCAAATAATTGAGCAAAAAGGTAAAATATTTATTATTGTGCTAATCAAGAACAAAATTTGGTATTGAATAATAATCCATTAAAGAGAAGTACAAGGCTTCAAAATAGGGGGTACCATCCCCTTCTTTTTTTCTTATTTATTTGTCCAGGTTTGGTGCCCAGAGCCAATACAAAAACAAAGGACCATGTCATAGAAAACAGAGGCATAATGTACCGGACAAGTGGCATCCTTGTGCTATCGACTTAGTCTGGTTTCAGGCTATGAAACTTACACATCACAGTATCACATGCAGTGTCTCTTGCATAAACTGTGTTGAATGGCTTTGAGGTCCTGATTCTGTTCATGGCTTTTGCTCAATCCACATGTGTAAGAGCACACATGACTTAAGAAATTGAAATTGTTGGGCTTGCAAAAACATCATTCATGATTTGAGGGTCTGATGGTGGGATGTTGCAAATAGCAAGGTGGTTGGAAGCTGCCTTCTGTAATGAACAAATCAGTATATAAACATGTGAGTTTAGCTGCAACCCGTACCACACTGTAGTGGTGCGTTAAGGGACAAAATTTTTTCATTAGTGGTTTCTTCAGCAGCTGTAATTTACAAACTTGCGATGCTATTCTCAAGAATCTAGTGCACTTTCCCCATTCGTTTCTTACGGTTGGCACCATGAGGGTAACAAATCAGCATAGTCCTATCCTTCAGCAACCGCAGTTTCCAAACAGCAAATGCTGTTCTCAGTGACCAAGAGCATTTTTTTTTCTCAAACACGACTTCACGTGTCATTTTCATTAAGAGAAAAAGGCAAGACTGGCTGAACAACACATTATAACACCACACGACACAACACAACGCAACCACGGAGAAAGTGGTCACAAACAAACACCGAAAGCAAGAAGGAGCACCCCACCAAACCACACAACACCACCGCTAGTTTTTGGGAATTCGTTTTTTGAGCCAATGCAATTCAATTTCCTAGAACACACAGAACACGGGTGCATTTCCTACACATTTTATAAGGATTCTGAACTTGTCAATTGTTCCAGGGACCGCGTAACAATCTCCCAACAACTGCGAGGGGGCCTAAGGAAGCTAACAATCGGTCGAGCACCACCCCCGCGCGCGCGCATGAGCAAGACACCGAGCAGGAAGGAGTAGCGCAGCTTGGGGTCGATCTCGTCCTCGTCGAAGTCGTCGACGGTGAGGTCAAGGTCCTGGCGCCTGCTTCGGGGCACGCTCATGGTGGGCGTCTCCCCGGGGTTGCTGGTAACGCTGACCTTCCCCTATTTGTTCATCCTTGACACGTCCTCGTCCTCCGCCGCCTCCCCCATGCGCCACGGCGCCGACGACAGCAGCTCCTTCCGCTTCCGCCCCATCCTCGCCGCCTCAATCTCTCCTCTGCCCTCGTGGCGTGGCTTCGGCGCTTCGCTTCCCAATTGGTCTGGTCTGCCTTGGCTTTAAATTTTGGAGAGGAGGACGACAGGAGGAAGAAGATGAGACGATGAGGTTGGCGGTTGGTGGGCCGGGGCGGGCGTGGGCTTTATGGGATGGGTCGTCCGAGATGAGAAATGGCCCAAACGGCCCAGTTTGGCCCACTTATCCTGATATCCTTGCACACGCGCTCGTCTCGTCTCGTTCCTCCCACTGCTCCACCCGCCCGCACCACCATCCACGCCATCTCCCCCTTGGCGATGTCCTCTCGCGCCGCCTACCCCATAGCCTAGGTACCAGTCCATCGGCACGAACTCTTTTCTTCTCGAATACGCAGGAGAGTTGCGTATCATTGTATTGTAGAGACAAAAAAAGGCCCGAGTACATTACCAACTCATGCCGGTGCCATACATGAGAAGGTTGAGACACTTACAACATTAAGACGACAAGAGACATGTTGCAACACCACACTCACGCCATGGTTAAGACTCAAACACTAAACCAAAGCTCGAACATCTCTTGACAATCACTCATCACATATATCTATCATGTGTTCGCAGAGCATGGACAGGTACAACATTCCATTGGCTTTGGAGTTTATTTCGTGTCTCTTCTCAATTTTTGGGTGAGAGGAATGAAGCTGTGGAACTTGCCTAACAAATTTTCACCATACGAAACCTGCACCAAAAGCTGGCAAGCGAACGGCCCAGATCAGGCGATCACCGGTATTTTTGCAAAAAGGCCCTTTAGTTCTGGCAAAATAGAACCCGCGGTCCAACCCCCTCTCTCATATTTCCTTTCAAAAAGGCCCTCGAAATTTACCGAAATAGAACCCGCAGTGCAGGCCATTCTATGGGCGGGCCTGCCAACAGCTCCATGGGCCGGCCTGCCTTCCGCTTGAGCCACGCTTTCCGCGCCTGGCCTGGAATGGGCCAAAAACCGCCCTCGAGCCCATTTTCCTTTTCTACGTTTTTCTCTTTTCTTTTCAAATCAGAGATCTTCCAAAATGCTATAAAATCATAGAAAAAAAAAAGAGAAGCCAAACCAGTTTTGTTGAGTTTCTTATAACTAGATCTATGCATTGAACTCAAAATATCATATGATTTAGTGCATTCTATTTGATAGAGCTATACATCTTTATTTTTATGTCATTGATTAATTTTTTGCTCATAACACATATGAACTAAAAATATCTCCCCCACCTTAACTCTAAATCAATTCATATCCTCTTTCATAATCTTCGTTTCCTAATTCTTTAATCTAATGCTAACTTGTAGTGCAAATACTACAAAATAAATAATCACTGACATACATATACGAAGCAAAATACTTCCCTATATATAAGACATTCCGTATAATCATACATATGAGTACATCATATCACGCATATAAACAAACAAAACGAATACACTTAAAATATACGCCGTAGAAATAAAAATATAAAAACACATAGATACACATACAATGCATAGCTAACCACTGGCCATAAGCGGCAACGCCGCGGCCATTTCTAGTGTCCATAAGTAAGCCCGGTGACCGTCCCTTTGCACTTTTACCATTCTCGTGCTTGACATAATGACTGCAGACATCAGACCATTCAGACATGTATCGTAAGTGATATTTAGATGAATTGGTGTTGAGATAGCCTTGGTAGATCTGGTTCAACATATGGTAACTGAGCCACATTTCACTCAGTTTTGTTCGGGTTCCAAACAGAAATAGAAGCAGACTTTGCGAGTACAATATCTGGTATTTGAATATATATATGGGTAAACCCAGTTTAACTAGCAGAAGTTACATGAAAGCAACACTAGAATAAACAAATTATTACAATCCAAACTTAAAAGACACCACACACACTGTCTTTTGAAGCACATAACATAACAGATCTCCAGTGTCTAGGACAGAGTTCTGAACTCAAAGGAACCTGATTTTACTACAATCAGTGCATTCTACGGGAGCCATCATCATTTCTCCGTCCAAGGGACTTCAGTGCATTGGCAATTCCTCCTTCATCAGCAAGATATGCGACACAGGGTTCAGCGAGAGAAAAATAAATCGATGGTTTCTAATTTGAACTAGGACACCAAGTTGAAGGAGCATCACATAAGTTAGCTAGATTCGTTGATCCAGTCAAATTAGCATTGTGACTGAGCACTTGCACTTGTCTGCCATGTTACACTGAATTTCGATTCTCTGTGTTTAAGAGGTACAAGAAGTACCCCTGTAAGAAGAGATTTGCTGCCTCTGGAAAGAAACAAAGATGGCCGGCCTTTGAGTAGGATCGCTCCCTTTAGCTACGAATCTTGGAAGCAGCCAATGCAGAGCCTGTCATGTTGCAGGATCTGTTAGTACAATGCAAAGGTGTGGCAAATCAAGTAAAATGCCTTCCTGTATATGCAGTAGTGTGCACAACTGAAGATGATTGCTATATAATGATCCCTAGCTATGGATGTATATATGTATAGATGCATCAAATTTATGGGTTCCAAACAGGGAGTCTTCCTGGTCCAACAAATGTGCACGGCATGATCTGCTTTTCTTCAGTATATTTTTAGAAATAGAAAAGGATAAAGGAAAAGGAGAAAGAAGCAGGAACATATATGCTCAAGTTCGTTTTTGACTAGTATGCAATGGAACTGTTGAAGTGGATATACTTTATGAGCGTCAACAGGTATTTCGTTTCATTTGCTTCGTTTTATCTGTCTCCTCTGGAACTTGGCTGAGAAATGTCCGCAACATTGTGAAACTCCTTTCTCAATTTTACCATTCTCGTGCTCCACAGCGTTATTGACTGCAGACATCAAACCTTGATAGATATATTGACATTGGTAGTTGTGATGGCATTGGTACATGATCCGATTCAAGATATGGTAACCAAACCACATTTCACTTATTTCTTGTTTGATGAGTTATAAACTGAATCCCGAGCGGACTTTGTAAGTACAAGATCTGGACTTCAAATATATGGTACGAGCAGTTTTTACTAGCAGAAAATGCATGAAACAAACACTAGAATAAACAAAATTACAACCCAAACTTAAGAAATGCCACACACTAAAGTCTTCTGAAGCATCTAACAGATCTCCAGTGCTAGGACAAAGAGTTCTGAACTCAGTACAGAAACTTAGTTTCACCACACTTAGCGCATTCGGCGGGAGCCATCATCATTCCCCAGTCCAAGGGACTTCTGTGCATTGGCTATTCCTTCTTCATCTGCAAGATATGCAGCACAAGATTTAGCGAGAGAAATAAATTGATGGTGCCTAATTTGAACTAGGACACAAGTTGAAGGAGCATCGTTGATCTAGACTTTTTTTTTTTCTTGAGGTTAAGAGAAGGACATCAATACCATTATCACCCATGAGAGGAGGGATACACAGAGTACTAGATTGAGACTAGCCCTACTTTATTGACATTGTTTACTAGGAAAAATAAACAACATGCAGGTAATACAGGTGGATGATCCTTCAAAGAGCAGATAGTTTTTGAAACAAAGCTTAAGAGGATATTAGGGCTATTATCTGTCTGCAGTGCAAGACATCAGCACCCTACTCTTCTTTTGCAAAGATCATAACATTTTCAGGCAACTAAGTAATTGAAATGACATATATATAAAAAAGAGGGTGAATAAGACCAGAAGACTGAAACCAATGAAGCCTAGTTGCCAACACATAATATGAATTATGATCTTCTACCAACATAACTTACCCCAGAACTGTGTAAAGATCCGGAAGAAAAAGTTTATATTACGGGATACACTGTATGCCATTACAGGAGGGAGAGGTTTGACAAGTGTGTCCACACTAAAAACTCTCTTCAGAAACTGCAAAACATCCAGTTTAATGTCAAATAACTGAGCAAAAAGTGAAAATATGTTTATTGTCTGTGCTGATATATGAATTAAATTTGCTATAGAATAACAATCCATTCAAGAGAAGTGCAAGGCTTCTAAATAGGGGTATCATCCCCTTTTTTGCTTATTCACTTGCCCAGGTTTGGTGTCCAGAGCCAAATACAAACACAAAGGATCATATCATAGAAAGCAGTGGCACGATGTACCGGATGAGTGGCATCCTTGTGCTATTGACTTGGTTTCAGGCTATGAAACGTACACATCACAGTATCACACGCAATGTCTGATGCATAAACTGTGTTGAATGACTTTCAGGTCCTGATTCAGTTCATGGCTTTTGCTCAATCCACGTGTGTAAGAGCACACATGACTGAGAGGGCTTGCAAAAACAGCATTTATGGTTTGAGGCTCTGATGGTGGGATGGTGCAAGTAGCTATGTGGTTGGAAGCTGCTGTAATCAACAAATCAGTATAAACAAGTCGAGTCTAACAGCAACGCATACCACGCTGCAGTGGTGCATTATAGGACACAGCCTTTTTGTTAGCACAATTGCCTCCACCGGTGGCAATGAAGCTACAGCACATATATAACTCTGACGAGAAATTTCAGTGTCACGCTGCCTTGACAAAAAAACAACATTTATAGAATTGTGCAAAGGTGGAAATTGTGACAACATGACAGCAGACATTACAAGGAATGCATGCAAGCATGTATGATTTCTCCAGTAGCTGCAATGCACAGACTTGCAATGCTATTCTCAAGAATCTACTGCACTTTCCCCATTCATTTCATACGGTTGGCACCATAGAGGTAACAAATCAGCATATAATCCTATCCTTCAGCAACTGCGATTTACAAACTGCCAATGCTGTTCTCGGTGACACGGTACATTTTCTAATTCGTTTTTTGAGCCAATGTAATCCCATATCCAAGAACACAAAGAACACCGGTGCGTTTCCTACAGAGTTTAAAAGGATTCTGAACTTGGCAGACGTTCAAGGAAAAAAAAAAAAAGATTCTGAACTTGGCAGCTGTTCCAGGGACAGGGTAACAATCCCCCAACAACGGCGAGGGGGCCCAATAAGGAAGCTAACAATCCGTCAGGCACCACCCCCGCGCGCGCGCATGAGCAAGACACCGAGCAGGAACAGGGGGAAATCATTGATTGAGAACCAAAAACGCGATGGTCGGGCGGGCGGTACCCTGCTGTTCCGCTGGAAGGAGTAGCGCAGCTCGGGGTCGATCTCGTCCTCCTCGAAGTCGTCGACGGTGAGGTCGAGTTCCGGGCGCCTGCTCCGGGGCACGCTCATGGTGGGCGTCTCGCCAGGGTTGCTGGTGACGCTGACCTTCCCCTCGCGGCTCATCCTTGCCGCGTCCTCGTCCTCCGCCGCCTCCCCGGTACGCCATGGCGCCGACGACAGCAGCTCCTTCCGCTTCCGCCCCATCCTCCCTCGCCGCCTCTCCGCTCGTGGCTGGCTCCGCGATTGGTCTGCCTTAGCTTTCGCCTGCCTTCGGGAGGTGGAAGAAGAAGATGAGGTTGGCGGCTGGTGGGCCGGGCCGGGGCGGACGTGGCTTGATGGGCTGGGTCGTTTGAGATGAGACATGGCCCAAACGGCCCAGTTTGGCCCAGTACGGCCCAGTTTTCCTGATATGGCCTTCGTCTTCTTATCCACACCGTCTCGTTCCCCTTTGGCCAGGCAGCCACGACAACTGCTCCAGCCGCGCCACCGCCCACCAGCTCGCTCGCATGGCGCTCCACGCCGTCTCCCCCGCGGCGGTCTCCTCCCCGCTGCGCGCCCTCGCGCGCAGCCTCCACCAGCGCCCAGGTCCGCCCCTCCTCCTCCTCTCTCCTCCTCCTCCTCCTCACGGATTGCGCGGAGTAGTTTCGGCAATGAGCCCAACACTGGAACCTTCTAGTTTAGGTTACTTGCTTACCTGCCATTCGCACTGCACGAACGGAATGCAGTTCCTCTGCGCTGATAATATGCAGTCTGCTTTGGGGATAATGCCGTCGAATAGTTTACAGTTGGCACTTTGCTAATGATGCCAGCAAATATGCAAACACCTGCTAAGCTGTTAATGATGGCAGGGTGAAACAGTACGCTCATCAAATTTGTTGTAGATAGTAGTTCGCCCGAAATGTGCTCAGTTATGGTCTACAAAGGATAGTATTGCACTACTCAGATTCTCATGTAGTATGGGTGTTCAGTAATTCAGTTAACAGTGTTTGCCTTGAAAAAAAAAATCAATAATGTGGCAAGCTATTGACAACAGATGCCCTACTTTTACAGGCTGTGGTTGTTTACCAAAGCAGTCCGTCATGATTTACTCCTCCACAAACTTTGCAAGACTTCAGGCTGGACCAGTGGACTTCGCCGGCAGACCTCTGGTTCTTGGACACTCAGACAAGAGGCGAGTGGTTACAGATATAGACATTTATCCCGTTTTGTTATGGGCCATCGGATTAGTCTTCATTAGCTTGTGATTCTCATGTTATCAGAGCAGTTTTGACGCATGCCACTATTGAAGAAATCGAAGCGGAGAAATCCCTCATCGAAGACCAAGCTGTATGTAACAGTGTACTTTGCATTGGGTGGGCAGTTTTTCCTGGTCAGGTTTTGTACCTCTTGTTTTAACTAGCTGCTGGTTTGTGTCTTCAGAAAGAAAAGATGGACAAGGCAATTGAAACAGTCCAAACTAACTTCAACACTGTGAGGACAGGGCGTGCAAACCCGGCCATGCTTGACCGGATTGAGGTTTCATGACTCGTCCTTGTTATTTTTGCTATTCTGATGTAGTGCTAACTGTTGCATGATCGAATATAGTCCCCTGTGTTCGAAACATCTTCATGACTTATCCTTTTTGCGTCTATGTAGCTATTTTGTTTGATTTCCTGCTTAGTTGAAACCATGTAAAATATAGTGGTTCTACTAGCTCAGTAACTGTAAATATGAAATCCTGATCTGATTTTAGCAAAGCAAAGTTTTGTGGCTGATACAACTATAGCGCACAGAGACTACTGGAAACAATTGTACTGTTCTATTCCACTAAGACTAAATAAATGTTTCTTACAGGTTGAGTACTATGGAACTCCAGTGAACTTGAAAAGCATTGCACAGATAAGCACTCCAGATGCAACTTCTCTTCTTATTCAACCATATGATAAGTCAAGGTAAGCTTATACTAATTAACCTTCCCAGTGCAGAGCAAGTGTTGAGTTTTTCATCCTATATTCCTATGTAATCACACCCATGTGCTGTGCAGCCTCAAGCTTATTGAGAAAACTATAGTTGCTGCAAATCTTGGTGTGACACCAAGCAATGATGGAGAAGTGATACGAGTGACTGTCCCACCATTGACATCTGATCGCAGAAAGGTTTGTGTTTGTAAATTCATATGTGCCTTACATTTGGTGCTTGTTACTTTGTCAGAAAATCTTTTCTTCAACCTTCAGAATTGTAACTCTGTGGAAACCAAAATATATGCAGGTGACCATGCAAATTAAAAGTTCATTAAAACCCCAAAATTAACAAGTGCTGCTACCATATATTCCATATGTCTCACGGCTATAGTGTGTTGAAGTAACTGCAGAAACTATCACTTAAATATGTAAAAACGTATTAACAAAGAAATATATTTTGCTTCCAATTATAGAAGTAAAGTCCTTATGTTCATTCTAATAGGAGTCATTTAGTAACTTGTATCTTTTCTCGAACCATGTAGTAACTTGTATCTAAAACCACTTAGATGCCTATCTGCAAATTCTACAGCTAAAACCTTTTTTGTCATTAAATAGCTAAAACCTATTTTGTCCATATTAAATGGTTTCTAAATCTTGTGGGTGGCACCTGGCACCTTTACTAATAAATTTTGCCAGTCCAATGTAGAATTTAGTCTGCTGTCCTGGCTCTGGCCTTCAGGCCTGTTTAGGTTTGCCAAATGGGAAAAGAAAGATTCAGTGACCAACTAGACCTGACATAGAACACAGTAGCCTACATGAATGGCCTTCTGTCCTTGGTCCGGCATGGGTTTTGGTGTTTTCATAATGCTAGATTAGTATACAAATGGTTAATGTCTTGTTCTTTGTCAAATAAGTTGTAAACACTTTGTCTTTGCTTCTTAAATCATTAGGACTTTGGTACCCTTCTGATATTATTGATGTTTCTGCAGGAATTAGCAAAGACAGTAGCTAAATTAGCTGAAGATGGCAAGGTATTACACCAAATTTTATCTCTTCACCTTTCTCGCTATATTTTCGCTTCCAATATTACCATTTTATTTTTTTACTTGGACATTTTTTATCTAACTGTTTAGTTTATACCCATAAAAAGATCACTTTGTTGTCTTATCCTGTTTGGACAATGATGAATATGGTATCAATGAACTATCTTTTGCAGGTTGCTATAAGGAACATAAGAAGAGATGCAATCAAAGCTTATGATAAACTACAGAAGGTTGCTCTTCTCATTTGCCACTTGTCTATGTGGGCTGTCTTAGCTTTGTAATAAAACTCATAATCTCAAATACTGCACTTGCTTATATAGGAAAAGAAGCTTTCTGAAGATAATGTGAAAGATTTATCAGCTGATCTACAAGTGAGGATGCTTTTTCTGACTTTTCTTCCTGTAGTTGCACATAGATTCCCAAGGATATGTTCATGTCCCTTGGAAAGATTTACTGTTAAGTCCAGCGGGGCTAACTTTCTTGTACAAATTCTGCAGAAAGTCACAGACGAGTACATGAAAAAGATCGATTCCATCCAGAAGCAGAAGGAACAGGTACTTTTTAATCTATTCGTTGACCTTTTGTCTAACAAGACGTACTGTTTGCTGGTTCTGTGCTCAAATCTGAAGCAATAATTGGCATACATCGAAATTAAACTTCTGAATAAAATAAGTGCACTTCATGCTGGAATAAGAACTTGCAGTGTTCTTGAGTTAACCGTCGGAAATTGAATCAGAATTGTCTGAATTTTTTTTCAGGAACTGATGAAAATTTAGATCTCAAGCTGACATATGACTGGTGAGTCATAACCTACTCTGTGAAGCATCACCTGCATATGTTCGTGAATTCAGAACACAGTAAATAATGGTTTTTGCTGTCAATTTTTGTGAAGCAATTTGTTCTGTTCATGGTTGGCAGCTTGGCACAGTGCCGGGGATGCAGGTTTTGAGTCAGGTGCTTTGCTGGAGCTTTGGAGCTTTTGGATGCACACAAGTTGAGACGATGCTTCTGTGTGTGCCTCTCGTTTTTGTAATGTTCGCAAAATAGGATCTCCCCTGCTGTGTGTCCTTCTCGTTTTTGTAATGTTCGTAAAATAGGATCTCCCTGACTGCTACATTTGTCAATATTTCTGACCATCTGAATCGAATGTCTGTTTCTGCCGACTCTCTTGAATCTGTTGTCAAAACTTTGCTGAGGCTCAGCAAGTTTGCAGGCGCATTGTGTTAACGTTGAGTCACTGATAAGTAGGGCCTATGATGTAACGTTATATGAGTCACTGACATGTGAGGATACGATAGGATAGGATCCTGCTGGTGCTGGGAGCAAAGCTCAAGCAGAGAGTACGTGGGCTTTTATGGGCTTGATTGTCCGTGATGAGCTTGGTCCCGATTGAATTTGCAACCCAGAATGTCCTTATCGCCTTTGGTGGACTGCTGCTATTTTGTTTTTGACCAACAGCAGCAATTAGCGAACAGCTCTTTTCTTTCTCTGCCCTAGGACTAGGATCATGTGAGTAAATATAGTACATATATATTCCTCTACGTCGTGTTCGAAAAAAACATTTATTTGTAAAATCGCATTTACATTCAATGATTCGAATATTACCTTGTTCTTGTTCTATTGTTATTTCGTGACCTATTGTAGTGCAAATATTCCTCCTGTGGTAGTGCAAATATTCCTCCTCTGTTTCCCCGGACTTTTTTAGCCATAGTACTGCCTTCATTTTTCTTTACAGGGCATATTTCACTTCGCAAGGTATATTTCATTCCATCGGAATCTCGTTTTTGACCAAAACATTACTCTTTTATTGTGGTGACAGACTCTTACGCCCTGTTTGGATCCCTTAATTTTGGAGTCCCGTTTGGATCCCTTAATTTTAGAGTAACTAAAATCTAATTAATAAATTAGGTTGTTTGGTTTGGAATTTGAGATTATTCAACTTTCCAAAGTTCACATATAAGTCTATCTCAAATTCATAGGGTGGAAGACGGGAAATAGATTCTATGTATTCTTTTTCTCCAACTTGTATAGTCTACAACTTTACTTAACGGATTTTTATTCTTCTTAACGGATTCGTGGATTATTTCTAGAGGTGCTGGTTACACAACTTTACGAAGGTGGAGACTGTGGGTCAACGAACCCATGTGCACGGACTTGGTAGTAGGTTGAGAAATGATGTATGGTTAGTTGTTGACGACGATGCTAGCAATTTTGTTTGGTCACCACGCAGCATTTATTTGCAACTACGACCAATGAGACAAGGAGAATACGACGGCCGATTTTTTTGAAAGGAAAAGGAATTTGGACAAACCGTATGTAGTTCCAGTCCACACGGCCGGGATAAAACGCAAATCACACATATTTTAATTATGAGCACCCCTGAGAGACTAACCACACATATTTTGAAATTTGCCAAAATCGTCACTTGGGCTCACAAAACATCGAAAATTAAAATCCAGACACAAAGAGACGGAGACAACAATATAAACATGAAAGAACCGTCACTATTCCACTATTCTATTCCTAAACCTCCGTCCAAGCTTGGTATGTAAATTCTACAACCAAACTTTTATAAACTCACTCTCTTTCTTCTTCCGTACATAGTATAGAGCACCACCTGATCCAATAAAGTTATCCTAAAAGTTGCTTAAAAAAGCTATCCTAAAAGTTATGTACAAAAAAAGGAGTTTGATTTAACATTCGCGGACGTCATATCGTTTCTATTCAACCAAATTGCCCAACAACATAGGGCAACACCTAATAAATTTGTTTTTTAAGCATTCGCCAAACACCATTGAAAAGGAAATCACAAGTTAACGTGCCAAGCCTAGGAGGTAATTCCATATTGAAAAGGAAATCGTTTAGGACAGATTCCCCTCTCTCTAAATCACAACAAACTTTTTCTTTTCTATAAAAATATTTATTAGAAAGCTATATATGTATATTTTATAAAAGTGTTTTTAAGACAAATATATTAATATGATTTTCACACTCACCGATTTAAAATTTTTTCATAATTTATATTCTTAATGTTTAACCCAAACCTTATCTAAAAGACTTATTTTTCATACACGGACGGAGGGAGTAATCGATTGAACAGATCTCACATCCAGTGAGGAATCTATGTGGGTATCTACCTAACCAACCGAGGAACACTCAAGCCTCGTAAAATCCACCATCTCTTAGTTTTAGTGAACAATCTATACACATGGATGCAAACACATGAGTGCTACCTAGCTATATACCCATTTTTGTGCATTACTCCAAAAAATTTGTCTCAAGCCCAGATTTTTTTTTATTTGATTTGAAGCATGCAGGCCTGCAGGAGCGGCTGTCTTGGCGTTGCTTTCTTGTCACAATGGTGTCTGTTGTCGACAGCTGCTCATCTGCTTGGAATCAGTCTTTCCCTAATAACAAAGCTACATAAAATAGCTGCAGTATGTAACTGGCCTGACGTCTCCCTCCGAAAGCAACGACTTAACTGATGACCGTCTGTTTCGCATGTTGGTGAGAAAATTAGGCACCATTTCATAGCAGGCAATCGTTGCTATATAGCTTTTCTTAATCCACCATCCATCCATTCTCATGGCGCTGTGTCTGTGTGTATAGTCTAGGTGGTTCCTTTCCGGCAATCACAAGGAGTTGTTTCCAAGCACAAGCAAAGATGCAAATAAAGGTCATTTCAACTTAATTCCAAAAAAAGAGAGACAAAAATGTTACTTTTGTTCGACCGTACGTGCATGCATTATTTGAGTATATATATCGTCGGAAATGGAAATGCATGCTTGCTTGCAAGTCAGATCCCAAGACTTAAGACTAGTCACGATGAAACTTGCAGGACCGTAGAGTGGTACGTACGTACAAAACGCGTTACGGCGATATATATGGATTATGCAAAAGGTACTTCCTCGGTTTAAAGTTGCTTTTGACTTTTTTGGTTAATCCATTTAGTTATGTGTATAGACATATATTATTGTATATAGATGAATAGAAAAATGGACATAAAAAAATGACTTATAATTTAGAATAGAGGAAGCTAATTAATTTTTTTTAGCTCATATATAAAAAAGTATGCACTCAATCATCCATAATAATGGTACAATGGAACGGATTATTAAGATATATACTAAATCAATTTAACTTTAAGAATGATTTATTCAGCTATGCAAGGAGTACTAGTATATATTTTTTCATACAAAATTTAATAATATATTATATATTCACTGCATGCACCTAAATTTCAATCCAAGGGTGCCGTGCATACAGCTTCCTTTTGACTGATTCCTCTCCTTTTTTTTTTTAACAGTGGTTTTGCATGGCTTCTCCAATCTTTTTCCAGTGGAAATCTACAAGAGGCCGACACCTTAACGTTGCTTTCAGTATCAGGTCTAAAATGTCTAACAGCACCTCAGGAGCAAACGAGGAACCAACGAGCGCAGTGCGTGTCTGGCCACATGGCACCGCCATTATTCTTTTTTTTTTAAAAAAAATATTAATTAGGAAAAAGAGAGGAATGCACTGCTATTATTATTTTAATTTTGAGGAATATAAATATAATGCACTATTATTCGTGCATATATGCTCTTGGAAAAACGCGTGTGTGCTGCTTGAGATTATTGACCACCTCATCTGCTGGCCCCACCACACATGATCTCTTACTAGATCGCTGTATAGGTGTGAGTTGTCGTCACTAATGACAAAAAGATTATGAAGTTACTAAAAAGATCAATTCAACCTTAGAATCAATGCTAGATTGAATTGGAACAATAATTTGATACTCTTTTTTTTTTTTTTTTGCATGACGCCAATACAATTTCTTCCCTTTTTTTTTCTCTTGCTCGATCATGTCATGAATGCCTTGTTGCAAGTGGCAAATATGTCCCTCTATCCAACTCTCCACCACCATTCCTTGCCAAACGCTATCCATCCATCCATAGTCCAAGACCAAGACGTCTACTCTTTTTGCATTTGCATATTATAGGAGTAGTAGACCTTTTTTTTTTTTTTTGTCTCCAATTAAACAAGTACTTAGAAAAATCTTAGGTGCTAAGGGTTTGACAAAAAACCCATAAGCCGCCATCAAAGTTAACACAGCTAGCTATAAGCAATTGGATTGAATGACACGTTTTTTTTTTTTTCAGTCCTATAATATAGAATGAATATTTATCACAAATCAATTCAAAATTCCAAACCTTGCATTTCAATTCAAAATCTTTCATGCTGTTGACTAGAGTTTACTACTCTCTCTCTCTAGAAAATATCTGTTTCTCTCTCCTCTCTTTTTTTTTTTTTTGACCAACCAACACAATTTTCAGCAGCATAATAAATAAATATATAAAAGAGGGGGCAGAGGGAGGAGGAAAAAAAAAAAAAATAAAAATAAAAACAGCCGAACAAAAAGGAAATCGAGCAAGTGACCGAGTTGCTTGCCAAAAACCAAAAACAGACCAAGGACCAAAGCAAAAGGCCATCACTGACGACGGCAAGAGAGAGAGGGGGGAAGGAGATCTCCGACGTCTCGCGATTTCCGGCGGCAAGGTTCGGTTTTGATCCCAACCCCAGGCTCCCCACCCCCGATTCGGCCCCCAATCCAATCCCAGTCGCCGCTTCCAGTTCCGGCGGAGCAACCGGAGGAAAAGATCCCGATTTTTCTTTTTTTCCTCCAGTGTTGCAGCAGTTCGTGGTGGGCGCCGCCCGCCCGCCCGCCCGCCGCCTCCGTGTTCCGATTCGGAAGCTGCTGGGGCTGAGGGGAAGGGGATTCCCGTTCGGATCTGCGGGGGGGGGGTGTGCAGCTTTCCTGCTCCAATTCGGTCGGCCGGCCAGGCCAGGCCAGCAATGAGGGTCCTTGAATCTTGTTGATGCGCGCGCCCAGATGCGGGAGGCGTACTGGGAGAAGGTTTCTTGAAATCTCCGTCTGGGCTTCGTGGAGTGAGGTCCCGCGCCGGGATCGCCCCGTCGTCCTATGGGCTGTGTCAGTTCAAAGCAATTCCACGGCGGGGACGACCATGGGGACGGCAAGCCGCGCCGGCGGCCCTCGAGCAACTCGCTCAAGCGCCTGGTTAGTTACAGTTCCAGCAAGAGGCATGAGGAGTTGGAAGAGGAGGATGAGGAAGGGGTGCCTGTGGCAGCCACGTCCTCAATCGCCACACGCCGCCCCGGGAACGATGCCAGCACCGCGAGGCTGATCCGGAAGCCTCCGGCACCAGTGGTTGAGGCTGTGCCGGCATTGCCGGAGGAGGCTGCCACTGTGGTGGTTGGGGCAGTTGATGCAGAAAGGGCAGCTGCTGCGACGGCTGGGAATCGGAAGCGGCCTCCGGTGGTGGATGTACAAGTCAATGGTGTGGCGGAGCAAGAGCCGAGGAGCGGTGGTGTTAGGACAGATGGGGAGGCCAAACCAAGGATCAGGAATGTGCCCAATGGCGTCCAGGGGGAGCACGTGGCAGCAGGATGGCCAAGATGGCTCACAGAGGTCGCGGCAGAGGCGGTTCGTGGGTGGCAGCCTCGGAGGGCTGAGTCTTTCGAGAAATTGGACAAGGTTTGTCGTTATGATGACCGTTATTTTTGTGACAAATTAATCATCTTTGCTACCTTTTTCATTGGCTATCTTCTGGATCATCATTATGAGTTATTGCCTATTGGGCATAACTGTTTTTAGGTTGATTATATGGCTTATGATATTTTGATAGGCGTTGGACAAAACATGTTTATAGGGTTCAGATATTTTTTTTAAATGTCATTCTTGAGGGTTTGAACTAGTTAGAAAGAAAACAAATTGCGAAACCACAAATATAGGCATATAATATTTTGGTTTGTTTATTTGTACCACCTGGTCATGCCTATTCCGTTTCTGGTATAAAATGCGTTACTAGCTGCAAACTCTAGACAGACTAATACAGTAGAAAACCAAAACATCCACCATCTTTGATCAATGCTGCTCTGACTCTGACAACTAAATTATTGCATTTAATACAGCCGTTTTATACTTTTTGTAACATAATGCAACATTACAGATAAAGTTCCTGTTTGCAATTTGAACTAGTATCGGGCCACTGATACTATGTGAACTTAATTTTCTCATTTCATCTTTCAATATTTCAGATAGGACAAGGTACATATAGCAGCGTTTATAAAGCACGTGATCTTGAGAATGGAAAAATTGTGGCTCTGAAGAAAGTTCGTTTTGCCAATATGGACCCTGAGAGTGTCCGATTTATGGCAAGGGAAATCCACATCTTAAGAAGGCTTGATCATCCAAATGTTATCAAACTTGAAGGTTTGGTGACATCACGCATGTCCAGTAGCTTGTATCTTGTATTTGAATACATGGAGCACGACCTTGCAGGACTTGCAGCTACACCTGGCTTAAAATTCTCAGAACCTCAGGTTTACCCTCTAGATTTTGTTCTTTGGCTTTCGATTTGTACCGAGGTTTAAGTTCTCACTTCAAAAAATAATCATTTCAGGTCAAGTGTTACATGCAACAGCTACTTTCTGGACTTGACCATTGTCATAACCGTGGTGTTTTGCATCGGGATATAAAGGGTGCAAATCTCCTACTTGACAATAATGGCATTCTTAAAATAGCAGATTTTGGTCTAGCTACATTCTTTAATCCCAACCAAAAACAACATTTGACAAGTCGTGTAGTAACGTTGTGGTACCGGCCTCCTGAGCTTTTGTTGGGTGCTACTAACTATGGTGCTGCTGTCGATCTATGGAGTGCCGGTTGCATTCTTGCTGAGTTGCTATCAGGGAAGCCTATCATGCCAGGACGAACTGAGGTACGGTTTGGCTATTCTTGCTGTGATCAAACTTGCAGATGGTTGCATTATAGGAAAATGCAGTGTTCTCTACATGCCATAATCCAAACAATGCTATAATATTTCTGTAAATCTGTCATTTCCCTTATTGCCTTACAACAAATTTGGTACATACAAGGTTTAGGAGAATTACCTTAGAACAAATTTGGTACATAAAAGGTTTAGGAGGTGAATGCGAGTGAGGTCTTTTGAGTAGAATCTAAAAATGTCAAGGAAAATGATATAATATTTAGCTCAAGATACCTGCAGTTTATGCATTAAGACATCATTAATAATATTTTAAATATGTGTATCTGACAGCATATTCTTATTATTAACATGCATAAAGGTTAAGTGGCAATAGGCCTATTTTTACTTTTGCATGGACCAATACTAGTTTGAAGTAAATAATATTATCTGTACCTTTTAAAGTTTTAATCTTTATGATAAATGGTTAATTTATTTGCCATACATCCTTATAGTTTTAGATTTTTGAACATCAATATGAGTTTGCAATGGTTGGTTCGTTTGTGTTCACTCATACAGGTGGAACAGTTGCACAAGATTTTTAAGCTTTGTGGTTCACCATCAGAGGAGTTTTGGGCTAATTTGAAGTTATCCCGAGCTACCATATTCAAGCCTCAGCATCCATACCGCCCGATGTGTGAATGATGTATATAAGGACTTCCCTACTACTGCTTTAACACTTCTGGACCATCTGCTTGCCGTAGAACCTGGGAATAGGGGTACCGCTGCATCTGCCCTTGACAGTGAAGTAAGTACTGGCCCTTAGATTTGTTGATCTGCATGTCAGGGTCATGCGTGCTAAATTGGCCCTTCCATTTCTCGATCTGCATGTTTGGTGTATTGCCTGCACTAAGTTATCAAACTATGATGCATAGCGTGCTTCTATGGTGTTTACTATGTTGGTCTAACTCCCCCATGTATTTATAGCTAAACGTGTACTATGGCATTGTCATAATTTCTTTCAAATTCTTTCTGTGATTTTTCTTTCTTATTTTTCGCTAAGTAGCCTTGGGACCTAGAGGCTCTTTCTCTTGATTCTGTTGCCAGAAATGGCTTTTACTCTTAATCATTTGGACATGCATATGAGATGCTAAAACTGCTCCTAGCCTCCTAGGTTTATGTGTTTATTACATCCTAACATTGATATGGATCTGGTTATTCAATCCAGAAATATAAGTTTAGTGATATTGCTGTTAATTTGTTGTTTTCCCTTTATAGTTCTTTACAACAAAGCCTTATGCCTGCGATCCATCAAGTCTACCCAAATATCCCCCAAGCAAGGAATACGACGCTAAACTTCGAGATGAAGAAGCTAGGAGGTGATTCCCCCTCAGAAACCATGACATGCTAAGAATCTGCATTACCAATCTTCTATTCGTGACATTTCTTATTTAATCCAAGCACATGGCTTGTTTACAGACAAAGAGCGGCTGCTAAAGGACAGGAAGCTGAAGCTGGACGGAGGAAGCAACTTCCTGCACCTGATGGCAATAGTGGATTGCAGGTACTGGGAATTCACTTGAAACATCAAGGTCGTTTACATTCTTGTTCTTTTTTTTTTTTTTTTGCTGGTGCCAAATTGGTAACAGTATTGGATTTCTGAAATATTGCTGGGAGATTATTGAATTATCAAAGTACCACATGTTTGGAGTTCTGGGAATCTTACTGAACACATGATTCATTACTGTAATTAGCAGTCTACAAACCACCCGAATATTTGTCTGGAAGTCGGTATGGATCTGCAATGCATAGATTCTACATATTTAATTCCAGAATGAAATATACCATGTATAACTACTAATGAAGTATTATGCTGCTTCTTGTTACTAAATGTTTTGTGTTCCACGACTTTGCAGCACCGCCGAGTTCAGGTGAATCCCAAAAGCAGCAGTTACAAGTTCACTCCAAAGGAGGATGCTGTTTCAGGATTTCCAATCGACCCGCCAGCAAGAGCTGCAGACAATGGTTACCCTCAGCGTGTTCCTTTGATGCAAGCTGGCCGTTCTTCCTCCACTCTGGGCAGATCAAGTGGAATGGATCCAAAGGCCCAAAGGTTTCACACCTCCCAAATTATTACTGCCGAGATGTCCAACCAATCTACTGCATCTGGGCAGCGAGGCAATGCTCCTAAGATGTCTAACCTTGGGGAAAGTGCTAGGAGACAATATTTGAGAGAGCATCGATCCAGTTCAAGATACAGTCAGCTCACTACTGCTGACCCTTCTGACAGAACTGAATGGAATCATCAATTCCAAGAAAGACCATCGTCTTCACATCGGAAGGATGATGCTGCAGCAAACAAAGAACCTACAGTGGTGAGTTTTGAACATTCACAACGTTTTAAATATTTTTTTTTTTTGTGTAAATGTCTTCATAAAATAGTCTTTGGCCATTGCATATAGTACAGTTTTATTCTTCCATTCCTATATTCTGTTGATTCTTATAGAGGTCAATATAGATGCTTTCACGTCATTCTATAGAATGTGTTCATCACATGCTGCAGAAGTATAGGAATCAGGTTATTGGTGCCATATGCTGAGAATTTTCTCCTTGTTCAGGTGAATGGCACAAAGAAGAACAGAATCCACTATTCAGGACCACTGATGCCTCCTGGAGTGAACATGGATGAGATTCTTAGAGAGCATGAGAGACAGATCCAACAAGCGGTACGAAGAGCCCGCCTTGACAAGGGGAAGGGAAAGCACAACGGTGAGAGAGACCAGTCAGAGGCACTGCTGTATACTACTGGGAGTGTCAGGGCTGATCGCTAAAAAGTTCAGTTTGGTATCAACCCCGATTTGAGCTGTCATCAAAAGCATAGAAAATAGAATTGAATCCCTTCTATTTTTCCATCCCTCGTCTCTCTCTCTCTCTCTCAAACGGAGAGGGTTTTGTTTTGCCAGGAACTCCACTCTTTCGTACCCAGGAGGCAACTGCCAAAAGAAAACCTGTTCCTGTAGAGATTACCGCCCCAGAGTTTTAGTATAGGCTGTCTGAAATATTTTTCTGAAGATTTGTTGATTATCCATAGTCGTCAATTGTATATCTCAACAGTACTCTCCTTGAAAATTAATCCATACACCTGTTTTGGCATATGAAGAGAAATACAAATCAGAATTACAGGCCATTGCTATCCTCTAATCTTATTGTTGCGATGTGTGTATTGTTGCTCAGTTATGTATTTTCATTGTCTCTTTTGTCGACATGCCATCTTCGTTCATGTTGATTTTGAGGATTTCTTCAGCATGCACGCAGTCCATAACACTATGGATGGATGCAGCTAGGGACTACTCTATGGACCAGTCCTACAATGTTCCAGATACTGAATATTTAATTTTCTATGAATTGATTTTTGGTAACATTGTGGTTGCTAGCTACCTGATACTGAATATTTAATTCTCTATGAACTGATTTTTGGTAACATTGTGGTTGCTCAAGGGTCGGATAGGAAAGGATGTGCTGTGTGGGTCAAGCGAGGCAGGAGCCTTTTCCCAAGATTGGCCGAAACAATGCCTATTCGTGATTCCTCGTGGGCGGGCGAGGAAAAACCCTTCCCGGAGGGTTGGATGAGGCGGCCATTTCCTTCTGGGTTGGCTAGTGTCACCCCACCATCCCTACTCGACACCAGAGTTGTTTTTATTGTCAGTTGATCCTGAGTGTTCAGATGCCATGATATTTATTCTCCGAAGGTTGTGTTTTTTCTTCATTTTGGGCTTGTTTGCCATACCACGGAAAACTTGCCTGGCCCGGGAAAAAGTAAACCTACGTCCGATTTGGCATAATGTCGGATGTGTGCTTGATGGAGGTATCTCCAGGCGCGCAATCCAAACACGCCCTTTAACCCCTAGGGCGTAAGGCCTAGATGGAAGTGGATTAGAGAGGAAATCGGAAAAAAAACAGCCTGTGAAAGACTCCATCTCCACCAGGAGTTGCCCATAATGGATCTAGGTGATTCGATCCATTTAAATCCCAGGTAAAACTATGTCAAACTCATCGATTTATAGAAAATAAGTGCATCATTTGTATCTCTAAATAAATTTGTTAAAGCCGTTTGTTGCAAAGAGTTCACAGGCTTTTCAAGATACATTGATTTAGATATGCACCTAGTTATACCCATCTAGATACATATTAAAATAAATGAATCTAGAGGGCCAAAGTGAACCATTTGCCAAAGGACCGCAGATTTAAAGATCTTTTGAGTGGGCTAATGGCTATAAATATTAATATTCTTAATATTTATTTAGTCAATTGGAACATGGGAAAATGTGGGCATATAAAATTGGGATACCCTAAGGAACCTCGGGGACCGCTTGGGCACACGGCGGCAAGGCGTTGATTGGCGTGGATAAAATTGAAGCCCGGAGACTCGGCCCACTTAGGAGCGCCGTGAAGATGCCCATGGAGAGCCGTTTCGGATTCTTCACCTCCCCAGCGCATCGCATCTTCTTGGACCGGTGTCGCGTCCCAATCCACCCAAGGGTGCTTGATCCGTCGCGGCGGCTCCATCAAACATGCTAAGTCTAGGGACTCCATGACCCCTCACCTCGATGTGAAAATGGGTCCATGGGGTAGGGAGACGCGCCTCCGCGAAGCACATCCGGATGGCGCTCAACCACCCTCCTCATAGCAAGTCGCCCCCGTGGGTGCCGGAGTTGGGGGAACATCCTGGTCGGCGAGCTCGTGGTGAAGGATGGCGCCGCTGAATCGGTCAGCGAGCCCTCCGCCTCCGCGTCTTCGAACAAGGGTGGGAAGACGCCGTCTATGGCCCTAGCAGCGACCGGAGGGGCACCTTGATCGGCATGTGGGCGTCTCAACATACTATGGCATAGTTGGCCATCCGTCCGGTTCTGGCCATAGCACGGACTGTCGCCATGGGCAAAGTACATTGGCAACAATGGGCGCAACCGACGTGGAAGATGACGGGCACCATAGCGACGCGACAATCGTTGACGCCCCATGATGCATAATGAAGTAGACAACCGTGATGAAAGGTCCTAGATGGATATGGCCATGAAGGCCTATAAAATTTTCCTGGACAATCTTACAACAAAGGAGATTAGTATAACAAATGACGATAAAGCGGAAAGGGAATGGCTCTAGTGGAGGGCAAGCCTTCTAGTGACAAGTCTAAATATAACTATGATCTCTAAGACACACAATGGCTATGTCACTACTCTATCTAGTGAACAATCCTAAATATGATCCTTAGGCTAGCAAGAACAACTACACAAGCAAGAGCTACTCTCTACACAAACTAAACTAGGATAGAAGTACTTTATTGTGAACTTGATCCTGAGTGTGTAGAGGCAATGAACCAATCTCAGAAGGATGAGCAATCACTCATGAATAAGCCAATCACCAAGGGACAATGAACAGGCCGATTTATCCCTAGAGTTCACTTGCATACCGACAAGGAAATCTCCGTTGTGTCGCCCCAACACCTTGGGTGGTTCCACCATCTCCCCTCAAGTCACTTGTCCCAAGAATGGATCTAGGTGATCAAGACACCACACGCACAAGGGAAAACTATGTCAAAGCAATGTATTCTTAAAAAAAAATAAGTGCATGAGGAATGCGTGATCTCTTACAATCACCGGAGGTGGTTAAGAACAATCACCTTCTCTTGCCAATGCCTCCACCAAATCACCAAGCTGGCTTAGGAGCGGTGTCTCCAAGAGCAACAAGAAACCAATTTAGCTCACAATGATCTATAAGTGCCACTAGATGCAAGAACTCAATGCAAATGCACTTGATCTCCACAACTCTAAAGATTGAATATTCAAGCAAGAATTTAGGGGAGGGCTTTTGCTCAGCTCTAGGATGTTAGGAGTGATTCAAATGACCAATCAAGAGAGAGAGGGCCCATATGGCCGCCAAAGGCCTATTTATACACCCCCAAAATTGAAACATGAGACTGGGGCCCACTTAGGCACACGAAGCGTCTTGACCGGAGGCCGACCGCACGGATTATCGACTTCGCCAGAGCCACGCCCAGGCGACAAGAGGCGCCCCCTTGCTGACGCCTTCCCGATCCCCCAAGGGTGTCGGTTCTCTCCTGACCCGACGGCAAAAACATCGAGCTAAAACAAGGCTTACTAGAGTCCATGGAACCCCTCACCTTAGGGGAAAATGGTCGGGACCCCCATGTCGGTAGGGCGTCCGGTCGCCGGGTCCGGTCCATTCGGGGCCAGATTCATCTAGTTGTCGTTCCTTCACCTTTGCTCCAAACCGGCTTCCGTCACTTGATTCTTGTTGCCAACACGGGAAGAACACCTCGAGCACTTGTGTTAGCATTTTAAAAACCATTTTCATCAGCACGGAGTTAGCTCTCTAGGTTAGAATGCATGCATATGAATTTTGAACCTAGAGGCACATGAGGACCGATGTGTACGATAAGTTTCCCCTCTTTATAGTACGGCTTATCAATCCTATAACCACTCACACCATCTATGGTGTCTTGAGTTCAAAACCAAATGGCCCTATGGTTATACCTTTGCCTTGAGTCCATTTGATCTTCAAACTCCACCAAGGTTGAACATTTGATCACCATTTGGATCACCTCGATCCATCCATCATGACCACCACGTTCCAACTTTAGCACGACCAATCTCCATCCTAGTCAAACACTTAGCATCGAGAGATTAGTCCTTAGGTGTCACTAATTATCCAAAACCAAACTAGAGATCTTCACATGACCGCCCATCCCAATTCCCGGGTCGACGAGACCATCTGCCATGTTCCACAGCTTACGACGTACAAGGCCTTGTGCTGAATCTAGGTGATCAATGATCACCTAGAAGGCGAGTGAAGCATAGAGCTAGACTTCTCCAATCTTCTATGACATGGAACCATCAACCGGCGATCCACCTAGTACGGCAAAGAATTGTTCACCATAGAACTATCGAGCAATCGCGATGATCCTACGCGACCTTGTTCCCCTTCTACTATTTTTTGTTTCTCTCTTTCTTTAAATTCAGTAGCCTAGCCGACGCATGTGAGCCGGCCCCTCCCTTCTTCTATAAAAGGGGCGGTCCGACCCTAGACTTAGGAAAAGAGACAAAAGCAATCGACCCAACTAGATCATCCGACTCTATCAATCCATCTTAGGCTTGCCCCTATCTTGTGAGCACCATAAGCTCACGACATTGGCACTAGACTTAATCACTCTCAAGAGACTTGGGATCAGTCCCTCTCTTGAACACTTGTAAACACCCCTATTGCAAGTACCCTCTCGGTACAAGAGCTCACGAACAACTTGACTCACCGGATGTAGAGACTTTTACCCGAACCAGTTTAAACCTTGTGTCTTCTTATACACCATCGTAGCTAGAAGCGATCTTGACACCACACGATCCACTCACTAGTCCGGTGTTTGAGACACCCTCATTTCCAACACACCAACGTAAAGTTTAAAACGATGGATATTTAGGGGACGGAGGGAGTAACCTACAAATATACTCCCTCCGTATAAAAATGCAATTAAAAAGAATCATGCTAGTCAAATTTGCTAAAGTTTGACCAAGTTTATAACCTTTAGTATTAAAATTTAGGTATCAATCAAGATTTTTATAAAAATATAGTCCATCACTAATCTATTGATACTTATATTGTATAGTAAATGTTTATAATTTTTATAGAATTTTAATTAAAATAGAAGGGAGAGAGTACCTAATAATAATAATAACTCTTTGTGGGCCTAGCCACGCACCCTAAACTCATGGCCCCACCCACCCACCCATATTTTTTTTACTTTATTGACTTATATATGCCTCCTCTCTCATGCATCCTCCTTCCTCCTTACCAAGCCGTCTTTCTTCTTCCTCCTTACCAAGCCGTCTTTCTTCTTCCTCCATGGATATGAAAAATCTCCTTAACTACTACAATCTTTAGCTTGCCTAAATTGATTTAGAGTTCCAAACCTTCAGATTTAGTTGTAGAACCATGTTTAGTTTGTGTAGCAACCCAACCTTACTAGTAGCAACCTAACTAGCAGCATCCATGTACCAACTACTCCTAGTGCAATTGTCATTAACCCTAAGTCTTTGCATATTGTGATGGAATAAACATATGATTGGTTGTCCACATAAGTGTTTTTTTTGTCTCAATGTCTAGGTTTTGCTGCACTATTGGTCTTTCTTGGTGTGCATATAGGATTAGTTTTATATTAGTGTTGTTATCTCAAGGTTTATACATGGTCTAGACGGGCGGACCACGAGGGAAAAGTGCTCTGCCGCAACAAGAACCTGTACAAGATATTGTTCACATTGGGTATGGTGGAGTCATTGAATGAGTGAGGTCTTTCATGCTTTGAGCGTGCATACTCAACGCATGCTATTGGATCACGAGCTTAAAAGTTGTATTGTCTAGATTGCCTTTTTCATAGTATATCGTAGGATAACACAACTCTATGTCATTCGTACACTCATGTCGTTGTTATGCACTTCAATACATGCTTATAATATTTGCATAAGAGCTTTATTTGAAAAGTTTTGGGAGGAGGGGAAAATTTTGGGATGTGATCTAAAAGTTTGATTCCATGAGAGCTTTATTCTGTTAAACATTTTGTGAAAATGATATTTTTCTTAAAAACAAATTTTAGTACTCATTGTACAAAACACATTCGAAAAGTATTTATCTACATGGTGCGAACATTGACATGGACGTTGACATGCATTGTACACGGTAATAACGTTCTTAAGAGTCGTTGATGAATTGCCTAGATCGCCTTGTTACTATGCACTATACGTGAGCTCATGGACTAGAGTGCTTGGCCGGGCTTCGACGAGGTGGGGCAAGTGATTTGCATTCTTCTTTCCTTTTGTTGTTGAAGGGGAAATTTTGGGTGACCACATTTTCACCATGCCGGGGCCCAAAGGGGTTGAATTTACGTCCCGATTGTTGGAGATAGTCTCATCTACCTCCTTGGAGGCGTCGTTGAGGCTTCGTTCCTCGGGACAACGCTATCGCGACTGGTAGTGGCTATCGACCAATTCCGATGTGCCGAAGTCGGCATAGAATAGGGGTGAAAGCCTTGTCCGGGTTTGATCCGGTCCGACGACGATGGCACACCTGACGTCACATGCCTCTCATTGGAGCATCATTGAAGGTTCTGCTCTTTGCTAAATGTTTGATAGAGTTGCGTCGTGAAATCCCTCCCCTTTTTGGCCTACGACGGTGGCATCTGTCGATGTCGCATTCCTTGTTGAAGGCATCGTTTCTTGTGGCCACTTATGTCCCTGACGCTAGTTTGAGCTCTCCCTATCCTCCCACTTCCCTCCTAGCTCTTTTCTTTCCTAGTGTGTTTGGGTGAGACTGGCCTTGGTTGTCGGTTGTTGTCAACGCTTTGACGAGTGTCCTCATCTGGCATCTTTGCTCCATCGGGGCTCTCATTGATGGTGCCCAAAAATCAAATGTCGGGTGGAGTTTTTCACCGCTGCCCATCATTCCCTCTAAAGCTTCCTCCTTGTGGATGGCATTGGATGGTGGTATGTGGGCCCAAATGTGCTGAAGGATGTCCCCATCAGCTTGAAGGGAGGTCACCGTGTTCGGCGATCCTAGGTCGGCGTGCTTGTCACCACTCTTAATCCCCATTTCATTGTTGGTCCTCAGGAGGGAGGGTGACAGTGGAGCGGCATAGCTACGAGGAGCGGTCGAGGGGGACGAGGGTCATGGTGAAACCGACGAGTATGTTGTTCGACGGTGGAAGAAATCAACATTCGGTTGGCGACTTTCAGCTTAGTCTAGGATTGCCCTTCTTTGTTGTTTTGTGATTTTGTATGTTTTGTGATGTTGTAATGTCTCTCTCTCTCTTTCATGTAGGGTCTAATTGGTTGGATAGCAATTTTTGACCAACGAAATTATGGCAAGCCAAAATTATGGCTTGCCAAAATCAAGGCTGGCAAAGTTAAGGCAAAAACTTGCATTTGGTTGACTACCAAAATCAAGGCTTGCTAATTTTCTTTTATCATATCTTTGTTTAAGAACTTTCTAGAGGTTCGACAAAACTTTGTTCATAAACATTGGTATGACAATTCTTTGGCAATGAATCAAGTGATTGCTATACCATTGATTTGGTTGGGCAGAAATTGGTAGTTAACCAATCAGGCCCGTAATCTTCAAACAATGTAACAAGGCTCGTAATCTTTTGAACAATGTAACAACGCCACCAATTTCTCTTCTCGTGCAGGTTGCAGCCTTTTCCCACCAAGTACCTCGGCACCCCCTCTCTCTTTCCAGGCTGGCGCGTGGGGAGGAGCAGCGCATTGTGGATGCGATTGCGGCTCGCATCCCTAATTGGAAGGGCAGGCTTCTAAACGAGGCGGGACGGACCATGCTCACTAAGACAACGCTCTCCGCCATCCCCGTCCATGTCTCCATCTGTTGTTATCTCTCCACTTGGGCCATTGACCAGATCGATCGACGTTGAAGGGCGTTCCTGTGGGCAGGCGGCGAGACTATCGCGGGAGGCCGTTGCAAGGTTGCCCGGCCTACTGTTTGTGCCCCGAAAGACCTTGGCGGCCTGGGCATCTCGGACCTACGGACACTTGACTACACGCTGCGCCTCGGTGGGAGTGGTTGAGGAGGACACAGCCGACTTCGGCTGGCGTCTTTGCCGGCCACCCTAGAGCGGCGGATCGCCACCATGTTTGACCGTTCCTTCAGCGTGGAGGTGGGGGCGGCAGCTTCGATCCGCTCCGGATAGACTCTTGGCTTCTGGACAGACTCGTGGCTGCCGGATGGCCCCATCCGCGCCTTCGCTCCAAACCTGTTCAAAGTCGTGGGGCGTAGGAGACTGCGGCGCACTGTGCGGGAGGCGCTCTCTAAAAACAGCTAGGTCCAAGACATCATCGGTGCACGTACCATTCCTGTGATCTTGGAGGGTGTGGCCCTTTGGGACATGCTAGAGGACGTACAACTATGACCGTCGGTGCCGGATCGCTTCGTTTGGCGCTGGACGTTCGATGGTCAGTACACCGTGCGTTTGGCCTACAGGGTATTCTTCGCCGGATGGACGTCCATGGCTGGGGCCAAGGAGCTCTGGTGCGCGGCAGTCCCGCCTAAGGTGAAATTCTTCTTCTGGTTGTGCCTCCATGGACGGCTCTGGACGGTGGAGCGATGCATGCGGCACGACCTACAACAGTGTGACGCATGCGCCTTGTGCGACCAGCACGAGGAGACCACAGACCACTTGCTCTACTCCTGTGTCTATGCTCGTGAGGTCTGGTCGCGCATCCTGACCGCAATGACTTCCTTTGCCGCGCCACCGTCGGCTGCTTCCGCCACCGTCGGCTGCTTCCCGCTTAACACGATTGGTGGCTAGCGACACGTGCTTCCCTCCCAGAGGCATTCAAGAGGAGCTTCGACTCCCTAGTCCTTCTGGTGTCTTGGCGCCTCTGGAAAGAACGCAACCGGCGGACTTTCAACCAGATCTCTACCTCCCCTGCTCAGCTCACGACGACCATCTTGGAGGAGGCCGACTCTTGGATCGGGAGCAAACTTCAGGTGCCTCGCCCTCCTCACTGGGTTGATTGTTTGAGGCCCCGACACCCTCTCCTTGTAGCACAATTGTTTTTCCTTTAGTACAACTTGTCTAGGCCGCCACTCGCTGGCGACTCGTGTTGTATTTTTTTCAATTGGCGGATGACCTCTCGCCACTCCAACGATTGGAATGTGTAAAACTCTAATATTCCACTTAATGAAGCACGTGCTAATGCTAAGGCACGCTTTTGAAAAAAAACGCCATCAATTTCACCCACCGGCCGTGTCGGAACCTATAAAATATATGCAGGTGGGGATGAGTTTCTTGTTAGTCGCTGGACCAGCAACCAAGGTGAGCAGACTTGCTCACCACTGCTCTCTCCCCCTACCCTGAACCAGGGAAGAAGACGAGCAGGGGCTCACTTCCCTGTCTCTCACTCACGCACACACACAACACACCCGGTTGTTGGCTGAACTGAACTGTATGTCTAGAAAGTAGAGACAAATGAATTACTTTATTTCATCACATATGCATACAGCACCTAGCAAACCACAACTGGCTATTTTCTATCAGCTGTTACACAGCTGTTACCTACTAGCAAAACACAGTTGGCTGCCTGCTGTCAACAGCTAATGGTAAAGACTAAATTGACTATCTCTACTCATAAGCCAAGACAACTTGACTTTGACTACTTCCTGCAGCAGATAGATACTTCCATAGAATACTAGCACTAAACTCAAGGATTACTTCTAACATTTTTCTCTCTCTCCCACCCCCAGTTGACCTCGGGGAAAAAAGAAACAAAAGGCTATATGATTCAAGTTACTTACACTATCTCAAAATTGCAAAATCAAGCTGATATAGATGTATATTACACACAGCACGACCCTACAGCCTCCGCGACCGTTCCCCGCCGCCGCCGCCGGGGGATCTCGCGCTCCAGCATCGCTAGCCCAATAGCTCTTGGATTTGAGCTCTCCTCCTCGAGATCTATTCATCCATCCCTTTTGTGGCTCCTCTAGTTGCGTGCACAGGGGAGATCAGGAAGCTCTTCGCTTCAGCTACCGTCGGCCACCATGTGAGCAGCAGGCGGCTCTTCGTCCGTCGCGCGCGCAAGGCGAGGGCCGCTCCCGAGCGGCCGTCGCTCGCTCGCTGGGCCCCTCCTCGGCCCGTGCTGGGCGCAGCTCTCCCGTCCGTCCGTGGGGCGGGGCGGACCACCAGCACCTCCGGGCGAGCTTGGGACTGCCGGCCCGGCCGGCTGCCGCTGCCCCTCGGCGCCCCGGTGAGCGGCCTCGGCGTCGCTGCCAGCTGAGCCGACCGGTGGCGCCATCTCCACCACCGGCAAGTGACACCACCGCTGGCTGCCTCTCCGCGGTTGCCATCCCTCTCAACTCCGTTGTCGCTGCCCAAGCTGGGGATGTAGAAAGGTAGGTGGCGCCCCCGGCGATGCGAGAACCCGCCCCCCGGCCGACCTGCCGTCCCAGATACTCGCCCGCGGTGAGCCCATCCCGGGGGTCCACCTGCGGCGGCCAACGCAACCTCAGCAACTCCGGCGAACCACCGTGCAGCGGCAACTCTGCCGAACAGCTCTGCTTTGGGAGATCGAAGCGCTTCTGATTGAGACCCGCCGCCCCGCCGCCCGATCCACACTTCGCCCGCGGAGCTGGATGACGACACGGTTATCCCGGCCATGTCGAATCGGCATCTTGCGGATGGCGCAGCCCTCCTTTGCGGGCGTGGTCAAGAGGCACAAGACCGCAGATTAGGGAGGCACTCCTACCCCAGCGCCCAACGGCCCGCACCATCCAATCCGCCATTACAACGCCGGGGGGAGCACTTACTATGGGCGTGACTTCGATGATGAGCCGTCTCGTCATCGGTGCACAGGGACGGCAGTCCCCGAGGCCGTGCCCCAACCTCTGCATCTGGGGAGGTCAAGGCGGCCATGGCACTCAAAGGCAGCTCTGAGGGTCGCTCACTTCCTAGGCGTGGCATCGAGGAGTCGTTGCCTTCCTCTGACACCGTGAAATCTCAGCGCAGCCTTGCCTTTAAGCAATGGGCTCGAGGATGATGCTATCGTTGCCTTGCTCGCGATCATCGGGTTAGCTCATGTCGGGATTTGTTCCGTTGCATTTGTTGTCGCCCGACACGGGCATCGGGGCGGCACACGCCCCCATCGGTTCCCCTCCCCTACCCGGCCAGCCACCCTCGACAAGTCAACTTTGCACTCCGTCACCTTCGAGAGCCCTTCACTTTTGCGGGGAGATCTTTGTTCATGACCGCGGTGACCATGTACCCCAAGCTCCAGCCATCTTTGATCTCAATCCATACTTACACCTTTCTTTGGAGTCACTACACTCAAAGCTTCAACAACATGTCATCACACATTTAGATAAGCTGGTGCGGCCACTTAGAGATGAGATTTCAGCTATCAAGTTGTGGCTGGCACGTGTGGCTACACACTTAAAGCATGTTGAGCAGCCAAGCGAGGACCCTTCTGTTGATGTGTCGGACCTCTTTGCTCCCCGTGGAGAGCCACCTGGTGAGCATCCCTACATGGCTGAGCTCTTTGGCCCTTGTTCTCCAGTTTGGCAGTCTCCGATGTCATCGATCCTCGCTTCTCTTGCGGAGGCGAGCACGCCCGCCGACTCCTCGGTGTGTGACGTCACATGTGTGATCAGAGCAGACTCCATCATTGGTGAGAAGACAACAGATCAATTCGTTGCAGTGCCCTCGGAGACCCCCAGTGCTCAATCAATTGAGCAACCGTTGCTAGATGTTGTCACTACTGTTGAGGATTCTGTTTTGGTGGCGGACGCATCCGATGGTGAGGAAGTTGTCTCACACGAGATTGTTGAGGACCCTATCCATCTCATCACCATCGAAGACAACCTTGGACATTCTACGATCGAGGAAGATGGTCTTACACATTCTACGACCGAGGTCACAACACAAGCGTCCCAGCTAATGGAGGATCCATCAATGAAGGATGTGTCTTCTTCGCCCGAGACAACTAGGAAGGAGAAGGATGTGACATTTGAGGACCCTATTGTCATGCCCTCCGATGAGGAGCGCGACACAACTAGGATGGAGGAGGCCGTGGCATGTCCTTCAGTTCACCCCTCTTCGCCACCTTCGGGACAACAAAGTCGCCGGCGTCGACCTTAAAGTCCTATGATAAGTCTTCGCCATGAGAGTGGTCGTCTTGCTCGGCGCAATGTGTTAGAGGATTTGGGCATTGTTGGGAAGGATGGGAAGTTTGATGACGACGCAATGCAAGAAGTCGTGGACTTTTTGAAGGAACTGCTTCCACCAGACGTGCTACGTTCTTTGATGGGTTTAAAGGGTCCTGCCTTCTGGAACCTTGTGGCGGAGGTGGCTTTGCCTCTTCGTAATTTGGTGTAGTTTGTTGCAGGGTTCTCTTAGTTGTCGTTGTCGGTAGGTTGTTGTTGGTAGTCACCATTGTTGTCCTCGGTGATCCTTCTTGTTGTTTGTGGTCGTGTTGTTGTTGTATCGTTGTGCTCAGTCCGAGCTTTTCTTCTTTTAATATAATCGGCAGCTCTCCTGCCTGGTTCGTTTCAAAAAAAAAGATGTATATTACACGACCATGATAAAATTATGACTGAATCTGTATGTTTATCCTCAATGTATGAGTCATTGTTCAAGAAACGAAGACCCTTAATCAAACTTAAATTGAAAGGATTACACATTGCACGATTTACAATGACCTCTGCCATGACACTAGCTGCAGGGCTCCTGAACAGTTAACTTGTATGTTCTGATAGCCAAGAGCCCTCTATGACCTGTGATGACAAGCCTACACATTATGGGAGTGCACCTTTGATAAAATTCTAGATGATTGGTCTTCTCAGAGCAGAATTGACTGATCTTTACACTCTTCAGGCAGCCATGTCATTGTTCAGGCAAGTGCCTCAAATGTGAGGTTTCTGCAAAAATCGACTTCTCATGCTTTATACAACATGGAGTTGCCTGAAGAGGAAAATGATAATATGATCGAATTAAATGGACAAAAGAGGAAGGCGACAACGCATCAAGGAAAGAAACCAGGGAGAAATAGTCAAATGGCGCACAAATGGCCATTCCTGATGTCGTCGAGGTCATACCAACAGTCAGGTGCTTGAGGTAGAAGAATTTGGTAGGCAGCATTGGTGTATCGACAAGCAGGTTAGCAGTCGGTATTGGAAGGAAAAACGAGCTCAGACAGAAAATCACGCAACAGTCGCTTGAAACCCACCCGAATTTAATCTGTTGTATTTTTTTCAAGAACCAATGATTAATGGTAAAAAAAACTTGCTCTACACCAAACTGAAGTGAGAAAATTAGACTAGAAATCAACTCACATGGATCGATCAGCGACGATAGCGAAATACCACTAGCAGGAAAGCCTGACGTTGTTCTTGATGAATGAATCGAAGAGAACAACGATGAGCGGCCGGCCTCGTTGCATAGAACAATAGGCCGAGCGTAGATGAGATTCGGAGGTGGTGGCGCACAGGCACACTGCTATGAATATGAGGCGGCTTTGCTTATGCTTGGGCTCGGATCCGTAATCGTTCCTCTTTGGCTTGCTCTGCCCTTTGGCCAAATCGGTTTGAACTTTGAACCCAAGTCTTGACTTGGGAGCACTTAGATGTGCAGCTGATCCAAAACGATGTCGCCCTCCTAGAAAACCAACTCTTGGTGAAAAGCAGCAGCCCAACAGGTTCCAAAAGATCAAAGCCAGAGATTCAACGTCATAGTTATCTACATATTGTAGAACTGCTGCCTGTGGAAGGAAAGAAATAGTCGAATTTTCAAAAACATGTCTCAAACCGTGGAGCAAGTGGCATCAAGGCTAAGTAGGAGATTATATTTCCATTTGGCACTAACACGATGGGCGGCACGGCACGGCCCGAAAAAAGCACGGCACTAGCACGACACGGGCACGATACTCATAGTGCCAGTACCGGCACGGGCACGTGCCTAGGCCGTAGGTCCAGCCCGCAGTGCCGGCACGGGCACGGCACGGTAATGGGTTGGCACGATGGTGACCCGATTATTTTGGATCGTGTTGGAAATAACAGAAGCATGTGAGCCGTTCCCCATCATGACGGTTGAACCTCCTGCTGCCTGGTAAGATGAAAACATAGAAATATCAGTACAAACATGAATATTGGCACCTGTATCTATCCACCAATCAATAGATTGACATACAGAAAATACACTAGGTAAGGGATTACCGTACCTAGATCCGCTGGGATCACAAATAGTCACGCGTTGGCAGATTTTTTGCCCCCTGCTGATTCTTCTTTCCCTTGCGGTTCTTGCACTTCTTGGCGAAGTGCACATTCTCACCGCAAACGAAGCACACAACTTCATCCATGTTCATCTTCTTCTTTTTTAACCGAGTAGTCTGATTAGGCTTCTGCTTGTTCTTGCCAGCATGCTGCATCACGTTGGCATTGGACTGTTCAGGAGCTTTTGGTGGAGCATATCCTTTGCCCGAGCTTTCTCTTCAACATCAAGAGTAGCCAACAAATCCTCAACTGAGAATTGCTGTCTTTTATGTTTCAGAGATGTGGCAAAATTCCTCCAAGATGGAGGTAATTTGGCAATGATGCCACCGCCACAAACTTGTCAGGCAAAACATGTCCAAGCTGTTCGAGTTCCCTCACAATAAGTTGGAACTCATGAGCCTGTTCCATGACGGGACGGTTATCAACCATCTTGAAGTCGCAGATTCAGCAAAGCACTTTTGATGTTCATATAAACATCACACAACTGGTCAGAGAGAACGCTAATGACGCATCTGACGAAAATCGTCATAGCCGCAGTATACTCCTGCACCTCTTTCTCAGATCCGAGAGGTAGTGCGGGAGGATTACTGACAACCCAAAACACGCCCATAGCCGAGAGCCACAACTGTGCCCTCGTCTGCCATCTCGTAAAATTCACCCCAGTGAACTTCTCCGGTTTCATCGCATCAGTATAGCTCTTCATTGCGACTGATTGCATTCTATAAGGTTTACGGATTGTTGGAAATAACAACAATTCAGAACGCGCAATAATTAATTCCGACAATCAGAAAAAGATCTACAACATGTATCAGAAATATATGATTCATCACTAGCACTACGATACTAGATAAACGCTAGTAATCTAGTGCTAGCAACAGGAAGAAGAAGAGAACGAACATAAGAGAGAAGATCGACATTCTTACGTTGGGGTTGTCGGCGCTAGTAGCGCAAAGTAGACGAAGTAGACCGGTGATGAAGATCCGACGAAGAGGAAGAAGACGCCCCGGCAGCGGTCGCGACGGCGCTTCCCAAAACCTTATATGTCCCCTACCCCGTGCGGGGACATGAGGAGACATGGGCTTCGGAGCCTGCTCTCCCGACGACGATGGCACGTCGGCGATGAGATGGGGAAGACGGCAGCAGCACAGGACGATGGCACTGGAAGAGAATGATTTCTCTCGTGGTTAGGGACGACGTCTCGCCCCCTATTTATACACGCAACACAGCTAAGGCAAGTAATTAGCCGCGTCAATCACAACATTAAGGCAATAGAGCACCGTTAGCGTAATTGCCATAATGCGAGAATAATTGCTTTCCTAAATGGACCTTCCAAATAGGACATCGTAATTTTCTCTATGCATGCAAAAATTTCGAGTAGCAAAAGGAAGCCGCGCACCCATAAGCACAAGGGCGAAGAATGGCCGGACCATTCACGCGCATGTCGTGTGCCCGCGCCCTTCGCTACGCCACGCCACGCCCGGCGAGAGCGAGCGCGTGTGTTGCTCCCTTTTCCCTCTTACACCAATAGCTACATCTAGTTGGAGATGGCTCACATATTTAAGTTGGCCTCAGTCCTTCTAGACTAGCAATGTGGGACTAAAGTCCCCCACCATACCATGCATGTGTGAATGGGCCTTTGGGATTTCTATTTGGGAATATTTGGGCCAAAAGGTCAAATCTTCTAACAAATCGTTAGATCAGTTTTTCATTGTTTCGATCATTGGATCCACTAGTAGCAAGTCTAACCTAGATATAAAAGCAAGACTCCCCCATTTTCTCTCATTTTCCTTCTCAACGTGCCGTCCGTCGGTCCAGCTCCCAACCGCACAACATAAACCTCGAGGCACGATTGCTTGGCGCTAGCACGAATAACGGCGTGGCCGCGGTGGGTTGTCGGGCTCATCGGCACGGCACGGCCGAGTCCCCATAGGGCTGGGCACGGGCCGAGGATTCGCACGATGGCACTATCAGGAACGGCACGGTAGTGCCGCCGGGCCTGGTAGGGCGGCCGATAGGGCGGGCTTGATAGTGCCCGGGCGGTCTGTGCCGGGCCGGGCAGCCCGTTTGGCCATCATAGAGATTGATATGAAAAAGAGAGCTTTAAGCTGTCGCAGGGCAGCCCACTGATATCCCGCTTGTGTTTACTTCTTTAGGGTGTAGGTGCGGTGATTCCTATCTATGTGTGCTCAAGTGGGGAAAAGAGTCTTTATTGCTATGTATAAACTCTTTTCATATATATATACCTTATTAATTGAAAGACACAACTCGTGCCACTTTTTTTTTTTTTTTGAAAAAGATATGTATAGGTTTGGAGTATGTGGGTGGCTTCACACTATGGTTTGGTTTGGGTCGGTTTGATGGTAGGAATAGTTTGGTTTGGTTTTGGCTTGGGCTGGGATGCAAACCACGCACGCTGCCCTGTGGGTTTTAGTCAGGTCTCCCGTCTCCGTCTCTCGCTCCAAGCCGCCGCCGCCACGCACGCCGTCGCTGCTTGCGCCCGCCCAATCGCCCCTCCGCTCTCACGCGCCATTTTCCTGGTGGAGAAGCTGAACTGGGTCTTTGGAGAAACCGCCGCAGCCTAAAAGAAGAGCGCCGGCGGCATTCTCTCGGAGACCACCGGCACAGCGACGGCGCTTTCTTTAGGTGAGTCGGGACTGCAGCCGGACGGGGGCAGGCAAGGGCTGATTTGGGGCTGTTTCGCCACTTGCGGAGAATCCGGGCTTTAACCCCGGACAGTCCGGTCATCGGGGTTGAGTACAGGTGAGCTGTGGGCTCCGCTCTGTCCCAGGGCGCGGACAGATCCGGCCCCCAAGTGGCGGACAGTCCGAGCTCGGTCAATAATGTGTCTAGAAATGCCGCAGCAAGTCGTTTCAGATTTTTGAACGGTGGATTGTGTCCCCTCAGTGCATCGCCCTAAGTGCATTTTTAGCAAGTGTCCGTAACCTGTTTTGAAGCCCTGGTTTCATTGTTTTTGAACACTGCGATGCTGCCGAGAGCCGGACCGTCCAAGGTTCATTTTTTGGCAGCATACGGAACCTTCTTGAAGGACCGAAACGGCGAGGGAGGGTGAATGGGAGCCGTAAATTTAGTTTCAATCATACATGCAATGCGCAATCTCTCGGTCTGCACCATCGTGCGGACGGAGTCACGCCGTAATGCCGTCGCATTGAGCCCTCTCGTGTTCCAACAAAGCTCGGTTTTTGAATTGCTTGGTTATCACCGTGGGGCGCCACTAGTACCTAAACGCTTTTTTGTGGCGGGCAAATTTTTTTTACATGGCGGGCACACGCGCCCGCCTGCAACCAAAGGTCACGGTTAATAGTCCTTTTTTGCGTGACGGGCACCTGGCCCGCCATGCTAAACAAATGCACCGTGGCGGGCATCTTATAAGCCGCCCGCCACGGTTAATAATTTCAGAAAAATAATAAAAAAAAAAAAACACGGACAGGCCGCCAAGCCCATCCAGGGCCCGCCGAGCCCATCGAGGGGGATCCGCCGCCGCCGAGCACCATCGGCCGCCGGAGGTGGAGATCGCCGCTGTTGGTGGCCGCCGCCGCATCCGCCCGCGGATCGATGCCGGCTTGGGCCGGATCCGCCAGCGGATCGGCGCCGGCGCGGCCGTGATCCGCCGCGGATCGACGCCGTGGAGGGAGGGGAGCACCGGCTGCTGGCAGCGTCGAGGGATGGAGGGGGCGCCACCGCGTCGAGGGAGGGGGAGGGGGAGGTGCCGCCGCCGCGTCGAAAGTGGAGTGCCGCCCATGCGCCGAGGAGGGCCCCGCCGCCGCGTCGAGGGGAGCCGGTCGGGACTAAGCGCTGCCGTCCCGTGCTCCGCGGTTGTGGAGGCCGCCCCCGATGCCGGATCCACCGCGGTGGAGGCCAACTCCGCCGGATCCCACACGTCGCGCGCCGCCGGAATCGACCCAAGCGCCGCCGGCCCCCGCTCCCGGTTGTGGAGGCCGCCGCCGCCGCCGGATCCACGGTGGTGGGAGCCGCCGCCGCCGGATCCGCGGTGGTGGGCCGCCGCCCGATCCAACGCTGCCGCCGTGTCCCCCGCATGCCGACGCCCACCGCTGCAGCGCGGGATGTCGTGGGGGGCCGCCGTCGCCGGGGGGGAGAGAGGAGAGGGAAGCGCCGATGCCGCCATGAAGAGGAGAGGGGAGGGGAGGGATTCGAGGCGAGTGGGAGAGGAACGCGGCGAAGCAGGTGTGAGACAGGAGAGAATGAAGTGAATAAACCCTAACTTCTCTCATTTATACCGAAGCCGACTTTGGGCTTTCTGGCTTATTGGGCCTCGACCATTTTACGTGGCGGGTTTTTAGGACGCCCGCCACGCTAAAATTTATTTTTGCGTGGCGGGCACCTTAACACGCCCGCCACGCAAAAAGAAAAAAATATTTTGCGTGGCGGGGCCGCGTTAAAGTGCCCGCCACGCAAAAAGTCTTTCCCCGTGACGGGCAAAAACGCCCGCCAAAAAAAAAGCTGGGCGTGGCGGGGTATTTTCCGTGGCGGGCAAAAAGTGCCCGCCACGGAAAAGATTTTACAAGTGCTCGCAAAATCATTTCGTTAATTATTTTGTTCCTGCAGGCATCAGCTAGCCTCACTGTCCTATGAGCGCATCAGTGACAATTTAATAATACTCGCAAAAAAAAGTGACAATTTAATAAGAAAAGGCTGCTTGATACCGATAAGATGATGAAAAGTATAGGTTGGTGTTGACTCACATTGAACTGGAGTCAATAATAATGACATAAAAAGTCCTCCTGTCGCTCGCTCATTTCGTCATGGACACCGAGGTAATAGCATGGCTCATTTCGTCATCGACACGCTAGCTATATAGCCTATATATCGTTGCATTCATACGGTTCTTACCTGTTGCATGCTGACGAGTGACGGCCTCTGTCTACCCTCCGGGCCCCGGCGTACGCAGCTAGATAACGTAGTACTCCCTCTGTCCTATGGAGTTAAATCGTTTTTGACTTTTGAACTTCATGTTTGACTATCCGTCTTATTCAAAATATTTATGTAAATTATAAAATAAAGTAATCAATATTCAAGTATCTTCATTGATAAAATAAGTCATAACAAAATAAATTATATTTATGCAAAAATTTGAATAAAGACAAAGCATCAAATAAGATGACACGGAATCCGGGGTGACAAACTCGGTGGGACGGAGGAGATGCGTACCAGAAGCGCGCCTAATAAGTGCGTACATGCGACGGATTGGATGGTTCACTAGCATGCGTCGCTTCAAGTCAGGTATATTTTAGTTTGTTTGTTTTGGATCTTTAGTCGGGTGTGTTTAGTTCCCAGTCACATCAACAAAAAACCAAAAGTTCCCAAAATTCCCATCACATCCCATCACATCGAAACATTCAATGCACCAAAAACGCTTGTCGGCTACTATAAAATTTAGGTAATTAAAAAAACTAATTGCACAGTTTAGATGTACATTCTGAGAGGCGATTCTTTTGAGTCTAGTTACGCCATGGTAGGATAATATTTACCACTAACAAACGAAACGTCTTTACGATTATGCGATGTGACAGCTACAGGTTTGCACCCAAATTTTGGGATCTAAACACACCCTAAAGTGACTAAATTGTAGTCAGTAAACTTTAAGAGCTGGGACCAAAATACGAACTTTAGGACACTTCCCACCAAAGATATTACATGGTTTATTTGTTCTTAATTAAGGTGTCATTCCAATAAACAAAAAAGACGACGTGGCATTGTAATTCTAGAAGAAAGAGGACAAAATAGTTTCTTCGAAAACAATGTTGTATAATACGTACATAGGAAAGACCTGAAGATATGTAATGTAATAGATAGACGATGCAGAGAAGATACGTGATTAGACAAACAAAACTATTGTATAAAAACAGTGTATAAATTAATTAAAATGTAGTTTCTAGCTTTGGATTCTGTTGACACGGTGGCAACCATCCATGGTATGTATGCGGAAAGGCACGGCGTGCATGCGGTTTTGGATATAATTTTTCGTGAGTAAAAAGTGAATTTCAATTAATTACGCGGATCAGCATAGACTGGAATCTGGATAATTGTATCAGTGGTGCCTGGAGATGGGGTCGTGCAATCGTGAAATGTGAATCCATTCCCCATATGCATACATGAATAGCCTGGAGCTCAATCCGCCACCTTTTTTTAATTTTGAAATAACCCTCCTCTTTGGCTCTGCAATAAGGATGTGTTTGGTTTGAGGTACGTACTCACTTCCAACTTTTTTTTTTTTTTTGTCTTTGGTTTATGCAATGGAATGAGTTGATCCATCACCATCTCATTTCTCAGCAGCTAGTAATTAGTATATTCACAAACAATGAATTTATTCCACTAAAATTAATGGGACAAACTCATGATGAATCACCCCATGAAGCATGGGTTAACTCCACCAACCAACACACATCAGGACTGATTTGCGAGATCATGATTCATTAATCGCCATTGCATATATAACTGGTGCGCACAAATGAGAGAGCCTCGCCAACCTAGCATAACTAATTGGAAAAAATTCAGAACCTTTTACCTGCTCCCACGGAGGGACAAAGAAGAAGACGTCGGGTGGGCCTGGGAGAGCTTCAACAGCTTCCTGGAACATCAAATGCGCCAACGGACGCACATAGTAAAGCATGAGTACATTAGTAACAACTAGTGCAGTATCTAAATAGAAGCGTCCTGTGCCAGACGTCACCTTTATTGCTAGATTGCTGGTGTCACGGTGAAGGATTAAGTACTAGAGGAGGTGGAGACTAGCGTACTAGTCCTGCTCCGCCTCCTCTGGTACGTGACAATATGGCGGCCATACCACCACCACCACCACCACCAGAAGCAGAAGCAGCTGCAAGCTCCGGCGATGTCTGCGTCCCAGTGCCTGCTGCTGCTGCACCAGCGGCCGACGCTAACCCGGAGAAACTGCTGAGCCTCTACGTGCGGTATGTTGCGTCCGGGGAGTGGGCCGGCAACGCGTTCGGCGCTCTGGCCTTCGTGTGGGCGACGGGGGTCATCCTAGGCGGCTTCTGCTCAAATCTCCACCGCCAAGATTTCTGGTTTGCTGCGGTCATGATCTTCATCGAAGCCTTGAGGTATGTATGTATGCCCGGTACAGAATAAAATCAAGACTCCTAGAATTATTTTGGCAGCCTTGAGGTATGTATGTTTGACTTTGTGTAAGTTATTTTTGCTCTTAAGAGCATGTGCTCTCACATTATGGACCACGTGATACGCATTTGCGATCCGCGCCAAGCACACTTCACCAATGCACACTGCTGCGAGAAGTGTCTTTAGCACGGATTACAATGCGTATCCTGTGGATCGCGGTGGGGGAGCACATGCTCCTCAGAGCACAAATACCGCTTCCGTTTGACTTTGGATATGCAAAAAACACAGGATTTTCAGCCGTAGCTATAAACTGGACAGCCAGTCATTGTTCGGGACCACGAGAGCACTGAGATGGATGAACTCCTCTTTTCTTCGCATGTTGGGGCGACCACAGGAAGGGGATGAAGTGGTGCTCATCATGGGTTTGTGGCTGAACCTCATTGGCAAATCTGCCTCTTTTATCCGTGCATATCACTTCATCATAGGCATGGCATTACTTATTCCATGGAGCCGACGGCCGCGACGGCCCCAGAAGTGGCACAAGAGGGCTGTCGCAATTGCCTACCTACTTTATGCCTCTTGCATATGTATTGCAGCGCCCATTATTCTGGTCAGCGGAGGAAAGGGCTGGCGCTTCTCACTCTCATATGTGCAAGGTTACATCATTTATGTGTTACCAGTCATAATAGAGGGTGTGGCAGTGTTGCTGCTCAACTTGAGGCCTCAAAGTATTACCAATCTATCAAGTAGCCATTACGGACGCAAATTGATATTCTTGGCTAAAGTTCCTCTAGCTCTATGGCTGGCTACTGATATGCTACGGGTGCCGGTGCCAGGCATGATGTGGTTGACGGAGTTCGATCTTGGCACGCCAGTTACTCTACTGGTACTATCACTTGGCAGCCTGCAGAATCATGGATCACATAGCCTGCTTGGTCGCTGGATTGACACCATCGTACACATATTCTTCCTTCTCCATTCCGTGCCACTATTCCCATTGGGAATTTTGGACACTTTTTTACCAGCTGGTTCTTCAGTATTGTTCTGGCCACCTCCTGCTAGTACCCTGCTGCCATACGTGTTCCTAGTAGTCTTGCTTTTGATTGGAAACCTGCAGATACCCGCAGCCGTCGTGCAGATCCTGCTCTCATCTCTGCGCTTAAGCAAATTGCGACATGACCGTCAAATGGGTTATGACTCGCTGCCGAGCGACAACATGGTGCCAGCAATAGCTGTCTTCTACGTGCTGGCGCTGTGCCAAGGATCACTCTACATCATGTCAAGCATTCTAGGGCTCTTCTCCTCGTTCCCTCGCCGATGGCTCATGCGGAAATCAAAGCTGGGAGCAAAGGCGATTGATCTGTACTACGAGCACGCCTACGCAACACGAATGGAGATGGGCGTGTTTGGTACTGGATCTGGGAGCACCTTCAGCTTCGCCAACTTCGCCATCAAGTCCCTCAACTCCAGCTCTCGTGACCTGCAAGTTGCTGGGCTCTGTGTTCTTCACAACATCCTGTTGAAACGGACGGACTGCAGAACCCAAGACCTCATTCTTAGAGTCCCCGGCATGTTGAAGATGGTGTCCTCGCTCCTTACTGATGCTGTGGTGCTGGAGGTGCCTAATCAACAACAACAATCAGGACGTCACCAAACAACTCCTGTTGCTAGTGTTAATGGAGGGTGGTCGTGTTCTTGGTTCTGCGGGCTTTGCAAGTGGATGAAACCAGAGTGCTGCTCCGTACCAGAGGAGCCAAACTTGAGTCACCTTCCTGTGCTGGGCATGGAAATTCTCGAGAAACTTGCTCATGACCTTGATAACTGTGCAGAAATCTTGAAAGACGACACGACAAACCTCATATCCAAGACCATAGGGATCATAGGCTACGCTAGTACTAGCGACAACAATCAGAATCATGCACTGGTTTCTTCGTCGCTGGAATTCTTGAGGAGGCTTGCAACCACCGGCGAGAGAATCGGCGTACAACTTCGGCACGAGCTGTGGAGCCACCCTTTCCTACTCACCAGCCTTGCACGTGCTTTGGAGTTGGAGGACGACCGAAGCAGCAGCAGCAGCAGCAGTTGCCACCGCCCTCATCAAATATGGGAGCCGGCCATGGATATCATAGCCAAGCTGGCCTTGCACAAGGAAGCAGGGCTCGAGATTGGGAGGATCCAAGTGATCACTGCAAGGTTACTGCATGCATTTTTTGGGAAACATGAGCGAACCAACATGTACTTATATGATCAGTCGGTGCGGAAGGTCTCCGGGGAGGCGTTGACAAATCTTACACTCTGGGGCACTGTAAATTGCTTGGCCATCTTGGAGGAACCGGGATATCAGGTTATCAATGATCTCACGAACATGCTCTCTGATGAGGACTACATATATGTGGCAGCACGTCTACTGCTGAATCTTTGTGCACATTCCAGCGTCAACCTGGTGTCGAGTCACCTTTCGGCTGCCTTGAACACTGTAACTCTCTCATTTTCTAGTACTTGATATTTGAGGATCTGCTAGAATTTTCCGTTGATTAGTTCATTTGTAGTGCATTTCAAAATTTTGAGTATGCTATTGCTATGCATGCATGAGGATGAGGTGTGATTTAGACAACTACCCACATATATACTACTTGAGATAGCTGGTTTAATAATTAATATATATTATAATGAAATGATCTCTCTGTACTCCTGTGTTATTACTGATATATGATCGATCACACCATGCAGTGCACCAAGGTGATGATAGAACATATGAAGCACCCTATGAATGGTGATGCAGAGGGCAAACAACTGGAATCCCTCATCAACCTTGCTTCCGAAATTGGTGATGTCACCCGTGAAGCATTTGTTCCTGTGCTGGAGTCACAAACCAACAGTGGGGCAGAACTTGTTCAGAACCTACTCCGTACACTCGACTCCAAGAAGATTCCCAATCCTGCATACCCAAGGATGAGAAGGGTCATAGTTAAGATCCTCATATCCATTCTGGACTCATGTCATCGCACGGTCGAGAAGCTGGTGAAAGATGGGATGGTGAAACAGTTAATGGATTCACTAACCAAGATACAGAGGTCTCCATCCACAGTGGAAGAGTACAGAGTGTTCTATGGTAACATAGGAGTGGTGTTGGAGGACGGAGAACCCATGGCAACACTCGTGGCCAGAGCCAAACTGCTACTAGTTCAGCATACAGCTTAAACTGCAGGAGCTCCGATAGGTCATCATTATCCTTGATCGATCACTGATACATTCAGGCTATGGCCGTATTGTAATGGTTGATGTGTTGTGTTTTGACTTTAGAGCGAACCTTGTGCCAAATAAACCATGATCTTATTGTCTTGTTAGCCATAATATAAATTATCGATTTCTTGTTTGGTTATTATATAACACTACCCCAAAAATGATTTTAGAAAACAGGCTATCTGATTAACGGCGTCGGTAGCGAAAGCCGATTGCCTTTGAAAATCATCGATCAACAGAGTTTCCTTAGGATGTCCGTCTCCCGGTAAAGTAAAGTGATTTTCAAAGATAGGCACCTTAAGATCACCAAGGATTCAGTTGTTTGGTTATTATCTAACAGTCTAGAGTTACCAAGGATCGATGATAATAATCAGTGGATGTCTCTTTGGTTTCTTCAAGGTCAAACTACATGGCAATGATGTCACTGTAAAAAAACACTCAGTTATTTCAAGTTCAGAGCAAAAACTGCCACCAAGTGTGAGTCAATATGAGCTATGTAAAAACGAAGTTCAGATTCTGCCAACCCATTGTCACAACAACATAGTCAAACTCTTGGGGTTTTGTGCATTCACCCCCTCCTTCTCATTCCGAAGAGGCAGTTTTTGTGGAAGGATTTTGTGAAAGGATTACAACATGTTCAGGCACAAGAGCTTGTGAAGACGGCCGTCGAGGAGGCAGGTCTCTGGGTTCAAGCGGGTTTCAGAACACTGCCGCCGGTCACTGCGCTTTGGTCCACGTCCCTGAACATGTTGTAATCCTTGTTACTCTTGTGCTGCTCTAACTCTTGGTTTGCCTAGTCGATGCCCCCTCGACATCAGTAGTTTGTTTTACCTTGCGGGGTTTTTAGGCTTCGTTTGTAATCGGTTTGGTTTTCCTCATCTTAATGAAAAACGGGTGAACGGCCCGATCACGAATTGAAAAGCGGGTGAACAGCCCGTGTGAACGGCCCGTGTGAGTTAATATGTCACTTTAAAAATTCCGATCGCGAAAAAAATTTCGAAGAGGCAGTTCGAGGGGCACGCGTAGGGGACGAGGACTACTGTGCAAACTAACCAGGGCAACCGAAGCCCACACTAATGACCTGGGCGGCTAACGAAAAGGAAACCTGGGAGAAGTGCCCCCACTCCTCTGAGGCTTCGGGGGCTACACCCGGCGGGTGCGCTCACGCACACCCTGTGGAAAGACCTTAGACCGGGCCCCCGGAGTCAAGCCCTAACAACAATAGCCTAGTAAACGTGAGGGAAGCCTCAAGTGGAGTGGCACCAAGTTGACCTCAGAAAAAAAAACAAAAGGCTATATGATTCAAGATACTTACACTATCTCAAAAATGCAAAATCAAGCTGATATAGACTACGATAAAATTATGACTGAATCTGTTGTTCAGCGACGAAGCCAGCACCCGGGCGGGCGGGGCTCGAGCCCCCCTACGGCTGCCGAGCACATTAAGCCCCTCTAGAGTCCATCCTAAAATTTGAGCCGTAGATATAAAGAGACAAAGGGCTGAGATCGTTATAACCTTTTGTTCAGCGAGTCCTAAATTTTTTTCTAGCTTCGTCCCTATGTATGTTTATCCTCAATGTATGATTTGATTGTTCAAGAAATGAAGACCCGTCTGCCATGACACTACTATAAATTCTAGATAGCAATAATAATAACCATGATTGGTGTTCAGTGTAAGACATTCAAGTGACACCGCATTCATGAGAATATAGCATGTTGGTTCAACCAAGCTCTTCTCAGAGCTGAACTGACTGGTCTTTACACTCTTCAGGGAGCCACTCGATGTTCAGGCAAGTGCCTAAAATGTGAGGCATCTGCAAAAACCGACTTTTCATGCTTTATACAACATGGAGTTGCCTAAAGAAGAAAATGGTAATATGATCGTTTTTTTTTTGAGACCACGCCGTTGCGCGTTTTTCATTAAGCAGAAGAAAGTTCAAACAAGTTACAAGACGCAACGGTAACCAAACGATTACCGAGGCGCAAACCGACACACTTACAAAAAGCAAGAAAACATGGAAGGGGTAGGGGTGGAACCTCCACCACTCCACACCGACACTACAGACGGGCCGCAACAACCCAAGACCACACCTGAGCTCCTGGACCTGTAGAAAAGGATATAACACAGAGATTGCCTGCCGAGACGACAAGCCAAGCGACCAAGAGAACCAATGACGACAACAGCGGCCAGGTAGTCGCTGCGACCCGCACAACTAACGACTCAATAGTGACCAGGTAGTCACCGGAATCCCCTCGACTCAACAGTGACCAGGTAGTCATTGGAATCTAATGGCCAACGGCTCGACATCGACCAGGTAGTCGGCGCCGAACAACCAACAGCTCAACGGTGACCGGTAGCCACCGGAACCCGGCGACAAAGCGGCAAACGTATCAACAGTGGCCAGGTAGCCGCTATGAGCAGCCGAGCAACCGGGCGACAACATCGACTAAGGCAAGGCGAACCAATACGGCGAAAAGGAAGCGGCGCAAGTACGGGAAGGTGGGGGCGACTCCGCTACCGGCGTGGATGGAGCGGCGAGATGCAACAAATGAAGCCTCCAAAGAAGGTGATGACGCCCACGACACCAACTTCGAAGTGAAGATCATCTCAAAGGGGACAGACATCCCAAGCCCACGCCGCCAGCACCGATGACAAATGACGGACGTAACACTTAACACGACGCCTTCACGAAGGTGATGACACTTGCGCGCCACCGCCGTTTGCAATTGGCATGCAGCCTGGCAGGGTTTTCACCCCTATCTATCAACAATGTCACCGGGAGGAGGCCGAACACCACGCCGACGACCGAGCACGACGGGGCCGAGGAGCCGGGCGCCGCCCACGCACGGGCTAGCAGCAGCCGTGCCACGGGCTAGGGGGCGCAACCCTCCCCGTCGGAGCCACTAGCTGCAGACGATGCCGAATGGAGCTCCACCGTGGGAGGGCCTGACCGCCGGATGCCGAGCCCGCCAAAGAGGGGGGCCCGCCACCGCCGGAAGCCGAGTACAACCGAAGAGGGGCTCGCCGCCGGCGGCCGAGCTGAAGCCGCCACCAAACCCGTCGGGAGGGGGGCCGCAGGGACATCGGATCCAGCCCCCGGTGGGGCGGATCCGGCCGGCCGCCGCCGGAGGTCGCCGAAGGGGAGGGCTGCCACCGGCGCTGCCAAAGACGCCGCCACGGCCAAAGGAGGGGTGGGCGCCGATCCGGGCGCCAGAGGGCCGGATCCATGCGCCCGGGCGCTATTGGCCAGCCACCCGCCGGGCCGGCGCCGGAGTCGGAGTGGGGAGGAGGGGAGGCACGGAGGCACACCGGAGGAGAGGGAGCGCGGACGGGTACCGTTTTTTGGGGGCCGCCGCCACCGCGAGCAGGAAGGGTGACGGCGGCCGGGGAGGAGCCGGGGGGGGGCGGTGGAGCTCCCAAGTCGCCCGCGGGGGACGACGCGAGAGCCGAGCGGTGATAGCGAGTCAGGCCATTCCGCCCAGCTAATCCTGTACAGGATGGAATGGATGGAGAACGTCTTACATTTAATATCAAAGTCAAGGAAGGAGATACATCAAGGAAAGAACCCATGGAGAAATAGTCATAGTGCGAACGTATGGCCATTCTTGATGTCGTCGAGGTCATACCAACAGTGGCCCTGTTTGGATCCAAGGGCTAGAGCTAGTTTGATCTAGTTTGAGCCAAACTAGCCCAAAAGTATCCAAACAGGAGGGCTAGAGCTAGTTTTTTGCAACTAGTCCACCCAAAAAAACTATCCCCTCCAAGGGGTGATTATTTGGGCTAGTTTGCTTTGGGACCATTAAAAATATTTTTTTTACCACATCGTATCCCCTCTCGTCGCCACACAAGAGCCAGCCACATTAAATCTGTATAGTGAGATGGTTTAAATGAGCCAAATAAATAAAAAAAATTATATTTATTGTCAAACTAGCTCTTGTATCCAAACACCTCAAGGGATAGAGTTAGTTTAGGATAGAGTTAGAAACTAGCTCTAGCTCTAGCTCTAGCTTTATCTCTAGCCGAGCTAGAGTGATCCAAATAGGGCCAGTCAGGTGCTTGAGGTAGAAGAATTTGGTAGGCAGCATTGGTGTATTGACAAGCAGGTTAGGAGTCGGTATTGGAAGGAAAAAATGAGCTCAGACAGAAAATCACGCAACAGTCGCTTGAAACCCACCCGAATTTAATCTGTTGTATTTTTTCAAGAACCAATGATTAGTGGAGATAAGGAAAAAAAAGACTTGCTCTCCACCAAATTGAAGTGAGAACTTTAGACAAAAAATCAACTCACATGGATCGATCAGTGACGATAGCAAAATACCACTAGCAGGAAAACCTGACGCTGTTCTTGATGAATGAATCGAAGAGAACAACGATGAGCGGCCAGCCTCGTTGCATAGAACAATAGCCCGAGCGTAGATGAGATTCGGAGGTGGTGGCGCGCACTGCTATGAATATGAGGCTCGGATCCGCAATTGTCCCTCTTTGGCTTGCTCTGCCCTTTGGCCAAATCGGTTTGAACCCAAGTCTTGACTTGGGAGCACTTAGATGTGCACTGATCCACCAAAACGATGTCGCCCTCCTAGAAAACCAACTCTTGGTGAAAAGCAGCAGCCCAAAAGGTTCCAAAAGATCAAAGCCAGAGATTCAGCGTCATAACGGTGGAAACGGACAGCCTCTCGGGGTCGCTCCCCGCAGGCGGCTCGAGAGGCGATCCCTAGCGCCGCCACTCCCAAACCTCCCCTTCTCTCCTCGACCTCGCCGCTGCCCGAGGGGCCGACGCCCGGGAATCCGTGCGGGCCTCGATGAAGGCGACGGCGAGGCTTTCCCCCGGAGGCTCGGATCTCACGCGGGCTGTGAGATCTCGGCGAGCCTGGGCATGGTGCGGTGGCCTGGGGGGCGGCATCGACGGCAGGTCGGGCGAGGCCCGGCACCTTCATGTGGCGGCGGCGGGCTGCTCCGGCAGGACACGGGGACGGCGGCGGCGGCGGTCGGGTCGCCCTTATGGGCTAGCCGGCGATGGGAGCGCCGATTCGGCATCCCCCGCCGGTTCGTCCCCTGGTGTCGCCTCGGCGATCTCCGATCAGGCCGCGGTGGTGGAGGTGTCGGCGGCGGGGTCTTCGGATGAAGTGATTTGGAGGCGATGCGGACGACGCGGCGGTGGCTGTGGAGCGCAGGGCTTTGGGCGGAGCAGGCGAAGATTGGTTCGTCTCCATGGTGGCGCAGTCGACCGCCCATCTTTGGGCGTTGGAGAACCCAGTGCGGGCTGATCCGGTGATCCCAGGACGATGGGCGTCGCAGTACGTCGACCATGGTGGCAGTGTTCTCGGACGGCGGCGACGACGAAGCAATTGGGTTGGTCGTATCGGGGATGAACCCGGTGGCCAGCCATGGTGGCTTCCTCAGCGTTCGTCAAGGTGGAGGAGTCGTGGAAAGGGACGGCGAGGATGGCAGTGGACGTCGGCATTTGTTTTCTAGATCTGTATTTCGGCGATGGTGCACGTCGCCGGCGGTTGGCGTAACGGCGTGGTCCCAGAGGACATGGCATTGGCCGCTCACTACTATGATGGCGGTGACGCCCGAGGGCGCCACTTTCCTCGCTGGAGGCGCCGTCCTTTTCAAGTGGATCTTTACGGTGAAAGCCTACACCATTGGGTGGGCGGCGATGGCGTCTTTGGATGACATTTTCTCGTTGGAGACGTCGCTGATGGAAGATCCCTTGGATGTCGGCTGACGCCGGCGTCAAGGTGGCAGCTCATCGCATACGCTTATGGGGCCTTATGCTGTTGCCAGGTTACAGGATCCGGAGTCTCCATTGGTGGATGAGTTTTAGTTGTTTTATTTTTTAAAGTGCACCAGTGTTTTCGGGTGACTTTTGTCTTACCTGTAACACTGTTTCTCAGTTGTAATTTTGTTGGCCTGATGCATCCTCGGATGACTGAAGCCGGAATATAATTTCCATTATCTAAAAAAAGTTATCTACACATTGTGGAACTGCTGCCTATGGAAGGAAAGAAACCGTCGAATTTTCAAGAACACGTCTCAAACCGTGGAGCAAGTGGCAAAGGGCTAAGCAGAAGATTGAGAGAGTTTTAACTGTCACAGGGCAGCCCACTGATATCCCGCTTGTGTTTTCTTCTTTAGGGTGTCGTGCAGTGGTACTTATCTATGTGTGCCCAAGTGGGGAAAGAGTCTCTATTGCTATGTATAATTTCTTTTCATACCTTAATTGAAAGGCACAACTCCTGACACTTTTTTTTTTTAAAAAAATATGTATATCATTGCAGCATAGTTGTGCACGCTAGCCAAGTACCACCTTGATTACAACATGATAACAAGAGAATGGGTTGATGCATGCTTTTCACTTTTCGATTCTGAAAAGAGCAGAAATGTTTGATCAGCAAATGTTAAGTGCAATCCCCTTAAATGGGAAGACAGAGTACACGGTTGAACAGTACAAGTCCTATAGTATGGCGCTTCCCCAAATACTCTCGTAGATTTCAAACAAGGAACTTCAAACAAAAAGACTATGATTGAAGCTACTACCTATCTCAAATTTGCATAATCAAATTAACATTGTTGTATATTGCACTATTAGATACAACTTATGATTATGTCTTCTACCTCTCCCTTACATGACTCTAGACCAATCAAGATGACTGAAGATGTATGTTTATCTGTGTATGTTTTGATAGTTCGAGAAACAGCTTAAATATAAAGTACTATTATACATTGCACAATTCACAGTGATCTCCACCATGGCACTGGCTGCAGGGCTTCAGAACAGTTAACTTGACAGAAGCTGGCACTTTATGTTCTATGAATGTTTTGATAGCACAGAGCGCACTATGGGCTTCTGTGAGAAGCCAATCCGCTATGGGAGCGCACCTGTCAGAAGTCCCTAGATGGCACAAATGATGATTATGAACGGTGCCCAGAGTAAGACATTCAAGTGATACCGCGTACATGAGAATATATCGTGTTAGTTCAATCAAACTCTTCTCATCGCTGAATTGACAGATATTAATGCACTTCAGGCATCCATGTCGGTTTTCAGGCACATGCCTCGAGGCATCATCTCCAAGGGTCGGATTTTTAGTTAATAACACCTGAAGATAAAAATGATAATATTGCTAAGGCATGATAATATTCAAGGGTATTATTGTAATCTCCTATTGCACTAACACTTTACTGAATTAAATAGACCCAAAGAGCCATCAGGTATGTTATATAACGAATGAAAAGCGTCTTACATTTAATATCAGAGTCTCCAAGGAAGGAGACGCATCAATGAAAGAAACCAGGGAGAGTAAGTCATATGAGTCGCGAATTACTATAGTCAGGTGCTTGAGGCAGAAGAATTTGGTAGGAAGCATTGGTGCATTGACCACCTGCACAGCAAATATGTCATCATGTCTCAGATTTTCAGTATAGAAAAAAAAAATAATAGTACCAACCTAGGTGGAACTAAGTGACATTTTATTATTTAAGAAGAGACTAGGAACCCAAATTTGCCTAATTGAACCTCAGTACGTCCACAGTTCCAAACCCTCGACTAATTGAGGTAGCTCAGCTTCATTATATGCAAGGTATGACTAGTGTATTATGTGTATATCACTAGGCTACATTACCTCAAAATTAGAGGGTACATCAAAAATTGAACCTATAACAAGAGTTTCAAGATTTGGCACAATGGATGGCAGCTTGGCGCGAGCATAGTAGACAACATTTGGACAATTCATGTCCAACCTCTTCATTTGCAACGCTGTCCCAAGTGAGAACTCTGTGTCTCCACTAACGAAAAATCTGGAGAGGTTTGGAGCATTGCTCTCAATCATTTTCAGGTTGCAGCATCCACGAATACCAAGGCTGCTAAGCTGCTCCAGGGCGCAAGATATCTTCAGCCAAATTATCCCCATACAACGAGTGAGCTTCAACTTCTCCAAAGCAAGACAGTTGGAAAGAAGGCTCTCGAGCTCATCCCCACTAATGCTCACAAACCTCAGAGAGAGACTTGTTAGGCTTCTGAAGGGGCCAAGTTCAGCTGCGGGATGGAGGCCACATGAACCAAGTTTAAGGCACCGAATTGAGCTTCGAATCCCATCAGATAGAAGTGAGCATGGGAAGTTGTACTCTGTCTTGGTAGAATACACCTTGAGAGTAAGTTCTTCGATCCCTGGTTTAAGAGCAACCTGAATCCAACTGGCAACATAATGATTTGTATCGACTCTGCAGACGCGATTGCAATTAAGCTTGAATACTTTCACGCCAATGCCAGAGTGGTTCCTGAGAATGGTGTCAATTGCACGGCAGGATTTGTCGGGCCAATATATACTATACATGAAGCCAATCGTATCTTCATCGAAGATGAGATTTGGACGACCTCTCCAGAAACACAGAAAGGCACGAGACACACAAGCAGCACGAGCAGCTTCACGCATTGGCATTAGGCTATGTATATAGCCCAATATATCCTGCATGCACAAAACACAGAATAAAATCTATATATGGTGTGGGTTGTAATAATTTGTAAAGCTAAATTCTTACTCGGACCAGAGAAACAAAGCAGTAGAATCACACAGGGGTAATGGTTGATTGGTTTTCACAAGCAGTGCTGCATTACAAAAGTTGTCTCAAACTCTTGATATGGATGAGAATAAATTCATCCAAGAGGTCCAATGTCTCATGAAGGCACGTCACAACTCACAAGAACATAGTGCGATTTCTGGGATATTGTGCTGACACACAAGGGGAAATGACAGACTACGAGGGGAAGTATGTCTTGGCAGATGTAAGAAACAGGTTGCTCTGCTTTGAGTTTGTACCTAAGGGGAGTCTCTCTGAGCTTATCAATGGTAGGATCATCTGGCATGTAATGTATATTCATGAACTCTCTTTCTCTTAATGAAAGGCAGAGCTCCTGCCATTAGCTTCAAAAATCTGCTTCGGTGGAATTAATATCTACAATAACAGAAATATAGAAACTGCATATACTGTGTTCTACACTACTATATATGGCAAAATGGGATTTATATTATCTGAAACATGATACCCCTCCTAGCAGATGCATCGTGTGGACTTGAATGGAGAGTGCGCTATCAAATTATCAAGGGAATCTGTGAAGGTTTACACTATCTTCACAAGAATCGTATTGTTCACTTAGATCTCAAGCCTAGTAATATATTGCTAGATGGTAATATGGTGCCGAAAATTGCTGATTTTGGTCTTAAGGTGCTTTGACGAAAATCAAAGCAAGGCTATTACTTCAAAACTGATTGGAACTGTGTAAGATTTTGAAGCCCTCTTGAAAGCTTAAGTTCTTTGGTTACATATGAAATATACTCATTTCCTTTTCCTTTTCCATTCATCCAGCCCATTAGTCATATGTATTTTCATGCAGGGGATATGTGGCACCAGAATTTTATGATGGTCAAATCACATTCAAGCTAGACATGTATAGTCTTGGGGTTATTGTTATGGAGATGTTGACGGGAAAGAAGGGGTATTCCAGTGTCGATAAAGTAAGAAAAAAGTGTACGAATCCCCTTTGCAATTAAACATAAATGTTCAATAGTTTGTCAAACTTTAACATGCATGATATACTTAGGAATTGCATAATATCATTCTTTGGATACGTACAGCAGTATCTATACCCAATATTTTTTTTGTCTAGGCAACATTTTATTTTAAATGTTGCAAAAATAATTTATACAACATGATGTAACGTTTCTATTTGCAGCAGATTCTTGGGCTTTCACTGTGTGAATGAATGTAATGGTTGGAGCTCTGCCTTTCAATTAAGTAGGGTATAAAGTTTATGTACAAAGCATGAGGGACATTGTCCCCACTAGGATTACAGGTTGCCTCACGTGATATTGCCCCCTCCCCAAGCTAAAGTCCTCTTTCTTTACTTGATATCCTCTTTTACCCTTAAGGCCACCTGCATTGCCAACTCGTGGATGTTATTAAAAATTCTCGTGTTCCTCTCTTTCCATAGGTTCCATAGCGTGTAGCCATCCCGTTGAAGTGCCTTCTTTCTTGTTTCACAATCTTGGTTGCAGCCTCTTCCCACCAAGACTTTAGGTGAGGTGGGTCTTGAGTGGGGTGGATCAACTCTACATCGGAAGTGCTCCCATGGAAGAACTTGGCTCTACACTGCCTTTGCAAAAGGGCATGTTTCCAAAGGTCTATTACATAGGGTGCATTGATATTGATGAGGCCAACCTCTCTAAAGACTATCCGCCGTTAAGATTTTTTTCCCGCACCAGGATCCAAACAACACCTTTCTTTTATTCTCAACATGTGCTTTCCAAATGAGGTTACTTTTGAATCCGCCATAGGAATCTCGAAACTGGATCCTGTACACTGAACGGGTGGAGTAAGAACCATTGGCTGTCCACTCCTAGACTATGGAGTCACGAACGCCAGGTGTCAAGCCTTATCCAAAGGGACACAAACTCCTTATCCAAAGGGACACAAACTCCTCGACTGGGCTTTCACTGTGTGACGGGTGATATATATGTAGTGAGCACATTTAGAAGTGAAATCACATTTTTGGTTTTAATTTATGACCAAAGCAAGAAAACATTTATTGGACATGCTTATCATAGACACATAGCATGGATGCACACCGTGGACACTATGACTATGTACGTGGCTGCATTGTGTAGCCACAGAAGATAACAAAGGAATCTCAGAAAGTGCAGTGAGTATATATATGACATGCTATGGGTGTTTCATATTGGAAGGAATCTTAGAAAGAGTCATAACTAAATGGCAAGCCAATTTCAAAAATGCACTTTTTTCACAAACAATGACGTTATACACTGCTAACTTCTTAGGATAAATCTCCAATGCTATTGTCCAATTTCAACTGCTCATGTGTGTACAAAATCCACACTCTGGTTTATCATGGATAAGATATGTTTTATATCACCTTGTACTAGACAAATTAAATATTGAGATGCAATTTTGATCATGCTAGAAGCTTGACCAGATACTCTAGGCACTCTTTAAGAGAATTCTGTTCCTAGAACTGAAATTGTGGGGTTTGGGTATTACCAAGTTTGACATTTAATTTTGGGTAAGCAGTCCAACTTCTCATTTCTGTCCCTCCTTTTAAAAAATTATAACCCACAATTGCAATTTTTCAGGTACTTGAGAGTTGGAGGGATAGGTTGGAGATACCACATCAAGACACACAAGTACGATTATGCTTTAATATAGGATTAAGGTGCATAGACCCTAACCCTGAGAATAGACCGGTTACACAGTATATAATGGATAAGCTCAAAGAGCTAGAAAGCAGCTATGATTTCATTGATGATTTCCACAGCGTGAACAATGGTAAGACTGCCATATGGCGATAGTAAGCCTGGTAGTCCCCCTGCCGGACCACAGCTTCGTTTTAGTGGTGTTCAAACCTGCTTAGTTTCTTTTTCATTTAGAAATTCTTATTGAATTGATTGAGTTTCTTTTGGTCTTACAGATGCTTTTTCATTGAATGGATTGGAGAAGAATTCCCATCAGAATAAGGAAGACGCAGTAGCAAATAAAGAGCCGATAGTGGTGAGTTTAAACTTACCCTAAGTTACTAAATCTCAAATACGGTTCACAAATAGCATGATGTGTGTGGTATTCCCTGGTTCTTTAAATGTCTAAATGTTTTCATAAATATTCTGCGGTCATTGAATTGAAAGGGCTACACAATTTTCATCCTCCAATTCCAATCTATATTCTATTGACTCTTTCTGGTCAACATAGTTGCTTTGTGTAAATCTATATAATGGAATTATTCAGAATGGTTGCACACGAAGTGTATTCTCACATGGTGCCAAAGTGCCAAACGATAGGAATCATTTGATGGATCAATCAAATGAAATGATAAAAGAGCTTGAATATATGAATTCTTCATTCCAGACGGTGAACATCAAGGTGAAGATGGACTGCGAAGGGTGCGAGCGTCTCGTGAAGAGCGCGGTGAAGTCGATGCGCGGGGTGACGAGCGTGGTGGTGAACCCGAAGCAGAGCAAGTGCACGGTGACCGGGTACGTGGAGCCGGCCAAGGTGCTGGAGCGCGTCAAGGCCACGGGCAAGAACGCCGAGATGTGGCCCTACGTGCCCTACACCCTCACCACCTACCCCTACGTCGGCGGCGCCTACGACAAGAAGGCCCCCGCCGGGTTCGTCCGCAGCGCGCCGGCGGGCATGGCGGACCCCTCGGCGCAGGAGGTCAAGTACATGTCCATGTTCAGCGACGAGAACGTCAACGCCTGCACCGTCATGTGATGTGATACTATCATCATCTCGACCTGCTCATGTCGTAGTAGTGTACTCCTATGATCGATGATGATGATCCCGGCCAAGCATTCCATCCCATGCACCAGCCCGCCGTTTTTCCACTACTGTATACATACTTTTTTTTTTGTGTGTACGATAGATCATATTTGTGTAGTTTCTTTCTTTCAAAAGACAAGAACTACGAACCACGTACGGCCACCAGACCGGCTAGTTAATTTGGCGAGATAAATTCGTAGTATATTTATGACGAAATTCACACCAGTGTCAGCTGACGAAAATCCAATAGAAATATTTTTTTTTTTTTTCACGATCGGCGCCGTAGCGGCGTATTTCATTAAGAAGAATAAAAGTTCAAACAACAAGAAGCAACGGTAACCAAACAATTACCGATGCGAAACCTAACAACTACTGGATATACCAACTGGGATTACATGATGACTAATTTGCGACAAAGCAACTCGCAGCACGCTGGACTAGGCACCCACGTCGGTGATGCCCTCGGTGTTGAGGTCCATGGCGGACAGGTCAAAGGCTCCATCAAGTAGTAACTCGAAACGGCGCCGCTTAGCCGGCGGCATGCCACGCCTAAAGACTGACCTGACCTTCTCCTCAACGGCAGCTGGAGCCTCGCCCGGGTCCACTTCAAAGCATAACTTTCGAAGCAAGAGCGACTGGGCCTGCAAAGTCGCATTAGCCGCCCTTGGTCGCGTCGCGATACGGCCGCTACGACGCAGCATGTGGGTGGAGGCTGGGGTGCGCGCCGACGCAGGCGCGGCCCCGGATTGAGTGGTGATGCCAACGGCACACACACCGCATCCTCGATCTCTTGCCGACGGACCTCGGGCCCCGCGAGTCGGTGTTGACAGCCCCATCCGCGGCAGTGGTACCCAAGCACCTCCTCGGAAGACAGCGGAGGCGGCTCAAGGAGAACAACAGGCTCATCCCGCATCGATGGGGCCTCCTCAGGCGTCGACGACGACGTACCAGTGGTCGCAAACCCCGCCGCCACAAGGCCAGCCCACCCAGTCAGCCTCAAGGCCGGGGTGCTGGTGCTGAAGCGCGGGCGTCTTGCAAGAGGGGCGACACAGAGCTCCAGGCCGCGAGCTCATCAAGCATTGGGTCCCCCCGAGCGGGAAGCATCGCAGCCACACACGGCCTGGATGCCAACGGATCGACGCAGTCGGCATAGCTCGCCGCGGTGGCAACCTCGTGGTCGCGTAGGGGCACCACTCACCGGGCCGCAACACCAATGACGTCGAAGGAGGCGGATAGAGAATCTGCCCGACGAGGAATGGAGCCACCCTGAGGCTGGATGCCTCAGGAGCCTCAGGCCCTCGCCCGAAGTTGGCACGGGCGTGGCCCCTCCGCCTGGCTGACGAGGGTGTCTTTGGGGCGGGCGGCGACGTTGGTGCTTGCAGTCCTTTCGCCCGGTGCCTCTTTGCTAAAGCAGAAGAGGCAGCGTGATGGGCCAGCGCACGGGCGGCGACATGACCCCGGCCAAACAGCTTGAAGTAGAGGCCGACGAGAGAGGGTGGCACCGGTCGATGGCGATGAGGGCGAGGCGAGGCGTGACAGCGGCGACGCCTATGCCTCTGAACGAGCGTGAAGCCATCAGCGCCAACCGGGGCGGGAAGGACCCGCTCCGGTGGTGGTGGAGGGCCGCCCCACTGGCGAGGACGGCCACTGGCGGCGAAGACCGAAGGCCGTGAAGATCTCTAGATTGGTTTTGGCTAATTAGTGACATCCTTAGGACTAATCTCTACGCTAAGTGTTTGTTTTAGTTGGAGATTGGTCAAGCCAAGGTTGGTGCATGATGGTCATGATGGATGGATCGAGATGATTCAATTGATGATCAAGTCTTATTTGTTTGGCGTGTTTCGAGGATCAAAATGGGCTCAAGGCAAAGGTATATCATAGGGCCATTTTGATTTTACACTCAAGACACCATAGAGGGTGTGAGTGATTATAGGATCGATAAGCCGTACTATAAAGAGGGGAAAACTATCGTACATATCGATCCTCATGTGCCTCTAGGTTCAAAATCATTTGCATGCATTCTAACCTAGAGAGTTAACTCCGTACTTGATGGAAAATGTTTTTCAAAATGCTAACACATGGTGTCGGGGTGTTCTTCGACGTGTCGGCAACAAGAATCAAGTGACGGAAGTCGGTTTGGAGCAAATGCTAAGAAACGGCAACACAACGGCGAATTTCGCAGCTTAGAGGCGACCGGACGCATGCACCGGAACCGTCGACCGGAAGCATGCAAAATCGACCGGACGCACCGGTGTGTGGTTCCGGTCAAAAGAACAGAGAGCATGTTTTCGTGGTTGTTCTCGGGGAGTGACCGGACGCATGCACCGGAAGCATGACCGGACGCATGATTCCCTGACCGGACGCATGCGAAGGGGTTCTATTTTTGGCTGGTTGGGTTTGTCGGTTCTGACCGGACTCATCGACCGGACTCATGCATGAGTCCGGTCGGCGCGTCCGGTCGGCCCGCAGGAATTGCATGTTCCTCCCCAACGGCTCCATTTTTAGGTGGAGCCTATTTATACCCCTTTGGCCGGCCATGGGAGGTCTCTTGGACATTTGAAATCATTCCTAACACCTCTAGAGCTGAGCACTCATCCTCCTCCTCACTCCTTTGCTTGAGAGCATCCATTCTAGTGAGTTGAGGTGATTCAAGTGCACTTTGCTTTGATCATTGCATCTAGTGGCGCTTGAGGATCGTTGTGAGCCGGTGGTTTTCTTGTTGCTCTTGGAGAGCACCACTCCTAGCCGGCTTGGTGATTGGTGGAGGCGTTGGCAAGAGAAGGTGAATGTTCTTGGCCACCTCCGGTGATTTGTGAGAGGGTCACACACTCCTCGTCGGGAAGACAAAGTGTGAGTAATCTATTGCTCGTGTCTTGGGTACCTCTCATTTGCATTGGGTGCGAGAAGCCTAAAGGCATTTGGCTTGGAGTGAGCTCCACCTCGACCCACGCGTGAGAAGGTCGGCACAACGGAGATTAGCTTGAGGGTGCTCAAGTGAACTTCGGGTTAAAACTTGTGTCTCCACTTGTCTTTTGGTGATTGGCTACAATTGGGTTATCACATTGATTCATTCTTGGTGATTGGATTGACTAGCCTCGACATTGTGGTATATCATCTCTACACTCTTGCATTACTGTCATATATCTTGTGCTAGTGTAGTTTGAGTAGACTTGCTTAGTTGCTAGAGTAATTAGCTTGTTCACTTAGTGGTAAAGTAGTGACTTAGCCCTTGTGTGTGATTTAGAGACTATAGCAACTAGAATTGTCAATAGGAGGCTTGCCGACAAGTAGAGCTAGAGCAAACACATTTACGCTTTGTTATTTACTAACAAGTTGCTCTAGTGATTTTGTAGAAATTTTATTAGGCTATTCACCCCCCCCCTCTCGCCACTTAGGACCTTTCGTGCCGCGACTGAGGCGTTGGTGTGCAGGGACACGCCTGGCTGGTGACAGTAGAGCCGCAAGTGTCGGGTACCCTGGTAGCCGGAGTCACCACAAGGGGCAGCCGTCATCGCCGGTGGTGGCGGCGGCGCGGTAGTACACACACCTCGCCTTCTGCGACGACGGGCCGGGAGCCGGTGCGAGGGCAGGTGTGTGCGCCCGCTAGCTCCGACTGGGCACGCCCAGTAGCGCCAACACCGGCGGTGGCGGCGTCCACGAGGTCCGCGACCGAGGAGCATCCCCGACCGAGCCCACGAATACCCCCGGCGAGGAGGGATGGACAGCCCGCCGCACGACGGTGGGGGCCTCCGGCTCGACGCGATTCGTCTTCGACGTCGAGCGTCGGAGAAGAGCCGTCCACCCAACGCAAGCCCCAGGCCTTCCGGAAGAGGGGGATGAAGGGGGGCCGCCTCGGAGAGAGGGCCCCTGCCACAGCTGCATGCCGGGGGACGACGACGGCGCGAGTTAGGGGAGGTGCAGCCCGGCAACACCCGCGGGCGACGGGGCTCTGCCGGACGAACCGGACTTGGGTGAAGACGACGCGGCGGAGCAGGAGACGTGGCCGGAGAGGCTTCCCGTGGCACAGAGGGCGCAGGAGGGGGAGAGGGTGGTGCGGGCGCACCGACGTCCTCGATAGCACATCCGCAGCTGCCGGAGTAGACGCAGTTTGCGGTCGGCGACCGGCAGAGCCCGGAGGTGTGGTCGTCGATCAGGCGGGCGTACCATCCCGGAGGCCGGTGGAGCCGCCGCCCTCAGCCCATCCTCCCACGGGCTGCCGCCGAAGCATGGCGACGCCGGGCCGCAGGCGGCCGGCAACGCAGGCTGGTAGGAAGGAGGGGGCGCAACGAGCGTGGAAGAACGCGCCTGGGCGGCGGCCGCCGGACGCGGAGGGGGCGCCAGCGCAGCATTGCCGAGAGAGGAGCCGCGTCGAATGGAGCTGCCGGCGACCCGTGCAGAGGAGGGGCGCTGGCATCGGAGGCCTCGATCTCACCAGGACATGGGGAGCGCCGAGAGAGGCCCACCAATGGAAAGCTTGGGCGACGGAGGTGACGGATCCGAGCTTGGATGTGGGGAGAGGCTAGGGATGGAGGGGATCTGTATGTGGGAGGGCGCTGGCGGCTTTGGGGAAGACGAAGCGGGTCGGGGGGTCGTCCGTCTCCATGGTAGGCGTGTTTAAGTTGGTATAGAGGTAAATCCAATAGAAATACAAACCACACACTAGGTGCCATGCCATAGGTATGGTGGTTGAACACACGACACAAATCACTGGCTACGACGGTGGAGCTTCGAGTTTTGTACTAACTTAAACACCGATTTAGTTAAGTTACATGGATACCGTTTTAGTTAACACTTTAGTTCTTCATTCATTGCTAGGTTGCTTTTAATTTATCCCTAGATTTTATTCTCTCTAGCTTGGTTCCAAATTACTAGGTCTGAAAACTAGCTCTCAGATCCCCCAATAAGCTTCAGGGTGATCACGTCCATGGATCTGGACACCTCACCCGATTGCTTCTGCCTCCAATGTAATCTAGTTTCAACCCCGCCGACCAAGCACTCCGATCCCTCTCATCCATCACCGGCCTTATTAGCATGATGTGTGTGGTGAGTTTAGCATCTTTCATTGAATATTCTTCCAATGTATTTTCATCCATTGCGTCATGCAAATAAAGAGCCGATAGTGGTGAGTTTAAACTTACCCCAATGTACTAAATCACAAATACAGTTCACAAATAGCATGATGTGTGTGGTATTCCCTGGTTCTTTAAATGTCTTAATGTTTTTTCATAAATATTCTTCGGTCATTGAATTGAAAGGGCTACACAATTTTTCACCCTCCAATCTCCATTCTATATTCTGTTGAATCTTTCTGGTCAACATAGTTGCTTTGTGTAAATCTATAGAATGGAATTATTCGGAATGGTTGCACACGAAGTGTATTCTCACATGCTGGCAAACGATAGGAATCAGTTTGTTGCCACCATGGGAGCTTTTTTTCTTCCCTTCACAATGCTGCCACACAACCGTTTTGGATAACCACACTAACACAGCTTGCTAGTGACAGCGTATTGAAAGAAGCAATGCTTCGCACCTCCCCCCGCGTCGCTCCTCCTCCCGGGGCGACTCGGGCGGGCCGCCAGAGCTCAAGCGCTGCCACCCCAGATCCCGTGCCTCCTCACCTTGCCGCCGCCGGAGCGGGAAGCCGGTTGCTCGGCCGAGCGCGAGGAAGGCGGCGGCGGGGTTTTTCCCTCCTCAGCGCTGGTGGCTGGCGAGGTGGCCATGGCCAACGGCGGCGACTTGGTCCTGGTGGATCCGCCTCCCCGGGCCGGCGCGGCTAGGGGAGCGCCGGATCCGGTGCTCCGGCGTCGCTCAGCGGCACCCGTCATGGTGTGGTGGCACCCCGCGGGCGCGTTGCCCCGCGTCACCAGCGCGACAGTGGTGCGCGCGTCGGTGGCGGATGTGGAGGCGCTGTGCAGTGGGGTAGACAGCGGTGGTGGTTCTCGCGCGGGCAGCGGTGCTGTGCAGTGGGGGTAGGCAGCGGTGGTGGTTCTCGCGCGGGCAGCGGTGGTGGGGAGCAGTGGAGCTTGCGACAGGACTACGGCTTTCGGTGCCCGGCGCGCGGCGGGCGAGCGGGCTTCGGCAGCAGCAGGTAGTGGCGGCGGTGGTTGTGGGGCCGGAGGCGTCTGCGTGCGGGCGACGGGTTGCGGTATGTTGGCTGGTCCTCCTCTTCCCCTTCGCGACGACATTACTGGTCCGGCGGCGCCTTGGTGGTGGGGCTGGGGGCTGGCAGGTACTTCGTTGGTGGTGCCGAGGTGGTGTCTCCGGCTGTGCCACCATTGGGAGTCATCATGTTACTGCAGCACGGGGTCTTTGGGGTGAAAACCTTGTCCTTTTTGGACGTGCGATGACGGCGCCATTGGCGTTGTGCCCTCCTTGGAGGCGCCGCATTTGGAGACTCGTCTCGGCTGGTGTCAGTGGTGGGGCTTGGTTGGTGGTGCCTGTGCGCAGCGGCTCTGGCGGGGAGTTGCAGAGGGACCTTGGGGTGCGGCAGTGGTTGCGGAGGTTGGCTTGTAGGAGAGGGAGTCGTGTGGTGGTGGTGGCTGGGGACCTGTGGCATTGGGGGACGGTCCTCGTCTATACCGGTCCCTCCCTCTAGACTTTGGCGGCGGTTGCTTGGCCGAGGGAGGCCGGACTTCAACATGGTGCCTGGTTGGTGGGGGTGACGCAGCTTCGGCTGCTGCGTGGCTGGCGCGTCGATCCTCTCCGGTGGGGCTTCTGGCTGGGTCGTCGTTTTTCCTCGGGTGTGTGGAGCTGGTGGAGTTGGCGGTGGCGGCTGCTGCGTGTCGATGTCCCAATCCGACCGCGCGGTATCGATGGTTATTCGGTTGATGCCCCAATCCAACCGAGTGGAGCTTTTCAGGTTTTACTTATTATTCCATCCGCCTGGTTCGCTTAGTTGTGTTGTGTGAGTTGTTGGTGTTAAGTGGCCGCCGTGTCGATGACCCAATCCGACCGAGGGGTTGGGGCTTGTGTCGATGTCCCAATCCGACCAAGCAAGGAGTTGAGTGGGCGCTAGTTGTGGCGCGAGTTGAGTTGACTTGGTACCTAGATGTGTAGGTGGAGTAGGGTACCTCCACAATTGTATGGTTTTTTCTCGCCCGGTTTCGCCAAAAAACTGGACTGTCACATGCCTTTTCTTTTATTCGTCTAATAGAAATCGCGGCAAAGCTTTTTGCCGTCCTTTCGAAAAAAAACAACAGCGTATTGAAAGCTCTAATTTACAACAATGCGGTGGGAGCCTCATATAGAGGCAGCTGGCCTAGTCGTCTCTAAGGCTGTCTGCACCGCTGAGCGGTATAACTTCCTTGAGTACCTCGATAGCGTTTTTGACCCAAGACCGGTACGCGACCACCTTCGCTATCCTCCAGTTTCATCCGAAAACGCCCCCAGCGGACTTCGCAGCGTGACGCTTTCGTGCAGCGCGCGGCCCCACTCGCTCTACGGGAGAGAACGAGAGAAGGGAGAGGGACAATGGGGCGCCGCTTGCTCGTCTCGATCTTCGCCGGTGCCTGCTCTCGGTGTCGTCCCAAGGCAGAGGAGCAGTGGCGCCGGCGTCGCCCACCACAAACTGCGGTCTCCGTCATCGAACTCTGCGTGGCCGGCGTGGAGCACCGGAGTCCACTACCGCCGCGTCCTGGAGGTGCACGACGAGCCAGACAGTCAGCCGCGACGCCGCTGCGTTGCTCGATTGCCGCGACGCGAGCGCGCAGCAGAGGGCGGAGGTTGCCGAGGGGCCGGCTCGCGCGCCCCGGCGGCGGAGGGGCCAAGGAGGCTGCCGCCAGCGCCCCGGTGGCGGAGGGGCTCGCCGTCTCGCGCGCCCAGCGGCGGAGCCTGCTCGCGCGCGTCGGGTGAGGAGCCGACGCCGGCCGGGCCGGGCCGCATCCACCGCCACCGAGCGCGTGGGTCCGCCTGCCACCAGCGAGAAGAGCATCCACGCCGCCCGACGGCGCACCAGCCAGAAGGACTTCGCCGGCATCGTCCTGGAGGCCGATTCGGTCGCAGCGAAGCGTATGGCGTTCTAGCGCGCGGCGCGGCATGACGAGGACGGGCAGCTCCAGTGGCCTCTGCCGGCGGCAGAGAAAGGGTCCCAGACGGCGAGGCGAATCCTCGCAGAAGCCGCGTCGTCACGGTCGAAGAGGGACGCCGCCGGATGCGCGTTCGGTGCGGTGGAGGGAGGATGCGGCCGCCGCTAGCGTCGCCGCTCTCCAGCCCGGCTGGGGGCGATGAGTTGCGGGCAGGGCGAGGAGCGCGGGACGGGCGGGGATGGAGGACGCGTGCGCGGACGCCCGCCGGAGCCGAGGCCGACGCCCGCCGTGCGTGCGTGCGTGCAGGGGAGGGAGGGATTAATTCCTGACGCGTGGGACCCATAGGAGGATAAAGTATTTGGTAGAGTTTGGGCGCGGCAGCAAAACTGAAAAAAAAAAACCCGTGGGACCCGTGGCGCAGGAGGGATCCAGTATTATGAGTTTAAAGGTTCAGCGGTGCAGTCAGTCTAACTCCATGACTAGAAATCAACAATTTCTAAGGCGGCAGCCGCCCTTAAAAAAAAAAAGCTGGGAACATTATAAATATATGGTGTGTTTGGTTGCTCTTGCTAGACAGGCTGAACTGGGCAAGAAAATTTGGTTGTAAACTGGGCCTCCAGAGCCAGTCTTAGGTTGGCCATCTGTACAGTTGGGGATAAGCTAGCCTCGAACGTGTGGTTGTTTCTCGTCACCGCCGCTGGTGCTCCTCCTCTCTCCACGGTGCTCTTTCTTCTCCCCACCGCTGCTCCGCCATGCTCTTCCTTATTCCCCTGCTCGTGCTCCTCCTCCTTCCCCCACCGGTGCTCCCACGCCGGAGCTCTCGGCCGCACAGATCCGGAAGCTAACCCCTTGATTCCCCCTTGATTCCTCTGTTCTTTCCAGACCGTGGTGCTGAAGGTGTACATCGACTGCCAGTGCCATGGCTGCAAGAGAAGAAGGTCCAGAAGGTGCTCAGGAGCATCGAAGGTGCGTGCCTGTAGACGTCTAAAAATACATGCCTTCTTGCCCGAATCAGCAGGCTTCTGCATACATTTTGGGCTGGTTTGGTTGGTGATTCTTTGGGGTGGTTCTGAACTTCTGGTTGGTGATTGTTTTCAGGCGTGCAGAGCGTGACGGTGGACGCAATGCACAACAAGGTGACTGTGGTTGGCACTGTGGACGCCGGCACGCTCATCCGGAAGCTGTCCAAGTCCGGCATGACGGGGTGGGTGGCAGCGGCACCAGACGGCACAAGGTGACGGTGGCAAGGACGCTGCTGCTGCTGCGGCCGCGGCGGACAAGAAACCGGAGGAGGCAGTGAAGGCGGAGGAGCTGGCGGCTCCGCAGCCCAGCGGCGGGCCTAGGATTTTGAGCTCTGGTATTCAAAATGTAAAAAGATGTTGCTTTTACAACAAGAGCTTAATGTTTAGCATCATAATTGTATACTAGTTAAATACCCGTGCTTTGCTATGGGATAACAAAATTTTATATAAAAACATGGATCGCATGATAAGATAACAATACTATGAAATTAAACAATGATATTCCTGCTAGTTTCACCTTCCTTCGGTCTCTTGGCCACTCGGGTTGGGAGAACCCAACTCTCTACTGTAACTTGCCCCAGAACTCTATACAAGGCTCAATCCCGAATCAATATAATTTCCTTGTGTCGCCCATACTCAAAGCACCAATAATATCCATCCATCGTTTCATCACTCAAATTATGGAAATGACCCAGGTTTGCGCCCGTGCATTGCAAAGGAAGAAAAGATTATCACGAGACAATTAACTTGTAGCAGGATCAACATTAAAGTTTTTGATGCAATAAAAAGTCATAGAATTTTTCTTCGACCTTCCCACTCTACGTGTCATGCCTAACCATCATTGATAGCTCAATGGATGGATCACATTTCATTCCCCAACCGATAACCATTGGCTCCCAATGCAGTTGTATCAACCCTGTCCTCCCCTAATTACACTGTTTCACTGATCACTCAGAGTCCTCCCCTAATCCCATCACTGCTTAGTCATTACCACCAATGCTCCATCCATGAAGCCAACAACATCACAAAGTATATGGCAGAAAAAGGATCCAAAGCAACAACCACAAAATCTGAATAGACATGCTATATTATTACTGAAACAGCTCCCAGCCTGAGTCTCAGGAAGATAAAAATGAAAGAAAGAAAACACACAATCCGATTTTCCAACATAATGAAAGCTAGCTGCATTGCAACTGTACCATTCAGTGTACCAATTCGACAGCTAAAGTCCTCAAAATATACTTCGATCTAATATTCAGATAGGGCTAAATGAACAACACAGATGGAAAAGTGCTTTGATTCAATACCAAAAGTAGAGCAGAAACTTGCCAACATCCTCACGCCCCTTCCTGCCTGCTCCCTTCGCAAAAATAAGCACAGAATGCAGGATCACGTTCATGAATAAGAATATGGATCCTTACGAGTGTCTTGAGGGCAACCTACATACATAACACAGAGAACCAAGTATACATTATTGGCTACTAAGGCGAAAAGACTGATGAAGACCTACATAGAACACTCTAATAGCACAATTCAAGAACTCCAGATATGAGAGAGTTGCTGCTAGGATAGTTTCAAGGAAACAAAAAAAAAAAAATAGTACAACACATTCTGAGGCGTACCTGTTGGCGGTGCAAATCTGGTCGGCTGAGGGGAGGCCCACGAAGAGCGACCTCAGCGATGGAGCCGATACCGTCGAACCAGGCAGCCACTCCGATCATCTCCGATCAGATAATAAATAGGGACGAGGGAGAGCAGGCACACATTAACCGTTCAAAGAGTTAGCTATGATATCCGATCATCTCCCCATCAACGCTGAATTGGGAAACAACTTCTTTATGGTGCTAAAGGATTCAGGGTTAAGTAGTACTTCATTTGGAAATAATATTTTTAAATATGCTCTTGAACACAGAACTACTTGTATGGGCAGAAAATTTGGTCTTCAATTTCTAGGATCATCTTAGTCAAGACTCAAGACCTTTTCTCGTACTATTGACGAGCAAGATTTCCTTATATCTTATTTTTGGGTGTTTGTGACATTCAAAAAAAAAGTAAAACCTGTATGCTCTAGCATGCACTTATTTTTCTTAAATCTACAGGAAGAAGTGAGAGATCTCATTAGCTCTAGAACTAACCAAACACCATCTCCTATCTTCCAGAATCCTAAGGTGGTGCACTGCTAGCAAGCTGTAGAATCCAAAGGTGAAGATGGACTTCACCAGGGAAACAAAGATGGCAGAGCATTAAGTGACAACTGATAAAGAAATACGGAAAGGCAGTAGAATGGCAACAACAGTGGAAATCGATCACATGTTTTTTTTTTCATGAGTGCACTAAAGGTTATTCTGACCAAAAGAAAAAAAAAATCATGCTGGTACGAAAGCACAGTAGCAGCATAACAGAAGATATCACCTAAGTTCTTTAATTAGATTGCATTGGAGATATCACCTTTGTGAATTGCAAGCTTTTCAGATTCACATTCAAACTAATACAGTATATGAGACAATGAAAATGCACAGCCATAAACATAGACAGTTTCTCATCATATATAAATACTTCATATATGGTGTATATTTAGTTTCTTCAGCCTAGGAGAGTACCTGGCAATATCAAAGCCATATCTGGATTCTGGATACAGACTGATAAGTCTTTCTGAGCTCCTTAGAAAAATAACGAAGTCAACCCATCATAGGAATTCACATGTAAATAACAGGGGTACACTCAAATTACTGTTGGTCAGAAGATTCCAGTAAAAAAAATTTCATGGAAAAAGACATGGTGTTGTATTACTTTTTTGGTCAAGACAGCTCCGGTAAAGTGGGTAAACTGAATGACATTAGGATGTCGGCACTTCTCCATTATAGTGTCAGTTCATCTCTGAAAACATCATTGGTTGAACACATATTTTTCTTCAAAAAAATGGGCACAGATATTTGCATCTTACAGTCAAGTCTTCCGGCTTACAGATATTTGCATCTTACTATGGGCACAGATATTTGCATCATTGGCTCTGGATCCGGCTGCACCAATGGTTCGTGTCCATGGGACGACTACCACCTAAATGCATCAAATGCAGAAGTGATTCAAACGGTAGGTTAAGGTGAAAATGCCTGAAAATAGAAAGTGAAATGGGAAAAACCAATCACATGTATTATGCATGAATCAGTCACCTTTACTCGTAATGTTTAAATTTACCTGATGCCCCACCACTCTAGAATATGGCCAAGAGTAGAGTAGTAATAATAAACTCCTTTAGTGGAGCAATTGGTTCCAGGCAAGATTAACTCGAGCTTGAAAACTCCTCCTGAGAACAGTCCAACCAAACTTTTTTAGAGATCATATTAGAATCTCCAAAATGTATACACTATAAATTTTAGCTTACATGGAAACTTGACATATATCTATATAACTATATATAATTTAAAGATTTAAAGATAAAGATGTGATTGGGTATGATATATCTATATTGTAATGCAAGAAACACGAAAACAGAAAATAAGATAGATGTAGGCATGGAAGCCTTCCTCACGTTTTTGTACATGCATACCTAGTTCTAATTATTCATGATAACTGCAGTGTGTTTTGAAGCTCTCATTGATACGGGGTATTTCTAGTTGAATTCAGAAAAAATGACGAAACTATTCTAATTCTAATAGCTGTGAATGGGAACATGATGATAAATTAATTTTGATCAATAATGATTATATTCCTGATTTCACGCGCCAAGAACTCATCGGGATTCCACCAAGTTATCATCCGGGAGGTGGTTACCTGATCTGGATAGGGGACGGGCTGGCTCGGTGGCCGGAGCGAGGGTCGTGAAAAAAGAGGTTGACAACTGGTTGAATGAAACCAAAAACAACACAAATTCAGAATTAAAAAAAACAGCTGGGGCCTAAGGTTTGACCAAAACAACTAAAGTCTATAACCTATGAGTGTCTAACATGCCAGACTGGTTGAATGAAACCACAATACATAGAAGAAAACTGTGGTGTCAGATAACTTAAGGGACTTGTGATGTTGCAACCAAGGTATCCAAAAACCAACAAATCAAACAATGGACTAACTTACGGAAATTCTTCATGATCTTCAAATAAGAAACATAACCTTAACTCCATATACGATGTTAAATTTCACGCGAGTCGCAACAACACTTAAAACTCACGATCTAGAGTAAGACACTAAGCAAATTACTTTCACATATTTTTTTTTCTTTTGTATAACTTGGTTATCTCTCACAAATAATAGGACATTTTCTTAATGCAAACACCAATGATGTGTTCACTGGATATTACTATATTAGCACTAATTTGTATGGGATCTTTAGTATGACTACACATCTATTATTCAATTAATTATCGGTGTTTCTTATCATTGGATATTACTATAAAAGCTATCTCATTCTTATTGAAATGCACTAAAAAGTTAAAAAGAGGTTGACAAATCAACACATGAAAATCAACGGTGTGTGTAAATAAAAAAATATACCTTTCTAGTTGAGATGGATGAAAAGGAACGGCCTCCTAAGCCCCAAGCAGTATAATCTGCAATTACATGAACAAATTGGTTAGTTAAAGGGTAAGCCTGTATAACACATATTGGAAACCAGAGTAACATCTGTCATGCTTGAGTACTCTAAACAGTTCTACATATGTGGAAGACATAGTTTCTAACCCTGTTTTCGCTAGGGCGCTAGGCGGATTCTAGGCGGTGACCGCAGCCTAGAGCTTAGTCGGGATTAGGCGAGCCTAGGCGTTCCTAGGCGTTTTTCCTAGGCGTTGTCGTATACATACATATAGCTTGTCATATACATCATGTATACCTCTAAAAGAAAAAAAATGCAGAGAACCAGTGGGCCTTTAGAGGAAAAGAAGCCCATCAAAGCAACAGTGCTGTTGAGGAGCCCAACAGCCCACCTCCCACCCCACTCGCTCCCCTCCTCTGCCACCTTATCCACTCGTTCCCCTCCTCTGCCCCCGACGTGAGCCCTCCTCTGCCCCGACGCTCGACATCCCAGCCGCCGCCGCCGGTTGTTCCGCCCCCTGCCTCCTCCTCCTCCGCCGCCGCCGCCGCCGGTTCGTCTCCTCCCCTGCCTCCTCCTCCGCCGCCGCCGCCCCCTGCCTCCTCCTCCTCTGCCGCCGCCGCCCCTGCCTCCTCCTCCGCCGCCGCTCGCCGCCGGCGGTCACCCAGCCCGCCTAGGGTTCCGCCTACCCCCATAGGCGAGGCGGGGACCCATCGCCGAGCGCTTAAGCGCGCCTAGGCTCAGCCTAGGTGCCGCCCTAGCGGAACAGGGGTTTCTAAAAAGCAGTTGCTCCTTCCAGCTCTCCTCGTCCTCCTCCAAGCCGGCAGGGCCACCTCCCAGCCAGCCACGCTAGTCAGAGCACGCAGAGCAAAAGCATGAGCAGAAATTGGCCAACTCAGACAAGCAGCAAGCAGAGAAGTCATGTCGCACCTTGCTATTTATTAGAAAAAAGGTGGTCTAAAAATCTATTTATTAGAAAAAGGTGGTCTAAAAAATCAATATGCACAAACCTAAACACAAGCAGTTTTCTCACTCTATTCCGTGACTATGAAGGGGCATTGCCACATTGGAGATTAAGGGTCAAAACAACAACGACTGGTAAGAAAAAAGGAAGATAATTCTTTTTCATCAGAGATAAAAAGGTAGTTTTACAGGAACCAAAATCTCCAATTTTTACAGTCCCGATCCTAAAATTTCAGAGAAGAGAAAATGCAATTCCACATCCCATGTCTCTATTCACATCCCATTGCAATAAAAATCGAATCCTATCTACATACCTCGTATACAAGAAACCAGGGGATGCGATGGATCTGTGAGAGGGAGGTTTGTGAGCATTACCTGGGGGTGTGCACGGTGCTGCGGATAACTTATTGGCCCCGGGAGAGGAAGAGCTTCACCAGCCAAGACGCGCTGAAACCGTTGGGCGCGTCGAAGATAGCGTCAGCTGTGGTCGGTGCCGAGGTATGCGCTCTTCGTCGTCAGGGAGGTGGCAGATGCTTTGGGGATGGCCGTCGGCAGTGCTCGGTGGCGGCGGCGGTGGCGGGAGCACGGCGTCGAGCGTGGACGGCAGCGGCGACGCCGCCTTGACCGCCGCCGTGGCTGAAGCCCACACCTCGGCACCTCACGGATTTTTGTTTCTTTGTAGGGCGATGGATGACGTTTCTTTCTAGCGTCAGATGCGGTCGGTGCCGTGCGGCGGCGGCGTAGCAAGCGGGGACAGAGAGGGAGAGGCGCGCGCGGCGGCGTGTGCGAGCGTGAGGGGAACTGACGGGGCGGTGACCAGGAAACCTAGCACGCGTCGGGATGGGAGGGGATGTGAGGCCGCGAGCGGGGTGGAGGCGGAGGGGAGAGCGATGGCGCCCAAAGGCACGTCGAGAGAATCACGGAGGGGAGGGGACGGGAGGGAGCGATAGGGTGCGTTTGGTTCGTTGCTCGCGGCCTGACCAGGCTCGGCGCATGCACCCGACCAGTGTTTGGTTGGCAGCCAAGCTCCGCGCATGCAAAGGGAGGAATGATTGGTTGCTTGCAGCTCTCTCTCGCTGGCACCTTCGCATGCAAGAATTAGCCCTCACCTTGCATGCCGGGAAACGAAACTCGATCTCGTTTCTGCGGAGCCTGGCTCGCACGCTGCTGGCCGGTCAGACCCTGGCTCTCGAGAGCCCATGCCGCCGGTACCCAGAAGGGAACCAAACACGCTCGTTTCCTTCTGGAGGGAGAGGGAATTTTTTACGGACGGAGGAGAGGGTCGCACGGGAGGAGGGAGGCGTACGACGATGTCGTCGTCGCACGAGCGAGGCGACGGTGAAAGTTTTTTTTTTACCGCACGAAAAAAAGTCTTCCTTTCATCCTTTTTAGGTAAAAGATTGTATATGTAGTTTTTCCCCGAGGACACCATATATGTAATTGCGTATTGTATAACACATAATTAAGCTACTTTTTATATATTTTTAGAATATCCAGTAGATAGGATATGTGTTTTTTTCTTCTGTGTTTGCCTCTGATGTCCTCTCGACATCTTGGTTTGTGTTGTACTCTTTTCGGATTTAGTTTTCCTCCTCTTAATGAAAAACGGGTGAATGATCCGATCGAAAAAATATATTTTTAGAATTTGGTGTAGTTGCCCATATGATTTGCCAAGAACATATTTTGACCATTTCAAGAAAGCAAAATATCACATTTCTTGCCCTTCGGTTGGACAAAACATAGTTTGGTGTTGGATACTCTTTTTTGTGCATTTAGAAAAAAACAATATAATTTTCTAAAACCTTCATAGTATACAAGTTGTATTTGAACTCTACCCAACGCACTCACAGTCACGGAATCCCAGTCACACTACAAACACGCACACTCCTGGACCTACAACCTGTACATGGTAGCAATCCTAACTATTTTTAAACAAAAATAAATAAAATTTACCCAAACAGAGCAGAAACATATCTGTAATGGGCCTATCTGCAATGGGCCAGCCCTTGTACTCTGCTCATGCGGCCAGCCTCGTCCTGCGCCAGAGCCCTTCCTTCCCCCTCTCCCAATTCCCCGCTTCCCCTCTCCCAATTCCCCGCCGCCCGCCTCCCTTTCCGCCGGCGGCGAGGTGTGATGCCACGAAGGCGGCGGAAGCGCCGCCCCTTTGATGCGCCCACGGCCGCCTCCTCGCGGCGCTCTGTCTAAGCAACACCTCCTCCACATCCGCCGCTGCCTGCCACCCGTTTGGCTTAATGCCGCCCCGGTTCAGGACCCGTCCCCGCCGCAGCCACCGACGCCACCCGCCTCCTACTTCTCCCCGCGTCCCTATCGTCCCTCATACGCTCATGCACGTCCCAGGGCGCCCGTCGCCCCGGCGAGCAGGCACACGCGCGCGCCGTCGCGCTCGGCCTCGCCGCGCACCCCTCGGTGCTCCCCAGGCTCGTCACCTTCTACGTCGACCTCGACGACCTCCCCGCCGCACGAGCCGTCGTCGTTCGTGCGGCGGGGAAGGCGCGGGCGTTCCCGTGGAACCTGCTCATATGGGGATATGCCGACCGTGGGCTGTGGGGCGACGTGGTCCTCGCGTACCGGAAGATGGTGGCGCTGGGCGTGGCCGCCGACAAGTTCACGTACCCGTCGGTTCTGCGCGCCTGCGGCGAGCTACGGGATGCCTCGGTTGGCCGGGAGATTGAGCAGCGCGTTCGGTCGTGGGGATATGGTCTGGACATGTATGTTTGGAACGCTCTGGTGGGGATGTACGCGAAGTGCGGGGAGATGGAGGACGCGCGCAGGGTGTTTGATGGAATGCCTGCGCGGGATGTTGTCAGCTGGAATGCCATGGTGTCAGGGTACGCGTCGGCTGGTATGTGGGGAGAGGCGTTTGACCTGCTTCAGTGGGTTCCTGGGGCGAATGTTGTCACCTGGAATGCGGTTGCGGCAGGGAATTTTAAGGCGGGGAATGACTGTGAAGTGATGAGGTTGTTGTCACAAATGAGGAGTTTCAATGGCCCGGGGCTGGATTCTGTGACTGTTGTGATTGGCCTCAGGGCATGTGCTAGGAATGGGTATCTGAGGATTGGCAAGGAGTTGCATGCTGTGTCTATTCGTCTATGCTTTGATGGGCTTGAGCACGTGGAGAGTTCGTTGATCACAATGTACTCCAGATGCCAGATGATGAGCTCTGCATACCGCCTGTTCAGAACATGCTCAACTCAGAGTTTAGTATTATGGAATTCATTGCTAGCAGGATTTGGATTCATGGACCAGGTTGAGGAAGCTATTTTGCTTTTCAGAGAGATGGTTTGTTCCTCTGTCTTTCCAAATGATGTTACTCTGTTAACTATGCTTTCACTTAGTGCACGTTTTGGACACCTCAATCATGGAAGGGAGATGCACTGCTACATTTTCAAGCATGGACTCTTTACCTCTAACATACTGCAGAACTCACTTGTCGATATGTACTCAAAGTCTAGACAGATGGCAGCTGCCCAGAGAGTGTTTGACCAGATGCAATGTCAAGACAGCCATGCTTATACTTCATTGATTTTGGGCTATGGAATGCAAAGAGAAGGGCATCTATCCATGAAGCTTTTTGATGAAATGATCGCCAAGGATATCAAGGTGGACCATGTAACTATGGTTGCTGTTCTTTCAGCCTGCAGCCACTCTGGGCTGGTAACTCAAGGGCAGCTACGATTTGCTGAGATGTTTGATGTGTTTTGCATTGCACCAAGGGTGGAGCATTTTTCTTGCATGGTTGACTTATACTGCCGTGAGGGCTTGCTGAGTATGGCTCAGGAGATAATTAACAAGATGCCCTTCCAGCCAACTGCCGCAATGTTGGCAACTCTAATCGAGGCTTGCAAGATCCATGGCAAAACAGAAGTTGGGGATCGAGCTGCAAAGAGGCTGCTAGCAATGAGGACAAATAACCCGGGTCACTACAAATTGATTGCGAACATGTATATATCAGGAAAACGCTGGCCAGAACTAGCTAAGGTTAGATCATTAATGAGCGCCATGGAGCTAGATATGATTCCAAGTCATTCCTTACTGGAGTCAGAATATGACATATGTCCAGTCGAACAAGATTATTGCTTAAACGGCAGTATGCATGGAGGCTTGTCTGATGACATGACAGATACTGATTTCTCTAGTAGTGAGGAAGTGAAATGCAATGAAGCTTTTGGTGGGGTAGCAGTAAAGCTGGAATCCAATAGGTTGTTTTGGGATCATGGCTTTCATTCTAGGCAAATATCTTAACAGCTTGTGTTTTTTGCATCATGGAAGAGGTAATATGTTTTCTTACTGTCATGCTACTTGCTGGTACTTTGTATACATGCCTACAAATTAGAGAACTTTTTACATGTGCTTGCTTTTTTGAGGTTTGAACTACCAATAACTTGGATGTACTTCTATACAACATATTTGATATGCTGTATAATTTTCTTGATAGAAGTTGTTTGAGGTTTTTGAGTAATTTTCTCTGAATTGGCACTTTGGATTTCTTTCCAGGTTCTTTTACATCTTTTTCTTGATTTGATTGTGGTATTCTGACTCGCTTAGGAAGAATTCAAAGAAAATAATAAAGGTCCTTTTACCTCTTGTAGTTTTGTGCTAAGTAGTAGAGGCCTTAGACTGAACCATTGTGCCCTTTCTTTTGTCGAAAGAGGAATCAATCTTAGCAATGTATGTTTCAAGTTATTACTAACTTGAGGATAATATTGGCGTCTGATGCACTGATTTCTCTTTTTGTTTGATTTTTCTAACAGTGGACCTGCATTGCTACATAAAAAATTAATTAAAGATGTCACTTCCAGTACTGCTTCAAGCACAATCACATACAATTTGGCATGGTAATACAAAAATTTGCATACTATTATCATTTGACACTGTTCTTTTACTGTTTCTGCATGCATGTGATTCATCATGGTTATTGCAATTTCAGAACCAGTCTACCACCTCTGTTGCCTCAGGAGCAGCGGGCCAACCTCTGAATTTCATGAATGAAGGACAGCTCTGGTAATTTTGTTCAATCATTTGTGGAAGATGATAATCTTTTTACTGGATCATATCAGCATAAGCAAACTTCTAACTTTTGTTTTTCATTTGATTTGAGATTGTTGGAGTAGGCTGTTGTAAGATAATCTGTTGCTGGGCTCTTGTATTTTGCTGCAGGAAGTTGGCAATATATCGATTCCTTGCTATCCTTTTCTTCCCTCTCTACTGCAGCTGGTATAAGCGTATGACAATAGGCCACTAAGTCAAGGCTGATGTATGCCATGTAGAGTAGTTGAGGCTGATCTCAGCCATGGTACTAGTTTATCTTGCAGCTACTACTCCTAGATGTATATACTTTATGGAATGGAACAGAAAGAAGACAATTCAGTTGCTGCACTTGGCCCTTTGCCGTGTGTGCTCTGTTCTCACCACTCTTCTTCTTCCTCTATCCTATAACCAGTGTGTGTGTGTGTGTGTGTGTGTGTGTGTGTGTGTGTGTGTGGTTGAAGCTGCTGCTCACCTATGCAGGGAGGTCAGCTGCCAACAGCTGTCAAGTGTAATGCATGTGGGCTATCTCAGTAGTTTTTTTGGACACTGGGGCTGTTGTTAGCTGCTCTTTTTTCTTGCCTCTAGTTTTAGCCTATCCCACAGTCACTGTTTATTTTTCTTTGTCCTTCTCATGTATCTGTTGATTATTGCGCTTGTATAATTTCTTGGTACTGAATCTTTACTTCCATTATATTATGCAAAACTACAGTAGCTCATAACCTATATTAATACAATAGTGATACTGCTCCGTTAGACCCACATTTTCATGGGAAATCTGGGACATCAAATATGTTGGGATTTATCTGTTAATGTGTAGTAGAAAAAACTAATGCATTATGTCTCGGGAATCTTCTCGTTGGAAGAGAACCAAACTAACATTGGTATTGCTTCCATTTTCAGAAAAGCAAGTAGCAGGCCATGCTTTGTGTACCACTACCAGAGTATCCGATATGCTAATAGGCAGCGTTCTGTTGGACACACATAGGTGGGCGTCTCAGATTATAAGCTGTCTACTCAGCAGCCTGGTGCAGCAACTGGCAGCCATAACAGCAAAATTGGAAGGCTCCACCGGCAGTGTCCAAATCGTGTCTAGAAATTTGGTCCAGCTGGAGACATGAAGCTCACTGAACATGATGCCATCAGAGCCAGAGATCACTCACTTGTCTCCATGGGATCTGCTGATCACGGTGGACCACATCCAGAAGGAGATCCAGGTGGACAACTTGTTGACCTTGCTTCATCCTTCGCTAGCATTCTGGACCGTTTCTACCCACTAGCTGGCTGTCCACCGCCTCAGAGATCACGCACGGATGGTGTTTCAAGTCCAAGCCTCACCAGTCACCATCTCTCTCTGCTGCAAAGGTGAAGGCGCCGAGTTCATTCATGCCGTGGCTCCTGAGGTCACCATGAGCCACATAACCACCCCACTGTACATCACGTCAGTTGTGTGGTCCTTCCCGCTGAACATGCTGCTGAATGTGGAAGCGGTCATGAGCTCCCTTCCTATGCTGGCCATGCAGGTCCTCGCAGATGACATCTTCGTTGCCATGTCGCTCAACCATGGTGTCGCCGATGGGATGACATTCTGGCTCTTCTTCAACACCTGGTCGGATCGGATATAAACCGTCGCAGCAGCGGTGGAGGTGAAGGGTGTAAGCTGTCCACACCACCGCCTGTGCTGGACAGATGGTTTCTTGATACCTGCTCTGTGCCAATCCCTCTACCCTTCAGCAAGCTGGAGGAGTACACACCGGTGCAAGAATGTTTCTTCCACTTCCCTGCGGAGACCATAAAAAGGCTCAAGATGAAGACAAATGCCGAGATGGCTGGAATTGCGACGGCCACCATCTCCTCGCTCACCTTTGGCGAGTTGTGTGCCGTGTCGCACCCGGGGCTCCCTCACCACACCTGGATGCCACGCTCGGGTGAAGAGTATACCACAACAGTATATGGGCAACACTCCCCAGGGTTCGACGTGTACGGCAATGATTTTGGATGGGGCTGACCGTTGGCTGTCCGGAGCGGTGCTGGGAACAAGGTGGATGGAAAGGTGACAGTGTACCAGGGACGCGCCGGAGGAGGCAGCAAGGCCTTGGAGTTGGAGGTGTGCCTGTCTCCTGAGGCGCTCGGCAGGCTAACCGCTGATGAGGAGTTCATGGAGACCTTGAGCGCCGTGTGAAGGGCTGAAGGCGTGGTGCCTCTTGGTCACTGGACGATGCCTGCTGGTGGTAGTGCGCGCCATCTGCACTCTTTTACTACCTAGTGCTTATATTAAATAATAACTTTGTGTTCATTGATTCGATAGCTAATTTATCTTTTTTTCTGCATGCTTTGTTGAAAGAACTCTATGTTCCTTTTTGTGTTGTTATATACGAAGTCAGGTACTGCTGTTCGAACTATTTTTGTCAAAAATTTTGTTATAACCAACTCATGTTTAATACCTATCCTTGTGCTCTCCTTTATGTTCATTTTGTTAACACAAATACGAACATAGATGCTATGTAATCTCTATCAGGCTAGACTAAATTTATCAATTATTGAGTGCAAAACATTTTGGGATGATTACTCATGTTCATTTTCCCAGGTGTGAATGCTTGATTGGCGACAAGTATTTTTCTATTTATCTATATTGAATTCCAATGTCAATGGAATGCTAGAAGCCTAAAACCCTTGATCGTATTCACTGACCACGAGCACTCCTTTTTTATAGCAGAATCTGGAAATCACACTCTGAACACAATGTAAACATTAAAAATTAGTACATCGGTCTTGTAGCTTATGTAAGCTTGGTTTGCTGATCCATAATAACATAAGCTTTATGCTCCAGGAATGGTTACTGCAGTCACGGTTCTTTTCCCACCGAATAATACAAAACATTACTACATTGCATTTCGATTTAGAGACTCTGGAACTAGCCGTTGACAGTGTGCCATGAAGAGGATAGGTACGAAATTACGAAGAATAAATAATAAAAAAGAAGATTTCCAAAGAAATGTGTGAAAAAGGACAGCCCAGAAGAAAGCCCAACAACCCCGAATGGGCCGCCCGTCGCTGCATTCCCCTTCCACCGCCCAAAACCCCTTCCGTCCGCTGCATCCCTCCGCCGCCGCCGCCGTCGCCCTAAGCCAGGTGCTGAGGCTTTCGTTGGTCTCTTCTTCGCCGGCGACGAAGAGCACCCACCAGGTACTCCCACACCTTCCCTCCCCTTCCCTTCCCTTCCCTCCCCTGCGAAGCTGAGCACCGAAACCCAGCTATCTACTGGATCCGACCCTGCCCGACGACATGCATATACCTCCGATTTCTCGCAAAATTCGATTCGCCCATGGTTTACTGAGCAAATTCTTCGCAGGGCACGGGCCTCACGATGCAATCTTTGGTCCGGAATGTCTGCCGAGCCGGAAACCGTGGAGCTGCGGCGAGGCTCCTGGAGCTTGCCGCTGCTCCCGTAGCTGCGGCTCATCCGGGGGCGGCGCAGGCATCCTCGGCCGTCAAGCACCTCATTCAGCCTTACGGGTTTGCTCGCCCGATCGGGGTAGATCATTCCGTATGTGTGCAGAGCCGTGTCATTCCTGCCGCCGCTCTCTCAGGTTTCGGTCTCTGCCCAAAAGTTCTCGGTGCGACGAGGGATTTGTCGACGGCGGGGAATGCTGCGGAGGTGGCTTCTGATTCGGACGATTCCACCGCTCCTGCGGTTGAGCACCCCCGCGCATCAAGTTCAAGAGGCCTGACAAGACCGCCAGGCACATTATGAATGTATGTATAATCTGAGTGAGTGTTGCATACTTGCTGGGACTATATTTTTATTTGTTACATCTAGTGACAGCATCAAAATCACTATGGCAACAATAAATCTTCTTGATTGACTATTCAGACCCTGAACAAAGAGGCAGTTGAAAAGGTCCGCTCGGAGAGGGAGATTCCTGATGTGCAGCCTGGATGCATGATTCAGATGAGATTGGTAATACCATTTCTTCATGTTTCTGCTTTAGCACAGTTCGGATATATGTTTCTGATACTGATCCTTCTTGTGAATCCATGAACAGCAAGTTCCTGAGAACAAACGGCGCGAGTCGACATTTAAAGGGATTGTGATAGGAAGGCGCAACGCTGGGATCAATACAACCTTCAGATTGCGGAGATTAGTATCTGGTGTTGGAGTCGAGTCTGTGTTTCCACTGTAAGTCAATCCAAACATTTGCCTCTCTACTCTAATTTTTGGGATGCTTTTATGCTCCTTTGTTTTGGAACACTGAGGTTGAAGTGCTTCTTATATATAGATCTTTGAATATCCTTGTGCTGCCATAATTAACTTCTTCATTGATACCTGATAATTATTCAAACAGACATGGAGTTCTTGCCCATGTCTGATAATTAGTCTTCATTGAATGTTTCTACTATCTATTGGGCCATTACTCCCTGTCCGTTAAGATAGCAGGCATGGAGTTCTTGTCCTCTGTTTGGGCATAATCTTACATTATACTCTGATAAATTAAGACCAGTTAAACCATACATAGACGTGTGATTTCTGCATGAGAAATGTAGTTGGATGTTTGCAAAATTGGGAAAGCTGTGCTGAGATTGTCAGGTTTTGGTTCTTATTTTTGTTGTAAATCAGTAAATCCATGAATACTATATATTCTGAACTATGCCGTGACACTTAGCTAATGACCCTGAAGCAATTTAATGACGATGTACCAAACAGTATAGGCGGATTGGCCATTTTGCAGAATGATGGACATAACTGCTTGTGCAACACATACTAGTAATGCAGTGGAGATTATAGTTTCATAAACACATCCAGATATGCTCATACCTCTGTTCTGAATTTGGAGCATACTCTTTCTTTGCTCTGCATTTTTCCTTGAAAGAGATACATTGAAAGGATACTATAAGTAGCAGTTTATATGTTTCTTTTTCTTTTTTTAAAAAATAATTATCAGGACCTTTGTGCTTCGTTCAGCATCCAACTTTAAATATTTAGAGCTAGCATAACCTTGGAAACATATTATCATTACATATGACTCTGCTTATATGATACTAGATTGGCTTGAGATTTCACCAAAATTTTATTCTATGGCCTGAATGGAAACCTACCGCTGTTATCTTTCATTGTTTGAATGGCCACATGTATTTCTTCTAATTAGCTATCAACTATTTGTCTATTTGCTTGCTCTCTATTTTTCTGATCGTCTTTTTTTTTTTTTTGTTCAGTTACTCACCAAACATCAAAGAAATCAAGATCTTGGACAGGAAGAAAGTCAGGAGAGCTAAGCTGTACTACCTGAGGGACAGGATGAATGCACTTAAAAAATGAGGCTGTCCACTTCTTGTTTCTATGTTTTGCCCAGTGGATCAGCATGGTTTCTGAAGATGCAACAGTTGCAGTCTGAGAATTACATTTTCTGATTTGATCTTTGGAGAGCCATAGCTTGTAGTTGTTATGCTTAGTTTTGAGCTGCAAGTGTTAGCAGAATATGTTTCTGACACAACTTAACAATGCAGATCTTCATTCCCTCTTTGATTTGCAGCGCTGTAACCATGGTGCAAAAAATAACTTGCTCAGGCCTATTATATTACTTTCCCATCCTTATTTAGGATGTGTCTTTGACATAAACAAACTGGAATACTTTACTTATCGAAATGAGACTATCATGTGATGCTTCATGCTGTTGAGATTACTGGTTTTATATCCAACCGTTTAGAGTTTGCTCCCAGAAGTCTATTGTTCTGCAAGTGTTAGCTGATTATGTTTATAAAACAAGCTATGTCTCATTATGGTTTGTATGGTTGCGGACAAGTGGTACAAGCTCTATGGACACCCATGGAACTGGAATTTGTTGGAGTTTCTATGCCTCATTTTTGAAGAATTCAGATTGACTAATTCTATATTTTTTTTAAAAAAAAAAGCATTGTGTTTTAGAAACCGACACCTGATAATTTATTCTCTAGATTTCATGGCCGTCAGTTATTCCAGTATCACATCTTGGAGAAGAGGAAAATAAACTTGTTGATTTTGGGCTATGGAGTTCGAAAAGGAGGGGCATCTGCATGCTAAAATAACAACGACCTTGTCGCATGGTCTACCTTGATGTAAGAGCTTCAGGGCACCTTTGGACCAATAACACTCCATGCGGATTGGAAGGGATTGACAGGGAAATCATTCCCTCCAATCCTCATAGGAAACAAGTGTATCCAAAATAGTCCTCAGTGACAGCCACAGCAGGCAGCTGGGAATGATGACAAGCAACAAGAAATTGGATGGAAATTGGAATGCAAGGCAACTAGCTTAGCAACCACCTGTGTTGATGCTCAATGTTTGAATCCAACAGAGTAGAGCGACAAGCAGAGAGCATATATAAATCAATCCCACACCACAAATCATAGATTATTGTAGTTTGATTAATGGTTCACCAATGCATATGCACGAGCAGCATGAATGCAGCCGCTTGGTTTCATCATAAGATACATTACATATGTAGTTGATACATAAATAGAAAGCAAAGCAATTCCATGAGCGCAGACATCAAATCACACAAAACAGGTGTGGATGATGTGCCTCTTATTACAAGCATCTGGTCTGATCCCTCTCAAACGTGCAGGGCTGCGGTAGCAGGAACATACAAACACACTCGTCATTCGGCAAGCAGAAACACACAAACACACACAGCCAGGCCTGCACACAACACCGGCATGCAAACATCAGGAATCAACTAGGCGCCTGGCTGTCTTTTCTTATTTCAAAACCAAACCAAACACACTGAGAATTGCAATCGCAAACAGGGCAGCTGGCCAACTCGGCCGACTGATCATCAAAGGTAGGAGCTAACCTGAAGCCCCATACCTTCCCTGCTGGTCTTTCACACAACAACAATCTGATCAGCAGGCGGCAGGCAGCATCCATCACATGAATAATCCACAGAGACGACCGACATAGCAGCAGCAGCACCAGATGCATATATACTTCTGAATGAGTTTCCATCACCTGGTCAGAGTGATAGAGAAGCAAATCAATTAAGAGCTAGTAGTATAAGCTGCCTTATTATACGGATGGATGTATGTACTTATTATTATCTGAGGACGGTGGTTCTGAGCATGCGCCTCTTGTAGTAGCGCGAGTGCACCGGCGCCTCGTACAGGGAAGGGTGGTGGCCAACGTCCACCCCGTCCCACTCCAGTACGTCCCACACGTCTTTCTCCATCTCCACGGTCGGCCTCCTCATGCCTGGCTCGCGGTCCTTCAACGCCGGCAGCCGGCGCAGGCTCCAACATCCCCTGATCTTGATGGTCTCTAGGGCAGGCGCCAACATCTTGGCAGCCTCGCATATCTGCTGCAGTGCCGAGAGGTCGTGTAGGTGGATGCTGATCAGCTTCGGGAACTCGACGCTTGTGTGCTGGTACTTCTCGTCACCCGGTACGAAGACGTGCCTGAGGTTGCTGCAGTGGATGATGTGGAGGGTCTCCAAGCCGGGGAAGGAGGGGCGCCTGCCCATCGACAGTCCAAACTGGAGGCTTGGACAGCAGCGCAGGTGCAAGTGTCGTAGGCTTCTGAAGTTATCAGAGTCGATGACACCTCTGCTCCATACACAACGAGCCATCAAAAGATCTGATGCCCAGATGGTCTCTAGCTTAGCATTCGCATCCTCTACACCCGGAGAAAATTAAGATGGCGTGCAAGTTGGGGCACCTCTCGACGCGGCACCACCTGAGGGAACACCAATATCCTGTAGGCATAGTATTGTTGCAGGTCGAGACATCATGCACATGCAGGGATTGAGTAACATATGCCATCAATGAAGCCAAATTATCACCATCATGATCTGCCTCCACCTCACTCTGTATGCTATGACTTCCATCACCAATCTCGACATGGCAATCTAGTTGTCCCGTTGGCCCCGGCGGGAAGGCCTGCATCGGGGCTGTGCCATCACCAACCTTGGTAAAGATGTCACAATACATGTCTCCAGCAGCTATGTCACAGTGTCGTGGATGATCAATGGACCCAGTCACCTTCTCCTTGTTTGTTGTTGCTTTAGGTTGAATAGTCTCCGTGCATGTAGCTGAAGAGGTGATGCTGATTCATCAATGTCGCCCCTCACTTGCTCCAGGATGGTCGCGGGTCGCAGCTCCCACAGTAGTCCCCCGCGGATTGGTGGTCGGATCTTGTGCACGTGGAGCTCGAGCCGACTCCACAGCCACAGGCTCCGGCTGATTGGTGGAGCACGCTAGCAGACACGGAGCTACTCTCACACGTCGTGGTGGCGGGGCAGCAAGAAGAGGAGCCAGCACTTCAGCTAAGCGCGGGCGAGCTCGATGGCTGCTTGTCCACCTCGTCGCCGACGATACAGCCAGCACCGGGCACGGAGCTCCTCTCACACGACGAGGTAGCGGGGCAACTAGAGGAGGAGCCAGCAGTGCAGCCAGTATAGAGCGTTCAACCGCCGCTGCAAGAGGCGGAACCGACGGGCGCGTCTAAGATGGACGCGAGCGTGCGGCCAGCACAGCCTGAGTCGCCAGTGCTGCCGGCGCCGTCCTCGTCTGCGGCAAGTACGGTCGTGCCCCCTGACTCGTCGATGGCTCCAGACACCACAGCGCCACCGCTGCCGGCCACTACGCCGCCTTCGACACCGCGGACACCGCGGCCGCCCTCTATGTCGGCCGTGGACGACTTCGTCGACTCTCTCCTGCTGCCCCTAGAGCAGCCGTTGGTGGCCTCACCACCTCGCCTGCGCATCTCACGGCCGCAGGAGACGTGGGCGCCAAGGCGGAGTGACCGTTTGGCCGGCAAGTCCTCCTTCCGGGATCCCAATCCTGAACGTCAGGCTCGGCGCGTCCTTCTTAACAAATGGGAAGGGAGGGCGGAAGGTGCTTCATCTCAAACCCCGGACTCCACCGTTGCTAAGAGATTCCAAGATCATTTCGGTGGTAATGTCCCACAGCACAAGCGGGACATGGTGCAGATCCTCGTCCCCCATGGCCGCTTGCGCCGGAACCGTCTTGACGACGGCGACGAGCACTGAGCCGGCTGCTCCGCGTGCTTCCTTAGGGCCGGCGGCTTTCTTCTCAGTCGCAAAATAGGTTTCTTCCTAAGTACAACTTGTTAGCTCCACCGTTCTAGCCGGTGCCTTTTGTTAGTGTGTCGCCTAGTATACCTTTGGCATCTCGCCAGTTGTATGTCTAGGATGTAACTAAACTATCCCACTTCTCTTAATGCAAAACGGGCAATGTCCCGGTTTCGAAAAAAAAAAGAGGTGATGCTGATGTTGAAATAACAGGCATCGGAAGAGGTGCTATATATGGGAGAGAAAAGGGACCGAACAAGCCTAGCATCCGCAAAGATTGCGTGCACCTGCAGCTTGAAGGATTTCTGTTGTGCGCGAAGGGACAATGACCGAGCACATCCAACTCTAGGACGTGTGTCTATGCAGATCAACTCCAGCAGCTTCGGCCATTGCTCACCTATGCCCCAGCTAATTGCACGAAGGTTCTCACAGCCTAGCAGGAAGAGTCTCTTGAGCCTCGGGACGTCCACCACCATAGCTCCAAAGTCAAGTACCTTGATTCCACATCCAGAAAGGTCTAGCTCCTCCAGGTTGGGAAGCCCACGCAAGAACAGGTTGTCCAACCGTGTGCAGCCTTCTAGAGATACCTTGGAGGTTTTGACAACACTCTGCTTTTCTGGATCAAGTGTATGCTTTGGAGGGCGAGATATTGCAGGAGGTAGCTCAATAGTTGATGTCCGGTGAGATGCAGCAGGTCCATAGCCGTCAAAACTGAATGACCTTATCGACTTGTTACCAGAAAGCACAGCTTCCTCCAACCCGTCACAACCATCAAGAATAAGCAATTGGAGGTGTCCTGCCTCCGACATGCTTTCTGGTAGTTTTCTCATGCCCCTATTGTTTCCAGACATATCAAGTATTTCAAGGCTTGTTGTATTGTCCATAAGAAATGAGTCGTTGATGTCACTTGACATTGTCTCTGCCTCATTATTATCATATATAGGTTTGATTATTCGGAGGCGTTGAAGGTGAGGTAGCCTTTTCTGTAACTGACTTCTCAACAAGTGAGAGCACCTGATTCCCTCTATGTTTAGCTCTGTAATGTTGTCCATGAGTTCCATCTTTTCCTTGGATAAGAGCTCAACCCAATCTGTGTAATATAGGTCAAGCACACGTAAACTCTGTAGGAATGCCCACCTAGTTGCACAGGCCCCTCCTTGACGTTCAACTGCATTACTATTATTGTTGTCTGTACAGTGGTCTAATCCAAGGAACCTTAATGTGTGGCAATGGAGGAAAGGAGGTGACACAAAACTGAAGCCACAACATGAGAGAACCAGCACACCAAGGTTGTTGCACAGTTTAAACATGCCATCTGGCAACCTATCTGGTCTATCCGTTATTTCAAGTGCTAGGAAGACTGACGATGCCCTTTCAAGTAAATTTTGCATACCCTCATGCAGTTCCTTATTCTTCACACAGATACAAATCCAACGATAATAAATAGGCCTCCTCTCCTCATAGATATCATTATCACTATCCTTAACTACGAGAAAAGGAGTCTTCGGGTCATCTTTCAACTTTTTAAACACATCACCAAGCACATAGGCATCACACTCGAAGATTATTTCTGGGTGCAATGCATTGCTGATCTCCCGTTCTCTTTGCCCTTGTTGCATGATTCCATCACATATCCAGTAGTTGGAAGAATGAGCAGGCCAAACAAATCCAGTGGCGCCATGAAAACTGCGGTGTAGATGCAACCCATAGAAACAACAATCTACCACTGTTGTCAAGTCCACACCCTGCATACATGGGTGACGAGAAACTATGGTAGCAGCCTCTTCACTTAACAGTGCCATAAACTGTGAGCTTGATAAAAATTCAGTACTGTAGCAAAAAACCAGAACATCCGTATATCTTAGCTTCTCTGCTATCTTACTGGGACTGTAGGAGCCCATTGTCAGGCACCTTGTACTGAAAGTCCATACTATCATGCAATCACTATTTTCTGGAATACCAAGTCTACCTAGAAGCACCTCATCACCACTCCCATTGATAAAATCCATCATGAATCTACCCTCCCTCAATGTTCGGTCAATCACTGCTGCAACACTTCGAACCGGGTCCCTAGAGCCATGGTCCACTCCATTGAAGTCATCCTCTTGGTCGACCTCGTCAAACATGGACATGGTCTTATGGTCTAGTCTTAGCTCCTCTCAATTCTTTTCTGCATCCCTCTCTTGCTTGTCCACCTCGAGCAATCAATATAAATGATTCTGTCAAAGCATAATACTGGAGGAGGATCTTTTTACTGATGGGAGTACTTGTGCTATGGATCTAAGAACCGCAGCTGCCCTAAAAGGCACACCAACCAGCAAAGTAGATGTTGCTGCTGGTGTCGTTGCTGAGGTTCCTCTGAATAAGATCGAATATTTCCTTTATGGCGCCAGCCACATCTGTTGCGTAGATGCGCTGAAACGAGGGAAGGACGGTTAGATTACTATATAAGATCAGTTATAATTATATTTCAAAGTATATTATAGGAAGAATTGGCAAGACTTTTTTTTTTAGCAAATGGAGGGGCCGAAGCCCTCGCAGATGAGATCTATCTATAACACCTATATGAAACCCCCACTAGGTGAATTATCTGAACATGCTGACATGATCTATCTATAACACCTATATTGGGAAACCCCACTAGGTGAATTATCTGAACATGCAAAGCATCCACGTGTACCGGCGGCCTCTTCCTCTGCCCGCTCCACCCTGTCCCCTTCCCTTCCGACTGCTCACCTCCATGCACCGCCGTCGCGCGCTGCCCTCCACCCATTTGGCATTGATGATCTATTAATCCCTCTGATATATAAGGTACACTCCATAGACCGTATTCTCTCATTACCAACCCAGATTAGAGTCCACCGAAGGAGCGGAGCAGTCGCGGCCGCCTCCGCCGTCGCGAGCTGCCCCAGCGCCAGGATTCCGTCCGCCCGTCGTCGTGAGTCCGCCCGAGGTCATGGCTCCGCATCGTCGTTCGTCCGCGAGCGGTGGACGAGGTCGCGGCTCCGCGCCGCCGTCGGTCCGCGAGGCCTGCGCGAGGGCCGCCGGCGGGAGAAGGGCCATGGGCGGGCCATGACGGCGCAGCCGCGACACAGAGGTCGTCGCGCGCCCTCTGCCAAGGGCCACGAGCACGACATCCACCGTGGGCCCGAGCGCGAGATCCGCCGCCGCAGCCGCGAGCGCAAGCGCGAGGTCCGTCACGGGCTCCGCCGCGCGCTGGCAGCTGGGCGAGTTCGCGGGTCGGGTATGGATCGTCCATGGCGGCCGTGGATTGGAGCTCTGCCGCCATGATGCCCTGCCTTCTTCCTTGCGCGGCCACAGGTGGCGAGGCGGCCCCTTGGACGAACGCGGCGGCGAGCTGCGTCGGAGCGGGCCGCAGCGGCGAGGCGCTGTGGGAGCACGAGCGGCGGGCCGCTCCTCTGTGGATCCTCCGTGCGCCGCACGAGGGAGAGCTGCGAGGAAGACGAACGCTGCTGCCGTGCGTTTGCTGGTGGAGAAGATAAGGGTGAGGAGAGAGAGGAAGAAAAGTAGGCGTGCATCCGTTCTGTTTTTTTTTTTTTGAGAAGGCGTGCGTCCGTTTGCTCTTGGCAGGTGCAGATAACGAGGAGGGAGAGGAGGAAAATAAAGTGAGAAAGAAAAATAAAGACAAATAAAAATTAATAGGAGGGTGTCATACCAAACGAGCCCTTCTTTTGCCACCACATGCATGATGTGGTCAACGTGTCCAACCTTCCCATTGCATTGTACTCTACGTTACACGGATACGGATACGAGTATCGGATACGATACGTATTCGATACGCAGATACGTTATTCTCTAAAAAACAGTGACACGGGGATACGGCTACAATTTTAAATACTAATAATAATAACATGATTTAATATGACATAACATAGTTAAGAACTGAAAAGGTCAATTACAGTCACCCAGGGACACGGCATAGCACAAACTGCATAGCGCTAATCACTTGAGATTAGCATCAGGTGACATGAAGTACTACAAAAGCGAGAATGGTTGGTGGCAAACAATGCAAATCGAGGTGTGATATGTTCTGAACCAAAGCATCACATTTGATACCACCGTTTGTCGTCGGCTGATTGCAGCCTGACCGCCGCCGGCCGGGTGCTTGCAGCCTCGCCGGTAGCCGCCAGGTGCTTGCAGCCTGGACGCCACCCGCTGGTCGCCGCCGCCCACCAGTCGCCGCCGTCCGCCGGTAGCCGCTCTCCAGTCGAAGTAGGTCACGTGTGACAGAGTGGGTGAGATGTGGCGGCGTTCTGGTCCTATGATGCGATGCGAGCGTGCGGAGGCCTGTAGCCGAGTAGGTCATGCGTGGGAGTGGTATTTGGGCCTTCATGGGACGTATCCAAGTTGGCCCATACGTATCTGATACAAGTATCCTACCTAGCACGTATCCAAATTTGTTAGTACGGCCTCGATACGTATCCACGGCGTATCCGAGCCGTATCCCGTATCCGCGGCGTGTCGGATACGCGATACGTGACCCCCTGCCGTATCCATGCATCGTAGATTGTACTACCTAAAATTAGGAATTTATATAAAATAAAAAATGTCATTTAAAACATTTTTCATGTGGCCTCCGCTATAATTCTTTCTATTCTATGCAAATCTTTTCCTATAACAACTGACGTCCCGCAGCAACACGCGGGGTATTCATCTAGTTTTATTGGCAAGACAAACCAGCTAGCAATTGTGTGTGTATGCAGTAACTAGAGCAGTACCACTTCTTTCATGACGCTGAAACTCCTCCGATCCACCCACGCACCGTAGAAGAGGCCAGAAAAAATTATCAGGGCGGAAGACGTGTACCCATGATAATCAGCCGACCTCAGTCTCTCATCCCCATCGTGTACCTGCATGCACACGCGCGCACATGTATACAACTTATTAACATTACATACATACATGTATTAATCAGGCAGCCTGCTGATAATAATGTAGTAATAAGTAATTCGATCTAAAGGCACAAGAGAGGATGGGGATTCGGGAGGAGCTAACTAGCACATATACACACCTTTAATTTTGGGTGAGCTGCTCTGCTTAATTGTGCCGGTAGATGATGAGTTACTTGTGTCGGAGCTCGATTGATCAGCCAATGGAATTGAAGCCGGCCGGATGAAGGACGACCCAAAGATGAACACGATAGAGGACAAGGACAGGAAGATGTAGGTTTCTGGTGTGGCTCGCAACAAGGCTAGCTGTAAGTCAATTTTGCCCTTGAAATTGTTCTGCTCCCTACATGTGGAGAAAAGTAGCACAGTGAGATTGGATAGGCCGGAGGAATTTGGTAACGAAAACAAACTGCTTGGAAAATATGCATAAAACATGAGAGTCAGCTGAGAGTGGCGGTACCTGAGGTCGTGCCACGGTGGAACTCCTCTGCTACTGTACAAGAGGAGCAAAATATATCAACAGGGGAGTCCACGAGGAGACAGATTCTCGTCTACTTAACCCATGGTGAGCATGAGTCGATCAATCAGCTAGCATATTTAATCATCAAAGACGACCTCTCCGATCCCCAACGTGTTGTGGATTAGATCGATTTCCTGTATGCAGGCAGGCGTTTAGTTGCAGTACCGACTCGATCGTTTCAAAAGAAAACATGGATAATGTACACTCTATTCCTTTAGGGCTCGTTCGGTTCGAGCAGGAACGGCCCGGAACGGCCTGTGTTCCGATGGGAATGAGATGGCCCGTTTCCAAATCTGGTCCGGCCTGGAAGCGTCGTTCGTTTTGGCCGGCCCGGATTGGAAACGGGCCCGGTTTGGCCTCAATTCCCCCCTTCCTGGCCTGGTTACGATCCTCACCTGGCACCCTCGGGTTTCATTCCTTGTGCGGGCGACGCGAGAAATAGTTCCAGGCATGGTAGTAGTTGATCCACATGGATTCACTCCTTCCTGGGCCGGAAGGAATCAGCGTCCGGATTGAATTCTAGACAACCGAACGAGCCCTTAGTTGTTTCTGCGGAAGAGGATCGGTCCGAATGCTTGGCCGAGCATGCCACCAATGGAAGGAAGGATCCAATGCAAGGCTTGACGAAGCAGTGAGAGATTGATTCCACAGGCGGATTTAGTTGCGGTGGGGCTCCTGGCTACCTCTCCTCAGCTTTGATATAACGAATTTGGTAAAGAATTAAATCAATGTCGCTAACTAGGAAATAAATTGTGCATAAAACAAAGCGGTACCTTCGTTGCTGCCATGGCCATGGTGAGTCTCAATCCGCTGCTACTGTACAAAATCGAGGATTATCGATGGATCAATCAATACCTCAGGCCATATTTGATCATCAAAAGAAGACCTCGCTCTCGGATCCCCAACGTACAGTGCTTTGCATTTGATTCCCTTCCCTGTATGCATGAAGGCGTATATACATGCACACGATATTATATATGTTCAACGTGTCAGTGAGTCAAACAGTGCAGGTGTTATTAGTAGGGATGAGTAAAAAAGATATTACATTCCAGTTTATTTTATTTCCAGGCGGCAAGTAAGTAATGAAATTGGATACGTGTTCGGACTGGTTAATTAGTCAAAAAAACAAGGATAATAATGACTGTACATACCCTACCTTCAGTCTCTGCAATGAAGATGCTTGGACGCTGGAATCAACTGACGATCCTATGAAGAGGGTTTATTTATATTATTAGTTGCAGTACCGAGTTGTTTTAAAAGAAAACAAATGTATAAAAAAATGAATGCAAAGACAATTAAATGGATAATATTGTACACACCGTACCTTTGGTTTGTGCGGAAGAGGAGAGGGAGATGAAGATGATGGAGACTGAGTTGGTCGATCGATATCCTGCGGAAGGCCACCAATGGAAGCAGACGAAGCTGATGGAATTGGAATGAAGTAGCAGCCAGCTGTTGATGATCAACAAGGCAACAAAAGCAAAAAGCACACTCACAACTTATGCCAGGCCCAAGATTATGATCCCTTGCTTGCATTGCATGGACGCTGCTTTTCTTCTTTGTTGCTTTTGGAGTCCGCTTTTTTTTTTCCCTGCAAAGCTTGGCATGCATATATGAGCTGCTCCCTTTGCTCTTTCTTTCTTTTTCATTCTCATCTCACAAGATATATGCATCGTCGTGCTAGTGAAGTGATGATTCTATTTTTACCCCCTCCCCTTTTAAAAACAAGGGTATTAATTAGACTGATGTCATCGCGACTTCCGCTGAGGGAGGTATACCACTACAACTTATCTATTTTGAACCATGCCATTACAATTTGCTCTCTATCCAATATAAGCCACCAGCCCTGCAGAGAAAAGTGAATACAATTTTATTTTTCAAAGTTCTCAACTCGAGCTTGGCATTGGCATGGCATGCCATATGGAGTCTTCCATCCTCATTTTTTTTTGGTAACAAATAATAATGTGGCAAGCAATTCCTAATGTTGATTTCTTCAAAGTTCTCTTCTCTTTGATTATGCTTCTCACATGTGAGGCTAAAATTATTGACATGGAGACAGAGATGAACTGGCCTCGTCCTATGCGATATTCGCACATGTCCGACGACCTAGTCTAAAGGCTGGAGGAGCACAATGAGAATTTCCGTAAAGCCAGCCGGTCCTGCGATTGTATAATTAATTAACATGAGAACCATTTCACCATTCACATTCTTGCAACCAGCAGACCACAACCAGATCAATGTACTAAAGATTGAAGAACATAAGCACCTCAAGGACACCATTCTGAGTATTCATGAGTTTAAGAATACTTAGTTCTAGGGTCGAACAATCACAGTCACGTGTCCATGTTTTTTTGATTATTCATCACATGTCCATGTTACAACCTAACAAGCTCACACAAGGACCTAAAACCCAACTCAACAACAAAAGCTCAGAATCCACCAAGTAAGCGGAGGTTGTGGAGGGTCGTAATTCTCCTGGACACCGTAGTCCATTAGTGCAAGCCTGTCCTCGAGCTGACACCAAAAGCGAGGCCAGGAGATGCCCTCGATCTTGGTCCTGATCTTTGCATTCACATTGCCAAAATGAGCTGCTTGATGCCAAAAGACCTCCTTGCCTGCCAAAATGAGGTGATTAATGACTGCTGTTAGAACTTATACAACTTAGGGGGATCAACTAGCATTGGATTAAGACGAGTACAACTTGTGATAAATGAAGAACAGTATGTATTCATGATCCTAATACATCTTCTACAACATCTATTATCGCTAGATCTACTGACGCTAGATCTAATAACAGTAGGAGTTTAGATAACCTGACCATCCTTTCCCTTAGCATTGGTGTTCTTTGGACTCGGCCATGGCGCGTCGATGACCTCCTCTGCGCTAGGCAGCGATGGTCGGTGAAGGGGCGTCGTTGGTGTCAAGGCAGTGGCGGCGGAGGTGTTCTTCCCATCACTTGCTGCGGATCGAGGATCGGATTAGGTCTAGGAAATGTGGGTGGAGTGGCCGGGGGCGGCCAACCGGGTGCCCCGTGCCCGCGCCCCCCACCCTCCTATTTATTTACCGCTAGTGTGACGGGGGCCCTCCAACCATTAGTGGGTTGGGCTCCCCGATCGGGAGCGGATTAAGGTTTGGTTCGGTCCGTTGGGCCCAAAACAAGAGAGATCAAATACTAACATTCTCCCCCTTGATCTCCTCTTAATAACTTATCTTAATCTTAACTTAAAAACTTATTTCTTAAACTCCATCCCATTACAAAGTTATGCGTAAAGCGTGTCTCATCATTACAGCAAATTTGTCGTTAGACTTAACAGCTACAATACATCCCTCCGATATGAAATAAAGTTCTAAAATCTAATTTTGGGCCCTAAGTGTCCAGGAATCATAGGCTTTCCATTAAACCCATGCCGGCTATGTGTTTTCTAAACACATTGGGTGGTAAGCCTTTCGTGAGCGGATCCGCTGACATCTTATCTGTACTTATATGCTCTAGACTTATAACATGATCCCAGACTTTTTCCTTCACAATGTAGTACTTAATGTCAATGTGTTTGGTGGCAGCACTTGACCTATTGTTGTGAGCGTATTCTATTGCGGGATTATTATCGCAATATAACTTAAGTGGTTTCTCAATGTTGTCTACCACTCTTAAACCGGGTAGGAACTTCTTAAGCCAATTCACCTGACCCGAGGCCTCATAACATGCCACAAACTCCGCATACATTGTGGATGATGTAACGAGAGTTTGTTTTGAGCTTTTCCACGATATAGCTCCTTCTGCGAGAGTGAAAATATATCCTGTAGTGGATTTTCTTTCATCTCCCGCATAATCTGAGTCTGAGTATCCTACTATCTTAAGGGTGTCTGATTTTCTATAAGTTAGCATGAAGCCTTTTGTGCCCAGCAAATAACGCAAGACTTTCTTAACTAATTTCAGTGTTCTGGACTTGGATTTTTCTGATATCTTCCAAGTAACCCGGTAACGAATGCTATGTCAAGGCGAGTACATATTTGAGCATACTGTAAACTTCCAACAGCTGATGCATAAGGTACTGATCTCATTTGTTCGAGCTCGATTTGGTTCTTGAGGCACTGATGTTCCCCATACTTATCGCCCTTGACAATGGGTGCAGGTGATGAGCCACACTTATGCATACAATATTTCTTAAGAATCTTTTCTATGTATGCCTTCTGAGATAGTCCTAATACCCCTTTACTTCTATCACGGTGAATCTCTATCCCCAGAACGAAAGATGCTTCACCGAGGTCTTTCATATCAAAGTGTGAGGACAAGAACTTCTTTGTTTCCAGTAGTAGAGTCATGTCACTGCTTGCTAGCAGGATATCATCTACATACAGGACTAAGAAAATATACTTACCATTCTTAAATTTTGCGTAGACGCAATTGTCCTCAACATTCTCCTTAAACCCAAACTTTCTTATTGTGTTATCAAACTTCAAGTACCACTATCTTGAAGCTTGCTTTAACCCATAAATAGATTTCTTTAGGCGACATCCCATGTTTTCTTTTCCTTCCACAACAAAGCCTTTCGGTTGTGCCATGTATACATCCTCTTCTAAGTCCCCATTAAGGAATGCCGTCTTTACATCCATTTGATGCAATTCTAAGTCATAGTGTGTTACTAGCGCCATTATAATTATGAAAGAATCTTTACATGAGACTAGAGAAAAGGTCTCATTGTAATCAATTCCTTCTCTTTGTGTAAAGCCTTTTTGCCAATTTAGTCGCGCCTTATGCCTCTCAATGTTCCCTTGGGAGTCATACTTAGTTTTGTAGACCCACTTACAGACTTACTTTCTTAGCTCCCTTAGGAATATCCACTAAGTCCCAAACATCATTGGAATTCATGAATTTTATCTCATCTTTCATGGCTTCTAACCATTTCACTGATTGATCGCTTCTCATGGCTTCTTCATATGTGGTGGGGTCATCCTCCATACGAAATTCCTCAGTTTCATATACTTCAAAATCATCTGATATAGCTGATCTTCTAACTCTTTGTGACCTTCTAAGGCCCTCATTATTTGGCGCTATAGGGGAAATCACATTTTGTTGTTCTTCCTCATGCTCGACAGGTGGTTCTAATGGATCCTGAAGGACAGGTTCCGCATTCTCATTTGTTGTCGGAAGCCGGGTGAACTTACAACAAGTCTTTGTCACCATGGTGTTTGACACCACCGTAGGTGTAGCCACAATAGGTAGCATAAAATATGATTCCTGAAACATTGGAGTAGGGGCATGAACCCGTTTCTCCTCAAGACTAATATCTCGTGCTACCTTACTCCCCCTGATCACATCATCTTCTAAGAACTCAGCATGTCTTGTTTCTACAAACTTTGTATGCCTGTCAGGGCAATAAAAGCGGTAACCTTTTGATCTTTCTGGGTAGCCAATGAAATGGCAACTGACTGTCTTAGGGTCTAACTTTCCTAAATTTGGGTTAAAAACTTTTGCCTCAGCAGGACAACCCCACACTCTTAAATGCTTAAGTGAGGGGACTCTACCTGTCCATAACTCATACGGTGTTTTAGGCACCGATTTACTAGGTACTCGATTAAGAATGTGAATAGCGGTTTTTAACGCCTCCATCCACAAGCTTATCGGTAGCGTAGAGTAGCTTAGCATGCTTCTCACCATATCCATTAAGGTACGGTTTCTCCTTTCAGCCACTCCATTTTTCTTTGAGGATCTCGGGCATGGAATCTTGAGCAACTATGCCATTTTCCTATAGGAACTTTGCAAAAGGTCACGGAACTCAACCATACGGGGGTATGTCGCCCATAGTACTCCCCACCACGGTCTGATCTTACTATCTTAATTTTCTTATTATGTTGATTTTCTACTTCAGCTTTAAATATCTTAAACTTTTCTAAAGCTTCTGATCTTTCTCTAATTGGATAAATATAGCCAAAACGCGAATAATCATCTGTGAATGTTATAAATGAATCATAACCATCCACACTTTTAACAGGAAAAGGTCCACATATATCCGTGTGGATTATTTCTAAGTTCTCGCACTTCGTTTGGCATTTTTCTTAATTTTCTTAACATACTTTCCCTTAATACAATCAACACATTGATCTAATTACGAGAGTTCTAATGGCGGAAGAATTTCAGCCTTGACTAATCTATCAATTCTCCCCCTCAAAATATGGCCTAATCTGCAATGCCATAATTTCAAAGAGTCATTCTGAAATTTCTTATGCTTTCTACTTACATTAGCATACGAGGAGGCATTCTCATTCTCATTCTCATTGGATATAACATTCACATTCTCGAAACTGATAACAAATAAAGTTTGTCTTGTCGGAAGGCAAGACCAACACACTATTATTAAATAGTATCTCACACTTGCCATTACCAAAATGGCATCCCAATCCATCATCATCTAACTTAGAAACACTTCTTAAATTTCTACGCTTAAAAGAGGGAACATAGAGTACATCAGATAGCCTAAGTACAAAACCATCTAATAACTCTAATGATAAATCTCGATGGCTTCAACATCGGCTTGTACTCCATTTTCCACCTTAATTCTTCTTTCTCCTCTTTGCGGGGTCCTCCTCGTAATGAACCCCCTGTAAAGAATTGGCAACATGAATTGTCGCACTTTTGAGTCAATCCACCAAGTAGATTTTGCATAACTTATATACAAGGATTCATCTACTAATGTAATAATATCCTCACCTCTCTTAATGCACCATTTCAGGAAAGCAGCACAATCTTCTCGGCGATGGCCATGTTTCTCCGTAACATGCACCGATCGAGGGTCCAACCATGGCTTCTTTTTTTTGTTCGGATCTTTGTGGCTTCTTATCGTCCCGAGGAGCCTGAGGAGCCTTACCATTTCCCCTAGAGAGGAGGAGCTGCCATCCCACTTCGGTTTCCACGATGGGCTAGCATTCTTATTATAAAACTGTAACGCCCCGGCTAGAAAAACCACCGGGGGCTACCCTCAACACATTCACTAAGACTAAAACAAACCTATTACAGCTACTATGTAACAGATTACGCGTTTGTAAACGAAAAGTGAGTACTTGTGATGATGGTGCTACTCCCAGTTCCCATGCAAGTCGTGATGGTTTAGCACCTAAAAACCAAATAAACACAAGGGTGAGTGAAAACACTCAACAAGTACAATTAGAACCAAAAGAACTGTTATCTCATGAGAATCCAGAACAAACTACTAGAATAGCAAATAAACAGTAGTTTCCGTCTGAAACGGACAACACTTGAATACTCCTTAGCATTTACCGGTAAAGCCGAACAAGTGGGGCCAGCACTTACTCACAAGGCACCTAAATATAAGAACCAAATTGCACCTCGGATAAACCGACAACCGAATTGAATGTAAATGGAAACTTGAAACTTGAATCTCATGAACAAGAAACTTGAACTTGAACCAGAAATATAATACTTGAACATTGAAAAGCAAAGAAAAACTCGAATAATAGGCGTAAAGCCAAAGCAAAGATTCATCATGCACTTGCCTTAATTTCGACGAGACCAAAGCATCACACGCTTGGTACTTGCAGCTTCCAACCTTTCTCTTTCTCGTTTACTACACGTAACACATGATGCATTGCTTAACATAATGGAATGCATGCCACAATGCATGATGAAAAGCATACAAGTGCATAAAAGAACTTTAAACAACTTATGAAAGTTGAGTACAACTTTCCTTCGCGATGCAGGAGCAAGTAATGAGCATAAAACACTTTAGTTATTTACCACAAGTTGATTATGAGCATCACAGACAACTAAGCCCAGTATCGGAGAACAACAGAGGTGATCATGTTCCCTGTGTCTACAATCAACTCCAAAAATCCACCAAAATCATATAATGATTTATGCTAATCAATTTGATAATCATTAACTAATAATTAGGGCATATAATTAAGGATATACTTAAACATCATCAAACTATTCCCAAACTTTTGCGAAGGTTGATACCAGCATGAAACATATACACAAGAAGTTTCATGATCATCGGGTATTTATTTTAACCTACAAAAACCATGGGATAAGCATTTCTTAAAAAGGAAAAGGCCATCAGGCCTAAAGCGCCCGATTTGGCCCACGACACGCGCAGCCGGCCCAACAGGCACAAGCCTGGCCCAGCAGCCAAGAGCAGAGCTCCCGACGCCGACCACGCGGCTGCCGGCGCTGACCGGCGCTCCTCGCCGGCGGCGAGACTTCCGGCGACCGGACTTGACCCAACTCGCTCCCTCAACCTTGCGCACAACCTGGCACCCTTTTTCCCTTCTACCGAGCATGGCGGCAGCCTCGCCGGCGGCCATGGCCGCCCGGCGGCGGCGGCGCACGGCGGCGCAGCTCACCGGAGCTCTCCCCGGCGAATACGAGCACCCCAATCACCCAAAGATCGCTAGGCGACCAAAACCCCTCACTTAGGTGAACCTAAACCGCCCCCCGACTCGGCCATGGCGCGTCGACGACCTCCTCTGCGCTAGGCAGCGACGGTCGGTGAAGGGGCGTCGTCGGTGTCGAGGCAGTGGCGGCAGAGGTGTTCTTCCCATCACTTGCTGGCGGATCCGAGGATCAGCTTAGGTCTAGGAAATGTGGGTGGGGTGGGCGGCGGCGGCCAACTTCGGGTGCCGTGCCCCCCACCCTCCTATTTATTTACCGTTAGTGTGACGGGGGTTCTCCAACCATTAGTGGGTTGGGCTCCCCCGATCGGGGAGCGGATCAAGGTTTGGTTCGGTCCGTTGGGCCCAAAACAAGAGAGATCAAATACTAACAACTCCAACCTCAAAAGTGATTGTTCTGACTCTTTGCATTGATCCCTTCATGCAAACCATAGTCCCACGGTCCCACCAGAACAAGTTCAAAAATTAGAAATCACCACGCAGGCGGACGATAAGTTGAATGGTGGACCGATCATGAATGTTGTAACCAGCTAGCATGCACCAATCATCAAGCTGTTTTCCTACAAAGATAAGTCGCTTATGCTCTGGAGGAATTCCCTCTATATCTTGAATCTTGGCCTTCACACTATCAATTGTGTTTGAGGACTCAACATCCAAAAATACGGTCCTGCCAATGATGGGCTTCACCAAGACTTGCATGCCACCATGCGGGTTGTGCCCAAGGTACATGGTGGAGCTACGACGGATACCATAGTAGCGCAGTGGCTTGTATTGACCCTTAAGCTTGCCGGCAGAGAAGATATGATATTGGCTCGGCAGAATATATACACTCCTTACTGTAAATCTTTGCCTTGCAATTGTCCCACAACTTCATCCCGTCAACGGTAATGTACTTGCCCGCGATTGTCTTCTAAAAATCTGAAAGCTATCAGATAGCATTCCATAGTCAAGGTGCAGGGTGGACTCATTGTGAATATTGTAATAAGCAAGTGTGTGCTTATCCTTAAGCCGCTTGCCATCAAAGATAAGTTGCTTCTCATCTAGAGGAATGACTTCCTCGGCATGGATCATTTCTTTGACGTTGGCAATCGTATCAGATGACTCTACCCCGAGGGTGATATTCACGTTGGTGTATCTCCGTTCCACAAAGATCTTCATACCTGCACGTGGTCGCCGAAGGACAAGATGCATGGTGGACCCATTCTGAACACCATAATCCTCTAGTGTGTGCCAGTCCAAAAGCTGCTTGTGAGTAAACATAAGCAACTGCTGGTCCGGAGGAATACCATCCGCACCCTGAATCATTGCCTTGACGGCTTCTATCTTGTCGTATGCATCAACCTCAAGGGTCCTGTAAGAAAGGGGCTCATAGTGTTTTGTTGCTTTCGTGGGCCAGGCTTGAAAGGGATAGGATGGGATTGGGCCTGAGAAGTGCAAACCGATGCGTGGGTCTCCAGCCCAGGCTTGCATTGCTTTTCGATAGAATGAGACCATCAGGTAGCGATAGAAAACAAATCCATATTACAACTATATAATGTAGTTTTGCTAAATTTTTTTAAGCGAGGCAAACCCCATTTTCATTAAGCAACGGAAATACACAACAGAGTTTATGGAACCAACAGATTCAGACAATTTACCAGAAACCAGAAACCCGAACTAAACTAACTTACCGAGCTTAAAGGGTACGAAACCTACAGCTCTAGACAATTAACGAGAGCAAGATCAAGAGAGAAGAGCCCTCAACAGACAGTTACTACAAGGACTAAAAAAACTATATAATCTAGTACAAATACTCCTTTCGATGTTCAGCTGAACACACGAATATAATATCAACAGACAAGATAGATAGCCACAATCACACACCAAAACTTCATTATAAAAATTGTTCACCACACAGGCCAGGGTAGCCGGCAAGGCACACACATACATAGTACATGTCATCAAACTCAAAACCACACAAATCAAGAGCAAGCAATCCAAGCACATCACAGCCAGCACGTACAGGACAAAGCTCTCGCGTGCAGGCAGGACACCAACCCACGGCCAACACAATGGATGCATGTGCTCTTCTTATTTTGTTCCAAGCACTGAAACACACACAGACACGCTGACACAGCAGCAAGCAAGCAGAACAACAACGGAGGCCGGCAAGGCAGCAGGCCAACAACGAACTCCAATCCGTCGTCAAGGCAGGAGAGGCAACCTGCTGAAGAAGCTGGTTTCCACTTGCACACAACAAGCAGAACGTAGAAGAAGTTGTGCTAGCTAGCCGAAGATCCGATCCCCAGTAGTCAGATTAACCAGCCAGTAGAAGACACACCAAGCAAAACAACAACCAACAATTGGCATGAACGCCACAGATGACGTTTCAACACCAACCAACATTTTCGATCCATCACCTCACCTGATGAGCAGAGTGAGAAGCAGATTAAGAACAACTGATGCAGTCAATATGATCTTAATTCATGAATGCACGTACTTACTATTATGAATACCTGAGAACAGTGGTCCTGAGCATGTGCCTCTTGTAGTAGCGCGAGTGCACTGGCGCTTCGTACAGGGAAGGGTGGTGGCCAACGTCCACCCCATCCCACTCCAGTGTGTCCCACATGTCTTTCTCCATCTCCACGGTCGGGCTCCTCATGCCTGGCTTGCGGCCCTTCAAGGCTGGCACTCGGCGCAGGCTCCAACATCCCCTGATCTTGATGGTCTCCAGCGCGGGCGCCAGCATCTTGACAGCCTCAAACATCTGCTGCAGCGCCGGCAGGTCATGTAGGTGGATGGTGGTCAACTTCGGGAACTCAACCTTTGTTTGCTGGTACTTCTTGTCACACGGCACGAAAATGTGCCTGAGTTTATCGCACTGGATGATGTGGAGGGTCTCTAGGCTGGGGAAGGAGGGGCGATCACCCATCGCAAGCCCAAACTGGAGGCTTGGACAGTAGCGTAAGTGCAAGTGTTGTAGGCGTCTGAAGTGAAAAGAGTCGATGACACCTTTGCTCCATACACAATGAGCCATCCGAAGATCCGATGCCCAGATGGTCTCCAACTTACCATGAGTATCCTCTGTGCCCGAAGGAAAAATGGCGTGTAAGTTGGGGCACCTCTCGACGCGGCACCACTTGAGGGATTCCCAATATCTTCTAGGCATAGTATTGCTACAGGTCGAAACGTCATGCACATGTAGGGATTTGGTATACAATTTCATCAATTTAGCCAAATCATCACCATATGGCTCTGCCTCCACCTCACTCTGCACGCTACGGCTTCCATCACCAATCTCGACATGACAATCCAATTGTCCCGTTGGGCCAGACGGGAAGGCCTGCATCGGGGTTGGGTCATCACCAACCTTGGTAAAGATGTCACAATACATGTCTCTAGCAGCTAAGTCACAATGTCGTGGATGATCAATGGACCCAGTCACCTTCTCCTTGTTTGTTGTTGCTTCAGGTTGAATAGTCTCCGTGCATGTAGCTGAAGAGGTGATGCTGATGTTGAAACAACATGAACGGTTATTGAAATGTGTCCTATATATGGCAACACAAAGGGACCGAGCAAGCCTAGCATCCGCAAAGATTGCGTGCACCTGTAGCTTGAAGGGTTTCTGTTGGGCGCAAAGGGACAATGGCCGAGCACATCCAACTTTGAAGGTTGCTCACCTGAGCCCCATTTTATTGCAAGAAGGTTCTCACAGCCTAGTAGGAAGAGTCGTTTGAGCCTCGGAACATCCATCACCATAGATCCAAAGTCAAGTACCTTGAATGGACATCCTGAAAGGTCCAGCTCCTCCAGATTGGGAAGCCCTCGCAAGAACAGATCCTCCAACAATGTGCAACCTTCTAGAGATATCTTGTAGGCTTTGACATTCTTCTTATCTACATCAGATGGACGACACTCTGGACGAGAACTCATTGGAGGTAGCTTGCCGGTAGATGTCCAATGGGATGTTGGTCCATAACCATCAAAACTAAATGATCTTAGTGAGGAGTTGGCGAGCACAACATTCTCAAGCCCATCACAACCATCTAGAGCAAGTACTTGAAGTTTGCTTGCCTCTGATAAGCTTCCCGGCAGGCTTTTCATGTCATGGTTACCAGACAAATCAAGTATTTCTAGTTGCTTCTTATCCACAAATGAGTTGTCAGTGTCCATGGATGTCTCTTCATGATGTGTAGGCTTGATTATCCGAAGTCTTTGAAGATAAGGTAGCCTTCTCTGTAATAATTGACCCATACACTGCCAGCTCCTGCTAACTCCTACTATATTTAGTTCTGTGATATTAGCCATAAGACCTATCTTTTCCTCAGATAAGATCTCACCCCAGTCCGTGTAACACAAGTCAAGCACCAACAAGTTTTGCAGAAATAATGCCCACTTGGTGATACACTCCCCTCCTTTAAGTTCACTGGTAGTATTGTTATGATGTGTGCAGTTGCCCAGCCCAAGGAATTTTAATGTATTGCAGTGAAGGAAAGGAGGTAATACAAAACTGAAGGCACAATAGAGAGATTTAGAACACCAAGTTTGCTGCAGTGTTTAAACAAGGCATTCGGTAACCTTGGTGCAATACTAGTCTTGTCAAATGATAGGAAGATTGACGACGCTGTTGCCAGTATAGTTTGCATGTTGTCTTTAAGTACCTTATTCTTTGAGGTGATAGAAATCCAACGGCAAGGCTGGTTTTTTATATTTGTCAATGTTGCCATCATCTTCAACTAGAAGATGAGAAGACTCCGATTGTTCTGCCATCTTAGCAAACACCTCACCAAGCAGGGAATCATCACCCGCAAAATTTATTTCTGAATCCAATGCATTGCTAATCTCCCTAGCTCTATCCCCTTCTGCAATGATCCCATCGCATATCCAGAAGGTGGGAGCATGAGCTGCCCAATCCAATCCAAAGGTGTTGCTAGATTTACGGCACAGGAAAAACCATAGAGACAGCAATCTATGATCATTGTTAAGTTGATGTCCCTCATAAATGGATAGCTAGCAACTACATTGGCAGCTTCTTCAAGAAATAGTGCATTAAGATGAGAGCTTGATAAGTCACGGGGATTATAATATGTATTAATGGCAAGACCTGTGTGTCTTAAATTCTTTGCTAGTCTTTGAAACCATTCATAATAATACAAAGTGACAAACCTTCTTCCAAATGTCCATATTACTGTGCCATAATATCCTGGAATGCCAAATTCCCTTAGGTCAACCTCATCAGTACTCCCATTAATAAGAATCATCATAAATCTACTCTCCCTCAGGGTTTGATCAATCATTTCTGAAACTTCTTGTATTACATCCCTAGAACCATGATCCTCTCCGTTGAAGTCATCTTCCTCATCCTGCTCCTCAAACATGGCCATGGTCTTCCGGTCAAGTTTCAGCTGCTCTGCAATTTTTCTCTGCATTACCCTTTTGCTCTCCCACCTTGAGCAATCAATGTAAATCGTTCTGCCAAAGCATAATTTTGGAGGAGGAGATTCCAAAGATGGAATTGCTTGTGCTATGGATCTAAGAACAGCAGTTGCTCCAAAGCCACGCCACCCATCAAAGTAGATTATGTTGTTCTTGAGGTTACCCTGAATAAGATTCAGTATTTCCTCTCTGGCACCAACAACATCTTTTGACTCGATTCTCTGGAACGTGGGGATAGCTAGTTAAGATCCGCTCGGCATTTATAAAAGGAATTTGGTAAAGGAAACAATGTAATACCTTCAATACTGGTGCCATGGTGAAACTCCTGTGCTACTGTACAAGAGGAACAAATTATATCAACGGGAAGTACACGTGCAGACGGGTTCTCGTGTACTTAACCCATGATGATCTGAGCATGAGTCGATCAATCAGGTTGCATATCCGATCATCATTGATGACCTTTTTTTCCCTGTATGCAGGCAGGCGTGCACACAACATGATTATGTTTAACCTGTCAATGAGTCGATCAGTGCTAGTAGGAGAGGAGACAACCAGCAAGCAATAATGCAAAGCACGGGTGCACAACACTACTTAGTTTCTTAATTATCTACATCTAGGAGTAGTAATGAAATTGGCTACATACCAACTCGTTAATGTACACACATACAGCATACCTTTAGTTTCTTCCGACGAGGATCGATCGGAGATGAAGTGAAGATGGTGGAGAGTGAGTTGGTCGTCGATCCCAGAAATATATATAGATTACGTCGGAATGAATTGGACGATCCAATGCCAGGCTTGACGCGAAGCAGCCGAGAGATCGACCAACTGAGAGGGTTTAGTTGCAGCACCGACTCGTTATAAAAGAAAACATGCATGGATAATGTACACACCCTATCTTTAGTTTCTGCGGAAGAGGAGAGGAGATGAAGATGATGGAGAGTGAGTCGTTGGTCGATCGCTATCCCTGCTGAAGGCAAATGCCAGTGCATGAATAATGCCACCAATAATGGAAGCAGAAGCTGATCCAACAAGGCAACAAAAAGAAAAGGCACACTCACAACCCAGGCACAAGATTATTGAAGATGCTTGGACGCTAGAATGAATTGAACACCTTCCTATGCAGGAGATCGTTTCGAGATGGTTTATATTAGTTGCAGTACCGACTCGTTTTATATTAAAACAAAACAAATGGATAATTGGTTTTTAATGCAAAAACAATTAAATAAATGGATAAAATGTACATACCGTACCTTTAGTTTCTGCGGGAGAGGAGAAGGAGATGGAGAGTGAGTTGGTCGATCGATATCCCTGCGGAAGGCAGATGCCAGAAGAGAAGGCAGAAGCCGATGGAATTGGAATGAAGTAGCTGTTACGGATCCAATGAGTAAGGCAACAAAAAGCAAAAGCACACTCACAAGCCAGGCACAAGATTATGATCCCTTGCTTGCATTGCTTGGACGCTGCTTTCCTTCTTTGTTGCATTTGGAGGCCGCTTTTTTTCTGTCTTTTCTGCAAAGCTTGTCATGCATATATGCGATATTCCCTTTGCTCTTTCTTTCTTTTTATTCTCATCTCACAAGATATATATGCATCTTCGTGCTAATGAAGTGATGATTCTACCATCAGCCTTTTTTCTTTACCCCCCTCCCCTTTTAAGAACGAGGGTAAACTTATCTTTTTTTTTTACAAAAGGGAATATGTTAATATTCTACCCTCGGCATTGACCAATGCATATCCAATATAAACTTATCAATTTTGAACCATGCCATTACAGTTTACACTCTATCCAATATACGCCGCCGGTTGTGCCTATGCCATTAAAAAAACAGAAAGTTACCCCCTAAATTTGCATCTATCTACCAACTTCTGCCATTATGAAAAGTAAATAACATATAAATTTCTATCTACTCTCTATGTTCCAAAATAAGTGATATTCTAGGTTTGTTTTAAGCCAAACAATTTCAGAAACCAAATTTATGACACCAAATAGGTAGAATATGAGAATATATTTCATGATAAATCTAACAATAGTTATTTGGAATCATAGATATTAGTAATTTTTGTATAAATATGCCTTGAACCCCCTCCGAACTTTGTACAACACTTTGCACTACATGATACTGATGCACAGGTAGTGATTGATTACTAGTTAAAGGAGGCGATTTAAGGAAAAAAAACTGCCTGTGTTTCTGTGAATAATACATTATTTTGCTCTCCCTTTTCTGGTGTGCCAAATCTAATTATGTGTAATGACAAGCGAAAAATGACTTGCACTGATATACCTTATATTTAATAACGTTCTTTTTTTTTGTCTTGAAGTTAGACAACTGCTGAGCTATAGTGTCTAAAAATAAATACAATTTTTTTCAAAGTTCTTAAGTCAAACTGGAAATGGCATGGCATGCTATGGACTCTTCCATCCTCAATTTTTTGGTAACAAATAATAATGTGGCAAGCAATTCCTACTGTTGATTTCTTCAAAGTTCTCTTCTCTTTGATAATGCTTCTCACATGTGAGGCTAAAAATATTGACATGGAGAGAAAGATGAACTGGCCTCATCCCACGCCATATCCACACATGCCCGACGACCTTGTCCACAGGCTGGAGGAGCACAATGAGAATTTCCGTAAAGCCAGCCGATCCGGCATGGTATAGTTAATTAACATGAGAACCATTTCACCATTCACATTCTTGCACCTCTAACAACCAGCAGACCACAACAAGATCACCGCATCAATCAATGTGCTAAAGATTGAAGAGCGGAAGCACCTCAAACACACAATTCTGAGTATAATTCAGTTTTAAGCTTAGTTCTAGAGTTAAAAATCAGTCATGTGTCCTTGTTACAACCTGTCAAGCCCACAGAAGGACCTAAAATCCAACTCAGCAGCAAACGTTCAGAATCCACCAAGCAGGCGGAGGCTGCAGTGGAGGGTCGGAATTCTCCTCGACACTGTAGTCCATTAGTGCAAGCCTGTCCTCAAGCTGCTTGCTGGCCAGACTCTTTGCATTCACATTGCCAAAATGAGCTGCTTGCTGCCAAAGTATGGAGCTCCTTGCCTGCCAAAATGAGGTGCTTAAGGACTCCAACCTCAAAAGTGATTGTCCTGACTCTTTGCATTGATCTCTGCATGTAAACCAGTCCCACCGGAACAAGTTCAGAAATCAGAAACCACGACACAGTCGGAGGATAAGGTAAAGGGTGGAGCCTTCTTGGATGTTGTAATCCGCCAGCGTGTACCTGTCCTCAACAATCTCCTTTGCTGTAAATATGAGTTGCTACTTCTCTGGTGTACATCCCTCAATATCTTGAATCTTGGCCTTCACACTGTTTATTGTGTCTGAGGAAGCAACATCCAAAATTCTGGTCCTAATGGGGCTCTTCAGAAATATCTGCATGCCACCATGCGGGTTGTGCCCAAGGTACAGGGTGGACCTTTGATGGATACCATAGTAGTGCAGCGGCTTGTTCAGATTCTTAAGCTGCTTGCCGGCAAAAAAGATATGATAATGGCTCGGCGGAATACCCTCCTAACTGTGAATATTTGCCTTGACATCAGCGATACTGTCACGCAACTTCATCACGTCAAGGGTAATGTACTTGCCAGCGATTGTCTTCACAAAAATCTGAAAGCTATCAGATAGCACTCCATAGTCAAGGTGCAGGGTGGACTCATTGTGAATATTGTAATAGGCAAGTGTATGCTTATCCTTAAGCCGCTTGCCATCAAAGATAAGTTTTTGCTCATCTAGAGGAATGCCTTCCTCGACATGGATCATTTCTTTGACGTTGGCAATCGTATCAGATGACTCTACCCCAAGTGTGATATTCAAGTCGGTATATCTAAGTTCCACAAAGATCTTCAAACCTGCATGTGGTCGCCGAAGGACACGATGCAGGGTGGACCCATTCTAAACGCCATAATCCGCTAATGTGTGCCAGTCCAAAGCTGGTTGTCAGTAAAGATAAGCAGCTGCTGGTCTGGGGGAATACTCTCCTCACCCTGAATCATTGCCTTGATGCTTTCTATCTTGTCAGATGTATCAACCTCAAGAATAAATATCGTGTAAGAAAGGGTCCTCACAAAAATCTGCATGCCTCCACGTAGGCGCAAGGTAAGGTGCAGGGTGGACTCCTTATGGATGGTGTAATCAACAAGCATGCAGCCATCCTCAAGTTGCTTCCCAGCAAAGATAAGGCGTTGTTGGTCTGGGGGATCCCCTCGTTGTCATGGATCCTTTCCTTAATAGTGTTGATCTTGTCACATGATTCCGTCTCCAAGGTAATGGTCTTCCCAGTGAGTGTCCTCACAAAGATCTGCATCTAAACTAAGCAACGAGCATGTTAGGACATACAATGCACACATTCTAACATCATACTATAGTACCAAATAGCAGCAGTGTTTGGACCACATCAATCGTTACAACGATACACAAACCCTCTAAACGAAATAGCAGCAGAAGTGGTGCTTAAAAAGAACTAACTGCTAGCATTCCCGAAGTAGTACATGTAATAATTATTCAAATAGAATTCCTAGGCATCCTACAGTAACAAGCCTTGTAGAACCCAACGCAATATTCCTCACCCCAGAAGCAACATTCCTAAAAAAAAAAGAATCGAAATATCTTACACCAACATGTCGAATGTTGCAACGAACAACAGAAATCAAGCGTCAACCCTAGTCCATGTAATACGACTGTTTATTACATTAATAAAGGCCGAAAAGCGATCCAAACACAAATCACATTACTACTCGACGATTGCCTGCCTTGGAATAGATGGGAGGACAGCGAGAGGATCAGTTACCTTGAGAAGGCAACCACAGGGAGCTTCCCGGCCGATTGGTCTTGTTCGCTGGTCCAGCAGCGAGCGAGCGGGGTGAGATGGCGGGACCCGGGGAGGGGGGGGCATGGACGTAGCCGGATGCGGCGGCGCCGGAGATTGGGCAGCGCGGTGCCGACGGCATTGGCGCACTGCCGTGAGCCACTGAGCGGTGGTGGGCGACGGCGGCGAGCAAGGAGCGACGCGCACCCTTTCGATGGCCCACTTCGCTGGTTTGCTTTCATCTGTTCGTGGTCGTGGGCCAGGCTGGAAAGGGGTAGGATGGGATTGGGCCTGACAAAGGCCAGCCCATGCGTGGGTCTCCAGCCCAGGCTCTCTTGCCTCTTCTCTTCTTTTTTTTTTCTTCTTCTCATCTGATTTTTACCTATTGTGACTGCTGGTTTGAGCTGTCTAAAAGTTAAGCCATGTGCATTCACCGAAGCAAAAACAGTTTTTCTAAAAATCTAGCTAGAGTGCATTGCTTGCTTGGTATTTATTTCCCGGGTCCAAATGACTTTTTCCTCTTATTCACCTGTCACCTACATAATGAAAGCCAAAGGTGTAAGGTCATCTCGATCTATGATCTTTTCGGTTCAATGGTGTGCCCGGGCACGGACGCCGCCCCCCGTGCTTGCATTGCCGCAAAGGTCACCGAGCTCGCCGACGGTGTCTTCAGCGCCATGTCGATAAACCACGCCGCCGCCGACGGGGACCATATTCTGGCCCCTGTTTCTTTTAGACTAAAGGCAAACCCCGCTTATATTAAAAGCACAAACAAGCGTACTACTGATTACCAACTCACAATATCCAGAGCCAAAACAAACACTAGTACATTAAAGAGTTACGATGGCGTTTTTTTATTTTCTGTGACAATTTTTAGAACAGTCGCCAAGCAAATGTCAAGGTTAATCGATGATTAACCATGGCGGTTTCAAAAATCACCACGGTTAATCCCCAAAAAATCTAAACCCTAATCCTAATGGGCCTCGGGCCCATTAGGATTAGGGGTTTTGAGGAAGCCGCTGGCGGGGCCGAGCCGCTCGAGGCGCCACCGCTCCGGCTCGCGCTGGATCCGCCCCCCGCCGACACGACGAATCCGCAAGCACCGCCACACACCGTGCTCTTCGTGCTGGATCCGCCGCCTCGCATGCGCGCCACCGTTGGTGCTCCCCGTGATCGCCCCGTGGGCGGGACGCTGCCACCCGAGCGCCTCCCACGGCGCGTGGCCGGGCTGCCCCCGTGCCGTTGGGAGGAGAGGGGCTGCCGCGGCTGCCGGGCGCGGGCGTGACCGCGGCGGGCGTCTGAGAGGAAAAGGGAGGTAGTCGGGGAGTTTGCGGGGAGGAGGAGGAGGAATGAGAGAAGGTCGTGAGGGAGGAGCCGGCGGCGGAGTGGAAGAGAGAGGGGCAGCTGGGTTGAGGGAGTGGAGATGAAAACTTAACTTGCCATATATATACTATGACCGAGATATGGGTCGGATGGACTTTCTTTGGCTGAGATATGGGGCGGGGGGCTCGATTTGGGCCTCAATAACCCGCGGTAATTGATTTACCATGGCGATTATTTTAACTACCACGGTCAATTAAAAATATCATCCCGTAAATCGAGGCATTTACCGTGGCGTTTTTTTAAAAAACCGCCACGGTTAATGAAATGGAAACACCTTGTAAAAGATTTATTATAGTAGTGAAAGATAGTGCGCGCGGAAAACCTAGAAAAAAGATTACAGATCACAATGTTTTACCGACCAAGCCGAGATGTTTGGTTGTGTGGCCCATCGTGTACGTGCTGCCGCCCAGCAGGGAGGAGGACCTCGCCGCGTTGATCGTCACCGAGAGCTCGTCATGGTTGGACGTCTATGGCAACGACTTGGGTTGGGGCCGCCCGGTGGGGTGTCCGCCGTGGCGCCGGGAGCAAGATGGACGGGAAGGTGTGCGTGACCGTGTACGAGGGGCATGGAGGTAGTGGCAGCGTGGCGTTGGAGGCAGCATGGTACTTGTGTCGATCAAAATGATTGATCCAGCAAGATGCACTATAAATATTAATTTTTTTGTATATTTATGAAAGTATGATACTCTATTATTTCTCTTAATGTTGGTTATGTACAAAGGAAACATATCACAAAGCTCAGGCTAAATAATAAGGTATGAAGTCCACCGAAATGTGGACACCGACGACGTCGATACCGCCGTTCCTCCACGTGCATCGGCAACGGTTTTAAGCGTGTAAAATGCCTCAAACAGTGTGGATATGTCAACAGGCCTATGACCATGATTTTCTGATGAAAAGATCATGTAAAGTAAAAATGATTGATCCAGCAAGCAATATAGACAAGCACTGACAAAACATTTAACGGCTTGGCCAGCATGAGGATCAGACTGGATTCGTAGCAAAGATAGCTGAGGCAGGCACCCATAAACAAAAGAATAAAAAGAGTTAACGGGTCGATCCGCGTGAAGATCGGATTGGATTCGTAGTACACCTAAAGTTGACAGAATGTTCCAAGGATCATAACAGATAGAATGCATGCGCCGTATTTAAAATAAATAAAAGGCTTCAGATATATTAGCAAGAGACGTACATACCTGGAACGGAACATTGTGCTCTGCTACTAATTTTTTCTTCTTTAGCTCCATGGTTGCCCTTTCAGCAACATACGAATAACCCGTCTACATCTGTAATCACAGATGTTTTCTAGCAAATGAAAAAAAAATCAACCTTTTGCGACGCACACAGCGAAAGTCTTGCCTTCCAACTAATTCGCTTAAAAGGGAATGGAACGAAATAAATTAAAGCAATTATAAGCAAAGTCTAAGTATTTTATTAATGCTGCATCTGAGTCTTAGCAAAATTTACAAACAACAACCTCGATTGCTTTCGACCCGCCCGGTCGGGCCTTTGCATCATGACGCCGAAATAATGCCCAAAACCACTGCCAATATGTTTCCTTGGAGGTAGCCTGCATAAAAGAAGTAATTCATTTTTCTTAAAAAATGAAATCATTCCGTGTACATCAAGTAGCCCATGGGCACTTCGAGTTACCATAATAACTATACTAATTAACATAAAAAATAACTATGCTAATTTACGAGATTACCTGAACTCCTTCTAAATTATATTATTGTTCAGTCAATATTAGATAAGCAAGATGTGGTTACCTCCATCGGAAAAGAAACAACAGGCTGTGGATTTTTTGATCCTTCAGGAATGAAGGACCGGAAAAGACGACTAGAGGGGGTAAATAGGAGCCTCAAAATTCTTTGATCTTTCGACAACTCCGAAATTCACAACCCCAAGAACCAAAGATTTCTCCAAGAGATTTAGTAACACAACGCTAACAGGTAGCGAGATGCTAAACGCAAAGTATTTGACACTCACAAGGCTTGCGAGAGAGAGATGGAAGTAAGGGTACACAAGATCGATCAAAAAAACAGCACAAAACAATGCACAGAGCGACTATGGAAGAAAAATTGAAAACCCCATCAAATTGTGTCCAAAAATCATGAAATTTGAACCCAATTCAAGACACCAAAGAAAAGATCTCCACAAAATTTCAGCTCAAAACTCAAAGGTTTGAATACCGGACCTGTCCGGGTTTTATTCGGACACGCCCCGGTATTAAACAACACTGAAGCGACTTCGCGAGAAAAATGAAAAACCTACCAAATGGTGTCCAAAAATTATGAAATTTTAACCCTAACTTCTAGACACCAAAGGGAATGTGTCCACCAAATTTCAGCTCCAAACTCAAAAGTTTGTATACCGGACCGGACGCGTTCGGTATTATTGGGCTGAGCGCAGAAAAATCGCCAAGAACACAAATCTGCTCAAATCTCGACCAAATCCGCACCAACTGCAACCAAATCGTAGGCATGATGATTAAAGCGCGGTTGGGAGGCTAACTCTAGGAGATCATGGCCCAATTTGGTCTGAATCAAAAGAAATCGAGAGGAGAAGGAAAAATTTGTTTGAACAAACCCTAGACACTAAAACTCTTGGATCTCTTAGCACAAGTGAAATCAACGAATTTCCTTCGGTAGATGGATTGGATTCACCTCATGCTTCAATCCTACACAAGAAAAACGAATGGAAACAATCCACAAACGAAGAAATCAAAGCTAGAACGAGGAGGGGAGAAAAGTGACAAAAATGCAAATCAAATCACAAAGACACAAAACAACTCAATCTCGATCTCAAAAGCTCGAGGGCATGGGGTGCTCTTCCTACAAACAAATCCACACAAATTGTCCTGAGACCTCTCACAAAGCGAGCAACTACGGGAAGGAAACCCTAAAGGAAAACCGCAAAAATGGAGAGGCAATTTGTGAGGGAGGGTTGTCTTCTCTCTATATAGTCTCGGTCCAAATGACCAAACTACCCCTATCGATACATGAGTCATACCACATAGCTAGGGGCATAATGGTCCGACCTGAAGATAATGCGATCCGACAACCACCGCGCCTCTCACCGGTAGCTTCGCTCGACGCGATCTCCCCGATGCCACCACGTGTCGCCCTTCCGGCATCGAACCTCCTCCCCGGGTTTTGAGGCCCAAACCCGTGAAACCAACCACCCGATTGTTTTGAGGCCCAAACCATAAAACCGCTTCGACACGTGTCGCCGCCGTCTTCACCGCCCGACCACCAAGTCTTCCGAGCCGCCCGCTCGATTTGCACGTTCGCCGTCTTGACTCGATCGACACGGTCACTCCACATGTCCTTGCACTTGTCGATGTCCCAAGTGTTAGCCACCATAGCTAGCCACCCGGTGCTCCTGGTCCCTCACGTCCGCCCTTCACCGCTCCAGTCCATCAAGACGGCAAGTCTTCCTTGGCCTTCACCTCACCGTCGACCACCGTCTCGAGCTCAACACCGCACAACACAAGCCGAGAGACAACGCCGACCGACACACCGTGTGCCGGGTAAGGGTAACCGAAGTAGAAAGAAAAAAGAAAATAGAAGGCAAGTGTTGACATGTTGACAATCACTCATCACAAAACTAAACACAAATGGTTATAATCAACCATGTGTTCGCAAGGAAGCAGTACCTGCAACATTGAAAAGATTAGAGGTGATACTGCTAGATGTGAATACCTATTTTCTCAAGAATTTCATTTGATATTTAACTATTTCGCAGGTAAAAGAGCTCAACTGTCCTAGGAACATGGCAGTCAACACGGAGACAATAAATAAAAATTGAACAAGACTGAGAGGGGAGGTGAATTGAAGGATGATGCCACACTTTGTGAAACTCATATAAAATTGGATGGCACTTGTCAACATGATCCTTCAAATAGGATGATACCACACTTACCACAGTAGTAAAGATCTTGACCCAGCAGCAACATTATCTGATTGATTGCATAATTACGTATCAAAATTGCAAAATCGCTGATTTGAAAATAGGGGTAAAACACAAAATCAAAATAAAACAGAGGTTAAAATGTATGGGCAAAGTTGTCCTTTAGTTCAAAAGCTAACACCGTTAAGGACTTCTTTTTGAAATCGCAGGGATAAAGTCACAAAGTTAAAAATACATAATGTTGCTAATACCAAACGCTAACACCAAACGCCCGATTCAAAGCTAACACCAATCGCCCGATTTCTGCATGCGTCCGGCCAGGCGGGGCTGGGTGCAGGGTACCATTACGCCCTTAACCTTTCTGCCTCTAGGATACAAGAAGAATCACGAATTAATCGCCTCCTAAGAGTTTGGCAAGGATCCATAGAAATCTGCTCCGAAGAAGTTGGAGAGGAGCTCTGCCAAACTGGCCCTAATATATTGTTTTGAATCTTGGGAATTTGGTGTTTTCACCCTCTATTTTAAACTGCAAAGGTGATTTAAACTTTGGAATTTTGCCCTGTGAATTTCAAACGAAGCGCCCGCTATTTTGTGACAACTTATCCTTTCCCCTCGTCGGTCAGTCCTCTTGGTGCCTCACCCGTGGGTCTTCGCGTTTCTCCGAGGTGGGAGAGCAGGCATGGCGGCGATGCACGGGAGGAAGCGTGGCGAGCCCGTGAGCGGCACTCGGGAGGACGCTGGGCGAGCCCCGTGCGGGAGGGCGGCGGCGAGCCCCGCGGCGGGAGTGCGGCGGCGAGCCCCGGCCTTCCTCCCGCTTGCCCCGCCATCGCCGATGTGCTAATCTACGCCGCCCGGCCCTTAGAAGCCATGTTCCCGAACGTGAGGAACGTGGTACGGAACGCGTGGTACGTGGTACGACATTTTCAAAAACTATGGAACGAAGAGGGTATACAGGTTTAGCTTGTACCAAATCCAAATGGAACGCGTACCTAATCTAGATGGAACGTGTTCCCGGAACGTTCCCAAAATGCAGTACCTAAGATGCTCGATGGCTCCGCTTGAGCCTATTGCTCTGTTCTCTCTTGTCGGCGAATGGATAGATCTCAAGCTTAGTGTTTAAGACACTTGATGACAGTATGAGACACTTCAACAACTCAACATTCCGTCTATGTTTAGGACTCTATGTCCCTCGGATTGGTCGTGATCCCGGGACACGTTCCATCGTGATTGGGAACGACGTTCCACATTGTCCCCGTACCACGAATTGGAACGTCGTTCCCGGGACGGGGAACGTGGGCATGTTCCCGTTCCCTGGCTTCTAAGGCCCGGCCTTCCTCCTGCCCTCACCTAGCCGGGCAGCAGTGCACCACATGCCCACGCGGCACGAGCTGTCGGACACGGCACACTCGATGGACGCTTGTTTCCTCATCGCCATTTGCTTTGCCTTGGCAACGGCTGGACTGCACGACAGGTATTCGAAGGAATGTCCGACTGGGATGTTGCACATGGACTAAGCTAATATCAACGTTTTTGCAGAACGGCTGCCCCTTACAAGGGCTTCATCATTTTGCTTCAATGATACAAGGGCTATATGGAGTTTGATGACTTTCCTGGTGCCACAGCAGCCCATGGTTTAGTGGTCAAGAGTGGCTTTGACAACGAACTAGGGGCGGTGATCATGTTGACAGCCATGTATGCTAAGTTTGGGTGTCAGCTTGCAACCATGATGGTGCTTTGGAGGAAGGGTGGAGCTAGTAACATTCAATGAAACATGACTAAAGATCTTGACCCAGAAGCAACATTATCTGATTGCATTGCATAATTACGTATCAAAATTGCAAAATCGCTGATTTGAATATAGGGGTAAAACACAAAATCAAAATAAAGCAGAGGTTAAAATGTATGGGCAAAGTTGTCCTTTAGTCCAAAAGCTAACACCGTTAAGGACTTCGTTTTGAAATCAGAGGGTAAAATCACAAAGTTAAAAATACAAGAGCAAAACACCATTTGGCTTTAAAACAAGGGTAGACACGATTAGCCCCTTGAATGTTCTCTTTTTATCTTATTTTCATAATATTTTTTAAAAAAACAGAAATATAATAATTATATATTAATCTATTACAATGTGCATGCCATTTCGACGTAGTACAAGAATGATAAATTTTGCTGTAGGAAACTTCACTTATGTAAATTGGCTATGGGAACTGAAATATTTTTTTTTCTTTGTTGTGGGCCGGACAGTAATTTCTTTGCTGGAGACCTCGTCAGTGTATCACATTCTCTTGGACTGAATCAAAATGAGGATAGCTAGGTTTCCCGGCCGTGGCAGGGTATCGGCGCCACTCTGCTGCTACAGGCCTACAGCAACGCATCGCCTCCTTGGCTCGTTGCCGTGTTCGCCGCCTTGGCAGTCAGCGAGGCAGGGGAATCGGCGACGGGAGGGGGAGAGCAGCGTGTAGCCTGTTGTGATCGTTCTGCTTCAGTAACAACAGAGCATACCCTGCTTGCATCCAAAACAGAGCATACCCTGCTCTGCTGACCAACCTACTGGCTAGTCGTCAAAGCTCCCAGCCGCTCCTGCTCGACATGTACAGCTCTAGTTTCAGGAAAAATTAAGAACTCCACGACCACCAGGTTGGTTGGTTGGCTCTGGTCGTTCATTCATTGGATGTTCACCTACAGTATACATGAGTAGGTATCATCTGGCAGGGGATGCAAACAACGACTGGCAATCACAAAACAATCCGGTACAACAGTAAGCAGCAACATGTGCATATAACTATTCCTTGCATAATTGCATGCATTGGATATTCACCTATACGTACATGAGTGATGAGTAGCAACAGGCAACATCCATGCATGGTTTACAAGTAGTTCAGCCACAAGCAGAGGATCATAAAATCAATCACTTGCTGCTGCTGGCTACCTCCATATTCTCTGCTGGGAGCCTGGGAGGGTGTTTCATTCTCTCCCCTGCTTGTCTTTTCTTTTTCTCCCCCCACCCCCCCCTCTTCCAAAGCAAGGCTAGTGCGTGCATTTCTTTTCCTTTCTCCTTTAATTTGTTTAAAGAGGTTGATGATCATATATATACACACTGCTGGGCTTTATTTCTCAGAAGCTCCAGCCATGTGCCCATGCCGTACGAGTGGAGTTTACTTTATAGCAGTTTCATATAAACACGTCACTCTGTTATGTTCAAACCTCAATTGTTCCAAATTTCGTAGCATATTCTACATTTGCCACGGGAACAAATTCATTGAAACAACTTTTTTGTTATCAGGATCTTTGTGCTTTGTTCAGCATTCACCTTTTAATATTTTTAGTTTGATTGAATGGAAACCTGCCGCTGTTGTCTTTCATTGTTTGAATGGCCACATGCGTTTTTCTCCTAATTAGCTATCTACTATTTGATTGGGCTATTTTTTTGATGTGACATTCTCCTTTATGTTCAGCTTCTCGCCAAACATCAAAGAAATCAAGATCTTTGACAGGAAAAAAGTCAGGAGACCTAAACTGGATTACCTGAGGGACAGGATGAACGCACTTAATTAAAAAATGAGGCTTTCAAATGATTTTTGCCCTTGTGCGGTCAGCATGGCTTCTGAGGATGCAACTGTTGTAGTCTGAGAATCGCATTGTTTGGTTCTATGTTTGAAAAGCCACAGCTTGTAGTAACCATGCTTGGTTTCAACTTGTTTCTAGGATTTTTGCCCATGTGAGTGGTGCAAATTTCTTTTATGGCTCGATCAGTATGTGTGTGGTGCGAATCCAAGTGATTTTCGGTGACTGGAAAAATTACAATGTTTTGTTTTTACATAAGAAACCATCTGTATGTCAGGCAGGCCATATATAATCCTTGTTGATTTTAGGCTATGGAGTTGAAAGAGAGGGCATATGAAGCTCTTTGTTTGGTGAAGTGATATCAAGGTGCACCGTTCAACTATGGTTGCTGTTCTTTTACCATGCTGCCGCTACAGGCAGCTGGCAATTATGACAGACAACTAGTAGTACAAGTTAGTTGTAATGGAAGGCAACCAGCTTAATCACCACCAGTGTTGATGCTCAATGTTCCACTTCAACAGAGTAGAGCCACAAGCAGAGAGCACAAAAATCAATCTCACACCACAAAGTTGATCGTATAAATTTTTGTGGGATAATTAATGGTTCACCAATACAATACGGCCGGCTATGCATACACACGACCAACATGAATGCAGCCGCTTGGTTTCATCAAAAGATACAATACACCTGTAGATGGATACATATATAGGCAATCCCATGAGCGCAGCCATCAAATCGCACAAGACAGGACATCCGCTTGGATGATATGATGCGCCTCTTATTACAAGCATCTGCTCTGATCCCTCTTAAACGAGTTGGGCTGAGGTAGCAGACACACGTACACAAACACACTCATCATTCGGCAAGCTGAAGCCCACGCACACACAAACAGCCAAGTAGGTGGCTGCCTCACGGCTAGGTCTGCACACAACACCGGCGTCAGGCATCAGGCACCAACTAGGCGCCTGGCCGTCTTCTTTATTTCAAAACCAAACCAAATACACATTGAGAATTGCCGGGCCAGCCGGTCATCAAAGGCAGGAGCTAACCTGAAGGCTACAGCCCCATACCTTGGCCTTTCACACAACAAACAAACTGATCAATAGGCGGCAAGCAGCATCGTATCCATCCGCACCAACAATCCACAGTGTCACAGAGCAGCGGCAGCAGAGGCAAACTTCAGAATGAGTTCCCATCACCTAGTCAGAGTGAGTGATCGAGAAGCAAATCAATTAATAAGAGCAAGTATATAAACTACCTTATTCCTAGATACAATGGATGTATGAAATCGCCATCCCCACTACCAACTCCGAGGACTGCGAGCATGAGGTCGCCAACTCCACCACCGCAAGCTCCGGTCGGGCGGGGACATCTATGCCACCACCTGTGCTTCTAAGGATGGCATCCAGTGGTACTAATCTGCTACTGTTACCATGTGTCTATCCATTGTTCGCACTATATCTAAAGCAAAGCATACCAAAATTTTGCTGGACCTTATGTTCAGCATCTGCTATGTTGAATTGCCTATTGTGCCATCCAATTTTCAGTCATATACATTTGTGTTTGACGTGCTGCCAGGGAAGCCAGTAGCACTGCACTTTATCTGTAGAAATGGTGCAAGTTTCTATTACAACAATGGCTATCTCAGTCTATCATTGTCAATGCTGAGCATCATCAGTTAGAGCTGAAACCACATAGGGATACTGATGGGCAATCAGTACAAATGAGGGCCTGGGAAGTGAAACTAGAAGAGGGAAACAACAAACAGAATATATTCCTATATGGCACAGGCATGAATCTTCACCTAAGCTGCAATGTTGCTGTGTCACTTATCAATTTTAAATCATGTGGCTTGTTGCATACTCTTAGTCATGGGAAGGGTGAAGCAAGCGGAGATCCTCTTGTTTTATTCATGAGCAAGTATGAAGAAAGGGACAGTTTGAAAATCAAAAGAGTATGCACTCTGTGTACCTGATGCACGGCCATTTCTTATTGTGGGAGTTGGATGACAGTGAGAAAAGTGTTGAGTTATTTTATTACTAATGTCTCTAGGCTACCACCCAGTTTTGATCCCATCAGGGATGGCAAGGCTACAGTTATATTTTGAGCATTTTAGAATTCAGTACAGTACCTCAAGTCAAGTTTATACATTCAGTTCATTCAGTAGAACTGTATCTTCATTCAGTGGACCGAGTAAAGGAAATTTCAAATCTGACCATCAGATCTTTCTTGACATGATGGGAAGGTATTCATTGAGAAAAGCTAGGCACACGATTACACTCAGCATTGAGGACAGCAAAGTGCCATGGGATCTGGTAACCAGCAAATGGAGTTTTGGTTGGGGTCAGGCTGCTGACTTGTGTGCTGATCATTACAAAATTGAAAAGTGCTTAGATTACCTACCAATCCTTTGTGCTACTACAAGAAAAGCAGCAGATGATAACAAGAAACCATGGCACCCTGCACCGCATGCTACAGCACAGGTGAGCCTAACAGAAACTTGGAGGCTTGCTATTCACAGTTCATCCGAGGATTATGAGGTGGTCCACTGCAATAATTTCTTTCTCAAGGAGGATTTCTTAGTGCAATGGGACCCTCGTGGTTTTGAACCCTTGCACTTGAGCACTTCTACAGTTCGATTGGCTTTGGGGGCATATGTCATAACAATGGACAACAACCACATAGGCACTTCCTTACTAATGGATCTGAATATCCATATTATTTGTGGGAACTGGAAGTGGTGCATGTTGCTACGTTCTTCACCAAGAGTGAAAAGAAAGAATGATGATGTATTACAGCTATTTGCATTCCGTGGATATCTTGCAGCATATTAGAGGTGGTTTAGCATCACAAAGCCAGGTAACTTGATGTCACAAATCTCTACAATTTTTATTTACAATTTTAATTAAACTTGAGATTCTTTGACCCTCTAAGAATCTTGGAATGACTTATAATTTGGAATGGAGGAGTATCGGTCCTATGCTCGATCCCTCATGCCGCGGATTGCAGAAATTACTAAGATTTGGATGTTTGGAAAAGCCTGGCCTGTAGGGTTGGCCATGTATATAGTTAATGATTGTAGGAGCAATGGGAAGCAGACGATCTCCAGATTGCGAGGATGGCTTGAAAGAAGGGGAAGTTGATGTCTCAGAATGGCGCAGATCTCCCTTGCTCGGTCAAGTTCTATGTTTGATGGCGTCTGGTTACACAGCGGCTAGCATATCTGAGACGATGGTTTTCGAGCTGCCTCAGATGACCCTTCTATACTAAGTGCTACTCCCTCCATTCCAAATTATTCACTTTTGTATCCTAAATCAAATTTATTTAACTCTAAAAAGTTTATAAAAAATGCGCCAACATCAAGAATATCAAATTAGTTTCATTAGATCCACCATGAAAACATGTCTTGATAGTGCATTCATTTAATATTGTAGATGTTAATATATTTTTCTATAAACTTAATCAAAGTTAGAGGACTTTGACTTAGGAAAAGGCCAAAGTGAATTATAACTTGAAACGGAGGATATAGAAAACTAGCAGTTGCTGCTCCCATCATAGATTGAACTCAATAAGCACATAATGAGGTGTGGGGCTTCTCAATTGTGCAACCGGCCTGACTTCTAATGGCTAGAAAAACCTACCATTCCCTCTTCTTCCTCCTCACTATCTCATTTTGCTTGATACTCCAAAAAAGGAAAATAAATATGGGGATGACTTTCGTCAAAAAAGAGTAGAAGACGATGAGGACTATTGCAGAAACATAATTACATGGAACATGCACAGCGTTTGGAGGAGGAGAACTTACTAGTAATTAAGCCCCCATGTTTACCATACGATCATAGTTCTCCGCCTCGACATTATCATTTCTTGAACAAGACTTTCAACCGATACGCCACTATTTTCATTCAACTGCTTCAAATAGCAAATGAAGATTGTAAGCAAAATCCTAACAAGGAAGTGACGAAAATGGATTTATTTGATTAAACAACAAATAATTTTTTTCTCAGGCAGGATAGAAGAAAGAAATATAGGGTTGATCACAACCGAGATAATGGAAGAATAAGTTCTAGCAATTTCGACAGGTGACTTACTGCTTCGATAAGCCCATGGAAAGGTTCGAGACGCCCATAATTTCTTGCTAATTCAAACCGCAAGCGGGACGGTTGGTCAGTGCCCCCGACGGAAGCTTTGATGAGGCTTGCAACACATCGGACGTTGCTTTCTTCCATATCCGCCTCGGATCGTATTCTTTGTGATCAGCCGGGCAGCCATAGATGTGGACCTCAACCATGTTGACGAGTGGAGAGGTGCTGGATGCGAAATTAGAAGCACCATTCAGGCACTCCGCCTTATGCAAATGTAACCTAAGCTTGAGGTGTTCAAGCTCGGCATTGATCCCGCTTCAAATTCAAGTGCGGTCCCACAAGACATCATAACCGGGGCAAAATATTTCAAACATCGAATCCTTTATAGCCGGGGACGATTATTCTTCCATTCTTTTGCCGTAAAATGTTCTTAGTTTGAGAAAAACCAAGCTAGGTATTGCTCCAAGTATCTCAACATCTTCCGGCCTGATATAGTAGATATAGAGTTTTAATTCCCTCGAGATTACCAAGCGAGCCGATCCAATTTGGAAGCTTGCGCATCTAAAACAAGATATGTGATGTGGAGCTTCTCGAGGGCTCTGAGAAAGTAGGAGGGCAGCAAGATTCAAGTGATAGTGGGTAAGGAGCTGGCACAACACTAACGGTGTTGATATATAGATGATGAAGATTACATGAAGACATTAAAGTTTGCACATAACTTTGAAGGCCCTCTTCCTCCCGAAAATACCTTTGAAGGCTCTTCCCAGCCTTCGCAGAAAAGGCCAATTATTTGAATCCCACCAATCCGAATCCCATTTTACTTTCAATTTCCCTCGCTTGGTTAGTCGACTGATTTCTTGCGCACCCTTCTTTCCTTGTTCGTAGTTCCCGATACCATACTCATCTAACTCTTCCGTGCTCGCATATTTCCAATCACTCCAAATTGGAAATCTAACATAGCAAGAAACATATAGACGGGACAACGGTGAAGCCTTGTAATAGTTGGTGGCATATCTACAATTATTGTACCTTTTATGTCCAAGTGTTTCCAAATGCTGCAGCTCTCCTATTCCTCCCGTGAGATGCAAACGAAAATTAGGGGAACGAAGACGCAAGTACCTCGGATGTAACAGACTTTTCAATAATATTTGCCATTTCATGGTTTTCAAACTCCATGTCATCCACATATTTTTTTGGCTTCCAAACTCCCGCCATTTTGTTTTGGCGATTCTCGGTCTTTATCCAAGTCCAACACACGAAGGGCTGGGAAGGCCGGTGAAGAAGTTCCCGTGAGCTTTCCATATATAGTAGCGATCGAACATGACTAGAAATTAGGCCCTGTCAAACTGGTAGCCTCATTTTTATTGCGATTATCCACATAAAGCCTACGAACCACGGCCCCTGCACTTGAACGCGGGTCCATGCTCTGCAAAGACGGAATGAAGTGAAGAAATTCTCTTAAGCCTTGCATGTGATGAAGTCAAGAATGATGCCATGGACTCGACATGCCTTTGCCTGGCCATACTTTACACCAACCGGTTCGATGAAGCTTCTATTTATGAGATAATTAAAATAACACTCACCAACCATTATTTATCGTGCCCTTGCTCTTCATGAATGAATCCCTCGGCGATCCATCTATTTACCAGCGTTGCTTGTTGATCTCATCATCTTTTGAAATATGCTCAAGTACAACAAACATGTTCTTAAATGGCGAGGAAGGTCAAAATAACGGAGAGATAATATCTTTGTCAACATTCTCTTAACATCCGGATTATTTGCGAAGCACAATTAACAAAGATAGATAGCACCCCTGTTCCATTCATCTTCTTCATGCTGATCGGCTAACAAGCTAGACATGATAATAATAGCCAATGGCGGAAGGCCACCACAGTTTCTTAATATCCCATCCGAAACTCTTTCCAGATGAGGATACGGTAAGTCCTCAGAACCAAATGCTCGTTTGAAAAACAACCTTTTGGAGTCATCAAGGCTGAGAGGTTGCAGTTGATAAACATAACCACCATCAGATGTACAACATGATCCAACTGCAGCATTACGTGTTGTTATGACAATTCTGCTACCACATCTATTAATGTCGAACAAAGCACGCTTGATAGCTTTCCATATTTCTGCATCTGGTACATCATCAACTACAACAAAGTACCTATCATGTATAATTTTAACAAAGTTATACATCTGTACTTTTAAGCTTATTACAAGAGCAATTAGTACTAAATTGAAATAAAATATATGACCGTACCCATCTCTATGCACACAAATTTTCTTATTGCTCTAGTGCACGTTATTAACCATATCAATTGAAAACCTGTTTGCCCTTTTATGTCACATCTATATATGTCTTTATATGCGTCTTTTGTATCCATACCTTTATGCTGATTTTGCCCCCATTTTTCTAACTTGGTGATTCTGCCTCTGTCTTTTCAGATTGAAGATTGAGTTTGCCCCTATTTTTCTAACGTCGGGTGGGGAGAGACTGTGTTTCCAGCACCAAACAGCGTCCTCGCGGCCAGCGCGCGATCACCTCTGGACAGCGTCCCCACCGGCCGGTGCACTCGCCCCCGAGGCCTCGGACACATCGGCGTCGCCGACTGCGTGGTCGGCGGTGCCCAAGACTGCACGCCTTCGCTTGCTTGCCTTTGCTGTGAGCGCGAGCAGAGGAGCAGACCGCGGGCCGGGCCGCTTGGCGCCGCTTTGGGGGGGGTATTTTGTGGGACCGGCAGTTATGTATTTAAATTATATATATATCTGTGCTAAACTATTCAAATTCACTACCCAACTTTTGTAAACCGGCAGTTATGTATTTAAATTAAAAAATATGGTAATTTATTTAATTATAAGCAACAGCCATTAATTTTAAAGACGTCGACAAGAATTTGTTTATTTGATTCAAGCCAATATCACTAGCTATGTAGGCATGCAAGGCCACAAGGTCGCTATATATAAAATAAAAAATAAAAACACAAGTAGCACGTGTGTTATAGAGTAAAACTACATGACTAACTGAAATGAATGATGTAATAGTTAAATTTCTAAGCAATAAATTATCTTGTGACCATGAAAGATGTACGTCATGTTGCAGCGCAAGACCTGGCAATTTTGCTAAACTAATTAAATTCACTGCTCACTAAACAGGCAATTATTTATTTTAATAATAGGTGGTAAATTATCTATTTAATTTGAAGTGATGTTTTCAAAGAGGTATACAAAATTACCAAACAAGAAGTGCTTCCCGTTGCAATGCACAGGCATATTTTGTCGATGAACAAAAATAAGAAATATTTTTGTGCACTATATTACGGTCTCTATATATTTTTGAGCCTTCGGTTCATGTATGTTAAAATCCGTATTACAATCTATACCATGCTTATAACAAAAAAAAAGAAGAACAAACAAGTTCAAAAAAAAAAAAAAAAAGAACAAACTAGTAGGAGTATGTGCCGATTTCAAGGTTTACCTTTTGTCTATGAGGCAGCGTCTTATCCTGACAATGAGTACTTCATTGTCTGATGTGTTATCGACGATCCCCGCAAGTTGAAAAAGAATGCATCTTAAAATAGTTTCTGTACAAAGATTTTGAGATGCTGACACAAAAGCTGAGCACTGAAATTTATCTTCAAGTTTATAGTAGACTTGTGTGGCAAGACTAGTAATCTCACCAAGACCTACAGAGTCCAGAACTGCCAACGACTTATCACCGATTGACCAATAAATTCCATGCTCCAGAGCTGTCCACTCCGCCATGAGATTTTCCAAGAGAATTTTATCATCTCTTTTACTGATTGACCAATCAATTATATGCTCCAAAGCTTGATCAATTCCCACAAGTTTATTCTTCTCCTTGTTGAGAGCTAGCAGGCGAGCGTCAATACCAGAAGTGATAGAGTTGGATGACAGATGAACAATATTACTTGCCTCTGTTGCACATGTCTTGAGTTGTTCGATCTCATCAGCAATCTCATGGCAAGCCTTCAACTTCTTCAATTTACGGAAGAAGCCCTTGAAGCCCGTTGGTATTTCATCACAGTCCTGGTTGACACGGACCATGAAAGAATCGATATAGTCTTCAATGTCGTAGGCTAGCTCACGCATGTTGTCCCGCCATTCCTTCGTTAGAGGATCAAGTTCCTGTACATCTGCAAGCATCTCTAGCATAGGCTTCATGCTGCTCAACTCGTCTCTCAGGAAGGTGATTTGATTGCGCACGACGCCTTGGATCTTGGGGTACTCATCCTCCAGCAGCTTGGAGAGCTTGAACAGGATGGTGTTCAACACCCTGAATAAGCGTCGACAAGCATCGCCGCCATTATTGCTCTCTTATGCCAGAGCTCTCTGATGTTTGTAATCTGAGGTTTTTGAGCTGGAGAAGTGTTCATGTGGTTGACTTCTGGGTCGGAAGGCTACTTCTAGATGTTGAGGAATTCTGAATATATTTTGTATCTGGGAGGAAGAAGCTTTTTTTTTTTTTTTATCAAGGGAGGATGATGCTTTAGTACTGCTTAGGATGTGTCCAACAACAAGAGACAGATACTAGCTCAAAGGAGTATGTGGCAAATCCACGTCCATAGGAAATAAAAACAGAAGTCTACTTTCCCGGTGATTCAACTCATAGCGCTCATCTCAACCATGCTGCATATATATGGGCCACTATCAAGGTAAAAATGCTGGCTTAAGGATTATTACCCGACAAGCAATGTCTTCTCGAATAATGGCCCTAATCAAAGTGTTACAAAAGAACAATAGTTAAGACTTTACAAAATTTGTTACATTTAACAAAAGACAATTAATAAACATTACCTAAAACAATTATAATAACATGTTATAATAGAAATTATACCTATATTGTATTTGTCCTGTTACTTCTGTAGATTGTCCGCTTGGTACATCGTATCACATCACAAGTTATCTCTTTTCATCTGAAACGGAGGGTTACTAGCAAGAATGAGTACAATGTACTTAGCAAGCATATAATAAATCAATGAAATGCAAGCCTAACAATTTGTTATATCCATTCTCATTCATAGATCATTAATAAAAAAGATGCATATTTTCCAAAATATGTTAAGAAATCTATTTTCACTCATAAGTGAGACAGAGCCTCCTATAGGCTCCCCCGTAGTGTCCATCCAAGAGGCGTGATGTGAATTCACGGTTTGACCCCTACGCAGGTTTGTATCACTTTACCCATGATTACCCCGACCAATTTTTCATCACACTTTTTTTTTAGGTATGACTGATGGTCAAGATATCGGACTTTCTCCACTTACATATATTATATACATCCACATTTACGCACATATATATGCTCCTAGATGTACTTCATCAACACTTGATTGGGGATTTCATTACCCAACCCTCTCCTAACTTACTATAGGGAGTATATAATAACTTTCATGAGTACCAAACTCGGCCCATCTCAAACGAATTCATGATAGACACGGTTTCATACGGCACATATAACGAGTGAGAGGGGCGAGCCTTATATATTCATTGTCGTATGTAGAGAGAGAGCACAACCCACCCTAATTCGTCATCACATTCCATGAGCTCTCTCTACGCCCGAATATTCAACTATTATCCATTATCCATCATAATCATCGTGTCCATCCAGTTTAATTTAGAAAATAGTTTTTGATGCAAGTGTTTTGAAAATCATTTTGTTTATAAAAAATCCATGTATTATCTATATGACTTGCCTGTCCCTAGAAATGTCATTCTGGATCAGTCTATATACACGGATGTCCTTCAACATTAAGCTTTCTTCCCTGTAATTATAATATCTATTTTTAATATATTGGTATTTAGCAAAAATAAGAGATTACACATTATTTTATACACTAGTTCATCAACCCGTGCTCCCGAACTGGTTAACTTTAGATAAGCAATAGAAAACCCTGTTTAATGTATATTCACTAATAAATTTTTCTTTGTATAACTAACTTTTATTTGAGTTTGAAGTTACACGTGTATAGAGTTGACATTGGCATGTCTGAGAGGGATCATCATTGGCACAACTAATGATCTAACATTAGTTTGATTCTAATGCTTGGTGTCTCATTTTCCTTTTTTGTCCTAATATGGCTGACTCTGTGCAGTATACAGACATGTTGGATGTCCCTCTTTAGAAATTGAATTGTGCGGACAACAATATTAACATTTTAGCTTAGATGTTTGGTTTGTCATTCGCTGGTTTGTCATGTTTTGCTCACAAATAACTATCAACGACATACATATCAAAGTAGTCGGTAACATATCACCATACATATCGAATTATTTGATATGTATTTATTGCGCTATTGTAAAGGAGTCGGTAACATGACTGTGTTTCCATCCAGATCGGAGGTTGTGCCAATTCTTTCAAAATCATCTTGTTGATATAGATGATTTCTTAGGTTGGCCTCATGTTTTACGGTGTAGTTTTGTGCTATGTATGATTAATAGATGTGTAATCGACAATTATGAGATTGCTATATTAATCGAAGTAGTAGTAATGAAAAAATTTTCATGTAGAAGAAAGGAGCATTGGTAGATTACCTTGTTGATCTTGGCATCATCATTTTAGTTTCCGCTTTTGAAGGTCACGAGTGATATTGTTGTGCGTTGATAAGCACTGATGGTGTTTGCTCGTAGACCATATATATATGGAACTATTTGGATCCAATGTTCTAAACTTTTAGTTCGCAGTTAATGACTAAAACTTTAGACCACTTGTGTAGCGGTTTAACATTTCTATGAGTTGAGTCATGTTTATTGGTTGCATCTCTCACGATAGATACTTGTTTTTTGGATCGGTGTTGACCTGATGGTAAACCATGACATATATATTTTATTTTATTTGAAGAAGTGTAGATTTTAGGCTAAATTTTTATCTACTATATTGAGATAAATAGTCGGTATTGCATTGCAACAACAATTAAAATGTTGAAATTATTATATGAAATAATTTAATTGTTGTACAATACTATTATTTTATAAATTAGATTACCATTAGTGTCATGATATATTTTACTTAATATATAGTGAAATGATTTAAATAACAGTGGTAAATAATTTATTTGTCATAATAACTTATATTAGTCTTTGCATGTAGATATATAGATATTTTTATTTGTTTTTTATAACCACGAAGGTGGACAATTTAGATATAAATCAAAAAGTTTTACTTTTTTTACTTTTGTATATGACATATGTGGGTAGGATCTTTGAATTATCTTCATAAGAAAAATGCAGGTAATTTAGATATAGATTTAGTAGTTATTTTGTATACTTCATAATGGAAAAGGTGTATAATTTAGATGTAAAATTAGGGAGTCATTTGTTTTTTTTTAAAATGGCATATGTTCATACTTTTTCTTATAAAATATAATATATTACATAGTTTTATTAACAATAACGGTTAGAGTTTGCTACATGTAAGGCTAAAATTTCTAATTATTATGATAATTTTCCTTGCTCGTGCTTCTCATGTGAGTTAACATGATATAAGCTAGGCTAAAATTATATTGTCCATAAGATTGCAATGAATCATTGCATTTGTTTAATGGGCCATTGCAAGATGTATGCATGAGAACGCATAATTAATAATCAAAATCACCTAAAATTTAATTTAATAAATAGAAGGTTGAATTGGAAGGGCAAAAAGAGATGCATTTTGTTTTGTTACTTGCCTATGTAGCCGTGTGCCTCGTTCTATAGTCAAGATATTTCATTACTCTCAAATCTCAGCTTTGCTATGATTTGTAGGAAATATATTGCACACTGAAAATTAGTTGGTCACTAGTTAATTGATATTAATTACCTTTCTTGTCTACACGTGGGCAACACGTACTTGAAACAAAAATACTACCCTGCTCTGTGCTAGCATACCAGTACTTAAAACGCCGGTATGCCAGGTCAAAGGTCAAGTACACGCACTCTGTATCCCCTTCTCCAACAGCAACGCACTCACACATCTCCCACCTGCACTCGCATTCCAACTGCTATCTAACCATCTCCCCCTTCGATTTCCCTTCTGTGCGCAGGACTGCAGGGTGGGAGCCGGCGTACGTCGGCCTGCTCCACCACGGTGCCGTGCTTGGCGGCCGTGATGCCAAGGCAAGGCCAAGAAACTCCATGCGTGCTTCACCTAGTAACTGTGCGGTGACTCAGATGCCGGCACGGCAACAACCTCTCCAACTTGACTGCACCTTCCTTCTCAGTTACCTATTCTGCATCTAAAAGCTATGGCCTGAGTTGGTGCTAGATGTGGAAATTCTCATGTTAATATATTCTAGTTCATGTTCAACAGTATATTTTGCTACTAACAAAAGAATACTAGTTGTTCTTGAAATAGGCTAGCACAAATTTTTTGGCTAAAACATACTGATAGTCAGTGTATCTTTATTTTGTTGAGCTAGTACAGTCAAGAGATCTACCCCCTTGGGCCTTGGTAGGCGTTTCGTGCTCTGGTTAGAGGAAGATAAATTTTTTCTAGGCTGTGCGTGTGTGTGTGTGAAACTCACCTTAATCCCGATGAAGTTGAGCTCTAGACTTAAGTTCCCTCAACACTCACTCGATCCACCACACCATGAAGATCTTGACAGCTTCCAAGGTTCTTCTCGATATAGCCTTTTCCCTTGACTTCCACCCTAGCCAGCTCCCTCTCTCTCAACCCATGTCGGTCTCCCTGATTACTCAGGTGGCCATGATGTGCATGGTTGATGAATTTCTCAAGAATAGATTGTACAGAGGTATTTCTTGATAAGTCTCAACCTTAAGAGTGGAGGGAGTGAGAACTGGTTTACAACTTCGATGTGAGGAGAGGCTGTCACTCCCTTCACTTCTACTGAGTGCTTATACTACTACTCTCTCCCATCCCTGTTGTGTGGTGTTTTTTTTTTTTTTTTTTGACTGCTCAAGACTTAAACAGTGTGATTGCCTAGGTGCTGTCATTGGATTGGCTGGTCTCCTTCTAGAAGAGCATGGCTACAACCCCCATGTGCATTATACCAAGGATGAAACTGTAGCTATCTTAATGTAAAGAATAGTGTGTGCGTGTGGTAAATTGTGAAGCTAAATTGGCCTGAATTTTTATGTCAATCTGTATCAGTTATCCAGCCTGATGTAATTAGGAGAAACTTATTGCTTATTTAACCACGATTTATTTTCGGGTCCTTGCACCAACAAAGCATTTTTTCACGGCCCTTATTTTCTCTCATTGGCTATCGAGAGGAGAGAGAGGCCTCGCCTGGTGGGAATTCGTGCGACATAGGTAGACGCTTCATCCAACGCTAGCGTTTGTATTTTTCCACACGCTCTCCTCCACGCACGTTGGTGTGCATCTGATGTCACCTACCTTTGAGCTTAGATGACCTGTTCCCGTTGGAGGCGGCCTTATTAGGCCTTTGGATGCAGAAGTCGCACTACATTAAAGAGCACTTTCGGCGCTTGTTTTTTTTTTTTTTTTTTTTTTTAGTGAACACAAAAGCTACCAGCAATTGCTAATGGTTGCTTTATCCACTGTCATGCAGTTGCTTTAACCTCTTTTACTGGCCTTTTCTAGTAGATATGTGGTGTTGGTTTTTTATCAACACACACAAACGATACCAACAATTGCTAGTGGCATTATTCAGCATCAATCATGTAGTTGCTTTTGGCCTCTTTCCTGGCTTTTTGTCGGCACAAAAGTGCCATTTAGCTGTTAGCTTCTTGTCAATGCACAGAAAAGCTACCAGCAATAATTGCTAATGGTTCGATTATTCACCATTATATATGTAGTTACGTTGGGCCTTGTTTGCGCTAACTATATATTACTAGCTACTTCTTTAAACAATAATTCAGATGCTTATGCTGTGATGGATTTTAATTTGATAGTGCAATTTTCTTTTGATTCAGATTTGCCACATGCAAATTTTCAATTTGAGACTGGTTCAAGATGAGCCCAGGATTGTGCCAGGAGGCGCAGCAGCAACCTTGACTAGCATAACTATTCCTAAAAAAATGAAAAATACCACATGCGGTGTCCATCAGTGAAGTGCATGTTCCGAAGCCTTGTCACTTGTCAAGGCACATGTTCCGGGCCTCGCGTGGTGGGAATCGTGCGAGATAGGTAGACGCTAAGCCGAAGGCTCGACCCCGCTCCCCCGTTGTCGCTAGGCTCCGCCCGCCCGCCCCGGCGCCGGCGCCCCTCTCTCCCAATCCTCTTCTTCCCCGCTCCCTCCCCTCCACCTTCCTGTCACGGGCGCCTGGGCGCGCGATGGCGCGCCGCGGCCGCCAAGCCCGCCCGCCCGGTCCGGATCTGCCAGGCGGGGGCGTCGGCGTGGCTCTCCTGGGGAGCGGCCGCGGCCGGTTTCACGGTCGAGGGCCCCTGGGGCGTAGTGTGCCGAGACCCGACCCACCTCGCCATCGATGTGCGCCCGCGAATACGCCGGCGCTCCGCGGGGCTGTGCACGACGCCGCCGCCGCCGCTGCCGTACGGCTCGCGCCCGACGAGACGGCGGCCTGGCGGCGACGCGTGGGCTTCTGCGCTTGGGTGGCGACCCAGCGGTGGCGATGTCCCCGCGATGGAGCCGTTCTTCGTCGGGGGATTCGTCGCCGCCGGGCTAAATTTCGAGGCCGTGAGGGCCTCTCCCGGGTACACCACTTTGTCCCCCGCTCGCCAGCAGGTCGCGGTGGTGCGAGGGCCTTGATTTTCGCTCCGCCCGACGACGAGGGCGGCTGGTGGGCCGGAGGCGCGCCGGGCACCAATTCCATGCCCCGGTGGTCAGCCCTTCGTGGCGTGGGCTCGCTGGCGACATCGAAGTCGGGCCGTCGCAGGCGGTCTAGCTGCGGCGCCGAAGGTCGTGCGGCGCCATAGGGCACGGTGGTGGGGTGCCCGCCGATGCGCTCGTCGTTCCATGTCTGGGGCGCCAACCGCTGAAGCATGCCCGTGGTTGGAGGACCCGCCTCCCTCGCCCGCTCATCGGCCGCGATGCTCGCGGCGCCGTTCGTTGGGGCGGCTCGCCATCCTTCGCTGCAGCGCCTCGCTCTGCACGTTCCGTGGCAGGGCGCACTGTGGATGCGCACGGCTTCACGCGCTTCGTGAGGAGCTGGACGCCGCCCGTCTTGCCCAACATCGCCCCGCACCGCCGCGCGGCGCCCGTCCCGCTCGAGTTCGTCGAACGTTGCTTCAAGCGCCTCTCCAATGAGCATGTTCTGTGCGCTCGCACCTTTCCATCACGCCGCTACCTCGCCGCTGCGAGGCATCGCCGCGCCGGCCGCTCGTGCGGTGCCGTGGTCGGGGCGAGCACCGCCGCCCTCAAGGGCGTTTGGCGTGCCGCCCCGACGACGGCGCCCCCAAGGCCCTCCTCGCAGCCCGGTCGCGGCAGCATCGGTGTTCGGCACCCTCCGCCCCGCCACGCCCAGAGGTGGAGCCCTCGCCGCAGCTCGGGGCACCGGCAGCACCGTCGCCGCTATTGCCGCAAGGTGGGCCCCTGGCGGTGGCCGTATGGCCTCCCGCCTGGCGAGCTACTTCCCCGCTGCCGGAGGGTTGGGCCGCGTGATCCCGGATGTCGCATCTTGGTGCGCAACAAGCCGGAGATGGTGCCCAGCCGGAGCGGGCCGGGCGTGGGCATGGACCGGGTGGGCGGCGGTGCTCGCCCGAAGCTTGCCGTGGAGGGCGTCGCCGCCACGCCCTACCCTCCGGCCCTCCGCGCGCGGATTGGTGGGCCAATCTTGTGGCCATGGAGTTCGTGGCACTTTCATGGCCGCCACCGGAGGTGCCGCAGATCGGCGCCCCTGCCCACCGGGCGGCTGAGTTGGCCCGCAGCACCGGGCGGACGTCGTTTCTCCCCGCGGCTCTGGGGCTGCGGGGCGCGGCCGAGATGGATCGGTGGAGCTACCGCGGCGGCCGGAGCTCGCAGAGACGCGGGGGAGGCAGTGCGCCGCCGTCCGTGGGAGTCATGGCGCCCTCCCCTTGTGACCCCCACCGGCGACGTCTCACCCGCCGCTGCGCGCCATGCACCATCCTGTGCCGCCATCACCGCCTTTGTCGACTCTTTCAAGCTGCCGCTGAAATAACCGCTGATCGCGTCGCCGCCTCACCTCTGTGCCACGCGGGTTCCGGAAGACTGGATCCCAAGGCGTAGTGAACGCCTAGCAGCGAAGTCCGCCTTCCGAGATCCACAGCCGGAGAGGCGGGCTCGTCGCGTCCTGCTCAACAAGTGGGAGGGACGGCCGGATGGTGCGAGCTCAAGAACCCGGACACGGCTGCGACGAGGCTCCTCCGCCCACTTCGGGTGGTCTCGTCCCGCATCACAAGCACGAGGCGGTGCGGGTCCTCTTTCCCATGCGTCGCCCTCGCGTGGCCGCCCCACTCGGGGGAGGCAGTGACCGCTCTGTTTTAGTCGCTCATTGGTTTCCAGTTTAGCGCACCTCTACAGCGCCACTTTGTTTAAGCCGCCTTGCCTTTTGTGTGTGTTTTCGCCTAGCGGGCTCCCTGGCATCTTGTTATGGGAGTACGCTAGGATGTAAAAAAACATTCTCACTTCTCTTAAGGCAGAACGGGCAAGCGCCCAGGTTAAAAAAAAAAGATAGGTAGACGCTTCATCCAACGCTAGCGTTTGTATTTTTCCACACGCTCTCCTCCACGCACGTTGGTGTGCATCTGATGTCACCTACCTTTGAGCTTAGATGACCTGTTCCCGTTGGAGGCGGCCTTATTAGGCCTTTGGGTGCAGAAGTCGCACTACAGCGCTTGTTTTTTCTAGTGAACACAAAAGCTACCAGCAATTGCTAATGGTTGCTTTATCCACTGTCATGCAGTTGCTTTAACCTCTTTTACTGGCCTTTTCTAGTAGATATGTGGTGTTGGTTTTTATCAACACACACAAACGATACCAACAATTGCTAGTGGCGTTATTCAGCATCAATCATGTAGTTGCTTTTGGCCTCTTTCCTGGCTTTTTGTGGGCACAAAAGTGCCATTTAGCTGTTAGCTTCTTGTCAATGCACAGAAAAGCTACCAGCAATAATTGCTAATGGTTCAATTATTCACCATTACGTTGGGCCTTGTTTGCGCTAACTATATATTACTAGCTACTTCTTTAAACAATAATTCGGATGCTTATGCTGTGATGGATTTTAATTTGATAGTGCAATTTTCTTTTGATTCAGATTTGCCACATGCAAATTTTCAATTTGAGACTGGTTCAAGATGAGCCCAGGATTGTGCCAGGAGGCGCAGCAGCAACCTTGTCTAGCATAACTATTCCTAAAAAAATGAAAAACACCGCATGCAAATTTTCACTTGTCAAGGCACATGTTCCGAAGCCTCTCTAACATGCGTCTCCAGAGCTTTGGTGAATCTTCTCCAATTATTATGCAGCTTTATTCGAATTGTGTAATACTGGCGCACTGCGGCGAGCTGTGGCGGGCGACGGCGGCGAGCAAGGAGCGACGCGCACTGCCGTGGCGTCGGTGACGTTGCGGCTGTGTGCCTGTGCGAGACTGATAGAATTGAGAGTTTTGGTTGCTTTCGTCTGCTCGTGGTCTGGGATTGGGCCTGACAGGGGCCAACCCATGCGTGGGTCTCCAGCCCAGGCTTGCTTGCTTCTTCTCTTCTTCTTTTCTTCTTCCGACTAGAAAAGGCACCCGCCGCATAGGCCAGTATAAGACCATTTATTTAAGACTCTTTATTTAACAGCAGTTTCTAGTATTGAACTCTGATTGACCAAATTATTCAAGAATGGGAGCACGTAACAAAGATGCAGCAGAGTAATTAAGTATTATTTCAATTATTTAAATTTATAAACTAAGCTATGCGCACCTGGTTAGGTTTGGTGAATTTGTTGCACCAGGGTTCGTTGACTATGCTTTTTTGGCCCTATATTACTATAATTGATATATACATATATATCTTTTTTAGGATTGTAAAGCCGGTAAAATCACTTAATCGTTTTATTTTATGCGTGGTATGGGTAAGCTACCGTAAAAAATTTAAACCAATTTAAATAAGGAAACTAACTCTATTAGTTGTTTATAAAGAAAAAACTCTAGAGAAATCTAGGTCCACATTTATAGCAAAAAATACACTAGAACATGTGATGTTATGTGTTTACAGTGTAATGCTAGTTTTGTGAAGTTCAACAAACTTGGTTTGGCATTTTTGTGATTTTAATTTATTTTATTATAACCGGGACACAGGGGGACGATGTCCCCACCCGTATTTCATTAAGAAGAAGATCTTCTCACCAGGATCCCGGAAAACCCCGAACCCCGGCCCCATATACGACATGGAAGCCCAAATGCCCGTGAGATGGGTCGGGCTTCACACCATGCTTTGGCAGACGGGGGGGCCGGCGAGGAGATTTTTTTATGGGAAATCATGCGTCCGGAGGACTCGAACCCATGACGGTGGCCTCTCAACCGGGAGTGCTCACCAAGCGAGCTATGCTCAGTTAGTTCTTTACAAAATTTCAACCATTTTAGATAAATAATAAATTCGCAAGAAAATAGAAAACGTCGTCAGGCCGACCTAGTAAGGCTTAGGTCCGGCGATATACAGGCCCGAGCGGGAGGCAGGCCGGCCCATTTAAAAGGTCTAGATTGCGGGTTGATTTTCAACAAAGTACGAGGACTTTTTGCAAAAGGAAAAAGTCGCGTTCTCCCCCCAACTATCACGAAGTTCACTTTTTTCCTCCCTCAACTCCAAAACGAGGACAAATCACCTCCCTCAACTTTTCAAACCATGCATTTTACCTCCCTCAGGCGGTTTTGAAGGCGGTTTTGCTACAGTGCCCGTGGGTTTACAAGTACATGTTACTTTGTCTTTTTTTTTTTTTAAAAAATTAGGTTGAATCTTTGAAAAATCATAGTAAATCATAGAAAAAATCATAAAATGAAAAATCTATGTTAGACTCCACATGAGTATATCTACACAAGTGAATATATAATATGGTATACTTTAGTTCAACAAAATAATTATAGAAGTTGCGAGATATGAATTATTTCAATTAATTATATATTCACTGTGTAGAACTTTTGTAATAAAGCATATCATATTATATATATTCACTATGTAGATCTACTCATGTGGAGTCTAACAAAATTAGATTTTCTATTTTATGATTTTTCTGTGATTTACTATGATTTTTCAAATATTCAACCAAATAAATAAAAAACAAAAAGACAAAACCTTCGTAGCAAAAACTTTATACTAAAACATATTATATTATATATTTACTATGTAGATCTACTCATGTGGAGTCTAACAAAACTGGATTTTTTATTTTATGATTTTTCTATGATTTTTCAAAATTCTTAGGAATTTTAAAAAAAAAAAAAAAGACAAAGGCACATGTACTGTAGCAAATCCACGGTCACTGTAGCAAACCCGCGGTTACTGTAGCAACCCGCTTTTAAAACCATTTCGAGGAGGTAAAATGCATGGTTTGAAAAGTTGAGGGGAGGTGATTTGTGCGGTTTTTAAAGTTGAGGAAGGAAAAGTAAACTTACATTGCTAGTTGGGGAGGGAATGTGGACTTTTTCCTTTGCAAAACAACCTGACAGGAGGCCTAGACTGCGGCTCAAGTCGCCCTTAAAACAAATAGATTGCAGGTGACATTGATTTTTGAAATTAGCTAGCCAGACGTTCAGACTTGGTTGTCGCCTCTGAAAAACTTTGTCGTTACACATCTTCCACAATTCCCATGCCGCTATTATTATGGGAATTTTTTTTTTTCATGCACATCCGGTGAGAATTATGCGAGGTTGGGGCCACTAATTAGTATTTGTTACTTATGCAGGTTTCAAACTTAATCATTGAATTGAAAATTTGTTATTTTAATTACTACTTATAGCCGAATTGTGGGCACAAACTTTATAATTATTTTACTAAATTGCTAAACTTCACCAAAAGTGAAAGTGAATCTTTAGTGTAGCATACTATATTACTCTGTCTGTCCGTTCCGGAGTTCAAAAATTGTCCCGTAAAAAACGACGTTCTAGAGTACGCCAGGCTACTGCTAGGCAGCATCATTTCACGAAAAGCTGGTCAGCAGTCTTCAATCAAAAAAAGTAGGTACGGTGGAGTCTTAGATGACTGCACTCATCATCCTCTATTTCCATCCTCTATACATCCCGGTAATCAAGATTCTCTCCTATATATATTTCTTCCACACCCATCATCCTCTATATCTCATACTCTATACACAGCTAGTGGGGCCCACATGTCGTTTTTATCTTTTCTCTCCCCCCTCCCTGGTCACTCTCTCTCTCTCCTCCCTCCTCTCTCCCCCCTCCCGGCCACTCCCTCCCCTGCTTCCTCCCCGGTGGCGCCCCTTCCCCCGGCTTCCTCCTCGGCGGCGAGGCGGCTCAGTGGCGGCCGGACTCGGGCGAGCCGGCCCGCGCTTGTCGCGCCCAAGACGGAGGCGCGGCCTCGGCCGCGGGCCGGGCGGCGGCTTCGCCCGCGCCCGTGTGCGTGGTCGTGGCCCGCCCCCGCCGCCCGCGGCGACGGCGAGGACGCGAAGGGGTGCGGGGAGGGGCCGCGCGAGGCGCTCAAAGCCCGCGCTGGTGGGCGGCGGGCTCGGCCTCCGTCTGCCGTGAGGTCGCGGCCCTCCCCTACTTCCTCCCATGACCGTCCGCCGCCGCGCCGGGACGGCCCCGCCGAACCGCCGGGGCGGGAGAGGATACCCGCGGGTACAGAGGTAGGCTGCGGACGAGCTCGCCAAGCGGTGCTTCTTGCTGGCTTCTGCTGCTGCTCGAGCCATGGCGAGCGCCGGCCTCCCCCGCCCACCGGCCATGGTGGAAAGGGCCGGCGGGCGGAGTGCAGGCGCGTGGAGACGGGCGGAGCAGAGGCGCGTGGAGACGGGCGGAGCGAGGGCGCGGCCCCATGCGGGCGGGTAGCGGATTCCCGCTATCCCGCTATATTTGGTGGTAGCGAGGTGTGTCCGGACGTAGTCATGCTTTAGAGGACGCGGCGCTGCGCGTGTTTCTTCCTCGTGTCCGGGATAGCGGATGCTTTGTAGGACTCCGGTGCGGAGAGTCTTATATTGGGGTGCATGTTGGTTTTGTGGCTGTAGCAAACGGCATGACAGATGAGACCGTGTATCAGTAGGGGTATGCAGGTCATTGTTCACTAGTCTTGGCATGAGCACCAACGTCCATTATTTTGCGACGAAGGAGTACTATATATATGGTAAAAATCCTAGGTCTGCTATTGTGTAGAGATTTGATGCAGAGACAAGATAAAATGTAGTAGATTTATTCTGCTTTCAATCCGCTAGCAATGGCAAGGATGCCAATCATCGTCATTCTCCTATATTCGTCAAACTTTCCTAATTTTATCTAGACTTTTTTAAAAAATATCAATATTTGTATATACAAATAAATTATTATAAAAATATATTCAATGATCTATCTAGTGCTATGTACTATAATAAATCTTAATATTTTCATATGTGTATATATGAAAGTATGATATACTCTATATTTCTCTTAATGTTGTTTATGTACAATGGAAACATCTCACCAAGCTTATACAAACATGGCAGCCTAAGCAACACTAGTAAGTGACGATTCTTTAGGTACGAAATCCACCGAAATGTGAGCACCAACGTTGCCGCTGCCGCCATTCCACCACGTGCATCGGCAACGGTTTTAATAAGCGTGCAAAATGCCTCAAACAGTGTGGATATATCAACAGGCCTATGACGATTTTCTGATGGAAAGATCATGCAAAGTAATAATGAATGATCAAGCAAGCAATATAGGTAAGCATTGTAGACAAAAGAGCTAACGGGTTGGTAATCAGCATGAGGATCGGATTGCATTCGTAGTAAAAATAACTGATGCAGCAAGCAAGAACCAAAAGCACTGCAGACCCAAGAGTTAACGGGTCGGTCGGCACGAAGAATTCTCTTGAAAACACGGTCAGCGTGAAGATGGGATAGGATTCGTAGTACACCTAAATTTTGACAGAATGTCCCAGGATCAGATCAGAAAAGATTGAAAATGCGCCATATTTATATTTAAAATAAAAGGCTTCATCAGATATTAGTAAGACGTACCAGGAACGGAACACTGTGCTCTGCTACTAATTTTTTTTTCCTCTTTAACTCCACCGTCGCCCTTCGAGCATAATACGAATAACCCGTCCGCATCTGTGGCAAACATCATAATAACAGATTTTTTTTTAGCAAATGAAAAAAGTTATCGGCCTCTGCGACCGCACTTCTTACCATATTTCCAAATAATTTGCTGAAAAGGAATGGGAACAAAAGAAACTAAAGCAATTGTAAGTAAAGTCTAAGACTATTATTAATGCTGCATCTGACTCTTAGCAAAAAAATGTACAAACAACAACCTCAATTGCTCGACCTGCCAGTAGGGCCTTTGCATCATGACGCTGCAATAATGCCCAAAACCGCTGCCAGTATGTTTCCTTGGAGGTAGCCTGCATAAAAGAAGTAATTCGTTTCTTCTGAAAGCAAAAGCATTTCGTGAACACTCAACAATAGCCCAAAAAAGAAGAGGTGTTTAACTGTTTCATTGAGATTGTAAAACCAACATATTTTACTCCCATACCAAATTCTTTTTAGCTAAGCTATCCTTTGTTAGAATCACACGTCTTTGGAGAACCCTGGTACATAGATCCTACCGTAAAAATACCATGCCTATGTAAATCCCAGGAAAGAAGTCCTCCATATTGGAAAGCTGGATATTAGCAATTTAAGCTACTAGACTATGCCAAGCAGTCAGTTTATGCTCTAGTAAAGCTCTTCGAAAAGACACATTGAGCGGCACTTGCTTGGTTAACGACATGTGCCACCGTGACCTTGGGATAATTGACTATGTTAGGAAATTATCCTTTAAAAGGACTTAGAACTCACACAGTTGCCTCATAATAGCAGAATACCTCGCTCGCTTTTGTGAAAATTAATTTTTATATCAAAGAGTTGTTCAAAAACAATGAAAAGAAGTTTCATATTCTCAGCTTGCTCCAAATTTTGGTCCATGAAAGGCAAATGAAGTACAGAGTTCAAGGACTCGGTGACTTGGAAACATGCATGCACAGCTCATGGTAGAACCTTGGCCTTCACAACCTAAGACTAAGGTGAGATATCCACAACTTATGAGTCATGATGCAAACAAAGCCATGAAGATTTGTTTTTTTTTTTTTTAAGTGCCACCGGGGATGGGGGGATGGGGGGAGATTCCCCACCTGAATATATATTGATAAGAAATCAACAACCTCGTTTTTAGGGAAAAACGAGGCAAAAAACCCCTGTCGTCCAGTTAATTTTGAAAAACCGGACTAAAACCGTACAATGACCTCTGCCTAGAGGCAAGATTGTGGCAAACCCACTAATGAAACAACACAACAACAACTAGCTCTCCAAGCATTAGAGAGAGATGTGGCTAGCCACAGATACATCAAAAGAAAGAGGAAAACATAGCACACTCGAAAGAACTCTAGACAAAGCCGCAAGACGCCAACCGAACACCAATCCGCGCCCCGCCGAGCAAAGATACTCGCCGCTTTCACCCCGGCCATTGTGCCCACCACCACTCCTCGTAGCTACGCCGCTCCACGAGGGGTGGAATGGGGACTAAGAGTGATGGCGAACACGCAAGTGTAGGATCAACGGACACGACGACCTCCCTTGGCCCGATGGTGACATCCTCAAGCACATCCGGGCCCACGTACCACCATCCAACGCCGTGGGAGGAATCCGTGGGGGGGGGGATGGCGGCAGCGGTGGAAACACCACCCGACATTTAATATTCTCGCACCACCAAGGAGACCGCCGACGGAGCGTAGACGCCCGGCAAGGGACACTCATCGACGCCGGCGACGTCCAACAACCATGGCCGGACTTACTAAAGAGGGGCAACAACAACAAGGGAGAGCACACGAGGGGAGAACACAAGACCCGGTGACGAAGCTGGACTCTACTCTTCCACGATTGGCGCCCTCAAGAGGGTCACAAAGATCAACGACGCCGCCGCCACCGGCTCTAAATAACTAGAGCTAGGCTTTCGCCAGAGGAGATTGATGAGAACATTGGTCAAAAAGTTGGGAAATATCGACGCCTCCAAGGAGGTGAACGGGGCGCCAATGGCGTCGTCGCCAATCGCAAAGACATGTCTTGCACGGCTTTCGCCTAGGCTCCCAAACTCGACCATAGTTCGTCGATTTAGAGACTAGGAGACCAAACCTCGCAAACATACCCCAACGCCGGAAGGGGGCCAGCCACACGGCGGCGCAGGAGGAAGTCGGGGAAGAAGCCGAGGACGTGAGGGTAGTAGAGACGCCGCCCCACGCCGGCAAGCCCGCGCCAAACCGCACATGCTCACAGCCCCTCGAAGAAGAAGGAATCGGGCACGCGCCCCCGCCGCTAGCATGCTAGCGTCGAACTGCACGCCTCGCCTCCTTCACCGCTGCCATCATCCGCACCGCAATGGCGCAGACATCGTGGTGGGAGTCGGTGTGCCGCACGCCGGGCAGAGACCGGTGTCGCCGCCGGCAGCCCGAAGCTTAGGCCGCCATGCCCGACCGCCACCGCGCGGCGCCGGCTCCAAAGCGCGCCCAGATCCAGGGCGTGGAGGGCCGGCCACCGCAGAGGTGCGTGGAATCCCAAGCTGCCGCTGCCAAGGAAGGCGAGATCCACCGGGGGGCCCGATCCGCCCCAACGGGCGCACAGGCCGCCAGAGCTCGTGAGGAGAGGGGACTCAGCCCAAAGCACGCCGTCGGAGGTCCCTCCATGCCGGCGCTGGTGACCTCTTCCAACAGCTCGGAGAGGGGCGGATCCGGGCGTGGAACGCCGGATCCGGACCCGGGACGTGGATCCGGTGCCCCATGGCCTCTTCCACGCGGCCGGCCGGGTCCATGGTGCCGAGATGCAATGGGGTGGGGGAGACGTGGCTGCAGGGCGGAGGACGGAGGGAGCCCCGCCGCCGCCATCACGGAGGGCCGCGGGCCTCCCGGCGACCTCCCGGCGGCAAGGGGCGGGCGGAGGAGGGGAGGGTGCCGCGGCGGCGGGCGGCTCCGCCCCGTGCCGCCCGGGGGGAGCGGAGCCGGGGGATGCGGGGCCTTCGAGAGTAGATGACGGCCCACTTCCCATATGTTCAAGACTAAGGTGGTCGGCCCACTGCCCCGCGAAGATTCGTTTGTGGTTGGTCATTGAGTAACTTATTCTATGGGCACTTTGAGTTACCATAAAAACTATACTAATCTACAAGTAACTCTTCCTAAATTATAGTTCAGTCAATATTAGATAAGAAAGATGAGATTACCTCCATCGGAAAAGAAACAATAGGCTCTGGATTTTTTGATCCTTCAGGAAGCAATACCTGCAGCATTAAAAAGGTTAGAGGTGATTCTGCTAGAGATGTGAATATATACCCAAGAAAACGCCTCCCAACAAGTCTGGTCTACTTTCTCAAGAATTTCATTTGATGTTTAACTATTTCTCAGGTAAAAGAGCTGAACAAGACTGAGGGGAGGTGAATTGAAGGATGATGCCACACTTTGCGAAACTCGTATAAAATTGGATGGCACTTGTCAACATGATCCTTCAAATGATTAATCAAATAGGATGATGCCACACTTACCACAGTAGTAAAGTCGTTAACCACAGTATCGAGCAGATCAGGTACTCCAAAAGTAAGGTTGATGTAGCGCCGGCCATCTTCCGACTGAGCGAGAGAATCTTTCGGCAAACCATAGGCAACGGTGAACATGCAGTCCCAACCATATCTTGGCCCTTGCCTCAAATTAAGATAAAGCCGATCCTTATTTGATGACAGCAATTCACGGGCAGTTTGCCAAATCCTGGGACACTCAGGGCTAGCAAGAAAGTTCTGAATGAGCGAGTGATGTAACCGCGAAGCATTTAACTGATGAATTGACCTGCTAACTGCTAACCAGCTAGGAATTAATGAAGAGAGAGGATGGAACAATAAGATTGTTCAACCGTACCTTGCAAAGAATAGTTCGTTCTTGTCAAAAAAACAAAAGATTCGTTTGTACCAAGCACTCTCTTGTGTCATTTTATACTGATCGGTGACTTTTATGTGTCCCTGGAGAGGAATATCCACCTTGCGTTCAAGCTTCTCAAAAACAACAAACGGACGGTTCTCGTACTGCAAAGAGATGGGTGAAAATGTGCCGGGCTCCTGGTCAGGATATGCCGTATTTCACTTCAGTACCAGCTCTGCTTGCAGGATGAACCGGTGTGGAGGTGGAGTACTCGATCCTGGCGTTGCTTGGCATCTTGATGTAGGTGACCTGCTCCCCGACATGGTAGGGTGAGATAAGCACCGCATTGTCATGGTAGTAAACCAGCTGAGATGCTGATGACGGACTAACAGCCTTTGCCGGATATGGGTCCAGAACATCTGTCAGCACGTATACCACTTGGAGAGTGGTTGTCTCGCCAGGTTTCAGATGAGTGCTGAGCACAACAGAGTAGAGGCGAACGCCATTCTTGGTCTCGGGGAGATGCGAAGCTTGGACGACACTGAGGGGTTCAACCTCGGACTCGGATACCTTGTTGCTGCTATGCTTTCCCTCCACTCTAGTGGCCTTGACAATAGCAAGATGTTCAACCTGCCAGGGCGTGAACGCGAGAAGAACTTCATATGCATGAGAGGCGGCGGCGGCATCATTGTCGACATCCAAGGTTAGGATCACTCTGGCAATGGGGCCAGTGAGGTGGATCTGCAGAGCAATATTTATAGTTGAAGCTGTGTCAAATCTTGTTGTGCTAGTACTCCTACGCTACGAAGCCTAGTAGGACTCGAATTGGCAAAAGCAGCAATCGACGTCCCAAAACTAGGCCTGTCACTGGGGAAGGTATGGACATACCCACTCTTGTTCATGTCCAAAGCCAATTATATATTATCCAATGCTCATCCTCCCCATTTCCACCCATATCCAATGGATAATTAATTTTGTACTGGATACTATGTATATCTGATGGATAAATAGTTTAATCCCCACACCCTACCCTCCCCATTTCTAATGGATAATTATTTTTTTACCCATACCCTCCCCATTTAACATGGGTGTGGATTTGGATATGAATTATGAATATCCACCAACAGCCCTACCCAAAACTAGAGCTGCTTCTTCAATTCCCACAATCCAAGTGAACCGGATCACTATAGAGTATACGTACTGGAATTTCGACTGTTAAGTCAACCACAAATAAATTCGAAATCAAAAGCAATAATTCATATTTGCAATAATTCATATTTTTTTTTGGTAGTAATAGTAATATAATAAATAAAAGGGTCACAAAGCAACTAGCCTGCTGGATCTGAGGAAGGGAAGAAGATAAACATACCACTCTCTCGGCGTAGACTACCCGGATGCCGTCCTCCGGTTCCGGTGGCGAGGAAGATGAGGAGACGGCAGAGAGGACCAAGAGGAAGACGATGATGGGTGCCATCACGCCAGCAGTTGGCTGTTCTCCCCTGCCTTGCCGGCCGGCCGGCCACCGGGACAGTTGCTGAAGAGAGACCGCTGGAGGAGATAGTGCGTTCCCTTTTTTTTTTCAGGGAAGAGTAGTGCGCTCGTGACTCATTGCTGGGCCCAGTTTTGGTAGAGGAAAGTGACCTTTAGTGATTCTTTTATGATATATTAATAAATGAATTCTGTAATAAGTGAGTTGTCAAAAAAAAAAAAAATTCTGTAATAAGTGAATCGGACATTTCGCCCAAAGCAACTTATAAAGCATCTTCAAAAGTTATTTCAAAACTCATTCTCCAAACCATTATTTGGAGATTTATTTGAATAAAATTTGTTTTTAAATCCTTTGACTCTCAATAGCATTTTATCTCGTGCACAATACTCCAGTGAGTCAACCTCACTGTCAATCTTTGTCTAGGGAGAAATTCGGAATATATTTTGATATCCAATTAGAGTTGTTAGGGAGTATTTTTTTTTTTTTAACCAAAATTTCTATTCCTAACAATTAGAGAGCATATAGAGAGTCTCTTAGAGTTTTTTTTTTTTTTTTGAATTTTAGGGCGGAGCCCCGTCTATTAGCAAGAAACCAACAGACAAGTATGCAGTTATTACAGTTTTGGATGGCCTGCCTTGCCATCGTAGCACCCTGCTACATCACTTGACTGATACCACAGCCAGCTAAGAAAATAGCAAACCTATCTAGACTAGCCAACATTGGCTTAAAGACATCGACCCAAGTCTGAAAGCATGTGAAAAGGACTCAAACTCAAAAGCAGGCCTGAAGACCTGAAGAAGTTCAACGCTACCACTCGAGCAGTAATTGACTGGCACTCCTCATATTGCTAACACCTGAGCAGCGCCTGACTGAAACTTCTCACTCATCAGCACCTGGACATTGTTGGCTTGAGGGACACTCGCATCTTGTTTGCTGGGCATTCCATTCATCACCTCGTCCACAGCATCTTGGTTGTGTTCAGACGACATCTCCTGATCTCTGCCAGTGATCATCAGTGCCTGTTTTTCTTTGCACCTTTCCATCCACATCAGTCCTGTGTCCCCATCAGCAATGACTAAGGCAGCCAAAGAGTCTCTTAGAGTTGCTCTCCAGTTTGTGCTGATGCCTTGGGGCCTGGAATTTTCGGTCAGTCTCCCCGAGTCTGGCTAGTTTTTTATCTGATTTGTGTTCCGTCTTTTTGCGTTGGTTTTTCACTGATCCAAGGCACCTTTCCCAATACTCTTTTCACCAGTTGACTTAGGTATTTTAAACCGGGAACTTGCTTCTTCTCTATAGAAGTTGAGTGCCCATTTTCGGATCTTCGGTGATGTGCGGAGTGCTTCTCATTTGGGTGTGTCGTGTCCCGTTGTGTTCTTAGGGAACATCCAACCACTAGTTGGCTCGAGGGCACCATGTTGGTTGCGCGTCTTGTTTTTGGCAGTGATTTTGGGACATTGGTTGAAAGTTTCAAGAAGAAATTTTACGGCTCCCATTCAACACCCTCGAGGTTGATGTTTGGTCCTTCAAAATGCAAACTTAGCGGGTTATTTTGAATTATCTCTCGTAATGGCTGACAAAGGGTAATTTATTTAAAGTTATATTTTATAATAGCAGAGATGGATAATTTAGATACAACATTAGTGTGGTAATTTTTATAATCAAAATATATGCTATATCTATTATTGGCGATGGTGATTAGAGACTAGCAAATTAAAGGTTTTTAATTAACCGCTATGAGAATTTTTAGGATTTACCTTTTTTTCTAGAGCTTTTGATGAGAATGAACACAAAATTAGGGCCACTAATGAATATTTATAATTTATGCAAGTTTTAAACTTAATCACCAAATTTAAGATTTATTATGTTGATTAGTGCGTGTAACGACCGAATTGCAGGCACAAACTTTACAGTTATTTATCAAATTCCTAAATAAATTATACCAAAGTGAAAGTGAAATCCTTTGTGCGGCACACTATGTCGTAAAAATCCTATGTCTGCCGTTGTGTTGCATGGGAGGTTTGATGTAGAGACAAGACACAAAGGTAATAGATTCAGTCTGCTTTCAATCTAGCAATGCCAAGGATCGATTCCGTCATCGACATAGGTAATATATGAGATTATGATACATATACTCTGCGGTTTTTATGTGTGCAAAATACCTCAAACAGTGTAGATATGTGAACAGGCCTACGACGATTTTCTGATGGAAAGATCATGTAAAGTAAGAATGAATGACCCGGCAAGCAATACAGACAAGCACTGCCGACAAAACAGTTAGCGGCCGGTCGGTCAGCTTGGAGATCAGATTGGATTCGTAGTACACCTAAAGTTCACAGAATTAATGTTCCACGGATCAGAACAGATAGAAAATGCGACGTATTTATATTTAAAATAAAAAGGCTTCAGATATATATATATTAGTAAGCAAGACGTACCTGGAGCGGAACATTGTGCTCTGCTGCTAATTTTTTCTTCTTTAGCACCACCGTCCACCTTCTAGCAACATAGGAATAACTCGTCTCCTTCTGTGGCAAACATCATAATCACAGTTTTTTTTTTAGCAAATGAAAAATGTTTTCGGCCCTCTGCGACCCCACACAGTCAAGTTCTTACCATATTACAGCAATATGCATCAATCGATGCATAAGCTGTGATATTAATATATTCTCTTTCCTAAAAGAACGTTCTTACCATATTTGCTGAAAAGGGAATGGGTACTAAAGTAAATTAAATCAATCATAAGCAAGAGTGTCTATGACTATTATTACTACTCCATCTGTTGTAAGAAAAAATGTCCAAAACAACAACCTCGATTGCTCGACCCGCCAGTCGGTCCATTGCATCATCACGCTGCAAGAATGCCCAAAACCGCTGCCAGAACGTTTTCCTGGAGATAGCCTGCATACCAAAAGTAATTCATTTCTTCTGAAAAAAACCAAATTTTTTTCGTGTACATAAATACGCACACCTTATGAGTCATGGTACAAACAAAGCCATGAAAGCAAACATAGATGATTCCATTGTGGTTCGCCATAGAGTAACTAAATTATATTATTGTTCAGTCAATGTTAGGAAAGAAATATGAGATTACCTCCATCGGAAAAGGAACAATAGGCTCTGGATTTTTTGATCCTTCAGGAAGTACTACCTGCGACATTAAAAAGGTTAGAGAGATTCTGCTAGATGTGAATACCCAAGAAAAAGAGCTCCACTGTCCAAGGAACATGATGGCAGTCAACACAGAGAAAATAAATACAAATTGAACAAGACTGAGGGGAGGTGAGTTTGAAGGATGATGCGCGCCACACTTGGTGAAACTCATATCAAATTGGACGACACTCTGCAACATTATCCTTTAAATAGTTAAATAGGATGATACCACACTTACCTTAGTAGTAAAATCGTTAACCACATTATCGAGCAGAGGTACTCCAAAAGGAGCAAAAGTAAGGTTGATGTAGCGCCGGCCATCTTCCGACTGAAAGAGAAAATCTTCCAATGGCAAACCATAGTCGACGGTGAACGTGCAATGCCAATCATATCTTGACCCTTGCTTCAATTGAAAATCCTTATTTGATGACAGCAATGTATGGGCAGTTGGCCAATTCCTGTGACAGTCAGGCCTAACAAGAATGTTCTGAATGAGAGCGAGTGATTCAATTCGTGCAGCTTCGAATGCATGAAAGGATCCTGACATCCACAGATAGAAACATGACCTATATGATAATTCAACATGAAATGTGCTACATATATACCCAGAAGCAAAAGAAATTTTACGGGTGCAAAGTGCATTTTTAGACCCTGATGGGAAGAATTTAAGCTGAAGGGAGGATGGGAAGAAATTAAGCTTGTTGCAGCTAACCTTGAAAAGATTCGTTTGTACCAAGCATCAACATGTCTCATTTTATACCACTCGGTGACTTTTACGGGTCCGTAACGAGGAATATCCACCTTGCATTCAAGCTTCTCATAAACAAGAAATGGACGGTTCTCGTAGTGCAAATGGATGGGCAAAAATGTGACGGGCATCTGGTTGTAATATGGGCCGTAAGTCACTTCAGCACCATCCCGGATTGTAGGATCCACCACTGTGATGGTATCAACCATATCGCTTGGCATCTTGATGTAGGTGACCTGCTTCAGGACATGGTAGGGTGAGATAAGCACCGCACTGTCAAAGTAGTAAACCAGCTGAGACGCTGACGACGGACTAACAGCCCATGCCGGATACGGGTCCAGAACATCTGTCAGCACGTACACCACTTCCAGAGTGGTTGTGTCGCCAGGTTTCAGATGAGTGCTGAGCAGAACGGAGTAGAGGCGAGCGCCATTCTTGGTCTCGGGGAGATCGGAAGCTTGGACACGGAGGGGTTCGTATGACTTCTTGCTATGCCTTCCCTCCACTCTTGTGGCCTTGACAATAGCGAGATGTTCAACCTCCCAGGGCTTGAACGCAAGAAGAACTTCAGGTGCATGAGAGGCGGCGGTGGCAGCGTTCTCGACCTCCAACGTTAGGATCACTCTAGCAATGGGACCAGTGAGGCGGATCTGCAACCAATATATATAGTTGAAGCTGTCAAATCTTGTTGTTTGGTGCCTTGAGAGCTAGGGGAGGTGTATGAAATCCAAGTACTCCGATCCAACGTAGCTAGTAGGGGCGTAGGGCTCGATTTGTCAAAAGCAGCAATCGACCACCCAAAACTAAATAGTGCTTCTTGTCAGATGAACGCCGCTGTAGCGACCGCCGGCTATATTGGGATTTCGATTGGTAAGTGAAACCACAGATAAATTCGAAATCGAAAGCTTGTAATCATTCCTCTTCTTTCACAACAGAAGAATTCACATTTTTTAGTGAATAATCTAATAAATAAAAGGGTCCCCACAAAGCAACCAGCCGGCTGGATCTGTGGAAAGAAAGATCAGGAAAACAATTCACAGACAAGAGCGAGAGTGCGAGCGAACGGTGGTGTGGTGAAGTTTTCATACGGGTGGTGTGGCAGAGTTAGTATTTACATACATACATGTACACACGAGAAGAGAAACATACCACTCTCTCGGCGTAGACGACCCGGATGCCGTCCTCTGCTTCTGGTGGCAAGGAAGATGAGGAGACGGCAGAGAGGACCAAGAGGAAGACGATGATGGGGATGGGGGGTGCCATCACGCCAGCAGTTGGCTGTTCTCCCCTACCTCGCCGGCCAGCGACCTGGATAGTTGGTGAAGAGAGACCGCTGGGTAGGTGCGTTCGTGACTCACTGCTGGGCCCAGTTTTGGTAGAGGAAAGTGACCTTTACTGATTCTTTTATGATGAATAAATTCTACAAAATAACTGAATCGGATATTTATTAGGCTCCAAGCATTCTTGGTTAAAGTATTTAATGGTTAAAGTACATATGAGGAAATCACTTTTATGAAATCATTCTTCGTTGCAAACTGCCATTTAGGGCATTCACAATACAGACTTTTATCATAGAGTCTAATCCTATTTATTATCTCGAAAATATCGTAGACTTAGAGTCTAAATAAGACTTAGAGTCTTGGTTTTTCTCCTTTTTCTCTTCCATAAATATCTTTGTCACATTAGCAAAATACAATAAATAGAAAGATAATAAATAAATTTGGACTGTATGATAGAGTTTGCATTGTAAGTGCCCCCAGCAGAGCTCATCTTGGAATCAATTTGGAAGCTGCGACAATGGTGGGCGGATTTGGTGATATATAGCTATCGTGCTCATGACTAACTCGAGAAAGACACATGTTTGGTTTAAGTATTTAATGGTGTCCCTCAGAGCACGAACCTGATGATAGTCTGAACAGATAGATATAAGCATGGGCAACATGTCGCTATGTATGTTTTATGAGTTATGACATATGTCTTATAATGTCGCCAATAAATTTTGCTCTTGTAAGCTAACTATTCCTAATGGATGGACAAGCGGTGACAAACAGAGTGCCATAAGAGGACCTCTAGCTGAATCATTTTTTAAAACAAATGACAGAATCTTTAAACCCACCTTTATTCTACTTTTCAATACCATGTTTGGAACGTGGGAATTTTACACCTTCCTATGTTTTTCTATAAAAAGAACTGATTTCTAAGAAATTTCTGTAATATTCATGTGAGATTTCTGCGTTCTAAACAAGCCCAAAGGCAAAGTAAAAAAAATCCATTACTCATCTACCATTCTTTCGCTTGTGCTACACCGCCTCTGTGAGACGTGCGAGACACCATGCAGCCTCATGTGGCGTGGGCGCCACGTCACCAGGTTGTCCCACCCGCGGTGTCGTGAGCTCTGGTAGCTCTTGCACCGGTGAAAACTGTGGCGAATCCATCGTCCGCTGAGCAGCCATCACGGAGAACAGGAATCCACCAACGATTCGTCCACTTTTTTGAGAAGCAGCCGCTGGAGCAGTCGACCACCCAGACGCTAGTTTGCTGAGGGGCTCACGACGAGTAAGGTAGCGAGCTCCTCTAACATTGGGTCTACCCACGCAAGAGGCCCCTCACACGCGCATAGCTCCACCGCCGGGCTCGGAGAAGGGGCGTCCAACAATAGCAGTAGAGGTTGCAGCCTTGTCGTCGTGATTCTGTCGGCTTGCTCAAAGCTTGCGTCCTTTCGCCGGTTTTCTCCGAAGTCGCCACTTTCCTTGTCGGGTTAAAGCTGGTGTCTCCCGTGGGGTATCTATTCATTACTTTTATAGCTGTATACCAAAATGATCACCGGTGAGGCCACGTCGTCCCTTCCCCTCACAAAAGTCACTGTTTCGTCCACAGTACTGCAACAGTAGCGGATCATGCAAACAATACATACCGGACATGAACAGCACAAACCCGTTAGTGAACAGTACACACCCGTTACAAAACCCAGCAGTGAACGGTATGTGCCTGCACCCGCTATGAACAGGGCCTACCTGTTAGCCATCTTTAGTAATCACTAGAAAAGGTCGCGGCGTTGCCGCTTATGGACAATGGATGTGCTGTTGTATTATAGATGGTCTTTTTTTTTTCGATGGAAACTATCACGGCGCACTCAAATAAGATTACATCATTTACAATACATTAAGGAATAAAATCAGGGGTTCATCAATCCAAATACAATTTGTATTATAGATGGTCTTTGTTTTGTGTTACTAGCGAACAGAGACATTGATGGTAGTTAGTTGAAGCTGATGGTAAATTTAGCGAAAGATAAACTTTGCATAATCAAAACCATTGTCTGAGCTATTGCTTTGTGTATAATAAAAGGCAAGATAAGGTCACCAAGAGTAGCCAAGAGCAGGTTTGTACTTGTTACTGGATGCATCTTAAGATGGACTTGGCAAATTCATTGTTCATTATTTGATCATTGAATCAAGTACATGTTGAGGACACTTTAAAGGTATGATTATACATATAACACTGGTTTATTCAATTTGTGGACAGAGAGAACTCATTGGACCAACGCCACCGTGTCATGGTCTTGAAGAATATATGCAGGAACTATTTCTCATCTATAAAACAATTAACTCAAATTGAAGACAGGAACCTAATAGCATTCTCATGGTGATTTAAATAGCAATAAAAGTTTTTTTTTTTTTTTTTTTTTTTTTTTTTTTTGCAAATCTACCGTACAACCTCAAGCCGGAGACACCTCTAAAACTTTTTTTAAAAAGCAGGCATTGCATTTAGTATTTGCAATAGCGGTACTCTTCATGGTCCTATATTACGTACAAAAACAGGGGGCATTTAGAAAAGCAGGAAACTTTTCAGGGATTCACAATTGTTGGTATGGTTTTCCTTTTATCTCATTTGGATGATTCAGGGTTATGAATTAACTTAGTTTAGCGGGTGAAGTGCTTCAGTAATCTTGTGAACATTTTTTCTACAACTTGAAAAGCAAAACAAAAGCACTCTGCTGAGAAATGCAGTTCCACTCTGTATACAAAAATAACATGTAAGCTTTAGCTTCAGTGAAAAGCTATATGGCTATACCGGAAAAGATTTTTCTCCTAGTTCAAAGTCTAAATGATCAATCGATTCCTCGTTGAGGTCTACAGTACCTTGTGCTGTCACATCCTGCCTGTGACGCATTTTATCACTACAAGAAATTTGGCCTTCTATGACAAATTACATATGACAAAGTACTTTTTATCACAAAAATAATGCAGTTATGACAATTTTTCAATGGATGACAAGCGTTTGTGACTAAAATATGTTTTAGTCATAAACAACTATCACATTGTGCTCTTCCCACCCTTTGTGACAATAGATCACGACAAAAGTGATTGAATGTGATTGTCATCAATTAAAAATCATATTAAAAAAACACCTTGTCACAACCATGTGGATGCAACTATGTCCAACTTGGATTGGCGGGAACTACTAATATATATAATATGTGAATGTATATAATCTTTGGAAGGAAATTCAAATCTCCATTTTCAACATTTAGTGTTAAAAAATGTTCAAAAGGCTTTTCCAAACTTGTGTGGCTTTAAAAAATAGATTTGAGCTTCAAATAAATTTAGAAAAAAATGAAAGCTAATATCTGTGTGTCTCGCGGGTCATTTCTGGTGGGCAGCTTGCAGCCCCACTCCAACGCCACCTCCTTCCATTGTTCCTAAAAAAAGTAATGAAAACATTGAAAACAAAAAAAAAAAAAAAAAGAAACCACGTGGGGCGCTTGAACAATTTTTTTTTTTTTTGTTGAAAAAACCTACAGAAGACAGAAGGGGCATCCATATGGATATCCATCCAATATGATATCCATACCTACACAAATGATCGTATCTTATAGTTATGTCACGTTGCAGTAAAGGAAAACTAAAAAGGATTTCGGGCCTCATCGCGCGCGCATTTGGGCGGCAGAATGGAAAATTTCGGGCCTCATCGCGCGCGCTTTGGCAGCTTGGCCCAGTTAATTGTGACCCCGTATAAAAGCCAACCTGTTAGGGTTTGGCCTTTCTATCCCCAAACCACTTCACCGCCGCCGCAATATCCAAATCCCCTGCACACACTGTCCCGTGGAGTCCTTGCGCCGTCGCTCCTGCGGCCGCTGCGTCCAGCCGTGCCCTTCGCTCCTGCGGCCGCTGTACCCGTCACTCTTGCGGCCGCTGCGTCCTGTGGAGCCGTGCCCTTCCCTCTTGCGGCCGCCGCCGTCAAGGCAGTGGTTGCCGGTGTCGCTGGTTCCCCCGTTCTCCATCCAGGTCGAGCTCCTCTCTACCTCTGCTGTCTACTCCAGAATCCAGAGTGAGACGTCTGCATCTGTGGCACAATCAAGTTAAGTAAGTTTCATCTTCCATGTACTCGTATTGATTTATACTCCAGCATGTACATACTGTGCAATGCGTACTAGTTCCATTTTTTCTTTAGAAATCAACTCATATATTGGATTATTGTCTACAATGTGCGTACTAGTAGGCTAGTGTTGATTTTTCTCTCTAGAAATAAATACGATGTGCTCTTGTAAACGATAGAGTTTTTTAGTTTTTTTTTTTTCAGAAAAAAGTTTAGATCTAGCAGTCTAGCACTTAGGTTCTTGATTCTGAAAGTTTGAATATGAAGCAAGTACACAGTTATATGATTTTTGTCACCTATTGTTCTGTGGCAATGGCTTAGTTCTGTACTATACGCATGTACACGAATGTTCTTGTTCCCTGTGCGTCTGTGCAGTACTGATAATTCATAGCTTGTGCTATTCTGTTTGTAGGATGTCTTCAGCTGCATCTATTTTCGTTCCTTCCGTAAGCCACAGAACTACTGGTGAGGTTAAATCGTGCAGCAAGGCACCGCCTGAGGACAAAGAGAACTGCAAGAAAGCTGTTGAGGACTCAAACTGTGATAGTTTTTTTCTATCCAACATTTTAATACTTGTGCACATGTGAATCTGAAATTACTCAAGTACATATGGTTACTTTTGGATCACCAAGGACTAATTGTTAGTCAACTAGTTGCTATTGTTAGGTGACTAATGTCTAGTCCTGTGCTGTTTGGATACATGGACTAGTAGCTATTAGTCCACATCAGCTCCCTCTTTGCCAACTAGTGAACGAGTTGTTAGTTCAGGTATGGACTAAAAATTACTTCACCCATTAGTTCACTTGTTTGGATGGCTTAAGACTAAACTTCTAGTGATTATAGTCCTGGTACCCAAACATCTACAATTACTTTTATGTATATACAATCTGTACTCTGCTGGCTTATTTCTTTATTGATATGGCAGTGAAGGCTGTTAATTTTTGTACTGTTCTGGCAGCTTCACGTTCTAAATCTTGACAAAAGAAAAGCAGTGGTCTAGAGCGCATGATGGCTCCAATTATCTACCAGAATGGTATGTATGTTTAAAACTGACACTAGGGTCCATGATGATCTGTTTTGGGCCTGCTGCACTTTCTTTGCTATGCTGTGGAATCTTCCTTGGTCAATTCTATCACAAGTTCTTTTATGGTCTGGAATTATTGTTGGTGTATCAGTCTAAGTGTGCTTCTAAGTTTTATTGAACTAAATGTTATATTGGTATGAGAAATTAGGCCTTTTGTATAGTTGTGAAATATAACTTCATCACCTCTTTCTGTTATGTGCTATCCTAGTAAACTACATGTTTGAAGCTAACAAGTGATAGAATTGACTGTTCTATGGCTAATTGAAAATGGCTGAAACATGTTGATTAAGAATGTGTTGTATGGACCTTGGTCATATCTTTTATGAAATTTCATTGTAAGAGAACGTTTTTATGCAACTCATTAGTCTATCTTGTATCCAGGCTGGATGCTGGAGTCCACCAATGGGTTCAACTTCACCTACCAAGAGACCATCAAGATCAAGTCTGGTGGCTTCATCCATCTTATTGCAGCAGGACTGGTTTGAGTGAATAAATTAGAGTTGATGTATGCAAATGTATGGTTGTTGGTGAATTTAGGACCTGTGAACATACTGTTGTCTACCTTGTATATTATAGAATGATAATATGTGTGAAATTATTTTAATTATGAAGGTTGACTCTATTATAAATGGGCTTGATATCAGAAGTGCACCAAAAAGGCCGAGCAATATGGGCTAAGCCCAATTTATAGTGTAAAAAACTATCTCATTCTTTGTGTCAAATTTATTTGTATGACAATATTTGTCATACTACATCTACATGTGCCACGTCGTATGCCATGTCATGTGCCACGTCAACGTATGGACACTTGTCATCATCCCATTTAATATGTTATGACAAATATAATGACAAATAGCGTAGTCATAATATATAGTGACAAATGTGCAATGGTCACTAAGATTAGTGACAATTGGATCAGTTAGTCACGGAAGGGGTTTTATGACCCACCTTCCGTGACAACCGCTATATAGTCATAGAAAGGGGTACAATGACACAAAAAAGTTGTAATTGTCACAATCAATTAGTCACGTAAGACCTAAACTCTTGTAGTGTATCGAACAGATTGTGGACATGTAGTCTGTACTTACCTCCCACGCATTTTATCAAACAAAATGTGGTGCTCGGCTAGATGATTTGGAAGAGCACAGCATTACTGCGCCGACTAAGAAGCAGCAACACAACGTTAACCCACGGTTGGATTTTCCTGCCGTTGCCACTGCAGCCTCCCATGAGCTTGGTCGGGTCCGGGGCCACCGTGCGGGAGCCGGCGCGCCTGGCGCGGTGCCCGGTGGAGCCCGGCTGCGTGCAGAATCGGCTCGCCGGTGGCCGGCTGCGCCAACGAACTCGAAGCCGGTGGGCGTGCATGGGTTAGGGCGACCAGCGGCGCCGCCGCACCAATGTCTTGGGGGAGCCACCGCCGAAGGCCGATCCTGCCTCGTCAACTGCTGCGCGGTCGGGTGGCGGCGCCGACTTCGCCCGATCCACCGCAATTTAGCCCGTAGCGCGGCAAGCGGACGGCGGAGTGGAGAGCATGGGCGGCGGAGCAAACGGAGGGCGATGGAGGCGAGGTGGCCAAGGCCTGGGACGGACAAGCTGAAAGTTCCCGCGCTCGGGTTGGCAAAGCGAGGCAGGATCCAAACCGATTCCCAATCGAACGGACAGCATCGCGAGTTAGCAAGATCAGATGGCCAGCGGGGTAACGGGCGGCGTGGCCTATCCGTTAGCCGCTTTTGTGCAGAAATCGTAGGGAGAAAGATTTCCTTCCATGTACAACTTTTGCTGCTCGTGCGAGAGCAGGGGTAACCTGCTAGTATACAATCAATGAACTGCCTTTCTAATTGGGCCCTCATGCTCACGGGCTGGGCTGCACCTCATGCACCATCCTGCCTGAACTTTCGGCCGTCCGTTTGATGCATTTGCTCCAAGATTCTCCCAAGCTTGAGCGGAGGATGTTGACCCACTGTCACGATCCTTCACTACCAATCTCGATTACAAGAGTAACTGATACAGTGTCTGGAGAATCAGATGGAGTTTAGACAGGGGATAGCAAGGATCAGAGGCAGGGAAGCAAGAACAGCAAGAGGAAGGGTTCTTGGATGGAAGGTAGGAGACGACGGGTTCAAGTTCAGGTTCTGTTCGCTGCCTTCCCTCCGATGATGCTGATCCCTTTTGAACGGGAGAATCCCCTCTCTCTGTCCCAGCCCACTTGGTAGCCGCCCATCTGATGGCCCGGTCTGTGACATTCCCCTCCGCTTAAAATGCCGCTTGCCCTCAAGACGCTCTTGAAACCTCCAGCATCTGATAGAGCTCCTTCACCATCAGTCATTCTCAGTTTAAACAAGCTTCCTGCAGACACAGCTTGGTGTAGAACTGTGCGTCCATTTGCATCTTGCTGCAGACCATATGCCAAAGCACAAAGTAAGCCAATCGCTTCCGCACAATCTGAATGTGGATACTTCTCAACTCGAGCACCCATGTCCTTAGCAATAAAATTTTGGAGCAGACTTTGTTGTATAACCACTGAACTTGCAATGACAGAGCTTGCAATTGTATCCAAGAAACACTCCAAGCTGGTCCAGAAATTAATTGGAGCATCACACCTCCAGGATCCCAAACTGCACAAAGATCCCAATCAGAATGCACGACAATGGCCCAGTCCTTCTTGATAGATGCAGCCTCTATGAAATCTGAATCAGTAACGCCCTTGCCAACAAGTTGAAAATGAGCAACATTCTGCTGTCCCAACACACTTGCCAATTGCTTTTTTGCCAAGTAAGAACTCCAAGCTGCTACAAAAATACCATTCTGACCATACTAATTGCAGAGAAGAGCCTCCAGGATCCCAAGGTGCAAAATCTGTTGCAAGTAACAACTTAAAATTGGGAACAGTCCAACCACACTGATCAAGTGATTCTAGCAGTGGTAAGAAATCATGCCCTCTAACTGCCACTAAGCACCTGCCACTAACCCATGGAAATAGAGCATCCCTGAAGAGAAATGAACCAATAGACAACCCTATCTGATCACATTCTGAAAGTGAATGAAACTGACTGCTCCTATGTAATTGTTTGGTGATAATTTTGACACCCTAGAACTGAGCTGATGGGTATACTGCAGAGGCAAATTGCCTTGATGCAATTACCAGGAAGCAACGGGCTGCACCATGTACTGACATAGATGGTATATGTGAGTACCAACAAAACTGCTCTTGAACTACAGACACATCAGGTAGCTGCGCTATTGCATCAATATCATGTAGAAACACCCTTCTGATTTGTGGTGATGGCCATAAAAGCTTGTCTGGTACTGCAGCAGTCAAGATAGAATTTGTTTGATGGAATGGCCAAAACAATGACTGTGTGTTTGCCTCTATCGAACAACATGTGATCTCCATAAGATATTTGCAGCTTAATCAAGTAGATGTCTAAAAGCAGAAGCTTATCTCTCTCATCATCAAAATAATCATCGTGGAGGGAGTTATGCTCTGTAGCCTCAAGAACGCCATCCACAGGAGCTTCCGGCTGAAGCGCCAATTCATCAAACATTTCCTGGACACGAAGGGGAGAAAATGGCCAGCATGCCCAAACCTTGATCTGGGACCCTCGAGCGCGTGTCCAGGATGGCACAGGTATCAGTGGAGTCGGTGTCGTGGTAGGAATCCCCGTGGAGGATGAACGCGATGCGGTATTGCAGCGTCGTGCATCCCGCCGCTCTCGAGTGACGCCAACACGGGTCTGCACGCCGGCTGCGCGGACACGGAGCTCCCAGCGACGATGACGAGGATGCCACCCGGGAGTCCCCTTTGGCAGCCCCCTCAAAATGTATGCTGGTGGTGGTGCGCGTGAAGCCGAGGCAGGCGATGAGGACCAAGGCGACGTGGGCGTTGGTGCGTGTGCCCGCAGCTGCGCCCGTCCCGCTCGTTCACGTCGCTGCCGACATCCATGTCGCGCCAGGATGCGCGCCTCGTGCACGGAGGCCCCGCTTCTCTATTGCCGAGCGTTGTGCTCGCACGCGAGGCGGGCGGCCTGCGCTTGCGCGCGACGGTGTTGAGGCGTGCCCGCTCCTCTAGTGATGAAGACGGCGCCGATGCGGGCGGCGATTCCCGTGAGGCTGAGCGCGCCATCGTGACCGAGGCCGCATGCCCAGCCCCTGGACCTGAAGGCCGTCCCCGCCGTGGAGGTCGCCGATGGGGCTGAACGACCTTGCTCCGCGGCGTCGTCGGTGCCTTCTTCCCCTTGCTCGGACATTCAACCCTTGCCGCCTTGGTTTGGATTGGGAACACGCTGGTGCGGCGCGACCGGGTGGAAAGCTAGCGAGGCTTCTTGGCTGACGGCCAGAGAGATGAACGCCCCAACAGACTTCTTGGCGATTTTCTTCTTCACGGTGAGGGAATCTGGCGTCGGAAGCCGAAGGAAGATGCACGTCGGTGACGGAGTCGTGGCCGCGGCCAAGGGCGCTGTAGGCATGGGTGGCGTAGCTGGTGTCGTGGTCGTCATCGGGGCGGAGCACATCGGCGGAGTAGTCGTGGACGCGGCCGAGGGCGCTGCCGGCGTGGTCGGTGCAGCAGTGGAAGCAGCCGAGGACGCTGCCGGTGTGAGCGGCGCAGCTGGTGTCGGAGTCGGAGCACCCAGAGTCACGTTCTTGGTGGCCTGCAGCCCGCTGCTGCAGGTCGAAGGCCACAACACCATCCTGACATCCATCCAGCAGCAGTTATCATGGATGCAGCGTCCATGGAGTGCCTTTTGAGCTTCAGAGGCGTCATGGTCTGAAAGGAAGAAGATGTACGCCACCATACAATTTGTCCTCTCCAGCACATACACCTTGTTGCCGCCGCATAGTCCGAAGACCTGGAGCAGAACCTCATCTGGCAAGGTCCAAGGCATGTGGCTCACGCTGACATGAAGAACACCTCACATGGAGGCCATGGGGATCAATCGATTTGGGAAAAAATTGGGGAAATTTTAGGGTTCAAGAATCGAAGGCTCTGATAACCAATTGTCACGATCCTTCACTACCAATCTCGATTACAAGAGTAACTGATACATTGTCTCGATTACAAGAGAAGGTTCTGTTCGATGCCTTCCCCTCCGACGAAGTTGATCCCTTTTGTACGGAGAATCCCAGCCCACTTGGTAGCCCGTTTTCGGCCCATCTGATGGCCCAGTCCGTGACACCCACGTATTGTCTTCCAGGAGGCCTTTGAGGTCCTCGGTGCCTGCTCGATTCTTTGACAGGATCACAGGACCTTCGTGATTTCCGGCGCCAAAGCTCCTGGGTGTGGTGTCCGAGCCTCGAGAGGAACCTCGAAAGTGGAAACTGCACACATCTTTTTTGTTTTCTCCAATACGCAAAAAAAACTTACGTATCTTTGCATTAAGAAGGGGAAAAAGTCCATATTCCCTCCCCCAACTATGACGTAACTTCACTTTTCCTCCTCAACTCCAAAACAGGACAAATCACCTCCCTCAACTTTTCAAACCATGCATTTTACCTCCCTCAAGCGGTTTTGAAGGTAGTTTTCTACAGTAACCGCGGGTTTGCTACAGTACCAGTGCCTTTTTTTTTTTTTTAATTAGGTTGAATCTTTAAAAAATCATAGTAAATCATAGAAAAATTATAAAATGAAAAATCTAGTTTTATTGGACTCACATGAGTAGATCTACACAGTGAATATATAATATGATATGCTTTTAGTACAAAGTTTTTGTTACGAAGGTTTTGTCTTTTCCTTTTTATTTATTTGGTTTGAATCTTTTGAAAAATCATAGTAAATCACAGAAAAATCATAAAATAGAAAATCTAATTTTGTTAGACTCACATGAGTAGATCTACACAGTGAATATATAATATGATATGCTTTTAGTACAAAAAGTTCTACACAGTGAATATAAAATTAATTAAAATAATTCATAGTTGCAACTTCTATAATTATTTTTCTTTGAACTAAAAGTATACCATATTATATATTCATTGTGTAGATCTACTCATGTGGAGTCCAACAAAACTAGATTTTTCATTTTATAATTTTTCTATGATTTACTATGATTTTTTAAAGATTCAACCATAATTTTTTAAAAACTTAAAAAGACAAAGGCACTAAGATCAAACACGATTCGCTATCAAAAGAAAACCGTGGTTACTGTAGCAAAACCGCCTTCAAAACCGCCGAGGGAGGTAAAATGCATGGTTTGAAAAGTTGAGGGAGGCGATAGTCCGGTTTTGGAGTTGGCGGCGAAAAGCCGAACTTATTGTGATAGTTGGGTGTAATGTGGACTTTTTCCTTAAGAAGGAGAGTTTGAACGTACAGACACTGCGCTTATGACCAGCGCCATCGGCCCACATGCATCACGCTGGCAGATCCATTCAATTGGGTCTGGCGGTATCAAGTAACCCAGCTGCATGAACGGCCCGGCCCATTTGTATGCATCTCCTGATCGAGCTGCTTCGCGTGGCATTCGCGCCTGATGTAGTGGCCTCAAATTCACAGCCGCTCACGGTCCTTCAACCTGGCACGACGGAAAACTTTTGACGACGTTGTAATTTGAACAGCAGCAGCTCGTACGCAGCACCTCATCATCATCATCATGGTATAAATATCCAAACCTTGTAATAACAGCTAGCTAGCAACGCTTCGTAACCAAGTCTTGGTAATAACAGCGACGCTTCTTCAATTCTTATATATAGTTCATTTGAGGAAAAAAAAAAAAACAAAAGCAAGTCTCCGTAAAGAAAGAGCAGGCATTGCTGTCTTCTTCCAGGCTACTTCAATCAAGCTAATTTGTATCAATCAATATATATCTTTCTTCTTGTATATATGGAGTAGTCATCTTGACCTTTGCCGCATGTAAACATATGCATATGAACAAGTTCGTCAGTGTCGTTCTTGAATCTTCCTCTCTCTCTGAATTTATATAGTAGCGAGATAGTAATACGCAAGGTTTGCACCTCGTCATGACGTACGTACGTTGTCGATGTTGAGCTGGTGGATAGGAGTAGGTCATTTAATTTGGCCGATGTAATCATGCATGAAATTTTCTCCCTCCCATCCAATCAAAGCAAAGGCTCTCCCCACAGGCTGATTAGCTTACGACTCTCCAAATGGCGGCAACGACTCCTCCTTTTTTTAATATTTCGTTAGAATTTGTTATGTACTTAGAAGGCGGCTATTGGTGCTCAACAATCAATCAACATATATACGCGCGCACGCATGTCATTATACCTATTTGTCTTTTTGCTATGGTACCCCTTAATGACTGTGGACCGTCCCACTTATTTCGATCGGACGGTCGTGGTGAACTATTACCTCCTAGAAGGTAATAGTTCAAATGTATATTTATTTATTATATAAAAAAGATAAATAAGGAAAGTTTAAGATATAAAAATCTTTTTTTTTTCTAGATTTGATTGATGCATGTGTAATCTCTAGTTGATATGGTAAATCTTCTTATTTAGTAACTTTATACTTGATTTATTTTTATTATCATATTGTTTTGTATGGAACTTTATTGTACATTTGATTTTGCGTGTGGTAAGATTTGAATGTATACGTGATTAACGTGTCGTGTGTGTACGCGGCTGACGTGGTGAGCCGTGTGCACGTGTGTGGTGTGAGCCGTGAGCGGCTAGCGTGTACGTGTGTAATGTGTGTGTGGTGAGGCCGTGAGCGGCTAGCGTGCAGTTTGTGTACGTGTGTGGTGAGCCGTGAGCCTGTGTGTCGTGTGTGTTGTACATGGTTATGTTGATTAGCGTGTGTGTGTGGTTGAGCGTGTCATGCATACATGATGTGTTGTTGCGTGGTTAGCATGTGTGTGGTTAGCGTGTGTATACGCAGCTAACTAGAGTGTGTACATGGTTAGCGTTTCCATACATGTTAGTGTGCGCAGATAACGTGTTACCGTGTCTGTGCATGTTTGAAGAGTGTGACTAACATGAGTGGATGGCTGGATCGGCGGCGGCGCGTGAGGACGACCGGCATGCACCCGACTCCAGCCCGGGGTTTTTTACCGGCCGGTTGAACCAAACCGCCCGGGGGTCGGTTTCGATTTCGGACCGGTTACCCGGTAAACCCGTCGGTTACCGGTCGGTTTGGTTTTTGAATTCAATTGAATTCAAATTTTCCAGTTCATCGGTAAAAATCTTTTTTACCGGTAGGTTTGAGCGGTTTACCGGGCGGTATAAACGGGTTTACCGGCGGTTAGAGCGGTTTGAAGTTTTTTCAAAATTCAAAATTTAATTTTTTTCATAAAATGCTAAAAAATTCCTAAAAATACTTCATGATTTGTAGAATCCAATGATGTCAAAATTACTCAAATTTGAGTGTGTTTAGTATGCTTTTAGACCTTCATGATTTAATGGGCCTTAATGGGCGGTTGTGTATTTTTATTTTTTTTTTTTTTTTTTTCAAACTTAGATTTGAAATTTTTTATACCAAAACGAACTCAAATTTGAGAAATTTTTACACCATTGGATTCTACAAATTATGAGCTATTTTACAGAATTTTTTGAATTTTTTTTTCAAATTTTACATTTTGAATTTCAAATCTTTTATACCCGGCGGTCCTGGGATACGGGCCGGACCGGTAAGTTCGGTAATCGCGGTTTCCGCGGGAAAACCGACCGGTATAAAAAAACCCTGCTCCAACCTGCCCGCTCCACCCGATGCGACGCCGTCGGGAGCCCAGCTACGCAGGCGCATGTAGAGGGAAAAGAATTGCCGCGAGATTAGTCCGTGATTAGAGGGGCGAATCGCGCTGCATGTCGTTCCCTGGATTTCCTCCGTCATCTGGGGGTGGCGATATCTTATTTTGTTTTCTTAATTTTTTTTTCATCTATTATTTAATTTATAAAATGTGAAATAATTATGGGCTCAGATTGATTTGAAATATTACGAGGTAAAGTTTGTACCCGAGCAAAGCCCTACTTCTAATCATTTCAAGGTAAAAGGTCACGGTCCAGCCCTATAGTTTTGAGGACTCTTGATGAACATGACACCATGGGACATGTACTAAGGCTAGAACCTTTTTTTTTTTTTTTTTTTGTAATATGATGACTCCATGGGAGAATATGCTAAGCAAATAAATAAAGCAACAAACCAATGATGGAGCATGCTACCATAGCGATCAACAATGACTGATTACGCGGGAGTGATCAGGCAGTTGTAAACGGAGCAGATTAGGGACAAAGCTAGAGTAAAATAGAGAAGGGCACGATACTATATAACGGTACAGCAGCTAGCTGAAACATATATATGATGAAAATTTGAAGGTCATAATTCATTTTTTGCTTGGGCCTGACTGCAACCGCACTGGCCGGTAAGGGATAATATAGATATTCCCTTGTGATTGATGGCAATTGCACGGCACCACAAGGGATAATATAGATATTCTCTAGTAAAGTTTAGTTGGTTAATTTATAGAACTAAAATTTTAGGCCACTTTAGCTCATTTTTACAGTCTGAAGTTTTTTATGAGACTGGATAAACTTTAGGCAACTTTTTAGACCTTTTGTTTGGAGTCTAAAAAACTAAAGTTGTCTAAAATTTAATTAGTAGCTAAACTTTAGACCATACATCTAAACATAGCCTTAGACTAATGAAGTGATTCAAAAGCTAGAAGTGATGGATGGTTTATACTTGTATGAAAACAATTTTCAGTGGAGCCACCTATATAAAACATTGTCGCGGTCAAATTAGTTGGGTCATTTTTTCAGCCAAGTTGAGTTGTTTAATTGGGTCATTTCTACCAAGTTGGAGTAAGAAGTGACGTGAGTTGTAACGAAGTTGTGCAGATGAATGGGGCACTCCTTAGTTGTATGGTTTTAGGGCTTAGTGTTTTCATTTAAAAAACTAGGCAGACAATTACTTTTTTTTGCCTTCTTCGCCTAATATAAATTGTGTCAAAGGCTCAAAGCTTTTCGCCGTCTTTTCTAATAAAATAAAATTCCTATCGCCAATGCAGTACGCAGAGGGTCCCATGCATGGTATTCGGTAAAATGCCTTTCATCACTAGAATTTCTGGTGACATGGTCGGTCAACTGCCGTCACTAGAAATATCTATTTCTATCTAGAGGCCGGCCGACGACGACATAACAACACCACTAGAAATAATATGACCACATCAGGTGACGTGCGTATCGATCAAAATAAACTCATGGCATATATACACCCCATTCGGTATGTTTAGTAACTCATTTAGTGTCAGCATTAGTACCATGCATATTTTTCTAGGTTTTGCACTTAAGCTAGCTAGCAAATTAAGGGTCCACTGTCACTGTGGATCATTTTGTTGGATTTATGTTTATATATATATTATACGTGGATGTTTGCGCGTTCCATACATGCTAAAAGAAACGCGCATGCGATCGAGCTGGGGTCCGAATATTGAATGCAATGACGCGTCGATCTATCGTCGTCTCGTCCTCTCTGTCGTCATGTTGGTTGTCGTAGCTAGGCCATTGCCTCGTCAGCTATGAGCTAGCAGCTCTAGCTACGATCCAAACGCGGGTCAAGTCAATTGGTGTCCCGGCAAGTCAAGCAAACGACCCCTAAACAACACGACGACAGCTAGCTGCTTCCAACACTGCAGCTGACACTGCCACTTGAGGTCATCGTCGTCGTCTCCGATCCCAGCCCGGCGCATGGTGCGGGGTGCATGTGCATGGAGGTCGTCGTAAGTCGAGGGTGATCGATGATCCCCTTGGACTATCTGCGGCGGCATACTGAATGACATCTTTGGGAGAGATTTTTCTGATAAAATAGCACACCCGCGGCGTCTTTGGGAAGGCTCGGTATCAACCGCCTGACTTCGATTCGCCGAGGGGATCCAGGCCTTCCGGACGACCGCTTCTGAGTCACACGGCCCCCCTGCGGTGGGCGCCGCAGGAGAAGCGGAGAGAGCGCAGCGAGGTGGGGAGGGGCGGCGAGGGCTGCCATTCCCGTCCGCCAACGCCAATCTCGCCGCCCGGCCAAGCTCAACTAACTCCACCACCGTCCCGTCCGCCAACGCGCGAGCACGACGAGACCACGAACGCGAGGGGAAGAAGCAAGCACACCGCGGCGAACTCCACCGCCCGTCCCATCCGCCACCTCCCGCACCGAGGCTGCTCCGTGCCAGCGCCGCCCCAGAATCTCCCGCCGCGGCGCCACTTTGCAGCCGGCGCGGGAGCTCTTTCCGAAGCTCGGTCCGCCGCCACGGAGAGGTGCCGCCCATTTGTGGAGCACGAAGGTCGCCGCCGTCCGAGGCTGTCCGTTCGCGGCGCCGCCGCTCCATGGCGGTCGCCGCTTTGAGTGCGGGTCCGGCGGGCGAAGGGATGCCCCTCGCGCTTCCGCCCGCCGCCCTCCAGCGCGCTGAAGTTCCGCCGCCGACGCGGCGAAGGGCCTGCGGCAGCCGGAGCCGGCGGGAGGCGCGATCCTGCGCGGCGGCGGGCCGCGTTCCCGAGGAGATGGCAGCCACCGTGTGGAGATGGCGCGCGAGAAGGTGGTGGAGAGGTTGGCTGTCGGGCGAGGACGGGTTCCATGTGCTCCAGCGAGGCGCCGGGTGGAGGGGCCCGACTCCCCGGGCGGCGGCGGCGGGCCCCGAGCCGGTCCCGAGTCCCACGGCCCGGCGAGGTAGGTGGGGAGGGAGAAGGAGAGCAGGAGAGGCAGCCGCGTACGGCACGCTGGAGGGAGCTGGAGGCCGAGCCCGACACCGCCGAGCGGTCACGGGCGAGGAATCGGAGCAGGTGGGAGAGAGAGAGTGGGGAGGGAAGGAGGAAAAACCTGATGTGTGGGTCCCACACAGTGGTATAGAGAAGGAGATAGAGTATGTATGGGTGCGGGAAGGCGAATACTGAGAGGAAAGAATCCCGATACATTTAGGATGAGAATATTCCTTTTAAAGGAAGTCAATAGAGGAACGTGAGTGTTTGCATGGGACATACGCCTGATGAATGAAGCCCCTTGGCAGGGCATGGGGCGACGGACGTACGCTAATTTTGTCTTTCTCTCTACCCGTTCACCGGCCGGCCGCTGGCGTGCCATTGCTATCGCCGTCGATCTGAGCTAGGAGCGCGCGGAGCAGGATTCTGACCGGCCGGCCGTGTTGTTGCGCTGTGCCAGTCGGCGAACATATACGCCAAAAAAGAAGACTAACACGGAATTGAAACGAGTCTCTAATCTTACGCGCTATACTTCTTAATAACATCATTAATTAATTGTAAAGGTATTGTAGACCCAACAAGCTAAGCACCACATCAGCCAAATAGTCACAGGAAATATCGTCCTATATTATAAGCAATTTGTTAACATTTAAAAGCTAAAGTTGTTAACATTTAAAATACACTTAAAATAGTTGATTATCATGAAGAAAAATTATAATAGGAGATATTCTATTTTTTGTTTATGGAGTTAGCACCTCTTTATAAAAAAAATATTATTTTAAGGGTATTTACTAATTACCATTATCAATATATGCTTCTTCCCTTATTCACGTCCTTCTCAACTACTGTCACAACCAAGATTCTAATGTTATGATCTTGTTGTGGCTCCAAATAGTGCTACTTATAATTGGTTGTACAAGAACATTGGTTCCAATATGTACATTATTTTTTTGAGAACACGCCGTTGCGTGTATTTCATTAAGCAGAATAAATGGTAAACAAAGTTTTGCCCCGGTAACCATGGGTTACTAAGGTAGCACCTATACTACTGGATCTGGACAAGCTTCTACATTGTGCTACAAATTTGCGACTAGAAGAAAAGAAGATGCCTAGAGCCCAGCCCAAACAAGCAACTCTTTGAGGCGTCTGTTTCCAGCCAAGCGACCACGCCATGCCTTCCCCTTTATGTCCAAGGCCAACTGTGGTGGCGAGGTGGACCGGCGGTCGAACGCGGCGCTGAAGTTCCGTTCTTTCCACAACAGCCAGCCCCCACCAAGAAGAAGGCGGAGTCGAAACCCATTCGCGAGGTTCTTTTGAAGCTTCTTCCTCATGCGCAACCACCAGTACATGAAGCCTTCTTCTCTTGGTTTGATGACACTGTGCAGCTGCAGTCTTGAGAGAACGATATGCCAAACCTCTCTAGAGAAAGCGCATCCCAGGATTATGTGGTCAATCGTTTCGGCAGCCTGATCACAGAAGACGCACAAGTCCGAATCTTGAAGGCCATGACGATGACGGCGTTCCGCCGTCCGGCACTACCCGTGCATGGCGAGCCGAGAAAAGAAGCGTTTAACGCTGGGGCGCTGCCACCTTCCAGAGCTGGCGGGCACCGAGTATCGGGGAGGAACCCAGAAACATGGCACCGTAGGCCGAGGCCGAGGAGTACGTGCGATCAGCGGTGAACCTCCATTCAAAGCAATCCGGTTGGTCTGTAAGTTGAACCTCATCTAGGAGGTCACAAAGTATGCCAAAGTCCTCCAGGAGGTAAGTGGAGACAGCCCCACGAATGTGTAGGATCCACGAGTCTTGGTGCATGGCCTGCGCCACCGTCACCCCCCATCTGCGCGACGGGACAGCCGCGAACACCGCCGGTGCAACGGCACGAATAGAGGTTCCGTTGAGCCAAGCATCTGTCCAGAAATATGTGGACTCACCATTGCCCAGGTTGATCTCAGTAGCGGCGTGGAAAAGAGCAAGCACGTCTCGTTCCTTGGTCATCGGTCGCCTTCCAGCCCGTCTATCATGCCACACCCAGCGGGTGCGTAGCGCGATGCCATGGCGGCGCAGGTCAGTGATGCCAAGGCCACCAAGGTACTTGGGGCGGGACACGGTCGGCCAAGCAACCTTGCATTTGCCGGCTGTGATGACCTCAGTGCCAGCCCAAAGAAAAGCTCGGCATAGCTTGTCGATGGCCTTCAGCGCCCAGGAGGAGAGACAGAGGGCGATTGATGTGTGAACCGGGATGGCTGACAACGTGGACTGTATCAATGCTGTTCGGCCAGCAGCAGTGAGCAAATTTCCTTTCCAACCAGGAATACGAGCAGCAACCATGTCCACAATGTATTGTTCCTCTGATCGCGTGAGTTTCCTGATGGCCAAGGGAACACCAAGGTATCGACAGGGGAAGGGCTGCAGCTTGCAGGAGAGCACGGTCTGGATGCGCTCCAGTTCATGCTGTCCACAATGTATTGGTGTGGCGACACTTTTGTCCAAATTTGAAAAGAGGCCTGACGCCGAGCCAAAGGTTGCAATATGTACATTATGACATTAGGAATAATCCACCCTGTGCCAGCGACGGATGGGCTACGGAGATGGAGCCCTTGATCACTGCTTTTGTTATTCTCGGGGGCCAGCCCTTTTTCCTTTCCATGTAATAAATAATAATTCTGAAACTTGCCCTAGCTCGGTCTCAGTGGGGTTTCATTAGAGCATGGCTAATAATAGAGCCAAGTGCTTGGCTTATAGCCATGTAACAAGAGCCAAACTGTACAATAATTAGTCTTCTACTTGTGTATAAATTTTTTTTTAGTATTGGTTTCCCTTCTCTTTCCTATTTCTCCTCACATTCATATCTATTGGGACCCACTAATGCCTATGTATCCGTGCCCAGCTTGGTACTAGAACAAGAGCAGCCTCTCTTCTTTCTCCACCCTTCTCCTCCACACATCATCAAAATTGCTGACTAGCTTGGCTATAAGCCCATTATTGTACCTGCTCTTAGAATTTTATGGGCATTAAATAAGTTGATGTGGCATAGTATTAATGAAGAAAGAGATGATAAAAGTTTATTGGAATGAAACTTGTCAACATTGTTTTCAACATATGGGAGTCTTGGAAACAGTGAGATGAAATGAAATCTCTAGTGAGACTGAGACTGACCTTAACTTCGGTTCTAGTCGTAAATAATAATCGTGGAACTTGCTTTTGTTGGCCAGAGAGTACCCATGCCTTCCAAAGGAGGATAGTAGGAGTGTTGGACCACCGGATTTGCCTGGATTCAATAAAGTTCATTGTATCTTTGTCATGTTGCAGTCACAGTTGAGACGCACACACATATGGATTATGGATGATCGAGAGTTGAGACGCAAGCATGACGTTGTCGATGTTGAGATTGAGATGCCGTCATGGATGAAATATTTTCTCTCTCGCAGCCAATTAATCCTCCTCCGTGTGCATACCGAACCTTTGGACCATGTTGATCCTGATGCGAAAGAGAGGACCTGGGGATATCATATAGGATATAAGTCTGTTTCTTTAGTTAAGTAGCTGAGCGATGTTTCGTTTATTTGCTGGCCTGCGTGCTGGTCTTTTCGTCAGGAACCGGTCTTTTCTGGGCAGGTGTGATCCACCTCAATGCTGTAATGCACTCTGATTTTGTCTTTGCTAATGCTAAAGACAATGGCTATGCGCTTAAACTCTAAAAAAACCTTTGGACTTTCCAAATGGCGGCAATGTAAGGGCGTCAACTTTGTTGTCATTCGTTACTGCTAAAAAGTAAATAAACTATATGCAGCCATTTATGACATTATTAGAATGTGTGTTTCTGGACTATTGACTATATATGTATATCAGCCTTGATATAGACTATCTTTTTTTTTTTGAGATTACACGGTACATAACGCTAGACGCTCAAAACGCACGCTATTACATTCACCCCTATGAACACACGCACGCAAACCCTACCCCTATGAGCACATTTGAAGGACTGAGCCGGCAAATCTTGAAGTTCCAAGTCACCACCGGCGCCGCTATCGACGAGGGACGCCGCCTACCACTTAATGCATAGTCTTGGGAAAATCACGAAATAAATTCAGGATAAAGTGTCGCACCAAATTTGAACCCCGGGTGGGAGCCCCTAACCAATGGCTTTTACCATTGAGTGTGTGTGTCACATTTAATATTAAAGAACAAAGTCCTTCCATCATGCTTTTTTTAAGTTCCTAAACTGTTCATGCGTCCTCTTTGTATGTGACCCGAACTCATGATACAAAGTCTCATTCTAAGATGTATTGGGCTTCTTTTATAGTGTACGGACACATGCTAGTAACTTAAAAGGACTATAGGACATTGATTAAAAGACCATCGATTTTTTCCTCAGATTAGCTAGGAACCGTGGAACATGTCCATGGGTTCAAATCCTCGATTTAACACCGATTTTTTATTTTTTTCTAAATTTATTCTAAAACTAGTAGGTGATGTCTTATTGATATCAATGTGTCTCAAGTGATCAATCTCAGGATCTGTTGGCTCAATTATTCAGAGATACGGATAAATGTTGTTTGTTTAGAAAGGCGGCAAAAACTTTGCCGGATTTTTATTAGACGAATAAAAAACAAAAAACAAGAATTACAACTGGTTCTACCATAGCACTACTAGACCTGCTACTAAGGCTACTTACACCCACACAGCAACTAAAAGGCGCTCCGTCCCCTGGACAAAAACCAACTCAAAAGATAAAAACAACAGGCCTGAAAAAGACCCCTACAGATAGAAGATAAGAACGACTGATCCGAACTAAAAAAACTACTCTTCCTGCTCTGTCGCAGATGTGGCCGTGACTGTGGCTCACTGATACTGAAGGATGTCATCTCTGCATAGTTGCGCTACTTGGTTAGGAGATAAAGTTTTTTGTTGAAACATTCTTCTATTCCGCTCCTTCCAAATAATCCACCAAAGGTATATCATAATCTCCCCTTCACAACTATAAAGCTGACATTGATTCAAACCCCGAAACTGAACTAATCGATCAATCTTGAATTGATTGTGGCCGGTAGCAGCAGAAAAACATTGTTCTTACATCTCACTAGCCGAAGGCTCCATGACCAGAAGGCTTCAATCCATTCTGGGTTACGTTCATACCCAGCGTTTGCCGAAGTCTACATAGCCAGCAGGCAGTAGGTCCAGTACAGACAACACGTCGAAGGCTCGATGGCCAGCAGGCAGCATAATAGGTCCAGTAGGTCCAGTACGGATAAAGGTTGTGTGTGTACATAACTACTTACGTGTTTATAGGGTAAGTATATATGTGCATGTATACAAATATCTATGTCTTTTTTTAATAAGGGAACAAAGTTTCGATCTCAACCATTCGGGAATGGTACACAGCTGAAAAACTGTCGTGTGATTTGCATAAAAAAAAAAAAAACAGGTGGCATATCGATCGCAATAATGAACTCATGTGGGATCCATCTCTTCTGAGCTTGGGGCAAGCGCGCAGTATGCGCGTCCTTTGCCTTGTATCGTTTGCCAGTGAGCATCATCAGTCGGACATCACTGGAGCCGTCAAGGTGGATGCCCTGCAAAGAAAGTAGAAGGTCTGCGTGCTCCAAGCGAGCAACGCCGGTTAGTCGAGTACGCAGGTGCAAATCAAACCTGCTCTCTATATAAAAACTTCATACACTGATTAGTCACAGGCTGTAAACACGAATATCTGACTATTTGCTTCACAAGATTGTAGCTCATGTGGTAATTAACATGGTTTGATGGACTATTAGTTCTTTCGTGAGTTTGAATTTGCAAATCCTAACTCTCCTATTTTGAACCTTTATTAGATCTTATGTCAAGTTCCAACGGCGTAGGTTGACCCTTAGGCCTCGTTCGGTTACCACAATTCCTGGCGGATCCATTCCTCGTCCCCACAGTTTCTTCATTATTTACTATAGCGCCGGAACCAATCCTGGCCATGAATGGCGGGAACGGCGTAACCGAACGACCCCCTTACTCTAGCTCTCTCTCTCTCTCTCTCTTTCACAGAAACACACATCCTCGTCTCTAGGTTTTGCAACATCTAAGGTGACTTAGATCTAGCAAATTAAATCATGCACAGATTGAGATCCTGTATTAAGATATAGAAATCCAGTATTTTGATTTCCTCTTTGTCATGTAGCTAGGCTACCTCCATGCAAGCTAGTCCAAAAATAATGTTTCCGCATGACGATGCACATTCGGACCAGCAGCTAGGATCCAAATTAAACGCAATGACGCGTCAACTTGGCAAGTCAAGTCAATCTGCCACTTGGAATATTTTATTATTCCTATATATCTATATAATGTTAAAGAATAAGGGATTTTCCACCTCATTTTTGCCTACGAGCTCAGTCTCGTATGCATCCTGGGCTGATCCGTGCTCATATATACTCCCTCCGTTCAAAGCGTGCAATTCTCACGTTCGAGAAGTCAAATATGACAAACTTTGATTAAAATTATATGAAAAAGTACTAACATTTATGAGACAAAATAAATACGGTTAGGTTAGTTGTGAAATATATTTTCATAATAAATTTGTTTCGAGACATAAATGCTAACACTTTTTGCTATAAACTTGGTAAAAGATGACATCGTTTGACCGCACGCTTCCCATAATTACTTTTTTTAAACGGAGGGAGTACGAGTTAGTATATAACTTATGTCTGAGCGATTATAAGGAATCCGATTTTAAGACATATTGGTTACGTTGCAATGTATAAGCACACTTGCTATTATGTAGAAAAAAAATATATGTCTGTTGAGATTTTGTGATTCTGTACCCTATATATGTTTCGTTGCAAACACCACCCATTCGAATGGCGAAAGGTGAACCAGGGCAAACGCCCGCCATAAATCACCGCGCCGCACTCGCCACACATCGCCAAAGCTTCTCGGCGGCGCCGGCACTGGCTAGTTCATTTTTCGCCCAACCTCGCCTACTGTCGGGCGGCCGAAACTGTCCAGACACGAATGCAGCTGTGGCGCCTGCGATTGCGGCGGCAAGCAAACAGGCCCTTGTGTCGCATGCATGGGTGTCGGCGGTGCAATGGCAGGTGTGCCATGTATGGATTGATCACGAATCACAAGCTTTATCACGGTTGCTATCCTAGAACACGAGATCAAAGAGGAAGAACTCAAATTGGAACACAGCAATGGCGACGAACCCGGCAACTGCCCCTGAGAACGACAGGGAGACAGAGCCCTTTTTCTCTGATGATAACTTCGAATACAATGAGTTTTACAAATGAACGAGCTAACCCCAATCAAGTGCTAACACTAGGCTTTATACTCCAGCCATTACACACACTAGTTTCTGAAAAGAAAACTGCATAAACATGGATACAAAGTGCGCTCGGCACAACTGTCGCCATGACCACGACGTCGTGGGCGCGCTCACCGCGCGCACCACCTCACCACCGATTCAAACTCCAGCTTCCCGCTCCTTCTGCTGACTGGACTCGTCCAACTGATCCACGATACACGTGTGCAAGCTGGATTAGTCCAACATTCTCCCCCCTAATCCTACTGCACCTTGACATCTCGAACACCAATCAAGTGTTTCATCACCTCAAGTTTCCCAACAGGAAGTGGCTTTGTCAGCAAATCTGCCTTCTGCTGGTCTGTGCTCACTCTCTTTGGCACAATCTACCCTCTCTCGACACACTGTCTGATGAAGTGCCACTTAGTGTCAATGTGCTTGCTGCGTCCATGCAACACAGGGTTCTTCATCAAGGAAATTGCTGAATTATTATCAACAAACAGTGTGACTGCCTTCCTTGGTGTTGAGGTCAACTCTGACAACAATCTCCTAAGCCATAGAGCTTGCATAGCTGCCACAGTAGCTGCCATGTACTCAGCTTCACATGAGGACAATGCTACTGTTTTCTGCTTTTGTGAGTTCCATGTTATTAGATTTCCATTGAGATAGAAGGTCATGCCTGCTGTACTCCTCCTACCTTCAATGTTAGCTGCATGATCACTATCTGAGTACCCAACAAGAATCTCTGGATCTCCTCCCTTCTTGTACACCAACCCATGATCAACACTACCTCTGATGTACCTTAGAATTTGTTTCACCAACTTTTCATGCATCACAGTGGGTTTCTCCATGTATCCGCTTGCTACTCCAAGCGAGAAAGCAAGATCAGGTCTTGTATGGAGTAGGTATCTCAGACAACCTATTGCACCTCGGTATCCTGGTGCCTCAATTCTTTTTCCTTTCTTATCCTCATCAACCTTGGTCCCTGGACTCATAGGAACCCTTGTGGGATTACATTCTTCCATCCCAAATCTAGACAGCACTTTCTTGGCATATCCACGCCCGCTTCAAGATGATAAAATCTTCATGTTGTTCTACCTCAATGCCCGGATAGTAGGACAACAACCCCCGGATCACTCAAATCAAATTCTGCTGCCATTTGCTTCTTGAAATTTGCTATTTCTCTTTCTTCACTTCCTGTGATCAGCAGGGTCATCAACATAGACCCCCAAGATGACGGTAGCCTTCCCAAAGCACCTCTCTTGTAAACAACTGATTCACTTGGACATTTTTCAAACCCCGGCTTCTTCAAGCTTACGCCCAGCTTGGTATTCCAAGCTCTAGGAGCCTACTTAAGGCCATAAAGTGCCTTGCTGAGTTTTCGTAACACTCTGTTCTTTTCCCTTCACAGCAAATCCCTCAGGTTGAGCCACATACACTTCTTCTTCTAGCTCACCATTTAAGAATGTTGTTTTTACATCAAGGTGGTGTACCTTCCAACCTCTGTTTGCTGCCATTGATAGCACTAGCTTCACAGTGTCAATTCTAGTCACTGGGGCAAACACTTCATCATAGTCCACACCATGTTGCTGCACATAGCCTTTAGCCACTAGCTTGGCCTTATGCTTGATGATCTCACCCTCTGCATTTTTCTTTAGCTTAAACACCCACTTAAGCCCAATAGCTTTGTGTCCTGCAGGCAGGTCTGACAGCTCCCAAGTCTTGTTCCTCTGAATAGACTCAAACTCACTGTTCATTGCTTTCACACACTCGGGTCACCCTTTGCCTCCACATAGCTATTTGGTTTTTCTGTCTTAGCTAAAAGAGCCTCTCCATCTGAATCTGCCAACTCAATCTCCTCTGTGTTCTGGTAGATTTCAGACAAATTTCTGAAATGCACAGGTTCCTCATCAGACAACTCATCCTCGCTCCCCCCGAGGTTTGTTGCTCACTATCATGTGATTGAAATTCCCGGATCTACTTGTCACCACCCAATGTTTCATTTCTCGTCAACATAGTAGGTGACTGTAGATCATCTGGCACATTCTCGAATTTTCTCGCACTTTACGCTTCTTGATTCTTTGGCGTGTGGGGACTTGCTCAACCTCTCGCATCTACTGCTTTTCCAAGATTTGTCATTGACACGAAAATCCATCGGATCATCACCGAGCTTTACGTCCAATTCCACTCGGTGCCCTCTTCAAAAATCACATCTCTGCTAACTGCAATTCTTTTTCTCGCACGGGATCATACAACCTATGAGCCTTTCTCTCTTCTGCCACTCCCGGATAGATCATCATCCGACTTCTATCATCTAGCTTCTTAGGATGTGGTTTTGTCACTTCTACATGTGACGGACAACCAAAAAAACCTTGAGATGACCAAGATGTGGCTTTGACCCATTCCAGGCTTCAAAAGGAGTCATCTCTCCCATTGGTCTTGATGGCAGCCTATTCAATAGATACACAACATGTCTAACTGCTTCTCCCCAGAATTTTCCAGGAACCTTCATCCCTTTTAGCATGGATCTAGCCATCTCCATCACTGCTCTGTTTCTCCTCTCCACTACACCATTTTGCTGTGGTGAGTGTGGAGCTGTCAATTGCCTCTTGATCCCAGCATCATCACATATCCCTGCAAAGATGCTTAACAGGAATTCACCACCCCTGTCTGACCTCAGCATTTTGATCTTACAGCCAGTTTGATTCTCAGTTTCAGCCTTATACTTCTCAAAGGCCTCACTTGCTTGATCTTTGCTTTTCAACATATAGACATGCATCCATCTACTGTAATCATCCACCAACAACATAAAATAATTGTTGCCACCAGGTGTAGCAGGACTGATAGGCCCACACAAATCAACATACACCAACTGTAATTTTTCTGTTGCCCTGAAAGTGGTACTGTTTAGAAAACCCCTCCTAGTCTCTGTTTCCCAACTAAACACCCATGGCACGGTTGTTCGGATGAGATATCTTTGGCACCCCACCAACCATTCTCTTGTCATTCAGCATTTTCAATGATTTGAAATTGACATGACCTAATCTGACATGCCACAACCAAGCAGGTTCTTCTAGACTCCCCATCAAACAAACAGGCTTAGCTATTTTCAAATCAATTGTGTACAGACAATTTGCAGCTCTCTGTACTCTCATTATCAGTTTCCCTGACATTTTATCAACAACCTCAAGCAATCCATCATCAAGACCAATTCTATGGTTTGTTTCTGTGAGCTGTCCTAAGCTTATCAGATTACTCTTCAACTTAGGAATATAAAACACATTATGCAACATCCACTGATCAGCACTATTTCTACACTGAAACAACACTGAACCTTTTCCGACAATATCAATAGTGGACCCATCCCCAAATCTGACTTTCCGGTCATGTTCATATCAAGCTCACTAAATTTACCGGATCACCTGTCATGTGATTACTAGCACCGTTATCCAAGTACCGGGTATTACCGGTGCTGGATCCTCCATTGGTGGTGAGATGAAGCTCGGGAAGACGCGCTCCTCCGTCGGAGTTCACAGCTTGCCACCGTGGTTTAGGCAAATGCTCGAACAGCTGCGGCTCCTCCGCAACTGTGAGCATCAGTACCGGCTCAAACTTCTCCACCTGCGCATGGTGGGCTTCTTCTCCGCCTCCTCTCTTCTCCTGAGGACACCGATTTGCGTAGTGTCCGTACTCCTTGCCGTTGAAGCACTTGATGTGCTCCTTCCCTTGCGCCGCGGCACCCTCGCCCGCGCCACGGTGCCTCGCCACGACCGCCGCGGCCGCGCCCTGCGCCCGCCCGCGGCCACGACCTCGGCCACCACCATCGCCATATCGGGGCTTGGCCTCCTCCCGAGCCCTCCCCCCGGCTCTCTTACGCCGTGCTTCCCACTCGGCGTGAGTGAGTAGCAGTTGCCCACCACTCTCACTCTTGGCACCAGTCTCCCGGTACCCTTCTTGACACGCTCTTCGAAAGTCTTTAACCGCCCTGACCACGTCGTCGAACTTCAACTTCTTGAGATCACTGAATTGCTCGATGCTCGCCACCAGCTGAATGAATTTCTCTAGCACGGTGTTGAACACCTTCTTCACCAACACCTGATCATCGAGCTGGCCGCTAAGACTTCGCATATCGAACCCGACATCCCCGTCAGCCGCGGCATCTGAGTCCACCGTCTCATCCGACCTCATCCGCAGCGCATCGAACTCGTTCATCAGATTCTGCAGCAGCGCCCTTTGTAACACCCCAAATTTTACCGCTTTTTGAAAATAGAATAAAATGATTTATTTATGTATTTTTGTGCTCATTAAATATAGGTAAATAATATTTTTCATTAAATTAAAATTTAATTTAGGGTTTAGAAACATGGTTGTGCATTCATGCTGGTGCATTTGAATTTATTTTGTGATGATTGGTCTTGACTGAAATTAAAAACGATTTCAAATCCCTTGTGAAAATCTATTTTTAAAAAAAAAGCTCAAATAAAAGAAAAAGTGTTTTTCTTTTCCTCTCTATTTCTTTTTCCAAGTCAGCCCTGCTGATCTCGCAGTTATCCCAGCCCAAGCCAGCGTCATCGTTCATCAATCGAGTTGCTCCCTGTGTTCGTAACCGAGGCTGAAGATGACACCAACCCGGCCACAATTACTACGCGTACCGTGCCTCTCTCCTATATAAGCCAGGCCACAGCAGCGTCTTGGCCAAGTCAAGGGCCGACGCCACAATCGGGATCTCGTCAAGTTTGGACCTGCAACCGACGCAACCGTGCCCGTGGACTGCTGCCTTGCCGACGTCGCAACCTGTACCAGAGTTCTGCGTCGAGGAGCTGTCGAGCCGAGCCACCCTGCTAAGCCCCACGTTGCCATCAAGTTTTCTCTGCTCAGCCAGAGGATTCCGATCTGCCATGAACCATCTGCAAGTTCAGCCATCGTCCATCTCTTGCAGTTGAAGAACTCCGGTCATCTGTCGTTATATGTCATGGTGAGCACCTTGTTTGTGTTCTTATCTGCATACATGCTCGTAACTGTGTTTGGTGCCTTGCTACAACTCTAGCTAGCTGATCCGTTTCATTCTGTTGCTAGATTTTGATCACATCATATCTAGCTGTTTGTTTTGTTCATTCGTTCTATGCCTTGTGGCCATCATCGGCACTGCTTAGTCTCGCCATGCATTTTTCCACGCACGGTCCTTTGCTAGCTATTGCAAAACTAATTGCAAGCTTGATGACATCATGATTACATCACACGTTTTCTTGCCGTATTCCTTTAGAAAAACAAATCCACAAATACACAAATACCATGTGATGACATCAACAGTACGTGATCTATTTCAGTTTTGCTCCTGTCAAGTTGTTTTTTTAGACTTGTAACCACGTGATCTACAGCTTAGTAGGATATATAGTTTAACCACTTCTATTTCTTTTCAAATAAAATGATAATTTGATCAATCTAAATGCAACTAGATTTTTCAATTAAAATCAAATTAGTCTTTGCACTTCGATCTTTCTAAGTAAAATAATATTAGGTCTATCTTTGTTTTTCAAATCAAATATAAAATTGATTTAGCTCAATTTAGATATTTCTCTGAAATATCTTATGTTTTATGTAATTAAAATAAATAAGCTCATAGTTTTCTTTTAAAAGCAAATCTTTCAGAAATTGTCTCTCTTCCGTCGATGCTCCGATTAGAGTGCTTTTCGCGTCTGTGTGATTTAGCGACATGTAGAATCGTTTTATAAGCTTTTCAAATTCATTGATTGGTGTACTGTTCTAATTTAGATCTACTGTTTTGCCGTGTATGATTGCTTTCGGATATATGTGTGGTGCTTTGTGACTATGTATGCGTTCAGTCGATGAGCCTTGCTTGGTGATCTAGAAGAAGGAGATCGAAAAGAAGTTCTTGAAAGATTGGACTTGAAGAAAGGATCTGAATTTGAGGCAAGTATAGCTTGGGATCATCCTTGATGTCCATACACTTTAATCATTAACTCATGATGCATGTGTCCTCCTTGTTTACCATTAAGGACTTACCTAGTCTTGATTACTTGATCCTTGTTTCCTATGGGTTATGCATTTGGGTAGTAACTTTGCTAGCGCTCAACCAACACACATTATTTATTTATTGCTTTATGGATTAAATCGAGATGATTAGTTGATGATGCCATGGTACATAGGGCTTAAAAGAGCTTGTGCTGTTGTTGTTTATGAAGCTCTTAGCTCTCCATAAGGACTTAATCCGTTCGTGGATATCCGGGATATACAGATGACTATGGGGGTCGCATGGCTCCGACTTTGGTTGTTCAAGGGGTCTACCTAACTTTGTTGGTGGTTTGCCGAATTGGGAGAAACGGGGTTGTAGCTCGTTGGCCATTCAATATTTTTAGGAGGGTCTTTGAACGACTTTATATGGTCTTCACTTGGTTAGGGAGTCGAGAACCTACTCTGGTGGAAACCATGACCCGTAGTGAAAGTGTACACCTCTGCGCAGAGTTAACTAAACTGACATGTCAGCCGTGTTTCGCGGTCATGAACGGCCTTGGAACACCAATGGATAGAATTGTGTGTCTACTTTCCGATGATATTAAATTGATGATGATATCGTCCACAAGTGTGAATAATGGTTTGGGATTCCTTTCTCGCTTAAGCTTAAAAGTTGACCAACTCTAAAAGCAACCGCAGTTAAAACAAAGGTCGACTTCGAGGCCTTCATAACCCCTGGCTATGCTTGCGGAGTTCGACATGGACTCACCCTTGCTATTTCCCCACACCTCGGGGAAGAAGTTAGGCTTGTGATCAACCGGTCGGTCGGTCCCCCGTGGAGCCTACACCAGAAGATTGAAGAGTCTTTCCGCAGATGCGCTAGTGAGGTTATTTGTTTTATATTATGTTCGTTATATTCTAAGCATTGTGAATTGATATTCCATTTATTTGTAAACTATATGTGAGATTTGACTTCGGGGCTCACATATAGCATCATCTGGTTTTGTTCTTAAAACTGGGTGTTACACGCCTCCATCACCCGCTCCTCTCCGACGAACCTTGCCTTGAGTGAATCCCAGACTTCTTTCTCAGTCTTCTTCGCTGCAACTTGCATCAACGGTCGTCGGGCAAGACTTTGGAGCAGATGTGCTCTTGCCTTCATGTCCTTCGCCTTCCGCTTCCCGATCGCAGCTGGATCCTGAGCCACTGGCTCCCCCGACGGCTCAACCACCTCCCACACGCCTTGATCCTCCATGATCGCCTGAGTACAAATCGCCCAGCTCGTGCAGTTGCTGGACGTGAGCGGCGGATACTTCAACCGCTCCCCATCGCCTCCCTTCTCCGCCATGGATGAACAACGCCACGCATTACACTTGTGATTCACGGCTCCGATACCAGAATGTAAGGATTAGGATCACGAATCACAAGCTTTATCACGGTGGCTATCCTAGAACACGAGATCAAAGAGGAAGAACTCGAATTGGAACACAGCAATGGCGACGAACCCGGCAACTGCCCCCGAGAAGCGACAGGGGAGACAGAGCCCTCTTTCTCTGATGATAACTTCGAATACAATGAGTTTTACAAATGAACGAGCTAACCGCAATCAAGTGCTAACACTAGGCTTTATACTCCAGCCATTACACACACTAGTTTCTGAAAAGAAAACTGCATAAACATGGATACAAAGTGTGCTCTGCACAACCGTCGCCATGACCACGACGTCGTGGGAGCGCTCACCGCGCGCACCACCTCGCCACCGATTCAAACTCCAGCTTCCCGCTCCTTCTGCTGACTGGACTCGTCCAACTAATCCACGATACACGTGTGCAAGCTGGATTAGTCCAACATGCCACAGCGACGATGCCACGCAGAGGCTCATGGCTGAGCACTGAGCAGCATAGGAGGTACGGTGGCGACGCACAATGCATACACATCCAGCAGAATCACAAGTCAAACGCCCTCTCTATATCTGACGTCTTCCTCGGGTTTCTCCGGCTGGGGTGGTAGATGCGGACGCCCACGACGGCCGGTGTGGCCTGGCCACACGCGATCGATGGGCGCACGGCACTGGTATGGACACCGCCAGCGGATCGACGGTGGCGACCAGTGAGGAAGAGACATGCCAGCAGCAGCCAGCATATATGGCCACGATGGCGACGTCGACGGCGTAAAGGGCGGCAACAACGGCAATAGTCCAGCTGCGTGCGCAGTGCGGTGCTCGGTGGTCGTCGACGTGGCGTACCAGTGCCAGTGCCACTGGCGGCAGCTGCATCTGCCTGCAATGGCAAGTGCACAAGAGGTGGATATTGAGCTGACGTGTGGGCCTGTAGAGTCGACCGATTTGCAGGACTAATGAGATCCAAGCAGCACAGAGTACTAAGAACCTAGCCAGCTCATGACGCAGTTTGTGAGTATGGTTGATGATGGTGCCAAGTCAAACAAGCCTTGTATATATATTCTATGTATAGCCATGAACATATGGAGGCGCCACTGGCGGCAGCTGCATCTGCCTGCACTTCACAAGAGAGGCCGGTGGAGAGAAGATATTGAGCTGACGTACGTGTGGGCCTGTAGAGTCTAGACCCATTTGCACGAGTAATAAGATCCCAACCAAATTAACCTAGGCAATGGCGCAATTCGTGATTATATAGTTCATGATGGTACCAAGTCAAACGTACTAAAAAAAACCAAGTCACTAGTACACATACGACCTGTACTCCTGGTTCATCTGGGGTTTTACTCGGTTGTAGAACCGGGAGTGCGGGTTGGGGAGTAAAGGTAAATGAATGGGGAGGGTACCAACGGGGAGTAAAGGTCCCGGTGGCATGTGGCCGACCATAGGCCTTTATTCCCCGTTGGTGCCACCAACCGGGAGTAAAGGGTTTTTTTTTCTTTTGATTTTAATTCCTGATTTCATTTTAATTCATAATCGGTTGGGGATTACAACTAATATATACACGTAATAATGCATAATTCCTAATCGGGTTGGGAATAAAAGTAATATATACATATATTAATGCACATATATATATAATTAAGGTACACATATATTACACATTAATAATTGTTCAAGCACACATATATTAAAGTGTTCATACATGTCTCGATCTAATACATATTAGGATGTCATTACATGTCCCGATTACACAGGCAAAGGATCCTTTAGCAGCCATTTGTCATTGGGATCGTTGTAGAACTTCGCCGGAAGGCTCTAGGATCACGGGTATTAATAAATCCAGCAATGCTCTCTTGTATGGCTTCAAGATGCTTGTCTTTTAATGTTTTCTCCATTAACCTCCTCGTCTTCAATTCGAGTTAAATAAAAAGTATTAGTATATATATAAGATATGATTAGTTATATAAATATCGGCGTCAATAACAACAGACTTTGATGTACATACGTACCCTTTCATGCTTTCGGTGTAATTTGTGGAATTTATCGATATTCTCGCAACAATATAATCCACATTGATGGTCCCCCGTGGTTGTTGTAGACCCCACTTTAAGATAAAAAAAGAGCCATTCGTCATATATATGAAGCAATATAGGGACTTGAATTAATGTAACCATATATATAGTACTTAATTTGGGAATAGTGCTACATCCGATTGCGGTTTTGCGATCGGTCATATTATGTTCATGAATTATCTCTGCCCAAACCCCTGCACAATAGAACAAAAACTTAGACTACTAATTAACGCATAAGCAAAGGGAAGGAAATTCTTGAGTATATATATAATTGACGAGGTTTTACGCAATTACCCCCGAATTATATCGATCATATCTTCGCATTACCACTCTGGGGGGCCATCTCAACGAGTCAAAAGGCGTGAGATGACTTTTTGTTGCTTTCGATGTAAAACAATATCCGGTGTCCCTTTGCATGTGTAAACGGTTGAGCTAGCTAGAAAGAAAGGTTATTACGAAGAACATGATCGTCAATGTTAGGAACACTCACTTGAATCCGTGAGGGGAACATTACTACCCTCTTGTCGGTCGCGGTGTAACTCGAGGAACATCTTTATATTTTTTTCTCGTAATGCGCTTTCAAACCATATATTATTCGGTTTTTGTGCACGATATAAGGATCAATGAATCCAATATGAGTACGCCCCTTGATTCGAAATGTTGAATCCAATATCTACATATATGGTGAGAAAGAGTATGGTATTAGACATATACATATATAATCGGGACATATTGGCGTATTAGTAAACGAGAGAAAGAATCACTTACAAACAATAGATCTTTGAGGATGCTTTTGTCGAGGGAGGTCGGTGGAATAGTTGGTGCAATTCACAAAAATCAACCCACATCACGTCATCACCCGTTCCCCATTGGTTTCTTAGTCGACACCGAATTTATGCGGTCCTTTTTCACACGCCTCTAGGTACTTCTGTTTAGCTAATACATTTGAGTACCCGGGCTAGCACATCTCAGGGATCCCATAGACTCGGCCCAATCGAAATTTTCTATATTTGTCATCATCTACCTTTGTAGTTTCAAAGATCACTTTCTGCTCATGTCGACACCACTCTCAATATAGTAATCTAAAAGCTCACCGGTATTAAGCGATGCACCAAATAGAAACTTTAGGTGCTTGTGTGTTTGAACCGTATTGATCGAACACTTCATTGGAAAGTGGTCGTGACGTTTCTCCAAGTTGTGGAACACTCGACTTCATATCTTTCTTTTTCTTGGCTTCTATTTTCTATCTTAGCACTTTTGGAGCTAGGAAGAAGGGCTTGGCAGCCTTCCGCCGCCGCCTGCTACCGCCTTCTTCGGGCACACTTGATGAGAAGAATTTTTTGTTTATTTCTTTGACTTGGCGCCCAATTCCTCCTTACTCATTTCACCGGGCAATTTCTTGGGAATGGGCCTTGGTTTTACAATGCACATATTTTCTTTTGCCACGTGGGGTGAAGACTTTGCCACGTCTTTGAGGTTATCTTCTTAGTTGCCTTTGTCATGGGAGGAGGCACTAGAGACCTCGTTGGAGGCGGTGATCGCACCTTTGCGGCGCCCGGTGGCAGCCCCGAGGAGGTGGTGGTGGTGGTGGTGGCTGTGGCGGCGACCTTGGAGATGCCGCGCGTAATGTCGCCGTGTCTTCTACCCCATCGCCGTAACCACCGCCACGGAGAACTAGGATCCTCTAGGGAGCCGACCTTTCGGCCGGGTGGTGGCTTGCGGTCTCTCGGGCACAATTGTGCCCCATGACCTAAAATCCCGCTTAGTGCGTTCGGGCCGGTTGAGTGTTTACGGTGTGATCCCCTTTGGCGACAAGGTGCGCTTCCAATTTTTCCACTTGGGAATGGAACTTGCGTAGCCACCGGACCCTAGCGATGGTGGTACTAATTTTCTTGGCATTTAGTTGGTTCTTTTCGAAATTTCCATTGCCTCCTCACGAAGTCTTGTACTGCACAAAGTCCTCCCAATAGGGCCTCGCCAATGTCGGAGCTTGAACATACCAATTTGGAGTCAAGTTCTTCTTGATGTATTTATTGTACAAGTCCTTCTTCAGTCGCGAATTGCGTGGCCATATCGCGACATAGTCCACTTATAAACTTTAACCACCAAATCATCATGGGTGATGACATCGTGATAGCTCTCTGTTTCAAAGCGTGAATCTCGATTCAACCTCTTGCCAAAGTATACCCTTGTCAACATCAGAGGCGTAACTAATATGATCAGCACCCTTCCTCTTCTTCCATAGGCGACATGTGATCGGGATCCTTTTCCCTTACAAGGTACCCACAATAGTACAAATATTTCAATGCATGTTCTCCTAGTGGTCTCCCCTGTAGCTGGATTGAACTCTGTGATGATATAGCGGCCTTCCAATGGCTTTGTGGGCCCTCGAACAGTCTTACTCTTGGACAGTTGTTGGCGTGGATCCAGAGGGCTGACCTCGCATAGAAACATGAAGACATTATAATCAAAAAAAAAGGTTATATATTAATTAATGTGAACAAATAATAATCAATTATAATAATCAACACAGAAAATAGAAAGGACAATAAATATATGTATATCTCCTCGGTATCATCATTAGTAGTTGGGTGGTTCTCCACAAAATCTATTAAGTATTGGAGTTCTTCTGCATCATTATCATTGATAGGTTGTTGATTGGCACCGTGGATAATATTCATCATTATTTCATCATCATCCATGGCGTTTTCTCTCGGTCGACCATATATATACCTAAAAACAAAAACCACAATTGTAAGATGTTTGACATTCGTTGGGAACCCTCGTCAAAAACGTTGCATATATAGAGGTAGATCGATCGGAAAACGTTTCATGCTAATGCTACAAAAACGGGTTTAGCTCCAATCCACTATGTCCCACCGTCACCATACTATACATAATATATCATTGCAGTGCATTGCTTGTGTCGTTGTCTTGGGCTTCGGAGGTAACAGGATAAAATCGTCTAGAGTCTCAAATTTTTTTAATTCTAATGTTAATGTTACAAAAGATTTTTTAATTCATGCTAATGTTACAAAAATGGGTTTGAGATGCGAGCTTCAGCTATATGCCACAAACTAAGTGATAGCAGACCATATTTGGATATCCTAGTACACTTTCAGATCCCCATGTTCGCCTGGTGTACAATGCAGTTCACCCTGTTTGTAAATGTTTGGCACAATAGTTCATCAAAAAGAAGCCATTGGAGTCACCATATATGTAACTAAACATTCACATGCAAAGTAAAGAGCAATGATTGAGCAAATTGATTTATGTTTGTAACCACAGTTGCAAGTTGCAAAATCCTCCATTCTACTGTCAAGTAGTAGCAAAGGAATGCCGTACACCACAGTTGCAAGTTGCAAAATCCGGCATGACTGTCAAGTAGTAGCAACAAACTGTCACACAAATATATACAGTATATAGTAATTGTTTTCCCCTTCAAATTGATTATATATATTGTTATCGAATCAATGGAAAATATGGTATGCTCTTTATCTTTGAGATGAATAGCGTCCAAAACACCTGAGACCTCCACAAACAGAGCAACATCAAGAATCTTATCTAAACAGAAATACAATGTTTTTCAGTTTGCAATAGAAGCTGATATGATCTCTCCATTGCCTTCATTGCCTATTTCGAGACGACGGTGTACAGCCCGGCCATTCCAAAACCCTTACCCAAGCGGCGACGGTGGTGTACGGCCGGCCAGCTCGAGGGCGGCGTCTTGGAGTCGGGGGAGAGGGTGCCGGGGCCGGGCGCGGGGTAGGCGTTCTTTGCTTTCGTCGGGGTGGGCCGCCGGGAGAGGGAGGGCGGTCTTTGTGCTTTCGCCGGGGAGAGTTGCCGCCAGCTCGAGGGTGACGCCTGAGTCGGGAGAGGGTGCCGGGTGCCGTAGCGTCGGGTAGGCGTGCTGCTCGCCGGGTGGGCCGCGCCCGAGAGAGGGTGGGGCGGTGCTGTGGTTTTTCGCCCGGGGAGAGTTGTGTGTCACGCTGGTCGCGTCGAGGGGAGAGTTGCCGGGGTGGGCCGCCGCCGGGAGGGAGGGTGGCTTATCACGGTGGGCGGCCGGCAAGCCATGGGGGGGGGGGCGCTGTCAGCGGGAGCGCCGCGCCCGGGCGTCCGGGGAGTACGTCCGGAGGGGCGCAAAGTATCAGCGTTGTTGCATTTCTTAAAGCGAATCACTAGAAACAGGTTTAGAACCCGTCTCTAATAACGGCGGAAATGCGCCATTGACATTCCCTAAGTGAAACCACCGTGTCGGTGATCTGAACGGGATTATCAACGGTGATAGATCTTGCCAAACAAGATATTCATCCGCAAGCGCACGGATCTATCATTGTAGCATTTCACCCGGAAGTATTCAGGGTATCGTTATTTATATTTTCCCAAAGGAAGGCATGGTGTAAAAGTCTCTAATTCGGACATGGTCAAGATGACACGAATGTATAATAGACCAATGCTCATAATAGGGGTAAAATAGGATAGGTAAAAGGATAACTTGACACACACACTCAAGCCAATCTCAAGGATAAAGGAAAAATAATGAATAAAAGAATAAATCTAATATGGAGCAGGCATATCCTAGATAGTCATGTCAAGATAGCGAGATACACACATGTTTTACTATTAGAGATTCTAGTTCAAGAAAGCCAAGGTCTCTGTCCGAATTACCGGGCACCGGCAATCGCCCAAATGGGATGGAGACCGGCATTTAGCAACGCGCCACACCGAACGTGGGGGATTACAAGGGACGGACAAGGCTGTCACAACCCGGCCGCCTACCCCCTCAACCGTGGGATGCGCCACAAAAGATAGAAAACCCTTAGTCTAGACACCACGTCTACACTAGTGATTATTACTCGGGCGTGTATACAAGGCTTACCCCGGCCCCGGGGTCCTTCTACGAGCACCGCCCGAAGGAACGGCTATCAATCCCGCAATCCAACATCAACCAAGTCTAACTCTAGGTAGAATTCATCATAATGATCTAGCTCTTGGTCTAAACATGTATGTATGATAAATTAAGCACGATGTTCCATAAGACAAGATTATGATATAGAAACTATATGCTAGTTCATCAATCAAGATTATGTCATAAGGATTTTGCTCTAATTCAAGAACATGACTATATTGATAAGTAGAGAACAAGAACAAGATGAAGAACTCTAAATTGATCATACCGAATAGCTCCAAAATGTCTTGCTCTCCTTTATTAATCCTTGCCAAACTCCTCCTAAGTACAAACTAAGAAGAAGAAGAAAAAAGAAGAAGAAGAAGAAAGGGGAGGAAGAAGAAGAAGAAGAAGAAGAAGAAGAAGAAGAAGAGAGAGGCTACATTGTGTGGTGTGTGTTGAATGAGGGGAGAGGGCCTCCTTTTATAGGTAGAGGAGAGGGGCTCTTTGGAAAACGTCCCTCCCCACATGGAAAGAGCCAAAACCGTCCTTGAACACCTTCCAAATCTGCTTGAACCGACAATCCAACGCGTCGCACGGCCCGGTTTTGGAAGGTAACAAACCGTCTCGCCAAACACGGGCCCTGAACCGCCTCGGGATGGTGTGCGGCGCACTGTGGTGGTGCGCTACAAGCACTGTCAGGGTTCGGTTCGGGCGGCCTTGGCAGGCTGGCGTGTTTGGGCTTGAAAAGTTGTGTGGCGATGTTTGCTCGGCCCAGTTCTCGTGTTTGGTCCATTCCTCCCTTGGGCTTGATATTCTCCGGGAATGCGCTTTCCGGGAGGCGCCTTTTGGTGTATTTTCCACTTGCTTCTCATATAAATCTGCACAATATTATTTTGGCACTACAAGTGGAATTATGTCAATAATAAATGTATATGTGTGTAGCAAGGTATAGTTTCAACCCCTAATTGGTAGAATGTTGACGTTACAAATGTGTCGTTAGTGACCGTCAAAAGCGTCGGGGAGGGAGTGGCGTGATTTCGGATCTAGAGGAAGAGGAGCGGCTACGGCGTTTTATTTGGAGGGAGTGGAACGGGAGTAGAGATATTTCCTCCCGGGTGGAGAAAGGACCGGGAGTAAAGGTTTCGACCTCTACTCCCGGGTTATAATTTGGCCTGGGAATAAATATCCTATTTCTCTCGGTTGGGAATTGGACCCGGGAGTAAAGATCGAATTTTCGCCACCACTTTTCACTTCCCGCCATTCTTTGTGTCTAACTTTCTTTTAATTTACAAAAATCTATTTCATAAATATGTAAAGTCTAGTTATTTCGCAAATAAATTACATAGCAATCATAAAATTTTTTCAAAAAACAATTATAGTTGCTTTTGCTATATTGCACACATGAAAAATATGTAACCTAAAATTGTTTATGTTTTTCTATAAATTGGTGAACATAATGTAATTAATAATCACTATTTCATTAATGCAAAAAAATGTTGCCTTCAACTAAAATAATTAATTGCATTGTTTTTTTCGACAGAAAATTGTTTTCACATCATTTCTATTAAAAACGTTTCGGGTGCACTCCGCTCAACGCATTACAATTCAAAGATGAAGTCGCGCGGGATTTCAATTAAATTAAAAAAATAGTACCAAACCAATTTGGAGCTATACTTTCCAAACACTTTCTCAAATTCAAAAATGACCTAAATGAACTTTATAGATCTCGATGAGTTATGAATTTTTGGTATTCGTGACTTTTTATTTTAAAAACATTTAGGTTCAAAAACTGAAAATTCTTTAAATTTTTGGAAATTTAAAGTTTCGATGGTTCAAAATCTGTCAAATCCAAAAATGTCCAATATACCGAAAGTGTAGATCTTGAAGAGCTAAACAAACGTGGTATTCAAGACTTTTCGATTTGAAGCCACCTAGTGGTCCGAAAAGTGGCTCAAGCTCTCTTCACTTTAAAATTCAAAAATTTAACTTGGTCAAACCTCGGTCAAACGGAGCAGGAAATGACCTCGTTAAAAAAACTTTTGAATACAAACATGTTAGCACTCATCAAGATCTAAAATGTTTATATAGGACATTTTTATGTTTGAGAAAGTGTTTGGAAACACTAGTCACAAAATCGGGAATCTAAGAGAGAGTTTATGGAACTACTACGCACAATCGTCAATTTCAAACTATACTTTCCAAACACTTTCTCAAATTCAAAAATAACCTAAATGAACTTTGTAGATCTCGATGAGTTATGAATTTTTGGTATTCGTGACTTTTTATTTTAAAAACATTTAGGGTTCGAAAAACTAAAAATTCTTTTTAAATTTTTGGAAATTCAAAGTTTCGATGGTTCAAAATCATGCCAAATCCAAAAATGTCCAATATACCGAAAGTGTAGATCTTGAAGAGCTAAACAAACGTGGTATTCAAGACTTTTCGATTTGAAGCCACCTAGTGGTCCGAAAAGTGGCTCGAAGCTCTCTTCACTTTAAAATTCAAAAATTTGACTTGGTCAAACCTGGTCAAACGGAGCAGAAATGACCTCGTTCGAAAAACTTTTGAATACAAACATGTTAGCACTCATCAAGATCTAAAATGTTTATATAGGGCATTTTTGCGTTTGAGAAAGTATTTGAAAACACTAGTCACAAAATCGGGAATCTAAGAGAGAGTTTATGGAACTACCTGCATAATCGCCAATTTACAACTATACTTTCCAAACACTTTCTCAAATGCAAAAATGACCTAAATAAACTTTGTAGATCTCGATGAGTTATGAATTTTTGGTATTCGTGACTTTTTATTTTAAAAATATTTAGGGTTCGAAAAACTGAAAATTCTTTAAATTTTTGGAAATTCAAATTTTCGATGGTTCAAAAACGGAAAATTCAAAAAATTTCCAATATACGAGTGCAGATCTTGAAGAGTTAAACAAACGTGGTATTCAAGACTTTTTCGATTTGAAGCCACCTAGGGGTCTAAAAAGTAGCTCGAAGCTACGATTTCCAATCAAGTGTACGATTTCCATAGTTGAAAACGTAATCATTGATTACGCTAAGGCTGGATTGAGAACATTTAAAACCATCGAGGTGGTTTGTACAAAAATGAAGATTGAAGGGTGTGAACGAAAAATGCCCGTAAAAAACATCTATTCCCCGGTTTGGGTGAAGAATCGAGAGTAAAGGTCTAGCTTTATTCCCGGTTTGGATGAACAACGGGAGTAAAAGCTTTATTCCCGGTTTGAGCGAAGAACGGGGAGTAAAGGTATACCTTTACTCTCGGTTAGAGTCCCCAACTGGGAATAAAGGTGCTGGGCGCGTGGGGGCGGCCTGCTGCATGGCCTTTTACTCCCTGCTGGAGAGTACAACCGGGAATAAAGGTACCTTTACTCCCCGTTCAATTTCGAACCGGGAGTAACCGCGTTTTTGGGCTCGAGAGTAAAGGTCAGTTGTGTAGCAGTGAGTCAAACACGCCTTGTATATATATGTAGCCATACCAATTTTATGCAAGAGCGCAGCAGCAGCCCAAAGAACACGCGTGCGCGGCTTCGTTCCAAGAAAGCAGCTGCTGCCACACACATATGGAGGACGCCACAGGCTGCGGCGTCGTCCATGTCGTCTCCCGGCGCATGGTGCGCCCGTTCACGCCGACGGTGAATGGTGGCTGCCATCTGCCGACGGCGAATGGGAACGGCTGCCTTCGGCCCAAGGAGCAGGAGGTCCAGGTGATCCACTTGACGCCGTGGGACCTACGCCTGATCAGCATCGACTACATCCAGAAGGGCATCCTCCTGCCCAAGCCTCCATCATCCGTGGGCGACAACGACCTCGTCAACGCCCTCCAGTCCTCGTTCGCGCGCCCTGCGGATTTTTTTCTACCCGTTCGCCGGCAGGCTCGCCTCCGAGGAGCATGGCGACGACGGGACCGTGTCCGTGTTCTTGCAGTGCACCGGCGAGGGCGCCGAGTTCGTGCACGCGGTGGCGCCAGAGGTCGCCGTCGCGGACATCGTCTCCTCGCTGTACACGCCGCCCGTGGTTTGGGACTTGTACCCTCTATCCTTTGTTCTTGGCGCGGGACGCCGCCATCCAGCGGGCTTCCTGTGCTCGCCGTGCAGGTCACCGTGCTCGCTGATGGCGTCTTCATCGGTATGACGTTGAGTCACTTTCGGTTGGGGATGGCACCGCATTCTGGCACTTCTTCAACACCTGGTCGGAGATCAACCGCGCCGGGCGGCGGCGTTGGCAGCAGTGCTAGCCTACTGGCGGACGATCATCTGTCCACGCCGCCCGGTGTTCCACAGATGGTTCCTCGACACATGTCCGTGCCGATCCCCATGCCATTCGGCAAGCTGGAGCACATCGTGCGGCGGTTCAAGCGCACGGTGGTGGAAAGAGTGCTTCTTCACCTTCTCGACGGCGGCGTCAAGAAGCTCAAGGCGCTGGCCAACGGCGAGATGGCGGCACTGCCACGGCCACCATCTCGTCGCTACAGGCGGTCTTTGGCGCGCCTGGGCGCCGTGTGCGGGCCCGGCGCCCTCCCTCCAGAGCAAAGCACGTTCTACTCGGTCGTCGCCGGGTGCCGCGGCCGCGTCAACGGCATACCGCCCGGGCTACCTCGGCAACGCCTTGGTGTTCGGCAAGGCGGAGGCCACCGCCCGGCGAGATCGAGGAGAAGGGGCTGGGGTGGACGGCGTGGCTGCTGAACCGCGCCGTGGCGTCGTTCGACGAGGCGACCATGAGGGAGTCGCTGGAGCGGTGGGTCCGGGAACCCGACTTCACGTACATGGACAACCTGTCCTCTGCCGGCACGGCGCTGATCACGGAAGCTCGCCGAGGTTCGACGTGTTCGGGAAACGACTTCGAGTGGGGAAGCCGCTCGCCGTCCGGAGTGGCTCGGGAACAAGGCCGACGGCAAGGCCACGGTGTTCGAGGGGCCGGAGCGGGGAGGGAGTATATCGCTAGAGGTGTGCATCGCGCCGGACGCGCTCGAGAGGCTCGTCGCCGACCAGGAGTTCATGGACGTGGTGAGCACGCAAGAGACGACAGTGACGCTGCGTAGGAAGAGGCCTTGCGCTTGCGCTGCTTCCGACGCGACTCATTCCTGACATTCTCTTGGATTGAATCAAGATGATAGCTAGGTTACCCGGTCGTAGCCGACAGCAAGGGCATCGGTGCCACACTACAGCTATATAGGCCTACAGCAACGCAGCGCCTTCTTGGCTCCTTGCCCTCCTTGCCGCTTGGCAATCAGCAACAGCCGGCCGGCGGGCGGAGGCACTGAGGCAAATCAATCGACGACAGCGCCGGCGCCGGAGGGGAGAGCCTGTTATGAATCTGTGATCGATCTGCTTCAGTGACAACAGAGCATACCCCTTTCTCTCTCAAAAAAAAAAAAAAAAAAAAAAAAAACAGAGCATACCCTGCTCTGCTGACCAGCCTAGCTATCTAGTCGTCAAAGCTCCTAGCCACACCCGCTCGACATGTACATCTCTATTTTCAGGAGAAAAAAAATAATTAAGAACTCCACCACCACCAGGTTAGTTGGTTGGCTGGTCGTTCATTCATTCATAGAGGGGGATGCAATAATGCAAACAACGACTGGTAATCACGTATCGACCCGGTACAACAGTAAGAAGCAACATGTGCATAATTGTTCTTTGCGTTGGATGTTCTCCGATCAATCAATCACATTATCGTATTTGATTCTTGAAGCTTAATGATTCATAGCATACATACACTCGTCGTAGATGGCAAGCACTCCTACGTACATGAGCAACAATAATCAAACTTGCAGCAGCACTCCAAACTTGCAGCCATGCACACGCTGCTTATTACAGTAGTATGTATCAGCTGCTACACATCCCGCACCGTCGTCGAGGTGGCCGGCTAGCAGACAGCAGGCAGACACTCATCGTTCATCAAGCTGAAGCCATACATGCACATAGATAAACCAAACAAACACAGGCAAAAATACAGGCAGGTGGCCGAAGGCAGGCACGCCCAGCCCCGGCCAGCTGCACTCGCAACGCACCACGACCAGGCCTGCACGTGACCCCAGCGTGCAAGCATCAGGCACCAACCAGGCGCCTGGGCGTACGTCTTTCTTATTTCAAAACCAAACACACAGAAGAGCAATGCCAATGCAAACGGCGGCAGCTGGCCAACTCGGCCGGACGCCGTCGAAGGCAAGCCCCATACCTTGAATTTCTGTTTCACACAACCAACAAATTTCACACAATCAACACGCAGGCAGGCAGCATCCACCGCACGAACAAGCCACTGACGACCAACGTAGAAGCAACAGCAGAGATGCATACTACCATGAGAATGAGCTAGTTTCCATCACCTGGTGGCAGCAGAGTGAGTGAGTGAATTAATTAATTGGGCTAGCTAGCTACAAAACAACAGATGCACTCGTCAACACGTACGTATAAATGTACCTACTTATTATTATTACCTGAGAACGGAGCCCCTGAGGTTGCGCCTCTTGTAGTAGCGCGAGTGCACCGGTGCCTCGTACAGGGAAGGGTGGTGTCCAGCGCCCACCCCGTCCCACTCCAGCGCGTCCCACAGCGTCCTCTATTGCTTGTCCACTTAGAGCAATCAATATAAATGATTTTGCGAAAGCATAATTCTGGAGGAGGGTCTTTCATTGATGGGAGTGCTTGTGCTATGGGCCTAAGAACTGCGACTGCCCCAAAGCCAGCCCAACCATCGAAGTAGACGGTGTTGCCGTCATTGCTGAGGTTCCTCTGAATAAGATTGAATATTTCCTTTATGGCGCCAGCCACATCTGTTGCGTCGATGCTCTGAAACGAGGGAAGGACGGTTGGATTGCTATATAAGATCAGTTATAATTATACTTCAAAGTATATTATAGGAAGAATTGGCAAGACAAACTTTTTTTTTTTGAGGAAACTGGAGGGGCCGAAGCCCCTGCAGACAGATTTTATTGGCAAGACAAACTAACTAGCTAGCAATTGTGTGTGTATGCAGTAACTACAGCAGTACCACTTGTTTCATGACGCTGAAACTCCTCCCATCTACCACGCTCTGTAGAAGAGGCCAGAAAAATTTTCAGGGCGGAAGGCGTGGACCCATGATAATCAGCCGATCTCAGTCACTCTCATCCCCATCGTGTACCTGCATGCACATGTATACAACTTATTAACATTACATACATACATGTATTAATCAGCCAGCCTGCTGATAATAATGTAGTAATAAGTAATTCGATCTCAAGGCACAAGAGAGGATGGGGATTCGGGAGGAGCTAACTAGCACGTATACACACCTTTAATTTTGGGTGAGCTGCTCTGCTTAATTGTGCCGGCAGATGATGAGTTACGTTGTGTCGGAGCTCGATGGATCAGCCAATGGAATTGAAGCCGGCCGGATGAAGGACAACCCAAAGATGAACACGATCGAGAGAGGACAAGGACAGGCAGATGTAGGTTTCTGGTGTGGCACGCAACAAGGCTAGCGAGCTGTAAGTCAATTTTGCCCTTGAAATTGTTCTGCTCCCTACATGTGGAGAAAAGCAGTACAGTGAGATTGGATAGCCCGGAGGAATTTGGTAAAGAAAACAAATTACTAGGAAAATATGCATAAAACATGAGTCTCAGCTGAGAGTGGCGGTACCTGAGATCGTGCCATGGTGGAACTCCTCTGCTACTGTACAAGAGGAGCAAATTATATCAACAGGGGAGTCCACGAGGAGACAGATTCTCGTCTACTTTACCCATGATGAGCATGAGTCCATCAATCAGCTAGCATATTTGATCATCAAAAAGGCGACCTCTCCGATCCCCAATGTGCTGTGCATTCGATCGATTCCCTGTATGCAGGCAGGCATGCAAACAACGTTAGTATTATTTTTGAGACTTGTACGCAGCATCGATGCGATCTTCCATCGATTTTATTTTATTGCGTGCTGAGACGGCAAGCAAGCAATGCAAAGCACACGCGCACAACACTAATCAGTTTCTTAATCGGAGTATCTATCTAGGAGTAGCTTGTAGTATTGGAAACTGGTTACATACCTTTAGTTTCTGCTAAGATCGATCGATCGGAGATGAAGTTGGTGGAGAGTGAGTTGGTCGATCCCAGAACGATATATAGATTGGACGCAGGAATGAATTAAACTATCCAATGCAAGGCTTGACGAAGCAGCAGGGATATCGATAATCGGCCTGGAGGGAGAGCAGGGTTTAGTTGCATTACGACTGGATCGTTTTCAAAGAAAACATGGATAATGAACACAACGTACCTTCAGTTGATCGGAGATGAAGATGATGGAGAATGAGTTGGTCGATCGATGTGCAGGAAAGTCCTGTTAAAATCTATGGAAAAAACCTTTCCCCACGCCCGCCGCTCCCCACGCGGGCGACCGGGCGACTCTCCAACCCCTAGCGGCGCCGCCACCTCCTCCCCCCTCTCTCGGTCGGCGCCGCCGCTGGAGTGAGCCGCCGGCAAGGCCGCGGGGTTGGCTGGGATGGCGCGGGGCGGGGCGCCTCGCTCATTGGTGGAGTGGTGGCGCGGGAGGCGGCAGCGACCTGGCGGGTCGCGGCGGGCTCGAGCAGCGTGGGGCTCGCGCCGGCCTCTTCCCGCAGCTTTGCCGCAGCGCCGGCCGTCAGGGTGGGCGCGCTGGTGCCTACCCGCCCTCCTCCCTCCCTTGCTAGCGGCGCGGGCGCTCCTCCCTATGGCCGAGACGCGGCGGTGGTCGGGCGGGCGGCGGCCCGGTCGACGGCTGGATGGGCCACTCCGCGCCGGATCCGGGCTTCCTCGACCGGATTTGGGGGGGGGGCAGCCGTGTGGTGGTGGGAGGAGTCGATGAGCGGGTGGCGGATGTGCGGTGGTTTGGTGCTCCGTCCGACCGGGGCGGCGCTATGATGTTGGGGGCGCGTTCAGGAGGGGAGGTGCGGTGGTGGAAGCATTTGTGGTGAGTGACGCTGCTGGTGTCTCAATAGGGGTGGTGAGATTTGCTACGCGGTGATGCTACCGGTGGAGGTTGGTGCCGTGGTGGTGGCGTCCGGGCAGAGCAAAGACGTGGTGGCGGTGCCGGTGGTTGGTTGGTGGCGGAGCAGCGCGAAGATGGCGGGCGTGGTTGGTGGCTCGTCGCGACCGCCTGCGTTTCGCGAGCGGGCAACCGGATTGCGTCTTGATGGTCGGTACTCCCCCTTCTTCTCCGACAAGAGTGTTCTTTGGTGCGGCGTCGCCATGGTGGTGAAGAAGGGGTTCCTCGGTGATGGCATTGTGGTTCGATGGGGGTGTCTTTGCTGGCATGACCGAGAGTGTGCAGCAGGAATGGTGGCTTGGGCTTAAAGCCTTAATCGCCGCTTGGTCGGGGGCAATGGTGGGCGGCTTTGCATCGCCGTTCTCCCCGTTAGGGGCACCATTGGCGACTGCCATTTCCTCGCAGCTTGGGTTCTCGGGGTGAAAACCCGATCCTCTTTTGGACTTGCGGCGACGGGCGCCATCGGCGTCGTGCCCCTCTTGAGGCGCCGCATCCGGAGACCCGATCTCGGCTCGCGGGCGATGATGGTGGTCGGCCGGGGTGGTGTTGCACGCTTCGTCGCGGTTTGGTGTGCACCTAGTCGGAGTTGGCGGGAAGGAGGCGGAGGGCCCATGGGGGCTGGAGGTCTTGAGTTGTCATGCATGGTGGTGGTGATCCCGGTCTTTGGTGGGGCGGAAGTGATGCTCTTGGAGTGGTTTCGAGATATCCGAGTCCTGGGTAGTAGTTGAGTCGTTGGGTGAGGCGAGGCCCCAAGTTGAGTTCTTTGGGATCGGTGGTTTTCAACGGTGCCGCAACAAGAGTGTCTCACGATGCAACGCTGAGAGCGGGGATCGGCGATTGTGGGTGTGCAACTTGAGGAGGATAGTCCTGTGGCGGAGGAGTTTCGTGTGGCTGCTTTCGGACTTTGCCGAAGCTGCGGCTCATACGTTGGTGACGACGGCGCAGCGATCGGCGGCTCCCTTTGCAGCTCCTCTCCCGGTGGTGGTGGCGTGGTGACTTCGTGTTACGTGGGTTGTGTTCTTGGATTTGTGCCTTTTTCCGTGGTGGCTCGCGGGCTCGTGTCGACGTCCCAATCCGACCCGAAGCGGCGGTGATGGAACCTCGTGTTGATGACCCAATCCAACCGAGAGATGCTTATTGTTTATCCTTGTTTCACTACTACAGAATGGATTTTGTGTGGTGTTTATTTTTTATTTTCCGTGGCGGGCATTTATAAAACCGCCACGCAAAATAGTTGGCGTGGCAGCCCCGGCGGCAATGTCCGCCACGGTTAATCGGTTAACCGCGGGCGGGCATTGTAACGTGCCCGCCATGGTTAATGTCTATTAACCGTGGCGGGCATTGTAATGTGCCCGCCACGGTTAATGTCTATTAACCGTGGCGGTTTTATTACAATGCCCGCCACGGTTAAGTCTGGTCTATAAATATAGCCCCAACCTTCTTCTTCCCCACGGGATTTTTCGCCATTTTCTAGGGTTTTGAGCTTCAAAACTCTAGAAATCACCATTTTTATTGTGTGTGTGGGGGGAGGTTTTGCCCTTGGTTTGATTGAAGTTTGGCACCGCTAGAGGTATTTCTCCTCTTTCTCCCCTCTTTTCTCTCCCCCTCTCCCTCTTTCTCCCCTCTCTCTCACCCCTCTCTCTCCCTTTCTTTTTTGAGATCTAGTTTTGATCTCTCCCTCTCTCTCTCTCTCTCCCTCTCAAGCTAGCTCCTCTCCCCTCTCTCCTCTCCTTCTCTCTCTCCCTCCCCCCCCCTCTCTCTCTCCCCTCTCTCCCTCTTTTCTCCCTCCCTCTCTCTCCCTCTCAAGCTAGCTCCTCTCCCCTCTCTCCCCCTCCTCTCTCCCTCTTTCTCCTCCCCTCTCTCCCTCTTTCTCCTCCCTCTCTCTCCCCTCTCATTTGAAAGTATGCGTGGTCTTTTCATCGATACCCGATCTCTAATCATCGATCGCACTCTTTGTTTTGGTTTAATTAATTTGAGTAGGCCGTCGACCAAGGCGCCGAATAGTGATTGGATGTACTGGCCGAGGATGAGTTTGGAATTCGTTGATCATGTGCGAAAAGAAGTTTATGCCCGTCCGCGGAAGCATCGAATCGGTCGGGGTTCGAAGTAATGGTGTGCCCGCTATCGGTGCAAGCATCCGTTCTTACACAAGGATGACGACGCCGTGGAGCACTTGGTGCGGTATGGTTTCATCGGGGAGCCGAGGTACACCGTGTGGACGTATCATGGTGAAAAGAACCGAAAGTGTCGCGGCGGTTCATCACGGAGGACCCCGTCGACCGCAACGCGGCGAAAACAACGGTGGTGGACGAAGGGCGAGAACAAGTTGATAATCGCGATTACATCACCGTAGATGAACCGCTTGAAGACATGGCGGGCGACAATGAGGGAGGAGATGATGGTGAACGGTCAAGTAGTTGATGACATGTCGCCCGAGGATCTTTGCTCTTTTCGAGGAAATTGCTAACCTCAAAGATGAAGATGACGTGTTGTTTGGCAATCCAAGGTGGCTCGAGAATTTTTAGCGGATGATGAAGCAGCGGCAATTGACCCTCTCTACAAAGACGACGGCAAATGTCCGGTTGATTGCACGGTGCTACGTTTTAACCTAACGATGTTGATGCCGAAGGCTCGCCACGGGTGGTCGAACCACGAGCTTCAATGACTCATTACGTACCTCGGTGACACCGCTTTACCCGAGGGGAATAAGGTGCCCGCCAATACCTATCGGGTGAAGAAGCCGATTCGTCCGTGCATGGCGAAGCTTAGGAAGTTTCATGCGTGCCCTAACCATCGTATTCTATACCGGGGTGACTATGCGGACTTGCACAACCATGTCGCTGGCGCGGCGGAGTCGTTATAAGAGGAATGCCGGGCCGTCGTGCCACCGATGAGGAGGGACCGTCGAGAGGGCCCAAGAAGCGTAAGACGGGCAAGAAGAAGCAGATGCCACCTCCCGAGGACGAGGAAGAAGAGGGTTACACCTGTGAGGAAGATCCCTCCCTATCGGTGTGGTACCTACCCGTGCTCGACGCTGCGTGCAATTTTTGGGAACCCAGAGGATGCCAAGCCGATGTCCCCGGCATGCGTCGCCGAACGCACGAAGGGCGATGGCAAGTCGCGACACCCCTCGGATGCCAAACGTGGAAACGCATCGATGACATATTCCCGAGAGTTTAGGGATGAGCCCAGAACGTAAGGTTCACTTTGAGTACGAGCGGGATGAATCCGTTCGGAGACCTCGTAGCTTTCGCAAAGCACCCGGCGGTCACCCTCACCATATGCAACCTGCCTCCCTACGAAAGTGTCAAGCGCAAATATCTTCTTCCGCCATGCTCATTTCGGACCAAAGCAGCCGGGCAATGATATAGATGTCCTCATTGAGCGAGTAATGGAGGAATTGGCGAAACCGTGGAAAGGGGTCCAGATTATGGATGCGTCCGAGAAGAAGAAGTTCACTCTAAAGGCCATGATAATGGTCACCATCAGTGATTACCCCGCTCTCTTTTTTTCATTGTCGGGCAGATTAAGGGGAAGACAGCTTTGCACGGTTTGCATTGAGAATACGCTCCACTTACCTTAGCGGATCCCAAAAGGCGGTGTACATGAAACATCGTAAATTCCTGCGCAAAAGAACAGTACCAGGATACTTCGATGGATGAGTACTTTGATGGCCGGCCCGAGGCTGAAAGCGGAGGAGCCGGAAAGGGTAAAAGTACGGGCCAAAGGTGTTTGAAATGGTGAAGAACATAAACCACGAGTTCGAAAAGAAGAAGAAAGCCGGTGGGCCAAAGGCAAAGAAGAAGCGGAAGCGGAACAAACGGCAAAGTGGAAGAAGAAGAAGAAGAAGAAGAAGAAGAAGAAGAAGCGTAAGGTAACCCAATCCGGCACCGGCCAAAGTCCCATTCAAGAAGCGTCGATTTTCTTCAAGCACCGCCATCTTTGGAAGATGCTCCATACACCCCATGCCATCGATAACATGCATCTCTGAAGAATGTCTTCGAGAGCTTGGTGGGGATTTTCCTAGACATCAAGACTAAGGCGAAGGGCGGTGTCAAGTCACGTCGAGGATCTTGCCGACATGGGCATCAGGCCCGAACTTCACTCGATACCCTCGGGAATAGCGGAAAAGTCGACCTTCCGCCCGCGAGCTACAATCGACATGGGATGAAAAGAGAGATTTTTGCAAATGGCTCGGGGATGTCAAAGTGCCGACGGTTTCGTTCCAACATGGAGAGCATTGTATCGATGAAAGACCTAACACTATCAAACTTCAAAGCCCATGACTGTCATGTCATGCTGACGGTGTTCCTTCCAATTGTGATTAGGTGCATCGGCCCAGAGTTCGTGAAGATGGTCGTTACACGCCTGTGCTACTTTTTAATCGCATCACGAGAGAAGGTCATCGCTGAAAATGACCTCCCAAGATGAAAAGAGTTCATCGCGGAGGCTATATGCCGGCTTCGAGATGTGCTTACCACCGTCTTTCTTCGATATTATGCCACACCTCATGATACACATGGTCGATCGATAGAAGAACCGGGGCCTCTCTACCTGCACGAGATGTGGACGAACGAGCGGTTCATGTCCTCTCTTAACAGATCCGTCCTTAACCGTGCATACCCAGAGGGCTCTATGATCGAGGCATACACAACACGAGGGCCGTTAGCTGCTGCACTAGATACATCCGGGATGGAAATGCAATCGGCCTACCCGACCACCCGCACGGCGGGACCGCGGGGATGGGCTGCACGGGGAGGAAAGTACGGACCGATATAGAGCAAGAAACAATCGAAGAAGCCCATGGCGCTCACGAACCAGTTAGTATCAATGGAAACGTGGTGAGAAGCATCTGGAGGAAATTCGTAGCAAAGCGTGGCGGCGCCGCGAGGGGGTGGGTACTGAGACAACACCGGTTGAATTTCACAACGCGTGGATCAGAGAACGAGGGGATACCACTAAACGCAGAGGCGAAGAATCGATGCTTGCATACGGCCCATCTAGCCAAATCATCACATGGCAAGGTTACGACATCAACGGATCACAGTTCCACACGAAAGAAAAGGACAACAAGAGCGTCGTCCACGTAACGGCGGCGTTCGGTATGAGGGGGCATTGACATGGCCACCAAGGAACTCAAGACATACTATGGGCAAATCCAAGAGATTTGGGAACTTGATTATGGCGAGAGCTACTGAGATACCCATTTTTTCGGTGCGGTGGGTCAAGCCAACGCCGGTTGGCGTGGGACGGTTGGGTTAACCACCGTTCAGCTCGAAAAGTCTTTGGAGATGATGAGTGGGTACTCATGAAGTCGCGTGGCCCAGGTAGCCTACTACCCGGTGCCCAACTCGCGAGGGCAAAAGCAACTACATGCGGTCGTGGGAGGGAAGCAAAGGATCGTGGGAGCCGATGGAGTGCGAGAGTCCTGAAGAGTACAACAACTACGCTAGAGTTTACGCTCTTTACCGATCATCCAACCAAGATCAAGGAAGTCGAGACATGCGTGTGGGGAATGTCATCAAGACCAAGACAAAGCCACGGTGCCGCGCGGACGGTCGAGAAGACGATGGCAGCCCGGCAAAAAAATAAGTCGAACCAAATATGTAACAGAACCAAATATGTAATGGAACCAAATATGTATGTCATGACATTTATGTAATGGAACTAAAATGTATTGGAGATCGCCGCACTTGCTCGAAAACCCCCCCGACTTGTCAATTAAAGACTGTTATTTTAAATCATGCAAGAACTATCCAAAATTTAAGTTTCACATTTTTCATGGGTACACATACTCATAGGGAGGCCACACAAAAATTTTGAGAATTTTTGAATGACCATTTGAATTGTTATGAATTTTACAAATTCATTTTGTGAATCTATTTTACGTGGCGGGCATTTTACAATGCCCGCCATGGTTATCTATTAACCGTGGCGGGCATTGTAAAATGCCCGCCACGGAAAAATCGCGGCGTTATATAGGGGCCGCCGTCCCGGAATGGGCCAAGTCCTTCGGCCCGGTTCACTTTCACCCCGAAGGGCTGCCAAATTTTCACGGCGGCGCGCGCGCCGCCGCCTCCCCGTCCTCCCTCTCCGACGAGCGCCTCGCCCTCACCTCCCCGTCCTCCCTCCCCGTCCTCCTCCCCGTCCTCCCTCTCCGGCAGCGCCCGCCCTCGCCTCCCGTCCTCCTCCCCGTCCTCCCTCCCGTCCTCGACATCCGTCGCCGCGGGGCTAGGTAAACCCTAGCCGCCGCCCGGGCTGCTCCTCTCCGACGAGGTCCACGGCTGCCGGTCTTTGCTCCTCCCGCCCGGTGCTCCTCGTCCCGGCGTCCCCGGCGTCCGCGCCCTGGCGTACCGCTGCCCGCAGGCCGCCCGCCCGGTCTTTGCTCTCCGTGCTCCTCTCCGGACGAGTCGCCGCCCGCCCGGCGCTGCTGCGTCCGGCGTCGCCGGTGCTGCTCCTCCGCCCGGCGCTGCTCGTCCCCGACGTCCGCCCGGTGCTGCTCCTCCCGCCCGGTGCTGCTCCTCCCGTGCTCCTCTCCGACGAGGTCCGCCGCCCGCCCGGCGCTCCTCCCCCGGGCCGCGCGCCCGCCCGGTGTGCTCCTCCCGTCCCCGCTGTGCCGCGGCGCTGCCCCGGCGCTACTCCTCCCCGTCCGTGCTCATGTGATGCGCGTGATGCCATTTTGCTTCTGTGATGCCCGTGATGCCATTTTTCATGCACGTGATGCCATTTTTTCTTTTTGTGATGCTCGTGATGATGGTTCTTGAGCATATGCCAAATGCCACTGCCCATGATGCAACTTCACATTTTTAGATTATTTATTAACCGAGCATATGCCGAATGCCCGCCCATGATGCAACTTCACATTTTTAGATTATTTATTAAGCGAGCATATATTGATCTCTATATTATGCCACCGCCATACTTTATCTATATTTTGGATTTGTGGGGACATTTCACGGCGGCCGTGAAAATTTAGCAGACCCTTCGGGGTGAAAGTGAACGGGCGGAGGACTTAGCCGATTCCACGGCCGGGGTACACATATATATGGTGGCTCTCTCTATCTACCTCTTTTTAAGTCCCAACCTTAGACCGTCCGTCCGTGGCGGTTTTTTTTTCGTTTTCCATGGCGGGCATTTACTATCTTTAACTATCTACTTGTGGCATTTGTAATGATTTGAATCTTAATGCTGAGGTAGTGGCATATGCGATGATGTGAATATTTTTATCTTGAGGCGTGGCGATGATGAAATGGCCCCACACTTGTGAGCGCCTAAGCGAGGGCGGCTTGTATAACATATACAAGCAAACGAGTTTAGACGCGATGTGATAAGGATAGTTGGGGACTTCGAGCCAAATTTTTATTCTTACACATTTTTTGTATTCGTACACATTTTTTGTATTTTCACATTTTTTTTTTTTTTTTTTTTTGTATTTGTAGACATTTTTTGTATTTGTAGAGTATTTTTTTTTTTTTTTTTTTGCCACCACTCTTTATATGTAAAATGGAAAACTATGTAATCATGAGAGGAATTCAATAAATCTATGTTACGAGATGACTCTCGTGACACTTTGCATACTACTATTGTACCTTTTCACTATAATAAAATGCTGTGTGTGTTCCGTAGAATCCAATGGCATCGAACCAACCGATAAAGATCGTGCAATCGGTGGCGAGCGAGAGGAGGATGTGGCCTCCATGTCCGATTCTTCCTCGGACGGTGGATACGTGGCGAAGAGTTGAGCCCAAGGCCACGGAAGAAACGTCTTAGAGAGGAAGAAATTGATCCGGACCGGCGACCCACGGGAGCCCGACAATACGGGGTTCTCGAGTGGACAGCCTACAACCAAAAACGTAAGTATACGACTAACACAACGTCGTGTGCCTCATGTAAGTACACGACTAATTTTAGTTGTTGTCGTGATGGCGATTACCATTACGCCTCTGCGTCTAGAGTTTGGTGAAGAGAGCTCGGTCGGAGGGGCAACAATCACGGTCCCCAAAGACTTCCGGCGACCACCACCTCCAAGAAGTCCAAGAAGTCAGGGGATTGAAAAGAGGCCAGCCACGGGAGGCACCGTAAAGCTGAGGTGGTGCGTAATATATTGAGGATAGGCCGAATGGAGATCCCGTGGAGCCAGAATCTATCGGGGTCATCTATAGCAACCGGATCTCCGTTGTAGCCAAGGAAGCCGTGCCCATCACTTACCTAGACTGGAGGAGGGTCCCCGGCGAAGAAGAAGGTGTGGAAAGGCGTGCAAGTCTGTTCCATTATCCAGGGCCGAGGCGAGGCTTTGACAAAAAGAAATGCAAGAAGTATGTGCTAACTGTTGCAAGCAAAGCGCTTCGCACCCTCAAGGAACAATGCGTACACACACTATGTGCGAAGGGCAAGTCACCACTTCAAGCCTACAACTTCTTAAAGCAACCGATGCAGGATGAGTTCGTCGGGGCTCACGACTAACGAAGAGTATGAGGCCAAGTCGAAAATGGGTAAAGAACTCGCAAAGAAGAACGACCTCAGGCACAACCTCGGCATGGTAGGATATCACGGTCATAAGGGAAAATGGCGCGAAAAGAAAGGGAGGACGCCGAGAAAGGGATACGTAATCCGTTGCTAGACCTTCCCGAGAGGACACGCGACTTCTTGTATGCCCGTCGGCCCAAGAAGCGAAGACTAACAAAGACGTCCAAATACAATGACCCAAAGGTCGACGAGGTGGAGAAGAAGGTGATGCTTGTCAAAGAGGCCAAGGCGCGCGGGGAGTTCCAACCTAGGAGGGAGCACAATGAGCCGACCGAGGCAATCGGAAGACCCGAGCACCGTGGCCGAAGTTCGGGGGGTGGCTCGAGGTATAGCCGGAAGACCGTGGATTCTTGGGCATCCGACGCGGCCGACTACCACACGAGGCAGAGGTACAAGGAAAACCTTAAGATGCAAGGCTATGAGCAAGCCATAAAGGACATAGTCGACAAGAAAATAGAAGAGGCATTAAAGACAAGAGGTCTTTGCAACATCCAAGGAAGCCAAGGTGTGAGTACAGTGATGTCGCGGGAAGAACCCAATCGGCGATCTCGTCGAACCTGCGGTGGGCAAACTCTATATACCCGTTGGCAGGAAGGGGAAGAAGAAGGAGGTGGGCTCGCCGTGGGTGTCTGCACCACAGAGTGTTAAGTTGTACAATAACGAGCCGGTCCCACCAGACTATGCCTTCGTTTATCTGACATCCATAGAACCAGGCCTGGGTGATGAGGAGCTCGATATCCCAGGTGAACAAGGAGAAACAGTACTCAAGGACCTTCGGGAGGAGAGGGAGTACCTATGGAACAAGGAAGACATTGTCCTGTGGAAACCGACGACACCACCTCCGACGGTAGCGGCCGCAGGCCCTCCTCCTTCTCCCCCGGGTGGTGGTGGCGATGACGATGATGATAACGACAACGACGATGGTGGCCGAGGTGCCGGAAGTCCTCGTCCGAACCCACCGGAAGTACTGGAAGGAGAAGATGGTGGCCGAGGTGGTGGAAGTCCTCGTTCGAACCCACCTCCGGAAGAACCGGAAGAAGAAGACGGTGGCAAGACACCACCTCACGGCTCAGGCAAGAGGACACCTTCTCCTAAGAAGGTTGCTCGCCGTCCTCCCACGCCGTTCAAGCGCCCAATGGTCGAGGAGGTTTCAGAAAATGTGACAGGTATAGCAAAAAAAAGTATGGCTAATTAACTTGTACTAGGCATTGGTGGTGGCTAATTTAGTTCAATTCGACATGCATAGGATTCTCAACACCGCCTCAGAGCAGTCAGAAGGAGGATGAGGCCGAATGTTCCCCCCAAGCGCCGAGGAAGAAGAAGCTATCAAAAGAAGATGAGGAAATTCTTGCCCTGACCAACAAATACTTAGATGATGAGGCCAGGAAGGAGCTAGCGGAGAAGGAAAAGGACCTCCGATTGGCTAAGCTGAACCCGGGGGCCGTGAAGACCGGCGGCCGATGAGGGTGCGTATATGCGTGACAATCTCAACCAAACTTGGCCGGACATATTACGTATGCGTCACGTAGCTAGAAGATGCTAACGTACATCTCATACGTATAGGAATTATATACCCCATCGGCGGGGAGGATGGGTCAGCCCTTTGCCGGACTACTTTGAGCTTGGCAAGTTCATGGTGCCCAAGGGCAACTAATCGAGGGCGAGGAGTGGGACACTTTCGGGTTCCACCTATTATATAAGCATGCAGTTGGAGGGGAGGTGAGGGAGTTCCATTTCGGGGTTCCTAAAGAGCTCTTTCACTTGGACTTCGACATTTCACCGCCAATAGGCTTCGACGAAATGTGGCGGTTGCTACGTCGCCGGGACCTCGACCAATCCATTGTCACCCTCTATCTTTGCGTGAGTTTGTTTACCGATCATTACGCGGTCGTACCACGACTAATTCTAGCTCTCGATTCTATATATAATGGCGTGACCACATGTGCTTGCGGGATGCAAGCATTGATAGCCCAAGAATTGGATCAGCCCGGTTGTGTTTCTATGTCCAGTATATAGGCGTGGCGGAATTTTTCGGATCTTGGATGGAGACCCGGAGGAACGAAAAGCTGGGCGTTGGGCAAGGCGAACAATATAAACACTTTAAAACATTGTGCGATGCAAGAGTTAGAGATGGCGAGACTACATCCGTAAGTGCATGAAGAAGATCAAAACAGACGCCGGTTGTCTCATTGCGCCCAACATATCAAGTAAGTCAAAAGCAATACTTTTTATTTTTTGAACACTTGGAATCTATTTCTAATAAAAAATGGTGTAGCATGGCGGTATACAAACAACAAAGACTTGTGGCCCTTTGGATTACTTGGCTAATCTTCCCTCGGGATGGAGCGGCCCTTAAATTTTGGACTCGTTGCATGATACGCAAAAAAAGGCCTCTACAAACATTTTGAAGAGGCCCCAGAGGCCGCAAGTCACCACACTTGTATACTATTTCATACTATAAACTTCGTAAGTCATGACACTGTGGGTTTTCGTACGGGGGCTTACAAGGATTATTTGAAAGACCCCGAGTCATACGATCGGAGGATGAGCATACATAAAGAAAAACATAAGGGACGAAATGAAGATCGGGCGAGACTACGAGGTATATGCAGCATTACTCTCGTTTGCTCGTCCATATTGAATGGTCTCATAATATTCTAACCATTTTACGGGTACATATATCGATGCGCGCGAGTGCGGTAAGCACCTTTCGGCAAAGAACACGCGTGTGGTTTCTATGCCCATGACGTTCATATCCCGCAATGATGTGTACCGTACTACACGGTGGCGAGTTGACGAAGAAATCCACGCAAGGTTTTTGGAACCAAAACTTGGGCGACCTTAAGTTCAAGAAAATGGTTGGCGCCATCCGTAGGGCCGTCGTTGAGGGCGTTGTGCTACCTACCGGCAAATTCTTTCGACCCTAACAAATGACCCTCGCTACAAACGACGACCTATGGGAACTACGCGACTCGGAGAAATAAGTTAGACATAAAGGACTATTTGTGGGATGACATTGATTTGTAACCTAAACTCTTGATTGATCAATCGATCGTTCGATCGAGTTTAATTTGTAAATTGTGATGTGGGTGTGATCACTTTTAAACTCTAAGTGCTTAATTGAATCTCCATGTTAGTCGAATGTTGACTTGTCATGCATGTTCAAGATTTATGTCAATATTCTCTTATTTTATTATTTAATATGTGGTTTAAATCATAATATATAATTTTAAAATATTTTTGAATTATTTTTTTATTAATCCTGAATTAATTAACCGTGGCGGGCTTTTAACAAAACCGCCATGGTTATAAATTAACCATGGCGCACACGTAATGCCCGCCATGGTTAATTTATTAACATGGCGGTCTTTGTTAAAAGCCCGCCACGGTTAATGTATTAACCATGGCGGGCATGGAGTCCGCCACGGTGCCCGCCACGGTTAATCATTTTTGTAGTAGTGTTTTCCATCCGTGTAGTTGTTAGTCGAGTTGTATAAGTGGTTTGAGTTGTGGAGTTGAGTAGGCGCTATTTGTGGCGCGAGTTGAATAGACTTGGTACCTAGGTGTGCAGGCGAGTAGGGTACCCTCCAAACTTGTATGGTTTTACGGCGCCGGTTTCGGTCAAAAACCGGGTCGACACTTGCCTTTTTTTTTTTTCGTCTAATAGAAATCGCTGGCAAAGCTTTTGCCGTCCTTTCTAAAAAAAAAGTTGGTCGATCGATATCCCACAGACCCACACTAATGGAAGATCCAATGCAATGCAAGGTGTAGCTGCTGCAGGCAGGGAGATGAAGAGGGTCGTCTGGGTCCTGGACGACTCCTGGCTTAGCTAGCTTGTTGTCGTGTCCTTCCGATTCCAGTGCCAGGCGCGATCCCTTGCTTGCGTTGTTGGGAGGCCGATCGCTTTATTTGCTTCTCCTCGCGCCCGCCCGGCCTTTGTCGTCTTTCCTGAAACGCTTGCCATGCACGTATAAGTGTTAATTAGATTGAAGCCATTTCGGCTTTATTCGAGATATAAATAGATGCTAGCTAGCATGCACTAGTAACGAAATGATTTTTTACGAGCACTTGCAAAATCTTTTCCGTGGCGGGCACTTTTTTTGCCCGTCACGGAAAATACTCCGCCCGCCCAGCTTTTTCTTTTACGTGGCGGGTGTTTTTTGCGAATCACGGAAAAAGATTTTTTTGCGTGGCGGGCACCTTAACACGCACGCCCACGCAAAATAAAATCTTTTTGCGTGGCGGGGCGCAAAGGTGCCCGCCACGTAAAAAATCTTTCCCGTGGCGGGCATCTTAAAAGGCCCGCCACGCAAAAGGAGCAGGCCCAATAGCCCGAAAGGGCGGTATCCATCACCGGATATAAATACAAGTTTCTAGGGTTTTTCCACTCCAATCCTCACTCCATCCCGTCACTTCCTGCGTGCTGCCGCTCCCTCCTCTCTCCATCCCGTCACTTCCTCTCCCCGTCACTTCATCTCCCCAACTTCGGTCACACACTCGGGCGGCGCTTAAGCGGCGCACGGCGGATCACAGGCGGGCAGTCACAAGACGGCGGCACTGGCGCGCTGGGGCGCTGGGCGGATCAAGGGCAGCCAAGACGGCGGGCGCCGCGGCGCTGGACGGGGCGCCGCACGCGTGCCGGGCGCGCACGGGCGGGCCACGGCACGCACAGAGCTCGCCCGCATCCGGCCGCCGATGGCGAGGTGGCGGAGGCGCGCGGCCGGGCGGATTCGACCTCTCCGTGGAACTCTCTCGCTACTGATCTCCGACCTCTCTCTCGCCTCGGATCTCGCGCTGAGGCGGCGCCGCGGATCGTGGACGCGGACGGGGAAGCCGATCCGGTCGGGCAGCGGATCCGGCCGGTGAATGCCGCCGCTGATCCCGCGCGGCGGCCTCCCGGGAGGCGAATCCGGGCCACGGGCGGCGCTGGATCGACGGGCCGAGCGGCTCCCGCCCATGGCGGTCTCCACGGGCGACGGCGGGCACCGCGAACCCTAGATGGGCTCGGCGGGCCCGTGATGGGCTTGGCGGGCCTGTCTAGGTATGTGGGTTTTTTTTATTTTTTCGAAATCTGTAATGCGCGTGGCGGGCACATCTAACTTCGCCCGCCCGCGCAAGTTTGTTAACCGTGGCGGGCACTCGCCCGCCACGGTAAAAATTATTTTCTGTGACCTTTACTTGGTGACGGGCACACTTGCCCGCCACCAAAAAAATATATTTTGCCCGTCACAGATAAGTGTTTAGGTACTAGTGATGTGTGCCTAAATTACATGCTTCTACTGCTTTTTAAATTAAAAGTAACTTTAAATGCTATGTTCCACCATGTATACCGAGTAAATTGCATATATTAGGATAGATATTTATTTTAGTTTATCAATACACATACTAATATTGCTAACAAGGTGACCTCAATGGAGCCTCCACATGAATCTTGACAAGATGCATTATTTATTAAAAAATAAATCCTAAAAATTCTCATAATAATAAACCATTGTGGCCATTAATTCGGTTGACTCTCGTCAACACAACACAGAGAATGATAGCAATTGATCTATTTAGTTTTATGAAAGAAATTACCCATTGCTTACATTTTGAAAAAACGTGGATAACCACATAAAAGTCTAATCTAAACTATCGATTTAAGCTATTTTAAGGCATAATTTAAAAATAACACCTAAATTTTCTTCTAGATATACCCACCTCTTCCATGTTGGCTGACGGTTAGTTTTTCAACTTATTTGTTATTTTATAGTATAGACAGAATAGATAGATAGATATATAACAGTTTTGGCCGAGATGCTGGAGTGTGATTTTTTTTTTTTTTTTTTTTTTCTTTTTCCGCTGAAATTTTGCCTCTATTATTTGTATAGAAAAAAGGGACATGCTAAAATTTAGGTGGCTGAATTTTAGTTTCCTGTCAGGCGACGGTTATTGCATATATTTTATAGTAAAATTGCTTTCGCCGCAATTTCTATAGATGCAATCTGGAATTCTCGGTACTGAGAATAAAAGCCTGAAACGACAAGCCCGACAAAATCTGATTTGTGCCGGCAGAAAGATACGTATTTCTCTATATAGATAGGACATTTTACAATTATTTCTATAGGCAGACAAGGACAAAAGTTAATATGTTATGACAGAAAGACAAATACTTAAACCACAAAAGTAACGATTTATGGGTACTAGTTAGCTAGTTAGTGGTACAAGACTGTTGCCTGAAATCAAATACAGGAGAAGTGTTTAAAAACGATCGATGAGGTGGTAGTGATGCTAGATAGATGCTTGCATTATTAATCGGCCATATATATGACTCGATCCATAACGTACGGAATCCCACCAACATGTACGTGTCCCGATCATATCGACGATCTAGCATTGATTTTATTTGGAGACGCAGCAGCAAGCAAGCAATGCAAAGCATATGCACGCACAACACTAATCATCAGTTTCTTAATTGAAAAAAAAAAAAGCAAGGATAATGACGTACACATACATACCGTACCGTTAGTTTCTGCTGCGGAAGAGGATTGGATGGGAGATGAAGATGGTCGAGTGTGAGTTTGTGTCGCGATCCCAGAGCAGCGCAGATAGATAGACAGACAGAGATGCTTGGCCGTGCCACAAAATAAATAATGCAACCGATGGAAGAAGCCAGCGAGCCGATGGAATCAATATACAGAACGAACTTTAGTGACGCCTTAGAATTTAGAAACCTGCACGGAGGGAGCATGCATTGACCAATTATAATGTTGGTACACAGAACACGGAAATGCATTGCAAGCAAAGCACACGACGCACACTAACGAAGAATTAATCCCAAACGTGTATGTACACACACCTTTAATTAATTTCTCCGGATCCTTGGAGATGGAGATGATGGAGGCGTCGATCCGCATTCACATCGCATCGCATCGCAGATTATCATCCAAGCTAGGCAAAGAAGGGGGTGGTGGCAGCTGGTCAAAATGGGTAATAGGCGTGTTGCCGTCCTCCTCTTAATTTGCAACACTGCACGCCTATTACTAGCTTCCTTCCTTATTGCTAGTAGCTAGGCAACAAATTAAAGCAAAAGGGCACTCACAATCACAGACCAGATACGATCCTTTGCTTGCTTCCTGCTGCTGCCTAGCTCATCCGTATTCTCCCCTGCTGGGAGGGTGCTTTGCTTCCTTCTCTCCCCTGCGTATCTTTCCAAAGCTTGGCAGGCATGGCCCCAGCCCCGTTTGTTTTTTTTTTTTTCTTTTTCTTTTTTCAGAACATGTGCTTGCTGATTCCCATCTGTTGCCTTTTTTTTTTTCTCTTTCTCCTTTGCTTTGTTTAAATTAAAGTTGTTGTTGATCGATCATATATACTCCGGCTTTAATTTATTTATGTCTCAGTATAGCTAATAGCCATGCATGCTGTGCCCATGCAGTACGAGCAGAGTTTATAGCTTCATACAACACGTCATCCAGTTATATATGTTTTCAAACCACAGTTGCTCAAAGTTTGTAGCATGTTCTGCGTTTGCCATGGAAACAAATACGGAGTACATTGAAACAATGCTGCAGGTAGTAGTTTATCGATCTGCTCATCATTGTGTGCTTTGTTCAGCGTTTAACTTTTAATATTAAGAGCTAGTATAACTATGGAAATATATCATTACATATGACAATATAATGCATATACGATACTAGATTGACTTGAAATTTCACCAAATTTGGTTTCACGGTTTGACTGGAAACCTAAGTGGTCTCTGTCCAGATTGACCTAAGTGGTATAAGCTCTCTTATGTTGGGTGCGAATCCAAGTGATTGTCAGTGACTAGTATGGTAACAATTCAGGTTGGCTACTTCTTTTTTCTTTTTTAATAACTTGTTAAATTTGGGCTAAAATAACCTTTTTTAAAGCGCGCATTGTGCGGCGTACTGCATTAAAGGAAATCAGAGATGTCTCGCTTACATCCTCTATCAGTCAAAGCGAGGTGCCAAAATCTGGAAGAGGCGACACTTAACATTAATCGCCGGCTCTAACGGCAACACTTAAAATAACCATTCTCGTGTCAAAACAAACATGCTTTCCCGTTGCCGCACCTGAACCAACAAATTAAATAGTAAAGTATTGATTCCCTTTCCATTCCCGCTGTGTAATCTTCGTTCCTTTTACGTTTACCATGTCTTGACAGAAACAAACAGCACTTAATGGCTCCTTTGGATCAATAATTCTCCATGGGTGGGATTGAGAGGGAAATTACCCTCCAATCCTCACAGGAAACAAGTCCTCATTGATATATAGACAGAGTATAGCCACAAGCAGAGAGCATATATAAATCAATCCCACACCACAAATCATAGATTATTGTAGCTTTATTAATGGCTCACGAATACAGCAGGCATATACATATGCGCGACCAGCCGCTTGGTTTTCATCATAAGATACATTACATATGTAGGTGGATGCATATATAGCAAGCAAAGCAATCCCATGAGCCCATCATATCGCACAAGCCAAGACAGGTGCGGTAGATGCGCCTCTTATTACAAGCATCTGATCTGATCCCTCTCAAACGGACTGTCTGAGGTAGCAGAGCAGCATACACACACAAACACACTCATCATTCGCCAAGCTGAAACACACACAATGCAGACAACCAGACAGGTGGCTGCCTCACGGCCAGGCCTGCACACAACACCGTCATGCAGGCATTAGGCACCAACTAGCTTTTAGCCGTCTTTTTATTCAAAACCAAACAAGCACACATAGAGAACTGCTGTGCAATTGCAATTCAAACAGGGGCAGCTGGCCTCACCAAAGGCAGGAGCTAACCTGAAGCCCCGTACCTTCCCTGGCCTTTCACACAACAAACAAACTGATCATCAACAAGCAGGCAGCATCCATCAATCCATAGAGGCAACCAAGATATATAGCAGCACCAGCAGATGCGTACACCTCAGAATGAGTTTCCGTCACCTAGGCAGGGCAGAGTGAGTGATTGAGAAGCAAATCAAACCAATTAAGAGCAAGTATATATAATTAAGCTGCATTATTGTTAATTGAGCTAGGTAGCTATATCAATAGATGTACAGATAAATGCATCTACTTATTATTATTTTTATTACCTGAGAACGGTGGTTCTGAGCATGCGCCTCTTGTAGTAGCGCGAGTGCACTCGTACAAGGAAGGGTGGTGGCCAGCATGCACCCCGTCCCACTCCAGCGCGTCCCACACGTCTTTCTCCATTGTCTCCACGATCGGACTCCTCATGCCTGGCTCGCGGCCCTTCAATGCCGGCAGCCGGCGCAGGCTCCAGCAACCCTTGATCTTGATGGTCTTCAGTGCAGGCGCCAGCATCTCTGCGCCCTCGCATATCTGCTGTAGTGCCGGGAGGTCGTGTAGGTGGATGGTGGTTAGCTTTGGAAACTTGACACTTGTATGCTGGTTCTCCTCGTCAGCCGCTACAAATATGTGCTTGAGGCTGCCGCAATGGATGATGTGGATGGTCTCCAAGAAGGGGAAGGTGGGGTGACGGCCCATCGCGAGTGCGAACTGGAGGCTTGGGCAATGCCGCAAGTGCAAGTGCTTTAGACTTCTGAAGCGATTATCAGTAGGTACGATGACACCTTTGCTCCATACACAGTGAGCCATCAGGAGATCCGATGCCCAAATGGTCTCCAAAATGCCTTTCTCATCTTCTGCGTTCGGAGGGAAGACGGCGTGCAAGCTGGGGCACCTCTCGATGCGGCACCACTTGAGGGAACGCCAATACGTAGGCGTAGTATTGCTGCACCTCGTGACATCATGCACATGCAAGGATTCGGCAAACTCTGCCATCAACCAAGCTAGATTATGAATATCATCTGCCTCGCTCTGCACATTGCGGCTTCCATCACCAATCTCGATATGGCAATCCAATTGTCCTGTTGGGCCTTGCGGGAAGTCCTGCATTGGGGTTGGGCCATTACCAACCTCGGTAAAGACATCACAGTACATGTCTCTGGCAGCTATGTCATAGTGTCCTTGATGATTATTGGACCCAATCATCATCTCCTTGTTTGTTGCTACCTCAGGTTGAATAGTCTCCATACATGCAACTGAAGAGGTGATGCTGATGTTGAAATCATAGTAAAATGGTGCATCACATATTGGAGTCCATAGGGATCGAGCAAGCCTAGCATCTGTAATGATAGCATGCACGTATTTCCGTTGCACACCAAGGAACGATGCCTTAGCACGCCCAAATATCCTCCCACTCCTAGGCCGTGTGTCTATGCAGATCAACTCCAATAACTTTAATTTTTCCTCATATGAGCCCCATTTTATTGCATGAAGATTCTCACAGCCTAGCAGGAACAGTCGCTTTAACCTTGGGACATCCACCACCATAGCTCCAAAGTCAAGTACTTTGATCGGACATCCTGAAAGATCTAGCTCCTCTAGATTCGGAAGCCCACGCAAGAATAGATCCACTAACAATATGCAGCCTTCTAGAGATATTTTGGAGGTTTTGACATCCTTCTTATCCGCAGAAGATGGGAACTCTGGACGAGAACTCATTGGAGGTAGCTTGCTGGTTGATGTCCAATTGGATGCTGGTCCATAGCCATCAAAACTGAATGACCTTAGCAAGGAGTTGTGCAGCTCAACATTTTCAAGCCCATCACAACCATCTAGAACAAGTACTTGAAGTTTGCTTGCCTCTGATAAGCTTGTCGGTAGGCTTTTCATGCCACTGTTACCGGACAAATCAAGTATTTCTAGTTGTTTCTTATCCACAAATGAGTTGTTGATGTCCATGGATCTCTCTTCCTGATGTACATGTGTAGGTTTGATTATTCGAAGTCTTTGAAGGTAAGGTAGGCTTTTCTGTAATTGACATGTATACTGCCAGCACCTAACTCCTTGTATATTTAGCTCTATAAGATTAGCCATAAGACTTGTCTTTTCCTTAGATAAGATCTCACCCCAGTCCGTGTAACGCAAGTCAAGCACCCATAGGCTGTGCAGAAATGTCCACTGACAGTCCCCTCCTTCAAGTTCACTACTTGTATTACTCTGATTTGTGCAGTTGCCCAACCCAAGAAACCTTAATGTATTGCAGTGGAGGAAAGGAGGGGATACAAAACTAAAGGCACAACATGAGAGAATTAGAACACCAAGTTTGTTGCACCGTTTAAAAAAGGCATTTGGTAACTTAGGTGCACTAACAGTCTTGACAAATGATAAGAAGATTGTCGATGCCCTTGCCAGTATAGTTTGCATGTTGCCTTGAACTATGTTATTCTTTGAGGTGATAGAAATCCAACGGTAAGGCCTGTTTTCATATTTTCCAGTGTTATCATCATCTTTCTCTTCGACTAATAGATGAGAAGTTTCTTCATGTTGCATCAGCCTAGGAAACAACCTATGAAGCAGAGAGGCATCACCCTCAAAAATTATTTCTGAATCCAATGCATTGCTAATCTCTCTAGCCCTATCCTCTTGTTGAATGATCCCATCGCACATCCAAAAGATGGAAGCATGAGCAGCCCAATCCAATCCGATGATACCATGAGAATGGCGTCGCAGGAAAAATCCATAGCGACAACAATGCATGAGCATTGTCAAGTCATCAGAGTCTGACATGAATGGATAGCGAGCAACTATATTAGCCACCTCTTCATGAAACAGGGCATTAAGCTGTGAGTCTAATAAACCGGTGGGTTTCCATGAGCTATAAATGAAAAGGCCTGTGTACCTTAAATTATTTATTAGCCTCTCAGTAGCAGAGAACTCATGCACATACACGAACCTTCTTCCAAACGTCCATATTATCATGCCGAAATACTCTAGAATACCAAATTCGGCCAAGGAAACCTCATCAGCACTCCCATTAATGAAAATCATCATAAATCTACTTTCCCTCAGGGTTTCTGCAATCATTGCTGAAACTTCACGTACCACATCCCTAGATCCATAATCCACTCCGTTGAAGTCGTCCTCTTCGTCTTGCTCCTCAAACATGGCAATGGTCTTTTGATCAAGTTTCAGCTCCTGCACTATTTTTCTCTGCATCGCCCTTTTACTCTCCCACCTTGAGCAGTCAATGTAAATGATTCTGCCAAATCATAATTTTGGCGGAGGAGATCTCATAGATGGAAGTGCTTGTGCTATGGACCTAAGAACAGCGGTACCTCCAAAGCCAGACCACCCATCAAAGTAAATTATGTTGTTCTTGAGGTTCCCCTGAACAACATTCAGTATTTGCTCTCTTGCAGCAACAACATCTCTTGCCTCGATTCTCTGAAATGTGGGGATTGATAGCTAGTTAAGATCTGCTCGGCATTTATAAAACGAGTTTGGTAAAGAAAACACTGTACCTTAACTGGTATCATGGAGAAATTCCTCCGCTACCACGGCTGGTACAACAGGAGCAAAATATATCAACAGGGAGTACATGCGCACGCAGACGATTATCGATGGATCGTCTGCTTAACCCATGATGATGAGGCCGATCAATCAGGTCGTAGCAGGCGTGCACACAACATTATATATGTTTAACCTGTCAGTGAGATCGAGTCTATCAGTGCTAGTTAGTAGGAATGAGTAGTCATTACGTGCACACACGCACGCATGCATATTTTAGAGACCTGCAAGCACGTATATATATATATGCAGCATCGACGATATATCATCGATTTTGTTCATAGACGGCAAGCACGCAGTGCAAAGCATGCGCGCACAACACTAATCTGTTTGTTAATTGGAGTATCTCTATCCAGTTCTAGTAGTAGAAATAATATTTTCTACGCATGACTCGTTAATAATGGAAAAGAACACATGGATAATAATGTACACACACCGTATTACCGTTAGTTTCTGCCGCAGAGGATCGACCGGAATGCTTGTCCGCGCACGCCACCAATATAATGGAAGAACGACGAAGACGATGCAAGGCTTGATGAAGCAGTGAGGGATTGATTCTAGAGGCGGATTACAGCTCCTTGCTACCTCGATGTGTTGTACAATGACTACGCCTTATACAATTTAGAAACCTGCCCGGAGGGAGCATGCGTCAGCCTTAAAATTCAGATCTCCTCGGCTTTTATATAACGAATTTCGTAAAGAAAGAAAACAATGTCGCTAACTAGGAAATAATTTGTGCATAAAACATGAGAGTAGCGCGCGGTAGTACCTTCGTTGGTGCCATGGCCATGGTGAAACTCCGATCCGCTGCTACTGTACAAAATCGAGGATTATTGATGGATCAATCAATACATCAGGTAGCATATTTGATCATCAAAAGAAGACCTCGCTCTCCGATCCCCAACGTCCAGTGCAGTGCATTCGATTCCCTGTATTCATGCAGGCGTATAAGCACACAACATTATATATGTTCATTAGGTTTTTTCTACCGGTAAGAAAAAAATTTCGGTCCCTGGCAATAAATGCGAAATTTCAGAAATTTCAGAAATTTTTGGTCAAATTTAAATTGATTTTTAAAAAAGTTTGGCATCATTTCATTAGAAAAACTCTCTAATCAATCATCCATCACAAATTTATATAACATCGGTGAAATAACATAGTATCTCATAGAGGTAGAGCCACGGTAATACGTCGAGCTACGGTAATACCGATATAAAAAAAAATCAGTCCTCAGCGAAAAAGAGCGATATTTCGGAAATTTCAAAAAATTTCGCAGAAAAAAATTTCACACAACGTGTCTGTGAGTCGATCAGTGCAGGTGTTATTAGTAGGGATGAGTAAAAATCCATATATATATATTAGAGACTTTGCATGCATGTACACCTTCTATGGATTTTATTTTATTTCGGGGCGGCAAGTAAGTGATGAAATTGGCTATGTGTTCGGACTGGTTAATTAGTTAAAAAAACAAGGATAATAATGACTGTACACACCCTACCTTCAGTCTCTGCAATGAAGATGCTTGGACTCTGGAATGAATTGAACACCTTCCTATGCAGGGAGATCGATTCGAGAGGGTTTATATTAGTTGCAGTTGCAGCACCGACTCGTTTTATTAAAAGAAAACAAATGGATAATTGGTTTTTTTAATGCAAAAACAATTAAATAAATGGATAAGAATGTACACGCCGTACCTTTAGTTTCTGCCGAAGAGGAGGAGGAGATGAAGATGATGGAGAGTGAGTTGGTCGATCGATATCCCTGCGGAAGGCAGATGCCACCAATGGAAGCAGAGAAGCCGATGGAATTGGAATGAAGTAGCAGCCAGCTAGCTGTTGCCGATCCAACAAGCAAGGCAACAAAAAGCAAAAGCACACTCACAAATTATGCCAGGCACGAGTACGTACGATGCCTTGCTTGCATTGTCAGTTGCAGCATCTGATCTGATCTATTACATTACATGCATGGACGCTAGCTGCTTTTAATTTCTTCTTTGTTGCATTGGGAAGCCGCTTTATGTTTCTTTCCTGCAAAGCTTGGCATGCATATATGAGCTGCACCCTTTGCTTTTTTTTTCCCCATTCTCACCTCACTAGATATATGCATCGCGGTGCTGATGAAGTGATGATTCTATCAGCCTTTTGCTTTTTGTTTTGTTTTGTTTACCCTTTCTCCTTTTTAAAATAAGGGTTAATTAGATTGATGCTATTACAACTTTATTTGAGGGAGGTTGTAACACCCCGGGTGTTAATTACCCTAAAATCGGACATGTCATCATAATCATTGCATAGCATCCATGCTTAGTCCACCATGTGTTGCATTGAACTAAAATAAGTTTATTTTATGCTTGGTTGCAATGTCGGGTCGAAAAGACGCGAGAGGAATTAGATTCCGGAAAGTGTCCCCTTGTCGGAAACCCTAATTCTCAACCCTAGTTTGTCCCCTTTTATTTTATTCAAAATTTATCAAGATTTTGGGTATGGTCATTAAAGCATTTTTGTAGAGCTTTCAAAACTGAACAAAGTTGGTATTTTGAGTTTTCAAAGTTTAGTTCTAAAATTTTGAAGTAATTTTGAATTTCTTTCAAACCCTAATTACCCCCTTTTCTATAATTCAAAAATTTTGCAAAATTTGAGAAAACTTTCTACAGCTAGTTTGTAAATCTTGTTGAGAGGAACAAAAGTCATGTACAAAATTTTTCAAGTTGTTACATGATTTTAAAAGTAATTTTGAATCAAATTTCAAATTTTGAAACTGCTTTTCAAAAAAGTCAAACTTAGAGGCCGAATTTGAAAATGGTCCAATTGTGAAAGTTGTAGATCTTGAAAATTAAGGGGGTTACTTTTTGGAAATTTTTGAGTTCAGTTCAAAATTTGGGAGTAATTTGAAAAGTTCAGATTAGGGTTGAATTTGGGGGATGAATGAGCAGTACCCGACCTATCCCCTCACCGCCACCGCCCGCAAGCATCAAGAGTCGCCGCCCGTCCACCGGCGATGTCGCCGACGCCGACCACTGGACGTCTTCGTGACTCCTCCGGCCACCTTCTCGACCCGCCCATGCCTATAAACACGCCACCATCGCCGCCGTTTTTGTTCTTTTTCCAAATACCGCCGCCGGACCCGACCTCCCTCCGTCCGCCGCCGCCGTTGAGCCACCTTCACCCAACTAGCTACCCCATCCTCTTCAGAACTTCCTTGCTCCCCCCCGAACCCGGCCGCAGCCCGGCCTCGCCGAGTCGCCGCCGCGATCCTTCTTCCGCCGCCGGGCAAATGGGCCGCCGCAGCCCGCTCGGCCGCCGCCAACCTTGCTCCGTGAGCATTTTGCTCAACTAGTTAGTCTTTTGCATCGCCCGACGCCGCGGGTCGCGGAACGCTCACCGCTTTGCGCTTGAAGCCCCAGCTCGCCGGAATGCCGACGCCGCGTCAGCCGCCGCCGCTCCCGCCGCCGACTCCACCCGCCCGCTCCGCCCGACCAAGCCCCGTGACCCCTTGCAGCCCTCGGCCACGTTTTTGTATTTAGTTTTCCAACCGACCATCACCGGGCGCCGGAACACGCCGCCGCCGCCGCTGGGCAGGGCGCGCGCACCGCCACCGTGAGCGCCGCGTGCTGGCACGCGGTACGCACTGATGCCGCAGGTATCGAGCAAAGCGTGCCGCCCCGAGGTGGTAGTGGGCCGAAACCTTTTATGGGCCGAAATAAAAACAAAACCGGCCCATGGTGAATAGTGTTGGGCCATGAACAGTGGTGGGCTTTGAACAGTACTGGGCCAAATTGAAACCGAGAGCCTTTTTTCCTTTTTTATTCGTTTTTTTCCATTTTAAATTCAAATGAATAGTGTCTGATTTTGTAAATTTCATATAAATTCAAATACTAGCTTAAAAATTCTAAAAATTTTTTGTGTAGCCTTCCCATGGGTATATCTATCCATGAAAATTTTGAAACTTGAAATTTGAATACTTTTGGCATGATTTAAAAATACAAATTTTAATTGAAAAATGCATCTTCCTTGATTTTTAATAATTATTTTAATTATCCAAAAATCATGAAATTTATTTTGGTACTGTTTTAGGACATGACCTACCTGTACAAAATTTTTGAGCCTGTTTTGAGAAAGTTAAAAAATTCTATTATTTTATACCCTATCATTTTATGTGAAAATCAATTTGTTTAATGCTTTTCAAATTAGGGTTTTGGGTAGATTTTGGGTTGTTTTGTGAACCCTACACCACACCACTGTCAAATGGTCCTTGAGAACTCCGTAGGCAATGGTGATGATATCTCATAGGGTAGTCCAACAAGTTGGTTTTGTTGGGTTGCAACTTTATCGTGAAGGAAAGTTGTACTCGAGTTGTTTATCATTCCATGCACCCTTGCACCTCATGTTTATATATGTATGGCATCATGTTAAGCATACATTATCTTTTCGTATAGTGAACGAAGAAGATCGTGAAGTGGTTGATCAAGTCATTTGAAGAGGGCTTTTTCGTTTGATTCAAATTTCCGAGTATCGAGATCCGTCGTCCGAATCCGGCTTCTTCACCGATCAAGGCAAGCCCCGGTTCATTTAAACATTTCCTTGTGTTTTACAAAGCTTTTTATCACCTTTGCTTTATGTTTTGCATTAGGTGATAGGAGTTGAGTGACAACCTAATTGATGCATTACCATTCCTTGTTTATTTCAATATCTACCTTGATAGCCGTTTTTTGGTAAAATGCTAGAACGCTTTTAGCCTTGCTATATTAGTTAGACTTTTGAGTCAAAATATGACAAGTCCCTTATGATATCCCGAAGAGGCATTTGATGAGAAAGGATGCTATATGAGAAAACCATACCGGGATATGGTGTTGAAATTGAGACCGGTCGGGTGATTTTAATCGAGAATGGAGTCTCGGTGTAGTATCTCCGCTTGTCGATTAAGGACCGCGGCGTTGTAAGCAATGTGGACTCGAGACTATGGAACGCAACCGCGCCTCGAGGTCGTTGGACCAATGGCACGCCTCGTCATGGGTGTCATCCCATCACAAATCGACCCTAGTTCTCGACGATACCCAGAAGCTCGATCTTGGTGGTGTCAAATCGAAACGCATAAACCGCCAAGACCGGAGTGGAGAGATGGCGGAGTAATGCGTGTTACCCTCGTGGGTTAAAGTCCCGGATTGAGGCGCACGGTACTTTCGAGGGTGGCGAGGACGCGGTTCCGTTTTGAGTATCCAAGAAAGGGTTGATATATGCAAGCTTAAGTGCTACATATGTCGTGTGGAAAGAACTCCCCAAATTTGGGTTAATCGATTTCGAAAATCGCCGTGCTTTCGGACATGGAGACTTGGTTTCCCACTTACATCGTAGTTTAATTATGGAAATGTGAAGATATGGATTAAGAGGTGGAACTTCTATAAGTGTATGCTATAGTGTAAGATCACCTAGAATAGGTGAAATACTAAGTTGAGATTAAAATGTTAAAAGTAAGGATTTATCATTAGTAAGCTTTTCTGCAAAAAGAGTCCTTGATTCTTGCTAAAAGCCTTACCTTGAATCCTATTAGACCAAAGCATTCCCGAAGTCTCCTCCTATTTTCTTTAGTCGGGTAAGACTTGTTGAGTACTCCCGCACTTTCAGGTTTGTTGACCCATGTTGCAGATCTGGGAGTCATGTTTGCACCGAACGTCCGCATGACTCCGTTCTTCAGAAGAAAGTGATGATGAGTGAGAGGTGAGACCCGTGGGCAGGGTCTAGTAGTATCTTTTGTGTAATAAACTCTCCGCTACTCTTCTTTGTATATTGTAAAACTGGTTTCAAACAAATGTTTGTAAAAGTATTGTAATATAAATCTTCCGCTGTTTTACTCTGATTATGTATGAAAAGTGTAGTAATACTGCAATGACCTTGTAACGGATCCTGGTTGGAATAGTTAATAGTGCTTTTCGGGTTATGGGAGAACATATGTGACTATTAAAGGTTGTTAAACCGATAATTAGTACATGTGGGCCCCAGAATTTGAAAGGTTCTACATATACCGGCATCGAGCCTCCGTTACCAGTGTTATCTGTAGCATTACTTTATAAAACTTCAAAATGATTTGGGTCAAACTAATTTTTATTCTTACTTTGGTCCAAACTGCTTATTATTATCTTATCTTATTCTATTGAAAAATTTTCTTATCCAATTTCGTAAGTTTATAAGTGGAGTAGCATTTTATGTATTGCCCTATTTGTAAAATCTTGCAATGCAAAAAGTTTTATTTGATCGTTGCGTAGGTTCGATTCATGCATCATGCTTAAATCACTTGTTAATGTTATCTTCCCCTTTTAGGGTGGTTTGGGTTAAAAAGTATCAACCCTATTCTTGCTAAACCTTTAGATTCTCCTATATCTGAACCTTGGTAATCGATCTTAACTTTTTTACAGGATGGCCCATGCCAAAACGACCCCTAGGAAAAAAGACTGGACCAAAGGGCGTTCCGCACCATCACTAGGCAAGGAATGACCTGTAAAAGCACTAGCAAATTGGCAAGACTAAAGAAGAGCTTCGTAAAGAAATCGAAGAAATCGACTAGAGATTTGGATGAAGCCGCTAGAGATAGGCGTCGCGATGGAATTCAAATTGGAAGGTTGCAAGTGGAGTTGAATAGAAGTGTTCAAAAACATGTATAACAAAAATCAAGACGATTGAGACGGTCCATGAGAAGACCGCACTTCAACATCGCTGACCACCTCATTCAAGACAATCATCAATTGGTGGCTTATGCAATTCAGATGGAAGCCCAAGAGGTTAATTTGAACATGCAAATCCATCATATGAACAATCTTCTCAACCCCGATCACCAACCTCAAGCAGTGCAAGAGGATTTGGGCTTAAGTAATCCAAGAGGATATGGAAGCAGAAGAAAATCCTGAAGCAGTGGAGCCTCATGTGAGCGACAACGAGTCGGAAAAACGATCCTTGAAGAGAAATGAGAAATTTTGTAGAATATGTAATATAGCTTGTTTAATAGTAAACTACTTAGTGAACCTAGGGTGGTTGTAGAATGGAACCTTTGTCTTTAGAATAATGTTTTGTGTTGTTTATGTTTGTTTCCTTTTGAAGTTCAATAAAGTTGGTTGAGTGTTATATAGTTTTGTTTTAAAGCATATGTCGCAAGGCGGCAGTGCTCCCCAAAGATAGGGATGATCTTCCACACTCTCCACCAATCCCAACAAACCTCGCCTGATGCCATAGCGGCTCTGGTTCAAGCTACTACGGAGAATTCTCGTCTGATACGAGAAATGGCTCAGCAGAATCAGAACAATCGTCGTGGCCATAAAGGTCGACGCGACGATGAAGATGACACTTCTTATCCCGAATTCACAGGCTCAAAACCTCCAATCTTCAGTAGAGCCGATGAACCATTGGAGGCAAACGATTGGCTCAAGTGCTATGGAAGAGAAGTTTGAGATAATGACTTGTACTGATTACCGTAAACCTTTCTTTGCGCCCAACAACCCCGAATACCGCCGGAGTTTGGTGGAAAGATTTTAAAGCCGGCGCAGCCCGCCTTTACGTAATCACCGATGAATTCAAGAATGCTTTTTCGTGCCCACTTCATTCCAAAGCAGGAGTTCTCGCTAAGAAATTAGATGAGTTCTTAGCCTTAAAACAAGGGAGAAGACTCAGTGTTACAGTATGTGGGCAAAGTTTAACCATCCGGCTCACAATATGCTACGTAACTTGTGAATACAGATGGGAAGAAGAAGGAATGGTTTATCAGAGGCCTTCATCCAAAACTCCATGCCATGATGAATATCCGTAACACGGATTCCTATCATGATGTGGTAAATATGGCCATATCATGTGAAGAGAAGAATCGTCCTTACGGAGTATGAGCGCACGTAAGACAAGAAAAAGAAAAGTGTCTCCTCGTTATTCGGGTGGCAAGTCCAAGCGCCAGAAAGTGATTTACCATCCTGTGAATCACTTCCGTCCTTCTTATCGTCCACCCCCACAATTTCAACCTAGACAGCAGTCGTTTGTTCGACCTGCTGCAACTTTTCCCTATCCACGTCAGCCGAATGCCCCTGGCATTCGCAATCCTTCCCCACAAAGCCATACACCCATCTGCTATAACTGTGGAAAGCCTGGACATTACTCTCGAGAATGCCCCAGTCCTCGGAGATATAACCCAGGTTTCCAGGTCCCTTCTGAAAGTCAGCCGCAATCACAGAACAAGAATAATACCCAGAAGGATCAGAAGGGAAAAGGGGAAAAGAGAACCGGAAAAGTATACTATACCAATGTGGAGGACATTCCTGCGGGGGAACCAATTATGATGGGTATGTTCCCTGTCGCAAGACACCCTGCAGTAATATTATTTGATTCTGGTGCATCGCATACATTTGTCAGTAAAACATTTGTGGAGAAAAATGCGATAGCCATTGGGGAAATGAAGGATGAGTTTATTATACACTCACCCGGGGGACGTATGAGTACTAAAGAGGTGGTATATCAAATCCCCATAACCTTAGGTGGATATGATTTCCCCACCAATATGATAGTTCTAAGGGATCAGGATATAGACGTGATCCTTGGTATGAACTGGCTGTACCAATACGGTACTATTATAGATACCGTCAATAGGACTGTCAAGGTAAAGTTGCCTGAGAGAAATTCTGAACTCCTGATTCAACTTCCAATTGTAAAGAGGACGGTGGAAAAAGTATGTGCAACTTGTGTGAAGGAAATCAAAGACATCCCAGTAGTATGTGAGTTTCCGGATGTGTTTCCAGATGATTTGCCCGGATTACCACCGGAGAGAGATGTTCAATTCAAAGATAGAATTGAAACCGAACTGCTCCCATCTCTCGAAGAGCACAGGAGAATGGCACCCAAAGAATTAGCTGAAATGAAACTCTCAGTTACAAAAGTTATTGGGAAAAGGATTTATCGGGCCAAGTTCTTCACCTTGGGGATGTCCAGCTATTTTTGTGAAGAAGAAGGATCAGACTTTGAGAATGTGTATAGATTATCGTCCACTTAATGATGTGACGATCAAAAAACAAATACCCTTTGCCCCGGATTGATTTACTTTTTGATCAATTAGCCGGAGCCAAAGTCTTTTCTAAGATTGATCTGAGATCGGGGTATCATCAAATTAGAATTAGACCTGAAGATATTCCGAAGACCGCCTTCACCACCCGATATGGTCTTTATGAATATTTGGTCATGTCCTTTGGTTTGACAAACGCCCCGGCTCATTTCATGTATTTGATGAACACAGTGTTCATGTCGAATCGATAAGTTCGTGGTGGTGTTTATTGATGATATTCTTGTTTATTCCAAGAATGAAGAAGAGCATGCCGAGCATCTCGGAATAGTTTGAAAACGACCGAGGATCATCACCTTTATGCTAAATTTAGCAAGTGTGCCTTTTGGCCGAAAAGAAGTCGATTTCGGGTCATGTGTTATCATCCAAGGAGTTGCTGTTGGACCGAGCAAGGTGAAAGATATCCTCAATTGGAAACCACCAACAACCGTTCATGAGGTTCGTAGTTTCCTTGGAATGGCGGGATATTACCGTCGATTCATTCCGGATTTTTCAAGAGTGGCAAAGCCTATTACCGAGCTGTTAAGGAATCGGACCAAGTTTGTATGGTCACCGAGTGTGAGCGTGCTTTTCGTGATTTTGAAGAAAGCACTAAACCGCTTGATCTTAGCCCAACCGGATATTGAGAAACCATTTGACGTCTTTTTGTGGCGCATCCGGTATTGGTCTTGGTTGTGTGTTAATGCAAGAAGGCAGGGTTATCGCCTATGCATCACGTCAACTAAAGCGTCATGAGGAGCATTATCCAACTCATGATTTGGAATTAGCCGCAGTGGTTCATGCTCTAAAAATCTGGCGTCATTATCTGTTGGGTAATACTTGTCATATATATACGGACCATAAAAGTCCAAGTATATCTTTACCCAATCAGATTTGAATAATATCGCAGAAGATGGCTAGAATTAATTAAGGACTACGACATAGAAGTGCATTACCATCCTGGAAAGGCAAATGTTGTTGCCGATGCACTCAGTCGGAATCCTCAGTGTAATTGTCTTATAGCCAATATAAGGGATAAAACCCTATGCCAAGAGCTAGAGAAGTTGAATATTGGAATCGTTGAGCATGGCATGGTAACCAATGCCACGGCAGAATCGACTATCAAGAATCAGATTATTGATGCTCAGAAAATCAAGAAGGGCATAGCACACATCAAGGAGAAAAGTCAGAGCGGAAAACCTGTTTCGAGAATTGATGAATCGGGATGTGCTATGGTTTAAAGATCGACTAGTGGTACCAAAGAATCACGAATTACGTCAACAAATCCCGGATGAGGCCCATCTAACTAGATATTCTATTCATCCCGGAAGTACTAAGATGTATCAGGATTTGAAACAAAGATTTTGGTGGACAAAAATGAAAATTGAAATTGCCCGATATGTAGCCGAAAGTGTGATACCTGTCAGCGAGTAAAGCTGTGCACATGAAAGCTGCGAGGGCAACCGCATCCTTTGCCTGTTCCTTCTTGGAAATGGGAGGAAATCAGTATGGATTTTATTGTTGGATTACCCCGAACATCGAAAAGGTTCAATTCTATCTGGGTCATAGTTGATCGACTCACCAAGATAGCCCATTTCCTACCAGTAAATGATCAATATAAAGCAGAGATTATGCCAAGCTATATGTCAATAGAATATTCAGTTTACATGGAGCCCCTAAGCATATTTAAATGAGATAGAGGTGCTTTATTTATGTCTAAGTTTTGGAAACAGATGCAAAAGTCCCTTGGTACTAAAACGAAGTCACAGCCGGGTTATCATCCCCAGACAGCAGGACAGACAGAAAAGAGTCAATCGCATTCTAGAAGATATGTTGAGAGCATATGTTCTTAATTATTCGAAAAGTGGGATGAATGTTTACCATTAAAGAGTTTGCCTACAATAACAGTTATCAAGAAAGTATTCAAATGGCACCATTTGAAGCTCAGTATGGTCGCAGATGTAGAACCCCACCGCATTGGTCAACCGGGAGAAAGATGGTTCTACTGGAGTAGACCCGTAAACGGGTGAAGAAAAAGTGAGGTTTGTGCGAGATAAAATAAAAAAGAGGCACAATCTCGACAGAAAAGAGTTACGTACCGATAAAAGGCGTAGGTGTTTGGAATTTGAAATAGGAGATTATGTATATTTGAAAGTATCACCCATGAAAGGTGAATCGATTTGAAGTTAAAGGTAAATTGGCACCTCGATACATTGGTCCATTTCGGATCTTGGAAAAACAGGGACCAGTTGCCTATCGACTTAAGTTGCCGAAAGGTTATCAGCAGTACATGATGTTTTTCATGTATCTCAATTGAAGAAATGTTTACGAGTACCGGATCGAAAGTGGTTGATTTCGAAGATATTAACTTAGAACCAGATCTGACCTACTCAGTAATATCCTATTAGGATCTTAGATCGAAAGCTCGAGTCACCTGAAGCAAAACTATCAAATGGTACAAGATCCAATGGAATCTACACTAAGAAGAAGAAGCTACTTGGGAATCGAGGATTTCCTAACGGAAAACTTTTCCCAAGTTTCCACTTTCTTAATCCTTGTAAATGTAAGACCCTCCTTGCTTTTATGCAATAGTTAGAGATGTGTTTACACGACACATTTCCTTTGCCGCTAATAAACCCTAGGACTTTAAATCTGGGGACGAGATTTCTTTAGGGGAAGGGTCAGAACACCCTCGGTGTTAATTACCCTAAAATCGGACATGTCATCATAATCATTGCATAGCATCCATGCTTAGTCCACCATGTGTTGCATTGAACTAAAATAAGTTTATTTTATGCTTGGTTGCAATGTCGGTCGAAAAAGACGCGAGAGGAATTAGATTAGGAAAGTGTCCCCCTTGTCGGAAACCCTAATTCTCAACCCTAGTTTGTCCCCTTTTATTTTATTCAAAATTTATCAAGATTTTGGGTATGGTCATTAAAGCATTTTTGTAGAGCTTTCAAAACTGAACAAAGTTGGTATTTTGAGTTTTCAAAGTTTAGTTTAAAATTTTGAAGTAATTTTGAATTTCTTTCAAACCCTAATTACCCCCCTTTTCTATAATTCAAAATTTTTTGCAAAATTTGAGAAAACTTTCTACAGCTAGTTTGTAAATCTTGTTGAGAGGAACAAAAAGTCATGTACAAAATTTTTCAAGTTATTACATGATTTTAAAAGTAATTTTGAATCCAAATTTCAAATTTTGAAACTGCTTTTCAAAAAGTCAAACTTAGAGGCCGAATTTGAAAATGGTCCAATTGTGAAAGTTGTAGATCTTGAAAAATTAAGGGGGTTACTTTTTGGAAATTTTTAGTTCAGTTCAAAATTTGGGAGTAATTTGAAAAGTTCAGATTAGGGTTGAATTTGGGGGATGAACAAGTACCCGACCTATCCCTCACCGCCACCGCCGGCAGATCAAGAGTCGCGCCACCGTCCACCGGCGATGTCGCCGACGCCGACCACCTGGACGTCTTCGTGACTCCTCCGGCCACCTTCTCGACCCGCCCATGCCTATAAATACGCCACCATCGCCGTCGTTTTGTTCTTTTTCCAAATCCGCCGCCGTCGGACCCGACCTCCTCCGCCGCCGTCGCCGACGCCGTTGAGCCACCTTTCACCCAACTAGCTACCCCATCCTCTTCGCAACTTCCTTGCGCCCCTGCGGAACCCGGCCGCGCCTGCCCGCCGCCGGAGTCGCGCCGCGATCCTTCTTCCTTGCTGCCGGCCGCCAGCGCCCGCCCGCCCGCGTCGTCGCCAACCTTGCTCCGGTGAGCATTTTGCTCACAACCAGTTAGTCTTTTGCATCGCCGGACGTCGTGGTCGTGAACGGCTCGACCGTTTTTGCAGTTGAAGCCCGGCTCGCCGAACAGCCGGCCGACGCCACCCGCCGCCGGCCGCCGTCGCCGACCTATCTCGGCTCGCCTCGCCCCACAAAGCCCCGTTTCACGACCCGGTGAGCCCTCTCGCCACGTTTTCAGTATTTAGTTTTCCGGTCCGACCATCCCCACGAACACAGCCGCGCCGCCGCGCTGCGGTGGGCGCCGCGCACCGCCATCGGTGAGCGTGCCGTTGGCACGTGTATGACGGCCGGGTATCAGAGTAACAAAGGTGCCCCGGTAGAGGGAACGAGAGTGGGCCGAACCTTTTATGGGCGAAATAAAAACAAAACCGGCCCATGGTGAATAGTGTTGGGCCATGAACAGTGGTGGGCTTTGAACAGTACTGGGCCAAATTGAAACCGAGAGCCTTTTTCCTTTTTATTCTGTTTTTTCCATTTTAAATTCAAATGAATAGTGTCTCCGATTTTGTAAATTTCATATAAATTCAAATACTAGCTTAAAAATTCTAAAAATTTTTGTGTAGCCTTCCCATGGGTATATCTATCCATGAAAATTTTGAAACTTGAAATTTGAATACTTTTGGCATGATTTAAAAATACAAATTTTAATTGAAAATTGCATCTTCCTTGATTTTTAATAATTATTTTAATTATCCAAAAATCATGAAATTTATTTTGGTACTGTTTTAGGACATGACCTACCTGTACAAAAAATTTTTGAGCCTGTTTTGAAAAAGTTAAAAATTCTATTATTTTATACCCTATCATTTTATGTGAAAAAATCAATTTGTTTAATGCTTTTCAAATTAGGGTTTTGGGTAGATTTTGGGTTGTTTTGTGAACCCTACACCACACCACTGTCAAATGGTCCTTGAGAACTCCGTAGGGGCAATGGTGATGATATCTCATAGGGTAGTCCAACAAGTTGGTTTTGTTGGGTTGCAACTTTTTATCGTGAAGGAAAGTTGTATTTTCGAGTTGTTTATCATTCCATGCACCCTTGCACCTCATGTTTATATATGTATGGCATCATGTTAAGCATACATTATCTTTTCGTATAGTGAACGAAGAAGATCGTGAAGTGGTTGATCAAGTCGCTGAAGAGGGCTTTTCTGTTGATTCAAATTCTGAGTATCGAGATCCGTCGTCCGAATCCAGCTTCTTCACCGATCAAGGCAAGCCCCGGTTCATTTAAACATTTCCTTGTGTTTTACAAAGCTTTTTTTATCACCTTTGCTTTATGTTTTGCATTAGGTGATAGGAGTTGAGTGACAACCTAATTGATGCATTACCATTCCTTGTTTATTTCAATATCTACCTTGATAGCCGTTTTGGTAAAATGCTAGAACGCTTAGCCTTGCTATATTAGTTAGACTTTTGAGTCAAAATATGACAAGTCCCTTATGATATCCCGAAGAGGCATTTGATGAGAAAAGGATGCTATATGAGAAAACCATACTGGGATATGGTGTTGAAATTGAGACCGGTCGGGTGATTTGCACCGAGAATGGAGTCTCGGTGTAGTATCTCCCGCTTGTCGATTAAGGACCGCGGCGTTGTAAGCAATGTGGATCGAGACTATGGAACGCAATCTGCGCCCGAGGTCGTTGGACCAATGGCACGCCTGTCATGGGTGTCATCCCATCACGGTCGACCCTAGTTCGGGACGATACTCCCGGTAAGCATCGATCTTGGTGGTGTCAAATCGAAACGCATAAACCGGCGCCTTTGGGAGTGGGAGATGGCGGGAGTACGCGGTTACCCTCGTGGGTTAAAGTCCCGGATTGAGGCGCACGGTACTCTCGGGTGGCGTAGGACGCGGTTCCGTTTTTGAGTATCCAAGAAAGGGTTGATATATGCAAGCTTAAGTGCTACATATGTCGTGGTGGAAAGAACTCCCAACCGGGTTAATCGATTTCGAAATCGCCGTGCTTCTCGGACATGGAGACTTGGTTTCCCACTTACATCGTAGTTTAATTATGGAACAAAGTGAAGATATGGATTAAGAGGTGGAACTTCTATAAGTGTATGCTATAGTGTAAGATCACCTAGAATAGGTGAAATACTAAGTTGAGATTAAAATGTTGAAAGTAAGGATTTATCATTAGTAAGCTTTTTACGCAAAAGAGTCCTTGATTCTTGCTAAAAGCCTTACCTTGAATCCTATTAGACCAAAGCATTCCGAGTCTCCTCCTATTTTCTTTAGTCGGGTAAGACTTGTTGAGTACTCCCCGCTTTCGAGGGGTTTGTTGACCCATGTTGCAGGATCTGGGAGTCATGTTTGCACCGAACGCGTCTTTGCATGACGGTTCTTCAGAAGAAAGTGATGATGAGTGAGAGGTGAGACCCGTGGGAGTGGTCTAGTAGTATCTTTGTGTAATAAACTCTCCGCTACTCTTCTTTGTATATTGTAAAACTGGTTTCAAACAAATGTTTGTAAAAGTATTGTAATATAAATCTTCCATTGTTTTACTCGATTATGTATGCAAAGTGTAGTAATACTTGCAATGACCTTGTAACGGATCCCGGTTGGAATAGTTAATAGTGCTTTTCAGGTTATGGGAGAACATATGTGACTATTAAAGGTTGTTAAACCGATAATTAGTACATGTGGGCCCTGTAATTTGAAAGGTTCTGTTACAGAGGTATACCACTACAGTTTATTTATCTATTTCAAACCATGCTATATTTGTTCTCTATCCAATATATGCCCCTAGCCGTGCCTAGTTATGGCACATGTCGCCGGCCGGTCCCGCATAGCAGCCGCACGCACGCATGCATCCCTTTCGTTTGAAACATTTATCCTTTGATTTGATAGACCTAAATCATCATTATCAATAATAGCTACCGGGTCTCTTCTATTTTCTAAAAAGAATAATTACCGCCTATGCCATTTTGAAGAAAAAAATCATAAAGTAACCACCTATTTGCATCTAACTATCAACTTCAGCCATCATGAAAAGTAAAATAACAACTAAATTTGTATGTACTCACTCCATCCTAAAGAAGTGATGTTTTAGGTTTGTCCTAAGTTAAACAAATTCAAATTTAACCAAATTTCCATGAAGCCATACAGGCGGAGCACACTGAGAATTTCCGTGAAGCAACCCGGTCCTGCGATGTACCCTGTACAAACTGGCAACATTGTGAGCAGTTTAATTTATCATAAAGTAAAGTACTACTTATGAGATTAGTATAATTAACATGAGAACCGTTTCACGAATCACATTTGTGCACCTCTAACGGCCAACAAACCAGAACCCGATTATTGCATCAATCAATTTACTAAAAACTAAAGAACACAATCACCTCAAACACATCACCCTTCTGAGTATTTATCAGTTTAAGAAAGCTTAGTTCTAGGGTCGAACAATCACAGTCACGTGTCCTTGTTACAACCTCAAAAGCTCACAGAAGGACCTAAAACCCAACTCAGCAGGAAGAGTTCAGAATCCACCAAGCAGGCGGAGGCAGAGGTGCATGCTGGACACTAGTCCATTAGTGCAAGCCTGTCCTAGAGTTGCTTGCCTTCCAAAATGAGGTGCTTGCTGGCCAGGACCTGCCCTCCTTGTCCTGACTCTCTGCATTCACATTGTCAATGAAAGTGACAATGTTTGTCCTGCCAGTGAGTAATTTTGATGCCCTCCAACCTCGAAAGGGATTGTCCTGCTAGTGAGTTTATCGACAAGGTTTGCATTTAACCCTGCATGCAAACCGGTCCCACCAGAACAAGTTCAGAAATCAGAAACCACAATGATGGTGGAGGACAAGGTGAAGGGTGGATTCCTTGTGAATGTTGTAATCCACCGGTGAGCGTCTTAACGAATAACCACATTTAACGACGCGGGGAGACAAGCTGAAGAGTGGACCCATCCTGGATGTTGTAATCAGCCAGTGCCCGTCCCCTCGAGCTCCCTTGCTGTCGAAAAAATGAGTCGCCGCTGATCCGTCGGCATTCATTCCACTGTATCTTGAATCTTGGCCTTCACATTGTCAATTGTGTCCGAGGACTCAACATCCAAAATTATGGTCCTGCCAACCACGGTCTTCACAAAGACCTGCAGGCCACCATGCGGGTTGTGCCCAAGGTACAGGGTGGACTGCGATGGATACCATAGTAGCACAGCGGCTTGTGTAGATTCTTAAGCTGCTTGCTGGCAAAGAAGATATGATATTGGCCCGGCAGAATACCCTTCTTGCTGTGAATCTTTTCCTCGACATAGACGACACTGTGATGCAACTCCATCCCGTCAAGGGTAATGTACTTGCCAGCAATGGTCTTCACGAAAATCTGAAAGCTCCAAGGCAGCAGGCTACAAAGCAATGTTGAGTCATTGTGAATATTGTATTGGGCAAGTGTGTGCCTATCCTCAAGTCACTCATGATCAAAGATAAGTCGTTGCTTGTCCAGAGGAATGCCTTCCTCGTCATGGACCATTTCTTTGACGTTGGCAATTGTATCAGATGACTTTACATAGAGGGTGATATTCACGTCGGTGAATTCGAGTTGCACAAAGATCTTCATACTTGCACGTGGTTGTCAAAGGACAAGATGCAGGGCGTAGACCCACTCCGAACGCCATAATCGGCTAGTGTGTGCCAGTGCAAAAGCTTCTCATCAGTAAAGATGAGCAGCTGCTGGTCTTGGGGAATACCCTCCTTACCCTGAATCATTGCCTTGACGCTTTCTATCTTGTCAGATGCATCAACCTCAAGGGTAAATCTCCTGTAAGAAAGGGTCCTCACAAAAATCTGCATGCCTCCACGTAGACGCAAGGTAAGGTGCAGGGTGGACTCCTTATGGAATTTTTTTCCCCCATTATGGGTGTTGTAATCAACAAGCGTGGCCATCCTCAAGTTGCTTCCCTCCTTGTCATGGATCTTTGCCTTCACAGTGTTGATCTTGTCAAATGATTCCGCCTCCAGGGTAATGGACTTCCCAGTTATAGTCTTAACAAAGAGCTGCATCTAAACTAAGAAACGAACATGTTAGGATATGCAATACCCACATTCTAGCATCATACTGTAGTACCAAATAAAAGCAGTTTGCAAAGCATCATGGTTATAGCAATATACAAACCCTCTAAAGCAAATAGCAGCAGAAGTGCTGCTTCAAGAACTAACGGCTAGCATGCCCGAAGTAGTACATATAGTAATTATCCAAATGCATATGCCTTGTACCACTAACTATGACAATTGTAGCAGTAGCGGTGAAAAAATATACAAGACAAATCCAAAAATAATTGGTCAAACAGATTATATTGTTAACCAAACATACCAAATGAGCAGGCAAATGATCACTCCAATATATATTAATAAAGGCCGAAAAGCGATCAAAATCACAAATCGCATTGGTACTCGACGATTGCCTGCCTTGGAAGAATAGATGGGAGGACAGCGAGAGGGTCAGTTACCTTGAGAAGGCAACCAGAGGGAGCTTCCCGGCCGATTGGTCGTTCGCTGGTCAGCCGCGAGCGAGCGGGGGTGAGGGGCGGGACCGCGGGGGACGCAGCCGGATGACGGCGGGTGGTGGAAGGGAATGTGGCGGCGCCGGAGATTGGACAGCTGGGTGCCGATGGCACTGGCCCACTGCGGTGAGCGGTGGTGGGCGACGGCGGCGAGCAAGAGCGACGCGCACTGCCGTGGCCCGTGGTGTTTGGTTGCTTTGGTGTGCTCGTGGTCGTGGGCCAGGCTTGAAAGTGGTAGGATGGGATTGGGCCTCACAAGGCCTAGCCCATGCGTGGGTCTGCAGCCCCAGGCTTGCGTGCTTGCCTCTTCTCTTTTTTTTTTTTATTCTTCTTCTGATTTTTCCTTTAATCATTAGCAACCGGCTACTATTTTCACAGTCGTTTTGTGAAACTAGCTAGCTAGAGCGCGTTGCTTGACATTTGTTTCACAGTACTTTTTCCTCTTCACATGTCACATCTACCAGTCGCGTACAAAATGAAAGGCGTATTCAAGGGCGTCAAGCTCATCTCGATCTCAGATCTTCCGGTTGAATGGTGTGCTGGCCAGGGACGCCCTCCCGTGCTAGCGGCGCAGGTCACCGAGCTCGCCGACGGCGTCTTCGTCCGTCGCCATGTCACTCAACCACGATGTCACCGGCGGGCCACGTTCTGGCACCTGTTCAACACCTGGTCGGAGATCCAGCCGCCGGATGAGTGGTGGCTGCGGTGACGGCTCCGAGCTTTCCACACGCCGCGGCCGGCTCTGGACAGGTGGTTCCACGAGACCACCCCGGTGCCCATCGCTCTGCCCTTCCGCAAAGCTGGAGGACATCGTCCGGCGGCCGAGTACCTGCCGGTGCGGGAGTATTTCTCCCGCTTCTCGGCGGAGAGCGTGAAGAAGCTGAAGGAGAAGGCGAACACCGAGATGGCCGGCACGGCGATGACGGCCTTCGTGTCGTCGTTGCGGTCCCTGCTCGCCCACCAGTGGCGAGCAGTGTGTCGCGCTTGGCAGCTCGCGCTGGACAGGGGAGACGGCGTACACCCTCCTCGTCGGATGTCAAGGACGCGTGAAAGGTATACCGCAAGAGTACATGGGCAACGCCGTGACGCACGCCGCCGTCGCCAGGTCGACCGTCGGCGAGCTGCTGAGCAACGGGCTGGGCTGGACATACGGCGTGGCTCATGAACGCGCCGTGGCGGCGTTCCACGAGGCGAGCGTGAGGGGCGACCTCGCGTCGAAGCCGCGGGACCCAGGTTCGTGTACGCGCTGCCTCCCAGCAGGGAGGAGCACCCCACGACGATCGATCCTCACCGGGAGCTCACCACGGTTCGACGTCTACGGCAACGTCTTCGGTTGGGGCCTGCCAGTGAGCGTCCGCAGCGGCTCCGGAAACAAGATGGACGAGAAGGCGACCGTGTACGAGCTGGGGCGTGGTGGCTGTGGCAGCATGGCGCTGGAGGTGTGCCTGTCGCCGGCCGGCGCTTTCCAAAGCTCGTCGCCGACGAGGAGTTCATGGAGGCGGTGAGTGCGGGGACGTCGTGAATGCGGTGTCGGTTGGCCGTTTCAAATCAAACTGGTGTCCGTTGATGTGATGATGTCGATGGCCGAGATTGCAGATTGTTTGGGATGTTCGTTATAATTGTTTAATGATCATCAATCCACAATGCTGGGATACGTGCACCACGTGGGATGCGTCCCTATTTACAGTTTTTTATTAGGTTCAAATAATACCAAATCTTAAAAAATGGTGAATGCAACGTTTTTATTGTATATATATATTTTTTTTGAGAAATTTTTTTGTGTATATATATGTGAAATTAACGTTTGTTGCGAAAACTAGAAAGTGGGGAACATTTTTTCCTCTTTCCCTGCTGCCTATAATCTATAATCTATAATAACTAATAATAAAACACCAAAATTTCTGCCGCAAAATTTTTCGGCCTTTTTTTTCTTCAGCCTCTGTTTTCCGGTGTCCAAGCAAAGAAGGGAAGGAAGAAGTCTGTAACAACTCCAAATTAGTCGAAAACAAACTACAAAATCGAATCGAGTAAGGCATCCGCTCTTTCCTCCAACCCCATAAATCACCTGGGGGCTGGACGCGCGCCCAGGTGCGCCGCCGCTGCCTCCGCGTGGCCAGGCTAAGCTTGGTCTGCTCACCGTGCCGTCGCCACCCACCATGAACTCAGCCCCAACGCCGGAGCCTCGCCGCCGCTACCCACGGGACCTCACTAGAGCTCGCGCGAACCTCGTCGCCGGCCACGACTTCCATCCGCGCGCCGCTCGCCACAGTCACAGCCACCGCGCCCCTTGCTCTGCTCCTCTCGCTGGAGCCACTGCCCGACGCTCGTCATCCACCGCCGTCGCGCTACCTGCTTGATGGAGCCGGATGCCTCTGCCGCCTCACGCTCCCGCGCCCCGTTGCCGCGGGCGCCGCTGATGCCACTGCTCTGTTAGCCGCACTTGGAGGCTGCCGCACGGCGCAGGCCCGACGGCACGCCTTCGGGGACACCGTCGCCGGCACCCCGTGCTACCATCTCGCTCTCTCCTCTACTTTCTTCCCTTCTCGATCTCTCTGTTTCTCTGACGGAGGATGAGGATGATTGGGCAACCAGTTACCACACGGCCACCTCACGTGAGCCAATGGCTGGGCACCTCCAGGTTTCTTTCCTTCCGTGAGCTGGGTTCATGTAGAATAGAGAGAGGAAGACAGCAGATTCATTGATCGGTGCACAATACCATGGGAACAGTGATCGGTCAGCTGACCAGATAATTGGACCCATTTTTTTCTATTTTTATTTTTGTATACGTACATATAGATGAGCTGCTCCTACGCTAGCACATATGTGATATACATATCCATACGTAATATTAAAACACAATATATTTAGTTTTGTCGATATACGTTGTAGAACATTGAGTCCAATTCAAAAATAAATTAGTGTATAATGTGGTCCTTGATTAAAATCTTCAAGTCTCTCACGCACATATAAGTGTAGCACGCGTGTAAACAAAGTATGACAGCCCGGCCTCGGCGCTCACGAGTTATAGAAATGCGGATTGAGATATTTAGTGAGAGCGTATCGTGTCTTGTGTAGGGGGCTTATATGCAACCGTGCACACTAGCGATCGGGCCTTTGATTCCCCATCCGAAGGCCGGGAGCGAGGACAACTATTTTCTGAAAAAACACCCGCCGCACGCGCTTGGCTTTTTCAAAAAAACCCCGCGCTGCCCGGAGGGTTGTTCGTAATCCGTCTCTCCCCCGGCCCTTCACGGTTCGCGGCGAATCGCGAGCGAGGCTGAGAACGACCGCCGCCGACTAGGAGGCGCGGCGTCGCCTTCCCGCCACATGCGCGGTGCGTGCGGCTGCCGACGGCGACCTCCTGGATCCGACCTCTCGCACGGCGTCGCCCCGGATCCGACCTCCTGCACGGCTAGGGGAGGATGGCGCCGCCTTCAGGTTCCCCTCCGCCGCCTGTAGGTTCAGGAACGAGCGTCAAAGGTGACCCTCCGCCACCTCCGGTGTTGTCCCCCTTGACGAGTCAAGGTGCTGCACCGCCCGGCTTCCCCTTTTGGGCTCGGAATCGCGGACATCGTCGTTTTCACGAACATCGTCGTCGGCCGGAGATGGACGTCACTCTGAACACCTAGGCACACCACTCGGAATTGCAAAGAACACTTGAAACACCCAGGGTTGGAATGATTTAAAACACTTGCGGATGTGGAGGAGTTTTACAAATCATATGCACATGATTCTGGCTTCTGTTCGTATTGGTCAGCAAAAAAGAAAGAAAACGAGGAAATTTCAATCAAAGCGGTACCTCTGTTCAAGGGCCGGGTTCAAGAAGGAGGACCAAAAAATGTCAGCGATGCATCCGGGAAAAAAGGACACGTAATGTGATGGAAGCGAGATGTGGTTGTGGGGCACATATCACCGCTGTCGACCTTGGCGGTGGCAAGTATCGACTAGTTTCAATGGTCGAGGAGCACAGCCATGATTTCGTGTCGCCGGATAAGAGAGCCGGTTTCTACGATCGAACCGTACGGTTAGTGCGAAGGCAAAAGAGTACCTTGTTCAATTGTCATAAGGCGAGCATGAGTGCGTCACGGGCATACCGACTTCTCCATGTCGGTGAGGGTGGGTTTAAAAATGTTGGATGCACGTTGAGGGATTTGCAAAACTATTATCGTGATCTCCGTAGCAAAATCAAAGATGGAGATGCGAGAGATGTTTGTGGGGGGCAACTTGAGTGAAAGAAGGAAGTAAATCCTACATTCTTTTATGACTTTATGGTTGATGATCAAGGGCGACTTGTTCGTGTCTTTTGGGCGAGATGCCATGTGCGGGAAAAACTAAAGAATTTTTGGTGATATCATTTCGGTAGATGCAACATATACCACTAATCAGTATAACATGAAATTTGTGCCATTTACTGGAGTCAATCATCACTTGCAGAGTGTTTTCCTCGGGGCTGCATTCATGGATAATGAAAAGATCGAGTCATATGAATGGTTGTTGCGGACCTTTCTTAAGGCTATGGGTGGAGTAGCACCTCATTTGATCATAACAGACGAAGATGCGAGCATGAAGGCTGCTATTGCTCATCTTCTACCTGATACAGTTCATAGGCTTTGCATGTGGCATATCTTGGAAAAGGTACCTGAGAGGGTGGGACCAAAAATAAATGAGGATCAGGAGTTCTAGAAGTTATTAAACAGGTGTGTGTGGGGCTCTGAAACTTCAGATGAATTTGAGTCTCAATGGAATTTCATCATGACAGAATATGAATTAGTGACAAATGAGTGGTTTTCCACAAAGTTTGCTATTCGCCAATCTTGGATTCCCGCATACTTCATGGACATACCTCTAGCAGGACTCCTTAGGACTACTCAACGATCTGAGAGTGCGAATTCTTTTTTTAGCCGTTTTATTAAACGAAAATTGATGACACCATGGAACATGGAGAAGCAATGTAGTGCGATATATACACATGAAGTTTCAAAAAATTTCAAGAACAACTCATAATTGCAAGAGACCCACTGCATCACTCAAGGGTTTTTGAGTGTGAAGATAAGAAAATTGTCACCATCGGCAGCCAATCTGGAAAAGAGCGAGTGGTTGAGATGAACAAGTCAGACATGTTTTGTAGGTGCTCCTGTAAATATTATGAGTCCTATGGCATCCCGTGTTGTCATATCATACACGTGCTTAGAACCGAGAAAGCAAACTGACATACCTTTGATTTATATTATGAAGAGATGGGACAAAAGATGTAAAAGGTATGTATTTTTTTTATTTTTTTTAAGCTTATTTTATTACAATGGCCTTCAATTTATTATGTTGGTTTTGTTACAGGGAAGTATTATTTGATGACAAAGGTAACCTACTAGATGAGAAGCCCAAAGATCCTATGGAGGTTGCAATGCGGAAAAAGATTTCAGATTCACGCAAAAAGTTGGAAGATCTAATCGAAATGGCCAAGAATTCACCAGAAGGGATGGACATCATATATTCTAGTTTATCAATCTAGTAGAACCTATCCAAAAGGTCATGCCTGCTGCTAGAGAGAATAAACAGGCTGAGTATGAATCTTTCCTTGGTAGTAAAATTCCAAATGAAGTCAATATACATCCACCAATAGATGTCAAGTCGAAAGGGAGGTGCAAACGAATACAGAAGAGCAAGGAGATCAAGGGTCCAAGTAAACGGAAGTGTGGAAAATGTAAGCAAGTAGGGACTCATGATGCACACAACTGCCCAAACAACGTTGTCAGCTGATATATTAAGTCCATGTAAATTTTACTGTGTTAGTGAATTTAACAACATGAATTTTCATGTAACTTGTCGGCACTGTTTGCTTTGCTAATATATTTCCTGTGTGATTTATTTTCGAATCAAAGAATCTGTGAACCAATTGGCTTGGTTGTGTTTTCCTCATTGGCTTTTCTATGTCTGATCGATGGCACTCTCTTCCTATAGACTGTACCATGCATCAGGTTATGTCCTCCCACTAATTCATTACTTTCTGTGAACCAACTTCAGCTTGTGGAATCAGACATGCATCAGGTTTTGGAATACTGGTTCGACCATGCATCAGGTTATTTCCTATAGACTGTACCATGCATCAGGCATGCTGAATTTGAACTTCAGGTTGTGGAATCAGACACAAATGCATAATATCATCAGTTGACAGTAGTATGCACAATTTCAATCTATTCATTCTCATGGTCGAACCACAAATTCATATGCCAATACACAGAAGGGACAATTTAAGCTAAGCTCTGAACATTCACAAGCTAAGCTCTGAACATTCAGATACGTTCTCCAGGCAGCAGCAAGGGTTTGTCTGGGCGGTGAGGGCCGGCATCCTCGGCGGCGGCGGGCGGCGATTGACGGCGACCCCAATCCTCGATGGCCGGCGGCTGTTGGCGGCATCCTCGGCGGCAAGAACCACGGCGGTGGCTTCGACCGGCGGGGCGGCAGCGCTCGATTCGACTTCCGGCCACGGCGTCGGCCGGTCATCGCCGGGGGGAGCCGCCGAGGGCGGTGGCCGACGGGGAGGGCCGCTCGGCAGGCGCGGACGCCCGCGGGCGGCGGGCGTTAGGTGCGCGGCGGCCCCGATGGGAAAACCAGCGGCTTCAGGTCGAGGGGGCAGGGCGCGGGGGTTTTTTGCGAAAAAGCCAAGCGTGTGCGGGCGTTTTTTCGTAAAAATAGCTGTCCTCGCTCCCTGGCCTTCGGATGGGGAATCAAAGGCCCCGATCGCTAGTGTGCACGGTTGCATATAAGCCCGGTGTGCACACGATACGTTCTCTTCATAAAAAGAATTAGAACACAAGACTAATCTGAAATTTTAAGTTATTTCTGTAACGGCATAAATTACACGTCCCGTTGCAATGCACGGGCAAATTTGCTAGTTTTCATAAAGCCTGACTCTTCTTTCTCAGCTAGGCTTGGCCGGCCCTATCTTGATCGAACTCTCATCAGTACCTCCTTTTCTCTCCCTATAATGGGCCTTGGCCCAACTCCCTCCCGAACCTCAGACGCGTATTATAGAAGGAAAAAAGAAGCTGAACTAGTAAGAAAAAAAAAAAAAAAGGCAGTAATTAATTTCCCACTGTGGTAATTTCAATATGGTAATCACATAGGAGTATATAGCAATCCTACAAGACTATCCTTTGGATGTTTAGTTGAGATATACTGCAGCGCCAATAGGTCATGCAGGCGGATGGCAGTTAGCTACGGAAACTAGACACTTCAGGCCAGTTCCCCTCGTCCCACCAGCACAAAGACGTGACTGAGGTTGCCGCAGATTGATAATTTTGGTATAATTTAAAACATGTTACTTTATATTATCTTCTATAATGTCATATATGGGTAATTTTATTGCAAACTTATGTGTTACATTATTGCATTATCTTTCGTAATGGAAGAGATGAATAATTTATATAAAAAAGTATTATGGGGTATTTGAATTGTCTTCCATTATGACAGAGTTGGGTAATTTAGATACAAATTTATAGGGTTATTATAAATTATATTTCATTAGTGACAAAGGTGGGTAATTTAAATGCATACTTAGGGGTTATTTTCAATTATCTCTCGTAATGGCAGACAAGGGTAATAATTTAAATACAAAATTATGGAGTTATTTTAAGTATTTTTTGAAACGGATTTTAAGTTATTTTTTTGTAACAACGAAGATGGGTAATTTAGATATAGTATTAGGGTGTTACCATAATTTAAAATAGCGGGCTGTTTAAAATAGCGGCACTTCAGTGGACGCTATAACAGATAGTGTTTTTATAAAAACAAGCATGGAAAACACTAGTGATTGATGAAAAAGATGTCAAATATGAAATTCGATGAACACAAATATGTTTTAAAGGTTCCACAAGTCTATGTAACATTAGCAATATGACATTACAACATGCATGTAGCGCTATGACATATGGTTTATAAAACTCGGTGTTTAATTGTCCAAAAAATACCAAATTAGTGGGCTATAGCGGTGCTATAGCGCAATAATAACATGGTGTTCGAAGGGCACTAGCAGGCTATAGCGGCGCTATAACATGCAAAAGCGGTCAAACTTGGCATAGTGGCAAAAAAATAGGAATAGCATAGTGTTAAGTCTCTCCCGCCGCTATAGCCCGCTATATTTTTTTTTTTCTTTGGGTGCTACTTTATGTATTTTTATACTGTTATAGGTGGGTAATTTTTTAAAAAAAAAAAAAATATATTCAATAACTATTATTGACCATGGCGATTGGAACCTAGCAAATTAAAAAAGGTTATTTGTTTTTGATTAATTATTATGATAATTTTTAGGATTTATCTTTTTTTTTTTTCAAGCATGTGTGATGAGAATTAATGCGAAATTGGGACCTTTAATTAGTATTTGTTACTTGTGCAAGTTTCAAACTTAATCACCGAATTTAAGATTTATTATGTTAATTACTACCGGTAACGAATTCCAGGCACAAACTTTATAATTATTTACCAAATTGCTAAATAAACATCTCACCAAAAGTGAAAGTGAAATCTTTGGTGAAGCATTCTATATTACTATATATGGTAAAAATGTTAGGTCTACCATTGTGTTGCATGGGAGGTTTGATGTAGAGACATCGGGCTGTTCGGTGATGGTTTAAAGCGGTGATAATCCGGTTGATGCTATTTTGTTACGAGAGAAAAATACTATACCATGGCTGATAGGCCGGCTGATAGTTCAAGTGAATAGGTCAAAGACAAAAAGGTAATAGATTCATTCTACTTTCAGTCCGCTAGCAATGCCAAGGGTGCCATCATTGACATCTTTCCCTCCGTCCCCAAAAATAAATCTTTGCTATGGTATACGTGTGGGTCAAACTTTCTTTTTTAAATATTAGCAACCTTTGTATTTCCAAATAAATTTATTATGAAAATAGATTCAACGACTATCTAATGATATTAATTATGTACTATAAATAAATATTAATATTTTTGTATATATATGAAAGTATGATACTCTATTATTTCTCTTAATGTTATTTATGTACAATGGAAACATCTCACCAAGCTTACACAAATATGCCAGACTAAATAATACTAGTAAATGAAGAGTCTTTAGGTACGAAATCCACCGAAATGTGGACACCGACGTTGCCGCTGCCGCCATTCCACCACGCGCATCGGCAACGGTTTTAAGCGTGCAAAATGCCTCAAACAGTGATATGTCAACAGGCCTATGACGATTTTCTGATGGAAAGATCATGTAAAGTAAAATGAATGATCGAGAAAGCAATATTGGTAAGCACTGTAAACCAAATAAACAAAAGCACTGCAGACCAAAGCGTTAACGGGTTGGTCAGCATGAGGATCGGATTGCATTCGTAGTAAAGATAACTGATGCAGCCAACAATAAACAAAAGCACAGCAGACCAAAGCGTTAACGGGTCAGGCAGCATTGAAAACACGGACAGCATGAAGACCGGATAGGATTCGTAGTACACCTAAAGTTGACAGAATTAATGTTCCAAGGATTAGATATAAGATAATAGAAGGCGCCGTATATTTTTTAAAAAGAAGGCTCCAGATATTAGTAAGACGTCGTACCTGGAACGGAACATTGTGCTCTGCTACTAATTTTTTCTTCTTTAGCACCACCGTCGCCCTTCCAGCAAAATACGAATAACCCGTGTCCCTCTGTGGCAAATATCATAATCACATAAATCTTCCAAAAGAAATAAAAGGCACATCAGATTTTTTTTTTTTAACAAATATGGGAAAAGTTTTTTTTTTTTTTTTTTGCCTCTGCGACTGCACACAGTCAAGTTCTTACCATATTTCCATCTAATTAGCTGAAAAGTAAATTAAATCAATTATAAGCAAGAGTCTAAGTCTATTATTACTACTCCATCTGTTATAAGCAAAAATGTCCAAAACAACAACCTCAATTGCTCGACCCGCCAGTCGGTCCATTGCATCATCACGCTGCAATAATGCCCAAAACCGCTGCGGTACGTTCTCATGGAGATAGCCTTCATACAAGAAGTAATTCATTCCTTCTAAAAAAACAAAATCATTTCGTGTACACAAATATGCACACTAGTCACGATACAAACAAATCCATGAAAGCAAACATAGATGATTCCATTCTGGTTCGCCATAGAATAACTTATCCTATGGACACTTAGAGTTCTATATAATAACTATACTAATTTATGAGATTACTAGAACTCCTAAATTATATTATTGTTCACTCAATGCTATAGGAAAGAAAGATGAGATTACCTCCATCGGAAAAGAAACAATAGGCTGTGGATTTTTGATCCTTCAGGAAGCAGTACCTGCAACATTAAAAAGGGTTAGAGGTGATTCTGCTAGATGTGAATACCCAAGAAAACGCCTCCCAACAAGCAGCAGTCGTATGGTATATTTTCTCAAGAATTGCATTTGATGTTTAATAATTTCGCAGGTAAAAGAGCTCAGCTGTCCAAGGAACATGGTAATCAACACAGAGAAAATAAATAAAAATTGAACAAGACAGAGGGGAGGTGAACTGAAGGATGATGCCACACTTTGTGAAACTCATATAAAATTGGATAGCACACTTGTCAACATGATCCTTCAAATGATTAATCAAATAGGATGATACCACACTTACCACAGTAGTAAAATCGTTGACCACAGTATCGAGCAGATTAGGTATTCCAAAAAGTAAGGTTGATGCAGTACCGGCCATCTTCCGACTGAGAGAGAATCTTTCGGCAAACCATAGACAACAGTGAACCCGCAGTCCCAACCATATCTTGGGCCTTGTTGCAACGTAAAGATAAAGCCGATCCTTATTTGATGACAGCAATACATGGGCAGTAGGCCAAATCCTTGGACACTCAGGGCTAGCAAGATCATTCTGAAAGAGCGAAAAGAGTCGGTTGTACCAAGCACTCTCTTGTGTCGTTTTATACTGATCGGTGACTTGTATGTGTCCTCGGAGAGGAATATCCACCTTGCGTTCAAGCTTCTCAAAAACAACAAACGGATGGTTCTTGTACTGCAAAGAGATGGGCGAAAATGTGTCAGGATCCTCGTCAGGATATGCGCCATATTTCACTTCAGCACCAGCTCTGCTTGCAGGATGATCCGGTGTGGAGGTGGAGTACTCGATCCTGGTGTTGCTTGGCGTCTTGATGTAGGTGACCTGCTCCCGGACATGGTAGGGTGAGAGAAGCACCGCGCTGTCATGGTAGTAAACCAGCTGAGACGCTGACGACGGACTAACAGCCTTTGCAGGATACGGGTCCAGAACATCTGTCAGCACGTATACCACCTCGAGAGTGGTTTTCTCGCCAGGTTTCAGATGAGTGCTCAGCAGAACAGAGTAGAGGCGAGTGTCGTTCTTGGTTGCTTGGACGACGCTGAGGGGTTCAACCTCGGATGCTGGCTTGTTCCTGCTATGCTTTCCCTCCACTCTGGTGGCCTTGACAATGGCGAGATGCTCAACCTCCCAGGTCGTGAACGCGAGAAGAACTTGAGATGCATGAGAGGCGGCGGCGGCATCATTCTCGACATCCAAGGTTAGATTCACTCTGGCAATGGGACCAGTGAGGTGGATCTGCAAAGCAATATTTATAGTTGAAGCTGTGTCAAATCATGTTTGTGCCTTGAACAGAGGGAGAGTGTATGAGTACTCCTAAGCTACGAAGCCTAGTAGGCCTCGAATTGTCAAAAGCAGCAATCGACGTCCCAAAACTAGCTAGATAGAGCTGCTTCTTCGATCAATTCCCCCAATCCAAGTGAACCGGATCACTATAGAGTATACGTACTGGAATTTCGACTGTTAAGTCAACCACAAATAAATTCGAAATCGAAAGCAATAATTCATATTTTTTTAGTAGTAATAATAGTAATATAATAAATAAAAGGGTCCTGCACAAAGCAACTAGCCTGCTGGATCTGAGGAAGGGAAGAAGATAAACATACCACTCTCTCGGCGAAGACGGTCTGGATGCCATCCTCCGTTTCCGGTGGCAAGGAAGATGAGGAGACGGCAGAGAGGACCAAGAGGAAGACAATGATGGGGATGGGGGGTGCCATCACGCCAGCCGCAGTTGTCTGTTCTCCCCTTCCTCGCCGCACCGGCCGGCCACCGGGACAGTTGGTGAAGACTGAAGAGAGACCGGCCGCTGGAGTAGTGCGTTCCTTTTTCTTTCTTTCTTTTTGTTTTTTGATTTGATGAAAGAGTAGTGCGTTCGTGACTCACTGCTGGTGAAGACTAAAGGTCACTTTCCTCTACCAAAACATGGGCCCCGCGCACTGCGCGCGAACCGAGAAAGAGAGAGCAGAGAGGGAGAAGGGGAGCTTGTCGCCGCCGCCGCTGCCGCCCAGTTTCCACCGCCGGCGCTGCCCTCCACCGCCAGCGCCGCCATGGGAGAGTGGCGAGCTTGCCATGGAAGGTGGCCGGGCTTGCGGTGGCGAGGCCGGCGAGCTCCATGGCGGCGGAGAGGTGCCCAGTGCGCTGCGCGGCTGCGGCCAGGCGAACGGCTGGGGTGGGCATGGCGGCCGGCCGAGAGGAAGAGAAACCGTGGCGCCGGCGTCCGCGCGAGGCCGTGACGCTGGGGCCTGGATTCCGCGCGAGGCCGCGGCGCCGACGTCCGCGCGAGGCCGCATCGGCCGTCCCACCCGCGCTTGTCGAGGCCAGGACGCCGAGAGAGCTCGAGAGGGACCCGGAGGAGTAGCCGGTCGCCGCCCGTCGAGACGCCGCGCGCCCTGCGCTCGCTGAGCTGCTGCTGCCGTCCTCGAGGCCAACCCGCGCGCGCGAGCTGGGCAGGGTCCGGCGGCGGGGGCCTGCGCGCCGGGCTCGCCTGCCATGGCCGCAGCCACAAAGTCGGAGGTGGCGGCGCTGCGGCTGCACCTGTGCGGGATGCGGCAGAACGAGCGGACACGACGCAACTAGAGGAACGGGAAGAAATCTTATCTTGTGGGACCCACGGGGATAAAGTTTGGACTTCCAGTTTTCACGGTGCAGCAAAACTGGAGAAAATACGCGTGGGACCCGGTTTCAGGAGCAATACAGATTGGATTTACCGTTTTCACGGTGCAGATAGCCCTAAGGGGTTGTTTCAATCCGTCATTTAAGCTTAGGAACTGTTCCAGGCTAGGAATGAGTGAATCCAAGTGATTCACTTGATCCCGGTTGTTTCCGTTCGGTCTCATGAGGTTAGAAACAAATCCCGGACTCTTGGTATACACAATGGGCGGATTCAAGACCAGGCTAGATTAATCCTTCCGAAACCATTCCTTAACCGAACTTTATTTTAGCATAAATCGAATTCAAAACTAAGCCAATTTAATATATATCAACATTATATGTTTGTACTATCCAACTTAGTTAAGGTTATGTAAAATATGTAGCCACGCTCAAATATGTGTCTAAACTATAATTTGTTACAATACTTTTCAATTTCAAGGATCAAACAGGGCCTAATCTGTCGTTTTGTATTGGCGTCATTGTTGCTCGATTAAAATTAATATATCAACGAGATCAATTAGGTGTGCTTATGTCATTCGGGATTTTCTGTTGATCATCCCGCAATAATAGAATAGAATTAATAATTGGGGCTGCTATCGGCTATTATATTTAGCGTGATGCTATTTCACTTGGTATTTGTATTCCTCGCCCTGCTCTTGTTATTAGTCGGGATTGTGATCAATCAAAACATGGGCCCTTTAGTGACTCACTGCTGGGCCCAGTTTTGGTAGAGGAAAGTGACCTTTAGTGACTCTTTTATTTATATGATAAATAAATTCTGTAATAAGTGAGTCAGACACTTCGCCCCGAGCAATCTTCAAAAGTTTTTTAAAACTCATTCTCTGAACCAATATTGGAGACTTATTTGAATAAAATTTGGTTTTTTTTTTTATATCCTTCGACTCTCCGATAGCTTTTTATCTCGTGCGCAATACTCCATTGAGTCAACCTCACAGTCAATCTTTGTCTAGGGAGTATTGCAGAACAAAGGGTGGCTATATTTTGATATCCAATTAGACAAGTTATTAGGGATTATTTTTAAACAAAATTTTTATTCCTAACAATTAGGAAGGATATAGAGTCTCTTAGAGTTGCTCTCCAGCTTATGCTGCTGTCTTTGGGCCCCGGAATTTCTGGTCCGTCTCCCCATGTCTCGCTTTTTTTTTTTTCTTCTGATTTGTGTTTCATTTTTGCATCGGTTTTCATTGATCAAGAAACCTTTCTCAATACTCTTGTCACCAGTTGGCTTGGGTATTTTTTAATCAGGAACTCTTGTTTTTCTCTATAGAAATTGAGTGCCCATTTTGGATCTTTGGTTATGTCGAAGTGCTTTCGTTTAGGTGTGTCGTGTCCCATTTGTGTTTCTAGGGAACATGCGATAGTTGGCTCGAGGGCATCACGTTGTGTCTTGTTTTTGGTGGTGATATCACCAATGTCCCGTAATCTTGGTTGCCGTTTCGGTCCTTCAAAATGCAAACTTAGCGATTATTTTGAATTCTCTCCCGTAATGGCTGACGAGGGTAATTTAAATACAAATTCATAGAGTTCTTTAAAATCATTTTTTATAAAAACAGATATGGATAATTTAGATACAATATTAGTGTGGTACTTTATGTATTTTTCATACTGACCTAGGTGGGAATTTTTATGAACAAATATATCCAATGTCTATTATTGGTGATGATGATTAGAGTATAGCAAAATAAAGGCCAAATGTTTTTAATTAACTATTATGAGAATTTTTAAGACCTACCTTTTTTTTCTAGCGTTTGATGGGAGTTAACACAAAATTAGGGCCTCTAATGAATATTTATAATTTACGCAAGTTTCAAACTTAATCACTAAATTTAAGATTTATTATGTTGATTAGTGCGTGTAACGACCGAATTGCAGGCACAAAGTTTACAGTTATTTATCAAATTCCTAAATAAATTATACCAAAGTGAAAGTGAAATCCTTTGTGCGGCATACTATGTCGTAAAAATCCTAGGTCTGCCGTTGTGTTGCATGGGAGGTTTGATGTAGAGACAAGACACAAAGGTAATAGATACATAGGTAATATATGAGATTATGATACATATACTCTACGGTTTTTATGTGTGCAAAATACCTCAAACAGTGTAGATATGTGAACAGGCCTACGACGATTTTCTGATGGAAAGATCATGTAAAGTAAGGATGAATGACCCAGCTGCAAGCAATACAGACAAGCACTGCAGACAAAAGTGTTAACGGCCGGTCGGTCAGCTTGGAGATCAGATTGGATTCGTAGTACACCTAAAGTTGACAGAAATTATGTTCCACGGATCAGAACAGATAGAAAATGTGACGTATTTATATTTAAAATAAAAGGCTTCATATATATATATATATATATATATATATATATATATATATATATATATATATATATATATATATATATATATATTAGTAAGAAAGACGTACCTGGAGCGGAACATTGTGCTCTGCAGCTAATTTTTCTTCTTTAGCACCACCGTCCACCTTCTAGCAACATAGGAATAACTCGTCTCCTTCTGTGGCAAACATCATAATCACAATTTTTTTTTTTTTTTAGCAAATGAAAAATGTTTTTCGGCCTCTGCGACCGCACACAGCCAAGTTCTTACCATATTACAGCAAATGCATCAATCGATGCAGAAGCTGGATATTAATATATTCCCTTTTCTAAAAAAAAAGTTCTTACCATATTTCTAACTAATTAGCTGAAAAGGGAATGGGTACTAAAGTAAATTAAATCAATCATAACTCATAAGCAAGAGTGTCTATGACTATTATTACTACTCCATCTGTTCTAAGAAAAAATGTCCAAAACAACAAACCTCGATTGCTCGACCCGCCAGTCGGTCCATTGCATCATCACGCTGCAAGAATGCCCAAAACCTCTGCCAGTACGTTTTCGGGAGATAGCCTGCATACCAGAAGTAATTCATTTCTTCTGAAAAAACAAATTTTTTCGTGTACACAAATACGCACACCTTATGAGGCATGGTACAAACAAAGCCATGAAAGTAAATATAGATGATTCCATTGTGGTTCGCCATAGAATAATTTATCTTATGGACACTTTGAGTTCATAATAACTCTACTAATTTATGAGATTACTAGGACTCCTAAATTATATAGTATTGTGCAGTCAATGTTAGGAAAGAAATATGAGATTACCTCCATTGGAAAAGGAACAATAGGCTCTGGATTTTTTGATCCTTCAGGAAGCACTACCTGTGAAATTAAAATGGTTAGAGAGATTCTGCTAGATGTGAATACCCAAGAAATTAAACGCCTGCCAACAAGCAGCAATCTGGTCTATTTTCTCAAGAATTTCATTTGACGTTTAACTATTTCACAGGTAAAAGAGCTCCACTGTCCAAGGAACATGATGGCAGTCAACACAGAGAAAATAAATAAATATTGAACAAGACTGAGTGGGAGGTGAAATGAAGGATGATGCCACACTTTCTGAAACTCATATCAAATTGGATGACACTCCTCAACATGATCCTTCAAAAATAGTTAAATACTAGGATGATACCACACTTACCGTAGTAGTAAAATCATTAACCACATTATCGAGCAGAGGTACTCCAAAAGTAAGGTTGATGTAGCGCCGGCCATCTTCCGACTGAAAGAGAAAATCCTCCAATGGCAAACCATAGCCAACAGTTAATGTGCAATGCCAACCATATGTTGGCCCTTGCTTCAATTGAAAATAAAGCAGATCCTTATTTGATGACAGCAATGTATGGGCAGTTGGCCAATTCCTCTGACAATCAGGCCTAGCAAAAATGTTCTGAATGAGTGAGTGATTCAATTCGTGCAGCTTCGAATATAATGCATGAAAGGATCCTGACAATTAAGCTGAAGAGAGCTAGGATTGCTGCTAACCTTGAAAGGATTCGTTTGTACCAAGGATCATCATGTCTCATTTTATACTGATCGGTGACTTTTACAGGTCCCCAGCGAGGAATATCCACCTTGCGTTCAAGCTTCTCATAAACAAGAAATGGGCGGTTCACGTAGCGCAAATTGACGGGCAAATATGTGACGGGCATCTGGTTGTAATACGGGCCGTATGTCACTTCAGCACCAGCACGGCTTGTAGGATCCACCACAGTCTTGCTCCGAAGCATGTCGTTCGGCATCTTGATGTAGGTGACCTGCTCCAGGACATGGTAGGGTGAGAGAAGCACCGCCATGTCAACGTAGTAAACCATCTGAGACACTGACGACGGACTAACAGCCCATGCCGGATACGGGTCCAGAACATCTGTCAGCACGTATACCACTTGGAGAGTGGTTGTCTCGCCAGGTTTCAGATGAGTGCTGAGCACAACAGAGTAGAGGCGAACGGGACCGCCATGGAGATCGGAAGCTTGGACAGAGAGGGGCTCGTATGACCTCTTGCTATACCTTCCCTCCACTCTAGTGGCCTTGACAATGGCGAGATGTTCAACCTGCCAGGGGTGGAACGCCAGAAGAACTTCAGGTGCATGAGTGGCGGCGGTGGCGGCATTCTCGACCTCCAAGGTTAGGATCACTCTGGCAATGGGGCCAGTGAGGTGGATCTGCAAAGCAATATTAGTTGAATGAAGCTATATCAAATCTTTGTTGTGGTGCCTTGAGAGAGAGGGAGAGGTGTATGAAATCAAAATCAAAGTAGTCCGATCCAATCAAGAAGAGAAACATACCACTCTCTCGGCAAAGACGACCCGAATGCTGTCCTCCGGTTCCGGTAGCGAGGAAGATGAGGAGACGGCAGAGAGGACCAAGAGGAAGACGATGATGGGGATAGGGGTGCCATCACGACAGCAGTTGGCTGTTCTCCGCTGCCTTTATCGGCCGGCCACCGGGAACAGTTGGTGAAGAGATACCAGTGGAGAGTGGTGCGTTCGTGACTCACTCCCGGGCCTGGTTTTGGTAGAGGAAAGTGACCTTTCCTGATTCCTTTATGATTGAATAATAAAATTCTGTAAAATAAGTGGATCAGATATTTATTTCTTGGTTAAAGTATTTAATGATTAAAGTACATATGAGGGAATAACTTTTATGAAATCATTCTTCCTTGCAAACTGCCATTTAGCAGCCTCTTGGAATCAATTCGGAAGCTGCGACGATGGTGGGTGGATTTGGTGATATATAGCTATCGTGCTCATGACTAAATCGAGAAAGACACAAGTCTCGTATAAAAGTTCTTAATGGTGTCGCTGGGAGGACAAACCTGATTACAGTCTGAACAGAAAGATATAAGCATGGGCAGCATTGTCTTTTCATGTCGCTATGTATGATTTATGACATATGTCTTTCTTTTAATGTCGCCAATAATTTTTGCTCTTGTATAAGCTAAGTTTGGGCTGTCCATGTTGCATGCCTTTGCTCCACTAAGCATATGGTACAGAAAACACGTCTCTAATCATACATATACCTTCGTCTGAATTCGGCGGCGTCACTGAATGCGATGTTGTCTCGTAGCTTTTGTGCAGTTTTGGTGCCTTTCATTTGGCCCCGGAAAAATTAGGACGGGCCGAATTGAGACGGCGGCGGGCAGCGGGAGGCGAGCCAGGCCCACATGCATCGGGCTGGCAAATCCATTCAATTGGTCCGCGAGGGATCAAGTAAACCAGCCCATTTGTATGTAGTGGGCTAGATCTGCACTGGCCTCAAACTGAAAACTTTCGACGGCGGACGTTGCTCGTACAAACACAGCAGCACCTCATCATCCTATATCTCATCATTCATCATGATATAATAAATACTTGTAACAACAGCAACGCTTCGTCTTATACATAGTTGATTTGAGGAAAAAAAAAAAAAACAAAAGCAAGTCTCCGTAAACAAAGAGCAGGTCGTCATTGAATAATGGAGTTAATTTGTATCAATCAGTCAATATATATATCTTGTAGTACATATGGAGTAGTCATCTTGACCTTTGCCGCATGTAAACATATGCATATGAACAAGTTCGTCCCTGTCATTCTTGAATCTTCCTTTCTCTCTCTCTCTCAATATTTATATATATAGTTGCGAGATAGTACGTGTACGCGGTTTGCACCCCGTCATGACGCAAGTACGTTGTGGATCGATATGGAATTGAATTTTCTCCTTCCCATCCATCATCCAATCAAGCAAAATTAAGCTCTCCCCACGCTGGCTGGTTAGCTTTCGACTCTCCAAATGACGGCAACGTAACGGCGCAAACTCTTGATGAACATGACATCGGGACTAAGGCTATTTTTTTTAATTTGTTTGTAATATATGATCATGACACCATGGAAGAATATGCTAAGCAGATAATTAAATAGGCAAAACAATGACGATGGAGCATGCCACAATACAATTAGCAAACTCACGACCAGTGGCAGAGCCACCAGCATGGCGAGCTCTGGCGGCTGCCATATATACCTGCCCGCCGGCAAAAGTCCTTGCTGGTGTCGATTCCAGCTAGATTGGGTCGGAATTGACACGTGAATTGGGGAAGATCGAGAGGAGGAAGAAGATGAGAGAGATGGCGGTGGTGGCGGCGATCGGCGGCGGCGGCTGCCGCGCCGGGCGGCGGGTCTTGTGGGCGGCGCTGGGGCGCTGGGCGTCTGCGGCGCGGGCGGGCGCAGCGGCGGCGACGGCGAGGGGCGGGGCGGCGTGGGAGAGGGGAGGCAGGAGATTGGGATAAATTTTCTTTATTTGCTTGTTGCCCCGAAAGATTATGAGACCCTTACTTATATAGTCCGGCTAGTGGGACTTGTATCTCAAGCAATCTCTCTAAAGGTTTCCTTATAGATCTGGAATACCTTTTACAAGCATATCCTATTTATTTATTTCGACTAATATTATCCGATTCCTAATAATATTTATTTAATTCCTAAAAAGGGTCTCCCTTATAGATGAGATAGCCCCTTGCACACCAAAAACGTCTAAGGATAATCCTAGATAATTTCCTCCTTTAATTCCCGAATTAATTGCGAAAAATCCGCGGAAAGAAGGGGACGGCGGGCGCAGCGCGCCAGCCCCGGAGGGGCGGCACCGACGCTCCGTGGGCCAACCGGGCCTGTCCCCTCCTGGGCCCTATTTCTGGGACATGACAGCCCCCTCCGACCGGGCGCGTCCTCGCTGGATGAAAGTCCTTCGTGACCCGGGATTAGGATCAGTTGCCCCTGGAATGATCACCTGCACTTGCGGGGACGAGTCGACCCCGCACCGGGTTCCCCGAGGATCATGTTCTCTCTCGGTCCTCTTTGGATCGAACTCCGAGGAAGATAGTGGAGGTTGCCGATGTAGCCATGGTAGATGTACCGGTGAACTGCACGTCCCTGCTGAGAGGCTGTCTGACGGCGAGCTGCTAGGAGAAGCTCGTGAGGAACGCCCACGTCGAGATGTTGGTGCACCATGTCACGGGGTGGGCTCTCCAGGAACAGAAAACGCTCATTGGGGGAGCGTTGACGAAGAGCGGAAGCAGTCTCCAGATGGTGATGTCGCGGCGGGTAGGAGGAGTAGCAGCCAAGTTCAGCATCGTACCGTACATGAAGGATCCGACATCGAACAGGGATGGTGAAAGCTGGTGAACCGCCCTCTCGGCGTTGTAGCTGATGTGGACGTTGTCGACTGTGAGGAATAGGCGATCCATGCCATCGAGGAAGACGACCCTGGCTGGACCGACATGGTGGCGGCGTGGCCATATGCCGCCCAACAGGATGGCGGTTGGCGCTGCTGAAGTAGACTCCGTAGTGTACGCGCCCAACGCTAGAAAGTTCGTCCTGCGAACTCCACCCTGAAGCAAAGCCTCCAGTAGGTCTGGTAGCAGTGGAGATGAAGCTGGGAGGTAGAACCGTCCGTCGAAGAGTAAGAGGCCATCTTCTAGCGTCCATGCTGGAGCGGCATCGCCCGTGGTGACGTCGAGGGCAATGCGGCGTAGGTGCTGGTCCTCCAGTGTAGCTTGGCGTAGTTGGACGAAGACTCCGGTGGACGTGTCGTAGAGGTCCAAGGCAGTTGCATGCCTTGAACGCTTGCCAAGATGAGTCGGAGTAGTCCTGATGCCCGCGAAGATGCCCGACCGTAGGAGGTCCGGGGCTAGGGGCGCCCCTGCGCTGGGGTGGTGGCGCCGACGTGAAGGTATCTTGGGGCGTACGTTGCGGTAGTACTGCAGCTCATGTGTGGCGAAGTCCCATGTCACTCTTCCCAAGCTGGCCAACCAAGGCATGCCAAGGATGACGTCGACGTCGTCGCCGAGTGGCAACACGTAGGCGTCGATCTCGAAGGTGGAGGCGTCGAGTCGTAGGGGTACGTCGGGTGGCGGTCCCAAGCATGTCGTAGTGGCGCCCGGTGCGGTGGTGATCGCGACACGCACCGACCGAGTCCCGAGGCTGCCGTGGTCACCACACGGTTGTCGATGTAGTTGTGCGTAGCTCCAGAGTCGACGATGATGTTGATACCCGTTCCTGAGATCATACCAACAAGGTATAGAGAATGAGCACCACGTACCGGGGAGTCGGGGTCCCCGTGAGGACTTTTAGATCACTGGCTCCTCTTTGATATCTACAAGCCGAGTGTCGGTCGTTTCCTCATTGTACTCATTGAAGACCGTGATGTCGAAGAGGTGCTTGCACTTGTGACCCGATGTAAACGGCTCGTCACAGTTGAAGCATAATCCGGCTTTGCGTCGTTCCGTCATCTCCTCTGGTGTCAGCCGTTTGAACGGCCGAGCTGGTGGTGCTGATGCGGGGGTCGCCTGGGGGGCGGCCAACAGGGCCACGGGCGCCTGGGCCGGCTTTGGCTGGTGCTGACTTGCCGGTGTTGTAGAGGATGGCAAGGCGTCTCGTGCACGCCAGCGGGGGACATGGCGATTTCCATGTCGGCCGGATTCTCGCATCTCAACATCCTGTCTTGAGTGGTTCGCCCGGGCCCGTAGTGTAGATGTTCACGGGCTGCTTGTCGTCGAGGTTGCCCGCACGTGCCACGCGGCTGGGGAGAACAGCTCCGTGTACTCGCCGACGCTTTGCTGTCTTTCTCGGGGATGCCGGCCGCCCAAAGGATTCCGCCTTCTGGGGCCAAGCGCTCGTTGACGTATTGGGCGAAGATTGCCCAATCTGTCACCGGTTTCTCTGGGACAGCCTCACGCATGCACCATTGCTGTGCTCCTCCCGTGAGATGGTAGGAAGCGCACGGACTTGTTACGTAGCCGGCGCACCTTGCCCCCCAAGAATTGTTCGCAGCTGATTGATCCATGGTAGGGGATCCTCCTTGCCATCAAAGGTGGGGAAGGATAGCTTGTGCAGACGGGGAACGAGACCTGGGAAGGTGTCGATTGGAGGTGGGGGAAGGGGCGGCCCGTGCGCGCCTGCCGGCGGCGCCCCTTCCTGTCTTGCCTTCGGTCCCAAGTAGCCCCCGCATCAAGCCCTCCGGATCCAAGCGGTGACGATCGTCGAGGTTACGCTTGCCATCCGTCCGCCTCTTGATGAATTCACGAGCTATTTTTGTCTCCATGATCGTTCTCATCTCGGCCTCGGCATCATTGAGTTGTTGACGGCGCTTGATCGAAGCTGGATCGTCGCTGAGAGAGGATATCAAGCTTACCCTCGATCTTGTCCATCCCGAGTTGAATTTGGAGAATTGGTCCCCAATTTCTTGATCGGCTTCTTCATATCGTCTTCCATGGTGGTGGGTGGATCGTAGTGGTCTCCGGATACCACCGCCGATTCAGCTAGATTGGGCCGGAATTGACACGTGGATTGGGGAAGATCGAGAGGAGGAAGAAGAGGCGAGAGATGGCGGTGGTGGCGGGTGTTGACACATGTTAACGTATACTTTTAATTGTCAACTAAACATGGAAAAGGACTAAAATATAATTAGATAACCTTATTAGGGGTTTATACTAATGATTTCCATGAGTTTTGGTAAAGTTGTGATTTGCAGGGACTTAACAGGAAAACGGTAGAATTCGTAACGCAATCCAACTCCGAAACAAGTCTAGAAGGCTCCGGATTACACCCGACGTGAACGAAACTTAACCCCGAAGAAAACATCATCTAGAAGACTCCAGAAGCCACGACGCACCGCGGGGCCCAGGGTGGGACCCACCCTGGGCCGGTCGGCCCAATAACCAGGCCGAGCGGCCTGGCTTGGCGGCCACGACAGCCCTGCTTCCAGAATGTTCCTCCACCGCCTCTAAGACGCAATCTAATCCGGTCGTTTAATGTCGGTTTGATCCGAGGGCGTCGGTAGAAGCACGAGATGGATCTAAATCCAACACCTGGCACCTCCTCCGGACTATATAAGCAAGCCCCGTGCCCCCCGGCTTCAATCATCTCAGATCAACTCATCATCATATCAGATCAGATCCAGCTCTAGTCGACGGCCTTAGCTCTAGTTCAAGAACTAGAAGTAGAAGATTAGACAAGATGTAGAACTAGAAGCCCTAGATTAGAGTTGAGAGTAGAGCTTCAAGTTGAGAGAATTAGAGCGCGGTTGAGGCGGAGTTGAAGGAAGGCCCGGAGCTGTCGGCGCCTCCATCTTCTTCTTCCTCCGGAGTTGGTGCCATTGGAGCACAACTCGAGATCTTGTGGATTGTTCGACTTCCATTCGAGTAAGTGGTATTGTCTCTATTGTTCTTAAGGTTCGTATTTCTTTGATAAGATTACTTTGATTCTTGGTTGCTCTTGAGTTGAAGTTGTTAGATTAATGTAAGCGTGGTGCTTAGATTGACTAGCTTATTACGAATACCTTCTATAGGCCGGGGTGAAGACACTTGTTAAGGCCGATCGTGGTGGTGACAGCGCCATTGAGTCCTTTGTCACGCCCGCCCCGTTTATAGAAATCGTAGGAGCCCCCGCGTTGTTAGCGTAGATTCCCTTTATTAAGAGTTTCTTCATGACAACCCCTCTTAAGAACAATGTGCAAATGATTTACTTGAAGTGAGAACAAGACCTTCCTAATGGAACTCCTTACCTCTCTTTTAATCTAGTTTTATAGCCACTCCGGATTTAGCTATACACCTCAACCTACTCTCTCACCTTCTCCCCGTGGATTCGATATTTAAAGCCCTATTCGGTGAAGTGCTCACCGGTATCCGTTAAACTGCGGATTATCCATCATAATATTCCTGTAGGTTAACAAATACCAACAAGCATTTTCGGCGCGCCGTTGTGAGGGAGAACGGTTTGAGACCACGTTGAAAAACTATAGCTAAATCTTGTACCATACTTTTATCTTTTTCTTTTATTCTATCTTCTCATCTTTTTCTATCTTCGTGGGATCAATTGATTCCATATTTATCTATCTTATGCTGCACCCTTTAAGCGGAAGCTCGGCCACTAGAATCCTTAGATCTCATCCTTACATCGGCCATTAGCTACACCTACGGTTGATCAAAATGATCATGAAGCAATACTTCTCGGGAGTGAGAAGCGGGATCATATCTTCTATGGTAGGAGTCTTTGCCGACATCATGAAAGTGTTGTGCGCATGATCATCATGCGTTTTTGGAGGAACCTTTTTCCTTTTAAGCAAGGTTTGCTTTGACGAACTCGGTGGGTGAAACCCATATACTAGCATTCTTTATGACCACCCAAAGGAAGAAGAATCATCCTCCGGTAAAAAAAAATAGAAGTTCGATAGCTATATCACCATCACTCCAGTCCCAAGACTTAGCTATCAACCCCAAACCATCAATGCGCCAAAAAACCTTTAAGGGGAGAAGAAATTCAACCCTTGGATATTTCTTTAGATGATGAGTTTCACGAACTTCCCACTTCACAAGAGACCATATACAATCCAAACCTCTTTTTAAGATAATCTCTTAGAAAGCACCTTTATTGCTACGCAAAGGACATTGAGGGAACCTCAAGGATGGCATATCTAATCATGCCATAGGAAGAGAGCAAAGCCATCACGAAGCCACTCCTCGTCTCTCTCTTTATGTTCAAATTAGATAATTCTTTTCAAACCCATCTTTAACCACATCCTTGAGCCCAATGAACCCTCTTGTGCCCTTTTCCTGCGTCTCCTCACGATCCTAAAATATTATGAACAATCTAAGGAAGACCAAAAGGAGCACATTTTCTCGAGAACATCAATGAGCATAAAGACTACTTCATAAATGGAACTTTTTCCACCTAGTCCATGCTCATTTGAAAACTCCTAAATTGATTGACATCTCAATTCTTGCAAGACATGAGATCTCCAACCCCCTCATACTCTCTTTCTTAAAAATTTAGAAAGGGTGGTTGTCGATGAATATTCCAACGGCTTGAAATTTTGAGATCGGCAATATAAGGGAAACCATTTCATCATCTTGATTCATAATTTGAAAGTTTCCCAAGGACGAGCTTTTTGTCCTAAAAACAAGCACTCTAGGGGGAAATACTATAAGACTTATATATTACTATATACCCCTATGTTATGAGCATATGATTATAAAAATATTCCTTCGGGTATTCTTGTCACTAACCATTCCGGGTTTGGAGCAAAGAAAACGAAGGATGACAATACAAGGTATGTCCAACCGGTCATTATGCAACATTGAATTACATACATAGAAACATTTATTGTCATGTTGCTACAATAGCTTGGTTATCTTTACCTTTATGCATGCTCGACTGTTAAACACTTATCATGCTCTATCATCTCTCGTTTGAATAAATCTCGTAATGCTTTCATGCTACCGTTGTTTGCTATAGTATGCTTAGGTTTTGAAGTATTTTCATACGCCTTTTAGATTAAGCATGGTGCCTAGTTTAAATTGTTTTCATGGCTCGAAAGTTAAACATGGTGTTTAGTTTGATTCCTGAAACCATAAGGTGTAGTGATCTTTCTTCTAAAGGCTTTTAAATTAAGCATGGTGCTTAGGTTAGAACGCCTTCCTAAATCAAATTAGACGTGGTGTCTAGGTTGACTTTTGAACCATAGTACACTATAGTAGATGCTTTGGTATATTTTTGTTGGACTAACCCCTGCAGTAAAAGAATAAACTTTGAAACAAACTTGGGGAAGGTCGAGATGAACTCACTAGAGATTGAGCAAGACATGTGAGACATGACTTATGGATAAAAAAGAATTCCCGATAAGCCAAGAAGAAGAAGAGAGACATAAGACAAAATCCACAATCGAAGCACTCACTCGAAGGAGGAATTCATGGGTGATGGAAGCATCAAGGAGGGAGGCCAATTCCATTGAAGATAATTAAGTCATCCTCTTCCTCCCGACATGCACCTGTCACTCCACATGCCACTCAAGAAGAAGAGAAGGACCACCACAAGGTGAAATAGCGCCATCATATTCCAATAATAAAGGTAACACCTTGAGGTAAGTTGTCGTTAATTCCTCTTTACTATGGCATTCTCATAAATGAAAAGTCAAACATGCTAGAGTTATAGTTTCACATGATTCAATCTTGTTAACTCGACATGTTAGCTTTTTAAAACTGCTTTCTAGCATCATTTTCTTGTTCGCTCATTATTTTGCTAAAAATATTTACATGCTAGATTTATCTTCTCGATCTTACCACCCTTGTCATAAATGAACTTATACATTATCTTTATCTTGTTCAATGTGCCCACAAGGTTAGAGTAGAAGTAAATGAAATTTTGGTTTCGATGGTGTTTTTTCCCACCAAGTGAGCCCATGCACTTGATCTCTACCTTGTCTTTGCAAAGGGGGCTCACTTTGCGCAATAAGAGGAGAAGTCTTACTTCCCCAATTCCTACAAGTGGAAGTCCCCGACCTACAAATATGCACACTAAACAAGACGCCGCCAAACCGCCACCATCCAATCTTCCTTCAAGCGGTGAATTAGCGAAGAACATGGGCAACGCCATCACCAAGTGGCTATTAAGATGATGCACTTGAGGAGTGACCAAGGAAGATCAAAGTGAGCACGACACAACCGGAGGTGTAGACCACTTGACAAGAGTAATGGGTCAACATCATCCCCATACTCCATCAAGAGGGCCTTACACCACCACTATTGTCTACCTCACCACAAGACCCAAGAAGAACAAGACGCGGAGACGCCGCTAAAAAATCACAAAACCGGTTGGAACGGAGTTGACGAACAAGGAAGACATTAAGAAAGATTAAAGAAGTTCGCTCGCCCCCGACCAACTGAACACTCAAAGACTGCCACTCCAAGAAAGGTCTCCTCCAAGAAGAAGCGACATGGAAAAAGAAAGAAGCATCACCTAATCAAGAGGACGTCAAGAGTACACCTTCGGAAGACCTACCACTACCCGCGTCATCAACTCGAACAAACACCATCTCCATCGGCCACCTCATCTACGCCACTCGCCGAGATCATTGAAGGCACCATTTCGCATACACGACATTCCGACGAGATGACATCGATGACGCACGCCATGGGAGTAAGTACTCAAAATTCTCACCGAGAGGTAACTCAAGATTTATCTACATATTTATTTTCTACACGGCATATTTAAATTAGCATATTTCCTTTAGCATATTTACTTTCCTATACCTGCATAAAAAAATCATAAAAATATGTTTGTCGCTTTCGCATTTCTTTAAGCCCCATGCATGTACTCCTTGTTGTGGCGGCATAAAAATAAAAATCCAAAAATATTGCATTCATATGTTTTTGCATCATCATTCTTTTTGCATAGGAAAAATTCTTAAAAAAAATATGTGGACACATGAAGGTCCACACTTTTATAGAAAAATTCCTAAAAATATGTGGGCACATGAAGGTCCACGCTTTTACGAAAAATCCAAAAATACGTGAGCACATGAAGGCTCACAATATGTTCCTAGAATTTGTTTCTTCGGGTATATGCGGAATTAATATTTGGGTGGGAGAACATTTAAGGAGAACCCGAAGGCGAACAAGTTCCAAGGACGAACGAAAGGACTACTTTAAGATCCGGCTTGGGGAGAGCACCCCAGCTTATCACGATAAGTATTGCTACTTTACCTTTTTAATATTAGCTAGTTATTATATACGAGTTAATAAGTCTTAGCGTTTAAGTCTTAAAGTTAGTTCGATTAATTTGTTTAGTTCGGTTTAGTCAAAATTAGTTTACTATTAAATATTAGGTGCTCTTATGGAAGTCATCCACAAGTTGAGTCAATTATTCTCCATATATTTCGGATATGTTTTTGTCTCCACCATGCTTTGTATGCAAGATAACGTAAAAATAAGTGTGGGGGAGATCCTCGACAACCCAACAGAATTCTTCGCGCCCAAAATCAAGAAATGCGGAACCAAGACGGAACCATCGACTCGCACGACGAACCGCGCCCGACACGGTCCGGTGGGAGGCCAACCGCCCATATATCAGGCCGACCGCCCCCGCCCCGTCCCACGAAGGCCCGTTTGCCGTCCACCGCTTCGGTTTGCTTCCTAAAACTTTTCAATTTTCGCAAATTACTTTCCGTTCCGAATTAAAATAAGTCTTTTCTCGTTATGGTATGTTTTCCCTATATGAAAAAAGATGTCTTGTTAACCCATGAACAAAGTTTTGCATGATTAAATTCCTACATATACCTATCACTTGTTGGGATGCTTTAATTGCTTAAAACATGAGAAATAATAAAGTTAGATCATCTTTCTTTTTATCTTGTCTTTGGAGAGTTATTTATTTTAAAATATTAAAATCATTAGTTATGCTTCTCCTTTGTGATCAATGATACATCCTAATAGAGCCGTAGCAATCATTAAAGATATATCTAATTAATTGTTGCTTTCTTGTATTGAGCTTTGTCAAAACCACGACCCATGTTGAAATTTGTCTAAAGTCTAAGATCAAGATCACGTATTAATCGCTTTCACTAAAGTATCCATACTCTAAAAAGTTTTAATCTCTATCACCCATAATTTTAATTGTTGAAAAAGGTACAGCTATGAAAAAGCCAAATGTTCAAAATTCTAAGAGTGGGAGAGAAAAGTGAGAGAGAGGAGAAAATGAGCAAGTGTTCTACGAGGTCGGAAGAACCCCCCTCTCTAAGAAAAGAAAAAAAGGCAAAAATGAAGAGAAGAATAATGGACAAGTGTCCGAGGGTGAGTAGGGCCCACTTCTCTAATAATTGAGAGAGTAAAAATGGACATGTGTCCGAGGGTGAGTAGAACCCACCTCTCCACTAAATAGCTGGTTACCTCGCTTGAAAAATAAATAAATATAAATGCTGAAAAAAAAAAAGGGAGATAGAAGATTTTCAACTAGAGAGAGAGCAAAGTGGTAATAATAATCTTGATTCACATGCACATCTTGATCTATGACTTATGACATCTATCTCCATGGATCCTGCGGTTATTGACTCAAAGAATAAATACAAGGTAAGTGTGCTACATGTTCTTGAGCTCCACATATGATATAATAAATGAACTGTGAGGATATAATATATTTTGAGAGACTTGAGAGTATCACAAAGGAGTAAGTAGAGCTATGTTTTCTTTTCAAAACTTATGCAAAATCTCTCCAAGTGACTTGGTTTAAGAATTTAAGGTGATCTGTTTCTAACCATTTCATGCTCGGATATCCCAAAGTGTGTATGACCATGGAGTATAATTATGATCCATTCTTTGTCTCTACGGTTACATTAAAAGTTAGACCATCCTTTTATCGAGGACCAGTAAAAGCCTAAGTATGGGGGGGAGTTTGTTGACACATGTTAACGTATACTTTTAATTGTCAACTAAACATGGAAAAGGACTAAAATATAATTAGATAACCTTATTAGGGGTTTATACTAATGATTTCCATGAGTTTTGGTAAAGTTGTGATTTGCGAGGGACTTAACAGAAAACGGTAGAATTCGTAACGCATAATCCAACTCAAAAACAAGTCTAGAAGGCTCCGGATTACACCCGACGTGAACGAAACTTAACCCCGAAGAAAACATCATCTAGAAGACTCCGAAGCCACGACGCATCAAGGGGCGTGGTGGGACCCACCTCGGGGCGGTCGCCCAATAACCAAAGGCGCGCGGCCCGGGCTTGGCGGCCACGACAGCCACAGCTTCTGAATGTTCCTCCACCGCCTCTAAGACGCAATCTAATCCGGGTCGTTTAATGTCGGTTTGATCCGAGGGTCGGTAGAAGCACGAGATGGATCTAAATCCAACACGGCACCTCCTCCGGACTATATAAGCAAGCCCCCGGGCCCCTCGGGCTTCAATCATCTCGAGATCAACTCATCATCATATCGAGATCAGATCCAGCTCTAGTCGATGGCCTTAGCTCTAGTTCAAGAACTAGAAGTAGAAGATTAGACAAGATGTAGAACTAGAAGCCCTAGATTAGAGTTGAGAGTAGAGCTACAAGTTGAGAGAATTAGAGCGGTTGAGGCGGAGTTGAAGGAAGGCCCTGAGTCTATTCGGCGCCTCCATCTTCTTCTTCCCTCGGAGTTGGTGCCATTGGAGCACAACTCGAGATCTTGTGGATTGTTCGACTTCCATTCGAGTAAAGTGGTATTGTCTCTATTGTTCTTAAGGTTCGTATTTCTTTGATAAGATTACTTTGATTCTTGGTTGCTCTTGAGTTGAAGTTGTTAGATTAATGTAAGCGTGGTGCTTAGATTGACTAGCTTATTACTTAATACCTTCTATAGGCCGGGGTGAAGACACTTGTTAAGGCTGATCGTGGTGGTGACAAAGCGCCATTGAGTCCTTTGTCACTTTTGCCCCGTTTATAGAAATCGTAGGAGCCCTGCGTTGTTAGCGTAGATTCCCTTTATTAAGAGTTTCTTCATGACAACCCCTCTTAAGAACAATGTGCAAATGATTTACTTGAAGTGAGAACAAGACCTTCCTAATGGAACTCCTTACCTCTCTTTTAATCTAGTTTTATAGCCACTCTGGATTTAGCTATACACCTCAACCTACTCTCTCACCTTCTCCCTGTGGATTCGATATTTAAAGCCCTATTCCCGGGTGAAGTGCTCACCGGTATCCGTTCGCTTGCGGATTATCCATCATAATATTCCTGTAGGTTAACAAATACCAACGGGCGGGCGCGGTAGGCGTCTTGTGCTTGGCTTGCGGCGACGGCAGGGCGCGCGGGGGCGTGGCGGCGTGGGGGAGGAGAGGGGAGGGGAGATTGGGATAAATTTTCTTTATTTGCTTGTTGCCCCGAAATATTACAGGACCCTCTTTACTTATATAGCCCGGCTAGTGGGACTTGTATCTCAAGCAATCTCTCTAAAGGTTTCCTTATAGATCCGGAATACCTTTTACAAGCATATCCTATTTATTTATTCCGACTAATATTATCCAATTCCTAATAATATTTATTTAATTCCTAATAAGGGTCTTCCTTATAGATGAGATAGCCCCTTGCACACCAAAACGCCTAAGGATAATCCTAGATAATTTCCTCCTTTAAATCCCGAATTAATTGCCGAAAAATCCGCGGAAAAGGGGACGGCGGCGGGGCGCAAGGCCAAAGGCCCGGAGGGGCGGCGCCGACGCTCCGTGGGCCGACTGGGCCTGTCCTCCCTGGGCCCTATTTCACGGGACATGACGGCTGGCTATTGGCATGTTGCAGTCCCTGCGCTCTATGTGCCATTGCTGCTAGAAACTTTGCCATAGGTAGATTTTGATCCTGGCTCCGGCACTGCTCACGACAACACTAGCTTCAACTTGATCAAAACAACCCAAATAGACAACTCAACTTGGTCGAAAAAATGACCCAACTAAATTGATCGTGCGGTCGTGCCAATGCTAGTTGTATACAGTCTCCACTGAAAATTGTTTCCATACTATTTTGTTTTTTGAAAGGGGTAATTGTTTTCATACTAGTATAAAACATCCATCACTTTGTAGCTTGCTTTTTGAAATATATTTCTTTTTTTTTTTTTTTGTAGCTTGCTTTTGAAATAAATCGCATGCATTTTAATTTTTTTGTAAAGAAAATAAAAATTCGATCCTGTCGCCACTGCAGTATTGAGTGCAATACCTGCACTGCTGGGGTCCAATGCAAATTGAGTGCAATTTGACGAGTCGATATGATCGTCGTCTCGTCCTCTGTCGTGATATGTTTGCTGTCATTGTCGTAGGCCATGTCCATGCATTGCCTCGTCAGCTAGCAGCGATCCAAACGCAAGTCAAGTCTTGGGCCCTCTCCCGGCAAGTCAAGCAATCGAGCCCAAACAAGACGACGACAGCGTAAATGCAGCTGCCACTGGCACTACCACTGCCACTCTTGGAGGTCGTCGTCGTCTCCTACTCCTACCTGGCTAGACCCCGGCGCATGGTGCGGGCTGCATGTGCATGGAGGTCGTCGTCGTCGAGGGTGATTTATCGATGATCCACATGACACCACGCATGGGACCTACACCTGAAGTCTCTGGCGGGGGCGACAGGGCGTGCGCTCATTTGTTTTCTATCTACCCGTTCGTCGGCCGGCCCGCTTGCCATTGCCATCGCCTCCAGTCCGATCGAAAGTTTAATAAATTTTCGAGATCTATAACTTTTATTTTGCTGATTTTCTTATCTGAGGCCATCTAGGACCTGTCGTACCAGTGGACGACTAAAAGCCCACGAGATGTTTTCAAATGAAGAAGTTGTCAACTACAAAGTTTAATAACGTTTCGATTACATGTTGGTAGTTCTTCCATCTGAATTGATTTAAAAATTTTCAATTTCAAAATTGGGATATTCAAATGTAGTTTTCCATGACATTTTGATTTAAAATGACAAAGTCGCAAGTCGTAGCATTTTTCACGCGAAAATCATGCGCTACTGCTATCATGTCCCCTCCTGGCCCATCCACTCCACTAAACCACTATCTGTCTTATCTCCTTCTCCAACGCTGCAACCCTCTTCTTTCAATTCATTGTCCATACACGTCCCCTCGTCCTTCTCCTCTCCACACGGCAGAACCATAGTGACGACATCTCCAGTGCATGGGGCCATCAAAGCCTCATTTTGGCTATACGAGTCTCTAGTGATCTTGTCATCAACAATGCGTAATAATGTTCACACATCAGAGATGTAGTATATATAAGTGAAGTGTTTTCTCACGTCTCTGATTAGAAGCCTCTAATATGTGATTCTGACATAGTTAGAAGGCGCTAAGTTTGTGCACATGATAGCACTAGCCACTAAGGGTTGCCATCGCTGACATCCTCCTTGTTCTGCAAGTCGTCCATAGCCTATCTCCAATCTAATACATACGTATGTGTTGGTGCTAGTCCTCAAGGCAACTAGTCAACAATTTGAATGTAATTCCAGTTCTGACGTGAAGCAAAACCATCTAGTTCATAGTGTAACAATGACCATCCTCATTATGACTATCTATTCTACCGAAGATCTTGTCATCTTTGATGCACTTAAGACATAACTTTTTTTTTCGAAAGTGTGCATATTGCACGTATTGCATTAAGGGAAGTTAGAGTTTTACACGTTCAATGTTCCGGCCAAAAGATTTAGCCGTGACATCGAAGAACACACTTACACAAATTTCCGGCTTTAACGGCGCCATTGAACGGTTGTACTAAGGAAAACACACTAATTGGTGACTAGATTAAGCGTGTATGCTATGGAATCGGCTGATGGCGCGGCTGTACTGCTGCCAGGAGGAACGCGAGGTCCCTGAGCCCTGCTGCGACCCAAGCCTCGGCCTCCTCGTTGATGTGCATGACTAGTTGAGCTGGTGAAGAGCTTTTGTTGTCGAAGGTCCTTCTATTCCTCTCCTTCCACACCTCCCAGCTGACAAGAAGGACTAGGGAGTCGAAGCCTCTCCTGAATGGCTTCGCCACAAGTCGCCTAGAGGAAAGCCACCAAGAAATGGTGGTGTCGTCCGAGGTTGGGCACAAGCGCTCCAAGTTAGCCAGGCGGAGGAGGCGGTGCCACACCTCCCAAGAGTAGACACAAGAGGTGAGTAGATGCGCCGCAGTCTTGGCCAGTTGGGAGTAGAGGGCGCAGTCATCGGTTTGCTGCAATCCATGGCACATCCTTCTCTCAGCCGTCTAGAGGCGGCCATGAAGTCTGAGGCAAAGAAGAACTTAACCTTCGGCGGTGCCCTGACCGGCCAAAGCTCCTTGGCTCCCAGCAACGTCGTGGACCCGGCGAAGAACGCAGTGTAGGCAGACGAAGAGGAGTACTCCCTGGAGGCTGTCCATTTCCATACAAAGCGATCTGGCACTCCGGGCTGCAAGGATACCCCCTAGAGCTTGTCGAAGAGCTCGGCGAACTAATATACAAATCAAACAGATTGTTCATATGTTGAAAAGTGGATAGATGAATTAGCATTACAAAATTGAATGTTGTGTATATAGTTGTCCACTAAGATATAAATGTAGACCCAACAAGCACCATCAGCCAAATAGTCATAGGAAATATCATCCTACATATAAGCAATTTGTTAACATTTAAAGCTAATTAAGTTGATTATCATGGTTAGGGGATATTCTCTTTTTGTTTTGGGGGTAATTTGCACCTCTTTATAAACAATATTATTCTAAGTGTACTTACCATTATCAATATTTGCTTCTTCTTCCCCTTGTTCACCTCCTTCACAACTATATATTTTCACAACCAAGATTCTAATGCTAAGATCTTGTTGTGGCTCTAGTAGTGCTACTTATATTATAATTGGCTGTACAAGAACATTGGTTCCAATATGTACATTATGACATTAGGCCCTCTTTGGTTCATGGGATGTACAAAAGAAGTGTTCCATAGGATTAGAGTCCTATAGCTCCATTCCATAGGAAAAGAAGCATGAGCTCATACTTCATGGAAATTTTCCTATGTTTCACATGTCTCCTCCCAAAGGGCCTTATTTTTAGCTATAGGAATAGAGAAGCATGACATTTGGATTCTTAAGGGGTTTTCCTATTCCTACATAAGTATTTCATATCTTGTGATCCGAAGGGGCCCTTAGGGATAATCGCCCTGTACCAACAATGTAAGGGCTCGGAGATGGAGCCCTTAATCACTTTTTTTTTTGTCAGGTGGCCTACCTTTTTTTTTTTCCTTTTCATGTAATTAATAATAATTCTAAAACTTGCATGTTGAGTCTCAATGGGGTTTCATTAGAGTTTTATGGGCAAATTGCCACTCACCCCATAAGGATGACAAATCTTTAAATATGTCTTAAATAAGTTGATGTGGCGTAGTATTACTGAAAAAAATGATGATAAAAGTTTCATAGGATGAAATGAATTTCATGGGGTGAAACTTGTCACCACTGTTTTCAACATATAGGGGTCTTGGAAATAGTGAGATGAGATCTCAACTGAGATGGCCTTATTAACTTTGTTGCTCAAGAGATAAACACTCAAGCATGGACACGTAGACCTCGTGACGTCGTTGTCGATGTTGAGATTAATATGCCATCATGGATGAAATATTCTCCCTCCCAGCCAATTAATCCTCTTCCCCTACATACTATGATTTCGACTTTCCAAATGGCGGCAACGTAATCAACTTTGTTTTGATTCGGCTAATAAGTAAACTATGCAGCCATATATGACATTAGAATGCATGTTTCTGGACTATTGACTGTGTGTCTTGTTATGCGTTTGTCTTGTGATTTGCACAGGAAAAAAGCAGGTGGCCCATCGTTCGTAATAGTGAACTCATGCACATCGTTCTTCTCAGGTTGGGACGTCAAGGTGGATGCCCTGCAACGAAAGTAGAAGGTCTGAATGCGTGCTCCAAGCGAGCAATAACACTGGTTAGTCGAGTACGCAAGTGCAAATCAAACCTGCTCTCTATATAAAAGCTTCATACACTGGTATAGTCATAGGTTGTAAACCCGATTCTCTAAATACATATATGCTTTATAGCTCATGCGACGGTAACATGGTTTGATGGACTATTACTTCTTGTGACTTCTTGTGAGTTAGAATTTGCAAATCCTAGCTCTAAGTTCCAACGGCGTAGGTTGACCCTTACTCTCATCTCTCTCTCTCTCTCTCTCTCTCTCTCTCCCCTTCACACAAACAGACATCGTCTCTAGGTTTTGCAACATCTAAGGCGACTTAATTAAGAACAAGCAAATCATGTACACTGTGGATGTCCTCTTTGTCATGTAGCTAGACTCCATATGCAAGCTGGTCCAAAAATAATGTTGCCGCGTGACGATGCACATGCGGACCAGCAGCTAGGATCCAAATGGAATGACGCGTAAACGTGGCAAGTCAAGTCAATCTGACACCTCAAAAAATTTATTATACCAAGCTTAACTCCGATCCATTCAAAATTATAAAGCTTTTCTAGATACTTGGAGATATACACTTTGTCCAGATAACGGTAATAAATATAGAAAAGCTAAATGGTATTATAATTTAGAACGAAGGGATTTTTCATCTCATTTTTTCATCCCGAACTGCCTTGCGCTGTCCGTCTCGTGTGCATCATGGGCTGATCCGTGCTCATATACGAGTTAGAACAACTTGCATCGAGTTGTAATTTTGTGATCGTACACATGTGATGTTTTTGGTCTTTGCGAACACCCAGTCGAATGACGAAAGGTGAAGCAAAAGTAAAGAGGGGTCAATTACAAAAACTACTGATGCATTAGCTATCTCCAACTATATAGAATGTGAGATTGCGAAAGGCTTAGTAAAGTGATGGCTCGCTAGTTCTCATATTTATAAATGTATGCCATGTCAAGGTTACGAGATTCTTACGTGGAGTGGGCTCTTTTGTAAAACCGCCATCGGCTTGGGGCACAACATGGCCGGTGGCTAACTTTGCAGCGCAGGCATAGGCGTGCGGCGCCGATGGCAGGCACAAGCCAGTGTGAGGAGGCATGGCGGCGGCGCGCTGGACGGCGTGGGCAGCAGCGACAGCGTGCAAAGGCTAAGTCACAAGGGAGGCGCCTGTTAGCATAAATCACGCCCTGTTCGTGTATGTGTGTGGTCACTAGCTAATTAGCTATTTTTAGGAGTCGTGTTTGTCACCGTGAAACAGGAAGTGCTTAGTGGAGGACGTTACAGCATAGGCGAAGACCAGGTGTGCAAGAGTGAGTGGCTCATGTACTAGCGGAGATCGCAGATGCGTGTGTGCGCATGACCCGACCAAGCAATTGTTGCTCATGCATGTAAGTCGGGCTTCTTATTGCCGTGTGTGTGCGTTGTGTGAGTTTAGTCGAGAGAAACAGAGAGAGTGTCGGTGTTGTGTCACCGCTGCGGCGTTGGTCGCCCGGCCGGCGTTTTCTTTACCTATTGTATATGTTATTGTGATTGTTCGTTGATCCTCGGTTCCAACAGCGTCGGTGCAATGGCAGAGGCGTGCGGCAGTGATGGCACGTACGCAGAAGCGCGGAACAAGGCCGGCTGAGCAGCATATATAGGAGGTACGGCGTCGCGACGGCGTGGAGGGTGCGGCAACGGCAAATGCAGCTGCGTGCGCGGTGCGGTGCTCGGTGGTCGTCGACGTGGCGTGCCAGTACGTGCCACTGGCGGCAGCTGCATCTGCCTGCACTGGCAAGTGCACAAGGGAGTCTGGACCCATATGCACAACTAATATGGTTCATCATGGTATGCACAACCAAGAGTATTAAGAACCTGCGAATTGGCTTGTAGTCCAATGGTAGGACGGTCCAGTGGGACACTACCCACCAGGGTTCAAATCCTGGTGCTCGCACCTTTTCCTAGGATTTTCCCAAGGATTTATCAGCGTTATGCATTAAGTGGTAAGCGACGTTCCCGTCGACGACGAGGCGCCTATGGTGACTTCGAGAATCTCCAGATCTGCCGGCTGCCCAGTCCTTCGGAGGTGCTCATAGGGGTAGGATTTGATGAGGACATGGCACCTATGGATACGCCCCTAAAAGCTAAAGAAAAAGTGAGCTCGCTCCCACATTTTTATAGTGAAATTTTTTACAATTCACTTGGTTCCACATATACGTGTCACTATTTTATTGTAGGTACAAATGGGTCTCAAAGTGCAAGTCCACCGGAGTTACGCTTTCGGTTCGTCGGCAGCATGACAGTACTCTATTGGGAAGGTCATAATTCATCCATCCGGAGTGCGATGGAGGTCAATGAGCACTTGATTGAAGATTATTTGATAAGCTTTCAAATAGATCTGGTCCCACCCCAATATCACGTCGGCAAGATCTTCAAATGATCAAGACATTCTGCTACTACTTCTGCCTAGAGCTACAACATCGTCATGGGCTTATTATCCTTCATTGGGACCCTGGCCCAATTGGAAGGATGCCTCAAGGACATGGAGAACATTTTAGGGAAGCTTTTGGACGTCCTCCACCTTGGCCCCCACCTTAGGAGGTCAGCAAGGGCGGCCAAGCCAAGTTGGAGGCCCACTCCACGTCGAAGTTCGAGTCCATCTCGGGCTGCTGGACCAGTCAGTAGTAAAACGGATGCCTAGGTTGCATACGGACTCCGTTTTGGACGATCCATACATGGATGGAAACATAATTTCATAAGCTAACCAATGGATTTGGTTTGGGGCCCAAATTCCATCAGAATCAACAGGAATCGTCGAAACAAGTTGATGTTCAGAATCTGTCGGGCGCTGCGTCGCCGTCTTTTGGGCCGTTTGGGCCTTGTAAAGTGTTAGGGTTGCTTAGTGACGTGAGTAGGGGTCCTTGGACGCCCCTTTGGCTTTATAATCAGCAGCCGCCGCCTCCATTAGGGTTTGGGTTTTGCTTAGATCATTCTGTCCATTGACAGTCGCCGTTCATCGGTTTGTGGAACCCCCAACTTGTGAGCTTAATCATATATCTGCAATTGTCACTTTACTTGAGTTGCCTATTATCGTGTTCTTGCTTGTGTTCTTCGATTCGCAGCAGGGGATTAGCCTTCTTGGCGAGGTCAATCGGCTTGTGACACGGTTGATAACCACAGGAAATCATGGAGCAAAGATGTGCAAGTATGGACCAAATAAACAACAGTCAACCATCACATGTGAACTATAATCATCAGGATATGACAGGTAAATGTACCATACCATCTTTTGTTGGATCTTATGATGGAGAAGAATATTTTGATTGGGAGATGGCTGTTGAGAAAGAATTTTATGTCCACCTAGTTCGACATACATAGAGTTAAACAAGCAACTAGTGAATTCAAGGATATAGCTGAAATCTGGTGGCAAGAGCTAGGCAAATTGCATCAATTACCTGATTCTTGGGATAGATTAAAAGAAGCAATGCGTGATAGATTTGTTCCTATTTCTTATAAACGTGATTTTGCGTAAGAAATTACAACGCTTAGAGCAAGGTAATATGTCTATTCAAGAATATTATGATGAGATTCAAATGTGTAGAATACGTTGTGGGATAATAGAGGACATGGAAGATGAAATTGTTCATTTTATGGTGGTTTGAGGCATGACATACAAGACATTGTTTACCATAAAAACTTTTGTACTATGAATCATTTGTTCCAGCTTGCTATGCTAGCAGAAAAAGAATTGCATGGATGTCAGCAAAAGAAACATACCAACATTAGTGACAACCTCAACCAAGCATTAGTAAGGGTGGAGCAACCATTTGCGAAAATCGAGACTGAGATAAGCACACAAGTCGATGCTTTAATTGTGGCAAGATCTTCACCACCACCACCACCAGGATTTGCGTGCGTGTGTTCATAGGGGTGAGTGTACGTGGGTGTTGTGAGCGTCTGCGTTGTACTGTGTAATTCTCAAAAAAAAAAAAAAAGAGTATTAAGAACCTAGGCAATGACGCAATCCGTGATTATGGTTCATCATGGTATGGTACCTACCTAGTCAAAACGTCCTAAAAAAAAAACCAAGTCAAACACGCCTTGTATATATATATATATATATATGTAGCCATGCCAATTTTATGCAAAGCATCACAGCAGCCCAAAGAACACGCGTGCGCGGCTTCGTTCCAAGAAAGGAGCTGCTGCCACACACACATATGGAGGACGCCACAGGCTGCGGCATCGTCGTCGCGTCTCGGCGCATGGTGCGCCCGTTCACGCCGCCATCGCCCGACGGCGGTGAACGGTGGCTGCCATCAGTCGGCGACGGTGAACGGCAACGGCTGCCATCGGCCCAAGGAGGAGGACGAGGTCGAGGTGATCCACTTGACGCCGTGGGACCTACGCCTGATCAGCATCGACTACATCCAGAAGGGCATCCTCCTGCCCAAGCCTCCATCATCCAAGGGCGACAACGACCTCGTCAACGCCCTCCAGTCCTCGTTCGCGCGCGCCTGCGGATTTTCTACCCGTTATTTGGCAGGCTCGCCTCCGAGGAGCATGGCGGCAACGGGACGTGTCGATGTTCCTGCGGTGCACCGGCGAGGGCGCCCGAGTTCCGTGCACGCGGTGGCGCCAGGAGGTCGCCGTCGCGGACATCGTCTCCTCGCTGTACACGCGCCCGCCCGTAGTTTGGGACTTGTACCCTCTATCCTTTGTTCTTGGCGCGGACGCCGCCATCCAGCGGCTTCCTGTGCTCGCCCGTGCAGGTCACCGTCCTCGCTGATGGCGTCTTCATCGGTATGGCGTTGAGTCACTTTCGGTTGTGGATGGCACGATTCTGGCACTTCTTCAACACCTGGTCGGAGATCAACGCGCCGCTGGCGGCGGCGTTGGCAGCAGTGCTAGCCCTCTGGTGGGCGATCATCTGTCCGCGCGCCGCCCGGTGTTCCACAGATGGTTCCTCGAGACATGTCGGTGCCGATCCCCATGCCATTCGCCAAAGCCGGAGCACGTCGTGCGGGCGGTTCAAGCGCCACGGTGGTGAAAGAGTGCTTCTTCACCTTCTCGGCGGGAGCGTCAAGAAGCTCAAAAGCGCTGGCCAACGGCGAGATGGCGGGACTGCCCGGCAACAATCTCGTCGCTGCGCGGCGGTCCGGGCGCACTTCTGGCGCGCCGTGTGCGGGCCGGCGCCTCCCTCCCGAAAAGCACGTTCTACCGGTCGTCGCCGGGTGCCGCGGCCGAGTGAACGCATACCGCGCCCGGATACCGGCAACGCCTTGGTGTTCGGCAAGGCGGAGGCCACCGCCAGCGAGATCGAGGAGGAGAAGGGGGCTGGGCTGGGACGGCGTGGCTGCTGAACAGCGCCGTGGCGTCGTTCGACGAGCCGACCATGAGGGAGTCGCTGGAGCGGTGGGTCCGGGAACCCGACTTCACGTACATGGACAACCTGTCCTCCGCCGCACGGCGCTCATCACCGGAGCTCGCCGAGGTTCGACGTGTTCGAACGACTTCGGGTGGGGAAGCTGCTGGCCGTTCGAGCGGGCGCCGGGAACAAGGCCGGCGGCAAGGCTACGGTGTTCGAGGGGCCGGAACGAGGAGGGAGTATATCGCTAGAGGTGTGCATCGCGCCAGACGCACTCGAGAGGCTCGTCGCCGACCAGGAGTTCATGGACGCGGTGACCACGCCGGCGGCGTGATGAGTTTGATTCATGATCAACCGTGCATTAATCACCTAGTTGACAGTAAGCTGTCATGCATGTTCATACACGCATAATTTAATGTTTGTTGCATGTGCGTGCATATGTGTATATGTCCGGCCGGCCCTCACCTGCATAGATTCAGCTCTCGTGGTTTATTATTTATTAAGTTTTCCTAGTTATGAAAGTCAACTTGTTGTTTAGGAGTTCTTTGTATTGGAGTCAAACAATTCGATATTGTCAAGTTACAAAAGGTCGTGTTTGAGGATTTATGGCCAATTCCTAGTTCAAATATCAGGAAATGTACTTCATCTGCCAGAAGCACAATGTATTCATCAAATGTCGAGAATTAGGAGGGCTACATATTTATGTTTGTCTTTCAATGTCATTTATTTTTTGTTATTTTCATATTTTTGTTGAACAATCCTAAATGATAATAAGTCCATGGCATCTTATATATGCTCATCCCACAAAAACACACATATTTAGTGTGTATTATATTTAGTCGTAACAATACTAGTATAATGCGGGGCCCGTGCTAATGCCATGGGTTTATTTAAGAGATGTATGTCTGGCCCTCACCTCCATAGCTTCAGCTCTCGTGGTTTATTATTTAGTCTGCCTAGTTATGAAAGTCAACTTGTTGTTAGGAGTTCTATATGCACCGGAGTCAAATAATTTGAAATTGTGAAGTTATAAAAGGTAGTGTTTGAGGATTTGTCACCAATTCCTAGCTGGTTCAAATATCAGGATATGTACTTCATAATGCATATTTATTTATGTTGGGTGTACTAGCTCAGACAAGTTTTCATGCTTTGTTATTTGTCTTTCAATTTATTTTGTTATTTCCATATTTGTGTTGAACAATCCTCAATGACAATATAAGTCCATGGCATGTTATGCTCATCCCACAAAAAGCAGCCATTTTTAGTGTGTGTGTATATAGCTTTAGTCCTAATAAACTAGTGTGATTCGACATTATCAAGGGAATATTTGTGTTATGTATGAAAATATTACCATTTATAGAGGAAACTTAATTAGAGGGTTGGCGGTGTCGGAGCAAAGTAACCACACCCAAAGCCAGGCAAAATGGCTAAGATAAAGGAAAAAAGTTTCTCATTATGGCCTTTTGTTCATTTGTTGTTGTAATGGTTGCTCTTCCTCTTAAATCTTAATGAAACACACAAGCTCAAGCACATTCTAAAAAAACATTTCAGTTTTGGTGGTTATGGTGGCTATTAAGCTTTTAGTCCCTAAAAAAAAGAATTCTAAGATGTTTGGGCTTTTTTAGATACATTGCTTTTGGTATGCATCTAGACACATTGTATATATCTAAATACATAGAAAATGTTGCGTATATAGAAAAGCCAACACGTCTTAGAATTTGAAACCAAGGAACTATGAAAGAGTCACCACTTTCATGTTGTGGAAAGATCACGACAGGTGGCGTATCAATCACAGTAAACTCACATTATAAGAAACTCATTTATCATCATTAGTTCCATTCAACGGCGGGTGTCTATCTATTAGGAGTATAAATGTCATTTAAATTTGCAACCCTAATTTCCAATTTCGAAGCTTTAGATTAGACCCGAAAGCATTTCTCAATCTATGCCAGGCCAAAAAAAAAATCTAGGTCTTTTAAGGTTGAAAAATCATGCCCACAATCCACTACTACAAATTCGATTTGTAGCAAGGGGGGCCTTTTACTGATTCAGCGGCCTCCATAGTGTCCTCTAAACCAAGTCGCATCTAAACACATATATAGGGTTTGCTCTTTTTTCTTTCATTCTTTGTCTAATCTAATATATAAACGCGACAAAACTTTTGCCGTCCTTTCTAAAGAAAATAATATTCGTGTCCCCAGTGCAGTACGTAGAGGGGTCCCATATGGTATTTAGTAAAACGCCTTTCATCACCAGATCAGATATCTTGTGACATGGTCGGTCAACTTCCGTCACTAGAAATATCATTTTTGTTAGAAATATACTCCCTGGATGTTTTGCGTGTTGCATGCAAAAACACAAACGTAACTGCTGCTCGGCCTTGGGCATGCGCACGCGAGCTGGGGTCCTCTGCAAATTGAGTGCAATGACGTGTCGATCGTCGTCTCGTCCTATGTCGTGATGTTCGATCGCTGTCGTTGTCGTAGGCCATATGCATTGCCTCGTCAGCTAGCTAGCAACGATAGATCCAAACGCGAGTCAAGTCTTGGTCTCTCCCGGCAAGTCAAGCAAACGAGTCCAAAGAATACGACGACGACAGCTAGCTTCCAACACACGTACTGCAGCTGCTGCCACTGCCACTTGGAGGTCGTCGTCGTCTCCTAGTCCTAGCTAGAGCCCGGCGCATGGTGCGGGCTGCATGTGCATGGAGGCCGTCGTCGTCGAGAGGGTGATATATCGATGATATCCACCTGAAGCCTCTAGCGGGGGCGACGGGCGTACGCTCATTTGTTTTCTATCTACCCGTTCGTCGGCCGGCCGGCTTGCCTTTGCCATCACCTCCGATGCGAGCTAGGAACGCGCGTAGCAGGACCCTGGCCGCCCCTGTAGTTGTTGCTCACTTGCGCTTGCCAGTCGTACGGATCGGAATTGAAACGAGTCTCTAATCTTGCACTATACTATCTTTCTAACTAGATAGTATCTAATTAATTAGGTGTTGCCCATGGCATTTTGATTTAAAATGAAAACGCCACAAGTCGCAGCATTTTTCGCATAAAAATCTCGCGATACACGGCCAGCGGGATCGAATCCGCGACCTCCCCTCGCGCGTACCCTCCCTTTTTTTCATTATTGTCTATAATCCATTTTCGTTCCCCCACGTATTATGCTAAACCGACTGTAAATTAATCATTTCTGGTTCTAAATGAATTCAAATGAAAAAAGTGGTCAACTACAAAGTTTCATAACTTTTCAGGATCTACAACTTTCATTTTAGTGGTTTTTCAATCCGAGGCCATCTAGGACCTGTCGGCCAATGGGCGACTAAAAGGTCTATTTTCCCATTTGGGCCCACAAGATGTCTTCAAATAAAGAAGTTGTCAACTACAAAGTTTTATAACTTTTCAATAACATGTTGGTAGTTCTTCCATCCAAAATCGTTTAAAAATTTTCAATTTCAAAATTGGGATATTCAAACGTAGTTTTCCATGACATTTTGATTTAAAATGAAAAAGTCCTCGCAAGTCGTAGCATTTTTCACGCGAAAATCATGCGCGTCCCGGCCCATCCACTCCACTACCAGCACTAGATGTCTTATCTCCTTCTCCAACGCTGCAACCCTCTTCTTTCAATTCATTGTCCATACTCGTCCCCACCTCCTCCTCCTCCTCCTCCTCCTCCTCCCCTCTCCACACGGCGGATCCATAGTGACGACATCTGGGGTCATCAAAGGCTCATTTTGGCTATACGAGTCTCTAGTGATCTTGTCATCAATGACACGTAAAGAGTGTTCACATCAGATCGAGATGTGAAGCGTTTTCTCACGTCTCTAATTAGAAGCCTCTAATCTGTGATTCTGACATAGTTAGATCGAAGGCGCTTAAGTTTGTGCACATGATGGCACTAGCCACTAAGGGTTGCCATCGCTGACATCCTCCTTGTTCTGCATGTCGTCCATAGCCTATATGTATGTGTTGGTGCTAGTCCTTAAGGCAACTAGCCCTGCATGAACAATTTGAATGTAATTCCAGTTCTGACGTGAAGCAAAACAATCTAGTTCATAGCGTAACAACGACCATCCTCACTAAAACTTCTACCGGATCTTGTCGTCTTCGATGCACTTATTAAGACATAACTAATATACAAATCAAATAGATTGTACATATGTTGAAAAGTGGAGAGATGAATTAGCATTACAAAATTAAAGGTTGTGTATAGTTGGCCACTAAGATATACATGTAGACCCAACAAGCACCATCAGCCAAATAGTCACAGGAAATACCATCCTACATATAAGCAATTGGTTAACATTTAAAGCTGAACTAAAGTTGATTATCATGGTAATAGGAGATATTCTCTTTTGTTTATGGAGTTAATTTGCACCTCTTTATAAACAATACTATTCTAAGTGTATTTACCATTATCAATATTTGCTTCTTCTTCCCCTTGTTCACCTCCTTCACAACTATATATTTTCACAACCAAGATTCTAATGTTAAGATCTTGTTGTGGCTCTAGTAGTGCTACTTATAATTGGCTGTACAAGAAAATTGGTTCCAATATGTACATTACGACATTAGGCCCTCTTTAGTTCACGGGATGGACAAAAGAATTTTGTAGGATTAGATTTCCTAATGATTTTTTTTCCTTTCCTAGCCTTTTGGTTCATATGTAGTAAAACAAAGGAAGTGTTCAATAGGATTAGAGTCCTATAGCTCCATTCCATAGGAAAAGAAGCATGCGCTCATACTTCATGGAAATTTTCCTATGTTTCACCTGTCTCCCCCAAAGGCCTTCTTTTTAGCTATAGGAATAGAGAAGTATGGCATCTGGATTCTTAAGGGGTTTTTCTGTTCCTATATATGTATTTCATATCTTGTGATCCAAAGGGTCCCTTAGGTATAATCTACCCTATACCAAAGAACGGAAGGGCTATGGAGATGGAGATGGAGCCCTTGATCCTTTTTTTTTTTTCTTCTCGGGTAGCCTGCCCCTTTTTTCCTTTCCATGTAATAAATAATAATTCTAAAACTTGCCCGATCAGTCTCAATGGGGTTTCATTAGTGTTTCATGGGCATTAAATAAGTTGATGTGGCGTAGTATTACTGAAGAAATTAAAGAGATTATAAAAAGTTTCATGGGATGAAATGAATTTTATGGGGTGAAACTTGTCAACACTCCATTTTCAACATATATAGGGGTCTTGGAAATAGTGAGATGAAATATCAAGCGAGACTGGCCTTATTAACTTTGTTGCTCAAGAGATAAACACTCAAGCGTGTACACGTAGACCTCATGAAGTCGTTGTCAATGTTGAGATTGAGATGCCATCATGGATGAAATATTCTCCCTCCCAGCCAATTAATCCTCTTCACACATACTATGCTTTGGACTTTCCAAATGGCGGCAACTTAATCAACTTTGTTTTCATTTGTTACTAAGGCGGCTAATAAGTAAACTATGCAGCCATGTATGACATTAGAATGCATGTTTCTGGACTATTGACTGTATGTCTTATGTATCTGTCTTGTGATTTGCACAGAAAAAAAAAAAAAAAAAACAGGTGGCCCATCGTTCGTAATAATAATAATGAACTCATGTATCGTTCTTCTGAGCTTGGGAGCGCAGCGTGCGCGTCCCTTGCCTTATATCGCTGCCAGTGAGTAAAATCAGTCGGACGTCATACTGGAGCTTTCAAGGTGTGGATGCCCTGCAACGAAAGTAGAAGGTCTGCTTGCGTGCTCCAAGCGAGCAACGCCGGTTAGTCGAGTACGCAAGTGCAAATCAAACCGCCTGCTCTCTATATAAAAGCTTCATACACTGATAGTCATAGGTTGTAAACACGAATCTCTAAATATATATATGCTTCACAAGATTTTGTAGCTCACGCGGCGGTAACATGGTTTGATGGACTATTAGTTTGATCTCGTGAGTTAGAATTTGCAAATCCTAACTCTCCTATTTTGAACCTTTACTAGATCTTATTGTGTTAAGTTCCAATGGCCCAAAGTTGACCCTTACTCGATCTCAACTCTCTCTGCCTCTCTCGATCTCCTTCACACATCATCGTCTCTAGCTAGGTTTTGCAACATCTAATAAGGCGACCTACGAACTAGTAAATCATGTACTCTTCCGATGTCCTCTTTGTCATGTAGCTAGACACCAAAACCATACATGGGTGCTCATACGACCTCTCGTGCAGGCAAACCAAACACATGTACTCGAATCACTTCATACTACAAAACCGTCCATACTTGCAACCAATCACGATCCCTCTCATCCGGTATGATACAGTAATTTGCAACCAAACATGGCAGGTTGCATGGCCTCGTCTAGGACTATAGGAGCCTGCACAGGCCTTCCGTCTCGGCTGGTGGAGGTCAGGGCAACCAATCACACCCGTACTGCAGCTGCCATTGCCACTTGGAGGTCGTCGTCGTCTCCTAGCTAGAGCCCGGCGCATGGTGCGGGGTGCATGTGCATATGCATAGAGGTCGTCGTCGTCGAGGGTGATCGATCATCGATGATCCACTTGATGCCTCGCCACGCATGGGGCGACGGGCGTACGCTCATCTGTTTTCTATCTACCCGTTCGCCGGCCGGCTTGCCATTGCCATTGCCTCTGATGCGAGCTAGCTAGGAGCACACATAGCAGGACTCTGCCCGGTCGGCCCTGTTGTTGCTCACTTGCGCTTTGCCAGTTTTTTTTTTATGAAACTGGAGGGGCAGAGCGCCCCCACAGGAGATTTATTAAAGTAAAAAACAGGTCCAGCCAAGTACAACAAAAGAAACAAGCTAGAGACACAGCTCAAGAAACAAAGAAAGACATAGAAAATGAGAAAAAGAAGACAAATTACAACAGATCTTGGATCCATAAATAATAAATCAAAAGAGGCAGAGAACCTAGCACATGCACCCCGCACAATAGATCATGGTACGTAATAGGAGATATTCTCTTTTTGTTTATGGAGTTTGCACCTCTATATAAACTATTATTCTAAGTGTATTTACCATTATCGTATTTGCTTCTTCTTCCCTTTTTTTCACCTCCTTCACAATTATATATTGTCACAACCAAGATTCTAATGTTAAGATCTTGTTGTGGCTCTAGTAGTGCTACTTATAATTGGATGTACAAGAACATTGGTTCCAGTATGTACATTATGACATTAGGCCCTCTTTAGCTCACGGGATGGACAAAAGAATTTTGTAGGATTGGATTTCCTATTTCCTTTCCTAGCCTTTGGTTCATATGTAGTAACAACAAAGGAAGTGTTCCATAGGATTAGATTCCTACAGCTCCATTCCATAGGAAAAGAAGCATGAGCTCAGATGACTTCATGGAATTTTTTTTCGTACATATGTTTCACTTGTCTCCTCCCAAAGGCCTCTTTTTAGCTATAGGAATAGAGAAGTATGACATCTGGATTCTTAAGGGGTTTTCCTATTCCTATATATGTATTTCATATCTTGTGATCCAAAGGGGCCCTTAGGGATAATCTACCATGTACCAGCAACAGAAGGGCTATGGAGATGGATCCCTTGATCACTGCTTTTTTTTTTTCTCAGGTAGCCTACCCTTTTTTCCTTTCCATGTAATAAATAATAATTCTAAAACTTGCCCGGGTCAGTATCAATGGGGTTTCATTAGTGTTTCATGGGCTTAAATAAGTTGATGTGGCGTAGTATTACTAAAGAAAGAGATGATAAAAGTTTTATGGGATGAAATGAATTTTATGGGGGTGAAACTTGTCAACACTGTTTTCAACATATAGGGGTCTTGGAAATAGTGAGATGAAATATCAACTGAGACTGGCCTTATTAACTTTGTTGCTCAAGAGATAAACACTCAAAGCGTGTACATGACGTCATTGTCGATGTTGAGATTGAGATGCCGTCATGGATGAAATATTCTCCCTCCCAGCCAATTAATCCTCTTCCCCACATACTGATGCTTTGGATTCTTTCCAAATGGCGGGTTTTCATTTGTTACTAAGGCGGCTAATAAGTAAACTATGCAGCCATGTATGACATTAGAATGCATGTTTCTGGACTATTGACTGTATGTCATGTGATTAGTCATAGGTGCAGACACCATTAAATAAGCTGATGATATGATTTGCACATAAAAAAACAACAGGTGGCCCATCGTTCTCCTGAGCTTGGGGCAAGCGCAGCGTGCAGTGTGTATCGTTGCCGGTTAGCACAGCATCAGTTGGACGTCACTGGAGCCGTCCAAATGGCGGCAACGTAATCAACTTTGTTTTCATTTGTTACTAAGGCGGCTAATAAGTAAACTATGCCGCCATATATGACATCTACCATACCCATTAAAGTTGTGGGAGCTACAGTGGCATCCACACTCACATATTACTGTTCTAACTACAGCTTCTTTTTGCCCTTTCTTTCCTATTATCCAAAAACTCCCAGAAAATTCCAAAATAAACTATGCATACCCAGGACCCTACCCATGCATTTTCACCCTGTTTGCATTTACCAAAAAATCTACAAATATTTCCCAAAATATATTCCATACATTATTTTCATATTTATCTTTGGAAATCCATAACTTCTCCATCCCACCTCCGCTTACCTCTAAGCAAACCTCCAGCTGTATAGTATTTACATATTCATAAGACCTTTCGTCCTACTGTTTCAAGACTTCAATATATGTTTCAAGCACCAAATCAAGTTAATACTTACAGGTTACAATACCCATCCTTGCCCAGCGCAACTCTTGCTGGATTTGCTGCTAGTACTATTATAAATCTTCATTGTTTTAGAAAGAAATACTGCTGTAAAACTTCACGGAATATCATGCAGTAGATTGACTACATAATATGGAGCAGCTACTATAATTGTGGGATCAAATTCTAATATTCTATACTCCCTCCGTCTTGTAATATAGTGTATTGTAGCATTTAAAATTTGTCCTCAAATATAAGACATTCTAGAGGACAAAAACAATTTTGCATTAAATACTTACCATTTGTTAACCAATCACAATTAATCATGCTGTTGATAACGTCTGATTAGGAAATAAAATAGGGGGTACACACGTCTTTTATGTTCTCTCTTAATTTGTCTTAAAATTACTAGAATGCATAGAGGGAGTATATGTTAAGAGAACGTCAAGCGGGGCTTGAATTAGCTGACTACCCTCGGTGTTTAGACTCTTTGGAAACATCACAACGATTGTGTGTTTGATGGATCTGTTCCCAACATACGGCTTGTGTTTAGAATTTAGAAATATCCTTGAGGAGGTTCATCTTTGGTGCATTGCTGCACCAATGGGCTAGCCCGATTGGAGGTAGCAGATTTGATATATAAGGAGTAAAGCTCTTTTTTGGACGGATATGTCTTTAACTTCCATATTCTAATAATCTGATGCCTTGGGTAATCAAGGTCCAGTTGACCACCTTAACCCTACTAAATGAGCTGCCCTACCAAATTTGTCTACTTTAGAGAAGCCCAGTATGTATGTGAGTAGCAACAAAAAATAAATGTGGAAATTTCTCTTTTTTTTTCATTGTTTTTGAATGCAGGCAATAAACCACACGCCTGATGATACAACCTTGTTAGAATGCATGTTTTTTTTTTTTTTTGAAAGATCCGGTTTCCGGCTTTGGTTATATTAAGAAGAATAGAGTTTACAACAACACCGCCCACATGTAGCAGACCGCTACACGGGGGGCAAAGCACCCACGCCAAACAATAGAGTGAGCGACAACCCAAAAAAGAAGCTAAGTCCGGAGAAACCAAGCCTAGTCTAACTCCACAACGACGCCTTCAGCAAGGTTACGACGCTCAAAACGCCGCCGTCGCTAGTCCGATGGACGGGTTTTCACCCGTGGAGGAAAACTAGGGACGCGACGCCCCAACGGGAAACGGCGCCACGGGCGTCGCCGCCGCCGAGCTTTCGCCTAAGGGACCCCAGTTCAGACATCGGCTCAGGATCCCGGACTTAGGAAGTCGCCACCGTCGTCGCTGCCAGTCGCCCTGCTGGAACCTCGCCAGAGGGGCATCGACGCGCCGGCTGCACATCACGGCCGCAAGCTGCGTCGACCACCCCACCGCCAAAGCGACAAGCGAAAAACCAGCCATCACACTGTTGCCCGCGTGTCCACCGGCCGCATGGCAGCGCCCTCTTCGTCTTCATCTTGATCATGATTGCGGCCTCCGCAGCGGGCCTCTACCTCGGGAGCACGAACCGACAATGGTCGCGTGCTCGGGGAGCCCCCGTGGACTACCTCGTTCCCCTCGGCGCCACGCCAGAGCAGCGGGCAGCGAGTACCCGCCAACCCCCGGGCGCCGACGATGGGGAAGAGCCCGCCGGCTAAGGCCATCGGGGAGGGGCGCGAGAGGGAATCACCCCCAACGCCCTGAACAGGCCCACCGACCACCACCGCAGTGCGGGCTCACCGCACCCGCCGCGAAGCTGCCAACGCGCAGCCCGGCCACCCGAGGCACCGGATTTGGACATCCGGCCCCGTGGCCCGCCGCCATGAAGAAGTCCGATGAAGAAGTGCCGCGTGGGCTCTGTGGGCGCCACGCCAAACCCAGGAGCCCCGGATCCATGCGTGAAGAAATCCAGGGCCCCAAGCCGCCGCACGCCGTACCACCATGGCCAGCAGCACCAGAGCCACCCCAGCCTGGGGCGCCGACTCCGCCGCCCGGCAGCGAGATCCGCCGCCGCCGGAAGACGAGTCCGCCACCGGCGACGGATCCGGCCACCCAGGCCGAGGAGAGCCCAGCCGGCCGGGCGCGCCGCCCGACAAGGAGGAACGGGGGCGCCGTAGGGAGCCGACGCCACCGCCATCCTTCACCCGCCCGGCCGGCGCTGGCGGGCGCCGCGCAGCCAGCGCGTCGCCCCGCCACGCCCCCCACGCAGCATCGGGCGAGGTGGCGCGCGCCCGAATCTCGCCGTCCGGCGCCGCCGCACCGCCGAAGGAGAAGACGGGGCCCCGCCGCCACCATCCCGGCAGGCCGCGGCCTTGCCGGGCGGCGGCTCGGGCCGCGCGCGCGGGGAGGGGAGATCGAGGGAGGTGCGCGGCGGCGGCGGCTAGGTTTTCCGGGGGTCGCCAGCGTCTTTGGACTATTGATTTGTATGTCTTATGCGTCTGTCTTGTGATTTGCACAAAAAAAAAAGGTGGCCCATCGTTCGTAATAATGAACTCATGTATCGTTCTTCCGAGGTTGGGGCAACCGCAGCGTCTTGGCGATCCCTTGCCTTGTATCGTTGCCGGTGAGCAAAATATGTCGGACGCCACTGGAGCCGCCAAGGTGGATGCCCTGCAAGGAAAGTACAAGGTCTGCATGCGTGCTCCAAGCGAGCAACGCCGGTTAGTCGAGTACGCAAGTGCAAATCAAACCTGCTCTATATATAAAGAGAATATATCTAGTGCAAACCAACATTTCGTGCAAATCCGTGCAAAACACGGTAAAAAAGTCATCTAAATTCACCAAAGAAATTACACATGTAGATGATATGATGATAAACAACCTTGTAAAATATCTTATCCAAACTCAACCGTTTGTGAGATATATAAATAACAAATTTCAAGCCAGAAATCATGTACTCTTCGGATGTCCTGTCATGTAGCTAGCAGGGGCGAAGGCAAGTTATGACTAGGGGTGCAAATGCACCACCCAAAAAATACAAAACAGAGGATTTGATTAAAATTTCACCATATATGCACCCCCTATTAGACTTCTCTATGCACCTACAAGGCAAATGCACCACCCTCTGTTTTTTCATCTAGCTTCGCCACTGGTAGCTAGACTCCATGCAAGCTGGTCAAAAATAATGTTGCTGCGTGACGATGCACATGCGGACCAGCAGCTAGGATCCAAATGGAATAACGCGTCAACGTGGCAAGTCAAGTCAATCTGCCACCTCAAAAAATTTATTATACCTAGCTATCTACTACCTCCGATCCATTCCAAGTTATAAAGCTTTTCTAGATACTTGAAGATATACACTTTGTCCAGATATATACATAATAAGAGTAATAAATGTAGAAAAGCTAAAATGTATTATAATTTAGAACGAATGGAGTATATATATCATAATATCAAAGAATAAGGGGATTTTTCATCTCTTTTTTCTTCCCAAGCTGCCTTGCGCCCTCCGTCTCGTATACATCCCTGGGCTGATCCGGGCTTATATATACGAGTTAGAACAACTTGCATCGAGTAATTATTGCAACGTATGGGCACACTTGCTAGTAGGAAAGGAAAAAATTATTGCAACGTATGGGCACATATACGAGTTAGAACAACTTGCATCGAGTTGTGATTTTGTGATGGTACCCATGTGATGTTTGGTCGTTGCAAACACCCAGTCGAATGACGAAAGGTGAACCCAAAGTAAAGAGGGGTCAATTACAAAAACTAGTGATGCGTATTAGCTATCTCCAACTATATAGAATGTGAGATTGCAAAAGACTTTAAGAGTAAAATGCATGGCTAGTCCTCATATTTATAAAGGTATGTCATGTCGGTCCCTGTACTCGAGGAGAGAAGAGATTCGAAACAAAAGAAAGGATACGAGATTCTTACAGGGAGTAGGCTCTTTTGTAAAACCGCCATCTTATTGGGGGCACAACATGGCCGGCGGCTAACTTTGAAGCGCATAGGCATAGGCGTGCGGCGCCGATGGTAGGCACAAGCCAGTGTGAGGAGGCACGGTGACAAGGTGTGGCGGCGGCTGGACGGCGCCAGCAGCGGCGACAGCGTGCAAAGACGGGGCAAGGCTAAGTCAATAGGGAGGCGCCCGGTGCAACGGCAGAGGCGTGCGGCAGTGATGGCGCGGAGCAAGGCCGGCTGAGCAGCATATATAGCGGCGTGGTGACGCACAATGCATACACATGCAGCAAAATCACAAGTCAAAAAAAGCCCTCGGTTTCTCCGGCCGGGGCGGTAGATGCGGAAGCCCACGACACGGTGTGGCCTGGCCACACGCGATCGATGGGCGCACTGGTATATATGGACACCCTGCTAGCAGATGCAGATCGACGGCGGCGACCAGTGTGGAAGATATTGAGCTGACGTGTGGGCCCCTCCCATTTGCACGACTAATAAGATCCCAACCAAGAGTAATAAGAACCTAGCCAATGACGCAACTAATTATGGTTCATCATGGTACGTACCAAGTCAAACGTACTAAAAATAACTAAGTCAAACACGCCTTGTATATATATGTAGCCGGCATATCAATTTGATGCAAGAGCGCAGCAGCTAACAGCCCAAAGAACACGCGTGCGCGGCTTCGTTCCAAGAAAGCAGCTGCTGACACACACATATGGAGGACGCCACAGGCTGCGGCGTCGTCCATGTCGTCTCCCGGCGCATGGTGCGCCCGTTCACGCCGACGGTGAACGGTCGCTGCCATCTGCCGACGGTGAACAGGAACGGCTGCCATCGGCCCAAGGAGGAGGAGGAGGAGGTCGAGGTGATCCACTTGACGCCGTGGGACCTACGCCTGATCAGCATCGACTACATCCAGAAGGGCATCCTCCTGCCCAAGCCTCCATCGTCCGTGGGCGACAACGGCAACGACCTCGTCAACGCCCTCCAGTCCTCGTTCGCGCGCGCCCTGCGGATTTTCTACCTGTTCGCCGGCAGGCTCGCCTCTCGAGGAGCATGGCGACGACGGCACCGTGTCCGAGTTCCTGCAGTGCACCGGCGAAGGCGCCGAGTTCGTGCACGCGGTGGCGCCAGAGGTCGCCGTCGCGGACATCGTCTCCCTCGCTGTACACGCCGCCCGTGGTTTGGGACTTGTACCCTCTATCCTTTGTTCTTGGCGCGGACGCCGCCATCGAGCGGCTTCCTGTGCTCGCCGTGCAGGTCACCGTGCTCGCTGATGGCGTCTTCATCGGTATGACGTTGAGTCACTCGGTTGGGGATGGCACCGCATTCTGGCACTTCTTCAACACCTGGTCGGAGATCAACCGCGCCGGCGGCGGCGTTGGCAGCAGTGCTAGCCTACTGGTGGACGATCATCTGTCCACGCCGCCGCCGGTGTTCCACAGATGGTTCCTCGAGACATGTCCGGTGCCGATCCCCATGCCATTCGCCAAGCTGGAGCACATCGTGCGGCGGTTCAAGCGCACGGTGGTGAAAGAGTGCTTCTTCACCTTCTCGACGGCGAGCGTCAAGAAGCTCAAGGCGCGGGCCAACGACGAGATGGCCGGCACTGCCACGGCCACCATCTCGTCGCTGCAGGCGGTGCTGGGCGCACTTCTGGTGCGCCGTGTGCGTGCCCGGCGCCTGCCTCCAGAACAAGCACGTTCTACTCGGTCGTCGCGTCGGGTGCAGCGGCGCGTCAGCGGCATACCGCCGGGCTACCTCGGCAACGCCTTGGTGTTCGGCAAGGCGGAGGCCACCGCCCGGTGAGATCGAGGAGAAAGGGCTGGGGTGGACGGCGTGGCTGCTGAACCGCGCCGTGGCGTCGTTCGACGAGGCGACCATGAGGGAGTCACTGGAGCGGTGGGTCCGAGCCCGACTTCACGTACATGGACAACCTGTCCTCCGCCGGCACGGCGCTCATCACCGGGAGCTCGCCGAGGTTCGACGTGTTCGGGAACGACTTCGGGTGGGGAAGCCGCTGGGCGTCGGAGCGGCTCCGGGAACAAGGCCGACGGCAAGGCCACGGTGTTCGAGGGGCCGGAGCGGGAGGGAGTATATCGCTAGAGGTGTGCATCGCGCCGGACGCGCTCGAGAGGCTCATTGCCGACCAGGAGTTTATGCACGTGGTGAGCACGCAAGAGACGACAGTGACGCAACAACCTAGGAAGGGGCCTTGAGCTTGCGCTGCTTCCGACGCGACTCATTCCCTACATTTTCTTAGATTGAATCAAGATGATAGCTAGGTTACCCGGCCGTAGCCGACAGCAGGGGATCGGCGCGACACTACAGCTATAGGCCTACATCAACGCAGCGCCTCCTCGGCTCCTTGCCCTCCTTGCCGCTTGGCAATCTGCAACAGCCGGCCGGTGGGCGGAGGCACTGAGGCAAGTCAATCGACGACAGCGCCGGCGCCGGAGGGGAGAGCTAGCGTGCAGGCTGTTGTGATCGATCTGCTTCAGTGACAACAGAGCATATACCCTTTCTCTCTCAAAATAAATAAATAAACAACAACAACAACAACAGAGCATACCCTGCTCTGCTGACCAGCCTATCTATCATCCGGTACAACAGTAAGCAGCAACATGTGCATAGTTGTTCTTTGCATTGGATGTCCACCTATATATGAGTAGCTACCATCAACCAAACGGCCAACATGCATGCATGGTTTACATGTAGTACATCCACAAAAGCAGAGGCTCATATGTACTATAAATCAATCACACTATCACAAACATTATCGTATTTGATTCTTGAAGCTTAATGATTCATAGCATACATACACTCACTCGTCGTAGATAGCAAGCACTCCCACGTACATGAGCAACAATAATCAAATCGCACACCAAACTTGCAGCCATGCACACACGCTGCTTATTACAGTAGTATGTATCAGCTGCTACCGTCGTCGAGGTGGCCGGCTAGCAGACACTCATGGTTCATCAAGCAGAAGCCATACATGCATATAGATAAACCAAACAAACACAGGAAAAAATGCAGGCAGCAGGTGGCCGAAGGCGCCAGCCGCACTCGCAAGTCGCAACGCACCACCACCAGGCCTGCTGGTGACCCCAGCATCCACCGCCTGGCCGTACGTTTTTCTTATTTCAAAAACCGAACACACAGAAGAGCAATGCCAACGCAAACGGCGCCGGCTGGCCAACTCGGCCGGACGCCGTCGAAGGCAGGAGCTACCTGAAGCCCCATACCTACCTTGGATCTCTGTTTCACACAATCAACACGCAGGCAGGCAGCATCCACCTCACCACTGACGACCAACGTAGAAGCAAAAGCAGAGATGCATACTACCTTGAGAATGGTCTAGTTTCCATCACCTGGTGCCAGCAGAGTGAGTGAGTACGTGAATTAATTAATTGGCATGGGCTAGCTAGCTACTCCCTCCGTCCCTAAATACTTGTCGTTCACGTTTCCCAAGAAACAACTTAAATTAAATCTCTATTAAAATGTATTTATAATTATAGTATATAATTATTACCATTAGAAAGATCTTTGAATCTAGTTTTTTTAACAAATTTATTTGAAAATAAAAATGTTGTACGCATTTTCTACAATTCAACTCGAACTTGTGGCACGCACACCAAAACGACAAGTAAAAGGGACAGAGGGAGTACAAAACAACAGATGCATGCACTCGTGTCAACACGTACGTATAAATGTACCTACTTATTATTATTACCTGAGAACGGAGCCCCTGAGGTTGCGCCTCTTGTAGTAGCGCGAGTGCACCGGTGCCTCGTACAGGGAAGGGTGGTGTCCAGCGTCCACCCCGTCCCACTCCAGCGCGTCCCAGACGTCTTTCTCCATCATCTCCACGACTGGCCTCCTCATGCTTGGCTCGTGGTCCTTCAAGGCCGGCAGCCGGCGTAGGCTCCAGCATCCCTTGATCCTGATCGTCTCCGGTGCGGGCGCCAGCATCTCGGCGCCCTCGCATATCTGCTGCAGTGCCGGCAGGTCGTGCAGGTGGATGCTGATCAGCTTCGAGAACTTGACGCTTGTGTGCTGGTACTTCTCGCTACCCGGTACGAAGATGTGCCTGAGCTCGCCACAGTGGATGATGTGAAGGGTCTCCAGGCTGGGGAAGGAGGGACGTGTGCCCATCGCCAATCCAAACCGGAGGCTTGGACAACAGCGCAGGTGCAAGTGTCGTAGGCTTATGAAGTGAAAAGAGTGGAAAGAGTGGATGACACCTCTGCTCCAAACACAACGAGCCATCAGGAGATCTGATGCCCAAATGGTCTCCAGCTTACCAATACAATCCACTGCACCCGGAGGAAAAACAACGTGCAAGTTGGTGCACCTCTCGACACGGCACCACATGAGGGATTCCCAATATCCTGTAGGCATAGTATTGCTGCTGGTCGAGAAATCATGCACATACAGGGATTGAGTACTTCGTCTCATCAATGAAGCCAAATTAGCACCAAGATCTGCCTCCACCTCATTCTGTATGCTATGACTTCCATCACCAATCTCGACATGGCAATGTAGTTGTCCCGTTGGCCCCGGCAGGAAGGCCTGCATCGGGGTTGTGCCATCACCAACCTTGGTAAAGACATCACGGTACATGTCTCTAGCAGCTATGTCATAGTGTCGTGGATGATCAATGGACCCAATCACCTTCTTCTTGTTTGTTGTTGCTTCAGGTTGAATAGTCTCCATGCATGTAGCTGAAGAGGTGATGCTGATGTTGAAATAACAGGCATCGGAGGAGGTGCTACATATGGGAGCCCAAAGGGACCGTGCAAGCCTAGCATCCACAAAGATTGCGTGCACCTGTAGCTTGAAGGTTTCCTGTTGGGCGCGAAGGGAAAATGTCCAAGCACATCCAACTCTAGGCCGTGTGTCTATGCATATCAACTCCAGCAGCTTCGGTCGTTGCTCACCTGAGCCCCATTTAATTGCACGAAGGTTCTCACAGCCTAGCAGGAAGAGTCTCTTGAGCCTCAGGACGTCCACCACCATTGCTCCAAAGTCAAGTACCTTGATTGCACATCCAGAAAGGTCTAGCTCCTCCAGGTTGGGAAGCCCACGCAAGAACAGGTTGTCCAGCCGTGTGCAGCCTTCTAGAGATACCTTGGTGGTTTTGACAACACTCTGCTTTTTTGGATCAAGTGCATGCTTCGGAGGGCGGGATATTGCAGGAGGTAGCTCAATAGTTGATGTCCGGTGAGATGTAGCAGGTCCATAGCCGTCAAAACTGAATGACCTTATTGACTTGTTACCAGAAAGCACAACTTCCTCCAACCCGTCACAACCATCAAGAATAAGCAACTGGAGGTGTCCTGCCTCCGACATGCTTGCTGGTAGTTTTCTCATGCCCATATTGTTTCCAGACATATCAAGTATTTCAAGGCTTGTTGTATTGTCCATAAGAAATGAGTCGTTGATGTCACTTGACATTGTCTCTGCCTCATTAATATCATACATAGGTTTGATTATTCGGAGGCGTTGAAGGTGAGGTAGCCTCTTCTGTAACCAACTTCTCAACAAGTGAGAGCACTTGATTCCCTCTATGTTTAGCTCTGTAATGTTAGCCATGAGTTCCATCTTTTGCTCGGATAAGAGCTCAACCCAATCTGTGTAATATAGGTCAAGCACACATAAACTCTGCAGAAATGCCCACCTAGTTACACAGGCCCCTCCTTGATGTTCATCTGCATTACTATTATTGTTGTCTGTACAGTGGTCTAATCCAAGGAACCTTAATGTGTGGCAATGGAGGAAAGGAGGTGATACAAAACTGAAGCCACAGCATGAGAGAACCAGCACACCAAGGTTGTTGCACAGTTTAAACATGTCATCTGGCAATCTATATGGTCTATCCATTGTTTCAAGTGCTAGGAAGATTGACGATGCCCTTTCAAGTATATGTTGCATACCCTCATGCAGTCTCTTATTCTTCACAGAGATAGAAATCCAACGATAATAAATAGGCCTCCTCTCTGCATAGATATCATCATCATCATCCTTAACTACGAGAAAAGGAGTCTTTGGGTCATCCTTCAACTTTTTAAACACAACATCAAGCTCAGAGGCATCACACTCGAAGATTATTTCTGGATGCAATGCACTGCTGATCTCCCGTTCTCTTTGCCCTTGTTGCATGATCCCATCACATATCCAGTAGTTGGAAGAATGGGCTGGCCAAACAAATCCAGTGGTGCCATGAAAACTGTGGTGTAGATGCAACCCATAGAGACAGCAATCTACCACTGTTGTCAAGTCCACACCCTGCATACATGGGTGACGAGAAACTATGTTAGCAGCCTCCTCACTAAACAGTGCCATAAACTGTGAGCTTGATAAATACCAAGCAGTCCCGTAGCAATAAACCATAACATCTGTGTATCTTAGCTTCTCTGCTATCTTATCGGGATTGGAGGCGCCCATTGTCACACACCTTGTACTGAAAGTCCATAGTATCACGCAATCACTACTTTCTGGAATACCAAGTCTACCTAGAAGCACCTCATCACCACTCCCATTGATAAAAATCATAATGAATCTACCCTCCCTCAAGGTTCGGTCAATCACTATTGCAACACTTCGTACCCGGTCCCTAGAGCCATGGTCCACTCCATTGAAGTCATCCTCTTCGTCGATCTCATCAAACATGGACATGGTCTTATGGTCAAGTCCTAGCTCCTCTGCAATTCTTTTCTGCATCACTCTATTGCTTGTCCACTTAGAGCAATCAATATAAATGATTCTGCGAAAGCATAGTTCTGGAGGAGGATCTTTCATTGATGGGAGTGCTTGTGCTATGGACCTAAGAACCGCGGCTGCCCCAAAGCCACGCCAACCATCGATGTAGACGGTGTTGCCGTCATTGCTGAGGTTCCTCTGAATAAGATTGAATATTTCATTTATGGCGCCAGCCACATCTCTTGCGCCGATGTCCTGAAACGAGGGAAGGACGGTTGGATTACTATATAAGATCAGTTATGATTATACTTTCTGTGTGTATGCAGTAATAAGAGCAGTACCACGTATTTCATGACGCTGAAACTCCTCCGATCCACCCACGCACTGTAGAATAGGCCAGAAAGAATTATCAGGGCGGAAGGCGTGGACCCATGATAATCAGCCGATCTCGGTCAATCTCATTCCCATCGTGTACTCCCTGCATGCACACGCGCGCACATGTATACAACTTATTAACATTACATGCATACTTGTATTAAAGGCACGAGAGGATGCCTTTGGATTCGGGAGGAGCTAACTAGCACGTACGTATACACACCTTGGGTGAGCTGCTCTGCTTAATTGTGCCGGGAGATGATGAGTTACGTTGTGTCGGAGCTGGATCGATCAGCCAATGGAAGCCCTGGTCGGATCAAGGACGATCCAAAGATGAACACGATCGAGAGAGGACAAGGACACAACAAGCAGATGTAGGTTTCTGGTGTGGCACGCAACAAGGCTAGCTAGCTGGAAGTCAATTTTGCCCTTGAAATTGTTCTGCTCCCTACATGTGGAGGAAACTAGTACAGTGAGCCCGGAGGAATTTGGTAAAGAAAACAAACTGCTAGGAAAATGTGCATAAAACATGAGTCAGCTGAGAGTGGCGGTACCTGAGATCGTGCCATGGTGGAACTCCTCGATCTGCTACTGTACAATAGGAGCAAATTATATCAACAGTGGAGTCCACGAGGAGACAGATTCTCATCTACATAACCCATGATGAGGATGAGTTGATCAATCAGCTAGCATATTTGTTCGTCAAAGATGATCCCCAACGTGCAGCATTCGATTCCCTGTATGCAGGCAGCCGTGCACACACAAGATTAGTATCATTTTCGAGACTTGCACGCAGCATCGATGCGATCTTCTATTGATTTTATTAGGGGGTGTTTGGGACTGCTCCACTCCTATTTTTTACAGCTCCGCTAAGAGATCCATTGACTAGTGTTGAGATGGCAAGCAATTAATGCAAAGCACACACGCACAACACTAGTCAGTTTCTTAATCGGAGTATCTAGTAGTATTGGAAACTGGCTACGTACCTTAGTTTCTGCTAAGATCGATCGGAGATGAAGTGACTATGGTGAAGAGTGAGTTGGTCGATCCCAGAACAATAGATTGGACGCTGGAATGAATTGAAGGATCCAATGCAAAGCTTGACGACAAGCAGCAGGGCCGGAGATCGAACAATTGGAGAGCAGGGTCAGTATCGACTTGATCGTTTTAATAGAAAAACATGGATAATGTACATACCGTACCTTTAGTTCTGCAGAAGAGGATCGGAGATGAAAATGATGGAGAGTGAGTTGGTGTCGATATTTCAGATAAATGCTTAATTGCCCACCAATGAAAGAAGCCGATGGAATGAAGGATCCAAGGCAAGCCGGTGGATGGAATGAAGATGATGGTCGTAGCCGTGTCCTCCTGGATAGTCCTTGAGATCATCCAACAAGGCAACATAAAGCAAAAGCAGCGAAAGCACACTCACAAGATCCCTTGCTTGCAGTCTTAGGTGGAGCATCTGATCTGATAGGGGACGCTGCTTTTTTTTCTTCTTTGTTCGGCCTGGTCTTTCGTGCAAAGCTTGGCAGGCATTTATGAGCAGTCTTAGTTGGTGCTCACGATTCTGTGAGCATTTTGCCTTTTTTTGTTTTCATTACCCCCTCTTTTTAAAAATAAAAGTTAATTAGATTGATGCAATACAACTTTCGTGGATTTGGAGATATATCCAACTAGGTGAATTCCCGTGCGTTGCTGCGGGTATGTAAAAGTAAATTTAATCTAGCTAAAAGAAATTTTAAAATATTTTCAATAATGAACTAAAGAAAAGACATCATCTTAATTTTGGATCTTCAACTTCAAAGAAAACATAGGCCACTGACTTGTGGAGGATAATTTTTTTTTCGATCACGCTTCTTTTTGGCAGAGCGACGAACAAAAAGGAAATACCGTCTAGCAAAATGGGATATCATGTGCCAATCCAAAGAACACGGGGTTTAGGGATACAAAATCTAGAACTAAAAAATATCGCCTTGCTCAGCAAATGGTTGTATCGCATGTTGACAACAGAACGAAACATGGCAACAGATCCTACGCCACAAATATCCGGGGACTAAACCTCTAGTGCAAGTCCATTGGAAAAGGGATTCTCATTTTTGGGCAAGTCGATGATAGTTAAAAAGGGATTTCCTCAAATTCGAACGTTCGTCATAAAAAAATGGGTCACGAGATAAGATTTTGGGAAAACACGTGGCTAGGCAACAGGCCTCTACAACAACAATACCCTCAACTATATAACATCGTTAGGAAAAATAGGATACGGTGGCTGAGGTGCTTGCTTCACCAACGCCTAATCTATCCTGGCATAGAGATCTAGTTCGAAATAAATTAGCAATGTGGAATAATCTGGTCAATCGCCTTGCACAAATCAATCTTAGTCAAGAGAATGATGAGTTCAAATGGGACCTTGACCACAAAGGCGTCTTCTCGGTTAAATCACACTATCATGGGCTGATCAACCAAAACATACCTAATGTCAACAAGCGGTTGTGGAAATTAAAAATACCCCTCAAAATTAAAATGTTCCTTTGGTATCTTAGGCGAGGCGTTGTCCTCACTAAAGATAATCCGGCTAAATGAAGCTGGTAAGGATCTCTAAAATGTTGTTTACGTCAAGAAAAGCGAGTCGATACAACATTTGTTCCTTGATTGTCGTTTTATGAGGATGGTATGGGCCACGGTCGGTCCGCGGCTTGGGGTCTAAGGAAGCCAACTAGTATAAATAACCTCTTTAGGATGGCTAAATGGAATACCAAAAAGAATTTAAATCACTTGTTCTTGTCGGGCGGCGACCTTGTGTTGGTCTATCGGCTCGCAAAAATGCAGTGGTTTTGAAAACAAACATTCTTCTTTCTTGCAGGTGCTCTGCTCGACCACGCATTGGCTCCGTCGTGGGCTATCCTGCAACGGCCTTCTTCCGGGGAGGTGCTTGTAGCGGCCTCTCGGTTCTTGGAGCGGGTGGCGGTACTTTTTTTCCCAGTGCGTGGGAGGCAGTCTAGTCTTAGGATTGACGGTCATTAGTGTGTGTGGTTATTTAAAACTGTCAAAGGCTGTGTGCCCAAGGGGAGAGGTCGGGAATGTTTCAAGACATTGTATCTCCTCGATGTAATCTCTTGAAATTAATAAAAGTTCCCATTTCCATTTTTTTTTTTTGAAATTTAATGTACAACACAAAAATTATCAGTTTGAGGTAATAATACATTTGAGAAAGTACTAACTTTTGCTAATGATCCAACATTCCTTCGGTGTTTGTCTTCTAGTAATATATGCAACTTCAAAAAATCTAGGCGCGTTGCCCGGAAATTTAAGGTTAGTTTTTTCTTGATCATTTGATGATGAAAAGAAAGATATTAACATGTGAGTTATTTAATGAGAATTTCCAACACAAAAACCTTAAGGTCTCAAGGATCAAGAAAGCAATACCCCATGCATTGCCACAAAAATTGTTGATGGTTTGGAATAAGATTATTTATATAAAGGGATAAACAATTATAAGTTAATGTTAGTGGATGACATGGCATAATGCTAGTGGATGATGTGTCTTGGTTGCATGTAGATTATAATTACAAATGCTAGTTGACCATAAATGCATTTGTTAGTGGAATGATGAGGTGGATATATAGCTTGCATGTTGAGAGAATTAGCTAGTGGGGTTGTTAGTGGAATGATGAGGTGGATAGCTTGCATGTTGAGAGAATTAGCTAGTGGGGTTTGTCTATATAGGGTGTAGTAGATATACGCCTTTGGCCCTGCACAACATGCCTCCCTTTAATTTGGAACATTTATTTAACCTTTGATTTGGTAGACTTTTAATCATCATCATCATCATTATCGATCTCTTCTAGTTTTTTTTTTAAAAAAATCCACCTATGCCATTAAGAAAAGAATCATAAAGTAACCTCCTAAGTTTGCATCTAACTATCAACTTTTGCCATCATGAAACGTAAAATAACCCCTAAATTTATATCTAAATTACACGCATATGCTTTGTGAAAGAAAGAAAAAAATAGCACATATATGCCTACATAAAGATCATGACATCATAAAGGGGGTGCAACAGGAGTGTTGATATCACTTAAGCATATATTTTAACTAAACATATACATATCTTAATATTACTAATTAACTAGAGGACCTCAAAGGAGTCTCCACACATTAATCTTGAAAAGGATATATCTTAATTTTTTTTCATAATAATCAGCGTGCTCATGAGATTGCACACGAGTATCTGTATGGGGACCCGGGTGAGCATATTTGGCTTGACCCCCTCCCAAACTTTGTACCAGCACTTGCATCGGTGGTGATTGATTAATAGCCAAACGAAGTGATTTTCAACCAAAAAAGGTCTGCCTGTGTTTACATGAAGATGTGTAATGACAAGCTAAGTGACTTGATCTCTCTAATATTGCAATAACATTGTTTGTTTTGTCAGCTTCAAGCTGGAGGTCTTTTTTTTTTTTCCATGCCGGTGGTGGGAGCCGATGGGAAGACGAAGAGAGTGGTGAGGCTCCGCTCTACAAGATTGACATCGAGAGAAAGAAGAGCCTGCCGGCCTCGCCCACACATGTCGAGTCCGACGACCTCATCAACAGGCTGAAGGAGAACACTGAGAATTTCCATCTTGCCACCTGGTCCTGCAGTGTACTGCACATTCTGAGCAGTTTATCATAAATACAAATACTATGAGAGATTAGTATAATTAACATGAGAACTGTTTCATGATTCACATTTGTGCACCTCTAACGTCTAGCAGACCAGAACCAGATCACAACATCAATCAATGTGCAAAAGAATGAAGAACATAAGCACCTTAAACACACCATTCTGAGTATTCATCAGTTTAAAGAAAGCTTAGTTCTAGGGTCGAACAATCACAGTCACGTTTCCTTGTTACAACCTCACAAGCCCATTGAAGGGACCTAAAAACACAACTCAGCAACAGAAATTCAGAATCCACTAAACAGGAGGAGGCTGGTATTCTCCTGCCAAAATAAAGCGATTGCTGGCCAGGACATGACCTCCTTGCCCTGACTCTTTGCCTTCACATTGTCAACTAATGACTCCAATCTCAAAAGTGATTGTCATGCCAGTGAGTGTATCAACAAGGTTTGCATTAATTTAACCCTGCATGCAAACCAGCCCACCAGAACAAGTTCAGCAATCAGCAATCAGAAACCACCATGACGGTGGAGGACAAAATGAAGTGTGTTTTAATAAATCTCCACATTTAACCACGCCGAAGGACAAGAAGGGTGGAGCCGTCCTGGATGTTGTAATCAGCCAGCGTGCGCCTGTCCTCGAGCTGCCTTCCTACAAAGATGAGCCACTGCTGCTCTGGAGGAGTTCTCTCTGTATCTTGAATCTTGGCCTTCACACTGTCAGTTGTGTCTAAGGACTCAACATCCAAAATTATGGTCCTGCCAGTCAGGGTCTTCGCCGAGACTTGCTTGCCACCATGTTGATTGTGCCCAAGGTACAAGGTGGACCTGCGACGGATACCATAGTAGCGCAGCGACATGTTTTGACCCTTAAGCTGCTTGCCAGCAAAGAAGATATGATATTGGCTCGACAGAATGCCCTCCTTACTGTGAATCTTTGCCTTGACATCGGCGACCCCATCACGCAACTTCACCCCATCAAGGGTAATGTACTTGCCAACGATTGTCTTCACGAAAATCTGAAAGCTATAAGACAGCACACTACAGCGCAAGGTATCTGTCTTCACGAAAATATTGTATTGGGCAAGTGTGTGGCTATCGATTTTATTTTATTTCGAGATGGAAAGCAAGCAGTGCAAAGTAGAAAGCATGTATGCACAACACTAATCAGTTTCTTAATTATCTATCTTGGAGTAGTTCAATAGTAACGTAATTGACAGCATACCGTACCTTCAGCTTCTGTGGAAGAAGAACGGATCGAGATGAAGATGCTTGGACGCTGGAATCAATTGAACCATTCAATACTTAGCTTAAAAAGAAAACAAATGGATGATTTTTTTTAATGCAAAAACAAATTGAATGGCTTATAATGTACACACCTCTTCTGCAGAAGATGAAGAGGAAAAATCCGATGGAATGGAATTGGAATGAAGTAGGAGCCAGCTCTTGCTGATCCAATAAGTTAGGCAACAAAAGGCAAAAGCACACTCACAAGCCAGCCAGACACGATCCCTTGCTTGCATTGTTATATGCTTTCCTTCTTTGGTCAGAGGCTGCTTTATTTGTCTTTCCTGCAAAGCTTGGCTTCCATATATGAGCTGCTCCCTTTGCTTTTTTGTTTTTTCCAATCTCGTCTCCCAAGATATGTATATGCATCGTGGTGCTGATAAAGTAAAAAGTATACTATGAGATTTGTATAATTAACATGAGAACCATTTCACGATTCACATTTGTGCACCTAACGGCCAGCAAACCAGAACCAGATCATTGCATCAATCAATTTACTAGTAAAAACTAAAGAACACGATCACCTCAAACACACCACCATTCTGAGTTTTTATCAGTTTAAGAAAGCTTAGTTCTAGGGTCAAATTAACAATCAGAGTCACGTGTCCTTGTTACAACCTCAAAAGCTCACAGAAGGACCTAAAACCCAAATCTGCAGGAAGAGTTCAGAATCCACCAAGCAGGCGAAGGCAGACGTGGTTGCTGGCCAGGACATGCCCTCCTTGTCCTGACTCTTTGCCTTCACATTGTCAGTGAAAGTGACAATGTTTGTCCTGCCAGTGAATAATTTAGATGTCCTCCAACCTCGAAAGTGATTGTCCTACAAGTGAGTGTATCGACAAGGTTTGTATTTAACCCTGCATGCAAACCAGTCCCACCAGAACAATTTCAGAAATCAGAAACCACCATGATGGAGGAGGACAAGGTGAAGGGTGGATTTCTTTATGAATGTTATCCACCGGTGAGCGTCTTAGCGAATAACCACATTTAACGACGCCGGGGGGAGGACGAGGTGAAGAGTGGACCCATCCCGGATGTTGTACTCAGCCAGTGTGCGCCTGTCCTCGAGCTCCCTTCCTGCAGAAATGAGTCGCTGCTGATCTGTCGGCTTTCCCACTGTATCTTGAATCTTGGCCTTCACATTGTCAATTGTGTCTGAGGACTCAACATCCAAAATTAGGGTCTTGCCAACGATGGTCTTCACAAAGACCTGCATGCCACCATGCGGGTTGTGCCCAAGGTACAGGGTGGACCCGCAACGGATACCATAGTAGTGCAGCGGCATGTTTTGACTCTTAAGCTGATTGTTGGCAAAGAAGATATGATATTGGCCTGGCAGAATACCCTCCTTACCGTAAATCTTTTCCTTAACATTGGCAACACTGTCCGATGACGACATCCCGTCAAGGGTAATGTACTTGCCAGCGATGGTCTTCACGAAAATCTGAAAGCTATAATACAGCACTCTACAGTGCAAGGTTGAGTCATTGTGAATATTGTAGTGGGCAAGTGTGTGGCTATCCTCAAGCCGCACGCCATCAAAGATAAGATCCTGCTTGTCCAGAGGAATGCCTTCCTTTTCATGGACCATTTCTTTGACGTTAGCAACTGTATCAGATGGCTCTACATGGTGGGTGAAATTCACGCCGTTGTAATCCAGTTGCACAAAGATCTTCATACTTGCAAGTGGTCGCCGAAGGACAAGATGCAGGGTAGATCCATTTTGAATGCCATAATCAGCTAGTGTGTGCCAGTTCAAAAGTTGCTTGTTATTAAAGATGAGCAGCTGCTGGTATGGGGGAACACCCTCCTCACCCTGAATCATTGCCTTACGCTTTCTATGTTGTCAGATGTATCGACCTCAAGGGTAAATATCCTGTAAGAAAGGGCCCTCACGAAAATTTGCATGCCTCCACGTAGGCGCAAAGTAAGGTGCAGGGTGGACTCCTTATGGATGTTGTAATCAACAAGCGTCCGGCCATCCTCAAGTTGCTTCCCAGCAAAGATAAGGCGCTATTGGTACGGGGGAATCCCCTCCTTGTCATGAATCTTTGCCTTCACAATGTTGATCTTGTCAAATGATTCCGCCTCGAGGATAATGGTCTTCCCAGCTAGAGTCTTCACAAAGAACTGCATCTAAACTAATAAACGAACATGTTAGGATATACAATGCCCACGTTCTAGCATCATACTGTAGTAGCAAATAACAGCAATTTGCAAAGCATCATGGTTGTAGCGATATACAAACCCTCTAAATCAAATAGCAGCAGAAGCGCTGCTTCAAGAACTAACCGCTTGCATGCCCGAACTAGTGCATATAATAATTATCCAAATGCATTATGCATATGGGCATGTTTGTTTCCGTTCATCTCGCGTTCGTGGTGGCCCAGCGGATAATCCCACCAAACGCCCGCGCGGTGGGCGTAGCGTTTGCTCAACGTCGCAGCCAAATGAAGCGGCGACGAAATGAACTGGAACGCCGCTTATCCGTGAAGCGGCGGAATCCTGGCTTCTCTCCATCGCGATTTTGGGCAACGCGGAAACAAACAGGCCCTATGCCTCGCGCCACTAAGTATGACAATTGTAGCAGTAGTGGTGAAAAAAAATATACAAGACAAATGAGAAAATAATTGGTCAAGTCAAACAGATTATATTGTTCAGCAAACATACCAAATGAGCAGGAAAATGATCACCCCAAGGTATGCTCAATTCAGTAATATGAGTAACTTATTCTGGCTGTGACACAATCAGGGGAAATGATGACTCTCACATATTCGTGGCAGAAAATTGAAGGGTGTGCAAGACTGGAATGCACAAGTGGAAACTAACTAACTCCACTGAGTTGACATAAGCCATGGTCATGGCTAACACTAGCAGTCTGGTGCTCGTTAACAACAAAATTTATTGTCCCCTGTCTCTGATCGATGAAATTTGCAGATCAACAGAAAATAATACTCAAACAGTCCTCGTCCCCCACCAAAAAAAAAAAACACACCTCAAACAGAACTCCAAGGCTAGGCTCGTGAACCCAACGCAATATACCTCACTCCGGTAGCTACATTGCTCAACAACAACAAAAATCGAGATGTCCTACACCAACAGGTCTGAATGAAAGAACCAAAATCATAAATCAACTGTCAACCCTAGGCCACCTAAGACGATTGGTTAATACATATTAGTAAAGGCCAAAAAGCGATCCAAATCACGAATCGCATTGGTACTCGACGATTGCCTGCCTTGGAATAGATGGGAGGGGATCAGTTACCTTGACAAGGCAACCAGAGGGAGCTTTCCGTCCCGATTGGTCGTTCGCTGGTCAGCCGCGAGAGAGCAGGGAGAGGCAGTGGGACCCGGGGAGTGGACGCAGCCGGCGGGTGGTGGAAGGGAATGTGGATTGCACCGGAGATGGGGCAGCGGTGGCACTGGCGCACGGCTGTGGGCGGTGGTGGGCGACGGCGGCGAGCAAGGAGCGACGCGCACTGCCGTTACGGCTGTGACCGAGAGAAACTTGTGGGTTTGGTTGCTTTCGTCTGCTCAGGGTCGTGGGCCAGGCTTGAAAGTGGTAGGACGGGATTGGGCCTCACGAGGGACAGCCCATGCGTCAGTCTCCAGCCCAGGCTTTCTTGCTTCTTCTTTCTTTTTTCTTTTCTGATTTGATTTTTCCTTGATTTTTGACCGCCGGTTTGAGCTTAGTCTATGGATATGCCCTTTTCCTAGTCTAAGTTTATGGATAAATGTGAGCTAGCTAGAGCGCGTTTTTGATTTGTGACTGCTGGTTTAAACTCTGTTTTCCCAACCAAATAGCAGTTTTGATTTGTGAAACTAGCTAGCTAGAGTCTGTTGCTTGCTTCCCATTTATTTGTCGGGCGTGCAAAGGGCGTACTTTTTCCTCTTCATTCACGTGTCACATACAACATGAAAGGCGTATATATTTCTATCTATATATTGCTTTCATTTTCACATCGCGATAGATTGCCATGTCATCATTGGAATACTTTGAATAGTATGCCACAATATGCCAAACGAATTTGTAGGTGAAATTGGGAAATATATATTTTTTGGACGCAAATCACACAAAATTGAGATCAATTCCAAACAAAATCTTATTCTGTGATCCAAGCCAATTTTAAAAATATCGCCATGGAATGCTACAGGCCTAAAACCCTTCATTGCATTCACCGACCACGATTGCTTTTTTTTTTTTTTTTTTTTTTTATACATAGCACATTTAGAAATCACGCTGTCAACACAATGTAAAATTCAGAATTATTGGTACTTTGGTAATATAGCTCATATTTGTAAGCTTGGTTTGCTGATTCATACTAATTACAGAAGTACAAAATGTTACATGGCGTTTCGATTTAGAGACGCTGGGATTAACCATTCAAAGTGTCCAAAGAAGAGGATAGATAATATAAAACCATTTTTTTAAAAAAAAGAAGAATAAAAAAATGTGAAAGGGTGAGAAATAATAAGAAAAATAAATTTCCAAAGAAATATGTGAAAAAAAAATGGCCCACAAAGAAGGCCCGTGCGGGTGCGCCCAACATCTTTCGGTGCATCCCGGCCGTCGCTGCATTTCGGTGGTCTCTTCTTCGCCGGCGACGAAGCTGAGCAGGTACTCCCACCCCTTCCCTTCCCTTGCCATCGTGTTGTGCGAAGCTGAGCAGCGAAAATATGCTGGATTCGATTCGCCCGTGGTTTACTCAGCAAATTTCTTCGCAGGGCACAGGCCTTTGGTCCCGAATGTCTGCCGAGCCAGAAGCCGTGGACCGGCGGTGAGGCTCCTGGAGCTTGCCGCTGCTCCTGTAGCGGTGCCTCATCCGGGGCGGCGCAGCCATCCTCGGCCGTCAAGGGTCATTCCTGCCGCCGCCGGCTCCGGTTTCGGTCTCTGCGCAAAAGTTCTCGCCGCGACGAGGGGTCTGTCGACGGTGGGGATTGCTGCGGAGGTGGCTTCTGATTCAGACGATTCCACCTCTCGAGCACCCCCCGCGCATCAAGTTCAAGAGGCCTGACAAGGCCGCCAAGCACATTATGAATGTATGTATAATCTGAGTGAGTGTTACATACTTGCAGGAACTATGTTGTTAGTTGTTACATCCAGTGACAGCATCAAAATCACTACGGGAACAATAAAACTGCTTGTTTGACTATGCAGATCCTGAACAAAAGGCAGTCGAAAAGGTCCGCTCGGAGGGAGATTTCCTGATGTACAACCTGGATGTATGATTCAGATGAGATTGGTAATACCATTTCTTCATGTTCCTGCTTTAGCGCTGCTCTGTTATATTTCTGATATACTGATCCTTCCTGTGATTAAACAGCAAGTTCCTGAGAACAAAAGGCGTGAGTCCACATTTAAAGGGATTGTGATAGGAAGGCGCAACGCTGGGATCAACACAACCTTCAGATTGCGTAGATTAGTATCTGGTGTCGGAGTCGAGTCTGTGTTTCCACTGTAAGTCAATCAAACATTTGCCCCTCTACTCTAATTTTTGGGATGCTTTTATGCTCCTTTGTTTTTGGAATACTGAGGTTGAAGTGCTTCTTATATATAGATCTTTGAATATCCTTGTGCTGCCATAATTAACTTCTTCATTGATACCTGATAATTATTCAAACAGACATGGAGTTCTTGCCCATGTCTGATAATTAGTCTTCATTGAATGTTTCTACTATCTATTGGGCCATTACTCCATGTTCGTTAAGATAGCAGGCATGGAGTTCTTGTCCTCTGTTTGGGCATAATCTTACATTATACTCGATAAATTAAGACCAGTTAAACCATACATAGGCGTGATTTCTGCATGAGAAATGTAGTTGGATGTTTGCAAAATTGGGAAAGCTGTGCTGAGATTGTCAGGTTTTGGTTCTTATTCTTGTTGTAAATCAGTAAATCCATGAATACTATATATTCGAACTATGCGTGACACTTAGCTAATGACCTGAAGCAATTTAATGACGATGTACCAAACAGTATAGGCGGATTGGCCATTTTGCTGAATGATGGACATAACGCTTGTGCAACACATACTAGTATGAGTGGAGATTATAGTTTCATAAACACATCCAGATATGCTCATACCTCTGTTCTGAATTTGGAGCATACTCTTTCTTTGCTCTGCATTTTCCCTTGAAAGAGATACATTGAAAGGATACTATAAGTAGCAGTTTATATGTTTCTTTTTCTTTTTTAAAAAAAAATAATTATCAGGACCTTTGTGCTTCGTTCAGCATCCGACTTTAAATATTTAGAGCTAGCATAACCTTGGAAACATATTATCATTACATATGACTCTGCTTATATGATACTAGATTGGCTTGAGATTTCATCAAATTTTATTCTATGGCCTGAATGGAAACCTACCGCTGTTAGCTTTCATTGTTTGAATGGCCACATGTATTTCTAATTAGCTATCAACTATTCGTCTATTTGCTTGCACTATTTTTCTGATGTGTCTTTTCTTTTTTTTTTTTTGTTCAGTTACTCGCCAAACATCAAAGAAATCAAGATCTTGGACAGGAAGAAAGTCAGGAGAGCTAAGCTGTACTACGAGGGACAGGATGAATGCACTTAAAAAATGAGGCTGTCCACTTCTTGTTTCTATGTTTTGCCCAGTGGATCAGCATGGTTTCTGAAGATGCAACAGTTGCAGTCTGAGAATTACATTTTCTGATTTGATCTTTGGAGAGCCATAGCTTGTAGTTGTTATGCTTAGTTTTGAGCTGCAAATGTTAGCAGAATATGTTTCTGACACAACTTAACAATGCAGATCTTCGTTCCCTCTTTGATTTGCAGCACTGTAACCATGGTGCAAAAAATAACTTGCTCAGGCCTATTATATTACTTTCCCATCCTTATTTAGGATGTGTCTTTGACATAAACAAACTGGAATACTTTACTTATCGAAATGAGACTATCATGTGATGCTTCATGCTGTCGAGATTACTGGTGCTGTCGAGATTACTGGTTTTATATCCAACCGGTTAGAGTTTGCTCCCAGAAGTCTATTATTCTGCAAGTGTTAGCAGAAAATAAATTATGTTTATAAAACAAGCTATGTCCCATGTTTTTGTATGGTTGCAGACAAGTAGTACAAGCTCTATGGACACCCATGGAACTGAAATTTGTTGGAGTTTCTATGGCTCAATTTTGAAGAATTCAGGTTGACTAATTCTATATTTTTTTTAAAAAAGCATTGTGTTTTAGAAACCGACACCTGATAATTTATTATCTAGATTTCATGGCCGTCACCTTACTCCGTATGCAGGGGAGCCTTCAGTTATTCCAGTATCACATCTTGGAGAAGAGGAGAATAAACTTGCTGATTTTGGGCTATGGAGTTCGAAAAGGAGGGGCATCTGCATGCTAAAATAACAATGACCTTGTTGCATGGTCTACCTTATGTAAGAGCTTCAGGGCACCTTTGGACCAAGGCACCAACAATGGGGATAGGAAGGGGGTAGCAAGGGCTTCCAACTGGGAAGATACATTGTGGGGATAGTAGTAGTGCTGGTAGTTACTCCTAGGAGGAACACTACTACCAGGTACTAGAGAATAAAAACAATTTGTTTCTCTCTCCTCCTCCCAAGAAGGAGCTCACGTGTAGGCAACTCACTCAGGATTGAGGCTGGATTGGGGAATTTTTATTGCGGGACCCAGATTACACCCAGGTACACATTGCGGCGCTCCATGGGGATTGGAAGGGATTGACAGGGAAATTATTCCCTCCAATCCTCATAGGAAACAAGTGTATCCAAAATAGTCCTCAGTGACAGCCACACCAGGCAGCTGGGAATGATGACAAGCAACAAGAAATTGGATGGAAATTGGAATGCAAGGCAACTAGCTTAGCAACCACCTGTGTTGATGCTCAATGTTTTAATCCAACAGAGTAGAGCGACAAGCAGAGAGCATATATAAATCAATCCCACACCACAAATCATAGATTATTGTAGTTTGATTAATGGTTCACCAATGCATATGCACGAGCATAAGGATCACACACGATCAACATGAATGCAGCCGCTTGGTTTCATCATAAGATACATTACATATGTAGTTGATACATAAATAGAAAGCAAAGCAATTCCATGAGTGCAGACATCAAATCACACAAAACAGGTGCGGATGATGTGCCTCTTATTACAAGCATCTGGTCTGATCCCTCTCAAACGTGCAGGGCTGAGGTAGCAGAAACATACAAACACACTCGTCATTCGGCAAGCAGAAAAAACACACACACACACACACACAGCCAGGCCTGCACACAACACCGGCATGCAAACATCAGGAATCAACTAGGCGCCTGGCTGTCTTTCTTATTTCAAAACCAAACCAAACACACTGAGAATTGCAAGCTCAAACAGTGCAGCTGGCCAACTCGGCCGACCGGTCATCAAAGGTAGGAGCTAACCTGAAGCCCCATACCTTCCCTGCTGGTCTTTCACACAACAAACAAACTGATCAACAGGCGGCAGGCAGCATCCATCACATGAATAATCCACATAGACGACCAAACATAGCAATAGCAGCACCAGATGCATATATACTTCTGAATGAATTTCCATCACCTGGTCAGAGTGATAGAGAAGCACATCAATTAAGAGCTAGTAGTATAAGCTGCCTTATTATAAGGATGCATGTATGTACTTATTATTACCTGAGGACGGTGGTTCTGAGCATGCGCCTCTTGTAGTAGCGCGAGTGCACCGGCGCCTCGTACAGGGAAGGGTGGTGGCCAATGTCCACCCCGTCCCACTCCAGTACGTCCCACACGTCTTTCTCCATCTCCACAGTCGGCCTCCTCATGCCTGGCTCGCGGCCCTTCAAGGCCGGCAGCCGGCGTAGGCTCCAACATCCCCTGATCTTGATGGTCTCCAGGGCTGGTGCCAACATCTTGGCAGCCTCGCATATCTGCTGCAGTGCCGAAAGGTCGTGTAGGTGGATGGTGGTGAGCTTCGGGAAATCGACGCTTGTCTGCTGGTACTTCTCGTCACCCGGTACGAAGACGTGCCTAAGGCTGCCACAGTGGATGATGTGGATGGTCTCCAGGCTGGGGAAGGAGGGGCGCGTGCCCATTGCTAGCCCGAACCGGAGGCTTGGACAGCAACGTAGGTGCAAGTGTCGTAGGCGTCTGAAGTGATCAGGGTCAATGACACCTCTGCTCCATACACAACGAGCCATCAAGAGATCTGATGCCCAGATGGTCTCCAGCTTACCCCAAAAATCCACTACACTATGAGGAAAGACGGCATGCAAGTTGGGGCACCTCTCGACACGGCACCACATGAGGGAATTCCAGTTTCTTATAGGCATAGTATTGCTGCAGGTTGAGACATCATGCACATGCAGAGAATGAGTATACCGGCTCATCAGTGAAGCCAAATTATTGCCATAAAGATTTGCCTCCACCTCACTCTGCACGCTACGGTTTCCATCACTAATCTCAATATGGCAATCCAATTGTCCCGTTGGGCCTTGCGGGAAGGCCTGCATCAGGGCTGGGCCATCACCAACCTTGGTAAAGACATCACAATACATGTCTCTAGCAGCTATGTCACAGTGTCGTGGATGATCAATGGACCCAATCACCTTCTTCTTGTTTGTTGTTGCTTCAGATTGAATAGTCTCCAAGCATGTAGCTGAAGAGGTGATGCTGATGTTGAAATAACGGGCACCGGCAGGTGTACTATTTATGGGAACCCAAAGGGAGCGAGCAAGCCTAGCATCTGCAAAGATTGCATGCACTTGTAGCCGGAAGGATTTTTGTTGGGCGCAAAGGGACAATGGCCGAGCATATTCAACTCTAGGACATGTGTCTATGCATATCAACTCCAGCAGCTTCGGTCCTTTCTCATGTGAGCCCCATTTAATAGCACGAAGGTTCTCACAGCCTAGCAGGAAGAGTCTCTTGAGCCTCGGGACGTCCACCACCATAGCTCCAAAGTCAAGTACCTTGATTCCACATCCAGAAAGGTCTAGCTCCTCTAGGTTGGGAAGCCCACACAAGAACAGGTTGTCCAGCCGTGTGCAGCCTTCTAGAGATACCTTGGAGGTTTTGACAACACCCTGCTTTTCTGGATCAAGTGGATGGTTCGGAGGGCGAGATATTGCAGGAGGTAGCTCAATAGTTGATGTCCGGTGAGATGCAGCAGGTCCATAGCCATCAAAACTGAATGACCTTACCGACTTGTTACCAGAAAGCACAGCTTCCTCCAACCCGTCACAACCATCAAGAATAAGCAATTGGAGGTGTCCTGCCTCCGACATGCTTTCTGGTAGTTTTCTCATGCCCCTATTGTTTCCAGACATATCAAGTATTTCAAGGCTTGTTGTATTGTCCATAAGAAATGAGTCGTTGATGTCACTTGACATTGTCTCTGCCTCATTATTATCATATATAGGTTTGATTATTCGGAGGCGTTGAAGGTGAGGTAGCCTTTTCTGCAACCGACTTCTCAACAAATGAGAGCACCTGATTCCCTCTATGTTTAGCTCTGTAATGTTATCCATGAGTTCCATCTTTTCCTTGGATAAGAGCTCAACCCAATCTGTGTAATATAGGTCAAGCACACGTAAACTCTGTAGGAATGCCCACCTAGTTGCACAGGCCCCTCCTTGACGTTCAACTGCATTACTATTATTGTTGTCTGTACAGTGGTCTAATCCAAGGAACCTTAATGTGTGGCAATGGAGGAAAGGAGGTGACACAAAACTGAAGCCACAACATGAGAGAACCAGCACACCAAGGTTGTTGCACAGTTTAAACATGCCATCTGGCAATCTATATGGTCTATCCGCTGTTTCAAGTGCTAGGAAGATTGACGATGCCCTTTCAAGTATATGTTGCATACCCTCATGCAGTCTCTTATTCTTCACAGAGATAGAAATCCAACGATAATAAATAGGCCTCCTCTCTGCATAGATATCATCATCACTATCCTTAACTACAAGAAAAGGAGTCTTCGGGTCATCCTTCAACTTTTCAAACACATCATCAAGAACAGAGGCATCACACTCGAAGATTAGTTCTGGATGCAATGCACTGCTGATCTCCCGTTCTCTTTGACCTTGTTGCATGATCCCATCACATATCCAGTAGTTGGAAGAATGAGCTGGCCAAACAAATCCAGTAGTGCCATGAAAACTGTAGTGTAGATGCAACCCATAGAGACAACAATCTACCACTGTTGTCAAGTCCACACCCTGCATACATGGGTGACGAGAAACTATGGTAGCAGCCTCTTCACTAAACAGTGCCATAAACTGTGAGCTTGATAAACCTCGAGCACTACTGTTGCAAGAAACCAGGACATCCGTGTATCTTAGCTTCTCTGCTATCTTATTGGGATCGTAGAAGCCCATTGTCACACACCTTGTACTGAAAGTCCATAGTATCATGTGCGAACACATGGTTGATTTATCTCAAATGTGTTTAGTTTTTGATGTAGTGATTGTCAACACTCAACATTCTTTCTCTATTTTCTTTTATCTTTTCTGCTTCGGCTATGGTTCACCGGGCACACGTGGAGTGTGTCGAAGGCGTATCTCTTGGTTCGTGTTGTGCGGGTGTGGAGCTCGGAGATGGTAGGCGACGGAGAGGTGAAGGTGCCAAGGAGGGCGTCTTGCGGGCGGACGGACCGTGGAGGTGAAGGACGGACGTGAGGCTTGGACCGAGGGACCGGGGGTGCCGGGCGGCTAGCCATGGTGGGTGACATCCGGGACATCGGCGGATGCAAGAGGGCGTGGCAGGACCGTGTCGATCGGGTCAAGGCGGCGGCGTGCAAGGGGCAAGCGGGGGAGCTCGGATGACTTGGCGACTTCGGGCGGTCAAGACGGCGGTGACACGTGTCGAGGAGGTTTGGTGGTTTGCCCTCAAAACCATCGGCGCGGGGTTTCGTGGTTTGGGCCTCAAAACCACGGGCGGGTTTGGTGGTTTGTGCCTCAAAACCCACGGCGCGGGTTTCAGCGGGTTTGCGCCTCAAAACCCGAAGTGTTCGGGCGGACGGAAGGACGGTGCGTGGCGGCATCGGGGAGATTGCGTGGAGGCAAGGCTACCGGTGAGGAAGGCGCGGTGGCCGTCGGATCGAAGATTACCCGAGTCGACGGAAATAGCCTTAGGGTTACAAAATCGACTCATGTATCCTAGGGGTAGTTTAGGCGGAGGGAATAGGGGCTATTTAGCGAGAGGCATACCCCTTCATTCTCCCTTGCCTCTCATTTTCATATTTTCTAGTTAGGGTTCTGACCGAGGTGTGAGAGGTCCACCGATTTGTACCAAGATTTGCGAGCAAGGGCTAGCTGTGATTAGCTTTGTCACGGGGTGACGTTTGGATCGATTGATCGGTGTTCTTTGTTGTTCTTGAGCTGTGATTTTGAGTTCTTCACTTGTTCTTCCCGAGTTCATCCTCTCCCCCTCTTTTCTCTTCGCGATTTCTTCGTTTTGGCACCGTTTGATCTCGTTTTTTTCTTGCGTTGATTCGTGCTAGGGCGTGAGAGGATCATTTCCACCGAAGGGTTTGAGCTAATTCCTCACGAGCACGTAGATCGGGCGAGTTTTGGATCAAGGTGACCTTTTGGGTGTGTTCTTCGTGTGATCCGCGATTTCTCTCGATTCACTCCATCAATCTCGAAATTTCCAAGGGGAAATGGTCACCCACATGCCTAGATGCTATGGCTCAATTCTTGTGACCTGAGGTTTCGATTTGAGTGAGTTTGAATCGATTTTGGGGTGAGTCGCCGCCGGGCGGGCTGCTGCTTCGCTTGTCGTCGGGGTGACCGGACGCGACGACCGGACGCGTCGTCGGGATTGACCGGGCCGCTCTTGTGCTGTCGCGCGTCGTCGGGGTGACCGGGCCGCTCCGGCCGGACGCCGCGACCCGGGTGACCGGTCGGTCGGTCGGTCGCGTCTGGCGAGAGAAGGTCTGCCGAGGCGATCGGCCGGGACGCTTCGGCCGGACGCTGGACGGACTTCGCCCGGTGAGTCCGGTCGGTGAGTCGGTCACTCTGAGAGGCTGTTTTCTTTCGTCTCTTGCGTGTTTGTTTCGTTCGGTTTCCGGTTGATCATTTGTGAGTCTAGAGCAAACTCTAGCTCATCCACCTTGCATCCAAGGTCGTGATCATACCGTGTGGTGTGTGCTTTTTGCTCAGGGGGGTCGTGAGCTACAAGTCATCTAATTCGAAAGAATTTAATTGAGGCTCCCATTCACCCCCTCACGGTCGCCGTTTCGGTCCTTCAATTGGTATCGAGCAGCGGGTTAAGGATCATATCCACCTTAATCGGTTCTTGATCCACGAGAAGGCGACATGGAGAGGTTTGGTCACTTTGGTGGCAAGCCTCAGGAGTTCGATGGCACCAACTATCCCTATTGGAAGATCAAGATGCAAAAGCGCATCTCATGGGGATAGATTGGAGAGTGTGGGAGATCGTTGAGGACGAGAACTACCAAGTGCTAGCCGCTCGAGTGGGTGAGGATCAAATAGCCCAACACAATGCCAACAACCGGCGAGGGCGTCTTGTTCTCTAGCCTCAAAGACTACGAGTTTGAGAGAGTTGCCACTTGTGAGACCGCTCGTGAGGTGTGGAAGACACTAGAGAGCTACCACGAGGGAACCCCACAAGTCAAGGCCCGCCTTTACGAGACCTACAAGAGAGAGTACAACAACCTCATCCGGCTTGATGGCGAGTCCATCGATTCTCTCTTTGCTAGGTTTCGGACGATCTGCAACAAGCTTCGGGCGAACAAGCCGTCGGAGGAGGCTTGACGAGCACGAGGCGGCGTGCGGCTCATGCGCCCTGGATCGGAAGGTGTGGGATGTGAAGGTGTCGCGATCATGGAGTGCGCCAACTACGACACCCTCACACCCGGCGAGCTCTGACAAGCTCAAGTCTTCGAGATCGGCGCGGATCCGGCGGCGAAGAACCCTTACTGCGCCAAAGCGTTGCACTCGTCTCGGTAAGGGCGGTTCGGTTCTTACGCTAACCCATCCGCGATTTCTTTCGCCTTGTCTTCCTTGGTATGCGTGGCAGGAGGAGGCGGATGGAGAGTCTTGGGGATGATGAGCTTGCACTAGTCATCGGCCGATTCTCTTGGTTCCACAACAACCGCTTGAACCATCGGCGTGGCGGCCCATCCAAGGGCGGATGCTTGAGTGCGGAGATCGGACGGACCGCCGTCGCCGCATGCCCCAAGAAGAAGAAGGACAAGTACTCCGGCGAAGTACTACTCCAAATACGACTCCGACAAGCGCAAGGACAAGCGAGTACACCTCCGGCAAGCACAAGTCCAAGAAGGGCTTCGACAAGGAGGCGATCAAGAAGAAGTACCTCAAGCGTGCCAAGGAGCACAAGCACGCCTTCCTTGCTTCCCTCGGCGACCTCGACAACGACTCTTGGACGGACAATCTTCCTCAGCGATGAGGAGTCGGCGCAAGGTTGAGGACAAGCTGAATGGACTTTGCTTCTTCACCGACTCAAGCCGGGGCTTACGCACCATGGCCCTCGATGGGCGGTGACCGACGCGGCGCCAAGCCACGCGACAGCGATTCTTCTTCCTCAGAGGTACCTCCTACGATTGAATCTCTCTCGATGAGGTTGAATCTTTGGGCGATGCGCTTGTGTGTCAAGAGAAGTTGCTTAAGCGTGCGCTAGGGAGAAAGGAGTACAAGGAGAAGTGGGAGATGGCTGTGACGGAGATAGAGTTGCTTAGGAAGCCTGTCGATGTCTCACGATGAGACGGAGTGTGATGCTTGTCTTTGTGCATATGTCTAGCATCATGTCTTTGCAGTCAAGTATTCGGCTTTGCTAGATGAGCATGTTGATCTAAAGTCTAGGCTGTCTTTGTTGAGTGCGTGCAAGTCTTGTCCGGACTTGCGATCGAGTTGGCGAGAGAAGGCTGCCAAGCTTCTGGCGTGCTTGAGAAGGCCAACTTAGATAGCACCGTCTTTGGGATGTGCTAAGTGTGAAGCTTTGGAGTTGGAGCTCATGTCTTGTAGGCATGACAAGGGGAGAGTCGAAGAGGAGATCAATTATCTTCGCTCTGTCTTGAGTTGGGTGTCTTGTGGAGAGCCGCGGCTTGGCATGATGATGAGTCAGTTCAAGAGGGGGACTGACACATCGGGATTAGGCTTTGCTATAGGTGGGAAGGGTGAAGTTATCTATGGTAAGGTTGGTCAAGGTAGTGGTTTGAGCTCGGCGAGAAACCAATAAACACTCCCAAATTGACCAAGATCACCCCACCTGAGCCTACCAAGCCCATTGTGCAAGATGGCATTCTCCAAGAACCCACTAAGACTCCACCTCCCAAACAAGTGTGGCTTCCCAAACCGAACCACCTCAAGAACCCACTTGACACTTTGCCCGGGATCACGAGGAAACCCTTCCTAAGGCCAAGACCACGACAAGAGTGAACCATCCACCCAAGAGAGTGAACCAACCACCACCCAAGAGAGGTGAGGTATCCTTTGTGAGTATTGCCGGAGGGATGGTCACTTGGTTGAGTTTTGCTTTAGGAGGAAGAGGGATGCTAGGCGTCAAGTTGAGTTCGAGAACCGCGACTTGTATCACCCTCCACTTGGCATGTATGAGAAGGGTGTGCGGTCGGTTCGAGAGGCGATTTGCTAGGCCTGAAGGTAGGAGGCCTCGAGAGGTTTGGGCCACGGTTTCATGAGATCGTTTGGTGGTGGGTGCTCGCAGTGAATGTAGATCCTCGCTTTGGGAGCTTTGAGGTTGAGAAGAGGAGAGCACCACGCTTTTTGTTGTGCGTGGTAGCGGTTTGAGAAGATGGGCGTGGGATGTTTGTTTTGCCTAATGCATATTTGGGGCAAGATGGTCAACAACTTGGTACTCTTCCAAGTTTACTAACTTGATGTTGTGCCATATGCTCATCCCATGTTTTATCGTTGATCAATTTTGGAAAATTTGGAGGACATGTGGCTCATTGACTCGGCTGTTCTCGACACATGACCAGGAAACTCCAAGTGGTTCTCGGCCTCACCCCCATGAAGACAAAAGAGTACATCACTTTCGGGGGGACAACGAGAGGGAAGATTCTATCTCGAGGGTCCATCGGGATCAATGACCACTTTGTGCTCAAGGATGTGGCGCTCGTCTCCAACCTGCACTTCAACCTACTCTCTGTCTCCCGGCTCATGGCGGATGGGTATGAGGTGCGCTTTAAGGTTGGATGCTCTCGAGTTTTGGACTCTCGCGATGATCTTATTTCTTTGGATCGTGCCATTTGGGCAAGTCTTTTCGTGCTGATTTTTCTCGTGGCTTTGGCACTTCTTGTTGCTTGTTGGCGGGTCCTCCTCGATTTGTGGAAATGGCATAGGAGACTTGGACACGAGCTTTGACCTTCTCACGAGGTTAAGTTCCATGGGTCTAATCCGAGGATTGCCTAAACTCAAATTTGAGAAGGATTTGGTTTGCCATCCACGCCGTCACGGGAAGATGGTATCGCTTCCCACCACCCGGTTTCTCAGATTATGACCTCGAGACCGGAGAGATCCTTCACATGGACACCGTTGGTCCATCTCGGGTGAGTCGGTGGGTGGGAAGTGGTATTGTCTAGTGATCGTTGGCGATTTTTCGAGATACTCTTGGGTCTTTTTCATGGAAGGCAAGGATGAGGCTTTCGGTTTTGCTCGCGATTTGTTTTGAGGCGAGGCTGAGTTTGTGATCATGACCATTGGCGATTCGCGGTGACAATGGTACGAGAATTTAAGAACTCTCGGTTCGAGTCTCTTTGTGCTAACTTGGGTGTCGAGCACCGGTTTTCTAGCCCTTATGTTCCTTGGTGAGAGCGGGATTGTTGGCGGAAGAATGGGACGCTTGTGGAGATGGCGAGGACCATGCTTGATGAACACAAGGCAGGAAGTATTGGGCTGAGGCAATCAACACGGCATGCCATGTCTCCAACCGCATTTTCCTCCGTGCTTTCACCAAGAAGACATCATATGAGTTGCGGTTTGGAAGGCGCCCAAGGTGAGTCACTTCGTGTGTTTGGATGCGAGGTGCTTCATTCTCAAGCAAGGTAATCTTGACAAGTTTGAGTCTCGATCGGTGATGGCATTTTTCTTGGATATGCTTTGCACTCACATGCCTCGGGGTTCTTAACCTTGAGACTAACCGCGTTGTAGAGACATGTGAGGTTACCTTCGATGAGGCTGCGCCTTGTTCTTCTTACGTGTTTGAGTGTGCGGGGAAAGGAGGAGATGGAGCGAGCATCTTTGTGGAGGAGGAGCGGGGAAGACGTTGGCTGGGGTGATCGGCGCAACTCCACCTCTTGCCCCAGTGACCCTGTGGCGGCGGCGGCTGCTCACGGACCCGGACCCTACTACCACTACTTCACGGGGTCCGGTGGAGCGGCTCCCTCGGGCGAGGCGGCTGCTTTTTGAGGAGGTTCCCACTCCCGGTCGAGGGGGAGGCGACATCTTAGCGCCGCGGCGCCTCGGCACATTCGGCGTCGTCACCCCCGGGAGACCATGATTGGAGGATTGAACCAAAGGGTAACTCGTTCCAAATCCTATGCTATGTGTCATTTTGCTCATTACGCATTTGTTTCCACTCTTGAGCCCAAAGATGTTACCCTTTGCATTATCGATTCGGATTGGGTCAATGCCATGCATGAGGAGTTTGCGAGAACTTTGAGAGGAACCAAGTTTGGGTTTTAGTGCCACCTCGGTGAGTGTCATCCCATAGGAACCAAGTGGGTGTTTAAGAACAAGCAGTGAGGATGGGGTGGTTGTGAGAAACAAAGCAGACTAGTTGCCCGGGGGTTTTGTCGGAAAGAGGGTATAGACTATGAGGAAACCTTTGCTCTCTGTAGCCCGCATAGAAGCCATTAGGATTTTGCTTGCCTTTTTGCAGCCTCGAAGGGCTTTAAGCTCTTCGGATGGATGTCAAGAGTGCGTTCCTAAATGGGTTCATAGAGGAGGAGGTGTATGTGAGGCAACCCCGGGGGTTTGAGCATCCTAAACACCCAGATTATGTGTACAAGTTGCACAAGGCTTTATGCGGCCTCAAACAAGCCCCAGAGCATGGTATGAGGCGAAAGCTTTCCTATTAGCTAAGGGTTTTGTGATGGGGGCTGTAGACAAGACCTTGTTTACGCTTAGGAAGGGCAATGACATACTCCTAGTCGGATATATGTGGATGATATCATCTTTGGTGGCTCTTCACATGCTATGGTATCGGTTTTTTGAGAGATTATGGCGAGGGGAGTTCGAGATGAGCATGATGGGCGAGTTGACCTACTTCCTTGGACTTCAAATCAAGCAAACCAAGGATGGGATCTTCGTACACCGGGGCAAGTACACGAAGGACATGATCCGCAAGTTTCGCATGGGTGAGGCCAAGCCTCTTTCGGCGCCCATGTCGGCGGCGGCGGCGACCACGGGCGAAGACAAGGATGGGAAATTTGTGGACCAAAGGGAGTCTGAAGCATGATCGGCTCATTTCTGTGTACGGCGGCGACAGCGCCCCGACATCGATTTCTTTGTGTGCCTCTGCGCCCTCTTCGCCGCGCACCTCTCACTATCGGGCCGTGAAGAGGATCTTGGTACTTGCGGTTTACCCCGACTTTGGCCTATGGTATTTTCGGCTTCTTCCACTCTCTCCACTGGTTGGCGATTCGATTATGCTTTGGTGATCGTATGCATAGAAAGTCCACTCAAGGATGGGATCTTCGTACACGAGGGCAAGTACACGAAGGACATGATCCGCAAGTTTGCATGGGTGAGGCCAAGCCTCTTTCGGCCCCATGTCGGCGACGGCAACCTGGGACGAAGACAAGGATGGGTTTCTGGACCAAAGGGTGAAGCATGATCTCTTGACATCCGATTTCTTTGTGTGCCTCTGCGCACGCGGTTTCGATCTTCGCCCGGCGCGCACCTCTCACTATCGGGCCGTGAAGAGGATCTTGGTACTGCGATTTACCCCCGACTTTGGCCTATGGTACTTTCGGCTTCTTCCACTCTCTCCCTGGTTGGCTGATTCGATTATCTTTGGTGATCGTATGCATAGAAAGTCCACTTACGGTATCGGTTTCTTGGTACTTCTCTTGTGTCTTGGTCGTCGCTTGATGCGGTGTCGCTCAATTGTTGAAGCCAGTATGTTCTTGCTCTTTGCTTGTTGTTCATTTGTTGTGGATGGTTGCCACTTTGAGAGACTTTGGTTTGAGCTTTTCACGTGTACCCTTGTTGTGTGATAGCATGGGAGGCTGTGAGTGTAGCCAAGAACCCGATCCTGCATTCCCGGACCAAACACATAGAGGTGAGGTACCACTTTACGAGAGATCACCGGGAGAAAGGGGATATAGATGTTCAAAGCATGTGTACCGAGAACAACGGATTGCGGACATTTTCACTAAGCCATTAGATCAAGTCCGTTTTGCCCGGCCGAGGAGAGTTGGGCGTGTGCTATCCCTTTTGAGGGGTAGCTCATGTAGTTGATGTACGGTTGTAGTGCTAGGTTGCTTTACTTTGTGCATCATCTTGTATCATATTGCATTCATCATGTACACTTTTGCATCTTGAGCTTCTTGGTTATATTGATCACAATGAGACTATGCTCATTTTAGTGTAACAATTACTTGTTGGTGCTTATAGCTTGTGCTCCTTCGTTCAATTGGTATATGTTATGAGCAAAATTTTTTTTTCATGTGAACTTGCTTAACAACGATGAATCTTGCAAAATGTTCACCATTGAGATAGTTCCTAGCATGTTTAAGTTGTTGAGATCCTTTGTGCTTATCATGTATGCTAAGGTGACTATGTCTCATTCTTTGAGTTATACACTTGCTTAGATGACCACATGCTTTCATATGCTAAAATCTGAAATCTAAGTTAAGTGTATGGAAAAGATCGAGATGGGTCCATACCGTCCCACATCCAAGTCTTGGGGCTGCTTCTCATTGCACTTGAGTTGAACTGAGCTTGGTAGTGTTTGACCCGGACCATTGTCTTAAGCTTACGATTGCTCACATGCATAGGCTTGACATGGTTGATTAGTAAGGTGACGGTTGTGGATAACCACTCGCACTCATGTCTTTGGACCAATGCTTGTATCCGCTAAATCTCGATAATCTTAAAATGTTGTTGGCAAGTGTTGGTTCTTTCTTTGGCATGATGGATAAACTTTGCTTGGGGTAGTCCTCTTGATATACATGTGTAGCACTTGGTAGATTTCGACTTACTTATGCTATGTGCTATTCTTTGTGGTGGACACCTTTTACGAAATGCTTAAAAGCTGAATCAAAATGCTTTCAAGTCATATCTCATATCTTTTGATCAGTTTGAGCACCGTGTTAAGCACTTGATTTTGTTGCCATGACACTACCTAGAGCATCTTCTCATTTGGATGACTATAAACTTGGAGCTCACTCATTGCACTTTGCATGCATTTTCATAGCTTGATTAGTGCATGTGCCAACAAGGGGAGAAAGATACAAAGACAGTGAATTGTGAATTGGTATCTTGAATTGGTATCTTCGATGGCTGCACTAGTCAAGGGGAGTAACTCGTGGGGAGTATCTCTTTACCACTTTGAGCTAGATGTGTTGAGCCTTTGCCTCTGTCTTGAGGGTCTAGCTTGTGTGTGAAAGAAATTGGTAGAGATTGGTTTGGAGCTGTGCTAGTGGTGTTGAGCCTGTTCTACCTCTTCTTGAGGACTAGCTGTCTGTTTAGCTTGGTTGTGTCGACCTTTTGCCCATGTCTTTGGGAACCAAGTTTTTGCTCCATGTTTGCTATCCCAGGTTAGGTTGTCTTAGCTTGCCGGGATGTGCTTCTTCTATCTTATTACTGTCTTTGTGTTGAATGTTGACAATGCACTCATCAAGGGGGGAGATTGCGAACACATGGTTGATTTATCTCAAATGTGTTTTAGTTTTGATGTAGTGATTGTCAACACTCAACATTCTTTCTCTATTTTTTTTTTTCTTTTTCTGCTTCGGCTATGGTTCACCGGCACTGCGTGGAGTGTGTCGAAGGCGTATCTCTTGGTTCGTGTTGTGCGGGTGTGGAGCTCGGAGATGGTGGTAGACGACGGAGAGGTGAAGGTGCCAAGGAGGGCGTGCGGGGCGACGGACCGTGGAGGTGAAGGGACGGACGTGAGGCTTGGACCGAGGGACCGGGGTGCCGGGCGGCTAGCCATGGTGGGCTGACATCACGGGACATCGACGGATGCAAGAGGGCGTGGCGAGGACCGTGTCGATCGGGTCAAGGCGGCGGCGTGCGAGGCAAGCGGGGAGCTCGGATGACTTGGCGACTTCGAGGCGGTCAAAGGCGGTGACACGTGTCGAGGAGGTTTGGTGGTTTGCCCTCAAAACCATCGGGCGCGGGTTTCGTGGTTTTGGGCCTCAAAACCACGGGCGGGTTTGGTGGTTTGTGCCTCAAAACCACAAAGGCGGGTTTCGCGGGTTTGCGCCTCAAAACCCGAAGTGTTCGGCGGACGGAAGGACGGTGCGTGGCGGCATCGGGGAGATTGCGTGGAGGCAAGGCTACCGGTGAGGAAGGCGCGGTGGCCGTCGGATCGAAGATTACCGAGTCGGCGGAAATAGCCTTAGGGTTACAAAATCGACTCATGTATCCTAGGGGTAGTTTAGGCGAGAGGGAATAGGGGCTATTTAGCGAGGCATACCCCTTCATTCTCCCTTGCCTCTCATTTTCATATTTTCTAGTTAGGGTTCTGAGGGCGAGGTGTGAGAGGTCCACCGATTTGTACCAAGATTTGCTGAGCAAGGGCTAGCTGTGATTAGCCCTGTCACGGGGTGACGTTTGGATCGATTGATCGGTGTTCTTTGTTGTTCTTGAGCTGTGATTTTGAGTTCTTCACTTGTTCTTCCCGAGTTCATCCTCTCCCCCTCTTTTCTCTTCGCGATTTCTTCGTTTTGGCACCGTTTGATCTCGTTTTCTTGCGTTGATTCGTGCTAGGGCGTGAGAGGATCATTTCCACCGAAGGGTTTGAGCTAATTCCTCACGAGCACGTAGATCGGGCGAGTTTTGGATCAAGGTGACCTTTTGGGTGTGTTCTTCGTGTGATCGCGATTTCTCTCGATTCACTCCATCAATCTCGAAATTTCCAAGGGGAAATGGTCACCCACATGCCTAGATGCTATGGCTCAATTCTTGTGACACGAGGTTTCGATTTGAGTGAGTTTGAATCGATTTTGGGGTGAGTCGCCCGCCGGCGGGGCTGCTGCTCGCGCGGCGTCGTCGGGGTGACGGACGCACGACGGACGCCGCGTCCAGGATTGACCGGACGCTCTTGTGCTGTCGGCCGCGCCGGGTGACCGGACGCTCCGACCGGGACCTGCGACCGAGGTTGACGGTCGGTCCGGTCGGTGCGTCTGGCGAGAGGTCTGCAAGGGCAATCTGGCCGACCGGACGCGACGACGGACGCTGGGACGGACTTCGCCCGGTGAGTCGGTCGGTGAGTCCGGTCACTACGAAAGAGGCTGTTTTCTTCGTCTCTTGCGTGTTTGTTTTCGTTCGGTTTCGGTTGATCATTTGTGAGTCTAGAGCAAACTCTAGCTCATCCACCTTGCATCAAGGTCGTGATCATACCGTGTGGTGTGTGCTTTTTGCTCAGGGGTCGTGGAGAGCTACAAGTCATCTAATTCGAAAGAATTTAATTGAGGCTCCCATTCACCCCCCCTCTGGTCGCCGTTTCGGTCCTTCATCATGCAATCACTATTTTACGGAATACCAAGTCTACCTAGAAGCACCTCATCACCACTCCCATTGATAAAAGCCATCATGAATCTACCCTCCCTCAGTGTTCGGTCAATCACTGCTGCAACACTTCGAACCGGGTCCCTAGAGCCATGGTCCACTCCATTGAAGTCATCCTCTTGGTCGACCTCGTCAAACATGGACATGGTCTTATGGTCTAGTCTTAGCTCCTCTGCAATTCTTTTCTGCATCCCTCTCTTGCTTGTCCACCTCGAGCAATCAACATAAATGATTCTGTCAAAGCATAATACTGGAGGAGGATCTTTTACTGATGGGAGTACTTGTGCTAGAGATCTAAGAACCGCGGCTGCCCCAAAGGCACCCCAACCATTAAAGTAGATATTGCTGCTGGTGTCGTTGCTGAGGTTCCTCTGAATAAGATTGAATATTTCCTTTATGGCGCCAGCCACATCTGTTGCTTCGATGAGCTGAAACTAGGGAAGGACGGTTGGATTACTATATAAGATCAGTTATGATTATACTTCAAAGTACATTATACGAAGAATTGGCAAGACAAACTTTTTTTTTTTAGGAAACTGGAGGGTCCGAAGCCCCAGCAGACAGATTTTATTGGCAAGACAAACCAGCTAGCAATTGTGTGTGTATGCAGTAACTAGAGTAGTACCACTTCTGTCATGACGCTGAAACTCCTCCGATCCACCCACGCACCGTAGAAGAGGCCAGAAAAAAATTATCAGGGCGGAAGGCGTGTACCCATGATAATCAGCCGATCTCAGTCAATCTCATCCCCATCGTGTACCTGCATGCACATGTATACAACTTATTAACATTACATAAATACATGTATTAATCAGCCAGCCTGCTGATAATAATGTAGTAATAAGTAATTCGATCTAAAGGCACAAGAGAGGACCTTTAATTTTGGGTGAGCTGCTCTGCTTAATTGTGCCGGGAGATGATGAGTATGTTGTGTCAGAGCTCGATCGATCAGCCAATGGAATTGAAGCCGGCCGGATGAAGGACAACCCAAAGATGAACACGATCGAGAGAGGACAAGGACAGGCAGATGTAGGTTTCTGGTGTGGCACGCAACAAGGCTAGCTAGCTGTAAGTCAATTTTTCCCTTGAAATTGTTCTGTTCCCTACATGTGGAGAAAAGTAGTACAGTGAGATTGGATAGCCCGGAGGAATTTGGTAAAGAAAACAAACTGCTAGGAAAATATGCATAAAACATGAGAGTCAGCTGAGAGTGGCGGTACCTGAGATCGTGCCATGGTGGAACTCCTCGATCTGCTACTGTACAATAGGAGCAAATTATATCAACAGGGGAGTCCACGAGAAGACAGATTCTCGTCTACAGAACCCATGATGAGGATGAGTTGATCAATCAGCTAGCATATTTGTTCATCAAAGATGATCCCCAACGTGCAGTGCATTTGATCGATTCCCTGTATGCAGGCAGGCGTGCACACACAAGATTAGTATTATTTTCAAGACTTGCAAGCAGCATCGACGCGATCTTCTATCGATTTTATTTTATTTCGAGCTGAGATGGCAAACAAGCAATGCAAAGCACACGCGCACAACACTAGTCAGTTTCTTAATCGGAGTATCTATCTAGGAGTATTAGCTAGTAGTATTGGAAACTGGTTACATACCTTTAGTTTCTGCTAAGATCGATCGATCGGAGATGAAGTTGTTGGAGAGTGAGTTGGTCGATCCCAGAACGATATATAGATTGGACGCAGGAATGAATTAAACTATCCAATGCAAGGCTTGACGAAGCAGCAGGGATATCGATAATCGGCCTGGAGAGAGCAGGGGTTTAGTTGCATTACCGACTGGATCGTTTTCAAAGAAAACATGGATAATGAACACAACGTACCTTCAGTTGATCGGAGATGAAGATGATGGAGAATGAGTTGGTCGATCGATATCCCACAGACCCACACCAATGGAAGATCCAATGCAATGCAAGGTGTAGCTGCTGCAGGCAGGGAGATGAAGAGGGTCGTCTGGGTCCTGGACTCCTCCTGGCTTAGCTAGCTTGTTGTCGTGTCCTTCCGATTCCAGTGCCAGGCGCGATCCCTTGCTTGCGTTGTTGGGAGGCCGATCGCTTTATTTGCTTCTCCTCGCGCCCGCCCGGCCTTTGTCGTCTTTCCTGAAACGCTTGCCATGCACGTATAAGCGTTAATTAGATTGAAGCCATTTCGGCTTTATTCGAGATATATACCTATATCTATTTATTTGTTCTACATCCAATGTATATGCCACCCGCCACCCGCCCGCCCATCTACCCTACCCATGCAGCCAAAACAGATACATCCCTTTAACTTGGAACATTTAGTCTTTGATTTGGTAGGCTTTAATATTCATTATCAATAATATTCATCGGATCTCTTCTATTTTCTAATTAAAAAACTGCTACCTGCCTGTGCCCTTATCGGAAAAAACCATAAAGTACCCCTAAATTTGTAACTAAATTACACACCTATACTTTTACGAAAAGAAAATCGAAAGTAACCCTAAATTTGCATATAAATTACCATCATCTGTGCCAATATCATGATAGATAAAGCAAATTAACCCGAAATATGATTTTGAATTACCTGTATTTTCCATTATTAGGAAGGATGAAACAAAGTAGTCCCTTTAATTTCTATATTTACAATATCTACATCGGCCATTATAAAAAATAATTTAAAACATCTCTCAAATCAAGGTCTGAATACCAACATAAGCTATTAAGATGTAACGGCCCACATTTTCACTACCAAGGTAAAAATGCCGGCTTTTTGTATTATTACCCGATAAAGCGACGCCTTCTCAAGTAATGACCTAATCAAAGTTATGCAACAAAACAATAGTTAGAGTCTTACATAAGAAAAATAAACAATTCAACGACCAGAAAGCATGCTAGCTAGCATGTGTGTCTAAATTACATGCTTCTACTGCTTTTAAATTAAAAGTAACTTTAAATGCTATGTTCCACCATGTATACCGAGTAAATTGCATATATTAGGATAGATATTTATTTTAGTTTATCAATACACATACTAATATTTGCTAACAAGGTGACCTCAATGGAGCCTCCACATGAATCTTGACAAGATGCATTATTTATTAAAAATAAATCCTAAAAATTCTCATAATAATAAAAAATTGTGGCCATTAATTCGGTTGACTCTCGTCAACACAACACAGAGAATGATAGCAATTGATCTATTTAGTTTTATGAAAGAAATTACCCATTGCTTACATTTTGAAAAAACGTGGATAACCACATAAAAGTCTAATCTAAACTATCGATTTAAGCTATTTTTAAGGCATAATTTAAAATAACACCTAAATTTTCTTCTAGATATATTACCCACCTCTTCCATGTTGGCTGACGGTTAGTTTTTCAACTTATTTGTTATTTTATAGTATAGACAAAATAGATAGATAGATATATAACAGTTTTGGCCGAGATGCTGGAGTGTGAGTTTTTTTTTTTTTTTTTTTTTTTTTCTTTTTCCGCTGAAATTTTGCCTCTATTATTCGTATATAAAAAAGGGACATGCTAAAATTTAGGTGGCTGAATTTTAGTTTTCTGTCAGGCGACGGTTATTGCATATATTTTATAGTAAAATTGCTTTCGCCGCAATTTCTATAGATGCAATCTGGAATTCTCGGTACTGAGAATAAAAGCCTGAAACGACAAGCCCGACAAAATCTGATTTGTGCCGGCAGAAAGATACGTATTTCTCTATATAGATAGAATAGGACATTTTACAATTATTTCTATAGGCAGACAAGGACAAAAGTTAATATGTTATGACAGAAAGACAAATACTTAAACCACAAAAGTAACGATTTATGGGTACTAGTTAGCTAGTTAGTGGTACAAGACTGTTGCCTGAAATCAAATACAGGAGAAGTGTTTAAAAAAACGATCGATGAGGTGGTAGTGATGCTAGATAGATGCTTGCATTATTAATCGGCCATATATATGACTCGATCCATAACGTACGGAATCCCACCAACATGTACGTGTCCCGATCATATCGACGATCTAGCATTGATTTTATTTGGAGACGCAGCAGCAAGCAAGCAATGCAAAGCATATGCACGCACAACACTAATCATCAGTTTCTTAATTGAAAAAAAAAAAGCAAGGATAATGACGTACACATACATACCGTACCGTTAGTTTCTGCTGCGGAAGAGGATTGGATGGGAGATGAAGATGGTCGAGTGTGAGTTTGTGTCGCGATCCCAGAGCAGCGCAGATAGATAGACAGACAGAGATGCTTGGCCGTGCCACAAAATAAATAATGCAACCGATGGAAGAAGCCAGCGAGCCGATGGAATCAATATACAGAACGAACTTTAGTGACGCCTTAGAATTTAGAAACCTGCACGGAGGGAGCATGCATTGACCAATTATAATGTTGGTACACAGAACACGGAAATGCATTGCAAGCAAAGCACACGACGCACACTAACGAAGAATTAATCCCAAACGTGTATGTACACACACCTTTAATTAATTTCTCCGGATCCTTGGAGATGGAGATGATGGAGGCGTCGATCCGCATTCACATCGCATTGCATCGCATCGCAGATTATCATCCAAGCTAGGCAAAGAAGGGGGTGGTGGCAGCTGGTCAAAATGGGTAATAGGCGTGTTGCCGTCCTCCTCTTAATTTGCAACACTGCACGCCTATTACTAGCTTCCTTCCTTATTGCTAGTAGCTAGGCAACAATAGTGATTAAAGCAAAAGGGCACTCACAGTCACAGACCAGATACGATCCTTTGCTTGCTTCCTGCTGCTGCCTAGCGGATCCGTATTCTTTGCTTCGTTCTCTCCTCTGAGTCTCTGCATATCTTTTTTTCCTTTTTTTTTTTCCCCTTCTTCTTAAAAAGCTTGGCAGGCATGGCCCCAGCCCCGTTTGTTTTTCTTTTTTTTTTTTTTTTTTCAGAACATGTGCTTGCTGATTCCCATCTATTGCCTTTTTTTTTCTCGTTCTCCTTAGCTTTGTTTAAATTAAAGAAGTTGTTGCTCGATCATATATATACTCCGGCTTTATTTATGTCTCAGTATAGCTAATAGCCATGCATGCTGTGCCCATGCAGTACGAGCAGAGTTTATAGATTCATACAACACGTCATCCAGTTATATATGTTTTCAAACCTTAGATGCTCTAGGTTTGTAGCATGTTCTGCGTCTGCCATAGAAACAAATACATTGAAACAATGCTGCAGGTACTAGTTTATCGATCTATTGATCATTGTGCTTTGTTCAGCATTAATATTAAGAGCTAGCATAACTACGGAAATAATATATATCATTAGGATACTTGATTCACTTGAGAAATTCCACCAAATTTGGTCACATGCCTTTCTTCTAATTAGCTAACATCTATTTGCTTGGACTATTTTCTTGATGCCACTTTCTCCTTTTGGTTCAGTTACTCGCCAAGCATCAAAGAAATCAAAATCTTGGACGGGAAGAAAATCAGGTGGGCTAAGCTGTACTAACTGAGCGACACGATAAATGCACTTAAACAATGAGGCCAGCTGTCCACTTGTTGTTTCTAGTTTTTTGCCCTGTGGATCAGCAAGGTTGTCTGATTTGATCGTTGAAAACCTGTGCCTTGTAGCTTTCATGCTTACTATTTTGAGCTGCAAGTGCTAGCACAATATTTTTTTTTTTTTTTTTTTTTTTTGACGGCGGGCGCTGCCCGTATTTCACTAAGAGAAATGGGATAAGTTTTACACTGCCTAGATTGTAGTCCAGGCGAGTTGCCTAGGCACGCACTAGGTTAGCACACATTACATGAATCACCGGCTTTAACGGTGCTGCGGTAAATGTTGTACTAACTAAAACACAGGTTTTGTGACGAAGAGATGGTGGCTCTACTGAAGCACGTGCAGCACCGGTCGAATGCCACGGAAGCCGGCCGCGACCCACTCCACAGCCTCGGCAAGTAGGATGGCCAGGAGGTCGTGCGCCGTGCGGGCTTGGGCACCTTGCTCGAATGTGCGCCTGTTCCTCTCCTTCCAAATTGTCTACGAAGTGAGCAGCACCATGGAGTCGAAAGCACGTCGGTAGTCACGCGGGGCACTCTCACGCGCGCGCAGCCACCAGTCCACCAGCATGGAGTGCGCATTGGGGCACAAACCGCCGAGGCCAACCCCGGAGAGAATCAAGCTCCATACCCGGCGGCCGAGGACGCACGACGCAAGTAGGTGGTCGATCGTCTCGCCGCCCCGGCAGCACAAGACGCGACGCCGCGCTCGATTGGAGGCCATGTCGAAGGCGGTCCGCAGTCGAGGGCGGCCATGAATGGCTAGCCGGATGAAGAACTTGACCTTCGGTGGCGCCGGCGTCGCCCATAATTCTGCCGCACCGCAAGGGCGGTTCTCCCATGGAAGAACGCCTCGTAGGCCGACGCTTGAGTACGGCCGTTCGCCATCCAGCGCCACACAAGCTGGTCGGGTACACCGTCCTGTAGCGGCGACGTCACGGAGGAGGTCGGAGAGAACCGGACTCGTCCATGACCGCCGCCCTCTGCGGCCCCACGATGTCCTCGACCCACCGTGGTTCGGGTAGCGCCTCGCGCCGCGGTCCGTCCCGAGCAGCCCGCGACCGCTCGGAAAAGGTTCGGGTGAAGGAAGAGATCGCCCGCCGGCAACCGATTGTCGTCGAACAACGCCGGGCGCCAGCCCCCAATCGCAGAGACGAACACCGTGCGATGCGGAACATACGGTGGACAGCGTTCTCCGACCGGTATGGCAGTTGTGCCCATCTTTGCATCTGGGTCCTCCCGTCGCTGCCACTCCCACCGCAGCCAGGGGCGAGCCCCTCGAGACGGAGAGGTCCGGTAGTCGAGTCCGCCCAGGCTGGTTTGGGGCACGGGCGCGGCCACGCCACCATGCACTTGCCTCCGCGCGGTCGTCTACGTCGCCCACCACTAACAGCGTCTCCGCTTGTTGACCTCTTCAATGCCCCGGGAGAGGGCGCGGCGGATAGAGAGGTGCACCGGAATTGCCGAGGCGTCATCCGGGCGAGTCTTTCTTCCCATATCCCATCTTCGTGAGGAGGTCGCCTTTCACGTAGGGATCCGGGCAGCCACCTTGTCGATGATGCGCTGCTCGTCGGCCCGGGACAACCTGCTTAGGGTGAGTGGCGCAGGAGGTAGGTCACCGGGAAGTCCTCTCGCCGGTAGGGGAACACCTCTGACTCGCCGCGATCTCCGCCTCCGGAGCAACGGATAGGCGTGAGGATGCACTTGTCGGCGTTCGTAGCTTGGCCGGGCGCCGGAGAGCTTCGAGGGATGCGTCTCGATGCGGCGTCTGTGACCTTGGGCGACAAAGGATGACCAGGTCGTCCGCGTATGGGAGCAACGGCACTTGGCGACCTGTCCTCGCGATGGGCGTAACATGTCGGCTACATCGGCGCCGCGATCCAGCGTTGAAAAGGCGACCTCCATGACGATGTTGAAAAGGAACGGGATAGTGGGTCGCCACGACGGTAGCCCCTCGCATGGCCGAATGCGACGTCCGAGCCGTCCATTGACAAGCACCTTGGTGTTGGCCGAGGACAACATGGCCGATATCCAATCGAGGCAACACGGGGAAGAATTGTGTGTCGGGACCTCCGGGAGGAAGGGCCACGCCACCGAGTCGAAGGCCTTGGCGAGGTCCACCTTGAGAAGCATCATCGGCACCCGCCTAGCATATAACCATCGGCAAGCGAAATTTAAGCGGTGCGGAAGTTCTCATGTATGCGGCGCCCCTTGATGAAGGCGGATTGGTTATCCCCGACGAGCTCCGGAAGTCGTGGGCGCCCGGGCGCAGAGCGAGGGTCTTGTGACGCAGCTTCCCCACGGAGTGTATGAGGCGATGGGGGCGTGAGTCCTGAGTCCCCCTAGATCGGCCGTCTTACGGAGCGGGGGACCATTGAGGCGCCATTGAGGAGATAGAAACTCCCGAAGTCGAGCTCCCACATCGCTTTGAAGACCACGAGGATGTCCGCGCCCGATGGCCGCCACCGTCGGGCCGGCCGCGCCGGTCGTGAGGCGACTCCACGATGGCCTTGCGCACCTCCTCCTCCTCCTCGGTGAAGGCAATGTCTAGCTCGGAGAGGTCAAGGCGCGGCAGGTGGAGCATGTTCAAGTCGATGCGGTGGTGGCGGGTAAGCAGGGTCTTAGAGCAAGTTGTTGTAGTAGGAGTATATCGGGGCCGGCCTTGGCGTCCTCCTCCGTGAAGGTTTGCCCATTGTCGGCGATAGCAAGGAGATAGTTCTTCTTCCTTCGGTGGCATGCCTAGAGGTGGAAGAATTTCGTGCAAGCGTCGTTCTCGGAGGTACCGTGCGTGCCGCTGTCGTGCCATAAATGCGCTCCAAGCGGGACAGTCCCAAGGATGTGACCTTGACCTCGCGGTAGAGCTCTAGCTCCCCGGGCGACATTTTGTCTCGTCTCTGCGCCATGTCGAAAACCGTAGATGGCGACCCCGCCCACGGCAAGTTGTAGGCGGATGTCAATGCAGATATTCAATTCGTTCCCTCTTTGATTTGCAGCTCTGTGACCTTGGTGAAAAAAATATAACGTACTTTCGAGGTCTATTATTGCGAACACATGGTTGATTTATCTCACATGTGTTTAGTTTTTGATGTAGTGATTGTCAACACTCAACATTCTTTCTCTATTTTCTTTTATCTTTTTACGCCCGGCTATGGTTCACGGCACACGTGTGGTGTGTGTCGAAGGCGTATCTCTTGGTTCGTGTTGTGCGGGTGTGGAGCTCGGAGATGGTAGGCGGCGGGAGAGGTGAAGGTGCCAAGGAGGGCGTCGGGTCGGCCGGACCGTGGAGGTGAAGGGCGGGCGTGAGGCTTGGACCAGGGGCCGGGGTGCGGGCGGCTAGCCATGGTGGCTGACATCCCGGGACATCGGCGGATGCAAGAGGGCGTGGCGAGGACCGTGTCGATCGGGTCAAGGACGGCGTGCGGGCGGAGCGGGGAGCTCCGGATGACTTGGCGACTTCGGGCGGTCAAGGCGGCGGTGACACGTGTCGAGGAGGTTTGGTGGTTTGCCCTCAAAACCATCGGCGCTGGTTTTCGTGGTTTGGGCCTCAAAACCACGGGGCGGGTTTGGTGGTTTGCGCCTCAAAACCACGGGCGCGGGTTTCGCGGGTTTGCGCCTCAAAACCCGAAGTGTTCCGGGACGGAAGGGGCGGCACGTGGCGGCATCGGGGAGATTGCGTGGAGGCAAGGCTACCGGTGAGGAAGGCGCGGTGGCCGTCGGATCGAAGATTACCAGTCGACGGAAATAGCCTTAGGGTTACAAAATCGACTCATGTATCCTAGGGGTAGTTTGGGCGGAGGGAATAGGGGCTATTTAGCGAGAGGCATACCCCTTCTTTCTCCCTTGCCTCTCATTTTCATATTTTCAGTTAGGGTTCTGGCCGAGGTGTGAGAGGTCCACCGATTTGTACCCAAGATTTGCTTGAGCAAAGGGGGCTATTTGTGATTAGCACATCCGCGGGGTGACGTTTGGGTCGATCGATCGGTGTTCTTTGTTGTTCATGAGCTGTGATTTTGAGTTCTTCACTTGTTCTTCCCGAGTTCATCCTCTCCCCCTCTATTCTCTTCGCGATTTCTTCGTTTTGGCACCGTTTGGTCTCGTTTTTCTTGCGTTGATTCGTGCTAGGGCGTGAGAGGATCATTTCCACCGAAGGGTTTGAGCTAATTCCTCACGAGCACGTAGATCGGGCGAGTTTTGGATCAAGGTGACTCTTTGGGTGTGTTCTTCGTGTGATCGCGATTTCTCTCGATTCACTCGTCAATCTCGAAATTTCAAGGGGAAATGGTCACCCACATGCCTAGATGCTATGGCTCGATTCTTGTGACTGAGGTTGCGTTTTGAGTGAGTTTGGATCGATTTTGGGGTGAGTCGCCGGCCGGCGGTGCTTTGTCTTGTAGCGTCGGGGTGACGGACGCCGACGGACGCGACGTCGAGGTTGACCGGACGCTTCGGTCTTTGAGCGACGTTAGCGTCGGGGTGGCCGGGCCGCCCGGGCGGACGCCGCGACCAGGTTGACCGGTCCGGTCGGTCGGTCGTCTGGCGAGAGGTGCGCAAGGGCGATCCAACCGGGGCGCTCCGAGGCGGACGCTTCTCTGGCCGGGCGCCCGGGACGGACTTCGCCCGGTGAGTTCGGTCGGTGAGTCGGTCACTTTCGAAAGAGGCTGTTTTCTTCCGTCTCTTGCGTGTTTGTTTCGTTCGGTTTCCGGTTGATCATTGTGAGTCTAGAGCAAACTCTAGCTCATCCACCTTGCATCCAAGGTCGTGATCATACCGTGTGGTGTGTGCCTTTTGCTCCGAGGGGTCGTGAGAGCTACAAGTCAACTAATTCGAAAAGAATTTAATTGAGGCTCCCATTCACCCCCCCTGGCGCGTTTAGGTCCTTCAATTATATTACTTTCCCACCCATATTGTGCATTTGACAGAAATAAACTTGAATACTTATCAAAGTGAAACTATCATGCGATCCTAAATGCTATTGAGGTTACTGGTTTTATATCAAACAGTTCAGTGTTTGCTCGCAGAAATCTATTGTTATGAAGAGTGGTCTAGGCGTATCTGTTCCTATCCAGCTTGACCTGCTGTGAACAAGTGGTATAAGCTCTCTTATGTTTGGTGCGAATCATCCAACAAGGCAACATAAAGCAAAAGCACACTCACAAGATCCCTTGCTTGCATCTCATCTGATATATGCATGCATGGACGCTGCTTTTTCTTCTTTTTTGGGCCTGCTCTTTCGTGCAAAGCTTGGCATGCATATATGAGCTGGCCCCTTTCGCTTTTTTTCTTTTCTTTTTCATTCTCATCATATGCATTGTGGTGCTCACGATTCTGTCAGCATTTTACCTTTTTTTTTTGTTTTTTACCCCCTCTTTTTAAAAATAAGAGTTAAATAGATTGATGCCAATGCAACTTTTGTGGATTGGAGATATATACGCCATCGGTCGTGCCTCTGCCACGCACACGCCACCAGACGGCCCTGCGGAGCAGGTGCACGACATGCATCCCTTATTTGGAACATTATTTAACCTTTGATTTGGTATAGACTTTAATCATCATCATCATTATCAATAATAGCCACCGAATCGGATCTCTTCTAGTCTGCCGGCCGGCCTCGTCCGTGCTTGTCCGAGTCCGACGACCTCATCAACAGGCTGGAGGAGAACACTGAGAATTTCCATGTAGCCACCTGGTCCTGCATTCTTTATCATAAATACAAATGCCATGAGAGATTAGTATAATTAACATGAGAACTATTGTTTCATGATTCACATTTGTGCACCTCTAACGACCAGCAGACCAAAAACAGATCACGACATCAATCAATGTGCTAAAGAATGAAGAACATAAGCAACTCAAACACACCATTCCGAGTATTCATCAGTTTAAGAAAGTTTAGTTCGGAACTTCCAAACTTCAAGGTTCTACAGAGCATCAAAGACGAGGCGGCGCTGTGGATTAGCGCTGGAGCAAAGGGTCTTCGCGCCCTGCTCCAGAGGCCGCCCTCTTAGTTTTAGCTTTAGCTTCGCTCTTTCTCTTTCGTCTGTACAGAGCCGTCTGAGTAGCTCCGGCGCTTAGTTTTTTCTTTTTTGTACAGCTTTGTAAAGTTTTGTCCGTCGCCTTCTGGCGCTCTCCTCTTTTTAATATAGCAGGCAGCTCTTCTGCCGGTTCGTTTCAAAAAAAAAAAAAAAGTTTAGTTCTAGGGCCGAACAATCACAGTCACGTGTCCTTGTTACAACCTCACAAGCAGATAGAAGGGACCTAAAAACACAACTCAGCAACAGAAATTCAGAATCCACTAAACAGGAGGAGGCTGGTATTCTCCTGCCAAAAAAATAAGGCTATTGCTGGCCAGGACATGACCTCCTTGCCCTGACACTTTGCCTTCACATTGTCAAATAATGACTCCAACCTCAAAAGTGATTGTCCTGACAGTGAGTGTATCAACAAGGTTTGCATTAATTTAACCCTGCATGCAAACCAGCCCACCAGAACAAGTTCAGCAATCAGAAACCACCATGACGGTGGAGAACAAGATGAAGCGTGTCTTAATAAATCTCCACATTTAACCACGCATGCGAAGGACAAGGAGAAGGGTGGAGCCGTCCTGGATATTATAATCAGCTAGCATGCACCTGTCCTCAAGCTGCCTTCCTGCAAAGATGAGCCGCTGCTGCTCTGGAGGAATTCTCTCTGTATCTTGAATCTTGGCCTTCACACTGTCAGTTGTGTCTAAGGAGTCAACATCCAAAATTATGGTCCTACCAGTGAGGGTCTTCACCAAGACCTGCTTGCCACCATGCTGTCTGTGCCCAAGGTACAGGGTGGACCTGCGACGGATACCATAGTAGCGCAGCGGAGTGTTTTGACCCTTAAGCTGCTTGCCAGCAAAGAAGATATGATATTGGCTCGGCAGAATGCCCTCCTTACTGTGAATCTTTGCCTTGACATCGGTGACCCCATCATGCAACTTCACCCCATCAAGGGTAATGTACTTGCCAACGATTGTCTTCATGAAAATCTGAAAGCTATAAGACAGCATGCTACAACGCAAGGTAGAGTCACTGTGAATATTGTATTGGGCAAGTGTGTGGCTATCCTCAAGCCACTCGTCATCAAAGATAAGATCCTGCTTGTCCAGAGGAATGCCTTCCTCTTCATGGACCATTTCTTTGGCGTTGGCAACTGTATCAAGATGGCTGCATGGAGGGTGATATTCATGTCGGTGTATCCCGGTTGCACAAAGATCTTCATACTTGCAAGTGGTCGCCGAAGGACAAGATGCAAGGTAGACCCATTCTGAACACCATGATCGGCTAGTGTGTGCTAGTCCAAAAGCTGCTTGTTAGTAAAGATGAGCAGCCGCTGGTCTGGGGAAATACCCTCCTCACACTGAATCATTGCCTTGACGCTTTCTATCTTTTCAAATGAATCAACCTCAAGGGTAAATATCTTGTAAGAAAGGGCCCACGAAAATCTGCATGCCACCACGTAGGCGAAGGTGCAGGGTGGACTCCTTATGGATGTTGTAATCAACAAGCGTCCGACCATCCTCAAGTTGCTTCCCAGCAAAGATAAAGGCGCTGTTGGTGCGGGGAATCCCCTCCTTGTCATGGATCTTTGCCTTCACAATGTTGATCTTGTCAAATGATTCCGCCTGGAGGGTAATGGTCTTCCCAGCTAGAGTCTTCACAAAGAACTGCATCTAAACTAATAAACGAACATGTTAGGATATACAATGCCCACGTTCTAGCATCATACGTAGTAGCAAATAACAGCAATTTGCAAAGCATCATGGTTATAGCGATATACAAACCCTCTAAACCAAATAGCAGCAGAAGCTGCTTCAAGAACTAACCGCTAGCATGCCCAGTAGTGCATATAATACTTATCCAAATGCATTATGCATATGCCTCGCGCCACTAAGTATGAAAGCAGGTTCAGGATGCCAACAACCGAGCGAGGAGTGTCTTGTTTCGGTCCTTCAATTGGTATCAAAGCAGGTTCAGGATCAAATCCACCTTAACGGTTCTTGATCCGCGAAGGCGACATGGAGAGGTTTGGTCACTTTGGTGGCAAGCCTCAGGAGTTCGATGGCACCAACTATCCCTATTGGAAGATTAAGATGCAAGCGCATCTCATGGGGATAGATTGGAGAGTGTGGGGAGATCGTTGAGGATGAGAACTACCAAGTGCTTGCCGCTCGAGTGGGTGAGGATCAAATAGCCCAACACAATGCCAACAACCGAGCGAGGAGTGTCTTGTTCTCGAGCCTCAAGGAGAGCGAGTTTGAGAGGGTAGCCACTTGTGAGACCGCTAGAGAGGTGTGGAAGACTCTCGAGAGCTACCATGAGGGAACCCCCACAAGTCAAGGCCCGCCTCTGACGAAACCTACAAGAGAGAGTACAATAACCTCATCCAGCTTGATGGCGAGACCATCGATTCTCTCTTTGCTAGGTTTTGGGACGATCTACAACAAGCTTCGTGCGAACAAGCGCCCGGAGAGGTTGGACGAGCACGAGAAGGCGTCGCGGCTCTTATACGCCTTGGATCGGAAGGTGTGGGATGTGAAGGTGTCCGCGATCATGGAGTCCGCCAACTCGACACCCTCCTCCCCGACGAAGCTCTCTGACAAGCTCAAGTCTTGAGATTGAGGCCCGAGATCAGCGGCTCAAGAACCCATCGGCGCCGAATGTTGCACACCGTCTACGGTAAGAGCGGTTCCATTCTTACGCTAACCCTTCCAATTTCTTTCGCCTTGTCTTCCTTGGTATGCGTGACGAGAGGAGCAGATGGAGAGCCTTGGGGATGATGAGCTTGCACTAGTCATCGGCCCGATTCTCGCTTGGTTCCACAACAACCGCATGAACCGTCGGCGTGGCGGTGCTTCCAAGGGCGGATGCTTCGAGTGCGGAGATCCGGACCACTTCGTTCGCCGCTGCCCCCAAGAAGAGCAAGGACAAGTACTCGGGCCGAAAAGTACTACTCCAGCAAGTACGGCGCCGACAAGCGCAAGGACAAGCGCGAGTACACCTCCCGCAAGCACAAGTCCAAGAAGGGATTCGACAAGGAGGCGATCAAGAAGAAGTACCTCAAGCGTGCCAAGGAGCACAAGCACGCCTTCCTTGCCTCCCTCGGCGACCTCGACAACGACTCCTCGGGGACGGGCAATCTTCTTCAAGCGATGAGGAGTCCGGCGCAAAGGTCGAGGACAAAGCTGAATGGACTTTGCTTCTTCACCGACTCCAAGTCCGGGGCTTACGCACCATGGCACTCGACGGAGCCGTGGTCGACGGCGTCAAGGCACACGCCGGCGACTCTTCTTCCCCTTCCACCGAGGTACCTCCCACAATCGAATCTCTCTCGATGAAGTTGACTCTTTGGGCGAGGCGCTTGTTTGTCAAGAGAAGTTGCTTAAGCGTGTCGCTAGGGAGAGAAAAGAGTTTAAGGAGAAGTGGGAGATGGCGGTGGATCGAGATTGAGTTGCTTAGGGAGCCGGTTGTCGCTTTTTCGATGAGACGGAGTGTGATGCTTGTCTTTGTGCATATGTCTAGCATCATGTCTTTGCAATCCAAGTATTACGCTTTGCTAGATGAGCACGTTGATCCGAAGGCTAAGCCTATGTTGTTGAGTGCATGCAAGTCTTGTCCGGACTTACGATCCGAGTTGGCGAAGAGAAGGCTGCCAAGCTTGTCGCGGCTTGAGAAGGCCAACTCGGATAGCACCGTCTTTGAAATGTGCTAAGTGTGAAGCTTTGGAGTTGGAAGTCATGTCTTGTAGGCATGACAAGGGGAGAGTCGAAGAGGAGAACAAGTACCTTCGCTCTATCCCGAGTTGGGTGTCTAGTGGAGAGCCGCAATTTTGGCATGATGATGAGTCGGGTTCAAGAGGGGACCGACACATCGGGATTAGGCTTTGCTATAGGTGGGAAGGGTGAAGTTATCTATGGTAAGGTTGGTCGGGGTAGTGGTTTGAGCTCGAGTGAGAAACCAACAAACACTCCCAAGCTGACCAAGATCACCCCACTGAGCCTACCAAGCCCATTGTGCAAAATGGCATTCTCCAAGAGCCCACCAAGACTCCACCTCCCAAACAAGTGTGGCTTCCCAAACCGAACCACCTCAAGAACCCACTTGACACTTTGCCCAGGATCCCTGAGGAAACCCTTCCTAAAGCCAAGACCACAACAAGAGTGAACCATCCACCCAAGAGAGTGAACCAACCACCATCCAAGAGAGAGGTGAGGTATCACCGTGAGTATTGCCAGAGAGATGGTCACTTGGTTGAGTTTTTGCTTCGGGAGGAAGAGGGATGCTAGGCGTAGAGTGGAGTTTGAGAACCGTGACATGTACCACCCACCACTTGGCTTGTATGAGAGGGGTGTGCAAATCGGTTCGGAGGCAGTTTGCTAGGCCCGAAGGTAGGAGGTCTCGAGAGGTTTGGGCCACGGTTCGTGAGATCGTTTGGTGTGGTCGTGCTCCGCGAGTGAATGTAGATCCTCGCTTTGGGAGTTTTGAGGTTGAGAAGAGGAGAGCACCACGCTTTGTTTGTGCGTGGCAAGCGGTTTTGAGAAGATGGGGCGTGGGATGTTTGTTTTGCCTAATGCATATTTGGGGCAAGATGGTCAACACCGGTACTCTTCCAAGTTTACTAACCCCGGTGTTGTGCCATATGCTCATCCCATGTTTTATCGTTGATACAGTTTGGAAAATTTGGAGGACATGTGGCTCATTGACTCATTTGTTCTCGACACATGACCGGAAACTCAAGTGGTTCTCCGACCTCACCCCCATGAAGACAAAAGAGTACATCACTTTCGGGGGACAAGAACAGAGGGAAGATTCTATCTCGAGGGTCCATCGGGATCAATGACCACTTTGTGCTCAAGGATGTGGCGCTCGTCTCCAACCCGCACTTTAACCTACTCTCCGTCTCCCGGCTCATGGCGGATGGGTATGAGGTACGCTTTAAGGTTGGATGCTCTCGAAGTTTTTTGGACTCTCGCGATGATCTTATTTGCTGGATCGTGCCATTTGGGCAAGTCTTTTCGTGCTGATTTTTCTCGTGGCTTTGGCACTTCTTGTTGCTTGTTGGCCGGGTCCTCCTCGATTTGTGGAAATGGCATAGGAGACTTGGACACTGAGCTTTGACCTTCTCACGAGGTTAAGTTCTATGGGTCTAATCCGAGGATTGCCTAAGCTCAAATTAGAGAAGGATTTGGTTTGTCACCCTTGTCGTCACGGGAAGATGGTGGTATGCCGCTCACCATCCGGTGACTCGGATCATGACCTCTAGACCCAGGAGAGATCCTTCACATGGACACAGTTGGTCCATCTCGGGTGAGGTCGGTGGGTGGGAAGTGGTATTGTCTAGTGATCGTTGACGATTTTTCGAGATACTCTTGGGTCTTTTTCATGGAGGGCAAGGATGAGGCTTTTCGATTTTGCTCGTGATTTGATTTTGAGACCGAGAACCGAAGTTGATATACTGACCATTCGAGCGATTCAAAGTGACAATGGCACGAGAATTTAAGAACTCTCGATTCGAGTCTCTTTGCGCTAACCTTGGTGTCGAGCACCGTTTTCTAGCCCTTATGTCCCTTGCAGGAATGGGATTGTTGAGCGGAAGAACCGGACGCTTGTGGAGATGGCGAGGACCATGCTCGATGAACACAAGACTCAGGAAGTATTGGGCTGAGGCAATCAACACGGCGTGCCATGTCTCCAACCGCATTTTTCCTCCGTGCTTTTCACCAAGAAGACATCTTATGAGTTGCGGTTTGGGAGACTCCGCCCCAAGGTGAGTCACTTCCGTGTGTTTGGATGCAGGTGCTTCATTCTCAAGCAAGGTAATCTTGACAAGTTTGAGTCTCGATCGGTGATGGCATTTTTCTTGGATATGCTTTGCACTCACATGCCTACGAGGGTTCTTAACCTTGAGACTAACCGCGTTGTAGAGACATGTGAGGTTACCTTCGATGAGGCTGCGCCTTGTTCTTCTTTCCCGTGTTTGAGTGTGCGGGGAAAGGAGGAGATGGAGCGAGAGCATCTTTGTGGAGGAGGAGCAGAAGACGTTGGGCGGGGTGATCCCGGCAACTCCACCTCTTGCCCCCCACCGACCCTCGCGGCGACGACGACGATCGCTCACGGACCAGACCCTACTACCACTACTTCACGGGGTCCGGTGGAGCAGCCCCTCGTGGCGAGACGGCTGCACACGAGGAGGTTCCCACTCCGGTCGAGGGGAGGCGACATCTTCGGCAAGACGGCGCCTCGACATTCAGCGTCGTCACCCCCGTGAGACCATGATTGGAGGATTGAACCAAAGGGTAACTCGCTCCAAATCCTATGCTATGTGTCATTTTGCTCATTCTCGCATTTGTTTCCACTCTTGAGCCCAAAGATGTTACCACCGCATTATCCGATTCGAATTGGGTCAATGCCATGCATGAGGAGTTGCGAGAACTTTGAGAGAAACCAAGTGCGGGTCTTAGTGCCACCTCGGCTCGGTGTCATCCCATAGGAACCAAGTGGGTGTTTAAGAACAAAGCAGTGAGGATGGGGTGGTTGTGAGAAACAAAGTTGATTAGTTGCCCGGGGGTTTTGTCGAAAGAGGGAATAGACTATGAGGAAACCTTTGCTCAGAGTAGCCCGCATAGAAGCCATTAGGATCTTGCTTGCTTTCGGCGGCCTCGAAGGGTTTCAAACTCTTCCGGATGGATGTCAAGAGTGCTTTCTGAATGGGTTCATAGAGGAGGAGGTGTATGTGAGGCAACCCAGGGGTTTGAGCATCCTAAGCACCTGGACTATGTGTACAAAGTTGTACAAGGCCTTGTACGGCCTGAAACAAGCCCCCTAGAGCCTGGTATGAGCGATCGAAAAGCTTTCCTATTAGCTAAGGGTTTTGTGATGGGGGCTGTAGACAAGACCTTGTTTCTCGCTTAGGAAGGGCAATGACATACTCCTAGTCCGGATATATGTGGATGATATCATCTTTGGTGGCTCTTCACATGCTATGGTATCGAGTTTTGCGTAGATTATGAGAGCGGGAGTTCGAGATGAGCATGATGGGCGAAGTTGACCTACTTCCTTGGACTTCAAATCAAGCAAACCAAGGATGGGATCTTCGTACACCGGGGCAAGTACACGAAGGACATGATCCGCAAGATTTTCGCATGGGTGAGGCCAAGCCTCTTTTCGGCGCCCATGTCGTGACGGCGGCCACGGGCGAAGACAAGGATGGAGAAGCTGTGGACCAAAGGGAGTACGAAGCATGATCGGCTCGGCCGCGTACGACGGCGACGCGCCCGACATCCGGTTCTTTGTGTGCCTCTGCGCAAGACGGTTTCGGTCTTCGCGCGCACCTCTCACTATCGAGGCGGTGAAGAGGATCTTCGTGTACTTGCGTTTACCCCCGACTTTGGCCTATGGTACTCGGCTTCTTCCACTCTCTCCCCGGTTGGCTATTCCGATTCGATTATCTTGGTGATCGTATGCATAGAAAGTCCACTTACGGTACTTGTCGGTTTCTTGGTACTTCTCTTGTGTCTTGGTCGCCTCTCGTAGCGGCCCCGTGTTATTCGGTCGACCGTTGAAGCAGTAGTATGTTCTTCTGCTGCCGCTTGTTGTTCCCAAATGTTGTGGATGGTTGCCACTTTGAGAGACTTTGGTTTGAGCTTTTCACGTGTACCCTTGTTGTGTGATAGCATGGGAGCTGTGAGTGTAGCCAAGAAACCCTGCATTCCCGGACCAAACACATAGAGGTGAGGTACCACTTTTCGAGAGATCACCGGGAGAAAGGGGATATAGATGTTCAAACATGTGTACACAGAACAGTTAGATTGCGGACATTTTCACCAAGCCATTAGATCAAGTCCGTTTTGCCCAGCTTCGAGGAGAGTTGGGCGTGTGCTATCCCTTTTGAGGGGTAGCTCGGAGTTGATGTACAGTTGTAGTGCTAGGTTGCTTTACTTTGTGCATCATCTTGTATCATGTTGCATTCATCATGTACACTTTTGCATCTTGAGCTTCTTGGTTATATTGATCACAATGAGACTATGCTCGTTTTAGTGTAACAATTACTTGTTGGTGCTTATAGCTTGTGCTCATACATTTCAATTGGTATATGTTATGAGCAAAGCTGTTTTTCATGTGAACTTGCTTAACAACGATGAATCTTGCAAAATGTTCACCATTGAGATAGTTCCTAGCATGTTTAAGTTGTTGAGATCCTTTGTGCTTATCATGTATGCTAAGGTGACTATGTCTCATTCTTCGAAGTTATACACTTGCTTAGATGACCACATGCTTTCATATGCTAAAATCTGAAATCTAAGTTAAGTGTATGGAAAAGATCGAGATGGGTCCATACCGTCCCACATCCAAGTCTTGGGACTGCTTCTCATTGCACTTGAGTTGAACCTGAGCTTGGTAGTGTTTGACCCAGACCATTGTCTTAAGCTTCTGATTGCTCACATGCATAGGCTTGACATGGTTGATTAGTAAGGCGTGACGGTTGTGGATAACCACTCGCACTCATGTCTTTGGACCAATGCTTGTATCCGCTAAATCTCTGATAATCTTAAAATGTTGTTGGCAAGTGTTGGTTCTTTCTTTGGCATGATGGATAAACTTTGCTTGGGGTAGTCCTCTTGATATACATGTGTAGCACTTGGTAGATTTCCAGCTTACTTATGCTATGTGCTATTCTTTGTGGTGGACACCTTTTCTCGAAATGCTTAAAACTGAATCAAAATGCTTTCAAGTCATATCTCATATCTTTTTGATCGGTTTGAGCACCGTGTTAAGCACTTGATTTTGTTGCCATGACACTACCTAGAGCATCTTCTCATTTGGATGACTATAAACTTGGAGCTCACTCATTGCACTTTGCATGCATTTTCATCGCTTGATTAGTGCATGTGCCAACAAGGGGAGAAAGATACAAAAAGGCGAGTGAATTGTGACTTGGTATCTTGAATTGGTATCTTCAATGGATTGCACTAGTCAAGGGGAGTAACTCGGGGGAGTATCTCTTTACCACTTTGAGCTAGATGTGTTAAGCCTTTGCCTCTGTCTTGAGGGTCTAGCTTGTGTGTGAAAGAAATTGGTAGAGTTTGGTTTGGAGCTGTGCTAGTGGTGTTGAGCCTGTTCTACCTCTTCTTGAGGACTAGCATGCCTTTTAGCTTGGTTGTGTCGAGCCTTTTTGCCCATGTCTTTGGGAACCAAGTTTTTGCTCCATGTTTGCTATCCGGTTAGGTTGTCTTAGCTTGCACGGATGTGCTTTCTTCTATCTTATTACGTCTTTGTGTTGAATGTTGACAATGCACTCATCAAGGGGAGATTGCGAACACATGGTTGATTTATCTCACATGTGTTTAGTTTTTGATGTAGTGATTGTCAACACTCAACATTCTTTTCTATTTTCTTTTATCTTTTCTCGCTTCGGCTATGGTTCAGGCACACGTGGAGTGTGTCGAAGACGATTCTTGGTTCGTGTTGTGCGGTGTGGAGCTCGGAGATGGTAGCCGACGGAGAGGTGAAGGTGCCAAGGAGGACGTGCCGGCCGACGGACCGTGGAGGTGAAGGACGGACGTGAGGCTTGGACCGAGGGACCGGGGTGCCGGGCGGCTAGCCATGGTGGTCGACATCCGGGACATCGACGGATGCAAGAGGACGTGGCAGGACCGTGTCGATCGGGTCAAGACGGCGAAGCAGGCGAGAGCGGGGAGCTCGGATGACTTGGCGACTCGGGGGCGGTCAAGACGGGCGGTGACACGCGGTCGAGGAGGTTTGGTGGTTTGCCCTCAAAACCATCGGCGCTGGTTTCGTGGTTTGGGCCTCAAAACCACGGGCGGGTTTGGTGGTTTGCGCCTCAAAAACCCACAAAGCGCGGGTTTCGCGGGTTTGCGCCTCAAAACCCGAAGTGTTCCGGGACGGAAGGGACGGCACGCGGGCGGCATCGGGGAGATTGCGTGGAGGCAAGGCTACCGGTGAGGAAGGCGCGGTGGCCGTCGGATCGAAGATTACCCAGTCGACGGGAAATAGCCTTAGGGTTACAAAATCGACTCATGTATCCTAGGGGTAGTTTAGGCGGAGGGAATAGGGGCTATTTAGCGTAGGCATACCCCTTCTTTTCTCCCTTGCCTCTCATTTTCATATTTTCAGTTAGGGTTACAGACATCGAGGTGTGAGAGGTCCACCGATTTGTACCAAGATTTGCGAGCAAGGGCTAGCTGTGATTAGCCCCGCGAGGGTGACGTTTGGGTCGTCGATCGGTGTTCTTTGTTGTTCATGAGCTGTGATTTTGAGTTCTTCACTTGTTCTTCCCGAGTTCATCCTCTCCCCTCTATTCTCTTAGCGATTTCTTCGTTTTGGCACCGTTTGGTCTCGTTTTTTCTTGCGTTGATTCGTGCTAGGACGTGAGAGGATCATTTCCACCGAAGGGTTTGAGCTAATTCCTCACGAGCACGTAGATCGGGCGAGATTTTGGATCAAGGTGACTCTTTGGGTGTGTTCTTCGTGTGATCCGCGATTTCTCTCGATTCACTCCGTCAATCTCGAAATTTCCAAGGGGAAATGGTCACCCACATGCCTAGATGCTATGGCTCGATTCTTGTGACCTGAGGTTGCGTTTTGAGTGAGTTTGGATCGATTTTGGGGTGAGTCGCCGCCGGCGGGTCTTGCTGTGCGGCGCGTGGCCGGGTGACGGACGCACGACCGACGCCACGTCGAGTTGACCGGACGCTTCCGGTCTTTGTTTCAGCGCTGCCGGGGTGACCGGACGCGACCGACCGGACGCGACGACCAAGGTTGACCGGACGGTCCGGTCAAGGCGTGCGCGAGAGGTTCCGCAAGGGCGATCCAACCGACGCCCGGCCGGACGCCTTCGACCGGACGCCTGGACGGACTTCGCCCGGTGAGTTTGGTCGGTGAGTCCCGGTCACTTTCCGCAGGCTGTTTTCTTCCCGTCTCTTGCGTGTTTGTTTCGTTCGGTTTCGGTTGATCATTTGTGAGTCTAGAGCAAACTCTAGCTCATCCACCTTGCATCCAAGGTCGTGATCATACCGTGTGGTGTGTGCCTTTTGCTCCGAGGGGTCGTGAGAGCTACAAGTCAACTAATTCGAAAGAATTTAATTGAGGCTCCCATTCACCCCCCCTCTGGTCGCCGTTTCGGTCCTTCAATTATATTACTTTCCCACCCATATTGTGCATTTGACAGAAATAAACTTGAATACTTATCAAAGTGAAACTATCATGCGATCCTAAATGCTATTGAGGTTACTGGTTTTATATCAAACAGTTCAGTGTTTGCTCGCAGAAATCTATTGTTATGAAGAGTGGTCTAGGCGTATCTGTTCCTATCCAGCTTGACCTGCTGTGAACAAGTGGTATAAGCTCTCTTATGTTTGGTGCGAATCATCCAACAAGGCAACATAAAGCAAAAGCACACTCACAAGATCCCTTGCTTGCATCTCATCTGATATATGCATGCATGGACGCTGCTTTTTTCTTCTTTTTGGGCCTGCTCTTTCGTGCAAAGCTTGGCATGCATATATGAGCTGGCCCCTTTCGCTTTTTTTTTTTCTTTTTTTTCATTCTCATCATATGCATTGTGGTGCTCACGATTCTGTCAGCATTTTACCTTTTTTTTTTTTTACCCCCTCTTTTAAAAATAAGAGTTAAATAGATTGATGCCAATGCAACTTTTGTGGATTGGAGATATATACGCCATCGGTCGTGCCTCTGCCACGCACACGCCACCAGACGGCCCTGCGGAGCAGGTGCACGACATGCATCCCTTTATTTGGAACATTATTTAACCTTTGATTTGGTATAGACTTTAATCATCATCATCATTATCAATAATAGCCACCGAATCGGATCTCTTCTAGTCTGCCGGCCGGCCTCGTCCGTGCTTGTCCGAGTCCGACGACCTCATCAACAGGCTGGAGGAGAACACTGAGAATTTCCATGTAGCCACCTGGTCCTGCATTCTTTATCATAAATACAAATGCCATGAGAGATTAGTATAATTAACATGAGAACTATTGTTTCATGATTCACATTTGTGCACCTCTAACGACCAGCAGACCAAAAACAGATCACGACATCAATCAATGTGCTAAAGAATGAAGAACATAAGCAACTCAAAACACACCATTCCGAGTATTCATCAGTTTAAGAAAGTTTAGTTCGGAACTTCCAAACTTCAAGGTTCTACAGAGCATCAAAGACGAGGCGGCGCTGTGGATTAGCGCTGGAGCAAAGGGTCTTCGCGCCCTGCTCCAGAGGCCGCCCTCTTAGTTTTAGCTTTAGCTTCGCTCTTTCTCTTTCGTCTGTACAGAGCCGTCTGAGTAGCTCCGGCGCTTAGTTTTTCTTTTTGTACAGCTTTGTAAAGTTTTGTCCGTCGCCTTCTGGCGCTCTCCTCTTTTTAATATAGCAGGCAGCTCTTCTGCCCGGTTCGTTTCAAAAAAAAAAAAGTTTAGTTCTAGGGCCGAACAATCACAGTCACGTGTCCTTGTTACAACCTCACAAGCAGATAGAAGGGACCTAAAACACAACTCAGCAACAGAAATTCAGAATCCACTAAACAGGAGGAGGCTGGTATTCTCCTGCCAAAAATAAGGCTATTGCTGGCCAGGACATGACCTCCTTGCCCTGACACTTTGCCTTCACATTGTCAAATAATGACTCCAACCTCAAAAGTGATTGTCCTGACAGTGAGTGTATCAACAAGGTTTGCATTAATTTAACCCTGCATGCAAACCAGCCCACCAGAACAAGTTCAGCAATCAGAAACCACCATGACGGTGGAGAACAAGATGAAGCGTGTCTTAATAAATCTCCACATTTAACCACGCATGCGAAGGACAAGGAGAAGGGTGGAGCCGTCCTGGATATTATAATCAGCTAGCATGCACCTGTCCTCAAGCTGCCTTCCTGCAAAGATGAGCCGCTGCTGCTCTGGAGGAATTCTCTCTGTATCTTGAATCTTGGCCTTCACACTGTCAGTTGTGTCTAAGGAGTCAACATCCAAAATTATGGTCCTACCAGTGAGGGTCTTCACCAAGACCTGCTTGCCACCATGCTGTCTGTGCCCAAGGTACAGGGTGGACCTGCGACGGATACCATAGTAGCGCAGCGGAGTGTTTTGACCCTTAAGCTGCTTGCCAGCAAAGAAGATATGATATTGGCTCGGCAGAATGCCCTCCTTACTGTGAATCTTTGCCTTGACATCGGTGACCCCATCATGCAACTTCACCCCATCAAGGGTAATGTACTTGCCAACGATTGTCTTCATGAAAATCTGAAAGCTATAAGACAGCATGCTACAACGCAAAGGTAGAGTCACTGTGAATATTGTATTGGGCAAGTGTGTGGCTATCCTCAAGCCACTCGTCATCAAAGATAAGATCCTGCTTGTCCAGAGGAATGCCTTCCTCTTCATGGACCATTTCTTTGACGTTGGCAACTGTATCAGATGGCTCTGCATGGAGGGTGATATTCATGTCGGTGTATCCCAGTTGCACAAAGATCTTCATACTTGCAAGTGGTCGCCGAAGGACAAGATGCAAGGTAGACCCATTCTGAACACCATGATCGGCTAGTGTGTGCTAGTCCAAAGCTGCTTGTTAGTAAAGATGAGCAGCCGCTGGTCTGGGGAAATACCCTCCTCACACTGAATCATTGCCTTGACGCTTTCTATCTTTTCAAATGAATCAACCTCAAGGGTAAATATCTTGTAAGAAAGGGCCCACGAAAATCTGCATGCCACCACGTAGGCGAAGGTGCAGGGTGGACTCCTTATGGATGTTGTAATCAACAAGCGTCCGACCATCCTCAAGTTGCTTCCCAGCAAAGATAAGGCGCTGTTGGTGCGGGGGAATCCCCTCCTTGTCATGGATCTTTGCCTTCACAATGTTGATCTTGTCAAATGATTCCGCCTGGAGGGTAATGGTCTTCCCAGCTAGAGTCTTCACAAAGAACTGCATCTAAACTAATAAACGAACATGTTAGGATATACAATGCCCACGTTCTAGCATCATACTGTAGTAGCAAATAACAGCAATTTGCAAAGCATCATGGTTATAGCGATATACAAACCCTCTAAACCAAATAGCAGCAGAAGCGCTGCTTCAAGAACTAACCGCTAGCATGCCCGAAGTAGTGCATATAATACTTATCCAAATGCATTATGCATATGCCTCGCGCCACTAAGTATGACAATTGTAGCAGTAGCGGTGAAAAAAATATACAAGACAAATGAGAAAATAATTGGTCAAGTCTGTCAAACAGATTATATTATTCACCAAACATACCAAATGAGCAGGAAAATGATCACCCCAAGGTATGCTCAATTCAGTAATATGAGTAACTTAATCTGGCTGTGACACAATCAGGGAAATGATGACTCTGACATATTCGTGGCAGAAAATTGAAGGGTGTGCAAGACTGGAATGCACAAGTGGAAACTAACTAATTCCACTGAGTTGACATAAACCATGGTCATGGCTAACACTAGCAGTCTGGTGCTCGTTGACAACAAAATTTATTGTTCCCTGTCTCTGGTCGATGAAATTTGCAGATCAACAGAAAACAATACTCAAACAGTCCTCAAACAGAACTCCAAGGCTAGGCTCGTGAACCCAACGCAATATACCTCACTCCGGTAGCTACATTTGCTCAACAACAAATCGAGATGTCCTGCAGCAACAGGTCCAATGAAAGAACCAAAGCACAAATCAACCGTCAACCCTAGGCCACCTCAGACGATTGGTTAATACATATTAGTAAAGGCCAAAAGCGATCCAAATCACGAATCGCATTGGTATTCGACGATTGCCTGCCTTGAAATAGATGGGAGGGGATCAGTTACCTTGAGAAGGCAACCAGAGGGAGCTTCCCGTCCCGATTGGTCGCGAGCGAGCGGGGGTGAGGCGGCGGTACCCCGGGGAGTAGACGCAGCCGGATGATGGCAGATGGTGGAAGGGAATGTGCCGACGGCACTGGCCAACGGCGGTGAGCGGTGGTGGGCGACGGCGGCGAGCAAGGAGCACCACCGGCGCCGCAGTGAGAGCCGAGAGGGTTTGGTTGCTTTCGTCTGCTCGTAGTCGTGGGCTAGGCTAGAAAGGGGTAGGATGGGATTGGGCCTCACAAGGGCCAGCCCATGCGTGGGTCTCCAGCCCAGCCTTTCTTGCCTCTTCTCTTCTTCTTTTTTTTCTTCTTCTGATCTGATTTTTCCTTCTTTTTTTTGCGGAATTGATCTGATTTTTCCTTGACGTTTTGTGAGTGCTGGTTTGAGCATAACGTCCATATAACTCTGTATTCCGAACCAAAACGCAGTTTTGATTTGTGCTTGCTTGACACTTAATTATTTGCCGGGTCCAAAGGACATTTTCCTCTTCATTCACGTGTTACATTACATATACATACAAAACTGAATTTGAAGCATGGCCGTGATGGTTCACTTCAGTTCAGTACATAGTGGTTCATATCGAGAATAAAGTCACTAGTATGCCACAATATGCCTATATTTTCTTGGAAAAAAAATCACACAAAATTGAGATCCAATTCCAAACAAAATCTTATTCTGTGATTATCCAAGCTAATTTAAAAAAATATCGCCATGGAATGCCCGTGGTTTACTGAGCAAATTTCTTCGCAGGGCACGGCCTGTTGTCCGGAATGTTAGGCTCCTGGAGCTTGCCGCTGCTCCCGTAGCCGGCGGCGCAGCCATCCGCGGCTGTCAAGCACCTCAGGCACCCTTACGGGTTCGATCGCTCGATCGGGGTAGATCATTCCATACACGCGCAGAGTGGAGTCATTCCTGCCGCCGCTGTCTCCGGTTTCGGTCTCTGCGCAAAAGTTCTCGCCACAACTAGTGGTTTGTCCACGGTGGGGAATGCGGCTGAGGTGGCTTGATTCGGACGATTCCCCGCTCCTGCGGGTGAGCACGCCCCGCGCATCAAGTTCAAGAGGCCTGACAAGACCGCCATGCACATTATGAATGTATGTACAATCTGAGCGAGTGTTACATACTTGCAGGAACTATGTTGTTAGTTGTTACATGAATCACTATATGAACAATAAAACTGCTTGTTTGACTATGCAGATCCTGAACAAAGAGGCAGTCGAAAACGTCCGCACAGAGAGGGAGATTCCTGATGTGTAGCCTGGATCTATGATTCAGATGAGATTGGTAATACCATTTCTTCTTGTTCCTGCTTCAGCGCAGCTCGGATATGTTTCTGATACTGATCCTTCTTGTGAATCCATGAACAGCAAGTTCCTGAGAACAAAAGGCGTGAGTCGACATTTAAAGGGATTGTGATAGGAAGGCGCAACGCTGGGATCAATACAACCTTCAGATTGCGTAGATTAGTATCTGGTGTTGGAGTCGAGTCTGTGTTTCCACTGTAAGTCAATCAAACATTTACCCCTCTATACTCTAATTTTTAGGGTGCTTTTATCCTGCTTTGTTTTGGAACATATCATTCTGAGGCTGAAGTACTTGTTATATAGATTCTTTAATATCCTTGTGCTGCCAGAATTAGCTTCTTGTTCATTGATAGCTTCATACCTGACAATTATTCAGCAACCTCGAAAATTCATGTTACTACTATCTAGTGGGTCATTTCTTCCTGTCCGTTATGATGGCAGACACGGAGGTTCTTGTCCTCTGTTTGAGCATAGCCTTATAATATACTCTGATAAATAGAGGCCAGTTAAACTTTAGTTAAATGTATGATTTCTGCATCAGAAATGTAGTTGGATGTTTGCAAAACTGGGGAAACTGTGCTCAAGTAGTCAGCTTTTGTCCTTTTGTTGTAAATCCATGAATACTATATATTCTGAACTATGCTTTTGACACATAACTAATGACCCCAAAGCAAATTCATGATGTACCGAACAGAATAGGCAGTTGGGCCATTTTGCAGGATAGTAGAAATTACTTCTTGTGCCCTGCTATCACTACGAGTGGAGATATAGTTTCATAAACACATCCATTTATGCTCATACCTCTGTTCTGAATTTGAAGCATTTGCTTTCTTTGCTTTGAATTTTCCCTGGAAACAGATACATTGAAAGGATGCTGTAAATAGCAGTTTTATGTTTTTTTTTTTTTTTATTATCAGGATCTTTTGTGCTTTGTTCAGCATTCAACTTCTAATATTTGGACATGTAACCATGGAAATATATCGTTACATGTGACAATGCATATATGGTACTAGATTGGCTTGAGATTTCACCAAAATTTTATTTTATGGTTTGAATGGTAACCTGTCGCTGTTATCTTTCATTGTTTGAATGACCACATATCTTCTAATTGGCTATCAACTATTTGCTTGGAATATTCTCTTGATGCGGCTTTCCCTTTCTTTGTTCAGTTACTGCCAAACATCAAAGAAATCAAGATCTTGGACAGGAAGAAAGTCAGGAGGGCTAAGCTGTACTACCTGAGGGACAGGATGAATGCACTTAAAAAATGAGGCTGTCCACTTGTTTCTAGGTTTTTGCCCTGTGGATCAGCATGTTTTCTGAAGATGCATCAGTTGCAGTCTGAGAATCACATTATCAGATTTGATATATGAAAAGCCATAGCTTGTAGTTTTGATGCTTAGTTTTGAGCTGCAAGTGTTAGCATAATATGTTTCGACACAACAAAACAATGCAGATCTGTGTTCCCCTTTTTGATTTGCAGCACTGTAACCATGGTGCAAAAATAAAGTGCTCAGGCCTATTATACTAGGTGGATTCCTCGCGTTCTTTGCGGGTATGGTGCTTGAATTTAATTCATGAAGAGAAAACAAACATGTATGACTTCATCTAAGCATAAATTCTACAAAGAATAATAAGACAGTCACGCGTTGCCACTGTTCTTTACAGATATAACCACAGACAAAAAAATTCTTAGTGATACATACTAAATTAGTAAATAATCGACTGCCTTATGTACCTAATCTAGTACTATGTACATTAGTTACGCAAAAGAAATAGAAGCGCCAATTCTGAAGTTACAATAGTTGATTGAAGCTGGAGGGAAAAGACTGCATCTAGCGCAAGCAGGAATAGCTGAATCCATCGCATGCGCGTGCTCTACGGCAGCAGGCCTGAGGGCCGCACAGAAGCAGGCTGCTCCTCACATGCCAAGATATTACAGCGGCGTGGCGTGGCAACTGAAGAGCCCTTCTCTTCAGGCGACTGCAGCAACCGAAGAGCGCTTAACTGACCACACCGTGTGGACATGGATGAAGATTGCCTATTGGTGTCCGGTGGTGTAGATGTCGTAGCACTGCATCTCCTTCACCACTCACGTGCTACCCCAGGCAGATAGCACATTCAGATAAGCATGTTCAGCTTCTTCCTACCCTCGTGCACATTCAGATAACATTCAGACTCACGACTGCTATTTTGGGCTCGAGCAAAACCGCCACCGCACGTTCTCCAGCCAGCACGCCGCATGCGCGCTCCGCACCACCAGCGCGGCGCCGGGCGCCATGTGCCTCCCAAGGTGCTCCACGACGCGGGCCTTCTCCTCGGCGGCCATGCCCATGAGCGCCGCCAGGAAGACGACGTCGTACCCGGCGAGGTCCCTGGTGACGTCGGCCACGTTGGAGGTGCGAAACGCCATGCGCGCGGCGAGCGCGGCGTCGGCGCGCACGAGGCGACGCGCGCGGTCGTTGGCGTCCCTGCAGATGTCGCGTCCACCGTGCTGCGCGGGATGCACGCCGTCACGAGGTCCGTGAAGAGCGCGTTCACCTCCGGCGACGGGCTCAGCGACGGCAGCTTCGCGATGGCCGAGGCCAGGCCGGTGATCTTGCGCACCAGCGCCGCCTCGGCCTCCTCATCCGTCACCTGCTGGACGACGACGACTCGTGCTTCTTCATCATGGACCTTCTGCTCCTCCTTATAAAGACTGCCCAAGCCTCGACTCAAACGACGTACTATATACGATTGTGGAGCAGTGACTCATCGAGTCTCATCATGGAGAGTGAAGACCTTTGGCCTCTGGCATCCTGTATTGAATTGGGAAGGTGGATAATAATAGCACAACGCTGATTCATCTGACCAATTAAGGGGAAGGAATGACAGCACTGTGGATGGGCTAGGGGTGTTGGATGAGGGAAGCCGAAAGCACAGAAACGTAGCTCGAGGAAGAAGTGGAGGGGGCAGCAGGAGAAGTGGATGACGTGGCAGAGGTGGTGGGGCTGCCTAGATTTCAGTTACTACTCACGTGAGCCAATCAGGAGGCTGAGAATTCCTAAATAGACCCTTAGTGGGAGATAGGCTTAGTGGAGTTTTAGATTACTTTGCCATCCTTATTTAGGATGTGTCGTTGACATAAACAAACTGGACTACTTTACTTATCAAAGTGGAACTATCATGTGATGCTTCATGGTGTCGAGAAGTTTTATCAAACCGTTTAGAGTTTGTTTGCAGAAATCTGTTATTCTGAACTCTGAAGAATGGTCTAGGCGTTTCTGATTATGTTTATAAAACAAGCTGTCTCATTATGTTTCATATGGTTGCGGACAAGTGGCATGAGCTCTTTTGACACTCATGGAACTGAAATTTGGTGGGGGTTTCTATGGCTCATTTTGTCTGACAAATTCAGATTGGCTCAGCTATTCCAGTACCACATCTTGGAGAAAAGGAGAATAAGCTTGTTGATTTTGGGCTATGGAGTTCAAAAGGAGGAGCATGCTCTACCTTGATGTAAGAGCTTCAGGGCACCTTTGGATCAATAACTCTCCATGGGGATTGGAAGGGATTGACAGGGAAATTGTTCCCTCAATCCTCATAGGAAACAAGTATATCCAAAATAGTCCTCAGTGATATATACTCCCTCCATCTAAAAATAGATGTCACTATGGAAAGCGTGTCGGTCAAACTTTTTCAACTTTTGACTATGTTTGTAGAAAATATGTACAACATTTAAGTCTTCAAATAAATTTGTTAAAAAACTAGACTTAAAGATCTTTCCGACAATACTAATTACTTGACATAAATATTTATATATTTTAATATATAATTGCTGGCATTTTGAAAACTTTGACTTCTCGGGAAGTGAGAATGACATCTATTTTGAGATGGAGGGAGTAGACAGCCACAACAGGCAGCTGGGAATGATGAGAACAGCCACAACAGAAAATTGGTTGGAATGCAAGGCAACTAGCTTAGTAACCACATGTGTTAATGCTCAATGTTTTACTTCAACAGGGTAGAGCCACAAGCAGAGAGCATATATAAATCAATCCCACACCACAAATCATAGATTATTGCAGCTTGATTAATGGTTCACCAATGCAGAAGGCATATGCATATGCGCGAGCATAAGGATCAGCATGAATGCAACCGCTTGGTTTCATCACAAGATACATTACATATGTAGTTGATATATATATATAGAAAGCAAAGCAATCCCATGAGCGCAGCCATACACTCGTCATTCGGCAAGCTGAAACACACACACACACACCCAGACAGCCAAGTAGGTAGCTGCCTCACGGCCAGGGCTGCACACAGCACCGGCATGCAGACATCAGGAATCAACTAGGCGCCTAGCCGTGTTTCTTATTTCAAAACCAAACCAAACACACTGAAAATTGCAATTGCTAACAGGGCAGCTTGGCCAAATCGGCAAGCCGGTCATCAAATACAGGAGCTAAACCTGAAGCTCCATACCTTCCCTGGGCTTTCACACAACAAACAAACTGATCAACAGGCGGTACCAGCATCCATCACATGAACAATCCACAGAGACGACCGACATAGCAGCACCACCACCAGATGCATATATACTTCTGAATGAGTTTCCATCACCTGGTCAGAGTGAGTGATAGAGAAGCAAATCAATTAAGAGCCAGTAGTATAAGCTACCTTATTATACGGATGGATATGTACTTATTATTACCTGAGGACGGTGGTCCTAAGCATGCGCCTCTTGTAGTAGCACGAGTGCATCGGCGCCTCATACAAGGAAGGGTGGTGGCCAGCATCCACCCCGTCCCACTCCAATGCGTCCCACACATCCTTCTCTATCTCCATGACCGGCCTCCTCATCTTTGACTCACGACCCTTCAAAGCCGGCAGCCGGCGCAGGCTCCAGCATCCCCTGATCCTGATGGTCTCCAGGGAAGGCGCCAACATCTTGGCAGCCTCGCATATCTGCTGCAGTGCCGAGAGGTCATGTAGGTGGATGCTGATCAACTTCGGGAACTCGACGCTTGTGTGCTGGTACTTCTCGCTACCTGGTACGAAGATGCGCCTAAGGTTGCTGCAGTGGATGATGTGGAGGGTCTCCAAGCTGGGGAAGGAGGGGCGCATGCCCATCGCCAGTCCAAATTGGAGGCTTGGACAACAATGCAGGTGCAAGTGTCGTAGGCTTCTGAAGTTATCAGAGTCGATGACACCTCTGCTCAGTACACAACGAGCCATCAAAAGATCTGATGCCCAGATGGTCTCTAGCTTAGCATCCACATCCTCTACACCCGGAGGAAAGATGGCGTGCAAGTTGGGCACCTCTCGACGCGGCACCACCTGAGGGAACACCAATATCCTGTAGGCATAGTATTGTTGCAGGTCGAGACATCATGCACATGCAGGGATTGAGTAACATATGACATCAATGAAGCCAAATTATCATCATCAGGATCTGCCTCCACCTCACTCTGTATGCTATGACTTCCATCACCAATCTCGACATGGCAATCTAGTTGTCCCGTTGGCCCCGGCGGGAAGGCCTGCATCGGGGCTGTGCCATCACCAACCTTGGTAAAGATGTCACAATACATGTCTCCAGCAGCTATGTCACAGTGTCGTGGATGATCAATGGACCCAGTCACCTTCTCCTTGTTTGTTGTTGCTTCAAGTTGAGTAGTCTCCATGCATGTAGTTGAAGAGGTGATGCTGATGTTGAAATAACAGGCACCAGAAGGTGTACTATATATGGGAGCCCAAAGGGACCGAGCAAGCCTAGCATCCGTAAAGATTGCGTGCACCTGCAGCTTGAAGGATTTCTGTTGGCAAATTGACAATGGCCGAGCACATCCAACTCTAGGCCGTGTGTCTATGCAGATCAACTCCAATTGTTCCTCATATGAGCCCCATTTTATTGTACGAAGGTTCTCACAGCCTAGCAGAAAGAGTCGCTTGAGCCTCGGGACATCCACCACCATAGCTTCAAAGTCAAGTACCTTGATCACACATCCTGAAAGGTCTAGCTCCTCCAGATTGGGAAGCCCACGCAAGAACAAATCCTCCAACAATGTGCAACCTTCTAGAGATATCTTGTTGGCTCTGACACCCTTCTTATCTACATCAGATGGACGATGCTCTGGACGAGAACTCATTGGAGGTAGCTTGCCGGTAGAAGTCCAATGGGATGTTGGCCCATAACCATCAAAACTAAATGATCTTAGTGAGGAGTTGGCCAGCACAACATTCTCAAGCCCAGCACAACCATCTAGAACAAGTACTTGAAGTTTGCTTGCCTCTGATAAGCTTCCAGGCAGGCTTTTCATGTCACGGTTACCAGACAAATCAAGTATTTCTAGATGCTTCTTATCCACAAATGAGTTGTCAGTGTCCATGGATGTCTCTTCCTGATGTGTAGGATTGATTATCCGAAGTCTTTGAAGATAAGGTAGCCTTCTCTGTAATAATTGGCCCATATACTGCCAGCTCCTGTCAACTCCTTGTATGTTTAGTTCTATGAGATTAGCCATAAGAGCTATGTTTTCCTCAGACAAGACCTCACCCTAGTCGGTGTAACGCAGGTCAAGCACCCATAGGCTATGTAGAAATGATGTCCACTTGGTGATGCATTCCCCTCCCTCAAATTCACTTGTACTATTCTGATGTGTGCAGTTGTCCAGCCCAAGGAATCTTAATGTATTGCAACAGACAAAAGGAGGGGATCCAAAATTGAAGGCACAATTGATGAGAATTAGAACACCCAGTTTGCTGCACTGTTTAAACAAGGCATTTGGTAACTTTGGTGGACTACTAGTCTTGTCAAATGATAGGAAGATTGACGACGCTGTTGCCAGTATAGTTTGCATGTTGTCTTTAAGTACCTTATTCCTTGAGGTGATAGAAATCCAACGATACGGCCGATTCTTATATTTGTCAATGTATTTGTCAATGTTGCCATCATCTTCACCTTCAACTAGAACATGGGAAGACTCCAAATTTTCTGCCAGCTTAGCAAAGACCCCACCAAGTAGGGAATCATCACCCTCAAAATTTATTTCTGAATCCAATGCATTGCTAATCTCCATAGCCATATCCCCTTCTGGAATGATCCCATCGCATATCCAGAAGTTGGGAGCATGAGCTGCCCAATCCAATCCAAAGGTGCTGTGAGATTTGTAGTGCAGTAAAAACCCATAGCGCCAGCAATCTATGACCATTCTTAAGTTGATGTCCTTCATAAATGGATAGCTAGCAACTATGTTGGCAGCCTCTTCAAGAAACACTGCATTGAGGTTTGAGTTTGACAGATTGATGGGTTGTTGAGAGGTATAAATGAAGAGGCCGGTCTGTCTTAAATTCTCTGTTAGTCTCTCAAAGCTATGGGTCCCACTATACTCATACATAGTCACGAACCTTCTTCCAAATGTCCATATTATCATGCCGTAATACTCCACAATACCAAATTCTCTTAGCGAAACCTCATCAGCACTCCCATTAATGAAAATCATCAGAAATCTACTTTCCTTTAGGGTTTGTGCAATTATTTCTGAAACTTGTCGTATCACATCCCGAGATCCACGATCCACTCCATTGAAGCCGTCCTCCTCATCCTGCTCCTCAAATATGGCCATGGTCTTCTGGTCAAGTCTCAGCTCCTTTGCAATTTTTTCTCTGCATTGACCTTTTACTCTCCCACCTTGAGCAATCAATGTAAATGGTTCTACCAAAGCATAATTTTGGAGGAGGAGATTTCACAGATGGAAGTGCTTGTGCTATGGATCTAAGAACTGCTGTTGCTCCAAAGCCATTCCACCCATCAAAGTAGATTATGTTGTTCTTGAGGTCCCCTTGAATAATATTCAATATGTCCTCTCTGGCATCAACGACATCTCTTGCGTCGATTCCCTGGAACGTGGGGATAGCTAGTTAAGACCGATCCGTTCGGCATTTATATAAGGAATTTGGTAAATAAAACAAACTGTTAGGAAAATATGCATAAAACATGAGAGTCAGAGAGTAGCGGTACCTGAGATCGTGCCATGGTGAAACTCCTCTGCTACTGTACAAGAGGAGCAAATTATATCAACAGGGGAGTCCACGAGGAGACGGATTCTGGTCTACTTAACCCATGATGAGCATGAATCGATCAATCAGCTAGCATATTTGAACATCAAATACGACCTTGCTCTCCGATCCCCAACATGCAGTGCATTCGATCGATTCCCTGTATGCAGGTAGGCGTGCACACAACATTAGTATTATTTTCGAGATGAGATGGTATATAGATTCCCCAGCTGGCATATCTTCCATCGATTTTTATTTTTGTTTCGAGATGAGACGGCAAGCAAGCAATGCAAAGCACACGCGCACAACACTAATCAGTTTCTTAATCATAGTATCTATCTAGGAGTATTAGCTAGTAGTATTGTAAACTGGTTAGGTACCTTTAGTTTCTGCTAAGATCGATCCATCGGAGATGAAGATGGTGGAGACGAATTTGTCGATCCCAGAACGATATATAGATTGGACGCTGGAATGAATTGAAGGATCCAATGCAAGGCTTGACGAGAAGCAGCAGGGAGATCGATCAACTGGAGAGCAGGGTTTAATTAGTTGCAGTACCGAGAGTCGATCGATCGTTTAAAAGAAAACATGAATAATGTGCACACCGTACCTTTAGTTTGTGCAGAAGAGTAGAGGAGATGATGGTGGAGAGTGATCGAGTTGGTCGATCGATATCTCAGGTAGATGCTTAATTCTCAGGTAGATGCTTAATTGCCGTCCTCCTCTTTGCCCGTCCTTTTTGCTAACAAAGTAAAAGCGCACTCACAGACCAGATAAGATCCCTTGCTTGCTTGCTGCTGCTCCATATTCTCTGCTGGGAGCCTGGGAGGGTGCGTTGCTTCGTTCTCTCCCCTACATACCTATAGAAGAAAAAGGGACATGCTAAAATTTAGGTGGCTGAATTTTAGTTTCTGTCAGGCGACCATTATTGCATATATTTTACAGTAAAATTGTAGATTTGGTTCGCTGCAATTTCTATAGGTGCAATCTGGAATTCTTGGTACCGAGAATAAAATTAAGCCCGAAACCACAAGCCAGACAAAATCTGATTTGTGCTGGCACAATGATAATTAACATTTTTTACAATTATTTCTATATTTTTTGATGAAACTGAAGGGGCCAAAGCCCCTGCAGGCATTTTATAGATAGAAACAAAATTCAGAACCAAAGAAAAAACAACACAAAGAAAAGGGGTGAGGTTCTAGGAGATCCTAATTAGGGGACATAAAAACAACGAAAGAAAGAAAAGCAGGAGAGTCCTGGCGTCAATTACAAAGACTGTATCCATTGTTCAAACTGGTTTGTTAAACCTGCTTTGATCCTGAAAGAGACGAGGCTAATTTCTTTGAAGAATAATACTCTGCATTCCTGAATACTCATTTGAGTATTGTTAAAGATGATTTCATTCCTGGCTTATATAGGTAGTCAAGGACAAAAATTAATATGTTATGACAGAAAGACAAATATTAAATTTGTGTGTACTAGTTAGTGGTACAAGACTGTTGGCTGAAATCAAATACAGCAGAAGTGTTTTAAAAAAAAAAGCCATGGATGAGGTGGTATTAGTCCTGCTAGATACTGATAGATGCTTGCATTATTAATCGGCCATATGACTCCATAACGGAATCCCACCAACATGTACGTGCCCCAATCATATATATCGACGATCTAGATTTGATTTTTATTTCGAGACGGCAAGCAAGCAAACAATGCAAAGCATGCGCAAACAACGATAATCAGTTTCTTAATTGATAAAAAATACAGCATGGATATATAATAACGCGTACACATACATACCTTACCGACCGTTACTTTCTGCTGTGGAAGAGGATTGGATTGGATTGGAGATGAAGATGGTGGAGAGTGAGTTTGTGTCGCGATCCCAACGCAGATAGATAGACAGACAGACACACAGATGCTTTGGCCGTGCCACAAATAATGCAATGGAAGTGGAAGAAGCCCGCCACTGCCAGCCAGCCGATGATGGAATCGATCAATATATAGAAACGAACGATAGTGACGCCTGCCTTAGAATTTAGAAACCTGCACGGAGGGAGGGAGCATGCATTGACCAATTATAATGTTGGTACACAGAACACGGAAATGCATTCCAAGCAAAGCACACGACACACACTAACGAAGAATTAATCCCAAACGTGTATGTACACACACCTTCAATTAATTTCTCCGGATCGTTGGAGAAATGATGGAGGCGTCGATCCCATTGGCATTCGCATCGCAGATTATCATCCAAGGCAAACAAGGGGAGGGGGTGGGGCTCTTTGCCCTTGTTCCTTATATTTCTATGCAACAAATTAAAGCAAAAGGGCACTCACAGTCACTGACCAGATACGATCCCTTGCTTGCTTCCGCCGGCCTCTGCTGCTGAGAGGGTGCTTTGCTTCCTTCTCTCCTCTGCATATCTTTTTTTCTCTTTCCCCTTCTTCTTCCAAAGCTTGGCAAGCATGGCCCGCCGGTCGGCCGGCCCGTTTGTTTTTCTTTCTTTTTTTCCTTTTTCAGAACATGTGCTTGCTGATTCCCATCTATTGCCTTTTTTTCCTCTTCCTCCTTTGCTTTGTTTATTTACAGCTTCATAAACACGCCATCCAGTTATATATGTTTTCAAACCTTAGCTGCTCTAAGTTTGTAGCATGTTCTGCGTCTGCCATAGAAACAAATACATTGAAACAATGCTGCAGGTACTAGTTTATCGATCTGTTGATCACTGTGCTTTGTTCAGCATTCAACTGTTAATATTAAGAGCTAGCATATATAACTATGGAAATATATATATCATTAGGATACTTGATTGACTTGAGAAATTCCACCAAATTTGGTTTTATGGTTGGACCGAAACCTGCCACTGTTATTTATTTATCTTTTTTTTTTATGGTCACATGCCTTTCTTCTAATTAGCTAACACCTATTTCCTTGGACTATTTTCTTGATGCCACTTTCTCCTTTTGGTTCAGTTACTCGCCAAACATCAAAGAAATCAAAATCTTGGACGGGAAGAAAATCAGGAGGGCTAAGCTGTACTAACTGAGCGACACGATAAATGCACTTAAACAATGAGGCCAGCTGTCCACTTGTTCTTTCTAGGTTTTTGCCCTGTGGATTAGCAAGGTTTCTCAAGATGCAACAGTTGCAATCTGAGAATCACATTGTCTGATTTGATCGTTGAAAACCTGTGCCTTGTAGTTTTCATGCTTACTATTTTGAGCTGCAAGTGCTAGCAGAATATGTTTCTGACACAATTTAACAATGCGGATCTTCAATTCGTTCCTTTTTTTTATTTGCAGCTCTGTGACCTTGGTGAAAAAAAAAAAAAAATAATGTTCTCAGGTCTATTATATTACTTTCCCACCCATATTGTGCATTTGACAGAAATAAACCTGAATACTTATCAAAGTGAAACTATCATGCGATGCTTCATGCTATTGAGATTACCGGTTTTATATCAAACAGTTTAGTGTTTGTTCGCAGAAATCTATTGTTATGAATAGTGGTCTAGGCGTATCTGTTCCTGTCCAGCTTGACCTGCTGTGAACAAGTGGTATTGTAAGTGATTGTTTCGTGTGAATCCAAGTGATTGTCAGTGACTGCTATTGTAACAATTCAGCTTGGCTACTTCCTTTCCTTTTAAAGAACATCGAGCTTTAGAAACTGATACCTGATAATTGTCCAAATTTGATGGCCGTCACCTTACTCTGATTCCGTATGCAGGGGACCTTCAGTTATTCCAATTGCATGTGTTGGAGAAAACGGAGAATAATTACATGGTTTAGTTTTTTACATATGAAAACATCTGTATATCGGGCCTCATCACCCTTGTTGAATTTTGGCTATGGAGTTCAAAAAGGGAGGGGCATCTGCATGCTAAAATAACAGCAACCTTGTTGCACGGTCTACCTTGATGTCATTCTGTTTGGTTGGCTAATTTTGTAGCGTGATCTAATTACACTGCTACTCGATAATTCGCACGTCAAACAAACATGCTTTCCCGTTGCCACACCTGAACCAAACAAAATAGTAAAGTATTGATACCCTTTCGATTCCCGCCGTGTAATCGTTCCTTTTACGTTTACCTAGCTTGTCTTCACAGAAACAAACAGCACCTTAATGCATGCTTTGGACCAATAATTCTCCATGGGTGGGATTGGAAGGGATCGAGAGGGAAATTACCCCCTCCAATCCTCATAGGAAAACAAGTAGTTAGTGATATATAGACAGAGTATGGCCACAAGCAGAGAAACATATATAAATCAATCCCACACCACAAATAATAGATTATTGTAGCTTAATTAATGGTTCACCAATACAGCAGGCATATGCATATGCGCGATCAACATGAATGCTGCCGCTTGGTTTCATCATAAGGTACATTACATATGTAGGTAGATGCATATATAGCAAGCAAAGCAATCCCATGAGCCCATCATATCGCACAAGCCAAGACAGGTGCGGTCGATGCGCCTCTTATTACATCTGGTCTGATCCCTCTCAAACGGGTTGTCTGAGGTAGCAGAGTAGCAGATACACACAAACACACTCATCGTTCGGCAAGCTGAAACACACACACACAATGCTGACAACCAGACAGGTGGCTGCCTCACGGCCAGGCCTGCACACAACACCGGCATGCAGGCATCATGCACCAACTAGGCGCTTTTAGCCGTCTTTTTATTCAAAACCAAACCAAGCACACATAGAGAACTGCAATTGCAATTCAAACAGGGGCAGCTGGCCTCACCAAAGGCAGGAGCTAACCTGAAGCCCCGTGCCTTCCCTGGCCTTTCACACAACAAACAAACTGATCATCAACAGGCAGGCAGCATCCATCGATCCATAAAGGCAACCGACATATATAGCAGCACCAGCAGATGCATACACTCCAGAATGAGTTTCCATCACCTGGCCAGGGCAGAGTGAGTGATCCAGAAGCAAATCAAATCAATTAAGAGCAAGTATATATAATTAAGCTGCATTATTGTTAATTGAGCTAGGTAGCTATATCAACAGATGTATGGATAAATGTATCGACTTATTTTTTACCTGAGAACGGTGGTTCGAAGCATGCGCCTCTTGTAGTAGCGCAAGTGCACCGGGGCCTTGTACAAGGAAGGGTGGTGGCCAGCATCCACCCCGTGCCACTCCAATGTGTCCCACACATCTTTCTCAATCTCCATGATCGGCCTCCTCATGCCTGGCTCGCGGCCCTTCAATGCCGGCAGCTGGCGCAGGCTCCAGCAACCCCTGATCTTGATGGTCTCCAATGCAGGAGCCAGCATCTCGGCGCCCTCGCATATCTGCCGCAGCGCCGCCAGGTCATGCAGGTGGATGGTGGTTAGCTTTGGAAACTTGATGCTTGTATGCTGGTACTCTTCGTCAGCCGCTACGAAGATGTGCCTGAGGTTGCCGCAGTGGATGATGTGGAGGGTCTCCAAGCTGGGGAAGGAGGGGCGCTTGCCCATTGCAAGCCCGAACTGGAGGCTTGGACAGCAACGCAGGTGCAAGTGTCGTAGGCTTCTGAAGCGATTATCAGAACTAGTGATGACACCTTTGCTCCATACACAACGAGCCCTCAGGAGATCCGATGCCCAGATGGTGTCCAGCTTACCAGAATAATCCTCTGCACCCGGTGCAAAGATGGCATGCAAGTTAGTGCACCTCTCGACACGGCACCACATGAGTCTAGTCCACCATCCTTTAGGCAGAGTATTGCTGCAGGTCGAGACATCATGCACATGCACAGATTGAGTATAATGTATCATCAATGAAGCCAAATTATTGCCATAAGGATTTGCCTCCACCTCATTCTGCACGCTACGACTTCCATCACCAATCTCGACATGGCAATCCAATTGTCCTGTTGGGCCGGGCGGGAAGGCCTGCATCGGGACTGGGCCATCACCAACCTTGGTAAAGACGTCACAATACATGTCTCTAGCAGCTATGTCATAGTGTCGTGGATGATCAATGGACCCAGTCACCTTCTCCTTGTTTGTTGTTGCTTCAGGTTGAATAGTCTCCATGTATGTAGCTGAAGAGGTGATGCTGATGTTGAAATAACAGGCATCGGAATGTGCATGTTGTATGGGAGCCAAAAGGGACCGAGCAAGCCTAGCATCCACAAAGGCATCGGAATGTGCATGTTGTATGGGAGCCAAAAGGGACCGAGCAAGCCTAGCATCCACAAAGATTGCATGCACCTGCAGCTTGAAGGATTTCTGTTGGGCGTAAAGGGACAATGGCCGAGCACATCCAACTCTAGGCCGTGTGTCTATGTAGATCAACTCCAGCAGCTTGGGTTGTTGCTTCGGTCGTTGCTTACCTGAGCCCCATTTAATTGCACAAAGGTTCTCACAGCCTAGCAGGAAGAGTCGCTTGAGCCTCGGGACATCCACCACCATAGCTCCAAAGTCAAGTACCTTGATGGAACACCCCGAAAGGTCCAAGTCCTCCAGATTGGGAAGCCCACGCAAGAACAGATCCTCCAACAATGTGCAACCTTTTAGAGATATCCTGTAGGCTCTGACATCCTTCTTATCTACAGTAGATGGACGCCGTGGACGAGAACTCATTGTAGGTTGCTTGCCAGTTGATGTCCAATGGGATGTTGGTCCATAACCATCAAAACTAAATGATCTTAGTGAGGAGTTGGCCAGCACAACATTCTCAAGCCCATCACAACCATCTAGAACCACTACTTGAAGTTTGCTTGCCTCTGATAAGCTTCCCGGTAGGCTTTCCATGCCACGGTTACCAGACAAATCAAGTATTTCTAGCTGCTGCTTATCCACAAATGAGTTGTCAATGTCCACAGATGTCTCTTCTTGATGTGTAGGTTTGATTATTCGAAGTCTTTGAAGATAAGGTAGCCTTCTCTGTAATAATTGACCCATATACTGCCAGCTCCTGCTAACTCCTTGTATGTTTAGTTCTGTGAGATTAGCCATAAGAGCTATGTTTTCCTCAGATAAGATCTCATCCCAGTCCGTGTAACGCAGGTCAAGCACCAATAGGTTTTGAAGAAATGGTGTCCATTTGGTTAAATGGTCCCCTCCTTCAAGTTCACTTGTATTATTATTCTGATGTGTGCAGTTGCCGAGCCCAAGAAATCTTAATGTATTGCAGTGCAGGAAAGGAGGGGATAAAAAACTGAAGGCACAATAGGAGAGAATTAGAACACCAAGTTTACTGCAGTGTTTAAACAAGTCATTTGGCAACCTAGGTGCACTCACAGTCTTGTCAAATGATAGGAAGATTGACGATGCTGTTGCTAGTATAGTTTGCATGTTGTCTTTAAGTACCTTATTCTTTGAGGTGACAGAAATCCAACGGTAAGGCCTCTTTTTATATTTGTCAATGTTGCCATCTTCGACTAGCAGATGAGAATCTTCTGTCATCTTAGTGAATACCTCATGAAGCAGGGAATCATCACCCCCAAAATTTATTTCTGAATCCAATGCATTGCCAATTTCCCTTGTTCTGTCCCCTTTTTTGAATGATCCCATCGCATATCCAGAAGTTGGGAGCATGAGCTGCCCACTCCAACCCAATGGTGTTGTGAGATTTACGATGCAGGAAAAAACCATAGCAATAACAATCTATGACCATTGCTAAGTCAATGTCCCGCATAAATGGATAGCCAGCAGCTATGTTGGCAGCCTCTTCACGAAATAGTGCATTAAGCTCTGAGTCTGATAAACTGTCGGGTGGGTACATGGTATAAATGAAAAGGCCAAAGGTGCGTCTTAAATTTTCTGCTAGTGTATGAATATCACGGCCCCAATGCATGGCTACGAACCTTCTTCTAAATGTCCATATTATCGTGCAATGAAATTCTGGAATACCAAATTCACTGAAGGCAGCCTCATCTTGACTCCCATTAAGAAAAAACATGATAAACCTACTTTGCCTCAGGGTTTGGTCGATCATGGCTGAAACTTGTCGCAGCACGTCCCTTGAGGCATGGTCCACACCATTGAAGTCATCCTCCTCATCTTGCTCACCAAACATGGCCATGATCTTGCCATCAAATTTCAGCGCCTCTGCGATTCTTCTCTGCATCACCCTTTTACTTTCCCACCTGGAGCAATCAATATAAATGGTTCTTCCAAAGCATAATTCTGGAGGAGGATCTTTGATGGATGGAAGTGCTTGTGCTATGGATCTAAGAACCGTGGTTGCCCCAAAGCCACTCCAGCCATCGAAGTAGATGATGTTGTTGTTGGGGTTTCTCTGAATAAGACGGAGTATTTCCTCTCTAGCACCGACAACATCTCTTGCGTCGAGCGCCTGAAATGCAAGCAGGAATAATAGCTACTACTTAAGATCCTCTCGTCATACATATATGATATGTAAAGAATTTGGTACTGCTAGTGCTAGATGTGTGTGTATATATGCATAAAACAAGAGAGTAGCGGTACCTCTTTTTCATGATGGAACTCTTCCTCAACTGGACAAGAGGGCAATAATTAATGCACGCTCATCGACGGACCCATGATCAGCATATCGATAAGCTATTTGACCTGTGAGTGCACGTGAGTTGATCAGTAATAGTAATAATTTACAGGCACGCAGGATCATATTATTATAACTACTCCAAATGGCCAATACCTGTCGAGATGATCAAGTAAGTTGGCCAATACAGTACTTAATCTGCGCCCGGTAATAAACGTACTGGTATTGGTATTAGTTGATGAATCAAAACCAATTATTGTATACTGTCAGCAACTCTGATGAAGCCGGAGCATCATTATAGTTGTTGAAGAATCACAGGTGGCCGAGGGTCGCCGGCAACGAATGGGTTGAGTAGGCGTGAGTTCTGAGTGCCTCCAGCGAGCGTGTGCCCTGCAAATTAAAAGTGCAGATTTGTATGAACCAAACTCTTCTGAAAACTAAACCCAAGCTGCCGGCACTCTTAATTCCGTTTCCTTCCCCTGCTGCTCTTGCATTAATTGTTCTGCCATCCTCTGCTAGAATGCTAGATGCTCTGTCCTAACAAGCATGTACCTACTCCGGATTGACCCACGAATACATACACACGCATGCAGATGTACAACATTACTACCATCCTAACAAGAAATTTTGCCATTGTTTGGCTATAGAAAAAACATAAATTGTTTCTTGTAAGTAGTCCTTTTAATTGTACTAGTTGATTATGTAAGATGTGCCTAAAAAATAATATCTTATCAGGTACACCGATGACATTTACAAATAAATAATCTTTAGTTAGGTATTAATAAAATATAAGGTTAGATAATCTATTAATAAAAGTCAAATAGAAGGTTAATCTATCGATTCATAAAACATGAGATAGAATCTATTAATAACCTCAACAAATAACATATACATATGTGCCAAGACGACTGTCAGTATACAAGTAATAATAACAAAATACATTGCTACACGTCTTATCATCACAAAGTTGATGGACTAGTTGCATATATATAGTGGATTGCTATGGTACTGCCAAGTAACTATGAACCATTGATCTACATGTTGATTAATCATATTACCTGCTTGGAGATATTAGAATAAATATTTTTTTTAAGAGAGAGAGAGAGAGAGAGAGAGAGAGTAGACGACAAAATAGTAGGCAAAATATCTTGTAATTGCATCTACTAGCTCTAATGTGATAGATAACGATCGACCACATACATAAACTACCGGTCATCCCGACCGTGTGTGCCGCGAGCGTGGACTCGGAAAAACTGGATCAAGCTACTGTCAAATGCATTGGGCCTGGTAAATTTTTCCGGCCTACCAAAATATGCGCACTATTCAGAAGGACAGGCACAAGGACGATCAAAAGAACCCTACCCAAGACGCCACCCAAACTTCCCATTGTCACATCTCGGTCGTACGCAGATGTAGTGCGCGCTGGGGCAGAGATGGCGAATCAGAGTGCGGGATTTGGGCGTGGTGGTGTTCCCCAATTTGTGACACTTTGCCAGAGTCATCTAATCAGGGACAGCCAAAACGTAAGGGTAAGCTCTTTTGTTATCGCTGGCACACTAAGGGTCATATTATGGCAGAGTGCACTGTGGTTTTATGTTGCGAAATTTGTTTTGATGAACCTGTCACTAAATTCTGCCCAAATATTAAAAAAATGAATTCTACTGCTATGCCTTGTGGGTATGCGGTTCAAGGTTTGGGCTTCCATTTTATTCTAGTCACCGAAAACCCGAAGGCGCATTTAGAGGATAAATCCGCTTCGGTACGTGTCTTGGAGGGTCCCATTACTGCTGATCAGTTAGCAGTGGAACTCGACAAACTACTACCTAGAAAAAATAAGTGGGAGTGGGTGATTGAAGAGAAAGGTAATGATGCCTTTGTCACTAATTTCCCATCTTCTGACCTTTTGGAATGTGTGGTGAACTGGGGTCCTATGGACACAAAGTCAGTGAAAGGCAAAATTCGTTTTGAGAAAGGAGTTGAGAATGAGGTATATAAATATGAAATTGATAAAGTGTGGGTTCAATTCCGTGGTCTACCAAAAGAGCTTCGGGAATTTCCTATCATTTGGGCGATTGGGTCCATTTTAGGTGTTCCCAAAGCTGTAGACACAAAGTTTACTAAAAAGTTTGGTCGTGCCAGATTGAAGGTAGCTGTGCTTGATCCCTCTCTTATCCCGGACTTGGTGGATATAGTGATTGGGGATTTTGTTTATAAGCTACAGTTCAGAGTGGAGTTGGATTCATCTGATGGTGAGCCGCAGGTCATTAATATGGACTCTACCACAGATAAAGATAAAAATTAAGGGGAAAATAGTGAAAATCCTATGGAGGAGGAAGGTCAAAAGGATAAGGAACCAGCAAAGAAAAAATGAAAATAGGGGCCAGTTACCAGAATCCGGGAAGCACAATGGTGGTGCTCGGCAGCTGGAGGATTTGGGTGCTGATCTTGATTGTCAGAAGAACAAGGTAGCAGGTGAAAAAATTACCCCAGCAAGTGCTACAGCAAGCACCAAGCCAGTGATAGTGTTTCAAGCTCAAAAGAATCTGGACTCTCCTGCAAATAAAGGTAATGAACTTCAGCCAAGCACTTTTCTTAGTGTTCCTGATTCTATTTTATTAGCTACCACTTCTTCATTAGGGGTTATTCTTGGGCATAATGATAAATCAGTGTCAAATTCACTAAATTCTTTAAAAGAAATAGAAGCACAGCGGTTGAATAATGCCGATAGGGTAGAGGAGAACAAGTTAGATGAGGCCTCTACTGTTTGTTCCATGGAGGATAACATTGACTTAGCTGCATTGAATCTCATTTGTTCAGAAATTTCAGAGGACCTTGGTGATGGGGGTTGTGACCTTTTGTGTCTACATACCCCTTTATCACAGATTAAAAGGTCATGTTCTAAAAAATAAGAAAAAGAAGAAAAGACGGTCTAGATGAAAGGTATTTTTTTGGAATTGCAATGGGTTTGCTGATCCAAAGAAATATAAATTCTTATCTGACCTAACAAAAGAAAATAACCTAGATTTTATTGCATTATCAGAAACGGGTAGAGCCAATTTCCTGCAATCGACTTTGAATAATATTTGTGCTGGCAGAGATTTTCTTTGGCATTGTATGGCTCCGCGGGGGCGGTCTGGGGGCATGATGCTGGGTATAAATTTGTCCTTTTTTGACATTGGGGAAATTGAAGAAGGGGATTTCTTTATCCGCTTTAAAGTTCGGCATAAGGAAGATGACTTCAAGTTTAATTTAATTTCAGTTTATGGGCCAGCTCAGGTTGAGCACAAATCAAAATTCTTATCGAATTAGTAATGCGAGTATGCTCGAAAGAAGCTCTACCTATTATAATGGGTGGCGACTTTACAATTATTCGTGAGACCTGATGAGAAGAGCAATGACAATTATAATGACAGATGGCCTTTCTTATTTAATGTCGTGATTGACTCTTTAAATCTTAGAGAACTTGATTTAACAGGAAGAAAGTTTACTTGGGCCAATAATTTACAAAACCGAACTTTCGAAAAGCTGGATAGGATTCCGGTATGTACGGAGTTTGAATCTAAGTATCCATTGACCACAGTTAATGCTCTATCTAGGGAGATTTCTGACCACACTCCACTGTTATGTTGCACAAACAATTCATCCTTGTCTTATCAACCCCAATTTAAGTTTGAATTGGGTTGGTTGCTGAGAGATGGCTTTTGTGACATAGTAAGAGATGTATGGCATAGCGTACATTTGCCGAGGGCACTCCCCTAGAGAGGTGATAGGCTAAAATCAGAAGGCTACGCCAATATCTCAGTGGATGGGCAAAAAATGTGAGTGGTGCTTATAAGAAAGAAAAATGACAATTCTAAATAAACTAGACGATTTAGACAAAAAGGCAGAGAGCGTACTCTAAATGAAATGGAATTGAATATAAAACATGTGTTAAATGAAAGACTAGCGGAATTACTTCGTGAAGAGGAATTAAAATGGTACCAAAGGGCTAAAGTGAATCATATTTTAGTGGGTGATGCAAATACAAAATACTTTCATCTGTTGGCAAATGGTCGGCGTAGGAAAACTCGTATTTTCCAATTAGAAGATGGCAATGAGATAATAAGAGGTGATGCTCAACTTAAACATCATATTACCAATATTACAAAGCACTCTTTGGTCCTTCGGAGGATTCTACCATCACTTTGGATGAATCACAAACCGTGGACATTCCTAGGTTTCTTTATTGGAAAGTGAGTTTTTAACCGCTGATTTTATAGAAGATGAAGGACTTAATCTTCCAAATGGAACATAATAAGATCGAGGATTATCGATGGATCAATCAATACATCAGGTTTTTTTTTTCTCGAATATGCATTGCATGGAATTCATTAAGACGAAGAGATAGTTGTGTCACAAAGACAACAATAAAAACAATAAAAACCATACAACACCAGTAATCCAAGGATTACAAAGACAAGCGACCCATGGGCAACAAGAGGTTGTGATTACTAGGAAACCATTTGGCGACTAAATGATGCGTCCAGGTGCAACACAAGCCGATCACGCCCATCACCGGTCCAAATCAGCCGGGTTTAGATTCCGGGCCACTAGATCAAAGTCCGACCGAAGAGTACCAAGAGAACCTCTTCCTTGCTTGGCGTCCAACGGACCCGTAAAGGTTGCAAAGTATCTTGGCGGGCGGCCTCCAAGTCGGCCCGGAGGGAGATGCGGTGCAATGCCCATCCTCTACATCAACACCGACCGTGCACTCGAGCGTCTCATTTGCCGCCCGAGGTTTGGCAGCCAGGCGGGAGCTCCCACGAACAGACGAGATTGTTGTCGGTGTGGGCGGCCTGCGCAATTTTGGCCCCTCCCTGAGCAATGGGAATCCATCGGGATGCACACACGTTCCTTGATCTGCCGAGTGATGTCTGCGAGCGAGGGCCTCTGGGGGGTTACCACCTCTGCAATGAGATTGTCGTCGTCTTCCAGCTCTACGAGCTCATTGGCCCCATGGTGATGACCTCCTCGGGCCTCAAGGAGAAGCACTCTCCCTCGCTGAGAACCCCATTGACCGACTCACAACAATGGAGGCAGTGAGCTCATCGAGCATCGGGTCGACCCAAACGAGAACCCCAGCACCCTCGCACAGCGCTACCACTAGCGGGTCTGGCTCGGCCAGCCAATGTGCGGTAGAAGAAGCAGTAGCGGCATTGTCGGGCGCCTTAAGTCGCGGTGATGTTCTACTCCCGGATGGCTTGCCGGACGATGAAACTATATCTAGTTGGGCCGAAAGCGAGGAGAATCTTACCGACAATGATTTGGAGGCCCTTGCGGGAAGGTTTGGTCCAAACCTTGCCGGAAGCACGCATGCCACCGGCCACCTAGCCGTTGGCGTCGCCGATGTCATCTTCACCATCGCGTCCTCGACGGAGTCGACTCGGGCGGTAGCCTCCGGCCAAGACGCGTCGCCGAGGCCCCCACCTCCCCGGGTTCGATCCGAGGACAGGCGGCGAGATGGACGATCGTGCTTGCAGTTCCTCGCACGGTGACCCGTGCAAAGGCAGAGAAAGCAGCGGGAAGGGGAGGTGCACCGTGCAGCAATGTGGTCCCTCACCAAAACGGTTGAAGCAAAGTGACCAAGGAGCGAAGGAGGCATCGGCGCGACGGAGGTTGAGGCGGCACGGCGGCGCTGCGCCAACGGCTTTGAACAAGCATCAACCTGCGGCGACCGCTCGGGAACGTGGTGTCGAGGAGGAGCATCCGGAAGGTGGGCGCTGGCGGCGTGTGGACGGGTGGTAGCCGGCGAATAGCCGCTCCCCACGTACCCAAAGAAGCTGATACGCGGGCGCTGCACTTCGGCGGCGATAGGGCGGCGTTGGTGCTGCAGGCTTAGCGGCGGTTGGAGAATCGACGGCGTTTCGGGCGGGCCCGGTGACAACGCGCGCCTCTTCTTGTTGATGGCAACGGGCTTGGTGCAAGGCTAACGCCCTTGGTGCCCGACCGGAGAGGGTCCGTCGCGCTGGCGCGGCGCGCGTCGGTAGGTGTTGTTGGGCGATCGGTTGGGGCTCGTTGTCGGAAGTCGTTGCGGGGAGGCACTCGATGCGCCCACCGGCGAACTTGGGGCGACCCTCCGAGGCACCAGGTAGAAGGGTGCGGCATCGGGAGAGACGCCTCAACTCGCGGCTTCATCATGTGGTGGTCGTCTTCTTCGTCCTCCTCCTCGCCCTCTATGACTTCCCGACGAGGATCAGCTCCTCATCCATCCTCCGCTGCGCCCCTCCTTGAGCGCGGCACCATGGCGACCTCACCGCCGGATCGGTGGCGTCATTGGCCGCGGCGGCGGCGCGGTCGGCGACGCCAGCCGTCGGTGGCGGTGACTCATCCTCCAACCTTCCAACCGGCGGCATCCGCAACAGCAACGCCCGGCGGTGAGGTCTCCGTCAAAGCGGCACGGACTCGGAGGTGGTGGGCGGGCGGCGGCGGCGGCGGGCGCGCCGCTCGGCGAGTCACGCGCCACCTCCATGGCAACGACCGGCAAAGCGGCGTGGAGGCCCCGACTCCGGTGTCGCGTGGTGTGGGAGGAGGCCGTGGCCGTAGTATGAAGCATCGGACGCCCGCGACGCAGCTCCCACACCATCTTCAACGCCTCGCCCGCCATCGACGCCGGCACGGCAGGCGGAAGCGGAAGGCGGCGTCGTGGTGGTAGGAGCCGCCAACGGCTCCTAACGGTTCTATTGGCACACCCCGGCGGGGCGGTCCCCGCTGGGCGCTGGGTTTACGCCGGCTCTCCCGCCCGGCAGCGTTGTCGAGCGTGGAGATTGCAGGGGTGGGCGCGCGGAGGAGGAGGAACCCGCCGACACCTGGCCGAGGCCGACGGCGGCGGGCGTGGGGGCGGCCGCTGTGGCCCCCTCTTTGCTTCAATGGACGGATCTGCAGGAGAGTGGGTAGAGACACTCCAATATCACTGTGGATCAATAGATCAAGTGACAAGGATGTTGGATCTGTGCTTGGATTGAGGTGGGACGGGGTAGGATAGCTGGGCTGGGTGGTGGTGGCGGCGGCGTCGCCGCCGTCGCCTGGGAGAGGTGGTGGGTCGGGAGCCATCCCTAGCTCCCTTGTTCCCAATCATCAATACATCAGGTAGCATATTTGATCATCAAAAGAAGACCTCGCTCTCCGATCCGCAACGTACAGTGAAGTGCATTCGATTCCCTTTCCCTGTATGCATGAAGGCGTATATATATATGCACACAATATTATTATATATGTTCAATGCGTGTCAGTGAGTCAATCAGGGATGAGTAAAAAAAATTTTATATTCCAGTTTATTTTATTTCGAGGCGGCAAGTAATGAAATTGGCTACGTGTTCGGACTGGTTAATTAGTTAAAAAAACAAGGATAATAATGACTGTACGTACATACCCTACCGCCTACCTTCAGTCTCTGCAATGAAGATGCACTACTACTGAACCGACTTTTTAGTCTCGAGGCCAAAATGGCGTTTACTCCCGGCTGGAAATTTACCGGGAGTAAATGTATCTTTACTCCCGGTTCTAGTTCCCAGCCGGGAGTAAAAGCGCCGTCGGCGCCGCCAGCGTCCCGCCCGGCGGGGACCTCTAATCCCGGCTTGTGGCTAAAAACCGAGTAAAGCTCGAGCTTTACCCGGGCCGGGTATCTCTAACGGCACAGTAATACCACCACGGGATTTTGCTGCCGTCTCGGTGGATAAAGTGGTTGAAGGTTACGCCGACGTGGATCTTGAAATTGAAGGAGGTGACGGGGATACAAAACTAGGAGACGTTGAGAAGCAATTCATTGCATGGCGTCAACAGTACATTGTTATTCTGGGATGCCGATGCCGCAGGCTACCTCCCCGAGTTACCGCAACCCGGTGGAAAGGATGGCTCCCCGGAGGATCGTAGTAGTCCGGGCGGTGGTTACGATGGGCTGTAGAAGACACGGCGGCATCCGAGGCCGCATCTCCAAGCGTCGCCACAGCCTCCACCACCACCAACACCTCCGGGGCCGCCACCGGCCGGCAAAAGGTGCGATCACCGCCTCCAACGCGGGCCCGCAAAGTGCCTCCTCCCGTGACAAAGGCAACTAAGAAGACAACCTTACAGTCTTCGGCGCAGCAGGCGAAGAAAATATTGACCAGTAAACGAAAGCTCATTCCCAAGAAATTGCCTGGGGAAATGAGTAAGGAGGAATTGGACGTCGAAGTCAAAGAAATAAACCAAAAATTCTTCAAGTCGGTGTGCCCGAAGAAGGAGGCGGAGGCGGCGGCGGAGGTCAAGTCCTACTTCCTACCTCAAAGAGTGCTAAGACGTAAAATAGAAGCTAGGAAAAAGAAAGATAAGGAGTCAAACAAGCCCTCGCCACTTTCGGACTTTGACCGCACTCTATTCAAGGAAATTGACCCAAAGAGAAGGAAGAAGAGTCAAAGTGTTCCACAACTCGGAGATACGTCCACGACCACTTTTCCGGTGAAGTGTTCGATCAATACGGTTCGAACACAGTACATAAAGTTTCCTTACGGTGCATCGGTTAATACCGGTGAGCTTTTAGAGTACTATTTTGCTAGTGGTATCGACATGAGCAGTGATCTTTGAGGCTACCTTGATAGATGATGACCAATATAGAACCTTTCAATTGGGCGAGTCTATGGGATCTGATAGATGTGCTAGCCTGGGTACTCAAATGTATGAGCTAAACAGAAGCACCTAGACTTGTGTGAAAAAGGACAAGACAAATTTGGTGTCTAAGACTAAGAAACCAATGGGGAACGAGGCGATGACGTGATGTGGGTTGATTTTTGTGAATTGCACCAACTATTCCACCGGACCTCCCTCGACAAAAGCATCCTCAGCATTTATTGTTTGTAAGTGATTCTTTCTCTGTTTACTAATACGTCAATATGTCCCGATAATATATGTATGTGTCTAATACCATGCTCTTTTCGACCATATATGTAGATCTTGGATTCAACATTTCGAATCAAGGAGCGTCATCGATATTGGATACATTGATCCTTATATCGTGCACAAAAACCCAAAATCAATACATGGTTTGAAAGTAGACACACAGAAAAATATAAAGATGTTCCTCGAGTTACACCGCACCGACAAGAGGGTAGTAATGTTCCCATACGGATTCAAGTGAGTGTTCCTAACATTGGCGATCATGTTCTTCATAATAACCTTTCTTTCTAGCTAGCTCAACCGTTTACACATGCAAAGTGGACACTTTGGATATTGTTTCACATCGAGCAACCAAAAGTCATCTCACAATCTTTGACTCGTTGAGATGGCCCGAGCTTGGTACGAAAGATATAATCGAAATAATTCAGGGGTAATTGCAGAAACCTCGTCAATTTTATATATACTCAAGAATTTCAAACCCTTTGCTTATGTGTTAATTAATAGTCTAAGTTTTTTGTTCTATTGTGCAGGGTTTGGGCAGAGATAAAACATGAACATAATATGACCGATCGCGAACCGCAATCGAATGTACAACTATTTCCGTAATATGTATATATATGGTTACATTAATTCAAGTCCCTATATTGCTTCATATATATGACAAATGACTCTTTTTTTTTTATCTTAAAAAGTGGGGTCTACAACAACCACAGGGGACCCGAGTCATTGTGGATTATATTGTTGCGAGAATATCGGGATAAATTCCACCAATTACACCGAGCATGAGCGGGTGCGTATGTACATCAAAGTCGTTGTTATTGACGTCGTTATTTAAATAACTAATCATATCTTATATATACTAATACTTTTTATTTTACTCGAATTGCAGACGAGGAGGTTAATGGAGAAAACATTAAAAGACACGCATCTTGAAGCCATGCAAGAGTCTATTGCGGATTTATTAATACCCGGATCCTAGAGCCTTCCCGGCGAAGTTCTACAACGACACCAACGACAAATGGCTGCCAAAGGATCCTCTGCACTGTGTAATCGGGACATGTAGTATTATCTTAATATATAATCGAGACATGTATGAACAACTTATCTATATTTGTGCTTGAACAATCACTAATGTGTAATATATATGTGCGTGCTTTAATATATAAATATATGTGTGTGCTTTAATATATATCTATATGTGTGTGCTTTAATATATATATATATGTGTGTTTTAATATATGTATATATATAGATTACAAATTAATAAGCACCATTCAAATGCTATTAGGAATTAAAATAAACAATTGACACGCAACCTGGGTTTTTCTCCTTTCGGTTTACCGCGGTAACCCATGATTTACCGGACCGGCCGGTATAAAAGAAGCCAAATTCAAAATGTAAAATTTGAAAAAAATCGTTGAAAAAAATTACGTAAAATAGTTCGTGATTTATAGAAGCCAATGGTGTAAAATTTTTTCAAATTTGAGTTCGTTTGGTATAAAAAATTTGAATTGAAGTTTGAAAAAAAAAAAAAACGTCTTGCGGGGCCGGCCCGGTCAAGGCCCATGAGGAGTCGTGCCGATATGGGGTGTTCCGTATATGCTACGCCGTTGATTATTTGTATGCCATCACATTTTGTTACCGTATTGACTTATGCTATTTATTTCCGCATTGTGTGCCACTTTTTACATCAAAATGTCCAAAGCAACTACCAAAAATTCCTTCAAAAAAAAAAAAAAAAAAAACTTTCTGGCGGTTTTGTAATTTATACGCTCAAACCGAAGGCGGTATAAATTCCAAACCGCCCGGTTTATCGGATTTTTACCGTTCGCCGGCGCCCGTTTGAATTCCGTTGAATTCAAAGTTCAAACTGTCGGTTACCGACGGTTTACGATGCCGGACGGTTTATCGAAAACCGCCGCCGGGCGGATTACCGAAACCGGTCGGTAAAAAAAACCTTGCACGCAACTGGAAAAAAAACCTTTACTCCCGGTGGGGGTACCAACCGGGAGTAAAGCCTCTGCCGGGCCCGTTGCCGGCAGAAAGCTTTTTACTCCCGGTTGGTACCCCCAACCGGAGTAAAGCCCCCCTCTAGACCGGTTCCAATACTTTTACTCCCCAAGCTGTATTCCCGGTTCCAGAACCGCGACTAAAGGCCCTAACGAGCCAGGAATAAAAGTGGATTCTGTACTAGTGATGCTTGGACGCTGGAATGAACTGAACGATCCTATGAAGAGGGTTTATTTATATTAATTAGTTGCAGTACCGACTTGTTTTAAAAGAAAACAAATGGATAAAAAAAAATTGAATGCAAAAACAATTAAATGGATAATATTGTACACACCGTACCTTTCGTTTCTGCGGAAGAGGAAAGGAAGATGAAGATGATGGAGACTGAGTTGGTCGATCGATATCCCTGCGGAAGGCAGATGCCACAAGCTGATGGAATTGGAATGAAGTAGCAGCCAACTGTGGCCGATACAACAAGGCAACAAAAAGCAAAAGCACACTCACAACTTATGCCAGGCACAAGATTATTGAAGATGCTTGGACGCTGGAATGAATTGAACACCTTCCTATGCAGGGAGATCGATTCGAGATGGTTTATATTAGTTGCAATACCAACTCGTTTTATTATTAAAAGAAAACATAAGGATAATTGGTTTTTAATGCAAAACAATTAAATAAATGGATAAAATGTACTCACCGTACCTTTAGTTTCTGCGGGAGAGGAGAAGGAGATGGAGACTGAGTTGGTCGATCGATATGCCACCAATGGAAGCAGAGAAGCCGATGGAATTGGAATGAAGTAGCAGCCAGCTGTTACCTATCCAACAAGGCAAGAAAAAGCAAAAGCACACTCACAAACCAGGCACAAGATTATGATCCCTTGCTTGCATTGCATGGACGCTGCTTTTCTTCTTTGTTGCATTTGGAGGCCGCTTTTTTGTCTTTCCTGCAAAGCTTCGCATGCATATATGAGATGCCCCCTTTGCTTTTTTTTTTTTCACTCGTCTCACAAGATAATTTATAGCAAAGAACACTGACACCAAATAGGTAGAATATGAAAATATATATCGTCTCTTGAGCTTTCCCTCTAGCAGTAGGGTTAGCTGTCTTGTCTAGGTTTCTTTGTTTTTCTTCTCCGTTCTTTTTTTGTATCCCTCTTGGTTACACTGTTTTTAATAAATTTCCAGTAGAGGTCGCCGGCCTCTCCTGTTCGTTCAAAAAATAAATCTAACAAAATTTATTTGGTATCATAGATATATTAGTAATTTGTTGTATAAATTTGGCTTGACCCCCTCCGAACTTTGTACAACACTTTTGCACTACATGATACTGATGCACAGGTAGTGATTGATTACTAGTTAAAGGAGGTGATTTAAGGAACAAAACAACTGCCTGTGTTTATATGAAGAATCCATTATTTTGCTTTCCCTTTTCTGGTGTGCCAAATCTGATGATGTGTAATGACAAGCTAAATGACTTGCATTGATATACTCCCTTCGTTCTAAATTATAAGAGCATCTCCAAGAGTTTGCCAAATTTTACTTGGCAAATCTTGAGTTTTGCCAACTTCTAAAAAGATATGCCAAGTAAAAAAAGAGCTCATCTCCAACAGTTTGGCATAATTCACTTGCATCTAACTTACATTAGGAACCCTGAGAGAGAAACAAAATTATATTTATGCTCTTTCACCTCTTGAAAACTTACATCAGGAACCTTAAGACAGAAACAAAATTATGTTTATGCCCTTCCACCTCTTCGATACGGACGGATGCGCCGCGAATGCCAAGCGTCGTAGTGCACGATATTTGCTTGAGGGGCGGCCTCTTTTGCCAACGTTGCCCAAATTGCCAACTCCAAATGCAAAGCTGTTGGAGGCAGTTTTTATAGCTTTTGGCAAAAATTTGAGAATGGCAAGTCCAAATAGGAAACTGTTGGAGCTGCTCGTCACTTTGACTTATTTGGTTCATCCATTTTGTTACGTATCTAGACATATTATTATATCTAGATGCATAGTAAAATGAATGTGCCAAAAAAGTCAAAGCGACTTATAATTTAAAACGGAGGAGTACCTTATATTTCATAACGTTGCTTTTTTTGACAACTTGAAGTCAGACGACTGCTGAGTTATAGTGTCTGAAAATAAATACAGTTTTATTTTTCAAAGTTCTTAAGTCAAGCTGGCAATGGCATGGCATGCCATGGAGTCTTCCATCCTCATTTTTTTGGGTAACAAATAATACTGTGGCAAGCAACTTCAACTGTTGATTTGTTCAAAGTTCTCTTCTCTTTGATTTTGCTTCTCACATGTGAGGCTAAAATTATTGACATGGAGAGAGATGAACTCGCCTTGTCCTATGCCATATCCACACATGTCCGACGACCTTGTCAACAGGCTGGAGCACAATGAGAATTTCCGTAAAGCTAACATGAGAACAATTTCACCTTTCACATTCTTGCACCTCTAACGACCAGCAGACCACACCCAAATCACTGCATCAATCAATGTGCTAAAGATTGAACAACACAAGCACCTCAAACACACCATTCTGAATATTCATCAGTTTAAAAAAGCTTAGTTCTAGGATCAAACAATCACAGTCACATGTCCTTGTTACAACCTGACAAGCCCACAGAAGGATCTAAAACCCAACTCAGCAGCAAAAGTTCAGAATCCACCAAGTAGGCGGAGGCTGAGGTGGAGGGTTGGAATTCTCCCCGACACTTTGTAGTCCATTAGTGCAAGCCTGTCCTCGAGCTGCTTGCTGCCAAAACGAGGCAGCTTGCCGCCGGGACATGCCCTCCCTTGTCGTGACTCTTTGCATTCATATTGCCAAAATGAGCTGCTTGCTGCCAAAATATGGAGCTCCTTACCCGCCAAAATGAGGTGCTTAATGACTCCAACCTCAAAAGTGATTGTCCTAATGTTGACGATAAAATCGGTAACACACCAAATAAAGAGAAGAGCTAGATCGCGCTCACGTAGGGCAAGCCGAAATCGAGGGATCGGCAAGCGCCTAGGGATGTCCACACACGGACCTTGTGCCTCCAACGATGGCGCGATCACGCGGGACACGCCGTCGTCGGAGGAGCCTCGTCGGGAGCTTGAGACGCCAAGACACGCCCGGCGAAGTCTCTTGAAACCCGAAACCCCACACGCCCGGGAGGGACCCCGTCCCGGGCGTGCGGCGGCTAATGGGCTGCCCTAGCCGGCCTGGCCGCTCTAGGGCGTGGTTGTCGTCGATCTTCCGTTCATGGCATCGGGCGAAGAAGAAGAAGAGAGGAAGGAGAAGGAGATTAGGGTTTGGTAGTAGTGTTTTGACGATTGGATGTAGATAGGATCAAATCGCCATGAACCCCTTCATTATATAGGGGAGGGTGGTCTTATCCTTTTTAGGAAGGCGCCCTAAGACGTTTCCAAGTACCAAAAACCGACCAAAACACGATTGGAAACAAATCGGTTCGGATCTCGTGACGGACCGGGCCTGCGTCGGGTAGCCGGGCCGGGTCGAGCCCTCGGCGGGCCTTCCGGTCGATGCGCCCAGCGAAGAGAGGTGCGCGGCGCGACTCGGCCGGACGCGCCGGCCGGTTTGGAGCGACGCGAAGGCGCGTCCGGTCGGGTGTCAGCCGGCTTCCTTCTCGCGGCGCGACCCGGCCGGACGCTTGGCCCGGCCGATATTTGGGCCGACGGGATGAGTCCGGTCGATGAGTCGGTCACCTTCCGTAAAGCCATTTTCGATCCTCCTTGAGAATTTGGCTAAGTGCGGAAATTTGCGGTGACTTGGACCTCCAAAATATGGCTAAGTCTAGAATTTTGCGGTGGTTTAGCCTATGCCATTTTTGGGTGTCAACACCTAACTCTTTGCATTGATCCCTCGCTTGTAATCCAGTCCCACCGAACAAGTTCGTAAATCGAAACAACCACGCAAAGCGAGAGGATAAGGTGAAGGGTCGACCTGTCCCCGGATGTCATAATCGGCCGCGTGCACCCGTCCTCAAGCCGCTTTCACGCAAAGATGAGCCACTTCTTTGCCGCTCCGGCGGAATTCCCTTAATATCTTGAATCTTGGCCTTCACAATACCAATTGTGTCCGAGGACTCAACATCCAAAGTTGTGGTCCCGCCATTGAGGGTCTTGAGAAAGACACGCATGCCACCATGCGGGTTATGCCCAAGGTACAGGGTGGACTGCGGCCGAGATACCATAGTAGCGCGGCGGCATGTTTTTGACCCTTAAGCCGCTTGCCGCTTAAAGCAAAGAAGATTTTTTTTTCGAGATCGGGTCTTCATCCGTTTTGCATTAAGAGGAGTGGCCAAAAGAAAGGCCTCGAACCGATACAAGGGACTCGCAAGTAATCCAAGGATTACCCGTGGAGTCCGAAAGACACAAGTAGCAAGAATACAAAAGGGGAAGACATCCACCACAAAACACTAACCAACTATGCCTACAAAGAAAGAAACATCCACACTATGGTTCCGACGAGAGGGGGTGAAGCCGTGGTGGCAAAGCATCCACCGGTAAAGTCCTGCACACCCGCGAACGGCGGGAAGCCCACTGCGAAGAGGACGACGACAAAGCCCTACAAATCGCAAGCGGCTAGGAAGCCGTTGCGAAGAGGACGACAACAAGCCCTCGCATATCCAAGAAGCGACCAAGGAGCATTTGCGAAGAGGCGGCGATACGCCCCTACAAATCCGCTAGAAGCCGCCGGTAGCGGTGCGAAGAGGACGGCGACTATCCGTAGCTTGTTCGTTGGTATTTCTAATGTCACTAACTAGTAATGGCATCTAGAAAGAATATCGATGTTGCTTCGGATAAAACTTAAAAGAAATATTCATTGTAGTTCATAGCATATCCGAAAAGGTTGTCATCCCTATAGTTAAACTACTAATATGCAAGGAATATAATATTCGTACTATGCCTTGATAACTTCTTAATAAGTAAATAAACAATTATAACTGGGTATCCGCAGCGCACGAGATATGAATATATACCATTGTAGCATTTTAACAGGAGTAATAACTGTGTCTTGAATTTATATTCTACCATGGGGGAAAGAAGTCTCATTATCTTGAATTAACTAAGCATAGATCTTAATCTAACCATCTCTCATGTGCAAGACATCAGCATTAATCTCATCAATTACTTAAGCAAGGATCAAAGTTCATAGTAAAGATAATGATAAAGTTCTAGATAAACAGATTTGACCAAAAATCACACCGTTGGTTGGCGAGAAAGTGTCTAACAATGGACGATAGCAATTCATAGGCTAGCTAGCATTAGAAACTCCAATATGTAACTCTAAACTAAATGTTAGGATCTACCTAATTATGCAATACAAATAACAATCATCGAAGAAAGACTAATTAAATCCGACATATGAGGACGTAATCCGTGAAGACTAAGGCCTAAACTTAGAACAACCCGAAATCTAACATCCGCTAGGCCTACATACGGGGATGGATTGCAAAGGACTCAATGGTGCTGTCACCACCACGATCTACCACACGACCCGGCACATAGGGTGCAAACGCAGGTAAATAAGATCTAATCACCATGATTACATCATCTCTACCACTCACCTTCCGATCTAGATGGTGAGCGCCTATACTGAATCCATGCATGAACATAACAAGTAATTCAACTATGCTAAATGTGTAATTAAAGTAAATACTAGAACAAATAATCTCGAATATAAACATGATCAAGATATTCATATTAAGCATGTGTGCGGAACTTGAAAACTACTTACAATGAAGAACTTACAAGAACGAGGCCCCGATCTTGAGTGGCCTCCGACGATCCTGAGCGGATTTCTCCCTTCCTACTAGTTCTAATCTTGATTGCTACTCTTCCGAAAGCGATGTTTCTCTAGCGTTGAATATGACTTGGTATTTTAATTAGAAATATCTTTGTTATAGAACTTGATGATCTAAGAAGGGGGTCTAGGGGTCCTAATATATCGGTCTTCGTCTGTCTCTCCATCTTCATTAGGCGATGTGGTATTAACCTTGAATCAATCCCGCACTTCTACCGTCGCCCTCGGATCAAACCGACTCAAATCAACCGGTTTAGATCGAGTCTTAGAGGCGGTGGAGGAAGCTTCCCGGCGCAGAGCGTAGTCGGCGCTACGGGGGCCGATCGGCCTAACTATTGGGCCGATCGCCCTGGGTGCTCCCCTCTCGGTTCCGCCGTGCGTCGCGTGTTCCTCGAGTCTTCTAGATGATGTATTTCTTGGTTCGAAGTTAGTTCACGTCGGGATTAATCCGAAGCCTTCTAGACTTGTTTCGGAGTTGGATTGCGTTGCTACGTCGGCCGTATGCCACGTCATCTCTCGCTGATTTTCTGTTAAGTCCCCTCGCAAATCACAACTTTACCAAAACTGATGGAATTATGTTAGTGACACCCTATTCTAGGTTGTTATTATTATTTATACCCCTTTCTCATGTTTAATTAATTAAAAATTTTATATGATAACAAGTGTCAACAAACTCCCCAAGCTTACCCTTTGCTAGTCCCTAGCAAAGCTACATGCTATAGTAGGATCGGGAGTTGCTACTACGCTTTCATACCTCAAAAGTACTGTGTTTTTTTTTTTTTTTTAAAAAAAATAAATTCTCCTCTTAACCGATTACTCTTACCTGTTTACCATGGGCGTAGCCTTTTTCACGAATCATAAGCAAGATAATCAAGTTAAGTACTATGTCTCAAATTCTTTGATCAACTATCATCCACGGGATTTTGCAATATTTTTCAAAAAGAAAACTCAGAGATCCTATGTATGACCCCCTTAAGTAGATGGTACGTAGTGGAGTTACACAAGTGGTAGGACATACATAGTGGGATGATAGTGGTGAAGTGGATGAGGATGAAAGGTAGTAAATAGCCTTTAGCCTTTTTCTAGTATTTTTCTTCTCAAGCATCTCTAGTCTATATCCCTCTTTCTAAAAAATTGTTAGGATCCTGGGCTGTCCATTCTTGGAGAGGTGGGCTTTTCCCCTGAACTTGTGTCCATTTTTTCTCTCCTTAGAGATGTGGGCCCCTGCTCACCCCCGGACACGTGTCCATTATTCATCTCTAAATTTATTATTATTTTTTTTTATTATTTAGGGAGGTAGGCCCTTCTCGCCTAGTATGACTTTTTTGTCCGTTACTCTCCCTTTCTCGTCTCACTTTTTCTAGATATATTTTTTTTTTTTTCGAATGTAGCCCAACCCTATATAAAACATTGAGAGAGACATATCTAAAGATTGCAAGAGCTTTATTAATTATTTTTATGGCTAACGGCTAAGTGAAATATGGGGATGCGTGCTTCGAAAGTTAGAAGCAAAGCAGATTGGTGGAGTGGGATGATCTTGATGGAATACTCTTAAGGGTCATAACTAAGGAACTCATCATGAAATTTTATAATTTTTAAAGATAAAAAACCAGGAGTCAAGTATCTCTAAGAATATGATAAACAAAAGTAGCTCAACTTTTTATGCACTATTATCTTTTTAATGCTAAGACTCGAGATCAAGCATGTGCTTCCCACAGTGTTTTGGGTTTAGAGTAATTTAAACATTTAAAACTTGGGAGAATCTAAGTCCAAAGTGTAAGTACTTTTAAGAGGAATTAAGGCGGAGCAACTATTCATCATTTCCTCAAAGCACATATCAAGATCATAATTAATAGGAAGAAAGTAGTCTAACAAGTTCCAAAGACTTTTATTTATTTGACTCTTTAACACTAAGACTCTTTAACTAAGACACATTAAATAAGACTCATTAACTCTAAGCAAATATAACTAGCTAAAATTTAAAGACATAGGGTAATAATACTTATCGTGATAAATGGGGGTGCTCTCCCCAAGCTAGATCTTGAAGTAGTCCTTTCGTTCATCCTTGAATCGCTCCTCTTTCGGGGTCTCCTTTTAATGTTCTCCCATTTAATATTAATTTGCACATACCCGAAGGAACAAATCTTAGATGTTAATGTGAGCCTTCATGTGCTCACGTCTTTTTTTGGGTTTTTATTTTATTTTTTAGAAATCGTGGTGGACCTTCATGTGCCCACATATTTTTGGGTTTTTCTATGCAATAGGGATGCTAATGCAAAAACATATGAATGCAATATTTTTATATTTTTATATATTTTTATGCCACCACAAAGAAGGTGTGCTTGCATGGGGCTTAAGAGACTGATGCACATGCAAAGCAAACATATTTTTGGGATTTTCTAATGTGAGTTTAGGAAAAGTAAATATGCTAAAGTAAACATGCTAATTGAAATATCTTTCGCGGCAGAAAATTAAAGATGCAAATAAATACCGAAGTTACCTCTCGGCTAGAGTTTAGAGAGCACTTACTCCCATGGCGTGGTGTCGTCTATGGGCCCCCGTATAAATGTTGTACCCGGTATGGTTCCTTCAATGATCTCGTAGGTGGGCGTAGACTAAGTAGCCGCAGCAGGTCGATTGTTCATTTGTTGATGCTGCTACCGGGTTGGGTCTCCGAAGGTGTATTCTTGTTGCTCTTCTTAGCGGCTTCTTTCTTCTTCCAAGATTGCTTCTTTGGTGGAGACCTCTCGGTGTAGTTGGTGCATCATTCAAGATTGGTAGGAGCTGAGTGTACTTTTCTTGGATGTCTTTTTCTATCCTCTCAATATGCTCCATCTTTGAGTCCAGCTTTCTTCGTAATCTTTGAAGACGCCGGCTCTTGGTCCTTCTTGGGGCTGTTCATAATTAGTATAAGTATTAAAGAAGCAACAAGACCTTTTTTACCTTGAATATGGAACTGGATTTCGCCCGCCTTGATGTAAATGATTGCTCTTGTAGTATTCGGGAACGGCCTTCCAAGTATTATGGGAGGATCTTGTTCTTCGTCTCCGTGTCCATGACTAAGAAGTCGGTGAGGACATAGCTGTCTTTGATCTTGACCGGCACGTTTTCGCACAATACCTTCGAGGAATCGGGTGTGTTTGATCCGCCATCCGCAGTTAGTACATAGGTGGAACACAAAGGCAGATTACCATAGATTAATTTATCGTTACCTTTGACATTAGGTTGATGCGATCCGTGTGTCGCATGACGGTTGTATAGAAGTTCCATTGATTAATGGAGCGTGGATTGCGGAACTCCGTGGTCGTCTAGCTTCTCTCTTGGTGGTTGATTGCGCCGAGTCTTGCGTCTTTGAGTTGACTTGATTGATCATCAAGACTCGTTCTACGATGTGGTCGAAGTTTGTGGTTCTTCTTGTTCCCATTTTCTTCTTTTTATCCTCTTCTCATACCGGTACGTGTATTTCAGTGGTACGGTAGTGGTACGGTTGGAGCAGGGGGAGCTAAGGTCTTGTGTTTGCAGTTGAATCTCTCCCTCTCGGTCCATTAACTGTGAAGGCGATCTTGGCGGTGTGTGGCGTAGATGATTGCCTTAGTGGTAGCCGTGAAAGGGCGGCCCGGAATGATCGGGCGTTCTTACCTTTACCCATATCCGGGACCACGAAGTGGGTGGCCACGTATAGCTTACCGATGTAAAGGCATACGCCCTCTAGAATACCCTCGGGGTAGCATAACGATTGATCTGCAAGTTGTAGGCACATGGTTGTGTATACTAATTCTGAACCGGCTCAAAGGTTTACCTTAGGCATGATGTTGACACTTGAGCGAAGTCGATGAGTGCGTCGTGAGTCGCGCGCCTATGTTGATGGTGACGACCGGTCTTCCCGGATCTTCTTTCTTAGCGGGCATTCCCGGTCGACACAATTGAATTTCTTGTGCGAGTAGGTGGTCCGCATACCGCATAGTAAATATCGACAAGATTTTGCAGATTCTAATTCTTCCGGTTGACCCGAATCTTACCCTGGTTAGGCATAGGAGCGGATAAAGCCATTTGGGATAATTGTGATTCTATCATTTTATTAAAGCTATCTTTGGTTCTTTATTGCGTAAGAAAAGCTTTCCATTTTAGTACTAATAGTTTCTAGCATTTTATCATTGGAAGCTAACTTCTTAGACAGATTATCCATAAGTCTACCTTGGTTTTGTACTAACTCTCTTAAAGGTGGGAAATTATTGAAAGAGTTATTACCTTGATAGTTACCGAGTAGTTACCTTGGTAGTTGGGTCTCTGTTGATTCCATTGTTGGTTTGGAGGACGACTTGGTTATTGTTATTGTTGATGTAGTTCACGTCCTCTTCCGGCTCGGGACGGTGGCTGCCTCGAAAGTGTCCAAGTGTTGCCACATTCTTCACATGTCATGCGGGAATCGAAGAGTTGCATGACTTCCTTCTTTCGGGAGCTTTGTCTTCAAGCTTCTTCATAATTAAATCCATTTTGGTAGACAGCATATCTACCTCTTTCAATTGGTGCATTCCTCTCTCTTTCTTAAGGGGTTGACGGTCCTCATTCCAAGCTTGGTTTGATGCCATCTTTTCCACAAGGCCAAGAGTTTGGTTGGTGTAGGGTGATAGGAAAGCACCTCGGCCAGCTAGGCGTCCATGGTCTCACGGGTGTTGTTATTAAGCCCGTGGTAGAAGGGTCCGCATGAGTAACCAATTCTCCATTCCATGGTGTGGGCATTCAAGTGATGTAGTCTTGAAAGCGTTCCCCACGCCCGGGAACAATTCGCCGTGTTCTTCTTGAAAGCTTGAGATTTTCCTCGTGAAGGCGTTGGTTTTGCCTATAGGGAAGAATTTTGCCGGGAAGGCGAGAGAGCAAAGTGCCCAAGTAGTGAGTTTGTCTTTGTTGGCGTAGAACCACCGCCGCTCGCCGTCCCAAGAGTGAGAATGGGAAACGCACGAAGTAGGATTGCATCACTTGAGACATCTTTGATAGTGAAGGTGCCACAAATCTCTAAGAAGTGTTGTAGGTGAGCATTGGCATCTTCATGAGCTTTTCCACGTAATTGGCTAGCTTGTACCATGTTGATGAGTGCGTGCTTGAGCTCAAAAGCTTTGTCTCCCACATCATTTGTCGGTCCAAGGCGGATGTTGGCCGTAGTCGGTCGCGCAGTATTGAAGGGTCTTGTTTGCCATGTCTTCAAAAAGCGGTGCTAAGCTACGCCACGGTGGAGGAGTCTTCGAGGTAGTGTTCTTGGGTTGAGATTTCAACTTGGATCTTGCCTCCTTCAAAAGTTTTTCTCGATCTGACCGAAGTTTTCGTGAAGATTCCTTTTCATACATTACCCCCGCAAAAGATAGGAAGAATAATAACAAGGGTATACTTGTTTAAGCAATTGATAAAATTAATCGATGCGTATGAGAGATGCATGCATGTTAATCCTATATGTTTTTATTTTATTGGGCTATAGACTTTCTTTTTCAAGAAAGAACGGCGCCAAAAAATGCTTGTTGGTATTTCTAATGTCACTAACTAGTAATGGCATCTAGAAAGAATATCGATGTTGCTTCGAGATAAAACTTAAAAGAAATATTCATTGCAGTTCATAGCATATCCGAAAAGGTTGTCATCCCTATAGTTAAACTACTAATATGCAAGGAATATAATATTCGTACTATGCCTTGATAACTTCTTAATAAGTAAATAAACAATTATAATCGGGTATCAAGCGCATGCATATGAATATATACCATTGTAGCATTTTAACCGGGAGTAATAACTGTGTCTTGAATTTATATTCTACCACGGGAAAGAAGTACATTTATCTTGAATTAACTAAGCATAGATCTTAATCTAACCATCTCTCATGTGCAAGACATCAGCATTAATCTCATCAATTACTTAAGCAAGGATCAAAGTTCATAGTAAAGATAATGATAAAGTTCTAGATAAAACAGATTTGACCAAAAATCACACCGGTTGGCGGTAGAAAGTGTCTAACAATGGACGATAGCAATTCATAGGCTAGCTAGCATTAGAAACTCCAATATGTAACTCTAAACTAAATGTTAGGATCTACCTAATTATGCAATACAAATAACAATCATCGAAGAAAGACTAATTAAATCCGGACATGAGGACGTAATCCGCGGAAGACTAAGGCCTAAAACTTAGAACAACCCGAAATCTAACATCCGCTAGGCCTACATACGGGGATGGATTGCAAAGGACTCAATGGTGCCGTCACCACCACGATCTACCACACGACCCCTAAGACATAGGGTGCAAACGCAGTAAATAAGATCTAATCACCATGATTACATCATCTCTACCACTCACCTTCCGATCTAGATGGTGAGCGTTTATACTAATCCATGCATGAACATAACAAGTAATTCAACTATGCTAAATGTGTAATTAAAGTAAATACTAGAACAAATAATCTCGAATATAAACATGATCAAGATATTCATATTAAGCATGTGTCCGAACTTGAAAAACTACTTACAATGAAGAACTTACAAGAACGAGGCCCCGATCTTGAGCTGGCCTCCCGACGATCCGAGCGGATTTCTCCCTTCCTACTAGTTCTAATCTTGATTGCTACTCTTCCGAAAAGCGATGTTTCTCTAGCGTTGAATATGACTTGGTATTTTAATTAGAAATATCTTTGTTATAGAACTTGATGATCTAAGAAGGGGGTCTAGGGTCCTAATATATCGGTCTTCGTCATCTCTCCATCTTCATTAGGCGATGTGGTATTAACCTTGAATCAATCCCGCACTTCTACCGCCGCCTCGGATCAAACCGACTCAAATCAACCGGTTTAGATCGAAGTCTTAGAGGCGGTGGAGGAAGCTTTCGAAGCGCAGCGTAGTCGGCGCTCGGGGGGCCGATCGCCTAACTATTGGGCCGATCGGCCCGGGGGGTGCTCCCTCTCGGGTTCCGTCGCGGCGCCGCGTGTTCCGAGTCTTCTAGATGATGTATTTCTTGGTTCCGGTTAGTTCACGCCGGGATTAATCCGAAGCCTTCTAGACTTGTTTCGAGTTGGATTGCGTTACGCCGGCCGTATGCCACGTCATCTCGCTGATTTTTGTTAAGTCCCTCGCAAATCACAACTTTACCAAAACCGATGGAATTATGTTAGTGACACCTATTCTAGGTTGTTATTATTATTTATACCCCTTTCTCATGTTTAATTAATTAAAAATTTTATATGATAACAAGTGTCAACAGCGACCAGGTGGCCGCTACGACGAAGGAGCGACTGTGGCAACAACAACCCCCGGGCGACAGACCAAAGCGAAGATGGAGCGGAATCACGGCAGGCATAGCATAAAAAAAGAGAGACTCCGACGATGGTGACCAACAACGTAGCCATTAAGAAGGGAATGACGTCCTCACACGCCACGGCGTTGAACTGGGCACCAGAGGGGCCTCTAACCACCAAAGATGACGCAATGTATCTTCTGGACGGTGCCTTCGGGAAGGTGAGTGACATATGAAACGCCACCACCGCCCGCCCCGAGCGAATTCGGGCAGAGTTTTCACCCAAGATCTTGGTCGATGCCTGGCCGGGCCGTGGTGGAAGGAGAACAGCAGGAGAGCATGGCGTCCCCGCACGCAGCGCGACTGGGATCGACAACCGCCACCGTCCGGAGGCCGCCGGCCGGCGCCAAACACCTTCGTCGACAAAGCCGCACTGACTTGACGAACACCTTCGGACCGAGGAGCCGACGCAGCCCACAACCCGGCGTGGGATGTTGGCGGCATGCCGGGCAGCGCCTCTCGCCTGTGCAGGCGCTGAGCCGCACCGCCACCGCCGGGCGGAGCGGCGGCGCCATGGGTGGAGCGCCTCGACGCGACCTCCTCCCTCGCCATTGCGCGACAGGTGCGCCTGCCGAGGTCCACACTGGGCGCGGCGCTCGGTCCTCGGGGAGCACGTCGTACTGCGCGCCAGCGGCGACGCCGCAACCCGCCCGCCGCAATCGAGACGCTTATGAAGCGCCCGGCATCCGGCAAGGCGGACTCGGATCCGGAAGGAGGGTGGATCCGCCCGCCCGGGCCGCGGCCCGGAGAAGGACCGGGTTGGGGTTTCGAGGTGGGGAGAGGGTAGGGAGGAGATGTGGAAGGGGAGGCTGCGCGACGCTTTTTTCGGGCGCGGGCGGCCGCGGGCGCCGCCGGGGGGCAGCCGGGGCGGCGGCGGGAGGTGGAGGAGGCGGCTCGAGCGGCGGGCGGGGGGCACCCCGAGTCGCCTGGGTTGGGCGCTGGGGGAAGGGAACGGTCCGTGTTGCTTAGTTTCCCGATGAATCTTCACTCCGACTTGGAAATTTGATTCTCCAGCAAAGAAGATATGATATTGGCTCGGCAGAATACCCTCCTTACTGTGAATCTTTGCCTTGACATCGGTGACCCCATCATGCAACTCCATCCCGTCAAGGGTAATGTACTTGCCCGCGATGGTCTTCATGAAAATCTGAAGGCTATAAGACAGCAGCAAAGGCAGGCTACGCAAAAGTTAAGTCAATGTGAATATTGTATTGGGCAAGTGTGTGGCTATCCTCAAGCCACTTGCCATCAAATATAAGATGCTGCTTGTCCAGAGGAATGCCTTCCTCTTCATGGATCATTTCTTTGACGTTGGCAATTGTATCAGATGGCTCTACATAGAGGGTGATATTCACGCCGGTGTATCCCAGTTGCACAAAGATCTTCATACTTGCAAGTGGTCGCCGAAGGACAAGATGCAGGGTAGACCCATTTTGAATGCCATAATCGGCTAGTGTGTGCCAGTCCAAAAGCTGCTTGTCAGTAAAGATGAGCAGCTGCTGGTATGGGGGAATACCCTCCTCACCCTGAATCATTGCCTTGACGCTTTCTATCTTGTCAGATGCATCAACCTCAAGGGTAAATATCCTGTAAGAAAGGGTCCTCACGAAAATTTGCATGCCTCCACGTAGGCGCAAGGTAAGGTGCAGGGTGGACTCCTGATGGATGTTGTAATCAACAAGCGTGCGGCCATCCTCAAGTTGCTTCCCAGCAAAGATAAGGCATTGTTGGTCCGGGGGAATCCCCTCCTTGTCATGGATCTTTGCCTTCACAATGTTGATCTTGTCAAATGATTCCGCCTCCAGGGTAATGGTCTTCCCAGAGTCTTCACAAAGAGCTGCATCTAAACTAATAAACGAACATGTTAGGCTATACAATGCCCGCATTCTAGCATCATACTGTAGTACCAAATAAGCAGGGAGAGGATCACCGCGCACGTGTTCCATTCATCAGTGGAGGTTAAGTACAACAGCCGGAGCTGCACTCCGATCCTATACTCTAGGCGACTGATTGAGTACGTGGAGCTGCCGGGTCAGCAAGTTTATAGGAGAAAGGATCAACGCAAGTGTAGCTATCCTATCCTATATTTAATCAGTGACAGTTCGCAGGTCAGCCACGAGCGTGCGCGGGGTGAGCTGGCGGGACCCGGGGTGAAGGGGATGCAGCCAGATGACAGCGGGTGGTGGAAGGGAATGTGGAGGCGCCGGAGATTGGGCAGTGGGGCGCCGACGCCACTGGCGCACTGCGGTGAGCGTTGGTGGGCGAAGCGATTAGAACCTGTCGGCTATCCACCTGCCGATAGGGGTCCTGTCAGCCGTTGGATGGCCGATAGGATGCTAATTTTGCAAATTTTTAAAATGGCATATCTAAATTTGCAATTGTTTATTAAAATAGTATTATGTAAAAAAAAATGCCTCGCCCGTTACGGCTGTGACAGAGAAAGAGGGTTTTTTTTTTTTTTTTTTGAGATTACACAAGTACAAACGCAGACGCCAACACGCACGCACACCTCCCCCCTATGAACACACGCACGTAAACCCTACCCTATGAGCACCTTCGAAGGACTGGCCGGTAAATCTTGAAGTTCGAAGTCACCACCGGCACCTCGCTATATCGACGGGACGCCGCCTACCACTTAATGCGGGGCCGCGGAAAATCCCGAAATAAATCCGAGGATAAAGTGTCGCACCCAGTGATTTGAACCCCGGGTGGGAGCCCCAATCAATGCTTTCGCTTATCATACGCTGTGCCCTCGACGAAAAGAGGGCCCCTTGACAGAAAGAGGGTTTGGTTGCTTTCGTCTGCTCGCAGTCGTGGGCCAGGCTTGAAAGGGGTAGGATGGGATTGGGCCTGACAAGGGCTAGCCCATGCGTGGGTCTGCAGCCCAGGCTTGCTTTGCCTCTTCTCTTTTTTTTCTTCTTCTGATCTGATTTTTCCTTTAATCATTAGCAACCGGCTGCTATTTTCACAGTCGTTTTCAATCCCTTTTTGTGACTGCTGATTTTAGATTAGCCTAAGTTAATGGATATGCTTAAGGTATGTGCATTCATCGACCCAGCCATAAACTCTGTTTTTCGAACCAAAAAAGCAGTTTTCATTTGTGAAATTAGCTACCTAGAGCGCGTTGCTGGCCTAAGCAGTTTTCACTCAACCACGATGTCGTCGACGGGCCACGTTCTGGCACCTGTTCAACACCTGGTCGGAGATCGATCAGCCGCCGGATAAGTGGTGGCTGCGGTGACGGCTCCGAGCTTTCCACGCCGGCCGTGGCCAGCACTCGACAGGTGGTTTCTCGACACCACCCGGTGCCCGTCGCTCTGCCCTTCCGCAAGTAGGACCCTGCGGTGCGGGAGTGTTTCTTCCCCTTCTCGGCGCACCCCGGCGGAGAGCGTGAAGAAGCTGAAGGAGAAGGCGAACGCCCAGATGGCCGGCACGGCGACAGCCTTCGGGTCGTAAGTCGTTGCAGTCCCTGCTCGGCCACCTGTGGCGAGCAGTGTGTCGTGCTCGGCAGCTCGCGCCGTACAGGGAGACGGCGTACACCCTCCTCGTCAGATGTCGGGGACGCGTGAAAGGTATACCGCAAGAGTACATGGGCACGCCGTCGCCAGGTCGACCGTCGGCGAGCTGCTGAGCAACGGGCTGGGCTGGACATAAGCCGTAGCTGATGAACGCGCCGTGGCGGCGTTCGACGAGACGAGCGTGAGGGGGGCGACCTCGCGTCGAAGCCGCGGGACCCAGGTTCGTGTACGCGCTGCCGCCCAGCAGGGAGGAGGACCCCACGACGATCGATCCTCACCGGGAGCTCACCACGGTTCAACGTCTACGGCAACGTCTTCGGTTGGGGCCTGCCAGTGGGCGTCCGCAGCGGCTCCGGCAACAAGATGGACGAGAAGGCGACCGTGTACGAGCTGGGGCGTGGTGGCTGTGGCAGCATGGCGCTGGAGGTGTGCCTGTCGCCCAAGGCTGGCGCTGCCAAAGCTCGTCGCCGACGAGGAGTTCATGGAGGCGGTCGGTGAGTGCGGGGACGTCGTGAATGCGGTGTCGGTTGGCCGTTTCAAATCAAACTGGTGTTGATGTGATGATGTCGATGGCCGAGATTGCAGATTGTTTGGGATGTTCGTTATAATTGTTTAATGATCATCAATCCACAATGCTGGGATACGTGCACCACGTGGGATGCGTCCCTATTTACAGTTTTTATTAGGTTCAAATAATACCAAATCTTAAAAAATGGTGAATGCAACGTTTTTATTGTATATATATATGTTTTTTGAGAAATTTTTATTGTATATATATGTTAATTTAACGTTTGTTGCGAAAAACTAGAAAGTGGGGAGCATTTTTTCCTCTTTCCCTACTGCCTCTAATCTATAATCTATAATCTATAATAACTAATAATAAAACACCAAAATTTCTGCCGCAAAATTTTTCGGCCTTTTTTTTTTTCTTCAGCCTCTGTTTTCCGGTGTCCAAGCAAAGAAGGGAAGGAAGAAGTCTGTAACAACTCCAAATTAGTCGAAAACAAACTACAAAATCGAATCGAGTAAGGCATCCGCTCTTTCCTCCAACCCCATAAATCACCTGGGGGCCAGGCTAAGCTTGGTCTGCTCACCGTGCCGTCGCCACCCACCACGAACTCAGCCCCAACGCCGAGCCTCGCCGCCGCTACCCACGGGACCTCACTAGAGCTTCGCGCGAACCTCGTCGCCAGCCACGACTTCCATCCGCGTGCCGCTCGCCCGATCCACAGCCACAGCGCCCTTGCTGCTCCTCTCGGGCTGGAGCCCACTGCCGACGCTTCGTCATCCACCGCCCGTCGCTACGCTTGATGGAGCGGATGCCTCTGCCGCCTCACGCTCCAGCGCCCCGTTACCCTTGGCGGCGCCGCTGATGCCTTGCTCTGTTAGCCGCGCGGAGGCTGCCGCCGACGGCGCAGGCCCGACGGCGCACGCCGGGGACACCGTCGCCGGCACCCCGTGCTACCATCTCGCTCTCTCCTAAAGATGTCCATCCGGCTGGCGACACGGCGGCCAGGTCCGAGGCCCGGCAAAATGGCCCGGTACACGCACGCCCGGTCCGGTGTGTAATGCGAGGGCCGCAGGCGGCGGCCCGGTAGCGGACCGGGCCATGGGCGCTGCCTCGCCGGCCCGTGGCAGGCACTACCGGCCCGCCCGGTGGGAAGGGTGGCCGGTCGCGCCCGGTGGTAAAATCCCAAAGCAGCAGGCCCATCATATTCCGGGGAAAATCCCAAGCAATGGTGGCCCAAACAACTAAAGGCCCATGTCACCAAGCGAGAGAAACCCTAACTCCCCTAGGCCCGTCTACTCCATGTCTCCATCGAGTCCATCAGGCGTCTCGGTCTCGTCCTCACGAATGAAGCGGCCCAGCGCGCGGCGGGAGCGGCGTGTGTGGCGCGGGGAGCAGCGGCCGGCGGCGGCGGGCGGCGGCCATGGGAGCGGCGGCCATGGGCGGCGGGAGGCGGAGAGCGGCGGACGCGTTCCTCTGGCCGGGGCGGAGGTCTGGCGTGGGCGGCCCGTGGCCCGGCCCCCGACCAGCCCGTGGCCCGGTCAAATGGCCCACGGACCGGGCCATGGGCCGAGGTCGTGGCCCGAGCACGGTGGAGGCACGCCCGGCTGGCGTGGTCCGACGCGGCCCGACATCGGACCGGGCCGTGCCGCCCGGCGGGCCGCGAGCCGCGACCGGCTGGCCCGTTGGACACCTATACTCTCTCCTCTACTTTCTTCCCTTCTCGATCTCTCTGTTTCTCTGACGGAGGATGAGGATGATTGGGCAACCAGTTACCACACGGCCACCTCACGTGAGCCAATGGCTGGGCACCACCAGGTTTCTTTCCTTCCGTGAGCTGGGTTCATGTAGAATAGAGAGAGGAAGACAGTAGATTCATTGATCGGTGCACAATACCATGGGAACAGTGACCGGTCAGCTGACCAGATAATTGGACCCATTATTTTTCTATTTTTATTTTTGTATACGTACATATAGATGAGCTGCTCCTACGCTAGCACACATGTGATATACATATCCATACGTAATATTAAAACACAATATATTTAGTTTTGTCGATATACGTTGTAGTACATTGAGTCCAATTCAAAAATAAATTAGTGTATAATGTGGTCCTTGATTAAAATCTTCAAGTCTCTCACGCACATATAAGTGTAGCACGCGTGTAAACAAAGTATGACAGCCCGGCCTCGGCGCTCACGAGTTATAGAAATGCGGATTGAGATATTTAGTGAGAACGTATCGTGTGCACACCAGGCTTATATGCAAACCGTGCACACTAGCGATCTCGGCCTTTGATTCCTCATCGAAGGCCAGGGAGGCGAGGACAGCTATTTTACGAAAAACACCCGCACGCGCTTGGCTTTTTCGCAAACCCCCCCCGCTGGTCGTTCGTAATCCCGTCTCCTCCCCCGGCCCTTCACGGTTCGCGAATCGCGACCGAGATCGGGCGAACGACCGCCGCCGACTAGGGCACGGCGTCGCCTTCCCGCCACGCCGCGCGGTGCGTGCGCGACGACGCGGCGACCTCCCGGATCCGACCTCCCGCACGGCGTCGCCGCCGGATCCGACCTCCGCGGCGGCTGGGGAGGATGGCGCCGCCTTCAGGTTCCCCTCCGCCGCTGTAGGTTCAGGAAGCGTCAAGGTGTCCCTCCGCCACCTCCGGTGTTGTCCCCGCTGATGAGTCAAGGTGCTGCACCGCCCCGGCTTCCCCGCACTGGGCACGGAACTCGCCCGACATCGTCGTTTTCACTAACATCGTCGTCGGCCGGAGATGGACATCACTCGAACACCTAGGCACACCACCTCGGAATTGCAAAGAACACTTGAAACAGCCCGGGGTTGGAATGATTTTTGAAACACTTGCGGATGTGGAGGAGTTTTACATGATTCGGCTTCTCGCTCGTATTGGTCAGCAAAAGAAAGAAAACAAGGAAATTTCAATCAAGTGGTACCTCTGTTCAAGGGCCGGGTTCAAGAAGGAGGACCAAAAAAATGTCACTGATGCATCCGGGAAAAAAAGGACACGTAATGTGATGGAAGCGAGATGTGGTTGTCAGGCACATATCACTGTCGGCCTTGACAAAGTGGCAAGTATCGACTAGTTTCAATGGTCGAGGAGCACAGCCATGGTTTCGTGTCGCCGGATAAGAGCCGGTTTCTACGATCGAACCGTGCGGTTAGTGCGAAGGCAAAGAGTACCTTGTTCAATTGTCATAAGGCGAGCATGAGTACGTCACAGGCATACCGACTTCTCCATGTCAGTGAGGGTGGGTTTAAAAATGTTGGATGCACGTTGAGGGATTTGCAAAACTATTATCGTGATCTCCGTAGCAAAATCAAAGATGGAGATGCGAGAGATGTTTGTGGGGCAACTTGAGTGAAAGAAGGAAGTAAATCCTGCATTCTTTTATGACTTTATGGTTGATGATCAAGGGCGACTTGTTCGTGTCTTTTTGGGCAGATGCCACGCGAGGAAAAACTATAGAATTTTTGGTGATATCATTTCGGTAGATGCAACATATACCACTAATCAAGTATAACATGAAATTTGTGCCATTTATCTGGAGTCAATCATCACTTGCGAGTGTTTTCCTCGGGGCTGCATTCATGGATAATGAAAAGATCGAGTCATATGAATGGTTGTTGCGGACCTTTCTTAAGGCTATGGGTGGAGTAGCACCTCATTTGATCATAATGCAGGCGAAGATGCGAGCATGAAGGCTGCTATTGCTCATCTTCTACCGATACAGTTCATAGGCTTTGCATGTGGCATATCTTGGAAAAGGTACACGAGAGGGTGGGACCAAAAATAAACGAGGATCGGGGAGTTCGGAAGTTATTAAACAGGGTGTGTGTGGGGCTCTGAAACTTCGGATGAATTTGAGTCTCAATGGAATTTCATCATGACAGAATATGGATTAGTGACAAATGAGTGGTTTTCCACAAAGTTTGCTATTCGCCAATCTTGGATTCCCCGCATACTTCATGGACATACCTCTAGCAGGACTCCTTAGGACTACTCAACGATCCGAGAGTGCGAATTCTTTTTTAGCCGTTTTATTAAACGAAAATTGATGACACCATGGAACATGGAGAAGCAATGTAGTGCGATATATACACATGAAGTTTTCAAAAAATTTCAAGAACAACTCATAATTGCAAGAGACCACTGCATCACTCAAGGGTTTTCGGAGTGTGAAGATAAGAAAATTGTCACCATCGGCAGCCAATCTGGAAAAGAGCGAGTGGTTGAGATGAACAAGTCAGACATGTTTTGCAGGTGCTCCTGTAAATATTATGAGTCCTATGGCATCCCGTGTTGTCATATCATACAAGTGCTTAGAACCGAGAAGCAAACTGACATACCTTCGATTTATATTATGAAGAGATGGGACAAAAGATGTAAAAGGTATGTATTTTTTTATTTTTTAAGCTTATTTTATTACAATGGCCTTCAATTTATTATGTTGGTTTTGTTACAGGGAAGTATTATTTGATGACAAAGGTAACCTACTAGATGAGAAGCCCAAAAGATCCTATGGAGGTTGCAATGCAGAAAAAGATTTCAGATTCACGCAAAAAGTTGGAAGATCTAATCGAAATGGCCAAAAATTCACCAGAAGGGATGGACATCATATATTCTAGTTTATCCAATCTAGTAGAACCTATCCAGAAGGTCATGCCTGCTGCTAGAGAGAATAAACAGGCTGAGTATGAATCTTTCCTTGGTAGTAAAATTCCAAATGAAGTCAATATACATCCACCAACAGATGTCAAGTCGAAAGGGAGGTGCAAAAGAATACAGAAGAGCAAGGAGATCAAGGGTCCAAGTAAACGGAAGTGTGGAAAATGTAAGCAAGTAGGGACTCATGATGCACACAACTGCCCAAACAACGTTGTCAGCTGATATATTAAGTCCATGTAAATTTTACTGTGTTAGTGAATTTAACAACATGAATTTTCATGTAACTTGTCGGCACTGTTTGCTTTGCTAATATATTTCCTGTGTGATTTATTTTCGAATCAAAGAATCTGTGAACCAATTGGCTTGGTTGTGTTTTCCTCGTTGGCTTTTCTATGTCTGATCGATGGCACTCTCTTCCTATAGACTGTACCATGCATCAGGTTATGTCCTCCCACTAATTCATTACTTTCTGTGAACCAACTTCAGCTTGTGGAATCAGACATGCATCAGGTTTTGGAATACTGGTTCGACCATGCATCAGGTTATTTCCTATAGACTGTACCATGCATCAGGCATGCTGAATTTGAACTTCAGGTTGTGGAATCAGACACAAATGCATAATATCATCAGTTGACAGTAGTATGCACAATTTCAATCTATTCATTCTCATGGTCGAACCACAAATTCATGTGCCAATACACAGAAGGGACAATTTACAGTGACATACAACAGACATTCAGAAGCTAAGCTCTGAACATTCAGATACGTTCTCCAGGCAGCAGCAAGGGCTTGTCTGGGCGGTGAGGGCCGGCATCCTCGACGGCCGAGGGCGGCGATTGACGGCGACCCCAATCCTCGTCGGGCGGCGGCTGGTTGCGGCATCCTCGACGGCAAGAACCACGGCGGTGGCCGGACGGGCAGGGGCGGCTAGGGCGCTCCGGTTCGACTTCCGGCCACGGCGTCGGCCCGGTCATCGCCGCTGGGGAGGAGCCGCCGAGGGCGGTGGCGGCGGGGAGGAGCCTTTCGACGGGCAGGGCCGCCAGGCGGCGCGGCGTTGGTGCGGCGACCGATGGGGAAACCCGCGGCTTCGGTCGAGCTTCGGGGGCAGGGCGCGGGGTTTTTTTGCGAAAAAGCCAAGCGCGTGCGGCGTTTTTCAAAAAAATAGCTGTCCTCGCTCCACGGCCTTCGGATGGGGAATCAAAGGCAAAGTCAGATCGCTAGTGTGCACGGTTGCATATAAGCCCGGTGTGCACACGATACGTTCTCTTCATAAAAAGAATTAGAACACAAGACTAATCTGAAATTTTAAGTTATTTCTGTAACGGCATAAATTACACGCCCCGTTGCAACGCCACGGGCAAATTTGCTAGTTTTTCATAAAGCCTGACTCTTCTTTCTCAGCTAAGCTTGGCCGGCCCTATCTTGATCGAACTCTCGTCAGTACCTCCTTTCTCTCTTCCTATAATGGGCCTTGGCCCAACTCCCTCCCGAACCTCAGACGCGTATTATAGAAGGAAAAAGAAGCTGAACTAGTAAGAAAAAAAAGGCAGTAATTAATTTCCCACTGTGGTAATTTCAATATGGTAATCACATAGGAGTATATAGCAATCCTACAAGACTATCCTTTGGATGTTTAGTTGAGATATACTGCAGCGCCAATAGGTCATGCAGGCGGATGGCAGTTAGCTACGGAAACTAGACACTTCAGGCCAGTTCCCCTCGTCCCACCAGCACAAAAGACGTGACTGAGGTTGCCGCAGATTGATAATTTTGGTATAATTTAAAACATGTTACTTTATATTATCTTCTATAATGTCATATATGGGTAATTTGATTGCAAACTTATGTGTTACATTATTGCATTATCTTTTCGTAATGGAAGAGATGAATAATTTATATAAAAAAAGTATTATGGGGTATTTGAATTGTCTTCCATTATGACAGAGTTGGGTAATTTAGATACAAATTTATAGCGTTATTATAAATTATATTTCATTAGTGACAAAGGTGGGTAATTTAAATGCATACTTAGGGGTTATTTTCAATTATCTCTCGTAATGGCAGACAAGGGTAATAATTTAAATACAAAATTATGGAGTTATTTTAAGTATTTTTTTGAAACGGATTTTAAGTTATTTTTTTTGTAACAACGAAGATGGGTAATTTAGATATAGTATTAGGGTGTTACCATAATTTAAAATAGCGGGCTGTTTAAAAAATAGCGGCACTTCAGTGACGCTATAACAGATAGTGTTTTTATAAAAACAAGCATGGAAAACACTAGTAATTGATGAAAAAAAAGATGTCAAATATGAAATTCGATGAACACAAATATGTTTTAAAGGTTCCACAAGTCTAAGTAACATTAGCAATATGACATTACAACATGCATGTTGCGCTATGACATATGGTTTATAAAACTCCAGTGTTTAATTGTCCAAAATACCAAATTAGTGGGCTATAGCAGTGCTATAGCGCGCAATAACATGGTGTTCGAAGGGCACTAGCAGGCTATAGCGGCGCTATAACATGCAAAAGCGGTCAAACTTGGCATAGTGGCAAAAATAGGAATAGCATAGTGTTAAGTCTCTCCCGCCGCTATAGCCCGCTATATTTTTTTTTTTCTTTGGGTGCTACTTTATGTATTCTTATACTGTTATAGGTGGGTAATTTTTTTTTAAAAAAAATATATTCAATAACTATTATTGACCATGGCGATTGGAACCTAGCAAATTAAAGGTTATTTGTTTTTGATTAATTATTATGATAATTTTTAGGATTTATCTTTTTTTTCAAGCATGTGTGATGAGAATTAACGCTTAAATTGGGACCTTTAATTAGTATTTGTTACTTGTGCAAGTTTCAAACTTAATCACCGAATTTAAGATTTATTATGTTAATTACTACCCGTAACCGAATTCCAGTGCACAAACTTTATAATTATTTACCAAATTGCTAAATAAACATCTCACCAAAAGTGAAAGTGAAATCTTTAGTGAAGCATTCTATATTACTATATATGGTAAAAATGTTAGGTCTACCATTGTGTTGCATGGGAGGTTTGATGTAGAGACATCGGGCTGTTCGGTGATGGTTTTAGGGGTGATAACTGGTTGATGCTATTTTGTTACGATAGAAAAATACTATACCATGGCTGATAGGCCAGGCTGATAGTTCAAGTGAATAGGTCAAAGACAAAAAGGTAATAGATTCATTCTACTTTCAGTCCGCTAGCAATGCCAAGGATGCCGTCATTGTCATACTCTCTCCGTCCCAAAATAAATGCTGCTATGGTATACGTGTGGGTCAAACTTTCTTTTTTAAATATTAGCAACCTTTGTATTTCCAAATAAATTTATTATGAAAATAGATTCAATGACTATCTAATGATATTAATTATATACTATAAATAAATATTAATATTTTTTGTATATATATGAAAGTATGATACTCTATTATTTCTCTTAATGTTATTTATGTACAATGGAAACATCTCACCAAGCTTATACAAACATGCCAGACTAAATAATACTAGTAAATGACGAGTCTTTAGGTACGAAATCCACCGAAATGTGGACGCCGACGTTGCCGCTGCCTCCATTCCACCACGCGCATCGGCAACGGTTTTAAGCGTGCAAAATGCCTCAAACAGTGGATATGTCAATAGGCCTATGACAATTTTCTGATGGAAAGATCATGTAAAGTAAAAATGAATGATCGAGAAAGCAATATAGGTAAGCACTGCAGACAAAATAAACAAAAGCACTGCAGACCAAAGCGTTAACGGGTTGGTCAGCATGAGGATCGGATTGCATTTGTAGCAAAGATAACTGATGCAGCCAACAATAAACAAAAGCACTGCAGACCAAAGCGTTAACGGGTCAGGCAGCTTTGAAAACACGGACAGCATGAAGACCGGATAGGATTCGTAGTACACCTAAAGTTGACAGAATGTTCCACGGATTAGAAAAGATAATAGAAGGCGCCGTATATTTTTTGAAAGAAGGCTTCAGATATTAGTAAGACGTCGCACCTGGAACGGAACATTGTGCTCTGCTACTAAATTTTTCTTCTTTAGCACCACCGTCGCCCTTCCAGCAAAATACGAATAACCCGTGTCCCTCTGTGGCAAATATCATAATCACATAAATCTTCCAAAGAAATAAAAGGCACATCAGATTTTTTTTTTTTTTTAACAAATATGGGAAAAGTTTTTTTTTTTTTTTTTTTTTTTTTGCCTCTGCGACTGCACACAGTCAAGTTCTTACCATATTTCCATCTAATTAGCTGAAAAGTAAATTAAATCAATTATAAGCAAGAGTCTAAGTCTAGTATTACTACTCCATCTGTTATAAGCAAAAATGTCCAAAACAACAACCTCGATTGCTCGACCCGCCAGTCGGTCCATTGCATCATCACGCTGCAATAATGCCCAAAACCGCTGCCAGTACGTTCTCATGGAGATAGCCTGTATACAAGAAGTAATTCATTTCTTCTAAAAACAAAATCATATCGTGTACACAAATATGCACACTAGTCATGATAAAAACAAATCTATGAAAGCAAACAAACAAATCTATGAAAGCAAACATAGATGATTCCATTGTGGTTCGCCATAGAATAACTTATCCTATGGACACTTTGAGTTCCATAATAACTATACTAATTTATGAGATTACTAGAACTCCTAAATTATATTATTGTTCAGTCAATGCTATAGGAAAGAAAGATGAGATTACCTCCATCGGAAAAGAAACAATAGGCTGTGGATTTTTGATCCTTCAGGAAGCAGTACCTGCAACATTAAAAAGGTTAGAGGTGATTCTGCTAGATGAGAATACCCAAGAAAACGCCTCCCAACAAGCAGCAGTCGTATGGTATATTTTCTCGAGAATTGCATTTGATGTTTAACAATTTCGCAGGTAAAAGAGCTCAGCTGTCCAAGGAACATAGTAATCAACACAGAGAAAATAAATAAATGTTAATGAAATATTGAACAAGACTGAGGGGGAGGTGAATTGAAGGATGATGCCACACTTTGCGAAACTCGTATAAAATTGGATGGCACTTGTCAACATGATCCTTCAAATGACTAATCAAATAGGATGATGGCACACTTACCACAGTAGTAAAGTCGTTAACCACAGTATCGAGCAGATCAGGTACTCCAAAAGTAAGGTTGATGTAGCGCCGGCCATCTTCCGACTGAGCGAGAGAATCTTCCGGCAAACCATAAGCAATGGTGAACTTGCAGTCCCAACCATATCTTGGTCCTTGCCTCAATTGAAGATAAAGCCGATCCTTACTTGATGACATCAATTCATGGGCAGCTGGCCAAATCCTGGGACACTCAGGGCTAGCAAGAAAATTCTGAATGAGCAAGCCACCTAATCAACTACGAAAATGAAGAGAGGATGGAATAACCAACCGTACCTTGAAATGAAAAGTTCGTACTTGTCAAAAAAACAAAAGATTGGCTTGTACCAAGCACTCTCTTGTGTCATTTTATACTGATCGGTGACTTTTATGTGTCCCCGGAGAGGAATATCCACCTTGCGTTCAAGCTTCTCATAAACAACAAATGGACGGTTCTCATACTGCAAAGAGATGAGCGAAAATGTGCCGGGCTCCTGCTCATAATATGCGCCGTATTTCACTTCAGCACCAGCTGTGCTTGTCGGAGCCACCTGTGTGGACCACTCAATCCTATTGCTTGGCGTCTTGATGTAGGTGACCTGCTCCCGGACATGGTAGGGTGAGAGAAGCACCGCACTGTCAAAGTAGTAAACCAGCTGAGACGCTGACGACGGACTAACAGCCTTTGCAGGATACGGGTCCAGAACATCTGTCAGCACGTATACCACTTCGAGAGTGGTTTTCTCGCCAGGTTTCAGATGAGTGCTCAACAGAACAGAGTAGAGGCGAGCGCCATTCTTGGTCGCGGGGAGATGGGAAGCTTGAACGACCCTGAGGGGTTCAACCTCGGATGCTGCCTTGTTCCTATGCTTTCCCTCCACTGTGGTGGCCTTGACAACAGCGAGATGTTCAACCTCCCAGGGCGTGAACGCGAGAAGAACTTCAGATGCATGAGAGTCGGCGGCGGCATCATTCTCGACATCCAAGGTTAGATTCACTCTGGCAATGGGACCAGTGAGGTGGATCTGCAAAGCAATATTTATAGTTGAAGCTGTGTCAAATCATGTTGTGCCTTGAACAGAGGGAGAGGTGTATGAGTACTCCTAAGCTACGAAGCCTAGTAGGCCTCGAATTGTCAAAAGCAGCAATCGATGTCCCAAAACTAGCTAGATAGAGCTGCTTCTCCAATTCCCCCAATCCAAGTGAACCGGATCACTATAGAGTATACGTACTGGAATTTCGACTGTTAAGTCAACCACAAATAAATTCGAAATCGAAAGTAATAATTCATATTTTTTTAGTAGTAACAGTAATATAATAAATACAAGGGTCCTGCACAAAGCAACTAGCCTGCTGGATCTGAGGAAGGGAAGAAGAGGAACATACCACTCTCTCGGCGAAGACGATCTGGATGCCATCCTCCGTTTCCGGTGGCAAGGAAGACGAGGAGACGGCAGAGAGGACCAAGAGGAAGACGACGATGGGGATGGGGATTGCCATCACACTATACCAGTGGTCTGTTCTCCCCTGCCTTGCCGGCCGGCCACCGGGACAGTTGCTGAGGAGAGACCGCTGGAGGAGTAGTGCGTTCCTTTTTCTTTCTTTCTTTCTTTTTGTTTTTTGATTTGATGAGAGAGTAGTGCGTTCGTGACTCACTGCTGGGCCCAGTTTTGGTAGAGGAAAGTGATGACCTTTAGTGACTCTTTGATATGATATATAAATAAATTCTGTAATTAGTGAATCAGACACTTCGCTCCCGAGCACCTTAGAGCATCTTCAAATGTTTTTTTAATCTCATTTTCTAAACCATTATTTGGAGACTTATTTCAACAAAATTTGTTTTTTATATCCTTCAACTCTCTAATAGCTTTTTATCTCGTGCGCAATACACTTTCATTCTCTGTCTAGGGAGAAATACGGAATAGAGGATAACTATATTTTGATATCCAATTAGACAAGTTGTTAGGGAGTATTTTTTTAACTAAAATTTCTATTCTTAACAATTAGGAAGGATGTAGAGAGTCTCTTAGAGTTGCACTCTAGTTTGTACTGCTGTCTTGGGGGCCTGGAATTTCCGGTCTGTCTTCCCGCATCTCGCTAGTTTTTTTATCTGATTTGCGTTCTGTTTTTGCATTGGTTTTTCACTGATCCAAGGAATCTTTCTCAATACTCTTGTTACTAGCTGACTTGGGTATTTCGAAACCTGAACTTGCTTCTTCTCTAGAAGTTGAGTGCCCATTTTCGGATCTTCAGTTATGTGCGGAGTGCTTCTTATTTGGGTGTGTCGTGTCTTGCTGTGTTCCTAGGGAACATCCAACCATTATTTGGCTCGGGGCATCACGTTGGTTGCGTCTTGTTTTTGGCTGTGATTTTGGGACATTGGTTGAAAGTTTCGCGAGAAATTTTACGGCTCCCATTCAACCTCATCTGGTCGTCGTTTTTCGGTCCTTCAAAATGCAAACTCAGCGGATTATTTTGAATTATCTCTCGTAATGGCTGATGAGGCTAATTGAAATACAAATTTATAGAGTTATTTAAAATTATTTTTTATAATAGTAGAGATGGATAATTTAGATATAATATTATTTTGGTCCTTTATGTATTTTTTCATACTGACATAGGTGGGAATTTTTTTATTAACAATATATATCCAATGTCTATTATTGGCTTATGGTGATTAGAGTATAGAAAATTAAAGGATAGATGTTTTTAATTAACTATTATGAGAATTTTTAAGATTTATTTTTTTTTTTTTCTAGCGTGTTTGATAAGAATTAACACAAAATTAGGACCTCTAATGAATATTTATAATTTATGCAAGTTTCAAACTTAATCACTGAATTTTAGATTTATTATGTTAATTAGTGCGTGTAACCGAATTGCAGGCACAAATTTTACAATTATTTATCAAATTGCTAAATAAATTATACCTAAGTGAAAGTGAAATCCTTTGTGCGGCATACTATGTAGTAAAAATCCTAGGTCTGCCGTTGTGTTGCATGGGACTATGGTAGGTTTCATGTAGAGACAAGACACAAAGGTAATAGATTCTGTCTGCTTTCAATCCACTAGCAATGCCAAGGATCGATGCCGTCATCGACAGACTAGGTAATATATGAAAGTATGATATATATAGATACTCTACGTTGCCGCGTCCGCCATTCCACCACGCGCATCGGCAACGGTTTTTAAGTGTGCAAATTGCCTCAAACAGTGTAGATATGTCAACAGGCCTACGACGATTTTCTGATGGAAAGAATGATGCAACCACCAATACAGACAAGCACTGCAGACGACAAAAGAGTTAACGGCCGGCCGGTCAGCATGGAGAACAGATTGGATTCGTAGTACACCTAAAGTTGATAGAATTAATGTTCCAAGGATCAGAACAGATAGAATGCGCCGTATTTATTTAAAAAAATAAAAGGCTTCAGATATATTAGTAAGAGACGTACCTGGAACGGAACACTGTGCTCTGCTACTAATTTTTTCTTGTTTAGCTCCACGATTGCCCTTCCAGCAACATACGAATAACCCGTCTGCATCAGTGGCAAACATCATAATCACAGATTTTTTTGCAAATGAAAAAACAAATTCAGCCTTTGTGACGCACACAGTGAAAAATTCTTACCATATTTCCAACCGTTGAAAAAAGGGAGTGGGAACAAAATAAATTAAAGCAATTATAAGCAAAGTCTAAGTCTATTATTAATGCTGCATCTGATTCTTAGCAAAAATGTACAAACAACAACCTCGATTGCTCGACCCGTCAGTTGGTCCTTTGCATCATGATGTTGCAATAATGCCCAAAACCGCTGCCAATTTGTTCCCCTGGGGATAGCCTGCATAAAGTAATTTCTTTCTTCTGAAAAACAAATCATTCTGTGTACGCACCAAATAGCCCAAGAAAGAATGGCTGACACCCACAAAGATTAGTTTTCATTCATTATTTGCCAATACTGGTTAACCAATACCTGAGCATATGAGGTATGGACCAAAGAGGCGTTAACCTAGAAGCTATTTGAATTATACGCAAAATAGCCTTTGCATGATGGCAATCAAAGAAGAGGTGTTTAATTGTTTCATTGAGATTGTAAAACCAACACTTTATCTCTATCTTCAAGGAGGCGAGTTTCAACTTTTTCAAATTACTTTATTCATGAAGGAGAATCCTGGTTCATAATATAATGATGCATAGACCCAACTGTAAAAATACCATGCCTACTCTCAAAAAAAAAAAAAACCATGCCTATGTTTAAATCTTTCCCCAGTTACACCCCGGTCAGAATTGCAGAGTTTAGGGTGGTGCACTTGGTGCCTAAGTACCGGAATGGATATGTTCCTCTTTCACAACCAAAAACTTCAGTATATTCCTGCTCATAATGCTTTGCCTCACAATAACAGAATACCTCACTTTTGTAAAAATTAATTTTTATACCAAATAGTTGTTCAAAAACACCGAGTAGCAGTTTCAGTATTCTTAGCTTGTTGCTCCAAATCTTTCAACGACTTTTGGCCCTCAGATGGGGGGAATACAAAACTGAAATAGAAACCAACCATGCATGACAGCTTAAAACGGTGAAGTACAAAGTTCAAGGACTTGGTGACTCGGAAACATGCACAGCTCATGGTAGAACCTTGACCATGACCACCTAAGACTGAGTGAGAGATATATATGCACACCTTATGAGTCATGATACAAACAAAGCCATGAAAGCGCGCAAACGTAGATGATTCCATTGTGGTTGGCCATAGAGTAACTTTATCCTATGGACACTCTGAGTTCCATAATAACTATACTTATTTATGAGATTACTAGAACTCCTAAATTATATTATTGTTCAGTCAATGTTAGGAAAGAAAGATGAGATTACCTCCATCGGAAAAGGAACAATAGGCTGTGGATTTTTGATCCTTCAGGAAGCACTACCTGCAACATTAAAAAGGTTAGAGGGATTCTGCTAGATGTGAATACCCAAGAAAACGCCTCCCAACAAGCAGCGTTCTGGTCTATTTTCTCAAGAATTTCATTTGATGTTTTAACTATTTCACAGGTAAAAGAGCTCAACTGTCCAAGGAACATGGCAGTCAACACAGAGAAAATAAATATTAATGAAATATTGAACAAGACTGATGCCACACTTTGTGAAACTCATATCAAATGATTGGATGACACTCCTCAGCGAACATGATCCTTCAAGTGATTAATTAAATAGGATGATGCCACACTTACCATAGTAGTAAAATCGTTAACCACGGTATCGAGCAGAGGTACTCCAAAAGTAAGGTTGATGTAGTGCCGGCCATCTTCCGACTGAAAGAGAAAATCTTCCAATGGCAAACCATATTCAACGGTGAACGTGCAATACCAACCATATCTTGGCCCTCGGCTAAAATTACGATAAAGCCAATCCTTATTTGATGACCGCAATGTATGGGCAGTTGGCCAATTCCTGGGACACTTAGGCCTAGCAACAAAGTTCTGAATGAGCGAGTGATAGAAACTTGACCTATATGATAATCCGACATGACATGTGCTACATATATACCCAGAAGCAAAGAAATTTTGCGGTTGCATTTGTTTGGTGCAAGGTGCATTTTTTGGTCCTGACAATTAAGCTGAAGAGAGGATGGAAATAATTAAGCTTGTTGCAGCTAACCTTGAAAAGATTCGTTTGTACCAAGCATCATCATGTCTCATCTTATACTGATCGGTGACTTTTATGTGTCCGCAGCGAGGAATATCCACCTTGCGTTCAAGCTTCTCATAAACAAGAAATGGACGGTTCTCGTAGTGCAAATGGATGGGCAAAAATGTGACGGGCATCTGGTTGTAATATGGGCCGTAAGTCACTTCAGCACCATCCCGGATTGTAGGATCCACCACTGTGATGGTATCAACCATATCGCTTGGCATCTTGATGTAGGTGACCTGCTTCAGGACATGGTAGGGTGAGATAAGCACCGCACTGTCAAAGTAGTAAACCAGCTGAGACGCTGACGACGGACTAACAGCCCATGCCGGATACGGGTCCAGATCGAACATCTGTCAGCACGTACACCACTTCCAGAGTGGTTGTCTCGCCTGGTTTCAGATGAGTGCTGAGCAGAACGGAGTAGAGGCGAGCGCCATTCTTGGTCTCGGGGAGATCGGAAGCTTGGACACGGAGGGGTTCGTATGACTTCTTGCTATGCCTTCCCTCCACTCTGGTGGCCTTGACAATAGCGAGATGTTCAACCTCCCAGGGCTTGAACCACTGTTTTAAATAGCGCGCTATAGCGGACGCTATAGCGCTAAATAGCGTTTCGGGCAGGGTAACGCTAAGCTATTGCCATTTTAGCGCTAAACGCTATTTGCCGCTATTAGCTGCTAATAGCGCGCTAAAAACGCTAAACTGCAGCTCATTTAGCGCGCTATAAGATATTGGGCTGATTTCCGTTGGTCCAAATTGATTGGCAGGCCCAAATCTCATCTCAAGGTATTAGAACTCATGTATTTCTCTATGTGATGTGATGATGTTTGATGTATCATGTATGAACTACAAACTACTTTGATGTAATGTATAAAATTATATAATGTTTGGCATATTTTTTGCTTAGCCGCTAAATGGCTTAGCTCGCTATAGCGCTAAATAGCCTTTTAGGGAGGCTGCTAAAATGGCTTAGCCCGCTATTTAAAACAGGGGCTTGAACGCAAGAAGAACTTCAGGTGCATGAGAGGCGGCGGTGGCAGCGTTCTCGACCTCCAACGTTAGGATCACTCTGGCAATGGGACCAGTGAGGCGGATCTGCAACCAATATATATAGTTGAAGCTGTCAAATCTTGTTGTTTGGTGCCTTGAGAGCTAGGGAGGTGTATGAAATCCAAGTACTTCGTAGCTAGTAGGGGCGTAGGGCTCGATTTGTCAAAAGCAGCAATCGACCGCCCAAAACTAAATAGTGCTTCTTGTCAGATGAACGCCGCTGTAGCGACCGCCGGCTATATTGGGATTTCGATTGGTAAGTGAAACCACAGATAAATTCGAAATCGAAAGCTTGCTGTAATTATTCCTCTTCTTTCACAACAGAAGAATTCACATTTTTTTAGTGAATAATCTAATAAATAAAAGGGTTCCCCAAAAGCAACTAGCCGGCTGGATCTGTGGAAAGAAAGATCAAGAAAACAATTCACAGACAAGAGCGAGAGTGCGAGCGAACGGTGGTGTGGTGAAGTTTTCATACGGGTGGTGTGGCAGAGTTAGTATTTACATACATACATGTACACACGAGTAGAGAAACATACCACTCTCTCGGCGTAGACGACCCGGATGCCGTCCTCTGCTTCCGGTGGCAAGGAAGATGAGGAGACGGCAGAGAGGACCAAGAGGAAGACGATGATGGGGATGGGGGTGCCATCACGCCAGCAGTTGGCTGTTCTCCCCTACCTCGCCGGCCAGCGACCTGGATAGTTGGTGAAGAGAGACCGCTGGAGTAGGTGCGTTCGTGACTCACTGCTGGGCCCAGTTTTGGTAGAGGAAAGTGACCTTTACTGATTCTTTTATGATGAATAAATTCTACAAAATAACTGAATCGGATATTTATTAGGCTCCAAGCATTCTTGGTTAAAGTATTTAATGGTTAAAGTACATATGAGGAAATCACTTTTATGAAATCATTCTTCGTTGCAAACTGCCATTTAGGGCATTCACAATACAGACTTTTATCATAGTAGCCTAATCCTATTTATTATCTCGAAAATATCGTAGACTTAGAGTCTAAATAAGACTTAGAGTCTTGGTTTTTTCTCCTTTTCTCTTCCATAAATATACTGTCACATTAGCAAAATACAATAAATAGAAAGATAATAAATAAATTTGGACTGTATGATAGAGTTTGATTGTAAGTGCCCCTAGCCGAGCTCATCTTCGAATCAATTTGGAAGCTGCGACAATGGTGGGCGGATTTGGTGATATATAGCTATCGTACTCATGACTAACTCGAGAAAGACACATGTTTGGTTAAAGTATTTAATGGTGTCGCTCAGAGGACGAACCTGATGATAGTCTGAACAGATAGATATAAGCATGGGCAACATGTCGCTATGTATGTTTTATGAGTTATGACATATGTCTTATAATGTCGCCAATAAATTTTGCTCTTGTAAGCTAACTATTCCTAATGGATGGACAAGCGGTGACAAACAGAGTGCCATAAGAGGACCTCTAGCTGAATCATTTTTTAAAACAAATGACAGAATCTTTAAACCCACCTTTATTCTACTTTTCAATACCATGTTTGGAACGTGGGAATTTTACACCTTCCTATGTTTTTTCTATAAAAAAGAACTGATTTCTATGAAATTTCTGTAATATTCATGTGAGATTTCTACGTTCTAAACAAGCCCAAAGGCAAAGTAAAAAAATCCATTACTCATCTGCCATTCTTTCGCTTGTGCTACACCGCCTCTGTGAGACGTGCGAGACACCATGCAGCCTCATGTGGCGTGGGCGCCACGTCACCAGGTTGTCCCACCCGCGGTGTCGTGAGCTCTGGTAGCTCTTGCACCGGTGAAAACTGTGGCGAATCCATCGTCCGCTGAGCAGCCATCACGGAGAACAGGAATCCACCAACGATTCGTCCACTTTTTGAGAAGCAGCCGCTGGAGCAGTCGACCACCCAGACGCTAGTTTGCTGAGGGGCTCACGACAAGTAAGGTAGCGAGCTCCTCTAACATTGGGTCTACCCACGCAAGAGGCCCCTCGCGACACGCGCATAGCTCCACCGCCAGGCTCGGAGAAGGGGCGTCCAACAATAGCAGTAGAGGTTGCAGCCTTGTCGTCGTATTCTGTCGGCTTGCTCAAAGCTTGCGTCCTTCGCCGGTTTTCTCCGAGTCGCCACTTTCCTTGTCGGGTTCGCTGGTGTCTCCCGTGGGGTATCTATTCATTACTTTTATAGCTGTATACCAAAATGATCACCGGTGAGGCCACGTCGCCCCTTCCCCTCACAAAAGTCACTGTTCCGTCCACAGTACTGCAACAGTAGCGGATCATGCAAACAGTACATACCGGACATGAACAGCACAAACCCGATAGTGAACAGGACATACCCGTTACAAAACCCAGCAGTGAACAGTATGTGCCCGTTAACAGACCCGTTATTAACAGTAAGCACCCGTGAACAGCCGCACCCGCTATGAACAGGGCCTACCTGTTAGCCATCTTTAGTAATAATCACTAGAAAAGGTCACGGCGTTGCCTCTTATGGGCAATGGATGTGCTGTTGTATTATAGATGGTCTTTTTTCGATGGAAACTATACGGTGCACTCAAATAAGATTACATCATTTACAATACATTAAGGAATAAAATCAGGGGTTCATCAATCCAAATACAATTTGTATTATAGATGGTCTTTGTTTTTGTGTTACTAGCGAACAGAGACATTGATGGTAGTTAGTTGAAGCTGATGGTCAATTTAGCTTAAAGATAAACTTTGCATAATCAAAACCATTGTCTGAGCTATTGCTTTTGTGTATAATAAAAGGCAAGATAAGGTTACCAAGAGTAGCCGAGAGCAGGTTTGTACTTGTTACTAGATGCATCTTAAGATGGACTTGGCAAATTCATTGTTCATTATTTGATCATTGAATCAAGTACATGTTGAGGACACTTTTAAAGGTATGATTATACATATAACACTGGTTTATTCAATTTGTGGACAGAGAGAACTCATTGGACCAACGCCACCGTGTCATGGTCTTGAAGAATATATGCAGGAACTATTTCTCATCTATAAAACAATTAACTCAAATTGAAGACAGGAACCTAATAGCATTCTCATGGTGATTAAAATAGCAATAAATGTTTTTTTTTTTTTTTTTTTGCGGTAAGCAAATCTACCGTACAACCTCAAGCCGGAGACACCTCTAAAACTTTTTAAAAAGCAGGCATTGCTTTTAGTATTTGCAATAGCGGTACTCTTCATGGTCCTATATTACGTACAAAAACAGGGGGCATTTAGAAAAGCAGGAAACTTTTCAGGGATTCACAATTGTTGGTATGGTTTTCCTTTTATCTCATTTGGATGATTCAGGGTTATGAATTAACTTAGTTTAGCGGGTGAAGTGCTTCAGTAATCTCGTGAACATTTTTCTACAACATGAAAAGCAAAACAAAAGCACTCTGCTGAGAAATGCAGTTCCACTCTGTGGGTGTGTTTAACACCCAAAAATTTGGTGCAAAATTTTGAACGTATGTCACATCGCATTAATCTGTAAAGACACGTTTCGTTTGTTAGTGGTAAATATTATCCTACCATGGTGTAACTAGGCTCAAAAGAATCGTCTCGTAATGTACATCTAAACTGTGTAATTAGTTTATTTTTTTACCTACATTTCGTACTTTCGATACATGTGCCGGCATTTTTTGATGTGATGGGGAATCTTCTTTTTGCATAGTGGAATTTGGAGAGAAAGTTAGGGTGCTAAACACACCCTGTATACAAAAATAACATGTAAGCTTTAGCTTCAGTGAAAAGCTATACGGCTATACCGGAAAAGATTTTTGTCCTATATAGTTCAAAGTCTAAATGATCAATCGATTCCTCGTTGAGGTCTACAGTACCTTGTGCTGTCACATCCTGCCTGTGACGCATTTTATCGAACAGATTGTGGACAGGTAGTCTGTACTTACCTCCCACGCATTTTATCAAACAAAATGTGGTGCTCCGCTAGGGGTGTGTTTAGTTGGTGAAATATTTTGGGTTGGGTTACTGAAGCACTTTTTTTGTTTGTATTTTATAATTATTGTCTTATCGTGAACTAACTAGGTTCAAAAGATTCGTCTCGTACTTTTTTCAATATTTGTGAAATTTGTTTTTTCATTTACCTACATTTAATGTCCCATGCATGCGAAAAGAGATTCGATGTGGACGGTGCATCGTAGCTCTTTTTGGGATCATTTTTCAGGATCTAAACATGCCCTAGATGATTTGGAAGAGCACAGCATTACTGCGCCGGCTAAGAAGCAGCAACACAACATTAACCCACAGTTGGATTTTCCTCGCCGTTGCCACCGCAGCCTCCCATGAGCTTGGTCGGGTCCAGGGCCACCGTGCGAGAGCCGCCCCCCCCGCCCCGGCCGCAGCTTGTAAGGTCCTAGATGGCTAGAGAGGGGTGAATAGCCTATAAAAATTTTCTACAAGCTCAACTAAACAAACCGGTTAGAATAAAACACGGCAAAAGCGGTTTGCACTAGCTCTAATGGTCAAGCAAGCCTTCTAGTGACAAGACTAAATAATACTATGATCTCTAGTCCACTCAAAGTCTATGTCACTACTCTAGCTAATGAGCAATCCTAATATGGTCCTTATGCTAGCAAGAACAACCTACACAAGCAAATGCTAGCTCTCTACTCAAAGTAAACTAGGAAGGTAAAAACAAAGGTGAGAGGCTTGTTATACCGATGTGTAAAGGATGTCAACCAATCACCGGGAAGATGAAAACCAATCAATCACTCGAAGGTGATGATCCACACAAGAGACAATGAACAAGTCGATTTGTTCACCCGGAGTTCGTTGTACACCGACAACTACTCTCCGGTTGTGCCGACCAACACAAGGGTGATGTTTGAGCTAGGCGGTGCCCTTGCTAGCCTCAACACACCACACACCAAGTGAGGTACCCAAAGCACGAGCAATGTATTCCTTGCAATTTGTCTTCCCGACGAGGAGTGCGTAATCCTCTCACAAACCAACCGGAGGTGGCCAAGAAACAATCTCCTCTTCTTGCCAACAACTCCACCAAACCACCAAGCCGGCTAGGAGCGGTGCCTCCAAGAGTAACGGGAAATCCACCGTCACAACACGATCCCCAAGTGCCTCTAGATGCAAGAACACAATGCAATGCACTTTGGATCTCTCTTCTCTCAAGAATGAAGCTCAAATAAAGAATGAGAGAGGAGGGAGGCTTGCTTGCTTGCTCAAAGATGTTAGGAGTGATTCAAATGTCCAAGAGAGTGAGCAAGAGGCAGCCAAACACATATATATAGCCCCCATCACGAAATATGGCCGTTGGGCTAAAAAATTTGCATTCTGCGGGTGCACCGGACGCACTCACCGGAACCACTAGCGGGTCCGGTGCAGGGTCCGGTGCCTGCGCCCGGTCACAAACGACAAGGAAAAATCGGCCCGGTGGCCGCACCTTTCGGCGTCCGGGTGTGCGTCCGTGGTGGGTGCGTCCGGTGCATCTCGGCGGGACACCCCCAAAACATGCTTATCGGAAATCCCCACCGGACCCGACCACCGGAGCCACCGGTGCGTCGCGCCCGGTGCCCCACATCCGGCGTCCCCGGCGGCGTCGGTGTGCGTTTTCAAAGCAAAATCTTCATTTCGTTGTCGCCCTTTTCTCGCCTTTGCTCCAAACCGACTTCCGCCACTTGTTTCTTGTTGCCAACACGTCGAAGAACACTCCGACACCATGTGTTAGCATTTTTCAAAACATTTTCGACAAGGGACGGAGTTAGCACTTTAGGTTAGAATGCATGCATATGAGACTTGAACCTAAAGGCACGTGAGGATCGATATGTACGAAAGTTTTCCCCTCTTTATAGTACGGCTTATCGATCCTATAACCACCCACACCCTCTATGGCGTCTTGGGTGTGAAACCAAAAGCCCTATGGTTATACCTTTGCCTTGGGACTTTTGTTCTCCGAAACTCCACCGGGTTGCTTGCTTGATCATCTTTTGGATCACCTCGATCCATACTCCATGATCATCTTGCACCAAACTCGCACCGACCAATCTCCATACATGTCAAACACTTAGCAATGAGAGATTAGTCCTTAGGTGTCACTAATTATCCAAAACCAAACTAGAGATCTTCAATCTCCCCCTTTTTGGTAATTGGTGACAACCCGCATAAAGGTTTTATGATTAATGTTTTTGAACATACAACGGTTGTCCAAGCATTTTACTTACAATCATAGGATTGGACAATCATCATAGTTCAGTTTTGGTAGCATGAGCTCCCCCTACATGTATGCCACGAGTTTGGAACGAAGCATTGCATACATGTATGAATATTGAAATTGAGGGTGAGCTATGTTACCAAAATGATGCTTAGGTGAAACAAATGGACCTTTGAAGCGTGATACCAATCGGAGTTGCGCCATTTTCACCATACAAGCATCAAGGTAACTAGATTTTCATCAAAACTCAAAGTACCACGTGAGATCACATTATAAGCAAGGTACTTGAATTAAGAGCGGAATTTAGACAATCTAGCTATCTCCTATGCATGCTAGTTATTCAACCACTTGCAAACCACTTGTGAAACATTGAACTAGCATACACCACACAAGCATGTATATATGGAATTTAAATACATGTGCAATGAGCAACTCATATGTTAGTGCACAAACAAATGCAACAAATTGTTTATGAGCTTGCTCCCCTACTTTGTGTGAACCACTTGAAAGATTTCTTCCAAAAACATGTGGAATTTTTTTAAATTTTTAAAACCTTTCATGCACTACTAATCTCTCCCCTTTGTCGACAATTTCCACAAAAGGTATGACCGAGTTGTGTATGGAGGAAAGAATAGTGCTCAAATTTGGTCAAATTTGGATCACTTGTCAAACATATATTTCGGTTTGAACCAAAGACAAGCTTCTTCACACCTCATGACAAGGGTTATCTTGCCTATGTTGAAGCATATGTGTGAAAAAGATAGCCAAATTCAACACTTGAGATTGCAAGCCCATAAACATGTCATATGTCATCACTAGATCAAACAAGCGTAAATAGCAATAGTGATGGCATACATACATTGAAATCCTTTTATTTTCCATGAATGCTTCCTAAGGCATAAGTTATATGTCTTATATGTTCTAACAAGTCCTTAGATATTATGAATGCCATGCCAAACAATTTCACCTTTGCTTTGCTTGATGGAGGGGCATGTCATGATAGTGAGGTGCATTCAACTCATATTTGAGAAGTCAAGGATGTTCAACTCATTTCTTAGCTTGCAAAACCTCTTCTCATCTAGTGGCTTTGTAAAGATATCGGTCAATTGATCTTCGGTGCCAATAGGTTGGATAGCAATGTCACCCTTTTGTTGGTGATCTCTAATGAAATGATGCCTTATGTCAATGTGCTTGGTTCTTGTATATTGAACCGGATTTTTGAGTCATCTTGCAAGCACTCTCATTGTCACAAAACAACAAAGGCACATGATGGAAATCAAATCCATAATCCTTCAAAGTTGATCTCATCCATAGCAATTGTGCACAACAACTACCGGCACTAATGTATTCGGCCTCGGCGGTTGAAAGTGTCACACCGGTTTGCTTCTTTGATGACCATGATACTAGAGATCTTCCAAGGAATTGACAAGTGCCACTTGTGCTTCTTCTATCCACCTTGCATCCCCCATAGTCGAGTCCGAATATCCAATAAGCTCAAAGTTTGACCCCTTGGGATACCATAACCCAACATTTTGAGTGTGCTTCAAATACCTCAAGATTCTTTTTGATGCGGTGAGATGACTTTCTCTAGGTGAGGATTGAAATCTTGCACACTTGCCAACACTAAACATCACATCGGGTCTAGAAGCGGTCACATAGAGTAAGCTTCCAATCAATGACCTATAGTACCTTTGATCAACCATATTGCCACTTTCATCATTGTCCAATGATCCATTGGTACCCATTGATGTATTAATGCCCTTTGCATCTTGCAATCCAAACCTTTTGACCATGTCTCTAATGTATTTCCCTTGACTAATGAAGGTGCCATTCTTCATTTGCTTGATTTGAAGACCAAGGAAATATGTTAGCTCTCCAAGCATAGACATTTCAAACTCTTTTGCCATCATCTTTGCAAACTCTTCACAATATTCTTGATTTGTTGAGCCAAATATGATATCATCAACATATATTTGCATAACAAACAAATCATTGCCAATCTTCTTAGTGAAGAGAGTAGTGTCAACTTTGCCCATCTTGAATCCCTTCTTGAGCAAGAAGTCTCTCAACCTCTCATACCATGCTCTAGGTGCTTGCTTCAACCCATACAATGCCTTGTTCAACTTGTACACATGGTTGGGACGATGATAATCTTCAAAACCGGGCGGTTGCTCAACATACACTAGCTCATTGATGAAGCCATTGAGAAAAGCACTTTTGACATCCATTTGATAGAGCTTAATGTTGTGTGCACATGCATAGGCCAATAGAATTCTAATTGCCTCTAATCTTGCAACCGGAGCATATGTTTCACCAAAGTCAAGACCCTCTACTTGAGTGTAACCTTGTGCAACTAGTCTTGCTTTGTTTCTCACAACAATGCCATCTTCATCTTGCTTGTTCTTAAAAACCCATTTGGTTCCAATGACATTGTAGTCCTTCGGTCTCTCTACCAATTCCCAAACCTTGTTTCTAGCAAAGTTGTTGAGCTCCTCTTGCATGGCAATGACCCACTCTTCATCCTTCAAGGCATCATCAATCTTTTCGGGCTCCTCTTGTGACACAAAAGCAAAGTGTTCACAAAAGGCCGCTAGCCTTCCTCTTGTTTGTACTCCACTTGCAATGTCACCAACAATTTGATCAATTGGGTGATCTCTAGCTATGCTTGAGCTTTGGAGTATTGGGACTTGATTGCTTGAGCTTGGTTGACCACTAGTTGTTGCTTGAGATGATGAACTAGCTTGTTGTTGATCTTGAGGTTGAGCACCACTAGCTTGAGTGATTTGCACTTCATTCTTGTCATCATCAATTTGAGTTGGCCTAATATCACCAATGTCCATGCCTCTCATTGCATTTACCAATTGAGTTCCACTAACATCATCAAGATTCTCATCCTCATCTTGTGACCCATTGGTTTCATCAAACTCAACATCATGGACTTCTTCTAGCACTCCACTTGAGTTGTTCCACACTCTATATGCTTTGCTTGTGGTGGAATAACCAAGTAGGAACCCCTCATCACACCTTTTGTCAAACTTGCCAAGTCTTGCACCTTTCTTCAATATGTAGCACTTACACCCAAATACTCTAAAATATGCAATGGTTGGCTTTCTTCCATTCAATAGCTCATAAGGTGTCTTGTTCATCATGGGATGGCAATACAATCTATTGATGTAGTGGCATGCGGTGTTGATTGCTTCGACCCAAAATGATTGACTCACATTGTACTCACTAAGCATTCATCTTGCCATCTCAATGAGAGTCCTATTCTTCCTCTCAACTAGGCCATTTGACTCCGGTGTGTACTTGGCCGAAAGTTGATGCATAATCCCATAATCATCACATAGCTCATCAACTCTTGTGTTCTTGAACTCACTTCCATTGTCACTTCTCACTTTCTTCACTATGATGTCAAACTCATTGTGCACTCTCTTGAGAAATGACTTGAATAATGAATACACATCACTCTTGTCATTGAGAAAGAACACCCAAGTGAATCTTGTATAGTCATCCACAATCACAAATCCATACTTGTTGCCACCAATGCTTGTGTATGCGGTTGGGCCAAACAAGTCAATATGGATCAAGTCAAATGCCTTGCAAGTGCTCATGAAGCTCTTCTTTGGATGAGTGTTTGCAACTTGCTTGCCGGCTTGACATGCACTACATAGCTTGTCCTTGTCAAAATGAACATCCTTCAAGCCTCTTACTAAATCATGTTGAACTAACTTGTTGAGTTGCTTCATGCCAACATGACCAAGTCTTCTATGCCATAGCCAACCCATGCTAGATTGAGATATCAAACATGTACTAATTTGTGTCTCACTAGCACCAAAATCAACAAGGTAGAGGTTGTCAAATCTTATTCCCTTGAAGATCAAGCTTGAATCTTTTGTGCTCACAATTTCAACATTGTCTTCTCCAAAGATGCACTTGTAACCAAGATCACAAATTTGTGCCACCGAAAGCAAATTGTACTTCAATATGTCCACTAGTGCCACATTTGACAATGTCAAGTCATTGGTTATTGCAACCTTACCTACACCTTGAATCTTGCCACTTTTGCTATCACCAAATGTAATAGGCTTGCCATTGTCTTGAGTTGAATCAATGATGTTGAACTTCCTTGCATCACCGGTCATGTGTTGAGTGCACCCACTATCAAGAATCCAATGGTTGCCCCCAATCTTGTAATTCACCTACAAAGAAATCAATAATATTTAGGTACCCATTTTCCTTTGGATCCTTGGAGGTTAGCAACCAAAGCCTTTGGTACCCAAATTACCTTCTTCTTTGGGCCAACAATGGGTGTACCAATGAACTTTGCCTTGACACCCTTCTCATCCTTGGTAAGTAAATAACAAGAATCAAAATGTATGGAATGCACTTTGTTAGAATTCTTGTTCATGTTCATTTTAGCACATTTATGCTCTTGATGCCCCACTTGCTTGCATCTATTGCAATAGGACCCATTGCCCTTCACAAAGCTAGGCTTTGGAGTGGCAAAGGCCTTCTTGCCTTTCTTGGGGACATAGCCTAAGCCTTCCTTGTTAAGGGAAAACCGTTGGCTACCCAAGCACTTTAGCAAGCGGGCATCCCCACCATATGCCTTCCCTAAGGCGTGGGTGAGCTCATCCACCTCTCTTTTGAGAGTCTCATTCTCAACCACTAATGATGAATCTAAAATTACTTCATCATTCTTAGTAGAGGTAGAGTGGGTTGATGTGGATGTGGAAGGAATGCATGGAGCATCAATGAAATCGAACACAAAAGGTTCAACTATGATATCACATGTTGTTCCAACATCCTTCTTAATGTTTAAGCAAGCTTTATCATTCTTCTCTAAGAGCAAGGCATGGGCTTTTTGGAGCCTTGTATGAGCTAGCTCAAGATCCCCATGGTCTTCCTTTAGACCCTCATGGGTGGCCTCTAGCTCACTAAAGTTTTGCTCAAGAGTTTTTACACTCTTTTGCAAAGCTTTGCATTCCTTGTCCTTAGTCTTAAGCATGATATGAGTTTGCTTAAGCATCTCTAAGAGATCATCTCTAGTGGGTTCATCATCATCATCATCTTCACTATCACTATCATATTTTACTTCATTATCACTTAGTTCATCATGCTCATGCAATGATACCTTAGTGGCCTTAGCCATGAAGCATGAAGGTGATGAGCCGAAGAGGGATGATGTCTTGTGTTGGCCAATTGCACTCATGGCCTTGGGCTTTTCTTCCTCTTCATCGGATGAACCATCACTATCCCAAGAGCAAACAAATGCACCATCATTCTTCTTCTTGAAGGTTATAGACTTGCTCTTTTTGTTGGTCTTGCCACCCTTGTTTGCCTTGTGCATCTCTTTCTCTTTTTTGATTGGGCAATCGGCAAGAACATGATAAGGGCTATCACATTCAAAGCATTTTCTTGGCTCTTCATTTCCCTTGGATGAATCATTTCTTCTCTTTGAGCCTTGGCCAAACTTCTTGTTCTTCAAAACCTTGTTGAAGTTTCTCACAAACATGGCAAATTCTTGATCAATCTCATCAAGATTGACTTCCTCATCTTCTTCTTCTTGAGCTTTAGCTTTGCCCTTTGCCTTGGATGTGGTGGTGGCGGCCTTGAATGCCACAACCTTCTTGTTCTTGTCATCTTCCATCTCCACCTCATCTTCCATTCTATCAACTTGCTCATCGGTTAGTACCTCTCCAAGCAAGTCACTAGGTGTCATGGTGTTCAATCCATCTCTAAAGAGTAACTTCCTCAACATAGCAAACTTCTTGGGCAAGCACATCAAAAATTTGTGCCCCAAAGTCTCTATCTAAGGTCTTCACTCCTAGTGCCTTGAGATCATTCACAATCACTTGGAGCCTATGGAATGTATCCGGGATGCTCTCATCTTTCTTCATCTTGAAATTCTCAAATTCACTCTTGAGAACATATAGCTTGGCACTTTTCACAACTTTGGTGCCCTCATAGATCTCACAAAGCTTCTCCCATACCTCACTTGCCTTCTCAAGATCCTTGATGCTTTCAAACACCTTGATATCCATTCCCTTGTAAAGGGTGCTCAATGCCATTGTGTTGCATTGTCTATTGATCTTGTCGGTGTTGGTGAGGTTGGTAGGATCAAGGATGACATAATCCTTCTCGGTGACCTCCCATACTTGGTCATTGATTGATCCCAAGTACATTCTCATGCATCTCTTCCAATAGTCAAAATTCTTGACCCCATCAAAGAAAGGAGGCTTTCCCCAACATTGTTGAACACAATGGTTGCCATACTATCACACCAAGGTTGTTAAGCCTTCAAATATGGTGACCACGGCTCCGATACCACTTGTAAGGTCCTAGATGGCTAGAGGGGTGAATAGCCTATAAAAATTTTCTACAAGCTCAACTAAACAAACCGGTTAGAATAAAACACGGCGTAAAAAGCGGTTTGCACTAGCTCTAATGGTCAAGCAAGCCTTCTAGTGACAAGACTAAATAATACTATGATCTCTAGTCCACTCAAAGTCTATGTCACTACTCTAGCTAATGAGCAATCCAAATATGGTCCTTATGCTAGCAAGAACAACCTACACAAGCAAATGCTAGCTCTCTACTCAAAGTAAACTAGGAAGGTAAAAACAAAAGTGAGAGGCTTGTTATACCGATGTGTAGAGGATGTCAACCAATCAGGGAAGATGAAAACCAATCAATCACTTTCGAAGGTGATGATCCACACAAGAGACAATGAACAAGTCGATTTGTTCACCCGGAGTTCGTTGTACACCGACAACTACTCTCCTCGGTTGTGCCGACCAACACAAGGGTGATGTTTGAGCTAGGCGGTGCCCTTGCTAGCCTCAACACACCACACACCAAGTGAGGTACCCAAAGCACGAGCAATGTATTCCTTGCACTTTGTCTTCCCGACGCGAGGAGTGCGTAATCCTCTCACAAACCAACCGGAGGTGGCCAAGAAACAATCTCCTCTTCTTGCCAACAACTCCACCAAACCACCAAGCCGGCTAGGAGCGGTGCCTCCAAGAGTAACGGGAAATCCACCGTCACAACACGATCCCCAAGTGCCTCTAGATGCAAGAACACAATGCAATGCACTTTGGATCTCTCTTCTCTCAAGAATGAAGCTCAAATCAAGAATGAGAGAGGAGGGAGGCTTGCTTGCTTGCTCAAAGATGTTAGGAGTGATTCAAATGTCCAAGAGAGTGAGCAAGAGGCAGCCAAACACATATATATAGCCCCCATCACGCGAAATATGGCCGTTGGGCTAAAAATTTGCATTATGCGGGTGCTTGGGGACGCACTCACCGGAACCACTAGCGGGTCCGGTCGTGGTCCGGTGCCTGGCGTCCGATCACAAACGACAAGGAAAAATCGGCCCGGTGGCACACCGCTTTCGGCGTCCCGGTGTGCGTCCGGTGCGTCCGGTGCATCGGGCGGGACACCCCAAAACATGCTTATTGGAAATCCCCACGGACCCGACCACCGGAGCCACCGGTGCGTCGCGTCCGGTGCCCGGCGTCCGGTCCGGCGTCCGGTGTGCGTTTTCCGGCCAAAATCTTCATTTCGTTGTAAGCCTTTCCTCGCCTTTTGCTCCAAACCGACTTCCGCCACTTGTTTCTTGTTGCCAACACGTCGAAGAACACTCCGACACCATGTGTTAGCATTTTCGAAAAACATTTTCGACAAGGGCCGGAGTTAGCACTTTAGGTTAGAATGCATGCATATGAGACTTGAACCTAAAGGCACGTGAGGATCGATATGTGCGAAAGTTTTTCCCTCTTTATAGTACGGCTTATCGATCCTATAACCACCCACACCCTCTATGGTGTCTTGGGTGTGAAACCAAAAGCCCTATGGTTGTACCTTTGCCTTGGGACTTTTGTTCTCGAAACTCCACCGGGTTGCTTGCTTGATCATCTTTTGGATCACCTCGATCCATACTCCATGATCATCTTGCACCAACTCCGCACGACCAATCTCCATACATGTCAAACACTTAGCAATGAGAGATTAGTCCTTAGGTGTCACTAATTATCAAAACCAAACTAGAGATCTTCAGCCAGTGTTCGGTGGAGCCCGCCGCGTAATCATTTCGCCCGGTGGCCCTACTGCGCCAGCGAACTGGAGCCGGTGGCTGCGTCTTTGCCGTTAGCTCGGCGATCGCGCCGGCCGCACCAATGTCTTGGGCTGGGAGCCACCGCCCGGAGGGCGGATCCACCGCCCGTCAACCTGCCGCGCGCCGGGGTCGGTGGCGGCCCGCTTCGCCGATCACCGCAATTCCAACCCCGATCAAGAGCGCGGCAAGCGGATGGCGGAGTGGAGAGCATGGAGCGGCGGAGCGCACGGACGGAGGGACGATGGAAGCGAGGTGGCCAAGGCCTGGGACGGACAAGCTCGAGAAAGTTCCCGAACGCTCGGGTTGGCAAAGAAACTGGCAGGATCCAAACCGATTCCCAATCGAACGGGCAGCATCGCGAAGTTAGCAAGATCAGGCGGCCAGCGGGGTAACGGGCGGCGGGTGGCCCTATCCGTTAGCCCGTTTTTGTGCAGAAATCGTTGGGAGAAAGATTTCCTTCCATGTACAACTTTTTTGCTGCTCGTGCGAGAGCACTGGGGTAACCTGCTAGTATACAATCAATGAACTGCCTTTCTAATTGGGCCCTCATGCTCACGGGCTGGGCCGCACCTCATGCACCATCCTGCCTGAACTTTCGGCCGTCCGTTTGATGCATTTGCTCCAAGATTCTCCCAAGAGCGGAGGATGTTGACCCACTGTCACGATCCTTCACTACCAATCTCGATTACAAGAGTAACTGATACAGTGTCTGGAGAATCAGATGGAGTTTAGACAGGGGATAGCAAGGATCAGAGGCAGGGAAGCAAGAACAGCAAGAGGAAGGGTTCTTGGACGGAAGGTAGGAGACGACGGGTTCAAGTTCAGGTTCTGTTCGCTGCCTTCCCCCGATGATGCTGATCCCTTTTGAACGGGAGAATCCCCCTCTCTGTCCCAGCCCACTTGGTAGCCGCCCATCTGATGGCCCGGTCTGTGACATTCCCCTCCGCTTAAAATGCCGCTTGCCCTCAAGACGCTCTTGAAACCTCCAGCATCTGATAGAGCTCCTTCACCATCAGTCATTCTCAGTTTAAACAAGCTTCCTGCAGACACAGCTTGGTGTAGAACTGTGCGTCCATTTGCATCTTGCTGCAGACCATATGCCAAAGCACAAAGTAAGCCAATCGATTCCGCACAATCTGAATGTGGATACTTCTCAACTCGAGCACCCATGTCCTTAGCAATAAAATTTTGGAGCAGACTTTGTTGTATAACCACTGAACTTGCAATGACAGAGCTTGCAATTGTATCCAAGAAACACTCCAAGCTGGTCCAGAAATTAATTGCAGCATCACACCTCCAGGATCCCAAACTGCACAAAGATCCCAATCAGAATGCACGACCATGGCCCAGTCCTTCTTGATAGATGCAGCCTCTATGAAATCTGAATCAGTAACGCCCTTGCCAACAAGTTGAAAATGAGCAACATTCTGCTGTCCCAACACACTTGCCAATTGCTTTGCCAAGTAAGAACTCCAAGCTGCTACAAAATACCATTCTGACCATACTAATTGCAGAGAAGAGCCTCCAGGATCCCAAGGTGCAAAAATCTGTTGCAAGTAACAACTTAAAATTGGGAACAGTCCAACCACACTGATCAAGTGATTCTAGCAGTGGTAAGAAATCATGCCCTCTAACTGCCACTAAGCACCTGCCACTAACCCATGGAAATAGAGCATCCCTGAAGAGAAATGAACCAATAGACAACCCTATCTGATCACATTCTGAAAGTGAATGAAACTGACTGCTCCTATGTAATTGTTTGGTGATAATTTTGACACCCTAGAGCTGAGCTGATGGGTATACTGCAGAGGCAAATTGCCTTGATGCAATTACCAGGAAGCAACGGGCTGCACCATGTACTGACATAGATGGTATTTTTGAGTACCAACAAAACTGCTCTTGAACTACAGACACATGTAGAAACACCCTTCTGATTTGTGGTGATGGCCATAAAAGCTTGTCTGGTACTGCAGCAGTCAAGATAGAATTTGTTTGATGGAATGGCCAAAACAATGACTCTGTGTTTGCCTCTATCGAACAACATGTGATCTCCATAAGATATTTGCAGCTTAATCAAGTAGATGTCTAAAAGCAGAAGCTTATCTCTCTCATCATCAAAATAATCATCGTGGAGGGAGTTATGCTCTGTAGCCTCAAGAACGCCATCCACAGGAGCTTCCGGCTGAAGCGCCAATTCATCAAACACTTTCTGGACACGAAGGGGAGAAAATGGCCAGCATGCCCAAACCTTGATCTGGGACCCTCGAGCGCGTGTCCAGGATGGCACAGGTATCAGTGGAGTCGGTGTCGTGGTAGGAATCCCCGTGGAGGATGAACGCGATGCGGTATTGCAGCGTCGTGCATCCCGCCGCTCTCGAGTGACGCCAACACGGGTCTGCACGCCGGCTGCGCGGACACGGAGCTCCCAGCGACGATGATGAGGATGCCACCCGGGAGTCCCCTTTGGCAGCCCCTCAAAATGTATGCTGGTGGTGGTGCGCGTGAAGTCGAGGCAGGCGATGAGGACCAAGGCGACGTGGGCGTTGGTGCGTGTGCCCGCAGCTGCGCCCGTCCCGCTCGTTCACGTCGCTGCTGACATCCATGTCGCGCCAGGATGCGCGCCTCGTGCACGGAGGCCCCGCTTCTCTATTGCCGAGCGTTGTGCTCGCACGCGCGGCGGGCGGCCTGCGCTTGCGCGCGACGGTGTTGAGGCGTGCCCGCTCCTCCGGTGATGAAGACGGTGCCGATGCGGGCGGCGATTCCCGTGAGGCTGAGCGCGCCATCGTGACCGAGGCCGCATGCCCAGCCCCTGGACCTGAAGGCCGTCCCCGCCGTGGAGGTCGCCGATGGGGCTGAACGACTGCTCCGCGGCGTCGTCGGTGCCTTCTTCCCCTTGCTCGGACATTCAACCCTTGCCGCCTTGGTTTGATTGGGAACACGCTGGTGCGGCGCGACCGGGTGGAAAGCTAGCGAGGCTTCTTGGCTGACGGCGAGAGAGATGAACGCCCGAACAGACTTCTTGGCGATTTTCTTCTTCACGGTGAGGGAATCTGGCGTCGGAAGCCGAAGGAAGATGCACGTCGGTGACGGAGTCGTGGCCGCGGCCAAGGGCGCTGTAGGCATGGGTGGCGTAGCTGGTGTCGTGGTCGTCATCGGGGCGGAGCACATCGGCGGAGTAGTCGTGGACGCGGCCGAGGGCGCTGCCGGCGTGGTCGGTGCAGCAGTGGAAGCAGCCGAGGACGCTGCCGGTGTGAGCAGCGCAGCTGGTGTCGGAGTCGGAGCACCCAGAGTCACGTTCTTGGTGGCCTAGCTGCAGCCCGCTGCTGCAGGTCGAAGGCCACAACACCATCCTGACATCCATCCAGCAGCAGTTATCATGGATGCAGCGTCCATGGAGTGCCTTTTGAGCTTCAGAGGCGTCATGGCCTGGAAGGAAGAAGATGTACGCCACCATACAATTAACAATTTGTCCTCTCCAGCACATACACCTTGTTGCCGCCGCATAGTCCGAAGACCTGGAGCAGAACCCTCATCTGGCAAGGTCCAAGGCATGTGGCTCACGCTAACACGAAGAACACCTCCCATGGAGGCCATGGGGATCAATCGATTTGGGAAAAAATTGGGGAAATTTTAGGGTTCAAGAATCGAAGGCTCTGATAACCAATTGTCACGATCCTTCACTACCAATCTCGACTACAAGAGTAACTGATACATTGTCTCGATTACAAGAGTAACTGATTACAAGAGAAGGTTCTGTTCGATGCCTTCCCTCCGACGAAGCTGATCCCTTTTGTACGGGAGAATCCCAGCCCACTTGGTAGCCCGTTTTCGGCCCATCTGATGGCCCAGTCCGTGACACCCACGTAGTCCTCACTTGTCTTCCAGGAGGCCTTTGAGGTCCTCGGTGCCTGCTCGATTCTTTGACAGGATCACAGGACCTTCGTGATTTCCGGCGCCAAAGCTCCTGGGTGTGGTGTCCGAGTCTCGAGAGGAACCTCGAAAGTCGAAACTGCACACATCTTTTTGTTTTTCTCAAATACGCAAAAAAGCTTTGCGTATCTTTGTATTAAGAAGGAGAGTTTGAACGTACAGACGCTGCGCTTATGACCAGCGCCATCGGCCCACATGCATCGCGCTGGCAGATCCATTCAATTGGGTCTGGCGGGATCAAGTAACCCAGCAGCATGAACGGCCCGGCCCATTTGTATGTATCACCTGATCGAGCTGCTTTGCGTGGCATTCGCGCCTGATGTAGTGGCCTCAAATTCACAGCCGCTCACGGTCCTTCAACCTGGCACGACGGAAAACTTTTGACGACGTTGTAATTTGAACAGCAGCAGCTCGTACGCAGCACCTCATCATCATCATCAGCTCCGGCTCTATAATCTCAAAGACCCTTGGGCAAGCAAGGAAATATGGGCCCGTTGAACTAGTTTTGTAGTCTTACATATACATAGTATGAATAAGAAAATTTGTACACGTTTAGGCTATGAAACATAACAATTTTGTATTTAAAAACTAAAAATAACAACCATTATAATTACCATAAATAAGATGTAGTGGTTTAGTTCCTTGCAAAAAAAACCGTGATACGGGCATTTCTAGATGCAAAATCCTCAAGAACGATGATCGAGATCAATGTCGCCCAAAATATCCTTCTCAAATTTTTCTTGTGACATAGTTGAACTCAAATAAATTTTCAAAAGCTTTAATTTGGAGAAACTTCTTTCGACTGCATGAGGAGCAATCGAGCAAATGTAGATTATAGGGCGCCGAGTGAGTAGGGGGCATAGGGCACTAGGGCGGCGACGATAGGAACGAAGAAGAATGATAGGTCGATACTCGATAGATCAGCAGTTCAGGCAATCCGGCCAGGCGTTCAGCACTCGATGGATGAATGGATGTGTTGTTACGTACATAGAGCTTGGCCGCTTGGGCTACTTTGTTAATTCTTATGGTACTTCAAATGAAAGGGCTTGTTATATCCGAAATAGAAAATTATATGTTTTTTTTTGAGAATTACACAGTACAACGCAGACGCTCACAACACGCACGCACACTCACCCCTATGAACACACGCACGCAAACCCTACCCTATGAGCACCTCCGAAGGACTGGGCAGCCGGCAGATCTGGAGATTCTCGAAGTCACCATAGGCGCCTCGTCGTCGACGGGAACGCCGCTACCACTTAATGCATAACGCCGGTAAATCCTTAGGAAAATCCCTGGGAAAAGGTCGAGCACCGGGATTTGAACCCGCGGTGGGTAGCGTCCCACTGGACAGTCCTACCATTGGACTACAAGCCAATTCGCAATAGAAAATTATATGTACTAATTACTTATATTATTTTGGGCCCCCAAGCTACATGGGCCCCCGGCCGTCGCCCTGCCTGCCCTCCCCCTAGAGCCGGCACTGATCATCATCATGGTATAAATATCCAAACCTTGTAATAACAGCTAGCTAGCAACGCTTCGTAACCAAGTCTTGGTAATAACAGCGACGCTTCTTCAATTCTTATATATAGTCCATATTTGAGGAAAAAAAACAAAAGCAAGTCTCCGTAAAGAAAGAGCAGGCATTGCTGTCTTCTTCCAGGCTACTTCAATCAAGTTAATTTGTGTCAATCAATATATATCTTTCTTCTTGTATATATGGAGTAGTCATCTTGACCTTTGCCGCATGTAAACATACTATGCATATGAACAAGTTCGTCAGTGTCGTTCTTGAATCTTCCTCTCTCTCTGAATTTATATAGTAGCGAGATAGTAATATTCAAGGTTTGCACCTCGTCATGACGTACGTACGTTGTCGATGTTGAGCTGGTGGATAGGAGTAGGTCATTTAATTTGGCCGATGTAATCATGCATGAAATTTTCTCCCTCCCATCCAATCAAAGCAAAGGCTCTCCCCACAGGCTGATTAGCTTACGACTCTCCAAATGGCGGCAACGACTCCTCCTTTTTAATATTTCGTTAGAATTTGTTATGTACTTAGAAGGCGGCTATTGGTGCTCAACAATCAATCAACATATATACGCGCACACGCATGTCATTATACCTATTTGTCTTTTGCTATAGTACCACTTAATGACTGTGGACTGTCCACTTATTTCGATCGGATAGTCGTGGTGAACTATTACCTCCCCTAGAAGGTAATAGTTCAAATGTATATTTATTTATTTATAAAAAAGATAAATAAGGAAAGTTTAAGATATAAAAATCTTTTTTTTTTTTTTCTAGATTTGATTGATGCATGTGTAATCTCTAGCTGATATGGTAAATCTTCTTATTTAGTAACTTTATACTTGATTTATTTTTATTATCATATTGTTTTGTATGTAACTTTATTGTACATTTGATTTTGCGTGTGGTAAGATTTGAATGTATACGTGATTAACGTGTCGTGTGTGTACGCGGCTAACGTGGTGAGCCGTGTGCACGTGTGTGGTGTGAGCCGTGAGCGGCTAGCGTGTACGTGTAATGTGTGTGTGGTGAGCCGTGAGCGGCTAGCGTGCAGTGTGTGTACGTGTGTGGTGAGCCGTGAGCCTGTGTGTCGTGTGTGTTGTACATGGTTATGTTGATTAGCGTGTGTGTGTGGTTGAGCGTGTCATGCATATTGTTGCGTGGTTAGCATGTGTGTGGTTAGCGTGTGTATACGCAGCTAGCTAGAGTGTGTACATGGTTAGCGTTTCCATACATGTTAGTGTGCGCAGATAACGTGTTACCGTGTCTGTGCATGTTTAAAGAGTGTGACTAACATGAGTGGATGGCTGGATCGGCGGCGGCGCGTGAGGACGACCGGCGTGCACCCGACTCCAGCCTGCCCGCTCCACCCGTGCGCACGCCGTCGGGAGCCCCGCGCTACGCGTGCATGTAGAGGGAAAGAATTGCCGCGAGATTAGTCCGTGATTAGAGGGGGCGAATCGCGCGCTGCATGTCGTTCCCTGGATTTCCTCCCGTCATCTGGGGGTGGCGATATCTTATTCTGTTTTCTTAATTTTTTCATCTATTATTTAATTTATAAAATATGAAATAATCAAGGGCTCAGATTGATTTGAATTTGTACCTGAGCAAAGCCCTACTTCTAATCATTTCCAAGGTAAAAGGTCACGGTCCAGCCCTATAGTTTTGAGGACTCTTGATGAACATGACACCATGGGACATGTACTAAGGCTAGAACCTTTTTTTTGTAATATGATGACTCCATGGGAGAATATGCTAAGCAAATAAATAAAGCAACAAACCAATGATGGAGCATGCTACCATAGCGATCAACAATGACTGATTACGCGGGAGTGATCAGGCAGTTGTCAACGGAGCAGATTAGGGACAAAGTTAGAGTAAAATAGAGAAGGGCACGATACTATATAACGGTACAACAGCTAGCTGAAACATATATATGATGAAAATTTGAAGGTCATAATTCATTTTTGCTTGGGCCTGACTGCAACCGCACTGGCGGTAAGGGATAATATAGATATTCCCTTGTGATTGATGGCAATTGCACGGCACCACAAGGCAGAGGCAAGCATGGAAAGGACCAATTCCAATGTTTGATGCGAGAGGATCCTGAAGAGCGTGTGACCGACCAAATGGATCGACGTTTAGTGTTCTCCGGTTTGCAGTTGACACTCACCGGTTGCCATGTCAGCTAAAAGATAATGTGCTAAGTTCTAGAGAAAATTAGCAAGGTAAAGGTCCTTGTGGCAGGGTGGTGCTTGCGGTGCGGTTTACCCATGGGTCTCCACCCTTAGATTCACTTCGAGGCTCGACTAGCTTGGTTTTCATCATTTGAGCTCCATGCTTAATGGACCTCCACATCATTGTGCTTGCTATTTCTGCTTATAGAATGCCCATAGGCTTAATTAGTGCTGCAGTGTTGTGTGTAGTTGTTTATTAAGTGTTTCCTTCTTTTTCTTGATGTGAAGGTCTTTGTATGCCGCAGGCTACTTGGTGGCCTTTGTTCCTTTGTTGTTGTAATGGTTGCTCTTCCTCTTAATCTTAATTAATGAGACACACAGGCTGAGGCATATTCTAAAAAAAACACATTTCAGTGTTGGTTGCTTGTAGTTTTGGTGGTTATGGTAGCTATTAAGCTTTTTAGTCCTCTATTCCAAATTCTAAGACGTTTTGGCATAGGTCTTATCATTTCAAACTGAGGAACTATAAAAGTGTCACCACTTTCCTCTTGTGGAAAGATGACGACAGGTGACCTATCAATCACAATAAATTCACATCATTAATTAGAAACTCATTTATAGCCATTAGTTCCACTGAACAAAGGGTGTGTATCTATTACTAGTATAAATGTCAATTAAAGTTTGCAAATCCTAAGTTCGAATTTGGAAGCTTTAAATTAGACCTAAATAAGCTAGCATTTCTCGATCTAAGCTAGGCAAAAAAGGGCTAAGTCTTTTCAGGTTGAAAAATCATGCCCACAAATCCACTACTACGAATTCGATTTGAAGCAACGGGAGGCCTTTTACTGATTGAGCTGGCTCTACACTATGTCCTCCTAACCGAGTCACCTCTAAACACATGGTAGCATGCAGTTCCATAGTACAACGGGTCGCCCCTTGCTCCTTAATTAGGAAGAGTGCGGCCGAGGTGACAGGCTCAGTTTGGATTCTCTAGTAAAGTTTAGTTGGTTAATTTATACAAGGAAAAAGTCTACTTTCGGTCCTTCAACTTTTTGCGAAAGTCCGATTTTTGGTCCCTCAACTCTAAAACCGGACAAAACAGGTCCCTCAACTTTTCAAACCATGCAGATTTCGTCCCTCGGCGGGTTTGGCCGGTGGTTTCGCTCACGGTAGCTCGGTTTTGCTACAGTGACCGTGGTTTTTTTTTTTTTTCCCTTTTCTTATTTATTTCGGCTGAATCTTTCAAAAATCATAGGAAATCACAGAAAATTCATAAAATAGAAAATCCAATTTTGTTGGACTCCACATAAGTAGAGCTACGCAATGAATATATAATATGGTATACTTTAGTACAAAGTTTTTACTAGAAGGTTTTGCCTTTTTTCTTTTTTATTTATTTCAGCTCAATCTTTAAAAAAATCATAGAAAATTACAGAAAAATTATAAAAAAAAAAATTTAATTTTGTTGGACTCCACATGAGACACGCAATAACACATTACATAGTTACTGTGGCTCTTTAGCTGGGTTAGGTTAGCTAGGTTTCTTTGTGCTAATGCAGACGCACGCACGCTGTAGCCGTGTGAACGATCTATGGATCCCGGCCAATGAATTAAATAGTACACCTATATATCTTTATTGTGTAAATATGCTCATGTGCAGTCTAGCAAAATTGGTTTTTCAATTTTTATGATTTTTTATAATTTATTATGATTTTTTTTAAATATTGAGCTGAAATAAATAAAAAAGAAAAAGGCAAAACCTTCTTAGCAAAAATTTTATATTAAAGTATACCATATTATATATTCATTGCGTAGCTCTACTTATGTGGAGTCCAACAAAATTAGATTTTCTATTTTATGATTTTTCTGTGATTTACTATGATTTTTGAAAGATTCAAAATAAATAAATAAGAAAAGGGAAAAAAGAAACCGTGGCCTTTGCAGCAAAAACCGAATTACTGTAGCCAAACCACCGGCCAAACCCGGCCGAGGGATCTAAATCTGCATGGTTTGAAAAGTTGAGGGACCTGTTTTGTCCGGTTTTGGAGTTGAGGGACCAAAATCAGACTTTCGCAAAAGTTGGAGGACCGAAAGTAGACTTTTTCCTTTATAGAACTAAAATTTTAGGCCACTTTAGCTCATTTTTACAGTCTGAAGTTTTTATGAGACTGGATAAACTTTAGGCAACTTTTTAGACATTTTGTTTGGAGTCTAAAAAACTAAAGTTGTCTAAAATTTAATTAGTAGCTAAACTTTAGACCATACATCTAAACATAGCCTTAGACTAATGAAGTGATTCAAAAGCTAGAAGTGATGGATGGTTTATACTTGTATGAAAACAATTTTCAGTGGAGCCACCTATATAAAACATTGTCGCGGTCAAATTAGTTGGGTCATTTTTCGGCCAAGTTGAGTTGTTTAATTGGGTCATTTCTACCAAGTTGGAGTAAGAAGTGGCGTGAGTTGTAAACGAAGTTGTGCAGATGAATGGGGCACTCCTTAATTGTATGGTTTTAGGGCTTAGTGTTTTCATTTAAAAACTAGGCAGGCAATTACTTTTTGCCTTCTTCGCCTAATATAAATTGTGTCAAAGGCTCAAAGCTTTTCGCCGTCTTTTCTAATAAAATAAAATTCCTATCGCCAATGCAGTACGCAGATCGAGGGTCCCATGGTATTCGGTAAAATGCCTTTCATCACTAGAATTTCTGGTGACATGGTCGGTCAACTGCCGTCACTAAAATATCTATTTCTATCTAGAGGCCAGCCGACGACGACATAACAACACCACTAGAAATAATATGACCACATCAGGTGACGTGCGTATCGATCAAAATAAACTCATGGCATATATACACACCATTCGGTATGTTTAGTAACTCATTAAGTGTCAGCATTAGTACCATGCATATTTTTTCTAGGTTTTGCACTTAAGCTAGCTAGCAAATTAAGGGTCCACTGTCACTGTGGATCATTTTGTTGGATTTATGTTTATTATACGTGGATGTTTGCGCGTTCCATACATGCTAAAAGAAACGCGCATGCATCGAGCTGGGGTCCGAATATTGAATGCAATGACGCGTCGATCTATCGTCGTCTCGTCCTCTCTGTCGTCATGTTGGTTGTCGTAGCTAGGCCATTGCCTCGTCAGCTATGAGCTAGCAGCTCTAGCTACGATCCAAACGCGGGTCAAGTCAATTGGTGTCCCGGCAAGCTAAGTCAAGCAAACGACCTAAAAAGAACACGACGACAGCTAGCTGCTTCCAACACTGCAGATGCCACTGCCACTTGAGGTCATCGTCGTCGTCTCCGATCCCAGCCCGGCGCATGGTGCGGGGTGCATGTGCATGGAGGTCGTCGTACGTCGAGGGTGATCGATGATCCGCTTGACGCCTTGCATGGGACATACGCCTGATGAATGAAGCCTCTTGGCAGGGCATGGGGCGACGGACGTACGCTAATTTTGTCTTTTCTCTACCCGTTCACCGGCCGGCTGCTGGCTTGTCATTGCTATCGCCGTCGATCTGAGCTAGGAGCGCGCGGAGCAGGATTCTGACCGGCCGGCCGTGTTGTTGCGCTGTGCCAGTCGGCGAACATATACGCCAAAACAAGACTAACACGGAATTGAAACGAGTCTCTAATCTTACGCGCTATACTTCTTAATAATATCATTAATTAAGGCTATTTACACCCACACAGCAACTAAAAAGGCGCTCCGTCCCCTGGACAAAAACCAACTCAAAAGATAAAAACAACAGGCCTGAAAAGGCCCCTACAGATAGAAGATAAGAACGACTGATCCGAACTAAAAACACTACTCTTCCTGCTCTGTCGCAGATGTGGCCGTGACTGTGGCTCACTGATACTGAAGGATGTCATCTCTGCATAGTTGCGCTACTTGGTTAGGAGATAAAGTTTTTTGTTGAAACATTCTTCTATTCCGCTCCTTCCAAATAATCCACCAAAGGTATATCATAATCTCCCCTTCACAACTATAAAGCTGACATTGATTCAAACCCCGAAACTGAACTAATCGATCAATCTTGATTGTGGCCGGTAGCAGCAGAAAAACATTGTTCTTACATCTCACTAGCCGAAGGCTCCATGACCAGAAGGCTTCCAATCCATTCTGGGTTACGTTCATACCCAGCGTTTGCCGAAGTCTACATAGCCAGCAGGCAGTAGGTCCAGTACAGACAACACATCGAAGGCTCGATGGCCAGCAGGCAGCATAATAGGTCCAGTACGGATAAAGGTTGTGTGTGTACATAACTACTTACGTGTTTATAGGGTAAGTATATATGTGCATGTATACAAATATCTATGTCTTTTTTAATAAGCGAACAAAGTTTCGATCTCAACCATTTGGGAATGGTACACAGGCCACAGCTGAAAAACTGTTGTGTGATTTGCACAAAAAGAAAAAAAAAACAGGTGGCATATCGATCGCAATAATGAACTCATGTGGGATCCATCTCTTCTGAGCTTGGGGCAAGCGTGCAGTATGCGCGTCCCTTGCCTTGTATCGTTTGCCAGTGAGCATCATCAGTCGGACATCACTGGAGCCGTCAAGGTGGATGCCCTGCAAAGAAAGTAGAAGGTCTGCGTGCTCCAAGCGAGCAACGCCGGTTAGTCGAGTACGCAAGTGCAAATCAAACCTGCTCTCTATATAAAAACTTCATACACTGATTAGTCACAGGCTGTAAACACGAATATCTGACTATTTGCTTCACAAGATTGTAGCTCATGTGGTAATGAACATGGTTTGATGGACTATTAGTTCTTTTTCGTGAGTTTGAATTTGCAAATCCTAACTCTCCTATTTTGAACCTTTATTAGATCTTATGTCAAGTTCCAACGGCGTAGGTTGACCCTTAGGCCTCGTTCGGTTACCACAATTCCTGGCCGGATCCATTCCTCGTCCCACAGTTTCTTCATTATTTACTATAGCGCCGAACCAATCCTGGCCCTGAATGGCGGGGAGGCGTGAACCTTAACGGCCCCTTACTCTAGCTCCCTCTCTCTCTCTCTCTCTCTTTCACAGAAACACACATCCTCGTCTCTAGGTTTTGCAACATCTAAGGTGACTTAGATCTAGCAAATTAAATCATGCACAGATTGAGATCCTGTATTAAGATATAGAAATCCAGTATTTTGGATTTCCTCTTTGTCATGTAGCTAGGCTACCTCCATGCAAGCTAGTCCAAAAATAATGTTTCCGCATGACGATGCACATTCGGACCAGCAGCTAGGATCCAAATTAAACGCAATGACGCGTCAACTTGGCAAGTCAAGTCAATCTGCCACTTGGAATATTTTATTATTCCTATATATCTATATAATGTTAAAGAATAAGGGATTTTCCACCTCATTTTTGCCTACGAGCTCAGTCTCGTATGCATCCTGGGCTGATCCGTGCTCATATATACTCCCTCCGTTCCGCAAAACGTGCAATCTCACGTTCCGAGAATTCAAATATGACAAACTTTGACTAAAATTATATGAAAAAGTACTAACATTTATGAGACAAAATAAATACGGTTAGGTTAGTTGTGAAATATATTTTCATAATAAATTTGTTTTGAGACATAAATGCTAATACTTTTTACTATAAACTTGGTCAAAGATGACATCGTTTGACTAGCACGCTTCCCATAATTACATTTTTTTTTTTTTTTTGAACGGAGGGAGTACGAGTTAGTATATAACTTATGTCTGAGCGATTATAAGGAATCCGATTTTAAGACATATTGGTTACGTTGCAAAAGCACACTTGCTATTATGTAGAAAAAATATATGTCTGTTGAGATTTTGTGATTCTGTATCCTATATATGTTTCGTTGCAAACACCACCCATTCGAATGACGAAAGGTGAACCAGGGCAAACGCCCGCCGCAAATCACCGCGCCGCACTCGCCACACATCGCCAAAGCTTCTCGGCGGCGCCGGCACTGGCTAGTTCATTTTTTCGCCCAACCTCGCCTACTGTCTGGCGGCCGAAACTGTCCAGACACGAATGCAGCTGTGGCGCCTGCGACTGCGGCGGCAAGCAAACAGGCCCTTGTGTCGCATGCATGGGTGTCGGCGGTGCAATGGCAGGTGTGCCACAGCGACGATGCCACGCAGAGGCTCATGGCTGAGCACTGAGCAGCATAGGAGGTACGGTGGCGACGCACAATGCATACACATGCAGCAGAATCACAAGTCAAACGCCCTCTCTATATCTGACGTCTTCCTCGGGTTTCTCCGGCCGGGGTGGTAGATGCGGACGCCCACGACGGCCGGTGTGGCCTGGCCACACGCGATCGATGGGCGCACTGCACTGGTATGGACACCGCCAGCGGATCGACGGCGGCGACCAGTGAGGAAGAGACATGCCAGCAGCAGCCAGCATATATGGCCACGATGGCGACGTCGACGGCGTAAAGGGCGGCAACAACGGCAATAGTCCAGCTGCGTGCGCAGTGCGGTGCTCGGTGGTCGTCGACGTGCGCAGTACGCCAGCTAATGACGCAGTTTGTGAGATCCAAGCCTTGTATATATATTCCACGTCGTCGACGGCGTGGAGGGCGGCAACAACGGCGTGGCAACGGCCAATGCGGCTGCGTGCGCAGTGCGGTGCTTGGTGGTCGTCGACGTGGCGTGCCAGTACGTGCCACTGGCGGCAGCTGCATCTGCCTGCACTTCATAAGAGAGGCCGGTGGAGAGAAGATATTGAGCTGACGTACGTGTGGGCCTGTAGAGTCTAGACCCATTTGCACGAGTAATAAGATCCCAACCAAATTAACCTAGGCAATGGCGCAATTCGTGATTATATAGTTCATGATGGTACCAAGTCAAACGTACTAAAAAACCAAGTCAAACACGCCTTGTATATATATGTAGCCATACCAATTTTATGCAAGAGCGCAGCAGCAGCCCAAAGAACACGCGTGCGCGGCTTCGTTCCAAGAAAGCAGCTGCTGCCACACACATATGGAGGACGCCACAGGCTGCGGCGTCGTCCATGTCGTCTCCCGGCGCATGGTGCGCCCGTTCACGCCGACGGTGAACGGTGGCTGCCATCTGCCGACGGTGAACGGGAACGGCTGCCATCGGCCCAAGGAGGAGGAGGTCCAGGTGATCCACTTGACGCCGTGGGACCTACGCCTGATCAGCATCGACTACATCCAGAAGGGCATCCTCCTGCCCAAGCCTCCATCAACCGTGGGCGACAACGACAACGACCTCGTCAACGCCCTCCAGTCCTCGTTCGCGCCGCGCCCTGCGGATTTTCTACCCGTTCGCGGCAGGCTCGCCTGCGAGGAGCATGGCGACGACGGGACCGTGTCCGTGTTCTTGCAGTGCACCGGCGAGGGCGCCGAAGTTCGTGCACGCGGTGGCGCCAGAGGTCGCCGCCGCGACATCGTCTCCCTCGCTGTACACGCCGCCCGTGGTTTGGGACTTGTACCCTCTATCCTTTGTTCTTGGCGCTGACGCCGCCATCCAGCGGCTTCCTGTGCTCGCCGTGCAGGTCACCGTGCTCGCTGATGGCGTCTTCATCGGTATGACGTTGAGTCACTTTCGGTTGGGGATGGCACCGCATTCTCGCACTTCTTCAACACCTGGTCGGAGATCAACCGCGCCGGGCGGCGGCGTTGGCAGCAGTGCTAGCCTACGGGCGGACGATCATCCGTCCCACGCCGCCGCCGGTGTTCCACAGATGGTTCCTCGACACATGTCCGGTGCCGATCCCCATGCCATTCGCCAAGCTGGAGCACATCAGGCGGCGGTTCAAGCGCACGGTGGTGAAAGAGTGCTTCTTCACCTTCTCGACGGGCGAGCCGGCCAAGAAGCTCAAGGCGCGTGCCAACGACGAGATGGCCGGCACCGCCACGCCCACCATCTCGCCGCTATAGCGGTGCTGGCGCACTTCGGCGCGCCGTGTGCCGGGCCCGGCGCCTCCCTCCAGAGCAAAGCACGTTCTACTCGGTCGCCGCCGGGTGCCGCGCCGCGGCGTCAACGGCATACCGCCGGGCTACCTCGGCAACGCCTTGGTGTTCGGGCAAGGCGGAGGCCACCGCCGGCGAGATCGGGAGAAGGGGCTGGGGTGGACGGCGTGGCTGCTGAACCGCGCCGTGGCGTCGCTCGACGAGGCGACCATGAGGGAGTCGCTGGAGCGGTGGGTCCCGAAACCCGACTTCACGTACATGGACAACCTGTCCTCCGCCGCACGGCGCCATCACCGGAGCTCGCCGAGGTTCGACGTGTTCGGGAACGACTTCGGTGGGGAAGCCGCTGGTCGCGCTCGAGCGGCTCGGGAACAAGGCCGACGGCAAGGCGACGGTGTTCGAGGGGCCGGAACGAGGAGGGAGTATATCGCTAGAGGTGTGCATCGCGCCGACGCGCTCGAGAGGCTCGTCGCCGACCAGGAATTCATGGACGCGGTGACCACGCCGGCGGCGTGATGAGGTTGATTCATGATCGACCGTGCATTAATCACCTAGTTGACAATAAGCTGTCATGCATGTTCATACACGCATAATTTAATGTTTGTTGCATGTGAGTGCATATGTATGTCCGGCCCTCGATCACCTCCATAGATTCAAAGGAGTAGATTCTCTACTAGTGAGCTCTCGTGGTTTATTATTTAGGTTTGCCTAGTTATGAAAGTCAACTTGTTGTTTAGTATTTTTCTGAATTGAAGTCAAACAATTTGATATTGCCAAGTTACAAACGGTCGTGTTTGGGGATTTATGGCGAATTCCTAGTTCAAATATCAAGAAATGTACTTCATCTGCCAGAAGCACAATGTATTCATCAGATGTAGAGAATTAGGAGGGCTACATATTTATGTTATTTGTCTTACAATGTCATTTGTTTTGTTATTTTCATATTTATGTTGAACAATCCTAAATGATAATAAGTCCATGGCATCTTAATTATGCTCATCCCACAAAAACTGACATATTTAGTATGTATTATCTTTAGTCCTAATAATAAGTGTGATTTGACATTATCAATGGAATTATTGTGTGTGTTTTTTTTTTGAGAAGATGGAATTATTGTGTTATGCATAACAAATATTACCATTTATAGAGGCAACTTCAATAGAGGGTTGGGGTGTCGATCGGAGCTTTATTTCTATTTTTGCTTTGTTTGTGCATCAGACGATAAAAATATAATGTAAACCTTGACTTAATTAGGATTACAAATTAGATAATTAAGTAACTGAATATGTCGTAGAAAACGGCAAACTAGATGAACTTGAAACATGAACATCTATATACCTACTTTAAACGTGGGGATCGCATCTACAGTTCCCACCTCTTATCATATATAGTCACCTCTGCATTCTTCCCGACTTTCGATTCATAGGCTCCATCCGTCTGATTATTCAGATTGCACATACATTTGCATACTCACCTCTACATTCTTCCTGACTTTCGATTCATAGCTCCATCCTCTGATCGATGGAGAACTGTAGTTGTACAGTGCTTCCTCGAGAGGTGGGAACTGTAGATCCGTTCCCCACGTTTAAAGTAGGTATATAGATGCACCATGGGTTCCTAGAGTGAAATGCAACATTCAGAGGGATCGCCAAAAACTTACTTTAGAAAGATCAGGGCGGCATCCTTTTCCTTTTTGAAGGAAAAGCACAAAACATCTCCTACACCTATAATTTTATAGTATGCAAAAACTTATCTTTACAAGAAAGTGTTTGGCCTTGTGATCTGTATGGAATATATGTCCAAAATTCCAAATAACATATCCTAGATCCTGCAGGTGAAGCTTAGTGAGGATGATGAGCCAAACGTCCTTGCTCAAGGAGCATCCAAGCAGGATATGGTACATGGTTTCCGGGTCTTGGTCACACATGATGCAGTCATTTGATTGCTGTAAGTCATGGCGGAACCTCCGGTCATCCGTCCAACAGTGTCCATGGAGCACCAACCAGAGAAAGGTAGTGCTGTGAATTTGGTGAGGCTGAGAACTTGATATTGTCGCGGGCGTATTAGTCAGTATAAGAGGCTGTACGTCAACCAAATAAAGTGTTCGTATGCTATATCCTTCAAAGTGGAGATGGCCGGTCAAATGGGTTGACCATTTCTAGCTTGGTCGTTTGTTCGGAGCCCGGTCTCAAGCCAGGGTCTCCTTGTGACGAACACACACAAAATGTCTGCGCAGGTGAAATTATTTGGGGATAGATGCTGTCTACCCGAAAGTTCTAAAGTACTTTTCATATAGAAAACATGGCGATTGTATTGGTTTCGCTGATGCCATGCTGCATACAATTTGATGGTCGCGGTCCACCTTTGATAACACAAGGTAAAAGCCGCCGGATGCTTCGCTTTTAATTATTTCAGAGTTACGTTGTTGACTGATGATGGTCAGTGCAATTAGTATTGGCTTTGCAGCCGCATGGTCTACGCTGAGCGGTGACATCGATCGATTGCGTGGCGGCGACCGGCGAGAAGGGATTAGTAGCTCGCCATCGAGTATATGCACGTGCATGCTCAATTCCTCTTTTTCGGCTGCAAAATAGCTAGAACTAGGAGCGCTGAACTCTTCATTGATGAATGCTTCTTGTCAGGCTGTGTCATTGCACAGTCAGATTCAGACAAGTTTCAGTCTTTGGGAAGTTAAGATCTTGACATCTCTTAATCTCATCTCAGGCTAGCTGTCCTGTCCACGGCCACAGAGTCAGCCTGCGATATATAGATACAGTCCCATCACTACCAGAAAACCGGACATTTCGTGAGAGGGGCGATTTTTATGAGAGTGGACAATAAACTCTCACGAAACTAATATTTTCATGAGAGCGATGTAAATCCCGCCACGAAAACTTGTTTTCGTGAGAGTACTCCACGTACCATCATGAAAATCACCTCTTTTTCGTGAAGGTTACTCTCACGGAACTACCAAACTCTCACGAATTCCATTCGTGAAGGTTTACACTCACGAAATGTCATAACAACCAGTCATGAAAACAACGATGGAAACCTGGTGCCAACATCTACACGTGAAGGTGAACTCTCACGTAAAAATAGCAAACTCTCACGAAATCCATTCGTTAAGGTTTACACTCACGAAATGTCATAACAACTAGTCATGAAAACAGCGATGGAAACCACGGTGCCAACATCTACACGTGAAGGTGAACTCTCACGTAAATAGCAAACTCACGAAATCCATTCGTGAAGGTTTACTCCCACGAAATACCACAAAACAGTCATGAAAACACTAATGCAAACACCTGGTGGCAACACCCACTCGTGACGGCAAACTCTCATTTAAAAATAGCAAACTCTTACGAAATCCATTCGTGAAGGCTTACTCTCACGAAATACCATAAAAACACTCATGAAAACACCGATTGAAATATGAGTTGACATTTTTTAATAGAAAAATAATTCCTTAAAATCTAGAAAATCAAGAACACGAACCAAAGTTTTTTTATTTTTAATCTACAATGAAATTTTGTAACAAGTCTTTCTCTCTCATACTAACTCCAAATGCAGTGATTCTTTTTTCTAAATATTTCTAAAATCATGCTCCATCAAACGGAATGTTACTAACACTGATTTGAAACCATCTAGAGTTTCGAAAAACGGGCTCGAATGCGCCATTTTTTAAAATAACCAGAGTTTGACTTGGTCAAACCTTGGTCAAACTCTCACAAAATACAACAACTCTCACGAATTAACTTCATGACCGTGAGCTCTCACGAAATACCATTCCTCTCAAGAAATAGTTTCATGATGGAGAGCTCTCACAAAATACTCTCCCTCTCACGAAATGATTTCATGATGGTGGACTCTCACAAAATACATCAACTCTCACGAATTAACTTCATGACGGTGAGCTCTCATGAAATACCCTTCCTCTCACGAAATGATTTCATGATGGTGAACTCTCACGAAATACAACTAGAAACCGCCATGAAAATACCGATGCAAATCTGGTGGCAACGTTATTCTCATGAGAGTGGCCGTCATGGAGAACTCTCATGAAAATAATCCGTGGGCGGTGAACTCTCATAAAAATGTGTATTTCATGAGACGCATTGTTTTCGTGAAAGTAAGACCGATTTTTTCGTGACTTTTTTGCACTCTCACGAAATGTCCAGTTTCGATAGTGCATGAAGATGACGGAGCACTGTAGTAGCGGGAAAATTTCAGCATGCACGCTGCAATGTGCAATAAAAAGATGCTCGATCGATCTGTGGTGTTGTCGACGAGGAGCATCGGCCGGAGAATATAAATGTGTGAACTTGCTTGACTTGTAGCCAACGAACACATTTACACAACACCACCATCAACAACGATGCATGCAGCGCTCACACTGTGTTTGTGAGGAGGGTACGGGTGCCAACTCCCAAGAGCTCAGTGTTGTTATGCTCTCGAGCTCCCTTTCTTCTCCTGCGTTGAAGCTGCTGAGTCTGAAGCTGGGTTTTACACAATACTAGTTGCTAAACAGTTGCAGCTTCATTTACAATGTATTTCTCCGGTGCATTTTCTCCTAGTGTAACAGAACTTTTTTTTTAGTACACCTATAGTGTAATAGATGTATAGCAAAATTTTCGAAAAAAAAAATGTATACCTAAGTAAAGTTTAGAGCCCATGTGTGGACGCCGTCGAGGCGCGGAGCCCAGCGGTCAAGCAGTGGGTGTGGAATCGCGTCAGTGGGCTGGATTGGCAGTAAACTCTAGGCCCACGTAACGGGCAGCTGAAAGCCCACATGGGCCCTTATGTGAGCACGACGGCATGCCGAGGTTGATGACCGTGCATTAATCACTTTCACTTAGTTGACAGAGCCATCATGCATGTTCATCATCATAGATGTGCTGCATGTATGCCGCCTCCCCTGCGTATTCATGAATAATCAACTCTAGCGGTCCATATTTAAGGCTTATTTGATACAAATAATTAGTTACTAGTTGGAGCTAAAAATTAGTCCAAATTCGCTCTATTTGGTTGGTTAGTTGGTTATAACAAGTAGTTTAAGACTCGTCGAAAAAAATAGCCCACCTATTAGCTCTCCCTGTTTGGTTCACCTAAAGCCAACTTTTAGCTAGCTATAGGAATTAGCCCTTGTATCTAAACAGGCCCCTAGTTTTGTCTAAGTTTAAAATGTGAGTATACTTGTGTTGTTTATATGTTTTTTAATTTAATTCAAATATTTTGAAATTATGAAGTCACAAGGTCGTATTTGAGGACGTGACACTATACTAGTTTAAAATACCATGATATGGGCTTATTATGGGACAGGGTGATGCACAACTACATAGAATTAGAAGAACTTTTTCTCTTGGATGAATGAATGAGATAAAAAGAGAAACCGAAGATACAGGTACAAAACCTTCTTTTAGGAATACACAAGGAAATAATATAATTGGCCAAATTAGATAATAAGGATCATCTCCATATCATTTTGCATTTTCAAAAAAAAAAAAAATTATAGCCAGAAGGACCACAACTCTCTAAAGTACTTAATGAAATATCAAATACTTCAGAGTTATTTTAGAAGAGCTACCTCTGCCCAGTTGTATAGAAATACATTATTGCAGGTATTTTTTTATTATGCCTTGTTATTCATCTTCCAGTGTCATTTTTTTATTATTTTCGTAATTGTGCTGAAGAACCCTCAACGATAATAAGTGCAAGAATCCTAAATAATATTTACTCATCCCACAAAATCACACATATGTAGTTATTATACCTTGGCCTTCTCACTTTGCCTTCTCACTGGTCACAATGATATTTGTGTAATATAACAAATATTACCATAACTAGAGGGAACATGTCTGATATGACAAGACAGTAAAAGGGCGGGTGGTGTTTTTTTTTAAAAAAAGACACGGTTACCCGACTATATTAATAAGCAAGAATGGAGTTTACAACTTTAGTGCGAGGAGTGCAATTCCCAACACAGAGCAGACCGCTAGGGAGGGCCAAAAAGCTTAGCTAACTACTCAGAAATGGTAAGTCAACGCAGCAAGGCCTAAGGGCCTTAGCACCGGTGCTCGCCCACATGGCAGCTTCATCCATAATACAAGCGAATTGCTTCCAGAGACACCACAAAGTTATAATTGCCAGGATGTGAGCTTTTTTGTTTTTGGACGTTGTGAATAACAAGAGACAATCCTCCATGTCTGTGACTTCTTCCCAAATGGAAGGGTGCAAACTCGCAGATGGAGCGGGAGAATTGAATGGGCATTCCACAAAGAGATGGGTGGCTGTTTGACTGTTCGATGTATATTGTCTGCCGATGAGAGAATTGATTTGCTAGTGTGTGGTGGCTGCTGGCTCTGCCTGATCTTGTAGTGGTAGTTGGCGGTTGGAAATGTGTGCCTGATGGACCTGCCGGACTCCATGTCATTTGGGGCCTTTCCAAAGATACCACAAAGTCAAAGTGGCGATTGTTTTGTTAAACAGAGCACGTAGGATAAGTTGCACACCATAATTTTCCTAGGGAAGGATGTCAGTACGAAGTGTTGGGTTTGTAGAATACTCCCTCCATCCCAAATTATCACTTGACTTTTTTGGCTCTAAGTTTGACCATTCGTTTTTTTATAAAAATTACGCAAATATAGTCAAATTTAAGTCATTCTTTAAGAACATTTATTAATAAAGAAAGCCACGGCAAAAAGAGTGATATTTTTCACAAATTTTTGAATAAGACGAGTGGTCAAACTTATTATCAAAAAAAGTCAAACGACTTACAATTTGGGATGGAGGAAGTACCATACAACCCGTGGCAGGTGACAATGGAAAAATAGATGTGTATCATTTTCTATGTCACCCGCATATAGTGACTATCAATATGAACACTGTACTTGGCCGCCCTTTCTCCAGTTGCTAGAGCTCTTATAATTAGTCTCTAAAAAAATGTTTTGATCAATGATGGTAGGTCCCTATTCTTCAAGACATTATGTAAAACAAAGTTAGCATGCTGTGTGATGCTAAGACGTTGGAACTTGGGACCGAACCCGTGCGATGTCGCGCCCCTCTCATATGAGTACTTGGGACCGGGATTTACTTCCCACCGAACAGCGCACAGAACCTGCGGCCCACACAACCCAAGTCAGCTTCGTGGGCCCAAAACAATTTTTTTTGCTGTTTCTTCATTTTTAAACTTGTTTTGACACATTTTCTTAGTGGTTTTCATATTTTCCTTGGCGGTTTTAAATTTAACCTTCAAGGAATTTTCGTTTCTGGTGTCGTGTCCATACTGCCCCAGCCCGCATGACGTCGTATTTTTGCAGATACAGCAGGTCCAACCAAACACAGTTCTCATGCGCCCATCCTGCCAAACACTTCGGTCTGGTCTGTGGAACTCTTCCAAGTGGGTTCCACCCCTTCGTCTTTGACTTACCTACTCTCTCCTGGTCCTGTTAATTTTGTCACTGCGCGCGTCATCTGTAGTGGGTCGACGACCGGTCATCGCACGCGCACCCTGCTTCCTAATATAATGCGTCCGTTCTCTTCTCGTCTCTGCTCAGAGCGAGGCGGACAGCATCCAAATCCAATGACAGGACGGATTCATCTCGTTTCGGTTCACCACCTCGCTGCGTTGCGCTTGCACCGGCGACGGCGCCCAACTCGCTCGTGCAAGCCATGTCCGACTCCAACGTCGCAGCATAACATCCGTCGCGTCGTTTGCTGCTGGGTCCTTCTTGTTGATGGCGCGGGTTCCTCATCACCGCGCGACCTCGGTCGACGACGGCGTACGTGCTCGTTGCAGCCATGCATACCGCTCAACCACGGCTTGGCTGACGGCACCACACGTTCCGGCACCTGTTCAACACCTTGATCGGGGCTCAGGTAAGTGGAGGCGAAGCGTAGTGGCCTGGCAGCGCTAGCGAACGCGGGGACGACCCACATCTGCGTGCCGCCGCCGCCGTGCTGGAGCACAGGAGGTAGGCCCCGCCCGCCCCCCTGTCCCTCTCTGCCGTTCGATCGGTAAGATAAAGGTCTTCGTTAAACCATTTCGTTTCTAGATTTCACTTCAGTTTTGTTGATTGATATACTAGTATTGTACTTCCGCCATCCCAAAATAAAAGACGTTCTCGTTTCTCGAGAAGTCAACTTTTTAAAACTTTGACTAACTATACTCCCTTCGTCCAATAAAAAAACGCAAATTTTTAACTTTATAAAATCTAATTTAATCATGCGCCTTATTTAAAATATTTGTGTAAATTTCAAAATAAATTAGTTACTATTATAATATCTTTAATGATCTAATAAATCATAACAAAATTAATAATATTTATATAAATTATTTAAATAAAACGAATGGTCAAATTAAATTTTGAAAAGTCAAAGAATTGCATTTTTTTTTTTGTTGGACTGAGGGACTACATAAAAAAATAGTGATTTTTATAATATATAAATAGAATCATCGTTAAATATACCTTTATAGTAAACTTATTTGCAGATACAAATTTACACGTATCTTTTAGAAACCTAATTAAAGTTGTGAAAATTTGACCTACAGCATCCTATAGAATCATCTATTCTAGGACGGAAGGAGTACACAGGTGCATATTGTTTTTTTTTTTATTTTATTATATAATAAATTAATAATGGAAAAAAAAGAAAGCCCAATTTACTCCCATAGTAAGAACGCCCTCCAAAACTACTAAACTATTTTTGTCTTCAAATTAGCTCTCCAAATTTTCAAGTTGGTCCAATCTACCCCTTAGAGCAAGGCTAATAGAAACGCCAACCATGGGCTGCAAGCAAGCTTCTTAGCTTGTGGGAGTGTATAAGCCATCACGAATGTACGAAAGAAGGGAATGGTAGATAGATGAGATGAGCATGAGCAATCTATGGGCGTGCTTGGATGCATGTCGATGTTTGCTAGGCCAAAACTTGGTCGGTGACTGAGGGCACCGACGTCGTTTGGTTTGACACCACGTTTTGGCTTGCCTCAAGTCACGGTGCCGAAGTATGGTCGATTTTGTTGTCAATTCGCAGCTGATTCCGTGGCAGCCGATTTAATTGACGAAATTTGGTCGACCGATCATTTGGCCAGGCATGGATAACCACAAACCAAATAGGCCCTAAAGCTATAGCGAACAAATTAGCGCTTTATTAGATACATGCAAGCTTTTGTCACACACACCCATGGCCTACACCTATGAAACCCTCCTAACCTACACAACAGGATGCACCCACCTTCTCCTGGGGCTATATCAACCTCTCTCTCTTTCAGGGGTGAAGCTAGAGGAAGTTAGAGGGGTGTCTTTCTCTTATAGGTGTGAAAATTTAATCTGCAAATATGGTGAAAATTTATTCCTAATAGTGTGTTTTTTTTAAAAAAATTTATGGCATGCTTCAACGTAGCTTGGCCCCTGCCCTCTTTTAATGATCGAATCATATAGTATCTCTAAGAGGGATATTTTTGCAAATGATGTCCCAGCTGGAAATCTATTACTAAGAAACTTTGCACACGTAGTGCTAAAGTAACTTTGAGTTGTGCACATAATATTAAAGGATTACATGCTGAAACGTGAGGAATATGATAATCATAAAAATATTGAGGCGTTGATTAAAATTTGTGCTGATACTATGAAATAACATTCCTCCAACCATACATAATACAAGGACGAATCCAGGTGAATCAAAGATCATAACCAAACATAAAACAAAGACGTGCAAATATACAGATCGATGGTCTCCCCATCCCAAAACCTAGGACAGACATCAGAACCAACTGTATTCTGAAACCGAACACTGCCTAAAAGCAGAGTACCGAGAGGAGGGAGTAGTCTCCCAGTTGAAGGTCGTTCCGGAGCCCCTCTATCACTGGGCACAAGTCAAGGTGACTCTGAGTGTTGCATGTAAAGCTGCATTGTTGAGGAAGCGACTGGTCCGCATGTGCATCGTCACGTCGTTGTCCTTGTCGTCGTTGTCGCCCACGGATGATGGAGGCTTGGGCAGGAGGATGCCCTTCTGGATGTAGTCGATGCTGATCAGGCGTAGGTCCCACGGCGTCAAGTGGATCACCTCGACCTCCTCCTCCTTGGGCCGATGGCAGCCATTCCCGTTCACCGTCGGCAGATGGCAGCCACCGTCCACCGTCGGCGACGGCGGCGTGAACGGGCGCACCATGCGCCGCGAGACGACATGGACGACGCCGCAGCCTGTGCCGCCCTCCATATCGCAGCTGCTTCTTGGAACGAAGCCGAGCGTGTTCTAGTTGATATGGCTATAGAATATATACACGGCGTGTACGTGTTTGACTCTGTACCATCATCAACCATGCTCACAAATTGCATCATTTGGTTAGGTTCTTATTACTGATCTGTCTTTGGGTCTCATTAGTCCTGCAAGTGGGTCTAGACTCTACAGAGGCCCACACGTCAGCTGAATATATCTTCTCTCCACTCGCCTGATATTCAGATACTTATTTTTATATTATAATCATCAGTCAAGATTTACATTAGATTTTTGTCATCTGATTCACGAACAAAGCAAAAATAGCAAGCCTCGACACCCCCCAACAACATTCTAATGTAGTTGCCTCGATAAATGGTAATATTTGTTATACACAACACAAATAGCCCCTTCTTCACTGGATATGCGTGTTTTTGTGGGATGAACATAAGATGCCATGGACTTATCATTGAGGATTGTTCAACACAAATATGAAAATACAAAATAAATGGCATTGAAAGACAAATAATAAGGCATGAAAAGCTAGTCTGATTCCCATTCTGGCTGATAAAATACAAACATATCTTGATATTTGAACTAGGAAATGGCCATAAATCCTCAAACACGACATTTTATAACTTGGCAATATCAAATTGTTTGACTTCAATTCAGAGAAATCCTAAACAACAAGTTGACTTTCATAACTAGGCAAACTAAAATAATATAAACCACGAGAGCTGAATCTATGCAGGGCCGGACATACATGCACGCACAGGCAACAAACATTATTATAGTCTGCATATGCATGACAGCTTATTGTCAACTAAGTGATTAACGACCATGCACCGACCTCATCACGGCGCCGGCGTGGTCACCGCGTCCATGAACTCCTGGTCGGCGGCGACGAGCCTCTCGAGCGCGTCCGGCGCGATACACACCTCCCCGCTCCGGACGGCCAGGTTGGGGGTGGGACTTGGGAGGGGACAGTAGCAGCAACGCGGCGGCTGCTCGTCTTTCTTCACGACGAGGAGATGCAGAAGGCTGTCGCAGTAAATGTCCTCGCCGAAGATGCGAAATCGGCGCTGCACGAATGCCCAGATCTCAACGGCATCCTTCTCCTTGAAGCTGCACCGACGCATGAAGTCGAGATACCCTTTCCCCTTGACGACGATCGTGCCGCTCTCCCACCTCGACAGCAGCAGCTCCTTGGCGCCGGCAGTGAGGTCCACCAGCTTCACGCGCAGCCCGCCGTGCACCTTCCCCTTGGCCGTGGGTTTCTTGATCTTCTTACTGGTCTCGGCGGTGGTGGCGCCGGCGCCGGCGCCGGCGCCGCTCTGGAGTTCCGCCGTCCGTTTCGAGCCCTGGGGAAGAGGTTGGCATCGTGGAGCTCGGTGGGGGCCAGGAGCTGGCGGAGAGCGATGGCGCCGTCCATCGGGATACGGAACCTGCTATGGTGCGGGTCTAGGTCGGTGGCAGTCAAGCGCTTGCTGGCGATGAAGTGCACGGGCAGGTCGGCGCGCAGCCCCAACTCCAGGAGGAAATGCTTGCGAAGACACGGTGGCTCTTCTCTGCCAGCAAAGGGCGGGTGAGGCGGCAGCTGAGGCGGGACGGCGCTGATGACGAGCTCGAACGGGGAAGCAGCGTTGGCGGAGGACAACGCGTCAAGAGGGGCCTCCTCCCGCACACGCTTGTTGACGGCGGCGGCGACGTTGCCGGCCATCTCGAGAGCGCTTCGCCGCCATGCCCACCACGCCGCCGGCGTGGTCACCGCGTCCATGAACTCCTGGTCGGCCACGAGCCTCTCGAGCGCGTCCGGCGCGATGCACACCTCTAGCGATATACTCCCTCCTCCTTCCGGCCCCTCGAACACCGTCGCCTTGCCGTCGGCCTTGTTCCCGGAGCCGCTCCGAACGGCCAGCGGCTTCCCCACCCGAAGTCGTTCCCGAACACGTCGAACCTCGGCGAGCTCCCGGTGATGAGCGCCGTGCCGGCGGAGGACAGGTTGTCCATGTACGTGAAGTCCGGCTCCCGGACCCACCGCTCCAGGGACTCCCTCATCGTCGCCTCGTCGAACGACGCCACGGCGCGGTTCAGCAGCCACGCCGTCCACCCCAGCCCTTTCTCCTCGATCTCGCCGGCGGTGGCCTCCGCCTTGCCGAACACCAAGGCGTTGCCGAGGTAGCCCGGCGGTATGCCGTTCACACGGCCACGGCACCCGACGACGACCGAGTAGAACGTGCTTTGCTCGGGAGGGAGGCGCCGGGCCCGGCACACGGCGCGCCAGAAGTGCGCCAGCACCGCCTGCAGCGACGAGATTGTGGCCGTGGCTCTGCCGGCCATCTCGTCGTTGGCCCGCGCCTTGAGCTTCTTGACGCTCGCCGTCGAGAAGGTGAAGAAGCACTCTTTCACCACCGTGCGCTTGAACCTCCGCACGATGTGCTCCAGCTTGGCGAATGGCATGGGGATCGGCACCGGACATGTCTCGAGGAACCATCTGTGGAACACCGGCGGCGGCGTGGACAGATCGCCGAGCAGGTTGGCACTGCCGCCACCGGCACGGTTGATTTCTGACCACGTGTTGAAGAAGTGCCAGAATGCGGTGCCATCCCCAACCGAGTGACTCAACGTCATACCGATGAAGACGCCATCAGCGAGCACGGTGACCTGCACGGCGAGCACAGGAAGCCGCTGGATGGCGGCGTCCGAGCCAATAACAAAGGATAGAGGGTACAAGTCCCAAACCACGGGCGGCGTGTACAGCGAGGAAACGATGTCCGCGACGGCGACCTCTGGCGCCACCGCGTGCACGAACTCGGCGCCCTCGCCGGTGCACTGTAGGAACACGGACACGGTCCCGTCGTCGCCATGCTCCTCGCACGCGAGCCTGCCGGCGAAGGGGTAGAAAATCCGCAGGGCGCGCGCGAACGAGGACTGGAGGGCGTTGACGAGGTCGTTGTTGTTGTCGCCTAGGGTTGATGGAGGCTTGGGCAGGAGGATGCCCTTCTGGATGTAGTCGATGTTGATCAGGCGTAGGTCCCACGGCGTCAAGTGGATCACTTGAACCTCCTCCTCCTTGGGCCGATGGCAGCCATTCCCGTTCGCCATCGTCGGCAGATGGCAGCCACCGTTCACCGTCGGCGACAGCGGCGTGAACGGGCGAACCATGCGCCGGGAGAGGACATGGACGACGCCGCAGCCTGTGGCGTCCTCCATATGTGTGTGTGGCAGCAGCTGCTTTCTTGGAACGAAGCCGCGCACGCGTGTTCTTTGGGCTGCTGCTGCGGGCTTGCATCAAATTGATATGACTTTCCACATATATATACAAGGAGTGTTTGACTTGGTTTTTTTAGGACGTTTGACTTGGTAGGTAGGTACCATGGTGAACCATAATCACGGATTGCGTCATTGCCTAGGTTCTTAATACTCTTGGTTGGGAGCTTATTAGTTGTGCATATGGGTCTAGATTCTCTTGTGCACTTGCCAGATGCAGCTGCCGCCAGTGGCACGTACTGGCTCGCACGCTACGTCGACGACCACCGAGCACGTACCGCACGGCGCACGCAGCTGCATTTGCCGTTGCCGCGCCCTCCACACGCCGTACCTCCGTGTCTGAACATACTGCTCAGCCTCCGTGGCGCCATCACTGCCGCACGCCTCTGCCTCGTCGTCTTCTCTGGGCTCGGTTGCTTGACTTGCCGGGAGAGACCAAAACTGGACTTGCTTTTGGATCGTTGTTGCTACTAGCTGACGAGGCAATGCATATGGCCTACGACAGCGACAGCGAGCATCACACGACACAGGACGAGACGACGAGATCTAAGAGCTTTGACGATGTATGTTTGTGTGAAGGCTAGAGAGACAGAGAGAGATGAGAGTAAGGGTCAACCTAGGCCGTTTTTGAAACATAACGTAAGATCTAGTAAAAGGTTCCTCAAAAGAGAGTTAGGATTTGCAAATTCTAACTCATAGTCCTTCAAACCATGTTACCGCGCGCCGCATGAGCTACAAAATCTTGTCATATATATTTAGAGATTCTTGTTTACAACCTATGACTAATCAGCAGTGTATGAAGCTTTATTTTGTATATAGAGCAGGTTTGATTTGCACTTGCGTACTCGACTAACCGGCGTTGCTCGCTTTGGAGCACGCGCGAGACTTCTACATTCGTTTCAGGGCATCCACCTTGACGGCTCCACTGATGTCCGACTGATGCTGCTAATCGGCAACGATACAAGGCAAGGGACGCGCATGCTGCGCTTGCCCCAAGCTCATGAGAACGATACATGAGTTCCTCTGTCAAAAAAAAAAACATACAATTCTCGCTTAAGTCAAACGATTACAACTTTAATCAAATTTATATAAAAGATTACTCACGGTTGTAATACAAAAATAAGTATCAATAGATTAAAAATAGAAATATTTTTCATAATAAATTTTGTTTCGCATATAAATATATTAATACTAATTACTATAAACTTGGTCAAACTTTAGTTAAGTTGACCCGGCACAAATCTCGTACTTGCATGTTTCTTTGGGACGGAGGGAGTACGAATGATAGGTCACATGTTTTTTTTTTCCTATGCAAATCACAAGACACAGACGCATAAGACATACAGTCAAACATGCATACTAATGTCATACATGGCTGCATAGTTTACGTTGTTACGTTGCCGCCATTTGGAAAATCTAAATCATCAGTATGTGGGGAAGAGGATTAATTGGCTGGGAGGGAGAATATTTCATCCATGACGTACGGCATCTCAATCTCAACATCGACAACGCCATGAGGTCTACACGTTCAAAACGTCATGAGGTCTACGTGTACACGCTTGAGTGCCTAGTTTTTTGAACCGGGACCGGACCGGCGGTTTGACCGCTAAAAGACCGAACGAGTCTAAACCGGTCCGGTTCACTTAAAAAGATCGGCCATGCATTTAGACCGGAAAAAACGGGTCAAACCGGCTGGTTTTTATGAAACCGGTGAACCGAAGCGGTTCACAGTGAACCGGGCGGTTTTTTACATTTCCAAAAATACCCTCCAATGGATCAGGACAACGTTATCTGGACAGGGGCAAAATCGGAAAAGTGAGGTTTTAGAGTTACTGCCTTACTGCCGCGAGTGGGAGAGGGAAAAAATGGCGTTCTTTTCCCGACTCGGCGGCGGCGCACGCGCTGCGGATCCCTGCTCCCTGTCCCTGCTCGACGGCCGGTCGGCGGCGAACAGCGGGCGCGCGGTGGCTAGGCGACGCGCGGCGGGCGGCGGGCGGTGGCGAGGCGACGGCGCGGCGCCGGCGGGCTGTGGCGAGGCGGCGGCGCGGCGCACGCCACGGCTGCCAGGCGGCGAACGGCAAGGCTCCAAGGCTCCAAGCCAGGTGCCGAATCCCAAGGTGCTGAATCCCTGATCTGCTCCGTCCAAGCCTCCAAGGCGTGCTGAGGCCGGCGCCCGGCTGGACTGCAGGACGGTGCTGCCGGAAGACATGGCTACTAATCCAGTGGCGAAGCCACGTTCAGCCGTAGGGGTCGGACGACACCGACGACTTTTCCGTAAAACTTCATAGCGATCAAGTTTCGGCCGGCAAAGACCCCACTGAAATTTTGTTGCGACCCCAGTGGCGTGGCCCATCTGCGGCAGCAGTCTGGAGTCCGGAGTCCATCTCAGCCCAACAGCCAGTCGATACGTTCGTGATTTGGAGTTGGGGAGGCCGAGAAGGCCATCTGCTATCCGCGCGGCGCGGCGTACGTGAATTACGGAATTAGAAGGCCAAACGTTCACGTTGCCTTCCCAGTTCCCACTTTCCAAATCGTATCTGACGCATCTCAAATCTCCTGCCGTCCTGCCGCGCGGCGTCGCTCCTAGCGCCGGCGCCCGGCGGACAGCCGTAGCGCCGCTCGACGCTCGTGCTCTGATCTCAATTCTCCACTTCTTCATTCCAGCGACCAACATCCAGCAAGATGCCAGGTATTTATTTAGTATTAACAATTGTACGCATACATGCTATTTGTTTTAGTTTTTATTATGTGACTAATTTAGTAATTTGATAGTGAATCAACCTACTTTGAAAGATTTCTTAAAAGGAAAGTATCCCCAACCGGTGATAATGAGAATAATCATTAATACACTGACACTTCAAGAAATCGTATTGGAGATGGATTTATGAATGATTGTATCGTATGCTTCGTGGAACCGAATTTCTTTCCACAATTCCTATCGAAGATGTGATAGTTCGCTTTCATAAGATGTAGGATCGTAGTCGTAGAGGGAAACTGTAAGAGATAACTACCCTTGCAAAACCTTATTTTATTACAATATGCATTGCTATATTATGAACTTGATATTATGCGCTCTCAGTCCCAGGAAGCGCCGCGGAGGACGATTTCACTGCGTGCATACTCTTTCCGGAGTGCACGAGCTTAGTTGTTTATTTCACGAGTAATGGGCTTAGCAAAAACTGTTCCGAGGGAGGCGGCGCTCAATTGTAAAATCTTAACCTCCCATCACCGGCTTTTCGCTGGGTGTAAAACCAAAACTATTCTCCTTAAATACAAAGATGCGCAAATCTTTTGCGTATTCGAGAAAAGATATTATGCGCTCTCAAAAAAAAAACCTTATATTATGCATAGCCGGCTGGCCGCGGCTGAGTAGTGTGAGTGCCGACCCGGCTACCATTTTTTCTGGCTTCGCCGCTGTACTAATCTGAATGGTGAGTTTCTGAGTGGTGCGTCGGGAGGGTGTTGGAGAATCTTGCGCTCAGTCCAACGCATCGTGACCTCTCTGGCTTCCAAGTAGTTGCTCCTTGATCTGGTCAATCGATTGTTACCTCCAGCTTTGGAGTTCTCGGCTTTTACTAAATGAATCCAGATTCCAGAACGGAGGATTCATAGCCAGACACAACATAAATTGCATTATATTTTTACTAACCTTATAACAGGGTTCCGGCGCTGGGAAACATGATTTCTTTACCTATTAGATAATGTTGAAACAAAAATATAGACACAAGATAATGTGTGAAGATGAAACTTGTGTTATCACACACATTGTATTTTGGATTTTAAGACAATGTCAACCTATATGGCTATATTTTTCATGTGTGATTCTGTTTACTATGAGTGTGAGCCGTAGTAGAATTAAATTGTGTTGTTGCATTTGTCAATTATGTAATTATATATATATATATATATATATATATTGCTTGATTGTCAATTTAAATCATATATATATATATATACCGGTTCAAAAATTTGTGACCGGTTCGATGAAACGGTCCATTATTATCGGACCAGCGGTTCAAACGGTTCAAAAACGGTTGGACCAATGAACCATTGAACCGACGGCCTCGCCGGTTCGATCACCGGTCCGGTTCGAAAAACTAGGCTTGAGTGTTATATATCTCTTGAGCAAGAAAGCTTAAAATGACATTGAGAAACTCGATCATCCATTTGTGTGTGCGTCTCAACCTTTTCTAAAAAACGAACTTTATTCAAAGAATCTAGGCATATCCGGTGGTCCAACACTCCTACTAATCTCCTGTGGAAGGCATGGTTAATCTCTAGCCAATAAAAACAAGTTCCTCAATCTCTACAACATAAAAATAACAAAACGTGGACAATTTTTAGTGCGACAAATGGGTTGGTACTTACAGCCTGCCCCCTCCATGCGATCCCACACGCGTTGCTGACTTTCCTTGCATACCGACCATGCGGTGGCTATAATCATGATAATTGTTTATTTTCCTTGCATGCAAAAAGGATGCACGTTATGATTTAATTTCCTTGCATGCAAAAGGATGTTGTAATTTAATTTCCTTACATGCAAAAAGAAACAACCGTCAATCAATTAAATTAAATAGAAAAGGAAATATTATTTCCATGCATGCAAAAGGCCTCGTGTGACCATCACGTCGGTTGTGGTTTATTTTTTTTGCATGCAAAAGAAAACTATTATCAATCAATCAAATCTCGTATACTATACAACATAAAAAAGAACAAAATGAAGACATTTTTTGGTGCGACAATCGTTGGTTTGTCCGTCTGCCTCAACTCCATGCCATTGCCGACCCGCACGCTGTCAACATCATCCACCAAAAAACAAAAGAAAAATCTCAGTAAATAAAAGGAAAGAAAAAAATCCTCTAACCCTAACCCCATGAGAGAGCTCAATGCCCCTCCACTCTCCATACAAGAAAGAAAAGGAAACCATCGTTAGTTTGTTTCCTGCGATACCGTGATTAATTAGGAAACACCACAAAATTCCCTTGATCGCCTCCCGAGCGATCTCCCTCCCCTACGGAAGGAAACAACACCAAAGCAACCAATCAGCACTACTACGAAACTAAACTTCCGTGGCGGTTTTTGGATTTTCCGTAAGCTAGGGTCACCGAAAATAGGGCGATTAACCGTGGCGGTTTTTGGGACCCAAAAAACCGCCACGGTAAATAAATAAATAAAATAAAATAAAGAAAAATTCAATCGAAACCCTAACGGGCCCAGATGCGGGCCGCGGCCCAGATCCGGGCCCATTAGGGTTTCGGGTGCCGCCGCCCCGACCAGCCCAAGAAGATCCGTCGCCGCCGTGGGCGCCCGAGCTCACGGCCGGAAAGCCACGGGCCGAGGTGGAGGTCACCGCGCCGCCGCCGCCCTTTGTACCTCAACGCCCGGCTGCGGGATGGGGAGGGCCCGTGCGCCATGGATCTGCCTCCGCCCGTGGACACCCGAGCTCGCGCGCCATGGATCCGCGCCGCCTGGATGCCCCGGAAGCTTTCGTGCGCCATGGATCCGCCGCCCGTCGTGGGCGCCACGAGCTCGTAGCGCCATGGATCCGCCGTCGACGCCCGAAGCTTCGCTGCCATCGCACCGCCATCCAGGCGCTCGCGCCCCCACCGCCGTGTCGTGCTCCATGCGAGGGCGCCCGTGGAGAGAGGAGGGGGGGCCGGGTGAGGGAGAGAGAGGATCCGGATCGAGAGAGAGGGTGAGGGTGAGGGAGGGAAAGACTCGGCAGAGGCTAAGTGAAGTGAGAAACCCTAGTGTCGTATATATATTTGTGGCCTCCGAAATGGGCTTTGGGTTGATGGAATTGGGCCTGATTTTTCATGGTGGACTAAATATAAAAAAACCACCACGGTTAATATATTTACCATGACGGTTTTTAGAACCGCCTCGGTTAATAGAAAAAAACCGCCACAAAAAATTGGGCCGAACGGTGGCGGTTTTCTAAATAACCGCCACGGAAAATGATTTCAAATCTTTGTGCAAAATCGGTTGTGTAGTAGTGCAGGCACGCCACCTTCCCGAACGAAGCAAGCACCACCGACGACCGGAAGCACTCTCTTCCCTTTGCTTGTTAGCATGATGATGTCGTATGACATAATGTCCTTGCAATACGGCCATTTTGCTCTAAGAAAATAAATCTGAAAATATAATAGAAATACTCATATATTGTTTGCATCGGCTACTCATATCGACGATGATGTTGATGCCCGTGCACGAGATGATGCCGACGAGGTATAACGCAGTGAGCACCACGTACCATGGAGTCGGGGTCCCCGAAGAGGACTCCGAGGTCGGCGGGCTCTTCTTTGACGTCCGCCAGTGGAATGCTCTTGTGGTCGTCGGTGTAGTCGTTGAAGATCGTGATGTCGAAGAGGTGCTTGCACTTGTGAACCCGTAAACGCGGCTCGTCATAGTTGAAGCAGATTCGCCTTGCGTCGTTCCATCATCTCCTCGGTGTCGGCCGTTTGAACGGCCGAGTCGATCTTTGCCGGTGCCGCTTGACGGGGGGTGGGCTGGGGGCGGCTAGCGGGGCAAGAGGCGCAGCGCCTTGCCCTTCTATCTTTGGCTTGCCGGAGTTGTAGAGGATGGTGAGGCGTCGCCAGACGCCTGGCGAGAGACATGGCTGCCTCCATGTCCTTGGGGTCCTGCATCTCGACGTCCGTCTTGAGCGGCTCGCCCAATCCGGCTGTGTAGATGTTCACCTGCTACCTGTCGTCGAGGTGTCCTGCGCGCACCACGTGCTCCAGGAACTGCTCCGTGTACTCATCCACGGTGCCGGTCTTCCTTAGCGATGCCAACTCGTCCAGCGGATTCCGCCGTGCAGCTGGACCGAAGCGTTCGTTGACGTATTGGGCAAAGCTTGCCCAATCTGCCAACGGTTTCTCTTGGGACGACCTCATGTACCGGTACCCTTTGTTGTGCTCCTCCCCGTGAGATGATATGTGGCATACCAAACTTGCTCGGTGGTCGGGCGTACCTTGTCCCCCTGAAGAATTGCTCGCAGCGGTTCAACCATGGGAGGGGATCTTCCTTGCCGTCATACGTCGGGAAGGACATCTTGTGCGAGCGAGGGGACGAGGCACGGGAAGGTGTACACCGGAGGCGGTGGGGCGGCGCCCGCTGTCGCGGGCTTCGCCCCACGCACCCCTTCATCATGTTCTCGGATCGTTGCTATGACCTGATTATCGGCATTTTGCTTGCCATCTGTCCTCGTCTTGATGAAGGTGCGGGCCGTGTCCTCTAGTAGCGTCTTCATGGCGAGATCGCCTTCCTGCGGTGCGGCTTGACGCTTGACCGCCTTCGGATCGTTGCTCCGATAAGACAAGAACCCGATCGGGCGGCGAAGTCGAGCCTAGTAACGAATCCGCGAACTGGTTCCCCAAGTCCTTCAAAGATCTTCTTCGTCTCGGTGTCCATGGTGGTGGGTGGATCGTAGTGGTCTTCGGATACCAGCTGGCCGAACCAGCTAGATTGGGTTGGAGCCGACACGAGATCGTCGTATGTCGGGCGGGAAAGGCGGTGATGGAGGTGGTGGTGACACATGGCGCGCGCCCGGCGCCGGCGGCGGCTCGGGAGGAGGGCGGCGTGCGGTGGCGGCGGGAGGAGGAGGGGCGCCAAGGAGAGAGAGAGGAAGGAGGAGATTGAGATATATTTTTCTTTATTTGCTTGTTGCCCCGAAAGATTACATGACCTTTACTTATATAGCCCGGCTAGTGGGACTTGTATCGCAAAAGCAATCTCTCTAAAAGGTTTTCTTATAGATTGGAATACCTTTTACAAGCATATCCTATTTATTTTCCTAATAAGGGTCTCCCTTATAGATGGAATATCCCCTTGCACACCAAAAAGCCTAAGATAATCCTAGATATTTTCCTCTTTTATCGCTGAATTAATTGCCGAAGAATCCGCGGAAGGGAGGAGGAGCGGCGGCGGGCGCAAGGCTGTGCCGCCGGGGCGGCACGGCGCCGGTGCCCCCGGGCTGGCGGGCCTGTCCTTCTAGGCCCTATCTCTTGGGTCATGACAGCTAGATAGTCGATATGCTATCTATCATGCTCTTCCAATATATCTATTTTAAATTCTTCGCTTTGAAGCGGAGAATTACCATTAGCTTTTATTTTAGAAAGCATAAGGCATCGTGCACATAATTTTATAGTATGCAGAAGGACCTATTTTCTCTTGGACGTGTGTGATCTTGTGATCAAGATGGAATATATATCTAAAATTGCAATATTATAGCCTTGCAAAAATATCTTTTACAGAGAATAGATGTAAGAGAGTAAAATAATTTTAAATATTTAGACAAGAGTCAAATGCAACCGGGGGGGGGGAGTTATCCCCACTTTTCATTGCATTGATACTGCAGTAAATGCACCAGAGGGCATAGCCAATACATTCAGTTTAGGCTTACATATGGGACAAACTTTTGTGGAATTTGGCGCCTGGACACCAAAAAAGTGGAGCATATTTGTTGGAGGACACTGGTAGTATAAAACTCGTAGTACAAAAACGTGTACGAACGTGTCCACCAACAAATGATCTTCACTTTGGGTCTAGGTAGCCAATTTTGCCGTAACTTTTAATATATTATATTATCATTTAGAGTGAAATGCAACATTTAGATCAGTCTCAATGGAGAGTTTCACCTCCGGTTTCCAAGATGTGAAACTTTGGTATGAAATAGTCGTCTCCCTCAATGCACAGTTTCATAGGCTCAAGGGTCCCACAGGTTCTCTCTCATTGCATGGTTTAATTGCATAGTTCCATAGTGAAACTCTATTTCTGTCTCAATGGGGTTTCACCCTGTTTCCAACGATGTGAAACAAGTGTCCAAAGGTTTCACCATGGTGAAACTTTTTCCTTCTGTCTCCTAGGAGTTTCATGCAAAAAGTAAAGTTTTTGCTGATGTGGCGCTGCATTTAATGTGCATGAAACACTTATGAAACCCTATTGAGACTGACCTTATAGAAGAGGGATGCTTTGTATGCTATCCATTTATTTTATAATTTTGCCTACTTTGAATGGAGAATCGCCAGAGCTTATACTTTAGAAGAGCATAAGGCATCCTTGTGATTTATATGGAATATATGTCTAAAATTTCAAATAACATATCCTAGATATGTAAATCATATCATTATTTTGGTCTTCCTATATATGATTTGTGTTGTGGAGGGAATATATTTCTGATGTGACTAATAATGGGCTAATGACATATCTTTGTCCATGACATGAGGTGTCGTCTCATGACGTGTTAATCTGAAAGGTACTGTTGTGAATTTGGTGATGCTGAGAACGTGATATTGTGCGCGCATAATAATAAAATACGTACGTCAACCAAAGTGTTAGTCTTCAACGTGGAGATGGTCAATGTTTGAGCATTTCCTTGGTGAGTCCGGTCTCAAGCCAGCGTCAACACGAAAGTGTTTGCGCAAGTGAAATTCGGGGCTAGATGCTGCAGTCTACTGGAAAGTTCTGAAGTACTTATCATAGAGAAAACTTGGTGATGACTATATTGCTTACATACGCTGATGATGGCATGCTGCATACAATCTGTTGCATTTGGTCCTGGTCCACCTTTGACAACAAGCTTTATTTTTTTTGAGAAATACCTTTGACAACAAGGTAAGCAGCCGAATGCTTAGCTTTTTATTTCAGAGTTGTTGATGTTGGTGCAAAACTGAGAAGACACTAACAACTGCAGTGGCTATTAGCTTTGCAGACATCATGGTCTAAGCTAATAAGTCGTGACAGATACGTTCACAGATTGCGTGTGGTATATCCATGTGCTTGCGGAATTCCTCCTTTCCGGCTGCAAAATACTAGTAGGAGCGCTGACCGACGCTTCGTTCATGAGGTAACTACGTGCATGTGCCACCTGCTGCATGCTCCTTGTCAAGCAGCAGTGTCATTGTACAGTCAGAATCAGAGACAAGTCGTTTCAGTCGATTTTGGCTGTTGAGATCTTGAAGTCTTCTCTTGGCCCTGCAAGCGTAGTGCCTGTTTTACTGGTGGAACGTGTGCAAGGAGTGCAACAGAAGAACTTTTTAATAAAACAAATCAATGTAGGCAAGACAAGTCGCTCTTCTTTGCAAGGAAGAACTAGAGCAGTACGTACCAGATGGCAACATGAAACAATGGGAGGACCCTGCAAGCGTAGTGCCTGTTTTGCTGCTATGTCTCTTGGTTTTGTCTTAGTTGAGAGTTTCCTGTTTCTTTTCTTTGTTTCGGGTCAGGTGGTTTACATGTCGAGGGGGCGGTCGATCATGGGACCCTTATTAGTAGGGCGTCTAGTCACCTGTTTTCGTTTGTAAATCCCTTTTCTTGTTCTATATCGTCTAATAAAAATACGGCAAAACTCTTGCCATCTTTGTAAAAAAAAATGTTTTGCATCTAAACATACGCTTGGGTGAATCATTTTTTAAAAACGAAAAAATCAAAGCGAACGGAGAATCATGTATTAACTACTAGCTTGCTTGATTTACGTTGTACTTATGCTCATAAACATCTCGACCTCCCAATCTTCCTATGTAAACACCTAACTTAGATGGTACACCCAAAAGGAGGTGGGCAATTTGGTACAAAATTGAGTATGGTCACCAAACAACCATGCATCAGTGGGCTAGATTGGCAGTAAACTCTAGGCCCATGTAACGGGAAGCCCACATCGTCCTCGCCGTGGCGGCGGCAGAGCGCTGTACTCCGCAATTGCCCTCCCTCGGTTCGGCACGGCACCGCCTCCCTCGACGCCGGAATTCCGCCAGCGACCGTCCATCGGCCACCGCCAACTTCGGGTGATGGCAAGGTGACCTCTAAAGCTTCTTTCCTTTTTCCCAATTGTAATCTTATCTTCTCTGTAATCCGTGTAAGGTTAGCCATTGGCTTGACCTATATAGGTATGTTTGTCCCTTGGGAAATATTCTTGCTGGGCTACATTCGACCTGCCTAGTACTATAGTATCACTTGGATGATAGGCATCTAAACGTAAGTGATGAGCAGGTGCCCACGATTAAGTTGAGATGTCAACAACTTCCAAATGACACCTAAGAGGAACTGGCACCTACCTTTTAGCCGAAGGGAACTTGAACCTAGGTGGTGAGGGTAGCCACACCATTTACTTACTAAGCTTGGTTCAGTTAGTACTTCCGAGTGACCATAGAGCACCTGTGCTACTTGTGATTTTATTGTTCAAGCCTGGATATGGAATCAGTTGGAATAATTAAGATAAGTGGACATACACTACATTGGTAAATGGCAACTGAATGCCGTTGTTTGGACCAGAAGCAATTTCCAAACTTATACATCAGTGTAGTGTGTTCCGGATAAGGCATGCTATCTTGAAAAGTTTTCAACCCTGCTGTACATACCATTCGTACGGCTCTGTTATGACCAAGATATCAAATGGTTGTTGTTCCCTTATAAATCGAAGGGTCCCAAACACCTTTGTTAGTTCTTGCATTTGAGATACAATTTGGTTTTGGACATTTGTAGCTGGGTACTTTTGAATCCATAAGAGCAATGTTTGCCTTACTCTGGGATTGGTAGCTCTATGCATGCATTTGTTCTAGATGACTTTACTACATTTCTTCTGCAGCCATGAAATCAAGCATGGAGGTGATGACAAAATTGAAAGAAGCACAAGTGAGGTACACGAATTGTTGACACCCCTTATGGCCAATGTAGAAGGTGAGTTAAAGCATGTTCACTCTTCTTCAAAATGGTTGAATTATTCTGTCAGGAAACTCATCTGTACCAAGTTTAATCATTAATCATCACTTGTATAGATTCTTAGCCTGTAGATTTAGCCTTTAGGTATGTTAATTATGGGGAATAATAAACTTATTTTGCTTTGAAATATGAAATATACCCTATATTTTTGGATAGTGATATTTTTTCAAAAAAAAAAAAAATCAAACACTACATTTGTGTACACAGGTTCATTGTAAATACATATGGTTGTTATGAGAATTTGATGCTCTTGATAACACATTCCATTGCTTCAGCTATGATTCTTTTTTTCTTTTCTATTTTAGGTAGCTCAAGTGGGAAGAGGGACAAGAATGAGAAGCTTTCCGAATCTTATACAAGTTATTCAGACCATAGTCACAAAGTTCCTAGGTCGATGGCGACGAGGGACGGGTTTGAGGTCGAGCTACATGGTCGTTTTTTTCATAATAAGGACAAAAATGACCCCGTGTACCCGGGTTGGGGATGATGTTTCCGGGTCAAGGAACTCTGCCACTGACCCCGTTTCCGGTGACTATGATTCAGACGGTGAGAATCAAGCTGGTCCACTTAAATCTAACATTGTTAAATTATCATGCAAACTATCAGCCTATGTGGATATATGTATACTCTATTTTCCAGAAATACCCAATACATGGATTTGTCTTGGTATTTTTTGAAATGCAAAGGATATTAGGAACACAAGAATTAGCTTCTGATTAGGCCAATTTTCTATTTTTCCAGAGCTTCCATTTTAATGAGCCAAAATAGCCAAGCATCCCATTTTCACCAAAGGCCACACCTGCCCATTCAAGACTAAATAAGAATGGATACAAGTGTAGCCACTGGGGTAATGTGGTGGCAATCCATGGCTGCTGTTACCCATATAGCTTTGGTTGTGGACTTAAGAGCCATAATAGGCAAAGTTGGTCTCTGCTTGGCTATGGCTAAGGCAATTTGGCTGATGATATCCCTCAACAGCTAGTGTCTGCTTTGGGAATTTTATTTTGTGTCATTGCTTCAAGCAAAGAACTAGCACTTCTTTTCTGTCTGCGATGACTGGCTGTACTCACTGATGAGTCGCGTCTGGTAGGTGGTCACCCACCAATGAGGGGAAGCGTGCAGTGGTCTGGTCTGGCGGCTGTGTTTCAAGCCATGCGGTGTATGTCTTTTTACTTGTTAGGTTTTAGTTTTAGCTTTATCCATGAAGTATCCACCAAGAAAATATTCGGCCATTACATATCCAGCAAGTAATACTTGTGTATATGTCGGATTCAGATACATGTCTTGATGTGTCTTTTAGAGTTTCCACCATTACTAGTCATGGTCATTACAGCCAATTATTCCTTTGCTTAGTAGCCCATAATCGATGTTGGGTCGTGACTGCCTAGCACGATGGGAAATAAGCATCCTGAGCATTGACTGCTCTGTGACAAGAAGATGAGATCAATTGGATGAGATAATCCACCATATCTTAGTCTCCTCTTCTGAAGAGAAGTCTGGTCACTATTATGACTGTTTGGTCTCCCTGACCTGTCACCCATACGCCATGCAGTTCTTTGATTGGTGGTCTTGAGTGGTAAGTTCTATGGAGGCTGGTTTGAACTCTTTGATACCCTTAGGGGCTTGGATAATTTGGAAACATTGAAATGAGTGTCCTCAATGGGGTATTGCCGCACGCAAAGGGTGGTTCATATTGTTATACAGCTGATCCTCAATTGGTATCTCTGCTCACAAAGGGTGGTTCAGATTCCAACTTTGGATCATGGCCGTGCCAAAGTGAGTGTTGGTACAGCTGATCATAGTCGAGGTTTATTTTTTCTTGGAGAAGTGAGGGGTTGTTTGTGTTTTGATGCTGTATGTATTCTTCTTAATGCCATGGTATACAGCTCTCCTGTGTATTGTAGGGGAAAAGAAACCTAGGATCTGGGCATTCATCGGTTCACCACATTGCTTATTTCATTCTGATGTTTTTTTTTTCTTTTTTAAATCATTGGTATGTCAAGTGGGGAGAGTGAAAGTAAGTATGAGCTTTCTGCATCAAGTGTTTCAGAAGGTGAATCAAGCTGGTGACTTCCTTTTTTACCAAACACGAGCCACTTAAATTCTAATGTTATTATCATGCACGCTGTCATCATGTTGATTTATAATGTTGCTTGTTGATCATTACTGGGACATGGTCACTGATTCATTCAGCTTGATGCAGATGAGGAACTCTTGCTAACCAATGATGGTTAGTCATTGCTTTAGAATTTGTGGCTGTAGTATCAGTGAACTACAACACCCCCCAGATAATAATAAAAATCTCTTTACCTGTGTGCCAGTTTTCATAAAGCTTCTGCTAAATGATCTGAAGCCCGTAATTATCCTATGCCAATTAGGCTTGAGGGTGAGCAATTGCTATGCCTTTCCTGTCTAATTTCTTTTGCACAATTTGACAGTCTGTTCTAGCATTCAACTGTTGTACTACCTTTTGTTTTTACCCAGGGGGTATGCGCTTGATTAATACTTTTGAAGAGGAATTTGTCGAAGATGCATGGAGCAAACTCAGTAAAAACATTGCTTCAGATTTATCCCGAAGTGTTGTCTCACTTGCTTCGTTCAAAGGTGATTGCATAACATAATTTATTTTTCTGCATATTTTTGCTTTCTTCTTACATCACTTAACTATGGAACAATGTTCTTTGTAGGAGAAGAAAGGGTTTTTGCTTGCACTGGTATATTTATAGACTTTGATGGACCCACCTTCACCTCAACAGTTCTGATATCAGCAAGTTTGGTTAGAGTTTCTGCTGATGAATACAAGATAGCTGATGACTTAAAGGTTGGTACTGCAAACAATTATGTACTCCTTTCGTTTGTTCACTTGTGATACTGGTTAATTCTCACTCATTTGTAGCAGATTAAAGTGCACCTTCCAGATAAGCAACCTGTTTTGGGGACATTGGAACGTTGCATTTTGAGTTATAATATTGCTGTGGTGAGTGTCAAGGATTTCCGTTGTCGTCGAACCGCAGGCTTGCACAATCAGGTGCAAATTGAACCTCTTCAGGAGGTAGTAGCTGTTGGGCGTATATTTGAATCAGGCAAATTAATGGCCACAAGTGGCATACTAGCTGAGAAAGGAAGCAATCTCGACTGCAAAAGAGCTTATGATCTCCACTTGTAAAGTGACAAAGGTACACTGTTGATTTCATTATGGTGGAAAGAAATAGCTGCATCAAAATATGAACAATATTATTTATCACTTGAATCTGCATTTGCATGGTATTAACAATAATAAATATTCATCTGTCCATGTGTCAACTTGCTTTCTTGCTAGGCTGGTATTGGAGGGCCCCTGGTTGATCTTGGTGGAAATTTCATTGGCATGAACTTCTATGGTATGGAGGAGGAAACACATTATCTACCAAGGTCTATGGTTCAGAAACTTGTTTTTGAAAGGTATGCCTTTACATATCTTTTTTTCTAACAGTCGGCAAGTGCTATCCATGTGCATGTTCTCCTCTTCCAACGAAACTTTTGGTGGTAATTGCAAAGCATAGGGTCTGTTCGGTGATTCTATCTTGGTTGTGTTTAAAATTCTTGTGTATTTTTGTTTTAATCATATCAACAATACAAATCTTGTTCGGGCATATCACAAAATGTCAGATTCTGCATTTTTAGCCTCTTCTCAAGGGGGCTGAAATCCCGGTACCAGTAACCTGAGCGAAGATCATATAAGCCGCTCAAGTGGCCCCAGGCCTCTTTATTTATTATAATCTTGAGCTCATTTTTGCTCTCTGTAGGTCTGATTTTGATGATGCAAGCTACGAGAAGCGATACAGGTATTCTTTGAAGTTTCTCGATATGATTTGCTTGCTTTGTTTCATAAAATATTTCATTGATTGATTGACTATTAATGCCTTGCTCATTAACAGATGGCCTGTGCCCAAGCCACGTTGGTTCTATCGTTCTAGGGTAGAGCGGACTGAGCCAACCTGCCTAATCGGCGCTGTATTCGATTGAAATGTTACCTTAATGCATCTCGATCTCGGACCTCCTAATTTGAACTGTAAAACACTACCATGTGTGATTGGGTGGGGTAGAGATTTTTCCGTCTGTTTGCACTCTATGGCTTAAATTTAAAGAACACTTTATGTAACTTTATCAGTTGAGCCATAGGCAAGAACCGCTCAACCTGCCACGTCTTGATTTATCTGCCCCAAAGGCCAAATCAGAAACGGATGTTGAAAACTTGTCTTGGTTTTGTGAAAATTGTATCTCGCTCTTGAAGCTATGATCTATAGTCGAACCTACTGAAATTTGGTACGATTTTTGGCCTGAATTTAGAAGAGCAAACCTGCTGAATTTGGCTCGAGTTTTGGTCTGAATTTAGAGGAGCGAACCTATTGACTGAAATTAGGCTCAATTTTTGGCCTGAATTTAGAAGAGCGAACCTATTGACTGAAATTTGGCTCGATTTTTGGCATGAATTTATAACAGTTGAGTGAAATTTGGCTTCATTTTTTGCCTGAATTTAGAAGAGCGAATGGTACACAACACAACTAGAGTCACCACTACTCCAGAGAGTCGCTCTACAAAGTTACAAGCCCAACAACTGCAACATCGACGCTGGAGTTGCAGCTGAGATGGCTTCGTCTAAATACTGATCCAACCCACTAGCTTAGCCATACAAACGGTTGGTGCCACACAACAGACACAATGACACAAACAGATTAAAAAAAAAAAAAAAAAACATGACAGCCAACCTGCAACGAGACATGTCGATCGTGGTCGTGGCCGGCGGAGCCATGATTTAAAAGTTGGGTATTCCCATGAGCGATTTTCTTCCAATGCATAGCAGCATGTAGTAATCGACAGTTAGAAAATCCAGTCATCTTAGACATTCCGAAATCCAAATGACCAGATCGTTAATAGAATAATGGCGAAAGTCCCTCACCTTCAACTGAACGGCCGAACGCCCAGCTGGCTAGCTGGCTGCGACCATCCTAGCACGCCGCCGCCGCCCTCCCACCCGCCACACGCTATGCCATGGGGCTCTATCTGGTGCCACATCGGCCCACTATGAAGCCAGCCGCCAAATCTTGGAGTTCGGGCTTGCCAAGCTTTTGCAGGCTTGCAGCGCGCAGACCAGATCACCAGGGAACTTGCACACGAGACACAACCACCAGGGTGCACTCGAGCCACAAGCGACGGAGGTATAGGCGTCACTGTAAGGCTACGGCGATGATGGAGTGAGGCAACACGACAGAGACACTCCTCACAGGCTCAGACCCGCACGCAAGCGAGCAGACAGGAATTTTTTTTTTTAATTTTAACCCTTTTTTTAAAGAAAAACTATTTTTAATCCGGGTCAACAAGAAAATCCAGGAATAACCCTTTTGGCCGCGTCATAGGGTAGCGCACGACATTTGCATGCTGCCGCCATGCATGTGCGCGCGGGGCGGGTGGCACACGTGACAAGTTTGCATGCGGTCCACGCCGGCGTGGCGGTCCTGCCGCGCCCGCAGATCATAGCATGGCGAAGTGTCCGCGCCCTGGGCGGGCGGCGGCGGTGCCAGACTCCATCTCCTGCTCGCGCGCGCTTTTACGCCAGTGACCATGTCGGAGCCATCGTTCCTGCCAGACTGCATGCTAGCTGTGCGTGTTAGCCAATTGTGTTTGCATGCATGCTGGGTCATTTCATTGTACAGTATCGTACTATAGCAAGCTAGTAGGTAGTAGGTGTAGCACGCATGGTCACTTTGTTTGATGAATGTTTGGTCATGAGTGATGATGGCCACACAAAGTACATACTTGTAGCTACCAAGGTAGTCCTGCTCAGGTGTCTTACTCCACATAAAAAGAGTAGTTTTAGCTTTTTGAGAAATAACTACATACAATTATATATTAAAATATATAAATATTTATGTTAAGTAATTAGTATTATTGAAAAAAAATTAAGTCTAGTTTTCAATAAAATTTTTAGAATATTGCACATATTTTGTATAACTCTAGTCAAACGTATGGTATGAACACTCAAAACGACTCTTTTAATGGAACGGAGGGAGTAGTGAAGTGGTTGATCTTTTTTAAAAGATTTAGTATATGTATGGCTATGTCCCTAAATAATTCTAATTCTCTATGTGGAATAAGTTTGACTTAATTTGTCAAAAAAAAAACTCCCTCCTTAAATGATCTTTCCATAATGATAATAATATATCTTAAATATTAACATTTTTAAATATATATTCCTTCCATTTCATAACAAATGCAATGGTGTAGGTTTGAACCTGACAGGATATGTCTTTAGATTCGAAGCTAGAATTGCATCTTTTTAGAGACTGAAGGAGTATTTAGTTACAATTATTATTTTTTACGTGAGAATAACAAATATTTAGAGACAGACCGAGTACATAGTTAGGACCTGGACGTACATACGACGATGGTTACAAATTTTCAATTATAGCAAGATCATTACTGTAGGTTTGATACCTAGTTAAGTTTTTTTCATAATTAGAGTGTGACATGCGTGTAACCAGTTTATTAACAACCCATGAACACTCAGGTGGAGCTAAAGATGAAAGAGAGTCGTATTCAACACTCAATTGTTACGACCACAGGATCTAGATAAAAATATGAACCAAGATAAAACTTATATTAAACAAACAAAAAAGATGAAAGAGAATCGTACCTAGTGCATGTCTTGAAGGTCGAGAGTAGTACTATTTCAATCTTTGCAGCAACACTGCCATCCTATCATCCCTCACATCCCCCTCTCTCATTACTCCTACATGCATGCATGCATGCATCCATCCTCTTCTCTCCCTCTCCGACATGCAGCAGGCCATCACGTCCCCCTCTCTCTGCGATAGAGTACACCCTTTCACATCCCTCTCTTTATTGGCAAGCAACAAATTGGGCGTAGCACTGCCGCGCCTGCATCAGATCAGCAGAGAAGTGTCGCGCCATGATTTGCGGCGCGGCGGGCAGACCCGCCACGCCAAGATGGACCGCATGCAAACTTGCCACGTGTGCCACCCGCGTAGCAATGCATGGCGGCGGCATGCAAATGTCGCAAGACTACCCTATGGCGCTGGCCAAAAGGGTTATTCTTAGATTTTCTTGTTGACCCGGGTTAAAAATAGTTTTTCTTTAAAAAAAGGGTTAAAATTAAAAAAATTCGCAGACAGGGAGGTGTGATGGATGGACGACAGGAGTCTACGCCTTTTCGCGGGCATGAGCAGGTTTTTGCGGGCTTTGACAATTGCCCGGTATTGTTAGCAGGCTGGCCTGCTTGGATCTGCTATAGAAAAAAAAGCAGGTTTGCGGTTGTCTATCGGGCCCATTTTGCGGGGCGGGTTAAGTAGGCTTGCGGGCAGGCCCACACCGCTTGCATCCTGACTTGCGCCCTTGCCCCTTGTGGCTGGCCTGGAAGCTGTAAACGGAAGGAGGCTTCAGGAACTGGCTGTGGACTCAGTTTGTGCTCGAAAATGGTCAAATTAACACCAATATACATTATACATACGAATATACCTATATATATACTTATTGTTGTGCAAAAAAAGTTGGGTATTCCTAGGAATACCCCGGACATCAATGTAGCTCCGCCAATGGCCCGGAGTACGAAACCACATCACGAGCAGGCAGGACCTGTTAGAATTTAAATCAGTGAGCATTTGTATCCGGGCTCCACAGGAACCGAGTCTTTCGAAGGTAGTAGGGTGAAAAATAACGGTGATGCTACCACTCGGACGTCCGATGGAATAGAAATCCATTGGACACCCGCAGATCGACATGGGCTGGACCACCTCCGCCTCCGCCTCCGCCTCCCGCTCCGCTTTGCACAGCCCCCCACCCCACCCACCCGCCACCTCCAACCTCGCTGTCCCCAGCACATCCACCTTGCCACCAGCTCAACACCATATCCACCCCAGCTTCAACAAGGCAAAAAAGTCTTATTGCAACATCGAAGGACACCTAAATGAACAACCAAAAACAATGGTGAAACAATCGAAAAAGATATTGAAACATCAGGAGAACAACTAATGAAACAAACAAAAACGTGAATTGTAACATAAAAATGTCTACAACAACATTTAAAATCACAATCCATCGTAGGAGAATCTGCTGCAATAAGAAGAAAAAAGTTGTTGCAAAGCATTTCACGTCATTTGTTGCAACATCGAGAGAATTTCCTATTGCAACAACCAGAAGTCACCATTGTAACATTTCACATCATCTATTGCAACATTGAACATGCATCATCACAATAACGACGAGATCAGTCTTGTTGGAATCCTAGCCACCACAAAACTTTAGATCCAGAGGGGAGTAGTAAGGTGGATGTTGGTATTTCTTAGCGCAACCACCGAGAGTAGACTTTTGATCTACCCAGGATGATTACTCTAGAAATACTCAGATAGATTCATAGGATACAGAGTTCAATCCGCAAGCGCACGGATCTATCATTGTAGCATTTCACCCGTGAGTATTCGGGTATCGTTATTTATATTTTCCCAAAGGAAGGCAGGTTTATGTAAAGACTAGCATAGCGATTATTATGGTTCCACAATGTAAATATGAATAACCATTAGTCTAGTACAGGGGTAAACATGATAATCCAGGATAGGGAGAACACACTTCGAGCTACTATAAGGATAAAGGAAAATAAGGATAAAAGAATATCTACTGTGAACAGGCAATTCTAATACTACATGTGCAAAGAACATTAGTAGTCATACGATGTTAATGGACAATCATAACACTATGTTTAGATGATGAGGAGATGCCCGCAGCTGGTCTGCCAGCCGATAGACACTTTCAGAACTCCAACTCAACACCCGAACGTGGAGGAGTGCAAAGGACGGACAGGGCTGTCACCACCTGCCGCCTACCTCACTACCGTGGGATGCCGACATCTTCGATGGCTCCTATAGACCTAGGCACCACGCCTATGCATATAGGAAACTACCAATATCCCCCCGGGACTCCGACCCTACGGATCGACAAGCAAGGATAAAGGCAAACCCGAGAGTACACCGAACCATCACCCTAGCATAATACTACAACCCTCCAAGAACAACATATGAACAATTAACCTATAGTTAGTTCATGTCATTCCATAGCATATCAACTATAGTCTAGTTCATATCCTACGAATATAACATGAAGATAACTATACTCTAGTTCATATGCAATGTAATATGAATAAAAGGACTTGAATATGAAAGAATACTCCATAGTATATTACCAAGAAGATCCTTCCAAGGAGACAAGCCCTCCTTGAAGCTTAGCCTTGCTCACAATCTAACTACTAGGACTAAGAATGAACAAGTGAGGGAGGTAGTAGCTCTTGGTGTGATGTTCTACTTTGAGGTGAGGCTCTACCCTTTATTTATACTGATTTGTGGTCGGTTTGCGCAGGTACAAAAGGAAACACCTAGCAATACCGCCTATGCATGGCGGCATGCAACCGCCTGTGCAAGGTCGGCTCGAGAGGCGGCACCGTGGGTCTGGTCGGACCCACTTCCAGTCCGGCCGGACCGGGGGTGGCCCCTCTCGCAACCGTCTTTCTCCTGTGGGCTTCTAGGCCGGCCTGGATCCGTAGTTTAGGGGTGCTTCGGTCCAATTTGTTCCAGGCTTGGCCTTCTTGTATTGCACTTGTTTGATAAACATGTTTTCCAAGGTGCGCTTTCTGTGAAGTTTGGCACGTTCTCACTTGATTTCCTGTGTTTGTCCTGCAAAACATATTTCTCGGAATACAAGTGGAACTAGGTTAGAAGTAAAGGTATATGTGCCATTGGTGCGCAAGATTCCCTGGAAAAAGACATAAGTTGGCGGTATAAACTGGTCGATAACGACCGCCAACAGTGGACGAGGAGGAGGAGGAGGAGGAGGAGGAAGGATGGGGTGGGAGGCACCAGCTCGCCGGAGAACCTGAGAGACATCACATGAAAAAAAATAAGTGAAACAAACCAAAGGAACACAATTGAAACAACCAACCGGAGTTGGAGAAACCAAAAGGCAGGAGCTCACTTACAACATTTCACATCATTTGTTTGCAACATCAGAGGAATGCCTATTCCAACAACCAAAAAGGCACTGTTACAACATTTCACATCATCTATTGCAACTTTGAACACGCATCATCGCAACAAAACCTTAGACTCAGAGGGGAGGAGGAGTAGGAGGTGGTGGTGGTGGTGGAGGAGGAGGAGGAGGAGGAAGCATGATCTCATTTGGAACCCCCAGCTCATCACCGAAGATGGAGGTGACGGACGGGAGAGAAGAACGGAGGAGGAGCAAGCTGCCGGGTGCGCGACCGGGCTGGATACGTGATCGGCACCACCAAATCCAAGCTGGGCCGCGACCGCCATGGCCGGATCCAGCCCCTCCCTTGCTAGAACCCTAACTCCCCTCCCCCAGAGATGGAGGGGGAGGAAGGAAATTGAGATAGGAGGAGGAGCAAGGCTGCCCGGCCCGGATCCGCCCAGATCCACCGCCACCCCCGGCGGATCTGGGGTCGGCGCTAGCGGATGTGGCTCCCTCCGCCACCGCCATGGATGGAGCCCAGCGCCTCCGTCGATAAAAAAAGGAAGGAAGCTCGGGAAAGCAGTGACAGTGGACGGGTTACCGCTGAGGAGCTCACTGAAGCTCGCTAGTGGGGGGGGGGGGCTCACCAGAGCTCAGCCCGATGCGGCATGAGGAGAGAGTGCATGGGGAAGAGAGCGAGTATAGTGAGGCACACACAGCGGGTGGAGGCGGGGGAGGTGCAAAGCAAGAGACACACTCGTTGTAGCACACACAGAACGTGGGTGGCACGTGGCGCAGGGTGTGGGCCGGGCCGCGACGTGCGTCTGATCTCGTAGCATCACCAGAAAAATAAAGGGCATTGTCTACCCTAAAACTTGTTGTGAAGAGAAGTGTCTAGAGTATGGTGGACTTAGGAAACAAGAGAAGAGTCTAGAGAGTCACTACTACAAATGCATACTATAGATGGCATGTAGGGGCGGTTTTCGTAATCGCTCCTAACTCTCTGTTCCTATAGTGCTTGCATTGTAGGGGGCGGTTCCCTGAGCCGGCCCTACTGAAGCCACTGTAGGGGCGGCTCGTGTTATCAGCCGCCCCTACTAAGGATTTGAGTTCAAAACCTCCCCCCTTAGTAGAGCAATTATTGGGAGGAGCCCAAGGCCACCCAACCTTTTTGAGAGTTTGAGTGAGTGTCCCAAGAAGGTTGTTGGTTCGTCCTTATCTATAGACCCTTTGTAGGGGTGGTTTTATCACCAGCCGCCCCTACACATCAGGGGCGGTTCACATTCAGCCGCCCCTGATGGTGGTCACATTAGGGGCAGTTGGATATCGAGCCACCCCTCCTGTGTCGTTGGTAGGGGTGGCTAGTCTCCAGCAGACCATGGCGACCACTGTAGGGGCGTCTAAAAAGGTGAACCTGCCCTAATCAAAATGTCAGGCGACTCCATAGAAGCGTTTGTTGTAGTGGAGGAAATATGTAAGAGAGATATTTGGGGAGTGATACCCAAGCCTCTCCCTATAAATTGGGGCATTGTCTACCCTAAAACTGGAATAATTAGACCTTCATGTGTCTGTGCTTGGGGGATGCAAGTCTCGTTAGCATGAACTGTATCGAACCATTTTCCTAGCAATAAAAAAACAATGCAAATGTCGGTCCATAATCTAGAACACGAGTTATATAGTAAATCTTGTACTTATTATAAGATTTGTATCTCTTACATTGTTAGGTTGAAGCCACCCTCGTAGAGCATCTATTATTGTGGGGACTGGAACAACATACGTGAGTCCGTGTGCATGCCAAACAAGCACTCCAACCACCAAACAAGATTTTGAGAAAACTGGTGAACCTGATGTGCCATTCCTAGCTACATAGTTTAAGCGAACACATTCATGTTCAGGTGTTACAACAGTCGGCAGTCATCTGTGAGTAGTCGGTGGTGCTATGTGAAAGAGACACACGAGTAAGCCATATAGACGGTTATACATAGCGCTAGTAAATAGTAACAATATACAGTCGTCGGTTAGTTCCTTATACTATTTTGTCATCGAACGTCCCTGAGCGCACAAGATGTGAGCGATCCATTTTAAAAAAGGAAAGCATAACAACATCCATCTCGGGCATAGTGGGTCCAAGAAAGAACTACACAGGACCGCAGACATGCTACGAATCTGCATAGTGCCCCGAGATGACGAAGCCATCCCCGGAGGAGCTGGGGGCGAGTTCGTCGATGCCAATGAAGTTTAGACTGTCGCAGATTGGATCTGCTCTGGAGTCGCGCTGGTGACGCTGTGTTCGACGTTGGTGGTCCACAACGACGTTGGTGGTCCACGCTGTCGTCCCAACCATGCAGTGTTGGCCGGAAGTGATGTCCATGTAGCTTGGGAAGATCACGATATTGCTAGCCATGAGATCGGGGTGCTCACCCCCTACCTAGTGCGCCGTAGTCAACGAAAGATGGTCGACAATCCAACAAGGGGTATGCCCTTGGTGGTAGATGAGTCGGTAGAGGTGAGGGAGATGACTAGCAAGACGTTAAGCAAGACGAAAGAAATGAATAAAAGGTTTTTACCCAGGTTCGGCTGACGTGAGGGCGTAAAACCTACCTCCCACTTTGTGTATTGTATTGATCATTATGTAGTTACGCATGTTTGAGAGGGGGTCCCTACCCGCCTTATATAGCTCGGGGGTAGGGTTATAGATCGGTTGTATCTAGTCCTAGTCGGTTACAACAGATAACTTTACACGAGATACGATTAACAACATATCATTCGAGATATTCATCCACGGTTAAGTCTTTGTCGTGCTCCTGTCGGAGGTCGCCAACTAGCTTTGAACACTGCACGGGCTTGATCTTGTGGTCTGGGCCATCCTAGATGGTGCGGCCCATGATGAGCCACGAAGTGATAGGGTTTATCCTCCACAAGCTAGAATAAATTCCTTACCTAAAAAGGACTTATTTTTTCACGATCGGGAAGTATAGCCTTTTTTTTAAGAAAACAACTTATGCATATTTGGTTGAGAAGACATGCATTTGTCATGCTCCTAGAGAGTTGGTGCTAGATAGTCAGATATGCTATCTATCATGCTCTTCCAATATATGCATTTAATTACTATTTTTACTTCTTTGCTTTGAAGCGGAAAATTGCCATTAGCTTTTTATTTTTGAAAGCATAAGGCATCGTAGCATCGTACGTATAATTTTATAGTATGCAGAAGAACCTATTTCACTAGGACGTGTGTGATCTTGTGATCAAGATGGAATATATATCTAAAATTATAATATTATAGTCTTGCAAAATAACATTTTCAGAAAATAGATGTCCGAGAGTAAAATAATTTTTAATATTTAGAGAAGAGTCAAATGCACCAGGGGGTGGGGGGGGGGGAGTTATCCCCACTTTTCATTGCATTGGAGCTGCAGAACCACTGCTGATCGGTTACATGACGTAAATGTTGATCTGAAAACTACTTGTCATAGACCGGATCGATTCCGGCGTGACACGTGGCCAGCACGCCCCTGGCTGGACAGCGCGGCGACGTGGGGCGGCGCTGGGGAGAGGAGGCCGCGGTGCAAGGGGCGGGGGGAAAAGAAGGGAAATTGATCTTTATTGCTTGTTACCCTAAGAGATTACAGACCCCTTACTTATATAGCCCTCCTAGTGGGATTTGTAATCCAAGCAATCTCTTATAGAGTTGGAATACCTTTTATAAGCAATCCTATTTATTTCCTAATAAGGGTTTTCCTTATAGAATTGGAATATCCCTTGCACACCAAAAAAGTCCTAAGATAATCCTAACAGAACTCTTACTTTATTAATTCTGAAGAAGACGCGGGAAGACGGGGCGGCGGGCGGGGGGGGGCCCCCCAGGGGCACCTCCGGCTAGGCCGCGCCTGGGGGCCGATCGGAGAAGGGGGGGGGGGGGGCTCCTACTGGCGCGGGCCTCTTGGGCCTGGGCCCTATCTCCTAGCATGTGACATCTCCCCCTTCTCCGATCGGCATGTCCTCGCGCTAGATGAAGGTCCACTCTGTGACGCCTGGAGGGATATCTGGGAGTGCCTTGCATGATAAACTCCACCTGCAAAACTAGTTGACCATGTACCGGGTTCCTCAAGATGATGTTCTCCCGAGTGCGAAGTGGTGCGAACTCCAAAAGGTAGTGGAGGTTGCCGATGTAGCCGTGGTAGATGTACTTGGTGGATGGTGCGTCCCGGTGTGTCGCGGTCTAGCGGCGCGCTGCGAAGCAAGAGCTCCCTTGGAACCCCAGCCTCGAGGTGCTGATGTATCATGTCTCGAGGAGGGCTCTCCAGGAACAGGAAGCGGTCGTTGGCCGACGGGGTGACGAAGAGTGGAATGAGGCGCCAGATGGTATTGTCCCGTCGAGTCGGAGGTGAAGCAGCCAAGTTAAGCATCATACCGTACATGAAGGAGCCGATGTCGAACATGGATGGAGAAAGTTGATGTGTTCCCTGTTCTGCGTCGTAGTTGATGTAGACGTTGTCGATGGTGAGGAACAAGCGATCCCACACCATCAAGGAAGACAACGAAAGCAGGTCCCATGAGGTGGCGCCATGGCCACACACACCGCCGAGGGGATGGCGGTTGGCGCGGCTGTCGTCGGTGGCACCGTGTAGGCACCGTAGGCGAGGAAGTTCGTCCGACGTACTCCTCCCCGACTCTTCATTTCCCTTTGATGAATCATTTCTTCTTCTTGAGCCTTGCCCCATCTTCTTGTTCTTTAAGACCTTGCTAAATTTTCTCACAAACATAGCAAACTCTTGATCAATCTCATCAAGATCAATCTCTTCATCCACTTCCTCTTGTGCCTTGGCTTTGCCTTTAGCCTTGGATGAGGTGGTGGCGGCCTTGAATGCCACAACCTTCTTGCTCTTGTCATCTTCCTTCTCTTCTTCTTCCTCCATCCCATCAACTTGCTCATCGGTAAGCACCTCACCAAGCAAGTCACTAGGTGTCATGGTGTCCAATGCTCCTCTAAATAGGATCTTCCTCAACATCATGAATCGCTTGGGCAAGCACATCAAGAATTTGTGCCCAAAATCACGATCCAAGGTCTTCACACCCAATGCCTTGAGATCATTCACAATCACTTGGAGCCTATAGAATGTGTCCGGTATGCTCTCATCTTTCTTCATCTTGAAATTCTCAAATTCACTCTTGAGAACATACAATTTGGCACTTTTCACCATCTTGGTGCCCTCATAGGTCTCACTTAGCTTCTCCCACACTTCACTTGCTCTATCAAGATCCTTGATTCCCTCAAACACCTTGACATCCATGCCATTGTACAAAGTGTTCAATGCCATGGTGTTGCATTGCTTGTTAGCCTTGTCGGTGGGAGTGAGATTGGTTGGATCAAGGATGGCAAAATCCTTTTCGGTCACATCCCATACTTGGTCATTGATTGATCCCAAGTATATTCTCATGGTTCTCTTCCAATAGTCAAAATTCTTGACCCCATCAAAGAAAGGAGGCTTTCCCCCAACATGATTGAACACAACATGAGCCATACTTTCACACCAAGGTTGTTAAGCCTTCAAATATGGTGACCACGGCTCTAATACCACTTGTAAGGTCCTAGATGGCTAGAGGGGGGGTGAATAGCCTATAAAATTTTTCTACAAACTCAACTAAACAAACCGGTTAGAATAACAAATGGTGATCAAGCGGTTTGCACTAGCTCTAGTGGTCTTGCAAGCCTTCTAGTGACAAGACTAATATGCTATGATCTCTAAATCACACAAAGTCTATGTCACTACTCTATCTAGTGAGCAATCCTAATATGATCCTTATGCTAGCAAGAACAACCTACACAAGCAAGTGCTAGCTCTCTACTCAAAGTAATCTAGGAAAGTAATGCAAGAGTGAGAAGCTTGTTATACCAACGTGTAGAGGCAAAGAACCAATCACCGGGAAGAAGATGAACAATCAATCACACGAAGGTGATGATCCAAACACCGAGACAATGAACAAGTCTATTTGTTCACCCGGAGTTCACTTGTACACCGACAAGCTAGTCTCCGGTTGTGTCGACCACCACAAGGATGATGTTTGACCTAGGCGGTGCCCTTGCTAGCCTCAACACACCACTCACAAGTGAGGTACCCAAGACACGAGCAATGTATTCCTTGCACTTTGTCTTCCCGACGAGGAGTGCGTGATCCTCTCACAAATTCGCCCGGAGGTGGCCAAGAACAATCACCTTCTCTTGCCAACGCCTCCACCAATTCACCAAGCTGGCTAGGAGCGGTGTCTCCAAGAGAAACGGGAAACCCACCGGCTCACAATGATCCCCAAGTGCCTCTAGATGCAAGAACACGATGCAAATGCACTTGGATCACCTCTTCTCTCAAGAATAAAGCTCACAAGCAAGAATGAAGCTCACAAGCAAGAATGATTCAAATGACCAAGAGAGAGAGCATGAGGCAGCCAAGGGGGTATAAATAGGCCACACCACGAAATGTGGCCGTTGGGGTGAAAGCCACGCTTTCTGCAGGCTGACCGGACGCACTGACCGGACTCATCGGTGGGTCCGGTCACAACCGACACGCCCCAAAACAGTGCCCGACCCCCTGCCTCCGTGCGTCCGGTCACGCGTCCGCATGGTGCGTCCGGTCAGCACCGGAAGCTTCCGGTGGGTGCGTCCGGTCACCCGTCGACCACCCACCGAAAACATGCTCTCTGCCGGACGCACACAACGGTGCGTCTGGTCACTTCTACATGCTTCCGGTCGGTGAGTCCGGTCGCCATCGAGCTGCGAAAATCCGTCGTTCTTTTTCGCCTTTGCTCCCAAACGGACTTCCGTCACTTGTTTCTTGTTGCCGACACGTCGAAGAACACCCCGACACCATGTGTTAGCATTCTCGAAACCATGCAATTTCGACAAGGACAGAGTTAGCTCTTTAGGTTAGAATGCATGCATATGAATTTTGAACCTAAAGGCACTGGAGGACCGATATGTACGATAAGTTTCCCCTCTTTATAGTACGGCTTATCGATCCTATAATCACTCACACCCTCTATGGTGTCTTGAGTGTAAAATCAAAAGGCCCTATGGTTATACCTTTGCCTTGGGCTCAATTGATCTCCAAACCCTCCAAGTTGGATGCTTGATCACCTTTTGGATCACTTCGATCCATCATCCATGATCACCATGCTTCACACTTGTCATGACCAATCTCCAATCTAATCAAACACTTAGCATCGAGATATTAGTCCTTAGGTGTCACTAATTATCCAAAACCAAACTAGAGATCTTCACTCCTCCCTCCCTCCTCCGGCTCCCCTCCTTCAAATCCGGCGAGCGGATTCGACAATGTGCTCGGTGGCGGCGGGCAACACGCTTGGTGGCGGCAGGAACATCATCTCCCTCTCCGCTATCCACATCCCTCTCCCTCTCTCCACATCTCCCACTCACTCATCCTCCCCCTTTTACAGGTACTTCGTTCTCCGCGCGTGGAGGGCACGGCGCCGTCGATCCGGCGGTGCAGCGGCTCGATCTGGTAGTGCGGTAGCCCAATCCGGTGGTGCAGGGTCTAGATCCGGCGGCAACGCTCCTCCTGGTCGCGGATCCGGCGGCGGTGGCCCCCGGCACAACGGGATCAGGCCCCCGCGCCGCGGATCCGACACCGGTGTGGCGGATCTGGCATCACAGGCCCAAATCTAGGCCCAGCTGGGTGCAGGTTAGTGTTTTTTTAAAAATTTCCTAGGCGATTAACCGTGGCGGGTTTTTTCCCATCACCGTGATCGACAGATTTACCGTGACCATGCATTGGTGATGGGCGTCCTTGCTTGCCTCAAAAAATCCAAAGTACCGCCACTCAAAATTCTTTCAGTAGTAGTGCTAAGATGTTTGCTCGGACTATTCGCGAGGAAGCATTGTCTTGATGCTAGTTCGTTTCCTCCAAAGAAGATTGCTAGTCATATGCTATATATGTTCTCAGTTCAAGTAGCAAGTATATGTTTACCTGTTAGGGACATGCATTAGCTTTGATTATGTATATGAAATTGATAATTAGCAATTGACCACTATAAATAGTTTGATGTCAAGCATGATTTATATAAGATCGTGGTATTGAATTTTTTAAAAAAGGAATTGTTATCAAAGACGTGTGTTGTCGATTCTATGATGACTACTATCCATCAAAAATGTGTGAAACCTTATTATAGACGCAGCGTTTTGTGTAGGCGAGTCGAGGTAAGTGGTAATCATAGATGCGCTACGAGAGACACACGCATAAAACCATGTTTGTGATGTGTGTTAACATGTGTTATTAAACTTTTCTGAAGCTGCAATTCATTGAGTTTTTGTTCTCATTTGTATCTATATCTACTATGTCTCTATATCTCTGTACTCTCTTGATCTGTCTTGAAATTGCTTGCAGACAGTTCGATAGAAGATCGAAAACATCATTTTAACACCTGTTTGGTTCAGATTCTAGATTTTAAAAATATAGATTCTAGATGGATTTCCAAAATCCATATTCTAAATAAAATCTAATTTTTCCTGTTTGGATTTTGGATCTAGTAGTTGATTTCATCTTTTTTGCATGGATTCCTTTTATGCCCTTCATTCTTTGCACTTCCCGCAATGCAAAGAATACATACCGCAACTCATACAAAGATGCACAAGAAACATTGTACATACAAAGAAGGAAGGGCATGTCCATAAATAGAGCATACATGCTGCTACTCATACCCACATGTCCATACATAAAGCATATATATACATATTTATAAAACATGTCCATACAAATACCCTCTCACCGTCGGTCTACTCTATTACCAAACAAAACATCACCTATGGAATCACGAAATGCATCCATGATATCATCAACAACGCTTATGTCATTAGTACCACCAATGTCTTGAGATGGAGGTTCCCAGCGCATTGGCACATAATCCTCATCGTCATCAAACATGTCGAAGTCTAGATCTCTCATGGCACTTTGGCGGATAAAATTATGTAGGCCGATACATGATAATATTATTTTGGTCTGTTTGTTAGTTGGATAACTAGGTACATCAAACAAAATCCGCCATTTCATCTTCAATAGTCCAAAAGCCCGCTCAACGACATACGTGAGATCGATCCGGGGCGAGGGGCACGGGCGTCGGGCACCACGAGCCAAGCGGGGGCACCGAGAAGGAGGGCAAGCGACGCCCGCCGCGCCCGGGCCGGCGATGATTGACGGTGAAGGTAGGCTTGAGGCCACGCCGCAACAAGATCTAGAGGCCAGTGACGTGGGTGGGGCAAGGCCGGCGGCGGGGCCGTGCCGGCGGCAACACACTGTGCGAGGACGACAGCAATGGCAACTTTGGCGAGGTAGAGGCGGCGACGGGGGCACCGGTAGGCGGCTGCGAGGGCGAGGGCAAGGTGGTGGCGAGCACGTGCGAGGGCCGGGAGGAGGAGGAGGAGGAGCGGTGGGGTCCTTGTGCGAGGGCGAGGGCCACGCGGCGACGGCGGGCGATCCGGGGCCAACACAAGGTGGGAGGGCGGCTTCACGTCGGCGACAAAGAGGAGCTGGTGTCGGGATCTTGGGGTGGGGGGCCACGACGAGTTGGGGAGGGGTGCGGTGCCCGAGTACCGCCAAGTGAGGGTGGGTTAGATGTGAACAATGACAATGTTACCCTTTCACTTAAAAATAATAATGGAGGCAATTTCAAGTCTTGTAAAAGGGATTTGTAGAGTTGTTTATATATGGGCATGCAGCCCGGGAGCCCGCCGGCCCGGCCCGTGGCCCGGTAAATCGGCCCGGCCCGAGCACGCGGCACGGCCGGCATCGCACCGTGCCGTGCCGGCCGACCCGAGGCACCCGGCCGTGCCGGGCCACCGGCCGGCCCGTGGCACGGCAAGAGCCGCGACCCGACGGCCCGGTGCCCGGCAAGCCCACGAGCATTCCCGGGCCCGCTTAGCAGCGACTCGAGGCCTACCTAAAAAGAAGCAACGACTCGACTCTCCGTCTCTCCCGTCGTCCTCGCGTCGTAACTTTGTCTCGCCCGGCCTCCGCCCGACGCAGGCGCCGCGCCGCCCGATTTTCGCCCCACCTCCGCCCGCCGCGGCCGCCGCGGCCTCCTCCTCGGCCGGGGCAGCTCCTCCCTCGACGGCGCGCCTCCTCCCCTGCCCCCCTCCTCCCGCGCCTCCCCTCTCCCCGCCCCGCCGCCCGCGGCCTCCTCCTCGATGGAGCGGCTCCTCCCTCGATGGCGCGCCGGTGGCCTGATCTGCGTCGAGGGCTCCTCCCTCGAGTCCTCCTCGGCACGCTCGGCACGGGCGGCACGGCGTCTTTGCCGGCACGGCTCGATGGCACGACGTGCCGTGTTCGGGCCGGCCCCTCGACACGGAGCACGCCTATGGCGCGGCACACCGGCGCGACGACGCGGTGGGGGCGCGACTGGCGGCGTGCCGGCATGCCGGGCCAGCACGGCCCGATGCCCATCTATAGAGTTGTTCAACGAGGTTCCCAAATTGTGAAGGTTCACATCACCAACTTTATTATTAATGTTGATATCTTGTCACTCATTTAATTTTTATTCTAGAGGACATTTCATATTAATCAAATAGACATTTATTAGATGCCATATATTTTGAGTGTACAATTTTCATAGAACCGATAGAAGAAAATTCTTAGTGGTATTTTCATTAAATTAAATAGCACATATGTTAGCATAACCTATGTCATATGTGACATGTTATTCACAGATAGATCATTGATTAATGAACTCAGATCCTCTATGTACGCCAAGTTCATGGAAGGCGTTTGATTCTTTTGTGATGCTACCATGGGGTAGATGACGAGATAATGTATACGGTGATGAATACATACACTAGCCATGTGTTGATTACCAAAATCAAAATTGGTTTTTCAACTTTTGAGTGGATCCGGCCAACTACGAGGGGACTCTACACATCATTTGAGCTCGATTAGTTCGGCCTTACAAGCTGAAGCAAAGACTCTTAGAGAAGGAGTCCATCTAATCCAAAGATGGACCCTTGACCATATTGTAGCCAAGGCAGATTGTGAGGTGTTGGTTTCTCTCTTTGGAAGAAGAAAGGTACATTCACATTGCTTTCGAATCTGCGACAATTCTAAACGAGGTGGAAGAGTTGGTGGCAAGCTTCACATCCTTGAGACTGATGTATACAAGATCATCGCAAAACCACGCAACTCATATATGTGCCGAGCGCTCTTTAAATTCTTTTCATGATTTTGTTTGGCAATTGTCCCTTAGCTTTTTGCAGAATTGTCTAGGGTTTGATTGTAATAGTTTAACTTAATTAATGAATGAAGCTTTTGTCCAAACGAAAAAAAGAAGCATCGGATAATAAGTGCAATTACTTGGCTAGCAAATAAAGAAAAAAAAAACTTTGCGACGAGTCCATGAGAGGGGGTATTTATAGCCCCAAGGTGGAGTAGGGGGCTACTCCGGGCGCCACGTCATCGATCCGCGTGATCCCACCTCTTGGACCTTGGATAAACCGCCTTAGGATCAATGGATGGGGTAAATAATCACGTGGACAATGTCTTGGGCGTGGGGAGACGTCATTGGAGGAATGGTCCTAGGTCGGCCAACCTTGGTCCATGACATGTGGGCCATCCTCTGGTGCTGGGTATGTTGGCCCCACTGTCGGTTTCTGTGTCTTGAGTCCGGAACTTGCCATGACGTTTGTTTTGTACCCACACGATCCGAGGGGACGTCTTGATGGACCAATCGGTGCTTTCATTGGTCTCCCATGGATTGGTGACATGGCAGGTCACGTGGCATGGCCGTGGGCCAAAGTGTATAGGTAGGCTGAAGTGGGTCTTGTGGCCAAATGACTTGATTTTGTGCGGCGGCGTCATAGGGCATGGTGATCATGATGGTGATGGTATATTGTCCAATGGCCATACTTGGGTCATCATCGTATGGCGACTATATCGTTCATTTCGGCCGATTTCCTCGAAGTCATATCTCGCATACAAATAATGAAATCTACATGTGGAACTAGGTTATTGGGTAAAATATGTTCATGAAATGTTGTTCTTCCTTTCAAAATAGGGATCGATGTTGATGGTGTTTTGATGATGTAAAAACAAGGGTGTTTTCACCATCAACACCATGTCACAAGGGTTGTGTGAGATCATATGGATAAGAAACCTTTTATCGAATTGAAGGTGTTGAGGAAAGGTCCTTCTATGTTGCAATGTGATAACAAATCAGCAATCAATATTTCCAATAATCCAATTCAGCATGATGGGCCAAACATTATTGAGATTGATCGCTTCTTTATCAAGGAGAAGATAGATGATGGTGTTATAGTTTTGGGTCATGTGACTTCAAATGAATAAGTGAAAGATTACCTATAACCAAAGGTTTAGGATTAAAACAAAGTGTGAATTAGCATGTAACAAGATAGGGATGATAGATATCTATTGCCCATCTTTAGGGGAAAGTGTTGGGCTGTGTATCTCTATAGATGGGCTTACAGCCCATTGTGTCTCGTATATGTGTTATATAAATGTATCAGACATACAAGTGTGTGTGCTCTCTAGAATTTTCCACACTGATTCTCTACACCCAGTCCATTCCTTCATACTCCGATTGTAACCTGTCTGCAGTCTTAAGTGACCATCCACATAACTTTATGCCAACATAAATTTGCTATTTCTTGCCATTTATAGGACTCGGGAGGCTTTACTCTTTAATGTCCATCTCCTTGCAAATATAGTACTTCATTCAAACTAGTATTATTTGTTGGACTACATGTTAAAATCCAATTGCAAATTATTGCATATTTGTAAAATTGTTTCAAAAGTTTGAATGACTATGCTTAGTATCCAGCCATCAATACACTTCAGATGATAGATGTATATATTATTCATCTTTCTTCCTCAAATGACGTCCTAATTGATGTGTATAGACATATTTATACATATTTGACTTACACAAGCATTTTTAATACTTTTAGTAGAGTTTTCTTAATGTGTTGCTGCAAACGAGTAGATTTTTAATTGAATGCATAGCAATAGGTACATTGTTAATGTGAAGATTAAAAGCATTGTGCCTGTGCTCCAACAACAATTATGGTAGTATTTTATTGGCTTGCAAACTGTATGTTGTCACGCTCACAAATTTACGTTCGCAAAACAAGACATGGTTGCCACATAAATCCGGTGATGTACCTTGTTAGAGTCTCTGGTGTATATTACTTCCCTCATAACCATCTATACCATGTATGAAGCGAGGAGATATGATAAATAGTGGTATCAACATTCTCGGCGAAGTTTAAAAATATATCATTGGCCGCTTTGTTCAGCTCGGCCTCCGGAAAAACTCTAGCGGCTGCGACGATATAGATATGACATTGATGAGCAAAAAGCATAAAACTAAAATGATAGTAGAAATGATCCTCCTGAAGTCACCAAATGCCTATCATATCCCTATCCCCGCCAAACATGCAAAAGTACAACTTTTTAATTCGTTACCCGTAAATCATCCGATGTCATGTATTGAAGAAATGAAACTTACAATTTTTGATGAAGTTGATTGATCCGGTCAAGCACGATGCTTTTAATTGTTGGTGGAGGGGCACATCGTTGAGGGAGGAGGGATCGCTGATTATGGAGGGATTAGTGATGGAAGAGGGAGATGGGTTCTTGGAGACATATTAGTACAAGGCAACACCGCTTTCGCGGGCTTGTAGCACGTGAGTGGCTTTTTAAGGCGGCACCTATGACGTGCATTGGCGGCCCCTATCCGATGGGCTTAGCGGTGGCGCGGGATGGCGGCAACCTACCCACCATCCTCCCAAAGAACGGCCGAGGCCCGGACCGGTCCCTCGCCACCGCTGCTACAATCCTTGGTTGGAGCCGTTGTCGGGCCCCCGAACCGGAAACGAGATCTAGACCAGCCCCACGCCATTGCCGCTATGAACCCTCGTTGGGGGCCCTCCTAGAGCCCGATAGCGAGACCTAGACCAACCCCAACCCATCATCGGTACGAACCATCGCCACGGCCCTCCCGACACCGTAACGAGACCCAAACTAGCCCCATGTCGCCATCGCCTCGAATTGTCGTCGGGGGCCCTCCCGGTGCCCGGCGGTGAGACCCCGGACCAGCCCCGAGACCGCCCGCCGCGAAGTTGTCATCGGGATCATTTCAAATTTGGATTTGGAGCCGTAGGTTGGGTAGAGGTCCAGGTTGGGTTGCACCTCCGATGAAGGAAGCTATGATTGGCGTAGTAGGGTTTTAGGGAAGGATGGGGAGGGGGGAGGATGTGTGTGTGGTGGTGGAGGCTGCAACTAAGTGGGATTGGATGTGTTTTGTTTTGTTTTTAACTTTATAAGCAAACTTGCTTGATCGCTTGAACTTAAACAAGGTTATCAATGTTTTTTCTGTCAATTGTAAAAAAGTAACCAGTTGGCTTATTAATCGAGAAACGATCCACCAACACAAGCAGGTCCCTTTTTCCCACACTAAATTATACTCAGGAGATGGCGCCTATCCCTACAGAGAGCTCGTGCTCGCACCTAATACTCGCCCGCATTGCATCCCACGCCTCGTGCCCACTTGCTTCAGCGCCAAAGATCTAAAATGGCGCCCATCCCTTGCACGTGAAGCACGTCACCCTAATAGTAGCACTAGGCCTATCGTGGTCCATCCCAAGGCCGCACATGAACCACGGTGACACCCTTGTAGTAGCACCCGGTCGTTGTGATAGGCTACTGCATGCTACGCGTTAATGCGCATTACAACATGTGCAATGTCTGATCTACTTTTGAAACATAAAAATGAAACATTTGCAACATGCAGACTAATGACAATTGAAACATGCTCTCAAAACTATAGCCATAGCAACATATGGAACATCTAGAACCGCTTTTGCAAACAAACACTTGAAACGTACATCCATGTGCAGCTATAACAACATAAACAACATTCAGGTGAAAACACTTGAAACATGCATATGAAACAACTGAAAGACTTTGAAGATAAACTTGAAGCATGTGTATATTATCATTGCAACATATGAAACATCCATAAAAAGCACTTGAAATATAATTCTAAAATGCCTAAAACATGCATAGTCGGGTGTGGGTATGGCCTACCCGGTGGGGGCTATTTTAGCAAAAAACATGGGTTTAATGGGACATCGAGAGCAAACGAACGACGACCTCTTGGTGGCACAGGGTGCTAGTGGTGCTTTGCACGCCATGGTTGCGACGAGCGAGGTGGATTGGTCATGACGATGGATGCCTCGCGAGGAATGTGGTTGGGTGTAGCACGGTGCAAGATTGGGGCAAGCTGCGGTAGTAGTAATGTTTTAGAACAAAGTTGGTTTTCCCTTACTAAACTTTAGTAGCTAAACCATGGACTAAACTTAGTTACTAGGTGTTTGATTTGGGTGACTAAATGTGACCTTTTAGTCCCTTTTAGTGAGTGTTTGGATAAAAAGTGCTAAATGTGACTAAAAGGTGAAGTTTAGTTCTATTTAGTCCCATTTAGGAACATCCTGGTGATCGACTAGTTGGCTAAAACCCTTTTAGTCCACTAACAAAGCAATTGTTTCAGTCGTCTTATCAACTGTAAAATGGTTTATTCCCTCTCACAAGATACTATTGAAACAACAAAAAACATTTGTGAAAGGATCAGCCGAATGACGCCAGCAGTTGATCCACTAACAAAGCAACCCTAGCAGTTGTCCAAACATTCTTAGTAGTTTATGCGTCAATGCAAGGTCAAACATTCTAGTTTCTGAGTCAAGGGTGAAAGGAGAAAACAAAAGAAATGCATCAGTATCACTTCATATTCACATGATTTGGCCTCAAAAGAAATGCAACATCATAACTTTATATGCATCCCTTAACAACTTGTAGACAACCCAAAGAGGTTGGTCAGCTATTTTGACCTTCTCTTTCTAAGCTTTTATTTTGATGATAGCATCTGATTTGCTCCGTTGCAGGTTCTGCTTGCAACCCAAAGGGCACTTTGAAAGGTCCTAATGGCTAGAGGGGGGTTGAATAGCCTATTAAAAAATCTTGCAACAACACTAAGCACATGGATTAGTAAATAAGACGGCGTAGCAATTAAGCAAATGCTTCAAGCTAGCTATGCAAGCCTCCTAGCAAAACTAGCAATTCTATTATCTCTAGATACACACCATGGCTAGGTTGCAAGGTTACTCCTAGGTGATCAAGAAACTCTAGCTAGTTCTAATTCTAGGAGCTAACAAGTCTAACCAAACTAATCCAACTACACAAGCTATCTAGTGAAAGTATGACAAGTGAGCAAGAATACAATACCACCGTTGTCGAGTAGAGGTTGTGGCCAATCACCGTGTACAAGAAATCTCCAACGAGCTAGAACAAGTGACACGATGATTTTTCACCGAGGTTCACATGCTTGCCGGCACGCTAGTCCCCGTTGTGGCGATACACTCACTTGACGGTTGCTAAGCTTAATGGCCGGTGCCAAATCCCCGGTGGGAGCTCAAGCACACCGATCACAAGAGAGGATCAAACAAGCCACGAGCAATCCACTAGTGCTCCTTTTCGCGAATCTCCCGCGGGGTAAGGATCGACCCCTCACAAACCACCAGTGTGGCCTCGAACAAGCTCCAATCGAGCTCAACATCGCCTCTTGCTCCAAGCCGCTAGGGAACCAAGCAAATTCCCAAGAGAAACGAAATCCCGTAGCTCCTCCAAGGATGAAGTGCCTCTAAATGCAACCAAGCAATGCAAATGCACTTCTATCACTCTCAATCTCACCAAAGATTCGAAGTTTGGATGAAGAGATGAGTGGAGTGGAGTATCACAAGCTCACAATAGAGTTAGAGTGTTCAAATGTGCAAGAGAGACTCAAAAGACCCGGCCATCCAAGTATATATAGAGTCCTCCTCGAAATAGAGCCGTTGGGGTGCTTAAGATTGGCCGGACTCGCTGACGGACGCACCGGTCCGGCCGGTCGGCGTCGATCGAACGATAGAGCCCCTGGCCCACGGCTGACAGCACCGAGAGTGCTTCCGGTGCATGAGTCCGGTCAGCACCGGATGCTTCCGGTGTGTGCGTCCGGTCAACCGTCGAGCACAAACCGAAAAACATGCTCTCTGCCGGACGCACCCACCGGAGCGTCCGGTCAAAAATCGTGCTTCCGGTCGCGCTTCCGGTCGGTGCGTCCGGTCGCACTTTTCTGCAAGTTTCTTCGTTTTGTTGTCGCCTTTGCTTCAATCTTGCTTCGCTTCTTGCCATAAGTTGCCAACACGTCGAAGATGGTAGCATGTCACGATCGGTTAGGCAAGAACGAAGTTAGTGCTCTCAATCCTAAATGCAATATGCAAGTCAATTGGACCTTGAAGCACTTCACCAAAGGATTGGTCGCGGCATCTCCTCTTGATAGTCGGCCATCTAGCCTATGATGTGATCACACGCTCTATCGTGTCTTGATCACCGAAAGAAAACCCTATCAAGTATACATTTGCCTTGATCTCCGGGGTTCCTTCCAAACCGACCACCGAGCTTGATGATCCACCATGTCCATCATCACCGTCCATGTACATGATCATCATGCTCCATGTAATCCTATCTCTCAAGTCACACTTAGAGCAAAAACGGATTAGCATAACAAGTGTGTCATCAATTTCCAAAACCAAACATGAGATTTCACACTTACCATTGAAAAGAAGACAACATTTACCGAGTGACAAATTCTGAAAATGAAGACAACCTAGGGGCCAAAGCCGTAATTGAGTCCAATATATACGACAATCACTTGCTCCACACATCTTAAGTTATAGCAGATACATGGTCAATCACACAGGCCAAACCAGAATAGCATGCCAATTATTAGACACTAAATAGGTTCAGCATACCAGAATTAGACAACATAAATAGGTTCAACCATGATTACATACTTGGTTTTATAAATAGAGTGGACCTGCAAGGCTATGCAAGCCCTAGCTACTTATCTTCACCATTTGTTCTCCTATGTGCTCCTATAATGAAACTAGTTCTCCTAGCATATTCCTCACGGAAGGCTTCCGCAAACCAATCTGCTCCCATAGTGAAACCAATAGATATAGATGCAACCGTAAGAATTGTGAGGCCCAAACAAGTTGCAGCAGCAGACCATATCGTCATTCCCCCTCTTTTTGATTCATTGATTGCCTCCCTATCAGAAAGATCGATGTGAGCACATTTCCACAAATGTTAGGATCGTTTCATTTTATATCTGGTAAAAAGTCACAATTATTTAGACACTATGTTTGTTTAGTTAGTCCTAGGACTTTTTAGTCGTAGGATTTTTAGAAAAAAGTCCCTCCAAGAGGGACTTCTAGAGAAAAAGTCCCTCCTATTTTGGTTTCCTAACTTTTACCAACTCCAAAGAGTCCCTGGAACCAAACTTGGTCTAAATAGGTCGGCATACCAATATTTGGACAATATAAATATGTTCCACCATGATTACATACTAGTTTTACATATCATAAATAGAGTGGACCTGCAAAACTGCAAGCCCCTAGGCTACTTCCTTGCAAGTTTCGTTCTCCTGGCAAATTCCTCGCGGAAGGCATTCTCAAACCATTTTACTCCCATAGTGAAACCAGCAGAAACAGATACAATCGTGAAAAGTGTGAGGCCAAAACAAGTTACAACAGCAGACCCCAACGTCATCCCCCCTCTTTTTGACTCGTTGCTTGCCTCCCTATCAAACGGGTCGATGTGAACACATTTGCACAAATGTTAGGATTGTTTTATTTTATCTAGTAAAAATCAATTAAGATGTAGGGCCTCCATTTACCTCGAAGCTTCAGCTTTAATTTTAGCTATCTCAGCAACAACAATACTAGTGATCTTGTCATCTATCTGCACTCCCTCTTTTTCTAAAGTCGCCAACAAATGCTCAACCTGCTTCTTCGTCATGCTAGAACGATCAGCTTTAGCTCTATCGCCAGATCCACCCTGCTAGGATTAATTACATAAATACAGTTGAGAAGGTAATGCTAACAAGAGAGAACGATATGGCTAGAAGTAGTCCTTTCAAATTCCATATATATATACAATCAAACTAGCAAAAGTTTGACCACTAGATAGTATGTCTAAAGCTACACAGATTGATTATATGTGAATTATGAAATTTATATTATATTACTACACATGTCCCTAGAGATGCTTTAACAACAGTACAGTATACAGAACTTATATTATTTATGGATATAAAAGCTAGTGGTTAGACTCACATTCAACAACAAAAAGCTAACTAAGGAAAAAATACATCGGAAGGATGGATTCCCCAAGTAAATCAAACAACCATATATCATGGATTAATTGTTCACATCACCAATTCCTTTCAAGCAGAAGTGACAAATCGTCAGCAATACAAAATGCTTCAGTAAATCAACAAATGACGACAATATATATAGTAGGTTGATTTCCCTCCACTCGTTATATAAAATGACTCAGTAAGAACACTTATCACCACTTCCTTTCAAGCAGACCTAACAAATTAAACACAGACATCCTCTGCTTTATTTGCATACTTGAGCGGCAACATTCACCATGATTGCGTCAAATTACAGAACCCGTCTGCCAATAAAAGGGGAAGTGCACATGACGGCACATCCAAATTTGATACTTACCAGTATAAACAGATTCTGTTCTAGGCAAAACCATCCTCGCCTAATTGCAATTGCATTGCAACGACGAGAACAGACAAACCAAAAAAAAAAAGTTTGGAGAACAACAGTTTTTCATACCCTAAAAACTCACAGACTGCTCTGCTCACGCCAGCAACAAACACAGCTAAACTCCACAGGACCAAAGAGGCTAACAAAAAAAGGAGACCTCTTTAAACTGATCAAAAGACGTAACCAACAACCGCCAGAACGCAGAAATCTTCAGCCAGCTACTGTGTCTTCACAAATCAGAGTACCTCAGAGGTGGGAAGCGTAGAGTCCACCGGCGGCAGATCACGCGGGCCCAGATCCTGCCGAGGAGTCCCAGACATGGCACCGGCGGGCAGAAAGGATTGGGGAAGCGCCGGATGGGGAGGCGTCGGACAGGGGAAGCGTCGACTAGGGTTTGGTGGCGACTGCGATTTGCTTCGGTCTGTCTTTTGCCGATGGTTTGTTGTCTGTCCTTTGTTGCTACAACAACAACGTACTCCATTAACCGTGGGCTCAAGGCCCGGCCTGTTGCCTCTGCACGACGAAATTTTATAATCCACCACACCACATACTGTTTGAGTTGCTAAAAACACATAGTGTTTGTATAGAAAGTGACTTAAATGAGACTAGACTGCCCACTAAACTTTAGCAAGGGTAACGAGCATAGGTCTCGATCTCTAGTGTTGATGCTTTCAGGTTTGCAGTTAGGGTCCATTCGAGCCCTTCATTTTGGCTTAGAATTTGAGATACCACAACTTTCAAAGTTCACAAGTTTTAATTGATTTGTAGAAAATACGCACAACATTTGTATCTTTTAAATAAATTTATTAAAAACTAGACTCAAAGGTCTTTCCAGTGATAGTAATTAATTATGTATTTCTTCCTTTATGTATGTATATCTTCTTTTATACGGGTACAATGACTTGTAAATTGAGAACTTTGCTCAGACTATTCACAGGAAGTCATTTTTAGCTTTTGGTATGCACTTAGATATACATTATATCTAAATACATAGTAAACGCAATGCATCTAGAAAACCCAAATGTCTTATAATTTGGAATGGAGAAAGTAGATCATAAATGTTATGTCGAGACTACTTTAAAGCGCTCCAAGAGTTTTTCTAAAGTACACCCTATAGATCAGCTTGGAGGTCATTTGCCTAACAATCATTTTCACTATCTTTCCACTCTCTAAATGTTTTCTATATTTGTTTGCACTCTAGCGTCTTCCTCGTGTGCTCGCCACTTCGAACAATGCCACACCATGCTTCAGCAACCGTGATGTCCACCCTAGCTCCTTCTTGGTCTCGCCGATGGTGGGCTCTGCATTGCCGAACAACACGTTGTTGCCGGTGTAGCCCGGCGTGGTACATGTTGTTCACGTGCCGGTGACACCGGCGACTACCGAGTAGAACATGGAACATGTCATGCTCTAAAGGGAGGCAATGAGATGGTGTGCATGGCCTTACCAGACATCTCGCGCATTCACTCATGTGTGCCTTGAGCTACTTCACAAGTTGACGCTCACCATGGAGAAGGTGAGGAAGCATTCTTTCACCACTGTGCACTCAAACTGCTGCACAAAATGCTCTAGTTTGTTGGATGACATGGGGATAGGCACGGAGCATGTCTTCGAGAACTACATCTCGCTCGAGCATGCGTAGTGCGCATCATGAGATATAGACATGGGGCTTACCAACACGGCATCCAGCTCATTTTATCTCTCGACCACGTGTTGAAGAACTACCAAGTTCAAGGTCATGTTGATGAAGATGTGACCTGGCATGGGTCTCACCTCTCTTCACCACCAACCGTCGTGGATCTAGAGTGGGAAATGGTTGATCGGTGCATCCTTATAGTTGGATCTACAACTCCATGTCCAAGGGCATGCACACGTTCCCAAGGCCGTGCATACTCCATATGCAACACGATCCATGATCGGTTCCACAACAAGAAGCTACATTGTGCCATTTACTTGGAGGTAGAATTCAGGAGCTTGGTCTAGGGCGACATGGAATCATGGCGTACACCGGCCTCCACAAGCATCTCGCCAACGCTCCACGCAAAGTTGGATAGCCTATCTCGCGAGACTTATCAAAGTCTTCAACATTCTTTGTGAACTCAAATTTTAGTAATCGGCACACCGTCCCTTATGATCACCGCCAAGAACCCACCCACACTTCCTCTTGGCATGCTCCTACTTCCCTGTCTTGGAGGAGCACTACGACCGGGAACATGCCAAGAGGTGGCCTAGTACTAGGCTCTCATTTCCACCGTCGGCGGTCGTTCCACCTCTACACTAGCCGGTTATGGGGGTTCCAGCTCCACTGTCAAGTCCACATCACCAACTTTTGCAACCATCTTGATCGTGCTTCCAAGAAGAAAGGTTGTGGATATGGCTCTGGTCCACCTAGTAGTTCAAAACCTGGCTTCACAACTTGATCACCTAGCACCACTTGGGCTTTTGGATTAAACCCATGGAGAGGCAAGGTGCAAGCCTGGATAATGTCGCACCGCGGCCCCGTGCATCGATGTTTGTGGTCCCCGCCATGACCCATCTTCTCATGGCCTCGCTGATAACAACCCTCCATTTCTCTATTTCTCTCGCTCCACACCCATCATTGTTGCCAATGGTGCCATTTTGCCCATGACGACTCAACAGGCTGCCACATCTCACTCTCCCCTTCAGCTCAACAAAATTCTTGTGTCTCCCTCTCTATAAATAATCTCATTTATGTTTGATTGCTCACTCATGTCAACAATGTTTCTTTCTAGTTTGATCCCTTTGGTTTTTCTACTAGTGACCACCCAACCCACACGGTGATCCTCCAATGTAATAGAGGTGGCAACATGTACTCTATAGCACCTTCAGTGTCAGAAGCACTCGTTGCTACTGCACCTACATACCATCAACTTGTGACACTTGTGGTTGGTCCATCTCGAGGCGTCCCACTCTCCATCAAGCCATTCAACATCTTGATTTCAGTTGGTCAAAGTCTTCCTCCCATGTCTATTCCTCTTGTCAGTTTGGTAAACATGTTAGGCTTCCTTTCTCATCTTCTGGATCCGTTATATATGCTCCTTTTCAAGTCATGCATGCTGATATTTGGACCTCACTAGTTCCTAGTTCTTCTGGATTTAAATTTTGTCTTGTCTTGATTGATGATTTGACTTACTATGTTTGGAATTTTCTCATACGATGCAACTTTGATGTTCTCGCATATCTGTTGTCTATCCACCCTATGTCGAACCCAATTCTATATACCTCTTATTTCAATCCATGCCACCATGTGCATGAACTCGGTTCACCCTAAATAGTAGAAGAGAACAGAGAGTACCAAATGTGTCCACCTCAAAATAACAAGATTGCCAAAGAAAAATCCAAAATGTGTCCAATAACATTGCAATGGCAATCCTCAATTATTTCTTCAATAGGATTTTTCAACACTTTCCACCATTGCCATAATACTATTACCACCACCATCAATAATGCTATGCTCAGCCGGTCTGAAATAAGATACATAAAAAATGAGAGCAACCTTCAAGAACAATCAAAATAATATTTCTACCCCAACACATTTGCAAACGAAGTTGACAAATGGGTTCAAAAAAATCACAATGTATTAAATTAAGTTTTTGGTAGACCGAGAATGTAAAACTAAGAAAAGAAATGCATACATGAGTACTAACTAGCATGCATGAAGAAAGGATGCAATATTGATTTTATAACATGTAATCACATGAGACTCGAAAAAGTCTATTAAAGCACCGATGATATCCGTGGTTGTTACGTAGTTTGACTACACAACTTTTTCTCGCAATCACATCATGAAATCACTTCCTAAATAACCACTTCTTCCACGTGTGAATCAAGGAAACGTAAGTCATAGTAGTATCAACTCTACCGATAACCAGTTCATCTACCTTGTGGAATCATTAGCAAGAGTAAAAACACGGTCGTGATCACTCTATTCATTTTGGACTCAACGTAATGTCTTCCCCTACGACATTATAAAGTGTCCCAACAACAAACACAAAACAAATAATCAAAACAACTCCACATAAAATCCACCAAATAAGCCGCTTGAGTGAGATCTTCGTGCTCATCATATGATTGTTAACGTAAAAAGTACAACTAAGGTCAACAATATTGATGTAACATTAGGTATCCACAAAATAAGTTGTTTAATTGAGATCTCTGTGCTCATCGAGCACAATTTAGTGGACACCAGAGTTAGTGTAATGGAAAAACACAAAAGCATGCTAGTGATGTGAATTGAAATATATATCTTATTAATTTGAGGCACTAGTGTACATCACTTCTCTCGTAACCATTTATACCATGTCTAACATTAGGTAAAAACTAGTGTCAACACCCTCCTCGATAAGGTTAACTCTCTTTGACCTTAACATCGTTGGTGAAGCTGAAAACCATGGCCTTGACAAGTTTAATTAGCTCAGTCTCTAGATAAGAAAGGGAAAACATGAGGAAGGAGCTAAGTTAAAGATGTTAAATTTATCTATAAAGAAAGGAAAAAGATCAAGTTGAGGGACTCATAAGTTCAAGATGTTAATTTTTGTAAAAAAAAAAATTATTAGTTTGTTGATGTTTATGTATGCTTCTATCTTTATAGGGAAAATATTAAGTTAGAAGACTTAGACCCACATGGGAATAGAGAGAAATATGATGAATATATATATGTCTATTGTCATGTCCCCATGGGCTTTATTTATAGTGAAAAATCAGAGAGGTGGCAATATCCCACCCAACTCTCTTTTAGCTTGCAAATTATGAACAAGTTCTTAGTACTTATACCTTGGGACTTTTTATAAGAGGGAGTACGATTGGGCCATGCTCACCCCATGAAAATTATGAGTGTATCTCTACTACATATATCATTTTCTTCACATGGTTTTTACCTCTACTATTTCGAAAGCTAGCAGGGTGTACTATAGCAACAAACCAACAATGAAAATAAACAATTCATTTTCACCGCTTTGTTTGATGTCCACTATGACACTTACTTTCCCATCAGTGGAGAAAACTAGTTCCACCATCAATTCAAGGTTTAAACTAGTGGTGAAAATTCCTTGGTAGATGATTCAAAAAATGCCTTGGTACTAATCCCCACTTCCTCACCTCTTCTTCCTCACTCCCTCTGTTTTATACCTTTGACTTCCACCTTTGTTTCACCATTATTTTTCACCAATTTTCTCATTGAGAGTCCTAATTTTCAAAGAATGTACATCACTTCCTTGTTCTAAGGTTGGTAATTATAAACCCGTCAAATTCCTAGATTTTCCCTTGGTTAAATGTGATGAAAATAATCCTTCTTGCTTTTAGAGGGACGCTTGCACCTGATGATCATGGAGGCTTCCAAATTTGAATTTTTCACATCACACCAACTTAGTCTTAGGTTAGTATGTAGCCTCTAATTTAATTGTTAGTTTTTTGATTAATTACATTGTTCCCAATATATTGAGATGGATGTGGCACTATTGGATTCGTCGGCTTTGCCAAGTGTGCAATGCAATCAGCAAAGGCCCGAACTCTCTCGAAAAGAACATGTCGACAAAGGTGTCTTTGCCGAGAGCCATCTGCCGAGCACTCGTCAAAGGCTATGTCGAGTGCCAAGACAGCTCGGCAAAGAAAAACTACCGGATGGCACAAATAATGACGATGATGGCGGCTTTGCCGACCGCCGCGGACGGAGCGACACTCGGCAAAGATCCAACCTTTGCCGAAAGTGCCCGATCGGCGACCCTTTTTGGCAAAGCTCCAACCTTTGCCAACCACCTGAAGGACATGTTTATAAAGAGTTGTTCAACGAGGTTCCCAAATTGTGAAGGTTCACATGACCAACTTTATTATTAAGGTTGATATCTTGCCACTCGTTTAAGTTTTTATTTTAGAGGACATTTCATATTAAATTGAATAGCCATTTAGATTCCATACATTTTTAGTGTACATTTTCCAAAAAAATGTAAGACGAAAAACTATTAGGGGAATTTGCATTAAATTAAATAGCATTTTTTTTAGAAAAGGGATATATTAATATCCCTATGTTTGAAGTTATGGAAGGCATTGATTCTTTTGTGAAGGCCACCATGGGGTACATGGCAGGTAATGTAAAGGGTGAGGAATACATACACTAGCCATGTGTTGATTACAAAAATCAAAAACGGATTTTGAACACCAAGCGGATCTATTGTCATATATATTACGTAAGGGCTTCCTAAAAACTATATGTGATGGTTTATACTAAACATGGGGAATATGGTAAATATGAAAACTTACCAAATGAAAAATGAATGAGTTGCATGTGAAAACTTTGGAGGACACTTTCCCATAATCCAATATGCTGATGATACATTACTCATCCTCCCAGGTGATGCCAAAACACTTTTTAATTTAAAATGTTTGCTCAGACCCTTCTCTGACTCCACAGGATTACATGTCAATTTTGGAAAATCATTTCTCGGTGCCTATCAACATGGATAACTCAAGAGCAACCCACTGGCAAATACCTTTGGTCGTCAGCTTGGTACAATGCCTTCACCTACCTTGGATTGCCTCTTGGTACCACTAGTCCAACCATTGATGAATTCTCCCTCTACTTACAAGGATTGAAAAAGAATCTCAGGAGTGAGTAAACTGGATTGGTTTTGTTTCTATAAACCTAGGTCATTCTTGCCTATATAGGTGTACCATCATATCCTCCATATTCAATATATAATTTCTTATGCTTATTCCAACTTGCATGGTATCAACCACTTGGGTAACTCTTGGCCCCTCTTCCATCATCTGGTTGCACCATCCCTTACTAGCTAGACCGGCCATCTCACAACCATCATTGCCACGATGCCAAGCTCTTCTCCCTGCATTGTTAACCCCTTCAACCAGCATCACTCTCTCGAGCACCACCGGCCAAGCAATCCACCATTGTAGTGTGCAAGTGTAACACCATCCAGGCTCACCGCTCACGCTGATGCCCTCGATTCCACGACTACTGCTGATTGTGAAGCCACCGCCGCTGCCAAGGAGCATCAGGCAGTTGTTGATTGCGAAAGCATGGAGTGCTCGACACCGAGCATGTTGTGGCTACTCACATAGCCATTGCGGCCTTGGGCGCTAGTGGTAGACGGCAGCCCTCGAGAGACATAGCCACGGAGGTGGGCGATGGTACAAGGATAGCAATGATACACTACCAAATTGTGTGGAGTTCCCTAGTGTCAAAAACAGTGCGACAGTGTAAGTGAAATTGATGATGTGATGAAAGATGAAAAGTTCACATACGGGTGATTTACTCTTTGAAACTACGGATGACAACATCATCAATCGTTTTCAAATCATGAAAGACAAGAAAGTTGTTTTGTAATTTGTAATATTTCTTATCATTTTGTTATTTCATAACCTCTGTAGTACTTGGTTTTTCATATCATAAACAGAGTGGATCTGCAAAAGGCTATACAAAGCCCTAGCTACTTATCTTTACCATAAGTTTTCCTATCTTCTCCAATGAGGAAATCAGTTCTCCTAGCATATTCCTCGAGGAAGGCTTTCTCAAACCAATCTGCTCCCATAAGGAAACCAGCAGAAATAGATGCAACTGCGAAAACTGCGAGGCCACAACAAGTTAAAGCAGCAGACCAAATCGTTATGCACCCTCTTTTTGGCTCATTGATTGCATCCCTATGATCAAAAAAGGATCAATGCGAACACAGTTGCACAAATGTTAGGATCGTTTCATTTTATTATCTAGTAAAAATCAATAGGACGTAGGGCTTCCAATTACCTCAAAGTTTCAGCTTTAATTTTAGCTATCTCAGCATCAACAATACTAGTTATCTTGTCATCTACCTGCACTCCCTCTTTTTCTAAAGTTGCCAACAAATGTTCAACCTGCTTCTTCGTCTTGCTAGAACCGTCAGCTTTAGCTCCATCACCAAATCCATCCTACTAGGATTGATTAGAGAAATACAATTGAGATGGTAATGCATAAGTAAAAAAATATTCATATGCATGTTAGTGGATGCTAACAAGAAAAAATGGCAGCAATTGGGTAGCAATAGTACTTTTAAAATCCATATATACAATCAAACTATATATCAAAAGTTTGACCACTAGCTAGTAAGTCTAAAGCTATCTAGATTGACTATATGAATTATGAAATTTATACTACGAACACCTGTTCCTGGAGATGCTTTAACAACAGTACAATATATGGAACTTATATTATTGATATGAAAGTTGTAGTAGTGGTTAGACTTACATTTCAACAATGACAAAAGGTTAGTATTACTAAGGAACAATATAATGGAAGGATGGATTTTTTTTTAAAAAAAAAGGCAAATGGCAGGAGCTCTGCCTGTTCATTAAGGAGAGTTTATATTTACAAGAAGTGAACAAGATAAAAACATGCTAAGACATAGCGAGGGAGCACAAAAGGAAGTCCCTGCTACTACATAAATGTTGTAGAGAATGTGCCCTTATGTAGATTTCCCCAAGTAAATCAAACAACCATGCATGTATCATGAATTAGTTGTTCATCATATACAAAATGCTTCGGCAAGAACTAATTATCACCACTTCCTTTCACAGAACTAATAAATTAATAAGCATACAGTCGTCATTTTTAAGGGGCAAATAACATTCACCATTCTTATTGGGTCAAATTACAGCAGAACCCGTCTGCTAATAAGAGGATATAGAAAATTGCATCAAAACCCTATCTTTGTTATTGTCCGAGAAAAAATTTGATACCGGTATAAAGAGAGTTTGCCTTCGCCCGTCTAATTGCACATTGCAATGAGACAAGAAAAAAACGGAAAACACGTTCAGATCGAGCACAACAGTTTTTCGTACCCTCCATTAGAACACAGCTAAAGTCCACGGTTACCTCAGAGGTCCCAGACATGGCGCCGGCGGGCAGGAAGGGTTGTTGGGGAAGCCGCCGGACGGGATGGGGATCGAGGCCTGGATCGGCAAGGGTTTGGTCGTGATTGCTTGCTTCGTCGATTGCTCTCGATCTGCCTTTAATTTTTTTTTTTTTTGAGGCAAAATCTGCCTTTAATTTTGTTGCTTTGCCTTCCCATAATCGCATACAACTCCATTAGTAACCGTCCGTGGGCCCAACCCAAGGCCCGGCCTCTGGGCCTTTTGCAATCTGCCGATGATCCGTCAGGGCGAGCGAGGTCCTTCAGGCTCCAGCACGCTGGGCCCACCGTTTGACCCCCCGTCTTCTTGTCACTGAGGTCAAAGCCGATGTGTGCCTCACCCATGACGTACAGCCGGCCACGTGGCCTCCTTGAGGATGCACCAACAGCCATGCATACTACTACGTGAGCTTGAGCCGCTTCCTGCAGCAGCGATGACGGGAAGACGATCATACCGAACATATAATATATATAGTCTTTCCTGCACAAGCATCATGCTTTGCTTGCTTCGTTCTGCTGCAACTGGAATCACTAGCAGGTTCAAGTTGGATGACGTATCCTTTTATAAAAGAAATATTAATATTTCAGCTTCTGCATCGACTAATACATATGGCTCTTCATTATTACAGGCAACCAAAACAACTCCAAAAAATCTCAGACACAAAGATTTGAGCCGTCTAGACAATAACAATTTCAAAAAGGAACAATCTAAAGAGAAATTCTTGGAGAGTTAAAGCATCTCAAGTTTGTCGTGTTTTGAAGCTCAAGGGTGAGAAAATCTCCATGGAAGAGGGCCCTGACATGGTTACTTAGGCCCTAGAGAGCAAAGGCTATTTCTCAACTAAATATTTATATAGATTCATGTCCGATGGCTATTTCCCTAACAGAGAATAGCAGGCCATCTTTTGAAGTGACGTATACCTTTGAAAATAAATTTCTTCTTCTGGTAGGTTTTCAATAATAAACTTCAATGTGCTCGGCGTCATAGAAAACTAGAGTGGAAAGGGTGTGAGAAATTCTACCTTTGTCATTTGATTGAATCAGTGAATCATATTTTCTTTGACTGCATCATTGCTCGAATGGTTTAGGGCTCTTTAAGGGAGATCTTTAACTGGAGAGACTATATTTCCAACTCCTTGAAAAGATTGTGCGAGACTGCTACAGGGCAAGGGGCCCATGCATGCCTATTAGATTAACCCTTTTTTCATATTTGTAGGATTTACTTGGGCAATATGGACTAATAGAAACAAGATGGCCATTGAGCTCAAGTTTCCAAAAACTCCTGGCATTATATATGTTGCTCAAGGAGGATGATCGCCAACACATTCTTTAAGTGAAAGACGAGATCCTGTTTTGGATGAAGAATTTCAAGCCTAGGGAGTTGGTGGCGACTACTGTGAAATCTAGTTCCTGTATTGGGCTCTTTGATCGCTTCCTATACTTTTTAGTATCACCAGTATTTTATCAAACTTGTGCTTTCTTTAAGTTGAATTAAAACTCTCGTCAAAAAAAAGTTTTGACACTGCGCATCATAACAAAGGCAAGCCATCAATGCTTACAATTTCTACCTTGATAGTCTAAGACCTTGAGGGATTTTTTCTTGTGAATCTACCAAAATTCCACTCGCCAAACCTAAGCCTCACAAACAAATGCCAAACATATTGCCTATTTGTACTTACCAAGAAAGAACCAACAAACATTCTTGAAAACCAACAAAACTTAATCCGTTTTTACTAATAAGTATGAAACTACATTGTTTTAGTCTAGTTTAATTACTTGGGTTCTAATAATATTCCACCCAACCACCACCGGGTCGAGAACCACCCAAGCATCCTACTAACCTTGGCACCCAGAGTCCAACTTGTCTCCCAACATTAATATCTCATCCCGCTCTCACATAGAATGCATTCTAGATCTGTTGTGATATTTGCAACCAATGGTACCATGGAAAATGTGTGAAGATCACAGCCAAAAAAGCAAATCACATAAAGCGCTATGAGTGCCCTGAGTTCTTCAACGACAGGATTAGGCATAATTAAGATGGCTACCCAATCCTATCTAAGCAATTATATAGATCCCAAATGCACCCAAGGTTGTGTCCAATTGGCTACTGGTTGTGGACTCCTTTATAAATTGTGATCCCTTATTAAAAACTTTGTTGCAGTTTTTATGGTAGTGTATGAATTGATGTTCATTTATGATCCTAGATGCTTACTTTCCTTGATAATCTCTATTGTTAGTGTTTAATTGTGTAGCCTTTGGGTACGCTTAGATCCCTTATTAAAAACTTTGTTGCAGTTTTTATGGTAGTGTATGAATTGATGTTCATTTATGATCCTAGATGCTTACTTTCCTTGATAATCTCTATTGTTAGTGTTTAATTGTGTAGCGTTTGGGTACGCTTTTTACATTTCTTTTGATATATCCTTAATTATTAGTCTCATTGGCTCCCTTGTCAATTGTCAAAGCTATTTACATAACATTAAACTGAGTACTACTGAAAGTTCAATGTTTTGCTAATACGACAAAATATTGCATGAAACTTTTTTGGCATTAGCTCCAAACAAGCACTGTGTTGCTATCTTCACGGCAAAAAGTGGAATTAAGAGAGTACATGTACCTATGAGAAGGAAGGTCTCACCTCTTGGCAAAAAAAAAAAAAAAAAAAAAAAAAAATCTACCTTAGCTCATACATTTTAGAGAGTTCCATAAAACAAATTACTAGTCCTAGGAAAACATGTGTAAGCTTTCTGGGTGGTGAGAGAAGAAATCTACTATTCTTCTATTCTTCGGTTCTCCTACAAATTGGTCTTTGGATTTGGTTTGAAAGCATGGACCGGACTTCATCCCATCTCGTATGAAAAGCGCACAAGTTCTATGTTATTACCACAAGATCTAAGTTACCTTGAAAAGGCATGAAGAAAATTAGAAGGCACTATCCGGTGTCCATTGGATATAAAAATGTTGCTCTATATAAAGTAGGGCCTTTGGGTCTGGAGTCTAAAAAAAATTGTTCAAAAATTTTGACCACCAAAATTTATATTGGTGATAATTGCATCAATATGAACAAATGGCACAAAGTTTAGCTTTTACTATTTTCATCAAAACGAACAAATGACACTAAGTTAAAAAAAAAAATTCTTGACAAGTATTTACTGATTTTCTTAATAACTGATTTCCTGTTGTTTAAACCTTTGTGATCGACTACACCTATATAGAGAACCCCTACTAAGGAGTTCACTCAACATGCAAACATGCCACCTCAATAGAGCATCTCCAACAGTGTTGTATATGGGTTTGGCATTTTCATTTTTTGCCAAAAAGTATAGAAAACAATGCTCCAACAGTTTTTGCAAATCCCTTTTGCATTTTAGTGAGTTTGGCAAAATCAGGTTCTCGTTTGGCATTTTTGCCAAACTTGGGAGCTTTGGCATTTCTTGCGTGTGTCTCTTGCATGCCCGACGCATGGCAACTTGCGAACAGGAACCGACGAGGAACCAACAACCGCTCCTCCCTCCCCGGCCCCACTTTTCCCATATGTCAAACCAAAAAATAGCAAACTGTTGGAGGAAACTTTTTTTTTTTTTTTGGCATTTGGAATGGGGAGTTGGCAAACAAGTCAAATGCCAAATCAAAAATACCAAAACTGTTGGAGATGCTCTAAGACCATAACATCCAGTTGACGGGTCTAATTGCGTTTTGAACTAACTAAAAAAAAATATTGTAACTCACGTGCAGACCAAAAAAATCAAATTAAATTTCGATTACACCATTGAATTCTTTTTAATAAATCCTTCAAAACAAGATCTCATATGGATATATTTTGATAAAATTATAGGTGGACCCGTATAGAGTAAAGTAAAAAAAAAAAAAAAAAGAATGAGAAAAGGGGAAAAAAAATAGGAGGGTGATAATAATGTTCTAACTTATAAATTTCACCTTTATACTCATGTAACGCCATGGGAATCCATTAGTTTTCTTTGAAACCATTCCAAGCCATAGAGAGGTAATTTGAACAGTTTTTCTGTTTCTGTAATTCCTTGGGTGACCTTTATCTAATTTAATATTTTTTTTTCCTGTAGGGGCCTCGGCCCTCAATTCTGTCAAAAAAAAAAAAAAAACAGTATGTAGGATAGACCCACGGGCCACGGCTGGCTCTCCAAAATTGAAGTATAGCGTTCAATTTAGCCCACTAAAACAGTCACGACCGGCCCAACACAAGCAGTTTTCTTTTTTTGATTGAAGAAATAATTCCAGCTGCAGTAGTATTTTGTGTCCCCGCAAGCGGTGTTGGCGTGTTGCCGCACCACGCCCTAGTCGGCCACGCCCCCAGCCGCCCGCCGCCGTCGCCGCAGCGGCGGCTTGCGTCCCCAGACGCACCACGGCGCCGCTCGAGGCTCGTATCCATAACAGCTGCACCGCGCCACCGGCCCCCACATCCTGCCGGCTGCATCTTCCCCGGTCCTCTGAAGGTGAGCTCGAATCTCCAACTGCGACTCACAAGGTTTTAATTCCGTAGCAGTGAATCAGGGGATCTCGAGCTCTGTTTGGTGAGCAGGGCCCCCACATGTTCTAGATGCGAATTTGCTCCATGCGCATGGTCAGGAACTCAGGATTGTGTAGAATCGCAAATCTGGCACTGTACTACTGTCTTATTCTTTTGAACTGATGACTAGGTTAAGTTGAATTGACGCATATTTGCAAGACATGGACTGTATGTTCTAGTTCATATATCCTGTATCAGCAATATTATAGGAGTACAGTTTTCTCATTTCTGAACAATGCAACTGGGGCCAAACTTTGTATTCGGATCTGATCTAATTACAAGTGTATACATGTATTATGCCTGCTAACTTCGATTGTTTATGCATAATGGCCACTAACTTTGCTTCTTTTGCAAAGCAAAAAAAAAGAAGAAGAAAAAACTGTACATGTTAACACTCATGCCGTTTACTGGGGGTCCTCCCTATTGTAGATGACCACAAAACTTGACCAATCTTCTGCGGAGCATCGCCGAGTGAAATCCACAGCAGCATCTCCTTTGGCCCCCAAGATCTCCATATTTGGGGCAAAAGCTGGATTTGTCATACCTAAGAACAAGCTAGCCGGCTCACTCGTAATCCGGAGCACAAGTTCCAAGAATGAAACGCCAGCTGCATCCAGCGAAGATAGCAGCAGACCTGTTCAAAGAAAGACAAAGTGGGCGCCTGATCTCGCTTTGGATCCCGTTGTGTGCAAAGGAAGGGCTTTGGCCTACCAGGTATCGTACTATCACTTATCGCTCTTATCTTTCACCCTCATGGGTTTTATACACTACTACCATCTTTGCATTTTGATTGATGCAGTAATTTTGGATCAATTGTACCTACTGGTTTCATTATGCTACCTTTTCTCAGAAAAAATAATCCTTGGAGATAGCCTGAGATAGTTTTGAATAATTCCTTATTACTTCCAATCAAAAGGATGTCTATATCGAGTTTCTTTTCTTAAAATATCTCTTTCTCTTGGTAGCCTGGTACCCGTGTCAATCTACATTCAAAAAATTAAGCAAGGATAGTATGCACACATTTTTGTATCTGCTTTAGAAATTTAGAACTTGCTTCATACTTCAGTTCCTTTGGCTAGAACAGGAATGCTGAAAAACTCACTATTGAGTGAGCTTTGATTACTTTGGAGGCTAGGCTAAAAAGTATCATTATTCACTTTTATTGAAAGGATAAGCCCAGCCTCCCCACTGATTGGACAGAAATGGGCATTTTTCTTGTGATTCTCTCATGTACGATGCTTCGATTGCCAGGTGTCATTAATTCATATTAGTTCATGAGCAGACTCGAGTGGAGCAAATTACCAAGCAGCTGAAGCCTGGAACTTTGAATACATCCGGAATTGATGGTTCAGTGTCTGCTGGAAATGAATTGAGTTCTATTGGTTCTGACATCTTGAAAGAGAACGAGGTATTCCCAGTTTCAATGCTTTCTCCACTATATATGGTCTACACAATTTTTTTCGATGAGTCCATAGTGTGTCAACATAAAACGGTTATATACTCCCATTTGGTAATCATCTTTTTACTCTTTTTGCAGCTGGGAAATGTTGAACTGTTGGAACTTGAAAGACGAGAGCTTATTGGTCAGAGAAGTTATCCTTTTCTCCTGTATTCATGCACTTCGTTTAACCACTTAAGGGAAAAAAAATATGTGTCTGAGTCAATGCATCTTGGTGCTAATGGGAACATGGGGATCCTTTATCAAGTAGTATGTTGCTTGATAATGCTTGTAGTTGCTTGAAAATAAATATGTTAGGTTCTCGTTAATTGTTGGCCTTGTTAAATATCTTTATTTAGTCTCTGAGAAAATCTTTAGTCATAACTGTGGTGCATATTATCTGTAGGTGAAATACTCCGTTTGAATCCGGGATATAAGACGACGCCTGAAGACTACAAACCAGTACTTAAGGAGACAAATATCCCTCTTCCGGTATGTAAGGTCACTACATCATCATGCTTGTTGCTTGTTTTGACTTTTAACGAACTTTTGTTCTTCTGCCACTATATTTCTGATACTCCAAGAGTTCCTTGTACTTGGACAATCGAGTTACACCAGTAGGAGCTTATCTTAATTTTCCTTTGTAATGTGGTTGATTGATCTATTTTTTTTAATCTTTGGTGTGCTATACTTCATTACTCGTTAGTTCATTTTGGTATTAACATTTAGCATTTTGTTAAAATTGATAGATCTTTTAAGTTCTTGTGCCCCTTGTTAGAGGGGTGCGCAGAACGTTGGGTGATTGTGGGTGGGTAGCCTGGTAGAGTGAACAGATGCCGAACTGAGCACTTGGGATTGGGCATGCTGGGGACAGCAGCCAATCTCAAGGCCCAGGGCTGAGATAGATAAGGATCTCTCCTAGTAAACTTGTTCTTACTTACAATTAATACAACTCCCCATTTTTGTATATATGGAGAGAGATTTACTTGACTCCTAGCCAATCTTATCTCTAATCCTAACCCTATTGAGCTTTCTTACTTCTGATATGGCCCACAAGGTCTAGCTGACTGCCCATGACATTTACTGTCTGTTGTTGGCCATTGCAGGCAGAAGCACGCCCAGGACATAATATTATTGGAGTTCTTCTAGGACCTGAAAGCAATACCCAGAAACGACTACATGAAGTATGGTCTATTCTTTGAAATCCTATGATATTATTATTTTATTTAAAGTATCCCTGAGAGCAGTCTCTTTGTTAAACTGTTGGCTTACTTCACACATGGCAGGAAACTGGAGCTGTCATTCAAGTATATGGGACTAAGAAAATCAATGGTGAAAAGGTATATTTTGCTAAGATAATTTTCAGACAGGTTTTTAAATGTCCTATTCCATTTCAGTCATTTTCATCATAATTTTTTAGTTTCATCTTTATCTTGATGCTCAAGCTCAACAGATCAGCACATCATTTTGTTGTGTGTTGTCCTAGTAAATGACTTGTATAGCAATTAAAATGCAATATACAAATGAAGCACCTTTTTTTTTGTCATTTTCAGAGTGAGATTTGTCATCAAGACATAAATGAAGCACAAGATGCTTATGAAGATCTATACATCAATGTATCAGCTGACTCTTATGATAAAGTAGATGCTGCAGTTCTGTTGATTGAGCTGCTTCTTGCTCCTGTTTCTGTAAGTCCAGCATGCCTTTCTTCCCCCTCAAAATCAGTTTGTTGTCAACTGACCATGGAGTCATTTGGACCAGGTAAAGTCAACAGCTGCTTCAACAACTACTGCTGTTTCTTCACCAGTTACCTCCATGGATGCAGTTTCAGCTAATATGCAACGGACGCAGAATACCACTTCACAGCCAGATTTACTTCATTACCAATCACGCAATGCTCCTTGGCTGCCCACACTCCAGACCAATGCTCCATCAATTCCTTCCACGGGGCCTGTTTTGAGTACATTACCTAACAATTCATTGCAGCCACAACCGCCTGCTGGTTCTTTCAGTATGACTCCATATACAGGTCAACCTCCTCACATGAATAGCATGCCAAGAAATCCATTTCCTGTTCCTGGGCCTCAGCAATCAATACCAAGCAATCAACAACATCCACCTCAATTTCGAGCTAATAACTCCTCAATTGGACCTTCTTTTGGTCAACCACCTGGTATTGTAAGCCCACACATGACACCATCTTCCTCAATGCCACCGCCAGTTAGACCCCTTCAAATACCCCATGCCTCTGGTGGTTGGCCACCTTTTTCTCCTATTGCGTCGCAACCTCAGAGGCCTCTGCAAGCTTCACCGACTTTTATGACAATGAGACCTCCTATTTCTGTTTCTCCTCTTGGTGCAACTCCACCACAAGGTCCCATTGCATTGACACCATCAAATATGCCTGCCATGTACCGCGGCCAGCATCCACCAGCACCATTGATTTCCAGGCCTCCTGGTGGAGCTCAGTCTTTCCCTACAGCTGCGCCTCAAGGTCCTTCCTCAGTAGCATTTCCTGGTGGGGCATCACCGCAGTCACCTTACCCTCCAACACCTGATCAAATGAGAGGGCCACCTCCAGCTTTCTCTCCAGTTGGATCAACTCCTGGCATGGTGCCTCCATCAATTGCATCTTCCGGCCCGCCTGCCCCAGGTCCTGCAAGTACAAGCGGCAGTCAGGCACAAATTGCCCCTTTGAGACCTCCACTCCCAATCACAGGCGACTTTTTACTTTTTCGGCCTGCTGTATCACCAGCGCCTACTCCAGGCTTCGCAGCATCAAGTGGTCAAATGGGAATACAGGACAGGACTCACCCTGGACCATTCTTCCATCCTAGTAATCAGAACCCCAATCAAGGTTTCCAAAGGCCTTTTGATGGCAGGCCTATGAATATGATGGGTCAAGCTCGGATGCATGCTCCACCTCCACACTTCCATGGAGCCTTCCCCAGGAATCCATCTCCTCTCGAGTTCCCTGGAGGGTTCCAGGGGGTCCGGCCAGCAGTACAAGGACCTCCTATGCCAGCGGCATCAAATCCGCCGAGTTTCCTGCCTTCCCGGCCATTTCAGATGAGGCCACCTCCCGCAACAGGATATGTCTGGTGCAGGTCCAAACAGGCAGGGTGGCAACCAAATCTACAACCCATTTGCACCAACTGCAGCTCAGAGAACAGAGGCTGACCCTGAGTATGAGGATCTCATGGCATCAGTTGGCGTGAAGTAGAGATGACTGCTGTGCTGACCCCTGATGTGTGTGAGGTCGTCAGTCCAAGATGTGGTGAACTGGTGACACAAACACAATGGCTACTGCGAGCTACCACTAATTTCTTATGTATCTCTAGATGACTAGAGAGTGAATTCCATCTAAGGCAGATGGCTCAAAAACATGAGTTTACGTTGTTTGAGACGTGCTGTTCGGTGTCAAGGTTGTGTTGTGGGCTTGTGGCATCTCAAAATCTCATACTACATGCTACTCCCTGCATCAGTTGATGTTTATTTTAGGGTGAGGAATTTGTGATCCTGTTAATGAAAGAACTGGAAGAAAATATTCAAAATCGTATGCATGTTACTCCCTGCATCAGTTGATGTTTAATTTTGGGTGAGGAATTTGTGATCCTGTTAATGAAAGAGCTGGTAGAAAATATATAGTTTACGGTGCTTTGGTATTATTATATGTATATAATAAATGCACGAATGGGCTCACCGTGCTGAACGTGGTTGTTGTATCAATGGGCTTGAGCATGCTTTTCAGCCCATGACATGCAAGAGCCCTCAACAAATGCTCTGACCGTGACCGTGCTCCTTCGTGATGTCACAACAAGGATGCAAGAAAATGCGATATATAACTAATATACTTATTAAACCCCACTGAGGTGCAATATAATAAATAATAAAAATAGAGATAGAGTAATTTGGAATTCGATTTATCAAAAATCAATTCAAATTTTTTCTTGGGTTAATCACAGTAGAATAAAGATTTTAGAGAGTTTAAAATAAGTATTGTGTATCTATTACTTAGGTATATCTATTAAATCTATCTACAAATTTTCCATTACTTATGTAGTGTGAGATTCTTTGTCATACTAAGCATGAGTTGCTGGAATGATAAATAATAAAATATTTGGTGTAATTGTGAAAACCAATTGAAATATTTTTTTAAAAAAATATATTTTTTTTTTATTTCTGTGCACATCCTAGTACATTTTGTGTACATTGTTACAGAAGATTATGTTTAAATTCAATTGACGCTGAGATATTAATATATTCTCTTTTCTAAAATGTTTAAATTCAATAAAAAATCATATGAAAAATAACAAGATTCATGTGTATGTGCGCGGGCGCCGGAAGACAAAATATCTAGATTTTGTCAGCTAGCACATACAAACCTAAAATTTCTCATTTCCGCATGAATTTTGAGAAAACAATTTTCGATCCATCTCGATCAGCTTTTTGCGACAATGTACATTTACACTATGGACGTGCATCATGGAATTATTTTTTTTAGAAAAGAAAACTTGTAGGTATGTACTATACCGGTTTGTACCAAACCAAATGGGTGGTTTACACCGGATGTTTTACAACCGTTAACTCTGCCGCTATCGTACGTACCTCGAGGGTTTGGTATATGCATGGAGATCTGCAATGTAATATTGCAAGGACAGTCATCAATTCCACGTGAATCACGCGACCCGATTCTCGAATTACCTGTGTACGTTGACGCTAGAACTTTGTACGTACGCTGAACGACCAATACAATGTGCATCCCAATACAATGTGCATCGATCATTTTTTTTTTTTTTTGAAAGGTGCATCGATCATTCATGATTCATCTAACAACTTTTGTACGTACGCTGAACGACCAATAAAATAGGCTTTGTAAAGATTTCCTAGAGATCTTTTCCTGCATTAATTGATTAGGATCTGAAAAGTATCAGTTCTACTGCACTGCGGGATCGATCATATCGTATCATATCGTTGCGTGCACGATGCGTGTAAACGCACTGAAATGGGATGTCATGTCTCCAAAATAAAATGGATCTGCTCACCATGTGCAAGATTTCCCAGTTGTTGTATTCCTCCTGATGATCCTCAAATTTGTTGGGATGCAGTTGTCCCTTTTGTATATACTCCAATATTATTATATCTAGATGTATAATAAAATAGATGTTTGAAAAAAAGTGAAATCGACTTATGAACCGAAGGTAGTACTAGTCTATTACCACCGCACCAGGTATGTTATTATTATATGAGTACTCTTATTATATTATTTGAAAGCGAGAAAATATGTCATTCAACTCTCAAATAAGTACTAGTATATCTTTTTTTTTAGTTCGAATAGATACTATATCCTGATTCTTTTAGTAAAGCTACGGGGAGAGAGAGTACATTAAATATATTCAGTGGTAATATTCAACTCTCAAATCCGTCGAGACAAAATATATACTATGAAAATATTCTACGATAAATCAATATTTAGTACATTAAATATTAGTATATGATGATACAAACATACTATTTGGTTAAACTTAAAAAATGGCTGTTCTTGAATTGCATCTAATTCTGGGACAGGTGTAAAGAAGTAGATGGTTACTGCTAGATATCTTAGGCACTGCATAGCTCACGGCCCCTAACACACGTTTCCCTGGATGCAAGGTCACACACTCGCAGCATGAAGTACCTTTCTCATATTTTTCCAGGTTAGAGATGGGGACGCGTCAAGTACTTGCCCGTTTCTCTGTCATCTGAACGTTGGAGATTGGAAATGGACAGTCCGATTTCAGAACGCAATCCTCCTTCTCTCTAAATAGTCAATTAGTCATGGCCATCATCCACTCATATAATAAGCATCCTCAGTGCAGAATCGGAATCCATGTGCGTTGTCTTGTCGCATGCTGGGATCGAGATGGGATGGAAAATGATGAGCATCTCTTTTCTTCTTTTTTTTTTTCAAAAACGTGCAAATTGTGCAATGCACATTTTTCATTAAGCAAGAATAGAGTTTGTTAAAACACTAATAGATCACGGTAATCCAAAGGTTACCGAAATCTACAGCCAACACCGGACCCTTTTACGCACGTGATTGTGATTACACAAAACCCATTTTATGGTTTGTCAGCCTGAACTGCACAGTGACTCTAGGAAGCGCGTGGATAAATAAATCAAAGTATATTTTATACAAATTTTCTCGAATTTTAACTGAAAAACTATTCTAGAACTAAATTCTTTCTCATTTTCCATAGATATCTTAGGCCAGATAGATGACACCCCCAGCACGTCTCTATGGATGTAATAAGGTCACACTATCCCTTTCTCATTTTTTTCTCTTTCAGGGAAGAGAAAGAGGGACATGTGGAGGCCCACGTGCCGGCCCGTTCCTTTTAACTATCATCGTCTGAAGGGGAGTGGAAATGGACACTCCGATTTCAGAAGGCAATCCTCCTTCTGGATCTCTGAATAGTCATCAACTCGATCGTCAGTCTGAATGATCGTCATCCACTCATGCATTCAGTGTGCAGCTGGATCGGTCGTCAGGGATTGATCGAGATGGAATGGAAAATACGTACTGAGCAACTTTTCTCCTTCTAGATGGATAGCACGTAGACATCACGGTGGAATGAAGACTAGCTTGAGAGGAATTGAAACAGCTGCAGCAGTTGCTTCAGGGAGCAAACAACTAGCTCGATCGTCAGCCATGTAATTGTAATGTAATGTAATACAAGTCGTAGTAGATGCATGTGTTTCTCATTTCTCGAAAAACTCAAAAACATCTGCTACGACTTCCATACCACTCTAAAAATATTCATTGGCTGCTATAGTGCATTCTAAAATATATGTGTATATTGGCGGCTACTGCACGTATACTGGTCTACGTTTTCAGAAGTCAGAAGTGAGAACAATTTTTTGGTACTGTTCTCTGATGGCTGAAGAGTCGCCAACTTCACTAAGGAGACCTGTTTGTTCTTAACTCTATTTTCATCTAATCCGTCTATATAGCTTCTCCTGGAATTGATCACTTTTGTGAGAAACTGTTACGATTACTCTTCATATTCTGATTCTCATCTCTGAATCGTAATGCCTGACGAGTCACGAATCACCATGGCATGGCATGGATGCAAAAATCCCTCCACCTGGTCGTTTTTCCTTCAAGAACTTCATGACAAGGAAATTGAAACAAAAATCTCTCGCCTGCAGGGCAAAAACAAAACCAGCATCGTGTGACGACGTATACAACACAGTCATCAGAGACAAAAGAGCATTTAGTTATCCAATCCAACTACCCCTTGCACTGACGTCTGACTGCTCGCTAACTACTATTGCCGGCTGACTCTTCTTTTTATTGTACTGTACTCAGCTCTGCCGTGTTAAGACTGGACTCCGTGCTATTTTATTTGATCATTTGTTTTATTTAAATTTTTTGTATAAATATTATTTATTTTTTGATACCTTATTTTATCATTGGAGATACTTTAATTACAATTTATTTATTTTATGATTTGCTAAAATAATTTGAATAAAATGATAGTCAGACACGCTACTCAAATAAAGGTTAAGAAAAACGAAGAAACTGGTGGCACCAGCAACGAGAATCCCGGGGGTGCTGTCCACTGCTTTTGCTTTTCCTTGACTTGAGATATAAAAACCCACCCACCCAACAGCCAGGCGCCTCTCTGACTGAATTCTCAGAGAGCTCTCGAGCGCTCCGGCCGGGTTTTTCTGGCGCTGCCATTCTTCAGGCTCAGCGGTCAGGTATCGATCGATCACTCTCTTCCTTCCTCGTCTCATCTGTTTCTGGATGATAATTGATTCCTCCTCAGCTCTATCTTCTTCTCCATCGCCTGGGTCTTCCCTTGCGTTCATTCAGGCTTGCTTGCTGTTTCTTGCCATGAGAGAGGATCCTGTCTTTTACCATCCCTCTGCATTGAGATTCTTGTGTTTTGTGATTGCCTGCAGATAGATAGATAGATAGATCCCTGGTACGTTGCTGTTCATCTTCAACCAACATGGGAAGTGAAAAGTTGGAGCAAGCCAAGGTATGTAACCACTTCTCTGCACTCTGTCGTCTCATCTGTTTCTGAATGATCTTTTTCCTTTGTGTTGCTATGGCGTATCCATTTGTTTCTATGGCACCGGCAGTTTGTGTTCTTGGATTCCTTTTTTTCTTGAAGTCTCTTTCTCATCTCCTCTCTACAACTCTGTTCCTAGCTTGGATGATCTGCAAGGATATTCTTGAGTTGCTCTAATCCAACCACTTCTATCCTATCATCAGCAACCAAAGCAAACTAGTCTGACATGACTGCTCCTTCCTGGTTTATAATCTAGGTGCTCTCCGGCATCGATTGCTCACAGCCACCATCAAGAACTTGGCAGAGGAGATTCGACGATGAAGGGAAGAAGGTTGCCATGTTCAGCATGACTATGAATGACTTGAAGGAAATTGTAAGTTACACACACTGCGTTTGGCTTCACTAAAAACGAAACAAAGGGCTTTATTATGTTTTACAAGGTGCCAATTTAAGTGATGTACTGGCTCTTTCCTACTCTTTATACTCTTTCACTAGGAGGAAGGAAATTCCAAATGCTCAGTTGTCATGATTACCATAATTTCTTGACCTGAAAACGACAGCTGTACTCCTCATATGTATTAGGATGCATGATTAATTAGGCTTAGTCATACTTATACCAACAATTACCAATAAACAGCTGTTACATTACACTATATTCATGTACAGCAATAAGTGCACATTCCTTTTCTAGGTTGACAATATTGACCACATGTTTGGTATTGCAGGGGCCCTTGCTTCTCAGCATACTGAAGCTGAAGATTGAAGATGAAGCAAAAGGCCGAGTGGGTTACCCCTTTATCACAAAACTATATGATTGTGTTTGTTTATCCCCGAGATCAGATTTATGATTGTGTTTCAGTGTGGAAACATGACTAGATTATGCTGTCCTGTCACTATTTTTTTTTTCTAACAAATATCTTGGTTTTCAAAAAGGTTGGTGTTTATGATCTGTTGAGGAAGTGGATGGACAACTGCTATCGCGGTGTACCGCTCGGTGGGATAGGGTCAGTTTCTTCAGCCTTCTATGTATAACAAATCCTAGAGAAGCTAAATTCAATATTTGAGTACTTTAAATTTGGCTGTAGTGAGAACTAGTATAAAGTTTGCCTAGAGCTGATGAAAGACAGTTTGTTCATTCATCAGTGCAGGAAGCATAGGGAGAAGCTACAGAGGGTACTTTCAGCAATTTCAGATATTCCCTGTGACGACTGAAGAGAAACCTATCCTAGCAAATCAGTTCTCGGTAATCATTCTGTGAATCCATTCATGATTTTTTGCAATGCCCAGTTGCACTCACTCAACTGTAAACAACTTCTGATGGTCAATGTTTTCTTATCTAGGCGTTTGTTTCACGCCCGAATGGAAAGAAGTACTCGACAGTATTGTCAGCACCGACTCCTGATCTTCTCAAGTGAGTAGTGAAATCTTAAAATTCTTACCTATATTATGCACTTGAATAGGTAGGACATATCAATGATTACAAATTTAATTTGCAGGGGAGTCGATAAAGCCGGTATTGGATCTTGGGACTGGAAGCTGAAGGAGGACAAATGCACTTACCACGCCCTGTTTCCAAGATCATGGACAGTATATGATGGTAAGTTAGTTGCAGCATTTCAATTTCAGAGTAGTAACTTTAACCAAGCCATTGTCAATTAGATGCAAGAAATTTGAAAATTGTGATGCAGGTGAGCCTGACCCTGAGATCAAGATCACCTGCCGTCAGATATCCCCCTTCATCCCACACAACTACAGAGAGAGCAGCTTCCCTGCTGCGGTTTTCACATTCACGGTACAATTTGGTTTTCTTGTCCTCCTGTTTTTGTTGCAGATTCAGTGACTGAGATCGAATGCTGACGCCTGCGTTTCATTTCAGGTGCAAAATTCTGGGAGCACAGCTGCAGATGTGACACTGCTCTTCACCTGGGCAGTAAGTGCAGGCCACTGCCATTGCTTGTTCTTCATTATTTGTTGAAATGAAACATCTGGGAGAAGACTCACTTTATATCTGATCGACTTGTAGAATTCAGTTGGCGGGAAATCGGAACTGACAGGAAACCACGTGAATTCCAAAATGACGTAATGGACATCAACACACTATTCTCACCTTGCTAAGCTGCAGCTAGTTCAGTGTATCAGACTAGCAGGAATCACTGAACCTGCCTTCTTATTTGTTGAGAAATTGTTCTTGTGATGTTTGCAGGGAGCACGACGGCGTCCATGGCGTTCTCCTCCATCACAGGTGCGTTTGTTGATCCGATCATCCATGGCGCTCATCTTCCTTACCTCCACCTTGTGTAAATGCCATGCCGATGCTTGACTGCCACTGACGCTGACGCCAATGCAGGACGGCGGGAGGACACCCTCCGGTGACGTTCGCGATTGCATCCCAAGAGACCGACGGCGTCAGCGTCAGCGTCTGCCCGTCCTTCACGATGGGTCCGTCCGGCTCCGGCGAGTTCACGGCGGCGGGCATGTGGGACGAGATCAAGAAGGTACGTAGACACCTCACCTCCGTTCCGTTCATCAATCAATCGATCCAGACAGCCTGTTATGTTCTCTGCTGCGTGCTGACACGCGGCGTTTGCTGCAACAGCACGGCGCGTTCGGGCACGCCGGCGCCGGTAACGCGGCGAGGACGGCGTCGAAGGCCGGGTCGTCCGTGGGCGCTGCGGTGGCGGCGTCGACGGCCGTGCCGGCGGGGGCGACGAAGGTGGTGTCCTTCTCGCTGGCCTGGGCGTGCCCCGACGTCAAGTTCCCCGCCGGGAGCACGTACCACAGGTGAGTCGCGAGTGCGCCGCGCGTCCTCGCTGACCCTGCTGCAATGGCTTGTCACTGACATGGCGTCGTGGTGTGTTCTTGCTGTGGCAGGAGGTACACCAAGTTCTACGGCGTTGATGCCGACGCAGCTGCAGAGCACCTTGCTCATGACGCTCTTCTTGGTTAGAATTAGAACCTTTTTTATGACTGAACCGTCCTACAAAAGAATTTCATTTTATTTGACCCTCATTTGAATTTTTTTGAATTCATTGTATGATGACTAGAGCATATGAATTGGGAGTCCCAGATCGAGGAGTGGCAGAGGCCAATCTTGAATGACAAAAGGCTACCTGAATGGTAAGAAAAACTTCAGTCAGATCAATGTCATGACACTGAACAATGCATAAGCTTTTTGTTCTGAAACACCATTGGGTGTCATCATCAGGTATCCAGTTGCCCTGTTCAACGAGCTCTACTACCTCAACGCTGGAGGCACCATCTGGACAGACGGACAGGCTCCAAGGAAGGCCGGCGGCTTCGCCTCGTCGACGACGGGCACCGAGCCGTTCTCGATCGACACGCTCCTCCCAGTCACACCGGGCGGCAGCGCGGTGGACGGCGTCGTCCACGCGTTGGCGTCGGCGACGGAGCGGTGCCACTCCACGGCGGCGTTCGGCGCGTCGCTACTGCGCGGCGGCGACGACAACGTGGGGCAGTTCCTGTACCTGGAAGGCATGGAGTACAACATGTACAACACCTACGACGTGCACTTCTACGCCTCCCTTCGCGCTGCTCTCCCTCTTCCCATCGCTGGAGCTGTCCCTGCAGCGAGACTTCGCCCGCGCCGTGCTCCTCCACGACCCACGCCGGCGGCGCACCCTCGACGGCAAGACCGTGCCACGCAAGGTCCTCGGCGCCGTGCCGCACGACGTCGGGCTCGGCGACCCGTGGGTGGAGCTGAACGCGTACATGCTCCATGACCCGGCGAGGTGGAAGGACCTCAACCCGAAATTCGTCCTCCAGGTGTACCGCGACGCCGTGGCCACGGGCGACGCCGCGTTCGCCGAGGCGACGTGGCCGGCGGTGTACATGGCCATGGCGTACATGGACCAGTTCGATCGCGATGGGGACGGGATGGTGGAGAACGAAGGGATCCCCGACCAGACGTACGACATCTGGTCCGTCTCCGGCGTCAGTGCGTACACGGGTGGGCTCTGGGTGGCGGCGCTAGGCGCGGCGGCCGGCATGGCGCGCGTCGTCGGGGACCGTCACGCCGAGGCATACTTCATCGCGAGACGCGACAGGGCGGCCAAAGTGTACGACGGCGAGCTCTGGAACGGCACCTACTTCCGGTACGACAACAGCGGCGGCGCCACCAGCGAGTCCATCATGGCGGACCAGCTCGCCGGGCAGTGGTACGCGCGGGCGTGCGGGCTGGAGCCCGTGGTGGAGGAGGACAAGGCGCGGAGCGCGCTGGCGACGGTGCTGGACTACAACGTGATGAGGACCAAGGGCGGCGCCATCGGGGCCGTGAACGGATGTGTCCCGACGGCGCCGTCGACGCGTCGTCCACGCAGTCCAAGGAGGTGTGGCCTGGCGTCACGTACGCCGTCGCGGCGGCCATGGTACACGAGGGCATGCCGGAGGCCGCGTTCCGACGGCCAAGGGCGCACACGACGCCGCCTGGGGTAAGGACGGCTTCGGGTACGCGTTCCAGACGCCGGAGGCGTGGACGGAGGACGGCGGCTACCGGTCGCTGCATTACATGCGGCCGCTCGGCATCTGGGCCATGCAGTGGGCGCTGTCGCCGCCCGAGCTCCACACGGATCTCAGGGCACCAGGTGTGCGGTCGGAGGATGAGTCGTCGCCGGCGGACGCCGCACTCGGGAAGGCGCAGTTCGAGAAGGTGGCGAGCATGCTCAGGCTGCCGGAGGAGCAGCAGCCTAAGGGATACCTTCGGGCCATCTACAACCTCATTAGGCAAATTGTGCTCCCAGCATGAGAGCTGGACGAGTTCTTACTTCCATACCTGATAACCTGAAGTAGCCCTACTGCTGAATGCAAATTGAGGGAGCACACTATTATATATATGATTATGACTATATAGAGATGATGAAACTGGCAAGCCGAGGTTGCCGCGGCCATGCGGGCGAGATTCTCTGTCGACGAAGACAGCCGTCGTTGCCCCGTTGTAGTCGTTGAGACACACGCCAACAAATTCGCGTCATCGCTCTAGTGCTGTATATAGCCTCCATGCTCATCGTATCGTGGTCCGTAGCCCGTGATTGGCGTCTGCCAGTTATCCATCCATGATCGCTTCTAGAAGGTTCTAGAAACAAAGGAGGGAGAATGAGGAAGTTGACTTGTAGGGCCCACATGTCAGTGAGAAGATGGAGATAGAATCAACAGTAGTACATTGTTTTTTTTTCTCGAAACCGTGCCCATTGACACGTATTGCATTAAGTGAAAATAGAGTTTTACACGTCGCACACTTTAGCCAAAACTTTTAGCCGCAGTGCACGAAAGCACACTTACAAGAATCACAGTCTTAAACGGCGGAGCGGTATATATGTACTTAAAAAGGTAAACTATTGCGCGACTAGAGGGGGGTTGGAGAAGAAACGGCCACGGCCGCGAACAAGAACCTCCTTCGGTCGCGCCCGCCCCGAGGCCGCATCATGGGGAAGAGCTCGCGCAGATCCCGTCGCTTGCCGGACGTGAACTCATCACCAAAGCGCTTTGCGAGCTTGGTCACTAGCTCAGTGACAGGAGTGCTCGACGCCGCGTCGGCCGACGGCGACCCTCGCTTGTTGAGCAACAAAGAACGCTGCCTTCCGCGGGCGTTGTGGAACGCGCTGTCCCGCATCGCAGCGCCTCAAGGTCCATTCCTCATCGGTGATTTTGGACGAGCGAAGGGTGGGCGGCCATTGAGGACTGGCTCGTCAAGCGGCCAGGTGACCGCCGATAGGGAAGTCCTAGACGGAACTAGCGAAGGGCATGCCGACGTGCTCCCCGGTGCCCCCCGTTGACAACGAGCGAGTCCCGGCGGGTCGTTGAGGAGGAGGGCGCAGTCGCGCCGGTGTGGACTCCGTGGTCGGCATCTCCCAACTCCTCCCACAAAACGAACACCGAGTAGGGGAAGGAGCGCGCGCGACGCTCGCCGCCTAGCGGACGGCGCAGATCCCCCGAAGGCCTCGTGGAACTTCGGCAATGGCAGGGTCCGTAGGCACCACGCCCCCTGGCCGCCGCCCACTTTGTTTAACCGCACACGCCGCGCCCGCGCTCCGGGTCGGTGATCGCAGTATGCGCATTTGGCGGCCGTGGCCGCGACGACGGGACCCGTCGCCATCGCCAACAACCCTGACCTTCTCGCAGCAGGTGGAACTGGCAGTTCGAGGCGCTGGGCGGAGGCCGGCGAACGGCCACAGGCGTCGCCGGGAGGAGTGCGAGGGGCCACAGAGGTGACATGCACCGCCCGACACGCCGGGCGCCTCCGAGCCGAGACGAGCCGAGCGAGGCGCTGACGGTGGACGCTACAAGATTTCGTCCCGACCCCTCCGACTCCGTCACGGCCGCCAGGAAGGCCCCACTCGCGACGGCGAGGGGTCAATAAGCAAATGCGAAGTGGAAGGGAGTGGTCCGCAAGTCCGCCAGATACACCAAGCTTCCGCCGCAGAAAGGTAGCGACCATGCCAGGCGAAGGAGGCTCGGCCCGCACGATGGATCTGGGTCAGCGCCGATGAGGGAGGCCACCAGCTCATCTAGCATCGGGTCCACTCGACGGGGCAACGTAGCCATCCGCGGCTCAATCCTCGAGCAGGTCCGAAGAGGCGACAACTTTGTCGGGCGCAGCCAACACCATGGTGAACGCTACAAACAACGGCTCGCGAAGCCGAGTCACCAAGATCCGAGGAGGGGCCACATGAAACCTCCGCCGTAAGGCATCCACGCTAGGCCAACAAAGCAGCAGGATGGCGGCGTAGGCGCAGCTAGGGACGATGCTCCCCGGCCGCGGCCAGGCTCCTCCGGCGGTGGAGGCGGCGGTGGCGCGGGTCGGCCGATCATCAAAGGCCCCCGCGGCCCGCCATCGCGGCCGTGGAGTCAGGTGGCAGCGCCTCTGTAGGAGACAACGTGATGGCGGCGATAGAGGCTGAACGACGTGATCCTTCGCGTGACGATTGAAGCGAGAGGGCCCCACAAGATAGGCCGGCGGGGTGGGCGACGGGCGCTGAGGCAAGGTTGGTCGTCGCAGCCGGGATTGGCACAGGCAGGCAGCGCGCTTGTAGTGTGGTGAGGACTGCCGCGATCCGCGGTTGATCTGGCATGGAAGCCCGGCGGCACGGACCCGTTAGCAGGGCGAGCCGCGGCGCGGCCCGAGGCGCAGGTGAGCAGAGACGCGCCCGACGCCGTTGGCATGGCGGGACCGCCGCGAGCCCCGCCAAGGGCCCCGAGGTCGCGTCGCCTAGGACGGCGCCCGCGCCTTGGGCGCGCCAGCGCTGGTACGAGGTATAGCGCCGGGCGCCATTCACCATGACGATAGCGGCCCGTGCCGACTCGACGCCCGCGGGCAGAAAGTCAACAAACACGGGCGTTGTCCGTGCCACGGCCACCGCAGACGACGACGAGTTGGAGGGAGGGAGAGAGAGACTAAGGTGACCGTGGTTCCCGGCGCAAAGTAGAGAGAGAGAGAGACTGAGGTGACTGTGTCCGCACAAAGGAGAGAGAGAGAGAGAGAGATGAGGTGACTGTGTCTCGCCTGGCTGTCTCCACTCGACCGGCGACTTTGGTCGTTGTTCGGGTTTGATTGGGTGGCTACCACCCAGTCCCCTCACTTCACCGTGACCAATCCATCCAAGTACAAGAAATCTTTTACAAGGCACTTGCCTTTTATTAACCGTGACATTTTCACAACGGTTATTTTTTATTAACCGTGACAGTTATAATAACCACCATGGTTAATGAGGCCCAAATGCTCAGCCCAAATAAACCCAATAAGCCCAATACACACCCTCTAATATATATACAATGTAGAGGGGTACTTAGGGTTCAATACTTTATCTTTATTATAACTATGTAGTAACCGAGATGGTTCTAAATTTGTTCATCTTATTGCTCCTTCATTGTTTTGGTTTAATTCAAGTATCAAGTATCCTCTATAGTAATACGGTTGAGTGTTTTATGTCCTGCCGTTGGGTGTTGAGAAGTACAATAGCTTGCAAGATAAAAAAAAAAGTACAATAGCTTGCATCTTTTCGTTTCATGTATACCAATGGCTTGCAAGTTTCCTTTCTTGTATTGCAGTAAGTTACTGTCATTTTCTTCAATATGTATTGTGCCATATTTTGTACCGTGCTATTTTCTGTACCTGTCTGATGATGGGAACAATTGTTTTTCGACGTGTGGGCTACAAAAAATTGTCTGATGATCGGAACAACACTTGTCTGAACTGAAAATTAGTGTAGTGTGTTGTTTAGTAGCTTCCGGAACAGCACATGTCTGATATGAACATGATGCAGGTCCCCCAAGGGTGCTGCTTCTCTAACTGTCTCTCCTGACACGGCGTCTCGCACCACCACCACCACTCGCAGGTGAGCTAGCTGGATAGACGACTTTGTATAATCTTTGAAATGGCATTCTGTAATAGCATGCCCAAAATACTTTTGATTGAAATTAATACCTGAATGTCCAATTCCTGGTCTACTCGCCACGCTTTTTACCCTGATCTGTCCTCGTGACCAGTAAGTTTTGCACTTTATTCTGTTGCATGATGAATACAATTCTAAGTCCTGCACACAATAAAACTTGCAATATCTGTCCTAGGTTTGCTGACTACTTTTGATTGAATTTAATATCTACAGGTCGAGGTCCACTTCTCCGAACCCCTCTTCCCGCTCAGCTTCCCATCCAATGAACCATTTTTTACAAGTGTTGTAGTAATCAACATTTGATTTTTTACAAACATCTATTTTTTTACAAAGGATACCAGACAGTGTGGTTGTACCTGGTGCGGTAAAAACAGAATGTATGCTTCATTCAAGATTTGTTTCTGAATTTGGGTCGAGCATGTTGATCACGTTCTTATGTGTTTTTCTGTTGCCTGCAGGGTCCCTTCCCGTCGCTGGTCTGAGGCAGGGACAACCTAGTCCAAGTCAGGGACAGGGAGCCCCCCGTCGCCCTGTCGCGGATCGGGCCATCCTGATCCGCCGTGAAAGGTTGCTAGGCGCAGCGCCTCTTTCAAGAAAGTTCGGTACCAGGCTTGTCTCACATAAAGCTTGGAGGATTGAGAGTCACCGGGCTTCTCTCACATAAAAACTTGATTGATGATTAGTTCTGAGTCGGTGGATGTGAGGACAGATATTGCAAGTTTTATTGTGAGTCGGTGGATATGAGGACAAATATTGCTACTTCGAATGTTGTTTTGGGATTAGTTTGTTGCTTGGATTAACGGTACTTATTAATGTTGTTTTGCGACAAGTGTTTGTGGTATTTGTGTTCTTTTGGTGGTAAATTTGGTGTGGTATTTCTGTTCTTTTGGTGGTAAATTTGGTGAAAAATAGAATGCACATGCAAACGGCATGCCACAGCGACGGTAGTGGGCAGAGCTAGTATTTGGTAGTTGAACGAGTTAGCTTTAGGCTGAAACATGGACATGGTGACACTCGGGCAGCAGGTGAGCCGACAAAAGAGTACACGGTATGAGCAGTGCTCTTTGCTGGTGGCGTGGGATGTGGGGAAGTGATTTGTTTCACAAGACATTCAGCATTCACAGAATCACAGGACCTTGATTGGTTTAACATTGCAACCCGTCGGGAAGTGATTTGTTTCCAGACATTTATCGTGATGCAATCTGGACCAGATTGATGGATCATGAGTGAGAAACCCTATGAATCAAAATTAAAGAACTTTCAGTAATATATCTGCCTCATCACTCATCAGCCTGCTAAGCAGCTAATGAATGGGGTGTCCAGCTGCTGATGACCTCTCGTCTATCAGAGCTACTGATAGATGGGAAGAGAGAGATGGACGGCGCAAGTCCGAACACTGAATCCAAGCCGGAGCGGTTGAGATGCACGCAGGCGTTCGTGCGAGCCAGCAGGCTAAGGAGAAACAAAAATGAGATCCGTTTCCGCCGAGATCTCACGTGGAGACATTCGTGTTCTCTAAATGCAGACCCTTGAGATGACGCTGACAGACGCCGCGACGCAAGACCAAGTTCTACGGCATTGATGCCAACGCAGCTGTAGAGCACCTGGCTCATGATGCTCTTCTTGTTTAAAACCTTTTTTAACTGACTCAACCTTCCACGACAATTGCAATTGCAATACTTCAGTTCATCATATCAACTGGGAGCAGAGGCCAATCCTGCATGACAAAACGTTGCCTCAATGGTAAGAACGATCAATTTCATGACGGAACAGACGATGCAGCTTTTGGTCTGAAATTTTGTTTTGCACCCAAACACTAACACTGAATCATTTGGTTTCATCTTCAGCTATCCACTTGCCCTGTTCAACCAACTCTACGTGGAGTACAACATGTACAACTCCGCCCTTTATCCCTTGGCTGGAGCTGAGACTGCAGCGGGACTTCGCCTGCGCCGTGTTCCTCCACGACCCACGCCCGCGGCCGCAACCTCGACGGCCGGACCGTGACCGTGCCGAGCACCCCGTGGGTGGAAGTGAACGCGTACATGCTGCACGACCCCGACCCGGCGCGGTGCAAGGACCTCAACCCAAAGTTCGTCCTCCAGCTGCCAAGGGCGCCGTGGTCCGTCTCCGGCGTCAGTACACGGGCGGCCTCTGGGTGGCGGTGCTGGGCGCGGCGGCCCGCATGGCGCGCGTCGTCGGTGACCGCTATGCCGAGGCCTACTTCCGGGCGCGGCGCGCGTGTACGAAGCCTGATAACCTGAAGCAGCCCTACTGTTGAATGCAAATTGAGGGAGCATACTACTATTATATGATCACTATATAGTGATGGTGAAACTTTTAGATTGCATTTCAAGTTTTTTTTTTTTTTTTTTTTTTTTTTTTTTTTTGAGATTACATTGTCAAGTAGACACCATGGCATTTTCAAATCAAACAAAGAAGACCATGGCTAAGGCTGTAGAAGACAGTGACTAATAAGGTTGTGTGACGTAAGTGCAGAAACAGAACTAATAAGGTTGTGTGACGTAAGTGCAGAAACAGAATTATTGCCAACTCGCACGGGTACCTATCATTCCGTGAACCACAAAACAGAAAGCCAAGCGCCTAAATTTATTGAAATGACTTATAAAGGATTGAGGGAGTACTTATTACAGGAACAGCAAAACATTCAAGGATATTGCCAACTCGCAAGGGAACCCATCATTCCATGAACCACATAAGAGAAAGCCAAACACCAATACATTTATTTACAGGAACAGCACAAGCCAAACATAAGAACTGGTTAACACGGATCCAAAAAAATAATAATTTGACAATATGCGAAGTACCAAGACAAGGTTTCATTCAAACTGAATAGGATGTTTAGAGTCACATTAACCAACTACTAGCAGGTACTACAGAGATGCAAAGTATCACAAATCAAGGGGTTACAAACTCTTTCGATGACGATGTTAAGCCCTACCCGATGTGTCCACAGACATCCAAAAGATGCAAACATTAATACAGGGGCCAAAAGCGGTATCCAACATGATCTTGCTGTCAGCAAAGTTTGAGAGAAAAGGCTCATGCTGTCCACTGCCCACTAGTGGCATATCCAGCAGCAGCAGGCTGTGGTGAGACACCTTTTGCTGCAGCAGGCTGCTGTGGATTTGCAGGGGGCGCGGCATATCCGCTCTGAGTTGCTGCTGGTGCTGCAGACTGATCATAACTTGGAGGATTTGTAGCTGGCTGGGTGTATCCTGCCTGGCCATAAGCAGGCTGGCCGGCTGCTGGCGCAGAGGAGGCATAACCAGCCTGACCAGTTGCCTGAACAGGAGGACCATATCCTGGCTGTTGGTAGGCACTTCCATAGTTAGGATCTGCTGGAGCTCCCTGGTACCCATAGTTGGCATTGGCTTGAGCTGCTTGATCACCATATGCTGGTTGGGTCTGTGGGTACTGTGCATAGCCACCTTGCTGTGTGCCTTGCTGAGGATAGCCTGGAGCTGCTGGTGCACTCTGGCCATATGGAGCTGGTGCCTGCCCACCCTGCTGTGGGTAACCCTGTTGAGCATACCCATCAGGTCCAGTTGCTGCACCGTATGTTTGCCCATAAGCAGGAGGTTGCTGAGACGGTGGCCCATAAGATGCAGGTGGCGCCTGGTAGGAGCCATCCACAGCTGGAGCACCCCTGGGCTGCCATTGTCCAGGTCCACTGTATGGAGGCCTAGCATAGGGATCTGGCTGTTGAGGGTAGCCTTGCTGCGGGCCCATTGGTGGCTGACCATAGTACTGCTGGTTCGGAGGGGGGGCATTGTATCTAGGATCACCATACCCGGGGCCGTAGTTCTGTTGAGGCGCATGTTGCGGATACTGAGGTTGACCATAGTTAGGACCCTGGGATTGCCCATAACTGTTGTAATTCCCTGGCCCAGGAGGGTAGCTCGGTTGCTGACTATCATATGGCTGCGATCCATGCTTGTAGTAGTCAGAACCACTACCCTGATACGAAGGATGAGGTGGAGGGCCCTGCCTCTGGTCCCAGCCCATGCCACCTCTTGGTGGTCCCTGAGGCGGGTAGCCACCGTAGGGTGCGTTGTAGTTTTGAGGTGGAGGCATACCTCTTGGTGGGTATCCATAGCCATGATTCTGAGAACGTGGTCCCCACTGAGAAGCAGCACCATGACCCTGAGGGCGGTAACCTTGTGGACCATATCCACCAGCCTGGTTTGTATGCTTTGAAATTGTCTGTACAAGAAAGGATGTTAGAAACCAAAAGGGGAAGTAAATAACAGACACTACAAACAAACATAAAGCAAAGGTTAAGAACATCATTAAAAAAACAAGGGCAACCAGACTGTTCACATTTAACAGTTAAATAAGAACATTAAGAAAATAACACCAGTATAGCAGCTCATATCTCGTACTTCTTAAACGCTGCCCAGCATTGATCAATAAATCATTCAAGGCACAATGTTCAAGAAAAGAATTCCATTAACAAAAAAGATAACAAATTTCCGTGCATCTTGGTTAACCATCATTAAAAATTGCAACAAGAAATGTAGACATAAAAAGAAGGGTTACTTCAGAACTTAACTTATATAAGTTCATCTCATAAACATACAGCTTCAATAGAGAACACAATAATATTGATATGAAATGCACTGCACCACAAATATTATCCGATAGCAACCATGACTAATGGGAAAAATATTAATGCTAAGCAACCCAACCACTACTTGAAGAGTGACATACCAAATAAGTAACAACAATGGTAAATCCTTAATCGTTCAGCTATGTAGTATATGGAAGTTGTGTCAAACGATTCAGTTTAGCAAACCTATACATGGTGATGCAGTAGCCTTGTCATGGCAATGATACACTTGTTGCAGTCTTCCAATGCCATACAGTTTCTGTTTCCTTTCGCAATAAGCAGCCTTACCAGTTACCAACTACATAAACCATGCAAGGGTAAGGGATAATGGTCAATATCCCTCTTTGGTGCAAGTCAACGATGAAGAACGATGCCCCCATGAAGAAAGCTAGCTGTATCTTCATTAGGATACCCGACCAACTCCAAATTGGCACCTTCAACAAAAAAATAATTGACGGAAACTGGAAGCGATTGAACTTGATGTGTCAGTTCAGACTGCTTATGTACTAAAACAGAATCATATCTTATCTAGCAACTGGATAATCCACTGGTATGGTAACACAACACTTGCGAAGCTATAGTCATGGACATTGTGATCCATTTGACTTCAAATTAAGCATGCAAATGTTTATTGTTAAGGCTGATATAGATTGAGAAAATTCCTGCTCATAGTGTATGTACTATGAAGAATAGTAGTCAAGCTAATGGGATCAAGAATTGAATCAGTACCCAGATATCCCAGACAAATCATTTGTCATGTATTACAGCTCAAAAGTTCATTTCTGAATTGATGATCATACACTCACTATGACTCTACCATAATTCATACATTATTATTAATAAATAATTCAAGAACTTGGATCCAATGGACAGGAATGGAAAGGAAGTATGCATGATCCAGTAAAACGATTAGGCAAAAAAAGCCATAAAAGGTTCGCAGGATAAGAGGTTTTGATGAGGGAAAGGAAGTGAAATATTCATCAAGGTAATGAATCCAATTTATAAGTTTTACATCCTTAATTTGGCAAAGCAATGCTGTCTCATTTGCCTTTCATCGGAAGAGATCTCAAACATGACGAAGAAACTTACCTTCCAGCCCAATTAGGCACTGCTATATATCAAGATGGATACTTCATACAAGGCCAAGTGTAGAGAAGATTGATTAGTTTATAACAGCACTTAAAACTCAACACTCCCCAACACAAGAGAAAAGGCAATATATCACCGTATGAATAATAACCAAGTACAAAAGCAAAGTTTTTTTTTTTTTTGTATATAGCAAAAATATCAGTACACATGGGATACCTATACAAGCTACAAAGCATATCAGGGAATTCTCAAGCATGGCTTGATCAGAAAGATGGCATGAATTGCATGCAATTATAAAAAAAAAGGCATATGAAACCCAAATATACACCTATAAAAAGCTACAAAGCTTATCAAGAATTCTCAAGTTTGGCTTGATCAGAAAGCATGTACAAATTGCATGCAATGATAAAACAGGCATATTATGAAACCCAAAGCTAAGAAATCAATCGCTCAATAATAGCATTATAAGGCCATGTTCTCAACAGACATCCCATTAATTTGCCTTTGGTAACAAAAAAACCATAAGACAACATTGAATTTGGTATCTACGATCACAAAAGTAACAATATCATGACCCAAGAACAATCAACCATGAACAATATCACATTGTCAGCAACCATCAGAGTAAAGTCACAGAATGCACGTGAACAATCAAAAGCATAAAGTAACAATGAAAATACAAATAGACTATCAAAAAAATGGCACAAAGGACGATCACATCACCTGATTCATAGCTTGTTTGACCAATTCCTTTGCAACTTCAATCTGCTTCTTATTCCCAGTAAAACGGACAACTCTTTCAGTCAACGTAACACCCTCTGAGGATGTTGGGGTATTAACTACCAAAAAAAAAAAAAGTTAACATCTCCTTAGACCAATCAATATATACAAATTGTAAAAGTTTGATAATGGCAAGGCGCCATGACAAGTGACATATCCACCTGAATACGAGCACCAGATTTGTTCTGCATGCCTTTAATTGTCTCACCGCCTTTCCCGATAATGAGACCAACCTATGGAATACAGGTAATGGTTGAACATATAAATTGGCACATTACAACAACATCCTTAGCACCAAGAAAGAACCTTGTTATCAGGAACCGTCATCTCAAATTGCTCTGACCCAGGCTGTCCACTTCCTAATCCTTTAGCTACTAATGCAGGGGAACCACCAGCCTCAGCCTGGAATAGAGCATAGAGCATAAAAGGGAAATTTTAGAACTAGCATGCAGGTGAAAACAGATCAAAGGGCAACTAGAATTAAGGAATCAGAACATGCTCAGTGTACCTCAGCTATGACACTTTTAATAAGCTGCTCGGCTTTATCAACGCTTCCAAGGGATCCAACTAGTTCAACCGGCCGATTCAGAGCATTTGGGTCCATCTCACCATCCTTGGTGATTTGGATCTTTGCACCCGAGCTGTCTTGCAAGTTTCTAATAGTCTCGCCACCTTTTCCAATCAGAACACCAACCTGCATGAATTCCCACAATTAGAATAGACTGAACAACATGTAAAAGAAATTGCAGTTTCTACGGTAGATGTTCTTATCTATGTCATTTGCTTTCTATAACCTTCTCTAGTATGTAAGCAGAATCTGGCAGCAAATGAGTTTGTTGGGATTGATGTACCTTGCTGTTGGGCACTTCGATCTTGCGAGAAATAGTCTGTGCTTCAGTTGCTGCATCACCTTCCTGCTGCTGTGGAGCTTCAGCTGCTGCTTCAAGCGGCTTCTCATCAGAAGCCGAATCCGGAGCAGGAACAGGAGCGGCCGCGCCGTTATCACCATCAATCGTTGCCCCATCGGTAGGAGCAACCTTATCCTCCGCAGCTGCGGGCTCCTCCACATTCACGGAGGACCCATCCTCCTGCTGCTCAACCCCTGCTCCCAATCGAGGAAACCGAGCGAATCAATCAACCGGGTGAGCCGCAAGCTTCATCTATCTATCTAGGAAATAAAAGCGCGATAAACCATAGATTGACAAGGGGAGGAGGAACAGAGAGATCCACCTGTGGCTTCGTCGGGCTCGCCGTCCACGCGCGGGCGCTTGGCGGCGTCCTCACCGGTGCCGTTCGCCTCCGCGTCGGCGCTGACCTCCTCTAGCTTCCGCTTGTTATCGACTTCGGCCGTCGCGGCCTCCTCTTCCATCGCGGCGACAGCGGATTCGGCGGCCGCGAGATGCTCCTCAGGGACTATTACCTCCGGAGGCGGCGTTGGCGGCGCGGCGTCAGCGTCCGCCATGGGGACGAAAGGGTTAGGGTTTGAGGGTTTTCGCCGCTCCTTTTTTTTTTTTTCTCCTTAGCACGGGTCGGCGTGGATGTCCTCCGGATGACGAGACAGAGCCCCCGTGGATGTCCCGTTTATATATATAGAACGGGAACCATGGGCGTTTCTTCCTGCTGATATTACGCGTCATGTGCAGTGAAGCGTATTTCGGTGTTGTGCTGGGTTTTTTTTTTAAAAAAAAAAATCAAAGCGTATTCAAGCGTATTTGAAATTTGTACTCCCTCCATTCAAAAAATGTGACACCAAAGTAAAGCACTACTCCCTCCATTCAAAAACATGTAATTAATAATAGTGATATTATAAGGAAAAATATTCAAAAGTTTTACTAAGTTTATGTAAAAGGATAGTACGTGACATTTTTCATATTAAACAAGTACAATTAAATGTACTACAAATTATATTTTCATGGTCTCTTTATTATATTTGTATGTATTGACTGATACTATTTTATATAAGTTTGATTAAACCTAATATAGTTTAATTTGGACTATACCTATTTTTTTTTTAAGCGAAGATAACAGTTTTGTGCTCTCTGACTATAAAGGAAAGTTTGTGTCTATCGACAAGACGTGGTCGAGACAGTGGCATGATGAGTTAAGGAAAGTTTTTACATCAAGACCTTTGCGGAGACCATTTGGGCACTACACATTTGACTACCATTAATCGCCTCATCGAAAACACAAAAAGTTATGGGGCTAGATCCATCACATAATTGGTAGTCCAAAAAGGCTAGGATATAATTGTTTGTCTTTTATTTACATACCGGTGCTCTAATTTTGTCTTTGTGTCGTTAATCAATGTGGACAACAGATGACGACTAGAATGCAAGGAACCCCTATATACAACAAAATAATGTTATTTAAAAAGTCCAACATCTTGGAACGAATGGAGTATATAGTATATAAGACATCATTTCGTTCGAGTAAAAATTGCAAATCTTTCCATATCAATGATGCCATCCAAATGAAGTCTTCCTTGCTTTCAAAACTCACTGAAAGTATGTTATACACTTATGTCATTTGTGAAATTCTCTCATCTCTACTTGTTTTTTTTATATGAGAAGTCTAGTTGCGCTTGTGTCATTTCATCATCTTTTTTCATCATCTGTCAAAGCAATTATCTATAGGAGATTTTGGTCCCTTCGTGGCCCCGGGCGAAATGTCTTTTCCCCTCTTCCTCCTCCGACCTCCTCCAATCCCCGCCGCCAGGCCCCCTACCCTCCTCTCCGGCGCCTTCGTCGGCGATGAGGGTGGGGGTCGTGGGTCCCTCCCTCCTTTCTCTAGTTATAGTAGTTCCTACTTTTTTATTTTGCCTAGGCTTGGCTAGTCACCGCCGGAGAGCTCAATCGCCGTCGTCGCCATCGCCGCCGTAACAGTGGCCTACTTAGGTCGACGACGACCTCCATGCTCCGGTGAGTTTGACAAATAAGGTTCCCATCGCCGCTCCCCCTGCAGATCTTGTCTCCCCCACTCCATCTTCTCCCCCAACCCGCCTCTCTCGCCGAGATCCGCTTCCCCCTTCTCCATGTCCGACGCCGCTATCTACTCCCTACCTCCGCCCCTCCGCCCTTCCAAGCGGCTAGTCTTCGTGAGGACCATGCGCCACCGTCGGGAAGCGAGCCTCCCACCGGTTCCGACGACGACCACCTTCTATCCGCCGACGCCGGTTCAACCTTCATCTCCGGGCCGTCGGTGATGTTCCCGCAAGAAGTCGTCATCGACCACTACAAGCTTCCACCGTGAAGCCCCCTTCCGCAACACCGCAACTACGCGCCCTCGAGACGCCATCGCAGCTCGCCGGCGAACTTCCCGCCGGTGGTGGTGCCCTGAATCTAGATCTAGGGGTCCTTTGTGTAATCGGTCCTTCTCCAAGGACCTTTCGTAAGATCGCCGCTTTATATTAATATATATGATGAGTTGTTTATTGTCAAAAAAAAAAAAAAGCAATTATCTCATCTCTACATATTTTTTTTTACGAAAACTCATCGCATAGAAGTTGTAGCCAAAACGATAATCAAATTTGAACGGCAACCTTGCGTATTTAAACTTGCTATTACGTTTTCAAATCAAACAAACACAGAAAACGGATTCGGTACAACTGCTGGCCCGACCCGTCACTGACATGTGGGGTCGCCTGTCGGAGTTGCGGTTGGGCTGTCCAGAAGTCCTGAATCTGATTCGCCTCCTGGGAGGCACATTCCCTCCGTCCCGTTCCGTGACGTCCCTGCCCTTCCTTCCTGTTGAGGAGGTGTGGGGCCCACCTCGCCGTCCCCACCGCCCCGCTACCCTTCTCTTCTCTTCTCTTCTCTTCCCCGTCTCCGACTCCACTCCTCCCCTCGCCTCCCTCTCGCCGCCGGCGATCTCGAACCGGGAGCGGCGCGCATGGCGGCGGAACCGGACGAGAGCTGGGGCGGCAACCCCGGGGACGCGGAGGCGTCGACGAGCCGCGCGGGTGGTCCCTCCGGGGAGGCCCCTGAGGGCGCGTCGCCGGACTCGCTGCGGAACACGCCCTCCAACATCAAGCGGCTCAAGGACGCGATCGGGCACTCCGCGGCGCGCCACAAGTACCTCGCGCACACCAAGAGCCCCTCCGACGGCAAGGACGTCCGCTGGTACTTCTGCAAGCCCCCTCGCCGACAAAGGTGCGCCGCCCCCGTCCATCCCTTCCACCTCCCTCTTCTGCGCTGCGTCCACCTGCCCGCCCGCCCACCGCGCGTGTGTTTGGCTTGGGCGGGTTTCATGCGGTGCCTCCGGCTCCGCCAGTTGATCACTGGCCCCACGTACTCAACTGCTTCCGACCAGCTCACCCACCATGGTCCATGGCGCATGCCAACTGCTTGGGTTTTAGATGGCACAAAAACTAGATGCTATTCTGGGTTAACAACTCATGTGGAGGCTTCAAAAGGATCGGTCCCCTAACCTGCACATTGGGGGTTGCAATTTTAGTCCCATGTGACTTCTATCTGCTTTAGGAATTGTAACCATAATTATAATAATTATAATTCAACAGTAGTAGAGCATGTCTTCACAGTTCAGCACACCTGCTATTATTGTAGACTTGACGACTTGTAGTTGTTTGGTGTCCTGAGCTATCACACTGTCAACGCTTTCAGGTTAAAGTTTTATTGATTCTCTTTAACGATCGCACATGTGGTTTATTGGTGATGCAGTGCTCTCTTCTTCGGTACCACGGACAGAGATAGTCGGCAAAGGAGACTATTTCCGGTTCAGCGAAAGGGACTCTCTGGCACTGGAGGCGTCTTTCTTGGAGGTTACTGTCTCAACTCATATTTGGATGCCTAAATGTTTATTTAGAAATTTACACCATCTTTAATATTAAATATATAGCTATTGAAATACAATCTATCTGAAAACTGATAACATTGTCAGGTAATTGATCCATGATGATGATTTTTTTATTTAACTTTGTGTTTACCTACAGTAGTTTATGTTGGCGCATTTGTCATTTTAGACTTGTTTTGCCCGTTTTTAGTATATCTGATACAGTATAAGGAGAACTGCATCCATTCTTAATAAATTTCTCGAAGTTCATGTTATTGGTTACTGCTTGTAGAGGGAGGAAGAGCTGCTTGCGTACTGGTGGAGGGAGTACGCTGAATGCAGTGCAGGACCGAGAGGATCCTTGGTTGAAAGTGATGATTCTGCATATCTTTATAAGGTGGAGGAAGATCGGGTTGGAGTTCCTGTCAAAGGTGGACTATATGAGGTCTGAATCTCTTTCCTGATATACTCTATCATTACCAGAATGGATCATGTATGGATCATTGGGAAGCATTCTACCCATTATCATTGACAGCTCAGTATGCTATGTAGTGACTTGGTGTTTCCAAAACAACCTACTGTTCTGCAGGTTGATTTAATGAGGCGGCATTGCTTCCCTGTGTACTGGAACGGTGAAAACAGGCGTGTCTTGAGAGGCCACTGGTTTGCTCGCAAAGGTGGTGTTGATTGGATTCCCTTGCGCGAGGATGTCTCTGAACAACTTGAGTTAGCATATAAATGTCAGGTACCAACCTTTCAATAGCTGTTTAAAGAACTTGAGGATGTCTCTGTATTTCCAATTCACCATAACTGTTAAGGATTTTTGGACAGTCATTTGCTTTAGGAATGATAACCAAGCTTGCCTCACCAGATCTAAATATTTTTAAATTAATCCAATGGGCTGAGCACTCAATCTTGAACTGTTTAAAGAATCTTTGGGTAGTTGATTTGTGCTACAAGGGATAACAAAACTGGGATGGGAACACAACTCTGTACCGTGGGCATCATGATTGTGATGGAAAATGATATATACATATGACGGGATGTTACCTACACTGTGCATGAAGCCATGAACCTTTCTCCCTAGTCATCTTGCACTGTTAGTTTTGTCCTTATATTTGTAATACCTTCTCTGATTTTTAGCTCAGAAAACAGCTGAACACCGTGTTGTTGTCAAAACTAGGTCTGGCATCGTCGAAAATTTCAACCTTCTGGCCTATTTGCAGCAAGGGTTGATCTCCAAGGAAGTACACCGGTATGTAATGCTGATAAAGCTTCCTCAGAAAGTGAAGATCGATAATTTGGAATCAATCTAAAGTGCAGGATTTGCATGCTCTTTTTACTGGAGAGGATGATACTTGGGAAGCTTGGCTTGTCTTTGATACTGGTCCTAAGATTGGTAGCAACACAATCAAATTAAGGCGCGGATTTTCTCTTCCTGAATCTGTAAATAAAAATCCTTCACAGGTAACCTACCATGTTGCTGTTTTTTAATGCCATTATCTATCCAGTGTTTTCAGAATTTGCAAGTTGATGCTTTTACTTTTATTTTTTTATTATAAAAGGAAACTGAAACCTTGATATTTGATCCAGCGTTTGCTCGTTTATTTGTTCTTTATGTTGTAACCCTAAAATGTTAGCATCTCAATAGATTGCATTTTAGCTATAGGAACAGGTTCATAGTTAACAGCATCATGAGGACTCGTAAACCAATTACATTGTATCCTGTTAAACATGTGATATGGTGCTCTGAGATTGCATATACAATTAGCAAAATTGAATTTTCTGTAGCCCATAGATGAGTCACCATCTCACATCTCACTACCCCATCATTTTGCTGCCTATGAGTTTTGGTCGTACCTATGATTTTGTATCTTTCATTCAGCAAGACACTAGCAAAACAAATCTGGTAGTGCGAAAAAACTGCTTAATTCTCTAATTTTTCTGCCTCAAATTCTGAATTTGTGGTTTGTCAACTTGGATCATGTCAGAGCCTGCAAAAATGAATCTGGAATTAGACTAATTGCCTTTCTCCATCTTACTGTACCTGTACTCTACAATCAATTATTGTTTAGTGTATAATTGACATCTGATTCTTTGCCAGGATGAGTTGCGTCAGAAAAAAAGAAGAGGAAATGGATGACTACTGCTCTCAGGTATTACTATTTGAAGCATAGGGACCTTTTCTTTCTCCATATCAGTAGTCTTAATTTGGAAGTGAGACTGGCGTGCTGTATGAACTATGTCCTCCCAGGCAAAAGATTTAGGTATTCTTAATTATTACAGGAAAAGGTACCCCCCCCGCCCAACAACACACACACCCTATGTTTTCAGGTTAACTTTATTTCCTTACTGGCAGGCTGTTAGCAACATTTTGATTAATATATCACTTGGTGGCATCATGTGACCTTTTGTACCAAAAAGACATGAGACCACTCATGATGGTCCAAGTCTCTGACACTGCATTGTCTTAGTAAATACTTAGGTGTTTTGCCTAGGATAAAATCTGATGTGAACATTAAAAGATGAGGGAGAAAAAGCTAATGTGTACATGAAGAAAAAAAGCTTGGCTCAAATCTGGAACCACAAAACAAACATTGTGGGGGGCGGAGGTGGTGTCCTCATAATTGGTTTACTCATTTGTCTGTTGACCTTGTAAAGTACCATAGCAGTATGTATGGCCATTATTCATTGGGTGTTTAATATCTTCTGCACTCGCTCACCTCTTAGACATCACTTTGGACATTTGCATTTGGATTGGCCTGATTGCAGATGACTACATGCAGAAAACTATATAATTGAATGGAGCACCTTTTCTATCGCCTGAATGCTTTAGCCCTATCTATCAATCTTAGACCAATGGTCGTTAATGGATATCAGAGGATCATTGTGTTGAAAATATTTTCCATAAGTTTTACATGGGTTTGTGAGCAGTAAAAGACTTTGAAATAATAATAAATTCTGCAATTGCTCCTTAATAGGTTCCAGTTGGTCATCTGGTATTCATGGTTCATGGCATTGGACAGAGGTTGGAGAAAGCTAATCTTGTTGATGATGTTGTTGATTTCCGTCGAGTAACTGCTAACCTAGCTGAAAGATACTTAACTTCTTATCAAAGAAGTACCCAAAGGGTTCTATTTATTCCCTGTCAGGTAAAAAAACTCAATGTTAAGTGATACATCCTGCTAAGATTTTTTCCCCTCTCGAATATGCAGGAGAGCTGCACATTTCTTTTTCTTTTCAGAAGAGTACCCGAGTTCAGAAAACATCACTCGAATTACTCTTGTCTTACTCTCACACAAACAACCCAACCCTAGCAATACAACGAGCATGCTAATAAAGAATTCTGGACTCAGGCATATTCAGTTAAGGGTTAACATACAGTCCATAGTTAATCTCATAATGGACTACTTTGTTATATATTCTAACAAAATGGGTCTAGCACTTGACAGTATAACTTTTTCATTTGTCTATGGTTTAACATGAACTAAAAACCAAGATATACATGACTGGCAGTTATCTAACATTACAGATATTATATGTATATATATATACTTAGTCATACATTTGCTACCTCTAAGTGTAAACAAATAACATTTGTTTAGTCAATACATTTATTTATGTTATTAAGAGTAGCAGATACCAAGTTGATTTTTTTCATTAGTCGTGATATATCATATGGTTATATCTCCATTTGTGGATGATTTCTATTTCTAATAATGATGCTTATTATCATAGTGGAGGAAGGGCTTGAAGCTCAGTGGTGAAAGCACTGTCGAGAAACTTACTTTGGATGGAGTTAAAGGTCTTCGAGTTGCGTTAGGTGCCACAGTTCATGATGTTCTATATTATATGAGTCCTATCTACTGCCAGCATATTATTGACTCGGTAATTTGCTATATAACTGCAGTACCTTCTGTTTTTTTTTTCGTGGAAAGTTCTTGATTTTGTTCCGTGGCTTTAGAATCAAATCTGATTAGTCCAAGCAACTGTGATGACACACTGTCTTTGAACTCCATCTTACAGTTCCAGTTATCCTCCTTTGGTGTACACTAGAAAACATGAATATTGCCATGCTACTTTTTGTTCTCTATAACCTAATTGATACTTGATAGAAAGCATCGTTGAACTCTGTACAACAAATTAGTGACTTGTGATTTGAACTTATTACAGGTCTCGAACCAGTTAAACAAGCTGTACATGAAATTTCTAAAGAGAAATCCTGGTTACAGTGGAAAGGTTTGCAGTTCAATAGTTCATGACCCATTCACAATGTTCTTTATTAATTTCCATGATGCTTATAATTAGACAATAAATATTTTGGCTTGACCTATTTTGCAGGTTTCATTGTATGGCCACTCGTTAGGAAGTGTTCTGTCCTATGATATACTTTGTCATCAAGAATCCCTTTGGGCCCCATTTCCGACAGAGTATCTGAACATGGAAACATCTGATCGGAGTCAAGGAGCAAAATCAGCCAACGGTTGCTCTGCATGATTCAAGTGCAAAGGATCATGACACTTACACTTTAGGGCTTTCTTGTGCTGATAATGCACACAGTGTCGTTGATGAAGATAGCACCATAACTGACGCGTCCCATACGGACAGCATTCTCCCGTCATGTGTGCTCGAGGATTCAGCAAATAACCATGAAACTGTTCCTGCAGTTGTTGCTGAGCAAAGTGAAGAAGAAAATGAGGTTGAGAATCATCAGGCGGTATATACTGAGGAAGAAACAACTTCAGGTGTAAGCACAAAAGATGCTGAAGGATCAAGCATGTCAAGATCTGCTGAGGAAGTCCATGAAGAGGTCCTTGACGAAGAAAAATGGATGGACCTTGACAAAGACAAATTGATCATTTCACTAGAAGAAGAGGTGTGAATACATGGATTTGTCTGATTTAATTTTTGCTATCATTGAATCATCTTACTTCATCAGAAGGTCGCCAATTGTTGATTGCCTTGAAAGAAATGATTAACATAACCATATATTTAATTAACAGTGAGATAAATGTAGTATAATAAAATAACAGTGTTATCTTGCAGTCAAGCAAAAATAGTGCAAGTTAAACTGATATAACAAATTGATGCCTATACTCTCCTTTATTCAGGTGAAACATCTTAAAGCTAGACTGGATCATCTTGAACAACATAATAATCATCTAGTGACTGAAAGCACCAGTGGTGTTGAGTATCATGAAGGTAAGTAGTTGCTTTCGATACAAGGCATCCTGTAGAAGGCTTGTGTTCCTTTTTTGATGTATTTATTCAAATTTTTATGTATATTTGTGGCAGGCAAAAATGGCAATCATGCCTTGAATTCTGGCAAACTTTTCACGGCGCAAGGAAGTACAAACCAGTCCTACTCACCACAAATCAAATACACGAAACTAAACTTTAAGGTGATATCACCCTAGTTATTTTAAGTATTCTGTGATTGTCTTTTCACTTGAATTTTATGTCATTATTGCAATATTTTTGGATATTCAGGTTGACACATTCTTTGCTGTTGGATCTCCCCTGGGTGTCTTCCTTTCCCTACGTAATGTCCGTATTGGTATAGGTATGCAACCTTTGACTGATACTAATTCATGTTTATAAGGGTTATTGTTGGAACAGCAATACGCCCTCTGTGCCACTCCCCCGCCCGTTTATAGCAGTGTTGATGTCTTTGTTTTGTCTGTTTTTGGTTTTTTACAAATTTATAAATGGTGCTCTTCTTAGGTTTAGATTGTGCTTCATCACCTTTTGAACTACCTGCTCGATAAGGATTCATCCATGAGTAGCTAGAAGAAGATTATTTACCCTTTGTTGCCATGGTAGCCTGAACAAAGACTTGTGGAATCGTTGAAAAATTGTTCCTATGTATCAAGGACGATGTTGATAGTGGCACATGCTTCAAGCTACTTAGCAAGTTAGCATTTCTCTGTGTGCAGGGACTTACTAGTGTTCATTGCAACTGGCGAGTGCTTCCATATTGCCAGCTGTTCCATGTTTTGTTTGTCTTACATTCCATGATCTGGATCTGAATTCTGTACTTTGTTCTACAGGCAAAGGTCAAGATTATTGGCAAGATAAGAACATAATTGAAGAGATGCCATGCTGCCGGCAGATGTTCAATATTTTTCATCCTTTTGATCCTGTAGCATACAGGTTTGTAGCTTTCTTACACTTTTTTCTTATCTCATGTTTGGAGATTTCGTAAAACATACAATACCGTGATATGAAAAAGATGTGCTTAACCTTTGTTAAATTTAGATACTGTTTTTGTTGCGCTGGAAGACAGTGTACTTATCTCTTGCATAGTGAGGAATATGTCATATGAACCTAAGTGGACTTTTATACAGAGTTGAACCACTTGTATGTGAAGATTATCAAAAGAAGCGTCCTGTAATTGTTCCCTACCATAAAGGCGGAAAGCGGATACATGTTGGAGTGCAGGTGGGTTGTTCATCTTTTTAATTGTCTGTTCCTGACAGAGAATGCTATGTTTTTTACTTAGACCGATATTTGGGTTGATATATCTTGTAGGAGTTCAGAGAAGATATTGCTGCACGTTCTCACACTATTGCTCGACAATTGAAGTCACTGAAGGTAAGTTCTTCACTCTGAGGGGTTATGTGAATTTAGTGCATCCTTTTAACAAACAGTGATGTGATTCTCGTGGTTTTGATATGTTAAATTAAAAACAGTGTGTTTTGCTTGTGAATGATCTAGAAGTGAATGCTGTTTATATAGCCTTAGTAAATATGTGCTTTGACCTGTTCGTATTTTATCTTCTATATATAGGTCAAAGCAGTAGCTGCTATGCTAGCATTGAGCAGAAATGACACAGAAGGTATATATTTTTCTTTTGTCTTTCATATATACATTTGAAATTACAAAAAAAAAATAGATTCTGACTAATGATGATCTTTATTCATCTAGAGGGCGGTGAGAGTGCTAATGAGAAAGAAAGATCATATGGTTCCATTATGATGGAAAGGTTGACCGGTTCACCGGATGGTCGAATTGATCATGTGCTTCAGGTGATAAAATGTTGCTCTTAGAGAACTCAATTTGTACTAATATTGGTGTATTGCAGTACAATGGGCCACTGGCTGACACGGCCCCACAATCTCACCTTATCTGTGAGGACCTGGGTTCCACCACCAGAATTACTGATTACTAAGCTGTGGTTTGAGAAACCTGATTAACGTCTAATACGAAGGGTTGTGCAACCCTGAAATTATGTTCCCATCATTTCAAAGTGCCATACAGACACACATTACTTTACTGTACATTATTTGTAACTGACTAGCACCACATTTGCAATTAAGGCCGTTGGCAACATGATCCACTTTGTCCTTATATTTTTGGCTTGGCTGTTCCTGTATGCTTTTACATTCAATGAGTATTCTTTTATCCTAATAGTCTTAATTCTATTTTGCAGGAGAAAACATTTCAGCATTCATATCTATCTGCTCTGGGAGCTCATACGTGAGTTTAAGCCTTTCCTGTTGATTTAACTCCTGTTCATTCGAGTTTCAGATTTTCACTGACCTGTGGATGTCCTGTAGCAACTATTGGCGAGATCATGATACTGCTCTCTTCATTCTCAAACATTTGTATCGTGATATACCTGAGGATCCTCCAAGCGATGTCATTGAAAGGATGCCTGTCAAACTATTTTATGAGAGAGATCTAGTTGAGGAAGAAACGCCCGTGACATTTTCAGATCATGCAGCAGTCAAGGAGTTCTGCAGAAAGTTGAGAGCTTACTCAAGAAAAACAGAGGATAATGCCAGCTGCTAAAGCCTCTTGATGGTATGTGTGCATGGTTATCGTTCTCATTGCCCCTTAGTCTTGTTGCATACATAGTTTGGTTAGTTGTTAATAACATTTCGCCTAGTTTTAGTCTGCTGCTAAGGTACTTGTTTATCTGAACTTAAAATCAAACTTAATCAGCAAATATCTGATTCAGAAAAAGATGAGCATATTGTGGGGGACTGACAACTGACCATAAGACATAATACTCATTGGAACAGCATATGTGTGCAATGTGGGTGGGATCTTTTGCTTCGTTTGATTGAACACTAAAACTAAACCCAGTGCCTCTTTTTTCTGCCCCCAGTGTCATTTTCTGATGGAAACCATGTTACGACCGCACGTTCCTCGCCAAGCAGAAGATGCAGACATGGGAAGGAAGAACGATTCCATAAGATCGTGATCCTAAGAGAAATCCACGGAATGTAGTTTGACACTTGACACCAGAATTAGGGCACTTCGAGAATGTTGTACAGAGTACGGTCGACAGAGGTTGCCTTTCTCGTTCCTGTCTTGAGGCAATGTTGTACATAGAACACGTCCGGCTGTAGTTTTGTGTATCTTGAATGAAATGTTGCCTGCTGTACATGCTACGGAATGTCACGAATTAGATTGCCGATCGGTTGGCTTACACAGCCGACTGATTGCTTCACTATTGTTTGTTTCGCTTGTGGTAGGATCGGATAATGCGGGAATAGATACACACAGCCACAGGAGCGATTACGTCCCATTGTTTTTGCAAAACCTAACAAACACTTACGGTTCAAACGATAGCATATAGCAGCACCAAGCTGAAACGAAGGTCGCAACCATTGCTATTGCATCTTTTGCTTTTGCATTAAATATATTTTCTTGGTTGGCAAGCAAACCCGCTAGCCTGCAGCAATTGAAAAGTGCCTTCAACTCACTCGCATTAAGCAGTGTACAAGGACTCGAAAAATCTGGTTTAGGAGCACATGAGCCTATTTGAGAACGCAGGATAAAGGACCCTCGCTAGGTTTCACTCTGAAAATGTAGGAAGCGCCGGAAACTACTTCAGGCTGTTGATCACAGGCTATCAGGTCAAGATACTCTGTAGAAAAGATACGAGAGGGGATAACTTCCTAATAACAAATAAGAGCAACTAACAATGCAAATTGGCCTGTTTAAATGACAGTTTTCAAAAGTTTTGATATCACAAAGCTGTAATCCAATGAGATGCAAAACCATAATCTAAAAAGAGAGGTCATGAGTATTGACAGAACCACGATTTTAGAAACTTGATTTAATTCATCCAAACAAACTGCAGGTTTTAAAAACCACAGTATTTTACAAAAACCGAATTTATCCAATACTTTGAAAATACTTTACATCCAAACATGGCCTTATTTGGTACTACAGATCAAATAATAGCTTGTACAACCATCGAACCATCATAATTCCACAGGCCACAGCTAATAGAATATACAGGGCAAAATCGGTGAATATGCAAGTTGCTACCAATGGATAAGCTATACAAAAATCCTCAACAACGAAAAAAAAAAAAGAAAAGATACCATCTCAACAGACAGCACTCACTGCCCACAACACTTACATGAGATGAGCATAACAATCTCAATCTATAAACAGAGCACAGGGCACTGCATAATTCCAGCCACCTCATCTGCCAGTGCCAATCAACAACAGTCAACAGGTGCCCAACCATGATGATGAGCATAAAAGGTGACGCTTAATGTACACTACAACAAAAGGGGAAAAACTCAGAAGGCTATCTCCTTGCTGAATTCCCATGTCTTTGGCTGCGGAAGTAGCTCAGAAGCGCTTGTGCCTGCACAACAAATAGCAAATCAGAGTTTATCAAATCAGCATTAGCAGTGATTCAGAGATTCAGAAGTGTCTGCTGCATTTAGTCACAAAAAAAAGAGTGTCTGCCACATTTTCTAAACCTAAGAAATAGCTTGTGAGAAGCTGCGAACCTTCTCTCTTGCCCGCGGTGTTCCTGACTGTGAAAGGGCGACTAGAGGGGGCACTGCACCCTCTTGAAGAACTATGCTGCAAAATCTGTTGCTGTTTGTACAAAGCTGAAGCAACGCAGCCGCAGCATTCTCCTTCCCTCTTGCAGAACCCAACTCAACAACTTCAACAAGAGCTGGAATACCACGTGCCTGCCCAATTGCATTCCTTCCTTCTGGTATCGTAGCGAGGTTTGCCAACACAGCCACAGCTTTGTCGACCATCCCAGCAGCAGGATCCATAAGCTCAACCAGGTGCCTCACAGCATCAGCTTGCACGATGCGAGCTTTATTCTCATGAAGAATAGACAGATTAAACAATGCAGTAGCTGCATCTTTCTTTCCTCGAGGGGTGCCATTTCCTAGCAAGTCTACTAGAGGCTTGATGGCACCAGACCGCCCAATCCTCATTTTATTTTCTTCAATAACAGAGAGACTGAAAAGAGTAGCTGCTGAATTCTCTTTAGCTTCAGGGTTCCCAGTCTCAAGGACATGAATGAGAGGATCGACAGCATCAGCATTTGCAATAGCAATTTTGTTGTTGTCGTTGATCGACAAATTCAAAAGAGCAGTCACAGCATGTTCTTGGGTTTTGGCATCTTGCGAATGAAGAAGACTAACCAGCAAGTTTACAGCCCCACAGTTTGCAATGACAATCCTATTCTCCATATTGTGCTTAGCTAGAGAACGAAGATCTGATGCTGCTGATCTCTGAACATCTATAGAATCACTTTTCAAATCATCAATCAGCTTCCGAACCTGATTCTCAATGGCAGAGAGATCACTCCGTGAATCCATCGTTGAGGAAGATATAATTCTGGGGAAACCCCTATCTGATGGTTGTCGCCTGATAAATTGTCCTCTAGGAACCAATCTTGGAGGGATTAAATGTTCCCTTTGAGGAATAGAAGAGGCTACAGGTCCACCACCATCTGTAACCTCTCCAGACGCATCGCTACTGTAATTTGTCCTATCACTTGGAACCCTTGTAACCCCATTGTCACATTCACCATCAAGTTGACCACTATTTGGAAGACTGCCATTCAATGAAGAACTAGCCAAGTTGTCCTGCAGATCCCTATCCAAATTAGAAGATTGAAATGCTTCTTCTGTAGAATGTTCTGACATTTGTCCAATAGAACCACCACGCCTTCCTTCCAAACTAGACTCTCTTGCTTCTGAACTTGCAAGAGATAACCTTGAAACATCTGGTGCAGAACCATTTGCATTTTCTGAAGTTTGACTTGTCGAGACCTCATGCACTTGAGAATTTTGATTGGCCAAACTATGGGGAGGAGATGCTCCATTCAAGTTTCTCAAATACACATCAGCTTCTGGGGACCCAGGAATATTAGCCCTTGACACAACACTAGGATGTAGAGGGCTGCCACCTGCAGCACTCGCATCCTGAAGGGAGGAGGCAGCAGAAGGAAAGTTCAACTTCAATGATTTCATAGGATCAGGAAGCCTAATGTCATGCGATTCACACCAGTTAGCTATCAGAGCCTTCACAGTATAATTAGGTATTAAATTGGAGTGGCCTAGTCTTTGGCGTGTTTTTGGGCAGATAGTAAAACCCTCATCAAGCCATAACTTAATATAAACCCGTTCATAGGTCTGTCCAGACGCTACTATAACAGGATCAGACATCAGCTCCAAGGAAAGGGGACAGCAAAAATCAGCAGGAATAGGCACCCCATTGATGCTAAGCTGTTGTTTTTCCCTGAGAAGATGGTCATGCATATAGTTCACCAGTGGAATCACCTGCCCAGCTAGCTCCAGTTCTTTATGATTCTCACTACGTAGTGCCCTTGTCCTGAGATTCTCAAGGGAAACAGATTCCATGTATAATTCCATGTTTGTTGACAAGCTCAACAAACTTGACAATTTCAACAGACTCTCCAAACCCACTGCATTTTTCTCTGCAAGTTCCATGGCAACCTCCTTAACCAGATCAAAGATGTGCTCATAATTGATATCCTGGAGTTTCTACAAAAGAGTAGAAAAATCGTAGATGAGTTAGGTTGGGTGAGGAAGAAAAATTAGGGCCACAAACAGAAATCTGTACCTATGTCTATATCTACATATCTTAGCCCCCACTAGCTTTCAATCTCAACAATGCAGGTTATCCACACCATAAGCTATCCACGTCACCCCCCACAAGGTGCAATTACTATATTCAATCAATCAAAATGCAAGGCATCCAAATAATGTTATTTGAATGGCCGTTCATCATCTTATAATTTGATCAAATATTCTATTAGTTTTTTTTTTATCGGATTCTTTCATTACATTGCCTAACTTTGACCAGAACTGATGCAAGAACATGTAGGCCCAACTCATAAATGCAACAGATATATTTATATACAAGAAAGTCATGCAGTCAGGGTATCCTTCTAGTAATAATAAAAAAAAATCACTTCTAGTTACCTCAATACACGTGCAGGCACGACCAGTCAGAGAAGGCAAGAACGAATTGACCAGCTGACACAATTGAAGGGAACATCCCTGAATATCTGATATTACTGACTCAATTTGCCAACCCTGTTTAAGGTAATAGGAACATTAACATGATAGCGCCAGCCTGATGCCATATGTTGTTTGTGTAAATGCTAGACAACAAGAAAAAATAGAGGGAAAACAAGGCTAAATAATGATACTGACAGTAACAGATAGTGTGTAGCATTTTTATCTACCAAATGCATGTATGATACTGTTTTTCATATCAAAGAATCAAAAGAGAACCAGCTTCCTAGAGCTTCCTAGTAAGAACTGGAAAGGATGCACTGCTGACAACAGATTGGTTTTCTTTGGGAAGCATAAGTCTAAACATAAATACATAATATATGGAAAGAAGATTGAACAAGTGAAGAGTGAGTCTTTTGACTTGTATAGTCGTATGAACTTACGAAAAATATATTTTGCTGGTTGTCTGGTGCCAGTTTCCAATAAGGCCTGAAGCTTCATTGACAGCGGTGTCAAGATCTTTTAGGACCTCATTGAGTTGCTCTTCTGGAGACTTGCAAAGATCCTCAACAAGGGGATTAACAATGCTTGAGATATCATATACATTTTTGCAGTACTTCTGAATAGGCTTCGGTCTCACAGTAGAGACATCAGATGTTAAGGCGCCAAGACACGAGATACTGTTGAGCAGAGTGCTTGAGAGAGATTATCCATCAACCCTGTTCAAGAACACATACATGTGTGGGTGAGGCTATGTGAAGTCACGATTTTTGAAAATGAAAGACATACATATATGTTCTCTGTAGCTCATTAAAAATATACAAGATGTTCTCAGTAGGCACATACTATTACTGGTGCATGGTTATCGGTAGTAATCTCAATGTATATGATTGTTAAGTTATAACCCATTTGCATCTGCATTGGGTCATCTTTTTTTGATTCGCAATATTACATGCACATCCTGATTGGAACTTTCGGTGTTAACTAATAGTGTACATGCATGCATAGGAATGACAAGTTTTTTTTCCTCTCTAGACAGATATTTTTAAGTCATGTGCACCAGAAAGAACAAAGTATTGAAATCCACGTGTGTTGACTTTAAACGGATAATGGAAAGACGAAGAACAAAAAGAGAAACAATATTTGTCCTAACTTTCCGTTTTAGTGCATTGTAGTTAGCATTAATCAGCATGTCGTCATGGTTCCCCGGTATGCCAGCGGCGCTACGCTAACGTCCAAACAAGCGAAGATGCTAGAGCCCTGGAGTTGGAAATCACACCATGTACCATTACACGTAAGGTTTTAGAGTAGCTATGTCGGAAGGCGGGAAGTGATAACCGCCAGCAAGCAATTGAGCAGCGGGTACCTAGCGCAAGTAAGAAGAGCTCAGAGTGGGGGCGCGAAAGGTGTTTCCCGTTGAACACGTGGCAGTCGCATGCAAGAGAGGGGACGTCCCTGCCGTATGCAATATTGCAATTGCGCGAAGCAACAGTCAGCAGCGGGTGGTGTTGCTGGCTCGCTGCAATGGCAGCCGAGGCCGAAGCAGAGGCTGAATTGCTGGTGATAAGCCAATAGTCTAACAGCATCATATTACCCTACCCTAGGATTTGAATGAAGAGGCTTAAAGCGAAAGGTTTTGAGCAGGTGAGCTAAGTACTCTTTCCTTCCTCGCTGAGAACACGATGGAGGTCTATCTAGAGTCTAGACGCGGGGAGGGGACGGCGGGCGGGGCGAATGCTCGGCCGCGGCTGAAATGAGGCTGAGCGGTGCAGCGGTCCCGTGCTGAGGCTGAAGTGAAGGGATGGCGTGGGGATGGGGTTGTTGGGGGAGATTCGGGCCGGGGCTGGGGCGCGCGGAACCCTAGGGTGGATGGATGGAAGGAGCGAGCGGGAGGAAGCAAAACCTTGAAGAGGAGGGAGGGAAGGAGGTGATGATCCGCGCGGGTGAAGTAACCCTAACGATTGAGGGGCAAGCAGGGTTTGGTAGAGCCGTAGAGGCCGAGAGGAGGGAAGGTGGAGACTGACCTGTCCTGGAGTCGTGTGTCGGCGACGGCGGTGGGGACGGAGGAGATCCGGGGGCGGGGGTGACGGCGGGTCGGAGGGATCCCTCTTCCCCTCCCTCCCTCTCTCCCTCTCGTCCGGTGACGCGCAGCGGAGACGACAGGCGAGAGAAGCTGACGAGAGAGAGACGAGGCGAAGGCGACGAGAGGAGGAAGAAAGACAAGGGAGGAGGACTCGTCGCTGGTGGTGGAGTGGTTGGGCTCGGCCCGGCCGTTCTGGTTTGGTGGCCGGGCCGGGCCTTCGAGAAACAGGGTGGCAGCCACCGAACCCAACCCAAACAAGGACGCGGTCGCCTTGTTTACCAACGACGACTGTTCCGTTCCGTTCCGTCGACTAGGATCGTTGACCTGCGCGTCAAAGCCTCAAATCAATGGTTATTTGCATCAAACATATATTTCCACGATAGCAACACAACGGGTCCTTCACACAACTTCGCGCCGTGGAGATTTATTGAACGACTATGTCATGGCTTTTGATTGATTCTTCTAAGGGCAAAGGCAAAGCGGGGGCTAGCCTCCTCAGATATCTATAGATGGCCATCGGGCGGGCCGTGCCGTGTCGTGCGGCGACGTCGTCGTGCCTCGCCCGTGCCGCCACCATGCTCGTGCTCGCCTACGGCCACGGCGCGGCACGCCCGCGGGCTATTTGGTCGCGGTCGCGTCGTGCCGCCGCCACCCGTCGTGCCTCGTGCCGCGCCTGCCGTGTTCGTGCCACCCTTTGCTGGTTACGCCCAACCAAGCCGCGAGATGGAGATGGAGACTAGTGGGGAAGGAAGGGAGCAGGTAGTGGGGAGCGCCGCGCCCGCGTGAAGGACACCGCCGACCCGCCGCCGTCTTTGCCGTGGAGGATGGTGGCGCGACCACGCAAAGGCTAAAAACCGCCATAATCAGCCGAAGGTGGCGCGACATACGGCGCCGGCGCCCGGCGCCCGACGCCGCCATCCAACCGGGAAGGTGGTGTGACCGCGTGGCGCCGCGCCGCCGAGGAAGGTGGAGGAAGGCTCGCGGTTGGCTTCCCGAGCGAGGAAGGTGGAGGAAGGTGAAGGAAGGCGCCGCCGAGGAAGGCCGAAGTCGCGGCGAATCGAGGCGGCGGCGGCGGCGGCGCGTGGCGAGAACGTGGCTGCGGTTGGCTGCTTTCGCGGGAGATACGACTGCAGTTAGGGTTCAATGTTTGGCCTTTAACAAGCCAAAAAGATAGCACTAATTGACTTGTCGAGGAGTTTGTCATCGGGCCGCGACCGCGCGCCTTCATTCGAGAAGGGTCGGGCCGTGCGGGTCTTGGGTGCCATGGGCCGGGGTAGCGGCCCGTGCACGCCTGGTACTCGTGGCCGTTCGGGTCGGGGCCAAATCGCCGGGCCATGGGGCGCGCCGACGGGCCTCGGGCCGCATGGCCATATATACGTATCTCTCGCCACATATTGGTCAGACCAGGCATGAAAGCTTACATTAGGGGGAGGTGAGTCTCCTAACGTGAACAATAAAAGATTCTTTTCATCAGCGGCTCTTATTGACGGAGCATATGACAATCTTTATCCCGTTCTCGTTCCACAAGTCCGTCCACAAACCCATTCCTCATCGTGGCTCGGCTTTATGTGAGGCGATGCAAACCTCTCTGACACCTAGGAGGTATGTGAGCTGCTGATTTGGACTCTTACAGCCTACCTAGAGGACGAAGTAGCACACCAGAGTGGCACAATGGGACTGCTCTAATAAGATTGCTAAGACAACAACAAGAGGATTGAATGCACCGATTGCATGCACTAAAAGTGGAAGAAATTACTGCTAAAAGACTACACCATGTTCATGTTCGAGGTTGATAAGTTGGCTCATGTTGTTTTCTTATGAGAGAAATATAAGACGTAACCGATAAGTTCAATCAAACATATCCTACAACGTGACATGGGAAATTTACTAGTCATTGTCAACATCGCCAACAATCATGACCTGGGTCTTACAACGACATCAATGTCCTACAGATTTCACACCTATTAGTGGTAGGAGATGCTTCGCTAGTTAACTTTGATGGCATTGGTCGACAATAGTGGTGGACATATAATTAACCAATAACCAATCGCCCAAGTGTGAACTAAAATATCCAAGACCAAAATTGAAGGAATCTAAATTGAGAATTTTGATCATTAATTCACCTCCAGTTTCTAGTTAACCAAATTAAGTATGGTTTGGTGTTAATCCTTAGACAACCGAGTTAACCGACCTTTTAAAAAACAATATAAGTGAAAAAAGGACAAAAGCATAGCAAAAGCCCAACTAAGCCAACTAATCCGTGTAGCCCAATTGCCAACCAACCCCACGATGGCCCTTCAAATACCAAACACTTGGAGCTTCGTTGCCAATGTTTCTCGCCTTGTCTCGCCGAGTAGCCTTTAAAATCTAGGGTAGCCAAATCTGCTTTCCAAAAAAAAAATGAGAGAAACTTATTTAAAAACAGAAGTCGAGACAACTTGCAAATAATTCAAACAACATTTATTCTAACCAAGCACGTTGTACTTACTAGGCACATACTATTACTGGTGCATGCTTTTCGGTAGTAGTATCAATGTATCTGATTTGCTAACCTATAATCCATTTCCATATGCATCGTGACATCCGTTTTTTATCGACAATAATGTAGAATATGCACATCCTGATTGGCAAGGTGTTGACTAATAGCGTGTGTGCATAAGAATGACAGGTGTGCTCTTTTTTTTGGTAGGCACAGATAGTTGTAAATCTTGAGTTTTCCTAACTTTATGTTTTAGTGCACTCCAGTCAGCTCCTTGTGATTCGTAGCATGCCATAACGGGTCGAAATACCGTTTACGGGTTCCCACATCAACTCTAAGGAATGGGAACAACAAAAGTCAGCTGGAATAGACAGAACATTGGTCATTGCATATAGTAAACCCGTGGGATCATCTTGCCCAACAAGCTATAGTTCTTCAAACGATATCAAGTCTCGATGTAACCAGTGGCCGACGTTGTATTTATACATAGTGCAACCAGTTCCGGATTGTCTCGTAATAACAACACCACATATTATCCTTCCATGGTCTCGGACACACCAGCTTCATAACGCATCTTCCACGAGGTTTGAGTCTCGCCGAAGTCTTCTTCCGGCGGGCTCCTTACGCCTGAGGAGGGTGTGTGGAGGCCAGGGGTGGGGGGGCCGAAAGGGGGTGCGTGGCGAGAACCTCGCACGAGGATATCATTAAATATTAACCAAATCCTATTCCTGTAGCCATGTTTAGTTCACGAAAAGGAACCCAAAACGTGCTACAATCTCGCCCTAGTGCAGGTGACAAGTATGCCACGACTTTGTGGGATGACCTTGTTGCTCTGAGTCAAATTTTCAATTTTGTTTAACGTAATAGGAACATTACTAAATCAAAAATTAGCCCAAAGTTTTTGTTCCAAGGAACGATGATTTTATTTAACACAAGACATGTCCAACTAAAATTAGTGTTAGCCCGAAGGTTGAATATATGACTCTTCAAAATATACACCATTAAGTTGAGAGATTCAAAACAAACATTGGGAAAGAGAGAAAGAGTAGGGCGGTATGTGAGTGTCTCTTTCCTTTCCACGGATGGGTATTTATAGGGTTGGTGGTACGAGGCAATCTTTCTCCCAACCCCCATTAGTTTACAAGTCAGATAGGCCCTTACTCCATGTATATTGGGTCTTTCCACAAGCGGGGTATGACTATACCATGCTCACCCTAATATTATAATTATGAGGGTTATTGGTGGTACTTAATGACCATATCCAACCACCAAATAAGACATAAAAGGAGGAGAACTAGCATCACTTGTGCATGTAATTAATGTATTTCCACATGTATTGCAAGATCAAAATTTTTGCGACACAAACATGGAATATGTGGAAAACGAAAGTCAAAGCGAGCAAAAGGAAAGCGTAAAAAGCAAACTCAAATAAAGAGAAGGTCTCGCTCACCTAACGAATTTGGGCCTCAAATCCATGTTTTGAATGAGATGTTTTTGCCATCGGTGTCCTCTACAAAATGTTATGCTAAGACAAGGGTTCCGCTTAAACCTTGCCTAAAAAAAATAGAGCTAGCTATGGATGTTGTGGTCGATGGAGAGGAAGGCCATGATCTAGGCATAATGTTTAGTAGATGAAACATTCATATCATATGCATCTTTTTTTGGCTTCTCTCTTCACTAGTCTCATGTTGATTATTGGCAACTAAAAGTGCTTTCGATCATGAGGTTGTTGATAGTGGCCATCCAATTGGTGAGAGCGGTGGGCACTAGACAAAAGTATTACCGGAGGAGCCAGAGGATGGTGCATCAACTACAAATAATGCCGGATGAGAAGCCAAAGGATCATATCCTAAACTAGGAGATTACCAAAAGCACCCTAATTAAGTGCCATTGTGTCTATGTCGACAATTAGCTTGTAGCCTAATCAAGTGTAGTTGTGCTATGTTGTTGACAACACCATCACACTCCTAACATCCTTTATATGTTATATGTGTTTTAGGATTAGTGTTCGCCATTCGGTTGTGTTAATTAGCAAAGTAAGTTAGGGGTCTTGGTTGTGATAGAGCAACCTAACTAGGTAGGTAAAGGATTGGGTATATCTAGGTCGTGTTTTGTTGATCATGTTATGACTTCAGATTTGGCCAAGTCATAAGAGCTAGGTGAGGAGAGGAGCTTTTGTAGTCAACAATGTTGTTGACTAAACGTTTCCTTAGGTTTTGGACACCATTATGACCCAACAGATGTAATTTTTTGAAGCATGGGAAATTACTTCTATGGCTCTATATGTATCCCTTAACCATGTTGCCATTCAAAATTTAGAGTTCCCTTATGCATTCAAAATCTATACGGATTGTTAAGTCTCTCTAATATGGGCTGAGGGAGTTCTATGAATCACCAAAAGCTTTGAGTCAACCCTTTGCTTTGGAGACTGATCTTTCTGTAGAATTGTCTATCAGCCTCATGTAATAAAGTGACCTCGCTCGAATTGTCTATGTGATGATGATTCTAATATGTTGTGGGTTAACACTATTCGTGTGTCTTTTATCTGCTGAGTGATGTGGTATTTCCTTTTGAGTGTGGTACTGGTGTTGTTTTAGTGATTCATTACTATTCGTGCATCGTGTATATGTTGATTGATGCAATATTTCCCTTTTCCGTGTGGGTTATGTGTTGTTTGGTGATTCATTTGGATCATTTTGTATAGGAGTAGGTACAATAGTTGGCTTATAGCCAAGCAAGTGCTGATGTGGAGAAAAAGGGAGGAGAGAGGAGAGCTAGGGCTCTCATGTGAGCAACAAGCTCGCACAGAAGTATAGGTAGTAGTGGGCCATTATCAAGTGAATGTGAGGGGATTAGGGAAGAGAAGGTGGGATATGAGTACAAGTAATAATAATAAAATATTTATAGACAAGTGACCATTATTATATAACTTGGCTAATAGCCAAGTACTTGGCTCTGTTATTGGGCTTGCTCTAATTATTAGCTATGATAAAGGCAGAATAGAATACACAAATACTTATGGACCCATATAAGGAGCTCATAATGTGCTTTGCAAAAATATCCAAAGTTTCCTAATTTTATGTATGATTATCTTTTAAAATATGGGCCAGAGGACACATGATTGGGCCATCTCCCACATCGCGCTTTACGTGCTCTCTCCTTCACCGCAAGCTTTTGTGTCGTTGGAGCAACAATAATGAAAAATGACCTTGTCGCAGGGTATGTGCATATGGAATTGTTCGTAACCATTAAGTTAGGAGATTTCTTGTGTACTTGAAATGGTCCATATGGAATTGTTTAGAACCATTAAGTCAATAGATTATTTAAAATTAAATGGTGCATTGTACATATATATCTTTATTCAAACAATGTATGCAGAATGCGTGATTTTGTAGCTTCGACTTGGAGTCTTAATTGAACCAGAAGAAGAAGGCTAGAATTTGTTGGGGTTATTCGATCAAGAAGACCTTGTACTATCCTCTAATATACACTTATTAAATGTACAAGCTCTAGGAGCACATTTTGTTAATCGAAGCATAAATTTCTCATTATAGCTTTATCATCAAATCAACTGTAAATTTGTTTTCTGTAGCGTTATTAGCATGGGCACTATACTAATTATACTCTAACTTTGCTTGTTCAATGTGTATAATCAGACCATCATCTGGAGCATCAATGAATCTTGCACACAGTTTGTATTGATCCACAAGATGGCAATGTCATTGGGCGCTATATCTAGAACTAGAGCTTATGTTACAATAAAGTTGTAGTTTCAAAAAAGGGGAATTTTTTTCGTATATATGAACATAGTGCTCTTGATAAAACCCCGACGTTCTATGAACACGATGCTCGTGAGCGAGCTACATGACTATTGTAATTTAGACTTCATGGTCAAATGGAAAGTGTTTTGATGCATGATTTTGATCATTTTGTTTACTTGAAAGGTGGTCAAATGGAAAGTGTGTAGATGCATGATTTTGGTCAAATGGAAAGTGTGTAGATGCATGGTCATATGTACCGTTCTCAATTTTCCTTTTTTTTCTTTACTTGAAATGTCTTTGTACACATATGTTATTCTTCAAACTTTTCCTCTTTTCATTTGTTTCTTAAACTTACCTGCATGCAGAGTGTCGTAAAATTCGACCCTTTTATATGATAACGAGAAAATGGTGAAGGTAAGGTACCTACTCACATGAAAGGGTTTAGGGTTTTATGATTTGTTATGCATGCAACAAAACGTATGAAAATGCATACCCATTTGGTGAGGACAACCAAACACATGTATAATAATACATACACCCTCATATATATCTAGGCAAACCAAACATCAGCAAAATGCTTGGTCTTGTTCGGTGGTAGAGACAATTTGTAGGTCTCAACGACTCTTCTATAGCACTTGGAGATGTTGACTAACAAGTGTACATGCGAGGACGGTAGTGAAGATGCTATTGACTAGAGTCTAAATGATGATCGGACCAAGTCAAGGCGAGGGCATTTAACTTGGTGATTGGGCGATTGAGGATGAGCATGACATGCATCCACATTGTGGAGAAGGTGTAGTAGCTACGTGACTCGAAGTGGGTTCGACGATTTAGGCCTGAAAACCGTAGGCAACATGTTTGTTGGATACCTCAAAAACTTTGGGAGGATCTTGGGGTGGCACATGGCATCATATTCGAGTGCTTCTTTCGAGGCAAAGCAACTTCATGAAGGGTTCATGGTCGTCCGATGCATAGAATCCAACTTGGTTCATTTCACCCCCGGACTAAATGGTTTAGGGAAAACATCTAGGGGTAGTCTTAGCATGCGTAATAACCCAAATAAGTATGGTAGCTACCGAGACAACTATCTCTCCCATCTAAGTTTGTTTCTTTAGGATAGCCAAGTTCTTAGAAGATTAACAATAGAAGCAGATGGTAGATCTATTTCCATTAGTCAAAAGTTTGTACTTATAATCTTCACGTAATAAGCCTCAAGTCTTGCTAAATGCATTTTGTTTGGTTCATCAAACGTGAAATCCCTCAATTGTGTAGTTTTATAGTTGTCAAATCAATCATACTATGATACCAATGCCTTATCAATTAAACCGTTGAGACCGCTAGTATACGTGACAACAAGGACATATGTCTAACAACAAGTTAATTAAATCTTGGAGTAGAAATCTTGTTAATGAGGACATAGATATGCCAACCGGCGGAGGAGGCGGACCTGCAACAAGACCATGAGACATTTGAGATGATGATAGATCCCACAAAGGGGGAGGTGGTGGTGTTACCCTGGCGGCGGGGCGACGACCACCTTGGTGGGCGACAAGGCGGCGTCGTGAAGAATCATGACTGCAAGGTCACGGCTGAAGCCTCGGTCCGGGGCAGCGGAGGGGATAGGGAACGACTCGGCAAAGTGGAAGGGTCGGGGAGTCGCCGGCCAGAGTTGGTGGCGCCGCTAGTCAAGGTCTAATACGTGGAATAAGAGGATGAGGGCATATAGTTTCAACAAAATGCACTTCATACCCGGTCCCGACGTAAACCCTCGAGGGATGAAGGGTCTTTGCATCAGTAGAATTCTTGTAACCGAGGGTGTCATTGGTTTTGTGGAATGCCTAGGATTGATCGACTTTGGGTACGTGGAATGCTTGACTGTGGAGTGTCTTTTGGGGTCATGTTGTAGGATTATGAGACCGAAAAACTTTGAGGGTATCTTTGGGTATGTGGAATACCGCTTTTGATATGTTCTTGGATTATGAGATTGGAAACTATATCAAAACTATCTATGCTTAGTGATGGTTTTTTAGGCCTTACCTCGCTTTTTTCTAGATTAATTATCGCTGATGATTTTACTACGTGTAAATATATTGGCAAAATTGGGTCCTTTTCAAGAGAAAAGGAGGGAGGAATTGAAAAAACGACACTCCATATGTCTAAAATGACACTCTTTTTTTGGACGGATGGAGTATATGATATCTTTGTCCGAGAAAATAAGACATGGTTTTTAAGGCTTTTTAGAGAAAAGACAGGCTATCCACACCTCACTCGGTGAAAGAAAAAAAAAATGCAAGCTCCAACGTTACATAATCGTAAGAATGGGTATTACAATCAACAAGCATGCTTTTTATGTCAATGTACATTTTCTTAATAGGTCACTCTTCCCCACACCCCAACCAAAAAAAAAAAGAGTTCATTCTTCTTAAGTTAATAGGGTGATTTTATGATTTGGTAGGTTTTTGCCTTGTCGGCTATAGTCGTGGGCTACATTGATGTAATATCTGAATGTCAGTTGATAATATGATTATTTTTTGTTCAATAATAGTAGATCACTAGTGTTTTGATGGCTGCTAGAATCATTTTATCCCTTGTAGATCTGGCTCCACCGCATCCACCGCTCTCGCTTTCGCTACCAATAAGTTTTGACTATAATCCGGTTTTCACTTCATTCCGGTGGATCATGAATATAGGCGTCTTAGAATTATGAAAAAACCCTAATATTTTTACAAAAAATGTCCGTTTCCTCGTTCACTTCATCCAACTCTAAAGAATATATGTTTGCTCATTGGTGCCAACTATTTTTCAAACCTTGATTGACTAACATTTTATTGAAGGTTTAAGGTTTTATTTTGGGCATAGATCAACTTTTGAAGTTTGCATCGATCGGAATGCTTAGGGACTGAATTTTGAAAATCCCTTGGCACCATTAACACTTTGTCAATGTCTTTGGAGTGTGTTTGAACCGAGTTACATTTGAACCCATTCAACACATGTGGTTTAAGGTAGATACATGTACATCCAAACAAGGCTTTAGGTGATTGTGATGTTTTTGCGGTAAGTTTCTTGGTCACAAATCCCGCGTGTATTATTGATGTGGTATTTCCCTTTCGTTTGGATATTTACGTATAATATGTTTAGCTATGATGAAATCAAAATAGAATAAATACATACTTACTGAATTCATATTGGGAGCTCATAATGTTCTTTGCAAAAGACCCAAGTTTTCCCAAAGTATGCTTATCATTAAAATCGGACAAAGGACACATGATTACAAAAACAATTTTGTTCAAGGCTCGCTAAGGCGGTGCTTTGTGCATGGTCGGGACATGGCGCGTGCCACGACGGCCGGGACAATGAGAGGCTGAATGGCGCTCTCCACTTCGGCTTGCCGACGCCCACAACCCCGTTGCCCTAGAGGTTTGGTGAGTCGCCACATGTCATGTGCCAAATCGACGGTGACGGTCCATTGGACAAGTTTCTTCAACGGGCCTGATCAGCCCCATGCATTTGTTTGGCCACAAAGTATACATCCCAATGGTGAAAACATTGAGATCGGCTTTGTAGCAGAATTAAGTCCTTTTTCAAGACATGGCTTGCCCAAGTGTAGGGGCCAAAGGCCCAAAACCACCTCGCCGTCGTGCATTCCATTTTGTGACATTAGAGGAGACAAATTTAGCTCGCTGACCAATGGCAACTTTCATCATTATTTCTAAAATAAAAATACTAGTTTAATCCATATTAGCATGGATGCCCCACTGTCGGGGTTGAGGTGAGAGCACTCCCCATCTATTTATATCTAACATGGTCGGTTTCGTGCGGGTAAATAAGGAAGCACCTAGCAATATCAGCCTATGCATGGCGGCATGCAACCGCTGTGAAGGAAAGGTCGGCTCGAGAGGCGGCACGCGGGGTCCGGCCCGGACCCACTTCCAAGTATGGCGGACCCGGGGGTGGCCCGTCTCGCGACCGCCTTTTCGCTGTGGGCTTACGGGCGGCCTGGATCCGTAGTTTAGGGGTGCTTCGATCCATCTTGTTCCAGGCTTGGCCCTCTTGTATTGCACTTCTTTGATAAACGTGTTTTCCAAAGTGCGCTTCCTATGAAGTTTGGCACGTTCTCACTTGATTCCATGTATTTGTCCTGCAAAATATATTTCTCGGAATACAAGTGGAACTAGGTTAGAAGTAAAGGTATATGTGCCATTGGTGTGTAAGATTCCCTAGAAAAGGACATAAGTTGGCGGTATAAAATGGTCGATAACGACCGCCAACTTATTATAATTAGGTAAATCATTGAATCTACTTTCATAATTACTTAGCTAATTAACACTTTCATAACCAAGTGTCATTGTGCCTACATCGAAAACCCTCACACTCCTAACATCCTTTTGATATTATATGTGTCCTAGGATTAGTGTCCTGTTGTGTGTTAATTAGCCAAGTAAGTCGAGGGGTCTTGGTTGTGATGGAGCAACCTAACTGGGTGGGTGAAGGCTTGGGTATGTCTAGGTCGTGTTTTCTAGATGGAAAAAAGGCTCTTTGCATTAGTAAAATGCTCTCCTACAATGGTAGACTCATTCTTGTCAACTTAGTATTTTCAAAGCATTGCCCACCTTCTATATGTGTAGTCTCAAAATTCCTCCCCAAGTGATCAAACAAATTGACATTTTTAGAAAGCATTGTCTTTGGGATAAAGGGGACATCAACAGAAAAGGAGGATGTCTAATGGCATGGGAGGAAGCTTGCAGACCAAAAAGAACAAGGAGGTCTGGGAATAATAGATATCCAAAAGCATAATGAAGCTTTGCTAATGAAATTTTTGGATAAATTTTTTCAAGCATGCTTGGAGACCTACCATGGGTTACTCTAACCTGGTCAACCTTTTACTCCAATGGAAACATCCCACCTCAAGCCACAAGCCCTATTGGATCATTTTGGTAGAAAGAAGTTTTGTGCCTGTTTGAAAAATACAGAAACTTTGCGGTTTGTAAACCAAACAAAGGTAATGCAGTTGATGTTTGTGGATAGATGTTTGGGTAAATCAACGATTAAGCAAAAATTCCTAGAACTTTTCTCCATTTCTAGAAAACCAAAATGCTCCATCTGGTTCTTCTTGAATAATGAAATGGAAAGGATTTTTAGCCCAATGCCTTTGCCTCGTGGTGGTACGCTAACGAACTTATTGAGTCGCTAGAGACCCTAGAGACCCTCGAGTGCTTCTGCGGATCATAATTTTGAAACACTCAAGGGCTCAAACTTGGGGTTCAAAAACATATAGCAACAAGAAGGTGTATTCCACTCTTATAGGAGACAGGCCATCCTCTCCTCGGTTCAAATGGCTTTGGGCGCCTAGTAACTTAGGCAATCGAAGTTCTTTTTCCGGGGCTGCTCTTGAGAGATAGCCTCAATACCGTAAATCTATTGAGAAGGAAAAATAAAGTTTTGGGAGACTACGGTTGTGTTTTTCTGCAACCAAGGCATTGAGGAAACTAGTTTTCACTTATTTTTCAATGCCCATTTAGCACTAAATGCCGGAATGCCCCTTTCTATTCATTGAATTTGAATTTGCCTCCTCTAGACATGATCATACAAGGAAGAATCATTTTCAACAGCCCTATTTTCAGAGAAATATTAATCACAACATGTTGGACAATTTGGAAGACGAGGAGCTCTATTATCTTTGACAATGGTTCAAACGGCACTGGATCCTTGGAAATAAAATGTTCAAAAGCGAGCTTGACTGGTGTGTATATCAAAGCCAAGCCTTCAAAAAGCAATGCCATTAGTGCATGGAGAGAGTCGTGTATGTAATCAGTATTTTTTATTCTTGAGCCCGGGCTGCTCTCAGAACATTTCTACTTGTAGTTTTTCATTTAATTGTAAATACAAAAAAGGTGGGGACTCCCTTACTAACCATTTCAAAAAGAAGAGCTAGGTGAGGTGAGGAGAGGAGCTTTTGTAGTCAACATGGCTATTGACTTCCTTTGGTTTTTGGACACCATTACGACCCAATAGATGTAATGTCTTCACGCTTAGAGAAAATTCCTTCTATATGGCATTGAAATCTATACTAATCCCTTATAACTCTATTGCCATTCAAAATTTAGACTTCCCTTATGCATTCAAAATCTATACGGATGATTACGTTTCTCTAATAAGGGTGGAGGGGCGGGGGGCTCTATGAATTACCAAACGATTTGAGTCAACCTTTTGCTCGGGGCTGATCTTTCTCTAGAATTTGTCTATCAACCTCATGTAATAAATTAAGTGACCTTGCTCGAATTGGCTATGTGGTGATGATTCTAATATGTTGTGGGGTAACACTACCATTCGTGTGTTGTTTATCTATTGATTGATGTGGTATTTCCTTTTTCAGTGTGGTATTTGTGTTGTTTTAGTGATTTGTTACTATTTATGGATCGTGTATATGTTGATTGATGCAATGTTTCCCTTCAGCGTGGTATATGTGTTGTTTTTGCTTGTTCATTGGACATAGAAGCATACATAGTGCACCATCGTCAAGAGAATGTGGGGGTTAGGAAATAGAAACTGGGATATGGTTAGAAGTACTAATAAAAAAAGGGTACACTCAGACAACCAAAACACCCCTATATATCATGGCAAACCAAACATCAACAAAATACGTCTTTACTACTTAGGGTTCAGGTTCACTCAAGCTCAGCCACCGCCGCACCAAGACTCCTCCCTACCAAAACACCGTGACACACTCCTCTCCGGTGGTGGCCTAGCTCCCTCCGGGAGCTCACGTCGGCGCCGATTGGCAACGGCGGTGGCGTGCTGAGCGAAGTCGACGGTGGCGTGAGGTCCAGATCTAGGCCCGGGCGGCCCAAATCCAGGCCTATGCCAACTTTTTGTGTGTGTTTTCAACTTAATTAACCATGGCGGGTAAAACGTCTGCCACCGTTAATTCTACATTAACCGTGACCCTACTATGGTGACGGGTGCCTTTACCCGCCACCATAAATCTAAAACGGTCGCCACCAAAATGGAATTTTGTAGTAGCTTGTTCGGGTTATGAGCCTATGACTATGCTGCGTGATCCTTAATACTAAAATGCAATTCCAATGCAAGTAACTAATTAATAAGACCCTGTATGTGATTGGTCGGTGACTAGCGTGTGCAAGTGGAAGAGGTGAGTGGATGACGACGTGATGTGCATGTCTATTTTCGTGCACGTGTTTTATTAAGAGTGATACAAGTTGGTTAAGAGGGATAATAACGTGTGCATGTCATACCCTCATGCCCAAAGGAGAATGTGTTGTGTGGACCTTATTTTTTTGGACCATGGAAAAGGAAGGAGCACTTGCTGCTGGTTTCTATCTCGTGACTTGAGTATTCCACAATTTTTTTTTAGATTAATCAATCAATCAATCAATTAATTAATTTAAAAAATTTAGAACTATATAGCAAATAAAGTGAATACCATAGCATTGTCCAAACTTAGAAGCCTAGAACTAGAAGACTATGCTTTTTATTCCCTCACCGTCGTCTCCACTCTCCACTCCGAGTGGTCGGTCTCACATAATCCCGTCCAAAAACAACGTCCGAACGCCATGCCATTTTTGGCAATTAATGACGACAACTCAACCGTACCTACCTACCTATCATATCATTTTTGGCAATTCATACCCGGGCTAATCCATGCGCGCACACACTCGACACTTGCCCATCCCAAATGAAGCAAATGGCGAGCAGCTCCAGCAAGACCTCTCGCCGCACGCCGTCGCTGCCATGGATGGTGCGCATCAAGGCAGCCATCCTCGAGTTCGCAAACAGCCTCGACGGCAGAGTCCGGCGCCCCATTGCCTTCCTCGGCGACCGCAAAGGCGGCCGCCACGCCCGCCTCCAGGCGATGTCCGATCCGCCGACATCACCATTGACGCCCCCGCGGCCTCTGGGCACGCGTCTTCTGCCCTCGTCGTTGCCCACCACTGACGCCGCCCGCCCGCTCCCGTCATTGTCTACCTCCACGGCGGCGGGTTCGTGCTCTTCTCGCGTCGTCCCGCCCCTACGACGCCCGCTGCCGCCGCCTCTGTCGTGAGCTCCGGGCCGTCGTCGTGTCCGTCAGCTTCCGCCTCGCCCCCAACCATCGGTTCCCGGCGGCGTATGACGACGCGTCGCGTCGCCGCGCTTCGATACCTCGACGAGACCCCGACCCCCTTTGCCGGCCGACCTCGTACCGCCCCCACGCCGTCGACCTCTCCAGTTGTTTCCTCGTCGGCGACAGCTCGGGGGCCAATATGGTTCACCACATCGCCAACGCGTTGGGGGGGGGCTTCGGCCTCATCGTCGTCGGATCCCCTGCGCCTCCGCCTGGCCGGCGCCATCCTCATACAACCCCTTCGGCGGGGAGGAGCGCACGGACGCCGGGTGGCCTTGGACAAGGCCTGTCGGATATTGACGCTGGCTCAAGCCGATCACTACTGGAGGGAGTTCTTGCCCGAGGGGAGCCACACGAGACCACGGCGGCGCGCGTCTGCGCGGGGACGGCGTTGAGCTGGCGGACACGTTCCCGCCGGGGCGATGGTGGTGACTGGCGGGTTTGACCTGCTCAGGACTGGCATGCCAGGTATGTGGAGACGCTGCGTGGCAAGGGGAAGCTGGTCATGGTGGTCGAGTACCGGACGCCGTCCATGGCTTCTGCACGTTCTCGGAGCTCGCTGATTCCGGCAAGCTCATCCAGGACATGAAGCTGTTCATCGACGATCATAGGTCTAAAAAGTAAAATCCCTGGCTGGATGCATGTGCTAGATAGATACTAGAAGATTACGAGGAGTCTAGTGAATTTCATGGGCTACCGACGCTTTTTTTTTATTGTGTCATCTCCACCTGCTCAGCAATAAATATGACACAACATATATTAACAATAAACAAGATCTTTTATGACGAAAATGATGTGACAATAGAGCAATTTATTTCTGTTTATGACAGTGGTCCTTGATTATATAATAATCAGGGAGCAGCAGGAATACAGACTTGCTTAGCTAGAGTATGGCTACATGATTACATGATCTATTAACATCCATCAGAGGAAATTCATGAAATTAAACAACACTAAGCTCTCTCATCTCCCAAAAGCTTCACCAACTCTTTACACACTGTAAACTGCATTCTACCAATTGAACTATCCCTCACTTCGGCTTCAGAGCAGATGATCAGCACCATGGCGGTGTATGTTTCGTTGCAGCCACAAGGCATGCTCCCCGTTTTGGCGTGTCGGTGCAAGAGATGCGATGCAACGGTAACATTGTTTGATGGGCCAATCTTCCGTGTACAGGGCCAGCGCGGCCCAAAAACATAGGTGTGGCGGCCTCGCCATGCCCACACACCAACGAGACGACGACGACGACGACCAGGACGACGTTGACTCAGTCTGGGTGTGGGCAGGGTCAGAGTCTCCGGTTCTCCTCCCCTCTCCTGCTTGCAAGTTGCACGGTGGAACTGTGAATTGAATTGTTTAGCCTGGCCTCAGCTGCATGTCAGCTCCTTGTTGACCCTGACTGCGTCGAGTCGTCGTCCTCGACGCGGGCATACGACAGCGACTGCGAGCGGCGAACCAAGTTGACGGTCAATGCATGCAAGCATGCAGGCCGGAGAGACCTGGTGGATGAATACATAATTACATTACATATTATATATATGATGTAGTGATGAAAGCAAGCAGCAGCTATAGAATGAATAATACTTGTTGAGTGCCGACAGGCACCGGCGCGGCGGCAGCTTGTCGCCAGGACGCCTCGGCGCTGCCGCCGGCGCACTGCCTAGTCGTGTAGCTAGTCAACGGCGGGTTTTTCCGGCCGGCCGGTTGGAACGCGGCAGCATGCAATGGAAACCGAACGAAGGGCAATGAGCCACCAGATCAGAATGCAGAATGCACGTACGGTCAATTATTTGCAGATAGCCGATGGCCGGCGCCGTTGAGCTGACTCAAGCTGACTGATCACTGGGTGCCAATGCAAGTAACCGGTAGCTGCTGGTACATGCTGGGTGGCTGCTCAAGCTTGTGAGTTACGTACTCCAATATCCAATATATAGAATAGAATCTGTACCAGCTAGTTCCAGCTGCATATGCGGCGGCGGGTGGTGCACATGGATCGGAAACTCGGTTTGAAGAGGAAACAACTGTAGCGCCGTTGCTTGTTGCTTATTATAATTCACGGCTGGTATGTATACAGATACAGTAGGTAGTTAGGTACATAGTAGACGACGACACACTCGGATCCCCCCTTCTTCTTCCATGCATGATAGACAACGTAATACGACGACGGCGGTTGGATTGGATTGCGTTATTATTAGTTGGTCGTTACATACAAAGGAGCATATATTATATAGCTTGCATATGCAGATCGATAGACAGACACATACTGTGTATGTGCATGTGTATAGGCCAATTAATTAGACGAGCGACCCTGTAGTACATGTTGAGAATTATTTATTTGAAAATTTTCAATTCAAAAACTATTCTACTGCGAAGTTGTAGATTTTGTCCAGGGTTACAATTTTCATATCAAGTTTGTCTCCATGATGACACTTGAAATTCATAAACAGCATCAGGACGGAGAGAACGAAGTGACACTTGCAGATAGACACATATATATTCTCACGGCCTGACGGAACACTATATATAGTTTAACCAAACTACTGATCTGATTGTTATATAATCATCATAATCAGAGCGCGTTAGCTAGATACAACTGGATAGATCGAGAGGAGAGAGCGAAAGAACAAAGCATGCATATGGGTCCATCGAGGCTGCCAGACGCACGCATGCGTGCATGGCGCATCTGATACGATTCGCATGCAGTGGCAGGGAGACTACCATTACCAATGCATGCATGGAGTTAGCTACTACAGTGGTGTATGTATATATAGGTAGCACCTGAGCATTTTGCGGGCCAGGTTGGGTTCGGGCTGGACCCAAAAAAAGCCTGATTTTTTCAGGTAAAAAAAATCCACCCATGACTGCTCCGCTGGACATGTCGGGCCTCAATTTTTGGGCCAAGACCGGGCTTGGATGGGCGGCCCGTGCATTTTATAGTGCAAAATAGCTAAAAAGAGCAATTTGGGTTGGGCTCGAGATAAGATTTTTTTTTTTCGATTGAAAGATCTGTATCTAGAGTCTAGACCCTGTCTATAGACGAGCCGGGTCAGGATGGGCTAAAAATGCTCAAATATATTCCGGCCGAGCCAACAGACACACAGACGCACACAAGCATATGCATGTGCCCGCCAACTATATATGCATTGCATGCATTATTCCATCGGATGCATGCTCACGTACACCCGAATGTTTTTTTTTTTTGACAAGAAATCATAGCTTTCATTACCTAACAGCACGAAGCTGTTATAATCATTACAGAGGGAATGGTTACAAACTGGAGTGTTTCCAAAAGAGGGCATCCATATTCATGGCTTGGATTAGCACATAATCCATTGTGATCTAATTGAGCAGCCTGCAAAGAATTGAAACTTTGTGTAGCAAGCATGTCGGCCATTTGATTGCAGTGTCTTGTAATCCTATGCGCCTTGATTGAAGTATAGAGGAAACAATTTCTGTGTATGGTTTTGATTCTCCAATCAGGCAGATTGGATCGGTTGGCGCCGTTTGGTTTGTGTGCATCGTTCATGCAGGCGGCGCCGGCCGGCGGCCGGCTATCGGTCCATATATATATCGTTTCAGTTTATTTTCATTCAGCACAAAACAATGCTGCAGCAAGCGCACACATGCATGACGTACAACACGTACTACTGTCACCACCAGCTATACATATGTACGTACATTCCTATCTGTCTCTTGGATCCATTCTCGATCGATCTGTTGTTGTCGTCTCAACGATCCAACACTTGATTGCTGGGAAACACAAACAGCGACAACCACAACCGTCATACGACCCTTTTTGTCGTCTGAACTTTGGGATCGGATGGGAGTACTATATATATTATATGCCACACAAATACTAATAATCTGTCCTAAAGAAAAACATAGTTGCTGACGATAATAATACATATGCATGTCTCCCATCCATTGTGCACATATCATCGTTATATATACGTGCATACATGCATGTAATGCCTCAACAAAAAACAAAAACAAAAAAAAACAAAAAGTGTGCGTTACGCACGCACGTACGTAACTATGTGTACATATAATCTTATTATAGGTCGTTGCCAGGTGGATCGAGGCTGACAACATTGCATATAGATGAATGACTGCAATACTTACGTACGTACGACAACAGGGTAGCTCCATTGGCGCTGCTCCAAATCTCAACCCCACTTTGTTAGACTTGTTATATAGTTATGTATTCTCGACGATCGATCAGCTGGACCGTACCGTGCCGTGCAGTGTACGATCGATCAGCTGGGCTATTGGACCGGCAAATCTCTGTGTCTCTAATTAATTAATTCACACAATAATGTTAGCATTCACAAAATCCCATTGGAGATACATATATACATCTAATTAATTACTTTTTGTTGTGGGAAGTATGATCTTTAATTACTTGACAGGTCCCAAGATTATGAATGGTCTCCTCCTGTCCAAGAAACATATATCATACCATGAAGCGTGTGAACCGAGCCTAGTGCAGCTGGTTAGTACTCCCTCCGTTTCAAATTACAGTTCACTTTGGCTTTTTTGAGATTCATTTCTTTTATATCTAGACATAGTGTATAACTAGGTGCAAGTGCAAAAATCAATGTATGTAAAAAGCCAAAGTGAACTACAATTTGAAACGGAGGGAGTTTTTTGTTTTTTTTTGTTTTTGTTATTAGAACCTGCCGTGTGTTTAGTTGATGAAATATATTGGGGGCTTTGTAACAATACTTTTCGTTTGTATTTGATAATTATTATCCTACCATAAACTAACTAGGCTCAAAAAGATTGGTCTCGTACTTTTCAGCCAAACTATGCAATTAGTTTTTTTATTTACCCACATTTAATGCTCTATTTATGTGTCAAAAGATTTGATGTGACGGATACCGTAGAACTTTTTTGGGTGCACTTTTCACCGAGGTGATCACCCCCATAACCCAACTTTACGTACACAACTTCTTAGTACATAATTTTACTATCTATTGGTTAAATTTAACTTTCGTGAGTCAAATACGTAGTACGCGTGATCTGCTACACACGCACGCGATATAGTACCTGCAGGCCGGCCTTGGCTTTTGTTTCCATATACACTGCACGCTTATTAGCTAGCTAGCGTTGACCGTTGACGCCCCCAAATAGATCCATGTGTAAACGGCGGTAACAAAACGACATCCAGCTACGAATATACGAGCACCTCAGTAAACGTACGTGTTTGCCCTGTCCCTGTCTTATGGTACCACAACGCGCTGTCGCCACGTACGTACGTGACCAGGACGACGAGGCAGGACGGACGCGATTGCACGGTTAATATTTAATAAATAACATGTACTCCGTATGTAAGTAAACCAAGTGGTTAGTTTTTAAGCTGGGATATGATTTTAATATATTCCATTTTTCTAAAACAAAATGATAAGTTTCTTATGATAAAACTTGTCATTTAACTTTTAAGGTCTCTGTTTTGACACGGCTCATTCAGGAGCTTTGCTAGTGAAAAAGCACCTTTATGAGTTAAGCTGAGCTGTTTTGAAAGTTACCAATAGCTTAGGCCGAGGCCAATGCTCCAAGGTGTACAAAACCATGCAGTGACACATAGGGTCGGATGCCATCCGGAAGAGAGAGAGGTAGCGGGATAGCCACGTACCGGCCGTCGAGTCTCCTCCAAAGGATTAATTGACCTTTTCGAATAAAGGAGCAACTTTGAAAGGAGGCAGAGAACAAACTGGCTAGTTTACTACAAAAGGTAGTCCTCGAAAGCGACATCTAAAGTGAGAGAAATAGTAGTGTCTGGTGAGAAAAATAATAAGGTAGTGTGACCTGCTTTGTGGAGATTACAATATCAACTGATACTTGTCTACATGGAACACGTCCTTTTAAACGAGTCTAATGCCCGTGGATGGGCTTGGCCTTAATGCATGGCTAATAGAGGGAAACAAGGCAGGGAATTGCAAAATGCTACTTTTTCAGCTTCACCTCTCTATATTCCTCTGTGGAGTATAAATAAAGGAGTTTCACTCAAAGAAGTAGCTGTTTTTTGAAAAGGGTGTGGTTTGGTAAAACAAACAACTTGAAACAACTCATGAAGTTGTACCAAATGGACCCCAAGTGTCCGACTAGAAACACAAGCTTATATTTTGGCTTAGTATTTTAGACGTAACTTACTTTGAGAGTACAATGTGTGTCTATATTCGTCAAATTGAATGCGTGTACCTGTCGTAGCTAGAGTGCCAAAGGCGGCATAGTGGGCAGCGCGACCACGCTAGGTGCCACCCCTCACCTCCATATATAAAAATAGTATACTTGATCCCTCGATAGTCAGTAATTTGTTATTAATTCTAATTATCATGCAAAGCATTTATCGATCACCTGCGTGACGATATTCCAACTTGATCTTTTATGACTATGTGCAACATTACCCTTCACACGCGTAACAAATCAATGCACAAGCCCGCGAGCATTGGTTTGGGTTGTCACTGATCCATGGACACTGGCTGTCGTCACACTGCAGTTGATATGAGATGAGGCAATGCTTGCCACCTGTCGACCAGTAATCTTACTTTCCATCTCGATCTAGCTACCTGATACAATGCCTGCTTTCTGGATTGCTATCCTCATCTGACTTGTAAATTAGGGTATTGTTTAGTTGGCAAAAAATTTGTAACCCAACTTTCAATTTTTCCACTCTCTTTCTATCACATCACATTAAATACACTAAAAGCATATATATTCGTAGTACTAAATGTAGAAAAAAAAATAACTAACTTCGCAGTTTAGATGTACATGGAGATAATTCTTTTGAGTGTAGTTACTCTATATGGTAGGATAATATTTATTTACAAACAAATGAAACGTGTTACAGATTATGCGCTACCGTATCTAAATTCTAACTTTGGGTTACAAATTTTTTGCAAATTAAACAAGGCCTAGAGTGTATGTTCCTGCTTAAGTGCTTGGTAAATGCTCCAAATAAATGGTTAAAATTGTCTATTACATTTGTGTATTACCCCCGTTCTTATATTATATTATTGTTGAAAACCGTGTAAATTTAGATAATTTCATTCGTGTAAGATGCCGCCGGGGCCACATTTGTGTTGGTTCTCATGAGGCATAAAATCCTAGGTAGTACGGATAATAAAATAAAATCCTAGGTACAGTACGAACCTTGAAAAAAGAGTGAGTGTCTAGTATACGTACGTCTGTGACATGTTTTTATTTTTCTTTGGTCGTCGTTGAGAAAAAACAGCAACAAATGTGACCAAACAAAGTCGGCAACTGAAAACGGCTCACAGACGAGCGGGCCCCACTCCCTCCCCGACCGTTGCACACTTTGCACTCCACTTGCAAACAAAGCGCGTGCGTGATGAGCCGCGATTTCTCCACGCCGCGTGGGCCCTCCTCTTCGTTTCCTCCCTCTCTACCGGGACACGTGCTGGCCCACCGTCAGTCGCCCTCTCCGCACGCCGCCGGCCCAAACGGACCGACCCAGCCCACTTCCCACTTCCCCTTCTCCACGCGCTCCTCCCTCTTCTCCAACCCAAAAGAGCCTTTTCTTCTCCTCCTCACGGACACGTTGCGGGCCCGCGTTCCGCCACTCTCGGTCTCGGGTCGGGTCTCCGCCCGGCGGGCCCCACCCGCGTTTCTGACCGTTTTCACCCTTGTCTCGGGGCTGGGTCCCTCCTCCTCCCCTTTCCCCTCCACGCCTCCTCCTCCTCCTCTTCTTCCTCGCCGCCCCGTCCTGCCTCGTCCGCGGCGACCTCACCGAGAAAGGGAGGAGAGAAATCTCGCTCGCGGTTGCGGTCGGGTCGTCGCCTTCGCCATTCCTCCTCCGATAAATACACCCTCCTTCCCTCCTTCTCCCCGAGCCCAGTCGCGTCGTCGCCCACTCTCTCCCCCCTCTCTCTCTCTCTCCACATCCAGCTCGGTATCCACCAATCGACAGCGACCTCCTCCACGCGCTCCCCTCCCCTCCGTCCTTAGCCGCTAAGCGTCGTCCTTCCCTCTCCTCCGCACCGCGTCCCGTCTCGTGCCGACCTGCGCACACGCGGCTCGGCTCCACTCGACTCGTCGGCGCCGTCGAGCCCCAGCCCAGCACCGGCGCTGCCTGCCGCTACAAGAGGCGTCCGTCCATCCGTCGAACACCCCCGCACCGAGACCACCCGCCTCCCCCTCCTCCGCTCCCGATCTCTCCACGCGGGTCGGAGATCGGCCTTATCCATCTCCCGATCCGGCCCGATCTACCCATCGAGATGTGGTGCAACAGCGACGCGACCGCCGCGAAGCAGATGCTCAAGTCCCGGGGTCGGGACGGGCGTCGTCGGGGGTTACCCGTCCCCGGCGACGAGGAATCCGACTACTTCCCTCCAACCCCACGCAAGGACTACTACTGGTGGTCGACGGGTCTCCTCAAACTCATCACGGCCACCGTCATCTTCATGGGCGGCGTGGTCCTCGGCCTCTCCGTCAGCGGCAGCGTGGCACGGTACTACTACAACTCCTCCCACGCCGAGCTCTTCTTCCCGTCCACAACCTACGGGTGTGACCCAAGGGATCGGGACTGTGGGATGGGGCTCGCGTTCCGGGCCTTCGTTCACCCGCCGAGACTCGCGCACTCCATGACGGATGATGAGCTCTTCTGGCGGGCCACGCTCGTGCCTAAGGCGGAGGAGTTTCCGTTCCAGCGAGTGCCCAAGGTTGCTTTCTTGTTTATGGCGCGTGGGCCTATCCCGTTTGCGCCGCTCTGGGATAAGTTCTTCCGTAATCATCAGGGGCTTTACTCTGTTTATGTACACACCGTGCCGGATTACAAGCTTAATGTCTCCAAGAACTCCGCCTTCTATGGCAGACAGATCCCCAGCGAGGTATTGTCTTTGCATTCGCTGATATTTTTTTTTTTTTTTTTTGGTGCTACATTCATACAATACAATACAACCAATCCTCCAATAAGACTAAAGTGGTAGTGATAATTCATCCATTCCCCTGTTTTGTTGTCATCCATCACCATGGCGTGAATCATCAGTACTAGCAAGCAAGTAGTAGCACATTGCAATCCATTATTGTTGCTGCTTGGGAATTTGCAATCCATCAGCTGCTTGGGAATTTGCATCGCATTATTGTTGCCTTTGTGCTGAAGAGGGAAAAAATAATAATCTGGTTGAGTGGCAGATAGCTGGTGCCTTGGTGGCCGCTTGTCATGCTAGTTGGTGGCCGCCATGTGACCAACTTGATTGAGATACGTTGTGTGCAAAGGATTTGCTCTAGTAGGGGAGGGCGAGAATATGCTTGCTTGTCCCAATGCTAGGTTGGTAAACTACTTAATTCGTTCAACAACTAGTGGCCTTCACGAATTTCAGATGATGAGATTCTTGCTTGACAAATGTTCTCCTTCAATTATTTTTTCACTAAAAATAATACTAGTAATCAGTCAGTCAACAGGTTCGGGCGGACCTGCAATCATGATCATTACTTTCCTCTATTCCTTTTAGTGCTAAAGTTGTGCTTCTCCAGTTTCACTGTAATGTGTGCATTCCTTCCTATTCCTTTTAGTGCTAAAGTTGTGCTTCTCCAGTTTCCCTGTAATGTGTGCATTCCTCCCAATTCCTTTTTAGTGCTAAAGTTGTGCTTCTCCAGTTTCCTGTAATGTGCGCATTCCTTCTTTGTCTCACAGCACTACTCTCCTTATCGTGCACTTGCAGTTTATGCCCATTATCGATGGATACCTTTGTTCTTCCACGTTCTAATATTTAATTTCTTTCCAATGCAGGAGGTGTCTTGGGGATCAATAACCCTGGTGGATGCTGAGAAGCGCCTTCTGGCCAATGCCTTGCTGGATTTCTCGAATGAGCGCTTTGTGCTGCTCTCGGAGAGCTGCATTCCTGTGTTCAACTTCCCGACTGTCTACGAGTATCTCATTAACTCGGCACACAGTTTCGTCGAGTCCTACAACATCGACACCCCTCAGTGTGCTGGCCGGTACAACCGTCGCATGGCTCCTCACATCATGGCTGATCAATGGAGAAAAGGGTCAGAGTGGTTTGAGCTTAACCGTGAGTTGGCTATCCAGATAGTAGCAGACTACAAGTACTACTCCATCTTCAGAAAGCACTGCAGGCCATCCTGTTATCCAGATGAGCATTACATACCCACTTATCTTCATTTGTTCCACGGGCCCCTCAACGCCAACAGGACCATCACATGGGTTGATTGGTCAAGAGGAGGCCCTCATCCAGCAAGTTATGGTGCTGCAGACATAACAGAAGACTTCATTCAGGCCATCAGGAATAATGGAACACAATGCTTTTACAACTCCAAGCCCACCTCTGTCTGCTACCTCTTTGCGAGGAAGTTTGCTCCTAATGCTTTGGGACGGCTGATGAATATGACCTCGACGGTGTTGGACTTTTGAGTCGTCCACCATGCGTCGTGGTCAGCATTTCGCTACTGAGGTATCACTATGGATGCGCGTGCCGGTCGGGGACTAGAACTACTCTACCATACTAGACTGGAGTCGGCAGCATGTGTTCACTATAGATGGATGATCAGAGATGGCTTTCGGCGTATGCGTCTCGTGGATGATGCTGTGTGGGACAGTGAAATTTGCTTCACTTATCCTGAAGCTGATCTGCAGAGTGATTGACAGATGGCACCGGTTACGGAGATGACATTTCTTTCACCTCCCATTCTTTTTAATATATCATAGTCATATGATAGAGCCAGGATCACCTTCTTTTCTTCTTCTTCCTCCTCCCCTATCGACTGTATTGACTTGGTCAGACACTAATTTCTGTGAATATAACTTATCAATCATTGCTTTACTTAGTCTGGCATTGCCAGATGTCTCTGTATGCTTGATAGTTGTCTCTAAACCTTGAAGTAACAGGTTGCCATTGGTTCTGTCGATGATGCTTAAGTATGGGTAAGCTAGACAGGGATGGAAGCAGCAGAATATGCCATATTCTTTGCATAGGGCACATTATGGCTGTCTTTTCAGGAAGGGGAAAAAAAGTGGGCTCCTTTTTTGAAAGGCACACATGAGCATGCCTATACCCTGCTGTTGCGTGCAGATTCTTGATCAGTTCAAACATGGGGGTTCCTGTGCTTATTCTTGTTCTTTATCAGTTCAAAGTTCAACCAGATTGCCACGAACATGCTTGATTGCCTTCATTTGACAGAGAAACCAATATTCTAAGATTGGCTGGTGAACATGGGGGACATGATTTAGGCTGATGGTTGCCGTTCCACAGCCTTGTCATGCCCTGGTGTTTGTAATATATAAAATCTATGAGCAGAGGTCCCTGGACCATGGTATTATAGTGGTTCTTTGTACTCTGTATCTAATCTAGCCTTGGTCTAATCTAATCCAGGCATTAGTTTATGTGCTGCTACCTGTTTGTTTACTTGATATAATATCTGGTTGCAGTTAGATATTTGGGTAAATTCTGGCGTGCTCTTTCTTTTTGTGTGTGAATTGTACTGGTGGTGGTGTTTTTGATTCGTGGTGAAGAGAGGCGTGTCTGTGACATTGGGTGAAAGTGACCTGTTTCTGGTGCTTGTGCCGTGTAAGCAAAGATGGTTGATTCTGTTGGTGATCTGGCGCGTCCTGGACTAGAAATAAGAAGAGATGAAAGTGATATGTCCTATGAATTGACCCCCCAAAAACAAAAGATTTTGAACTACTAGAAACAAAAAGGTATGAAACTGATGCGTCCTGAATTATGGAGTTTTGCCTCTCTGAATTGGTTGAGAAAAAGAAGATAAATCGTTCAACTTTATTGAGGATCTATATCATCCTTGAAATGCATTGGTGAAAGTGATAGGATGAGCATGGGCAGGTCTTTTAGTCGGAGTAGAAAGCAGCAACAACCACACTTGAAATGCATGCCTTATCCGTAGCAATTCTTGCAGCTTTCTCCACACCGGTTGATGCGTAGTGTAGATTCTTTCTTGTGTTCATCAAATTTGTCTTCCATCTATTGGAGCATAAGAAGAGATAAAACGTGCAGGTTGGGGCATTATTCTTGTGATTGTATGATACTGTGATTGTTACAGCAGCAGACCTAGAGATAGATATCTTGTTCATTTATCATGCACAACACACTTGTCAATAAGGACAAAGGTAGATATCTTTGCAGAGGCGATTCCTGCATCCTTCGCGCCAATTTATGGGCTTCTTCTCCCTCGTGCCATAGAAAAAAGCCAAAGCCTTCTCTAGCTAGTGTGAGTTGTACTACTGGTGTAGTGGTGTTTTTGATTCGTGGTGTCTCTGAGATTGGGTGAAAATGACCTGTTTCTGGTGCTTGTGCTGTGTAAGCAAAGACGGTTAATTCTGTTGGTGACCTGACATGTCCTGGACTAGAAATAGAAAGGGATGGAAGTGATACTTCCTCAATTTTGGATTTGTGCTTCTGAATTGAATGAAAAAAAGAAAAGATCTTGGACTAGAAACAAGAAGAGATGAAAATGATGCATCCAGAACTATGGATTTCTTCTGCCTCTGTGAATTGGTTGGGAAAAAAAAGGAGGATAGGTCATTCAATTTTATTGTTCCCCAGATGATCCTTTTTGAAAAAAATATATCATCCTTTTTTGCCCCTAGCTATCTATCTATCAGAAATAGAGGGAAAAGAACACAAGGACAGGTGATAGGATGAGCATGGCCAAGTCTTTCAGTTGGAGGAAAAAGCAGCAGCAGCCCTTGAAATTCATGTCTTATCTGTAGCAATTTCTTGTGGCTTCCTGCACAAGTGATGCGTAGATTCTTTCTGGTGCTTGTCCAATCAGTCATCATCATCCATTGAAGCATAATGAGAGTATGTATATATGATACTATGATTGTTACAGTAGCAGACCTAGAGATTTGGATATCCAGGCCATTTGTCACACACACACAACACACATGTGAACATGGACGGACGATTGGCAGGATTAGCGTGAGGTCAGGTCCATCCATAACCTCTTTGCAACAAGTGGTTAGTGAAGTGAAAATCACCCTTTGCACAGGCCAACCAAGGTAGCCTATGCAGACCCATCAGATTCAGACGGACAGACAGAGAGTGACGACAACACCAGCTCTGGTGTAGGCATCCTTGCTACTGAACTGGAACGGCAACAAAGAATTTGCTGAGACAAGAAGAAATTTGGAGGGAATTTCTTTAGCGGGAAAAAGAAGAAAATTTTTGGAGGTAATTATTGTTGTATTGCAATGGGCCTCATGGGTTCATTATAGTTCATTATATAGGGTACATGAGACCACACTCCACGTGATAAACAATATGATACTATTCCTATTTACTCTAAGATTCTGCAGGCGGTAAGAAGGCGAAGCTGACAAGCTAACGGTACCATTTTCCCATGTTATACAGCTAGTCCTCCGGCCGGTTGCTCCTCTGCCTGGAATTGGATACAACATGTAAATTAGTAAATGTTTATTATTTCACCTCAGTCGAAATCAAACATGGAAAGCATATAATTTGTTCTTACTTATGATCTTACATTGCAACCTCATCAGCTCACATATATGGAGCTGCTGCAAAGTGTTTCCTCCTTGCACATATATATATACTAGCTGCAAAAGAATAGGTAAACCTGCTTGCGTGATGGTGCAAGTAGCATTAACAGAGGTATAAGGAAAATTTCAAGGACTCGATCAGGTACAAGAATGCGCCTCTAGAAATAATGCGGTCAACATGTAAAAACAAAACTGGTCAGCAAAGGAAAACATTTGGTCTGAAAACTGAAAAGTGTGCAAAAGTCCAAAGGAAGCAGGTATGTGAATCCCTTCGGGACCTGGCCTGCTTGTTTGATTTCAGAAATAGGAGGGTTAGTAGACCAGGGCAACTACTTGCTTGACTCTATCAACGTGGATGTTTAACTACAGTAGTATATTTATTAGTTACAGTAGTATTTAACTACATTTACTGTTGTTTATCATGTGTAAATGTTAAGTTATTTCTAGTAATCAGAACTAATTTCCAGTTCATTTGGATTTTTGTTTTTTTTGTTCTGGTAGGATTTGGGTGAAAGTTCTTCGTCCCTCACTCGAATTTTCTATTGGCTTTGATTTGTGTGATCGTGTGAGGGGATGCTTTGGATCACTCGAATTTTGCTTTGCAATAGATTTGTGCGATTTGGGCAAACAAATGCTTGAGTAACTAAATGGGCCAAATCACTTGTTACGTACTCCTCTCGGGCTGGTATTAGAAGTCGTTTTGGACAAGGTTTGGGTCAAACATCGGGAATATAAATCATCAATAACTTTTAAGTTGTTGAGTTTGTAAATGTAAAAATTATATGAGTAGATTTGTCTTAAAAAATACTTTGATAAAAGTATACATATATCATATCTCCATAAATATTTTTATAATAATAAGAGGTCAAAGTTGTATTTTGAAGACCGTGTCGCTGTCCTAAACGACTTCTAATACCATCCCGGAGGGATTATATAAAGACTCTATGTGAAAACACACTTTTACCACTAAATGCACACATGAGTTCATGTATTGTTCTTACGGTAGGGTTTGATCTGAGGGAAGGAGAAGGATCTGTTCGGGTATAGATTTCCATGCGGCCCGCGGCCCGACGCCCCGGCACGCGAGGCACGCTGTTTTGGCCCGGCCCGAGCACGCACGCCCGGTGGTCGACGGGCCCGGCACGCACGACGCGGGCAGTAGTGCGGGCTTGGGCCGACCCTCAAGCCGCGGGGCACGGCACGGCCCGGCACGTTAAGAAAGGGGAGGCTTGGTGGCAAATATACTAGTGATAATATTGTACATATTTGGTATATTAGTCCCGATATTTTCATACTTGGTATAATATTATACATATATTTGGTATAATATTGTACAAATATACTTGAAATCTGTGTAAAAATGATCATGTTTGAGTGTTTTTAAAAATCGGCCCGTGGGCGGCACGTACACGGCATGGCACGGCGAGGCACGATTTGGCCCGTGGGACGGGCCTGGGCTCGAGGTCGGGCACGGAGCCCGGTGCGGCCCGGCCCGCGAGGGGCACGACGTGCCTTAGCGACGCGGCACGGGCCGGCACGGCACGGCACGCGGCAGACCGGGCGGCACGGCACGGCCCGTTGGAAATCTATAGTTGGGGGCATCGAAACCAAATTAAATGACCTACTAGTTCTCAGCCGTTTGTTACTACTTCCTTGTTCATGCAGCTCAGAGCCTTGCACTATCTTTTCGTTTGTCGAGTTTTTTTTTTTTTGAAAAAGTCTACTTAACCCCCCGAACTATGGGGTTGTGACTACTCCTTGCCACAACCATTAAAACCGCTCAACGAATACCTAAACTTTGCAAAACCGTCTATTCCACCCCCCGGCCGATTTTGGGAGGGTTGTTTTTGCCCACGTGGCGGCCACAGTGGCGCTTGGGTGGCGTTGGGCAGCCCATTTGGATGGGAAAAGGGTGTCCGGCCTGCATGTCGGGACCCCCCCCTCCCTCTTTTGATGCCTCCCTCCTCCTGTCTCCGGTTACACCCGTCGTGGTGGCGAGAGACAGTCACCGACGTGGCTCATCGGAAATGACATCCCCGGCGGCGTCCTACTCCAAGGCTCCTCGCTAGTCGGTGTATAGCACTCCTGGTACCATGCCTCGGCCACTGGTGAAGTTGTTGGCCGCGGTAAGTTCCCATGGCGTCGCTGGCGGCTCGTCACAGCGGACACGACGGCGTCGGAACTGACCCGTCCTAATGCGGTTGATTTGGTGAAGTGGAGGCGTGCACGTGGTGTGATAGCAGGTGTGGGGGGACATGTAGTGGCTGGGGCTCCGCTAGACCGGGCCTTGACATCGGTGTGCGAAGGCAATGGCAACCCGACAACGGCGTCGTGCGGTGTGACAGGGCGACGTGGGGAGTGCAGGAGGTGTGGTGTGGTGGAGAAGGTGGAAGAGAGGCTAGAAGGGATCAGGGCTAAGTCTATTGAGCTCTATTGGTCTAGAGGGGAGGGCTTGGTGCTTGGCTTCAATGGTGGAGACGGTGAACCGATTTGGGGAAATCGGGATTGTGCCCGATTTAAGGGAAGCGGAGGGGAGATAAGAGGAGACAACGTGTTCTAGGGTGTGGCGAAGCTATTGGTGTGGTTTGCTTGAACGGAGGAGCTCGGGTTGAGCCCCTATTAGTGTGGTTTGCCTCACCGGGCGGTGTCCGCATTGTCGTGGTGGGGCAATCGGGGCAAGAAGACGCGGGGTGTGGCGAAGGGACATTTCGAACAGTCGGGGGGCGGTGTCGCGTCGTCTCTCGGGTGCCGACGAAGGCGCCGGTGCCCTAGGGCTCGGCTTCGTGGCCATGCGAATCAGTCCCAGACCATGTTAGAGATGACCACAGGTTGCATTTCGCCCATGGATGGACCCATCTCGACGAGAGGAAGCTGCGGTGCCCTTGGCTCCACGGATACCTCGCGCCAACGAGATCCCATATCGCGGCAGCACAGCCCCCTGCTTTTCTCTCATTGGATCGTGGGCCTGACCTGTCAGTGATTTATGTTTTTCTTTTTATTCATTTTTGATAGATGGGTCCCACCCGTCAGTCTGATTCAGCACATCTGGCTTCCATCTCCTGCGCCAATGTGTCAAAACCGCTCCAACGTGGCTGCCATGTAGGCAAAACAGCCCTCCCAAAACCGGCCAGGGGTGGAATAGACGGTTTTGCAAAGTTTAGAGTATTCGTTGAGCGGTTTTAAATGTTGTGACAAGGAGTAGTCACAACCCCATAGTTCGAAGGTTAAGTGGACTTTTTCCTTTTTTTAAAAAAATTAGTTCATGTTATTTGATAAGAGACAATTATGTGTGGCCATTAAAAAAAACAATGCTGTCAAAAGTCTCCCATTGCTATTGATCGCCTCGATGTGTCATGATCTATGAACCTATGGCAAGTCATGTGAGGACACCTTGAGTCTTTCTAGCCACTTCCTCACTAGTTAATCAACCTTTTTTTCTCGGACTTGGTCAAACATGTATTTGTTTACTTCAAAGTTCAAGCATTCAAGTCCACACGAGTCATCCAGATATTTCTCATCCTAGCTAGTAGCTTGCAAGATTTCTCCTCTGGAAGTCTGGAACTGGATAGAGGAGTCCGCCATGGCCGAAACCATCATCTCCGCCATCGTAGGCGATGTCGTCAGCAGAGTGATCTCTCATCTCATCGAGCGTTATTGCAGACACCAGCGACAAAGCACCGAAGCCAAGCTGCAGATGATACGCCACAAGCTCGTAAGGATTCACAGCGCAGTAGAAGAAGCAAGAGAGAAGCAGATCGCAAACGACGGCACCCTCCAGTGGCTTTCGGAGCTCATAGACGCTGAGTACCAGGGCAACTACCTGCTTGACTGCATCAAGAATGATCTTGATGAAGGTGGTGAAGATGATGATGATGATGGTAAGGTAGTCTCCACCTTATCCCAGTTTAATCCTGCAAAGAGGGCGCGGGTTTCTATGTGCAACTTCCACATACTGTCACGACGCCATGTTGTCACCATCGATGAGATCGACACAGTTGCAGAGAGGTTGCAGGGCGTCTGTGATGGCCTCAGGGAGTTCATCATGCTCCTAGGAACTTGCCAACCGGTCCGTCGACCTCTGGCCACCAACATCTTCCGGCACGGACAGATGTTTGGCCGACATGTCGAGAAGGAGAGGATCATCTGTTTCTTGCTCCAGGACGACGACGACAACACCCGCTTGGCCTTGCTACCGGTCATCGGTGACACTGGAGTCGGCAACACGACACTGGTCCAGCACGTCTGTGACGACGCCAAGGTGCATAGCCACTTTGAGGTGATCATGCTGCTAAAATTCTCATACAACTCTGCCGCCACAGCCGCCGCTGCCCGGAGTGAAACAATGCTTGTTCTTCCGCCTAAGCATGTCATTGGAGATGCAGGAGTAGATGTCAACATCAACGATCCACTGACTTGGTTGAGTTTGATTCTGGCAGAAAGAGATTTCTGCTGGTATTTGAAGACGTGGACACACGCAAGAAGTAGGTGCTGGAAGATCTCCTGCACGCAAGAACGGGCGGCGACAGCAGAAAACAGCGGAGCAAAATCATCGTCACAACGAGCGATCATCTTGTCGCCACCATTGCGACAGTAAAGATGATCATGCTGAAGGCGCTGCCCTTCCCGAAGTACTGGTTCTTCCTCAGGGCGCAGGCGCACGCATTCTCCGGCAGAGACTTCGAGGAGAGCCCATGGCTGGTGGAGGCAGGCAAGGCAATTACCAAGAAGCTGAACGAGTCCTTTTCGGTGCAAAAATCGTCGGAGGGTTGCTCATGAAGAACATGAACCCCAGCTTCTGGGGCCGTTTCGAGCAGCAGCGGTGTCGAGGACGATGACATGTCTACGCTCGGCGATGGCATCAACTACGTCATGGATCTGTCCCAGAGCATGCTACCAGGAAATGTGCGTATGTGCCAGGTGATCGTTTCCAAGGATTGTTTTTCTCAGACAGAATTGGTTGGATTGTATGGTGCTAGCACTGCTCAGATCACCAGTTGGGCACAGGACTATGGGTTCGCAAGAGTCTTGTTGTGCTGTCAGTTCTTGGAACGGCGATGTACGCAGGTGGTAAGAACCAGAGTTCGATGAACTCAACACAAGACTTAACACACGCAAACACTTGGAAACACGAGAGTATTTTGTGCTACGAACAAAAAGCAACTTTTCCGTTCTTCTTTTCTTTCTTTTATTGAATGGAATTACATCATGTAGAAACATGCACAAGCTAAATTTGGCACTCCCCTATGAACACCTTGGTGTCGTGTGCATGGAACTATATATCTGCAAAATTGATGGAAAAGAAAATAAACTGGATCCTATGAAGAGAATCCTATGAAAAAACAAAGTATCCTATGAACAAGACTTACTAACATGTGCGAGTCACTGTTATCGTTCTATAATTTATATTACATCACAAAGGGAATGGAGAATCAGAAGGCCAGAGTTCGGGCTATGCGGGGAGTAGACCAATTAGGGCAATGATTAGAGGAATCTCGAGTGAGTAGAGAATAGTTCGATACATAGATCATACAATGGAAGCTAGAATCTTGGAGGGGTAGCGAGGGGAAGCACACCAAGGGGATCAGATTAGAGAGAGACTTGAGGAGGAAGATGAAGAGAAAACAGAGGAGGATGAGTTTTGAGATTTTCTTGGATGTCTTCTCCTCCCTGCCGGTTCTGCTTTTGTAGTTGAATGCCTTCTCATCCGGCCTGCATTGGGCCCATATGACAGCCCGGTGATAACAATACCATACAGAATAGCAGCAGGCCGGCCTTAGCTTTGGTCATCAACGAAGCTCAAAGGACCCATATCTAAGAGGCCCATTCGAATTCACTAACCTTGTTACTGTTAGCCTGTCTGGATTAATCGCACTACTGTTACTATCAGTCGGCTGTTGGTGCTTTACCAGGCACTTGTTCTCGCTTGCTCTCCTCCTGTCCTGCTGATTCCATTCATATGTTTCCTTTTTCTTTTCTGTTATTTATATAATCATCTTCGTGTTAAGTGTGTGAGTGTTGCTGCACCAAACCAAACGCTGCTAATTTCTTTCAGCATCTGCAAATCGCAGGCCGCCACATATGCATGACGACGATGATTATTCAGAGCAGCTATTGGGTTGCACTTGCACTGATGATCGAGGAACACGGCTTCTACATATCTATCCACTGGATCCAAAAAGGGCCAAAGGTAGGTTAGGTGCAATCCTTATCAGCACCTGCCGGCTGCCAAGTGCCAAGTAATTGTGACCTTTAATTGCTGAAACGACATTACATTGCATTGTGTTGCATTTGTTGGGTTAGATGATTGGATCCATCAATGACCACCACTCCAAGCTAGCTGATCCCTCTTCTTGTCTTGCTTATAAAGTGGCTAGTGCGTGGATGCTTATCTAACTATCCAAGAGAGGAAAGAGGTTAGGGAGAAAGACTGGATTGAAAAAGCATGTTAGGCTGCCACCAAGCAACCTGTATTATGTACTCGATCGCGGTACTCCAATGTGAAAGGGAAACACCTCTTCTTGGTTGGTTCCTTTCACCTTCTCTTGTCTGGGTTATTATTGTACTCACATTATCCAAAATTTAGACCGTTTTATAGGATTCTATACATCCAAACTTCTTAAATTAGGAATTATAATTTAAAACACTTTTTAAAACTTGATCTTTTCTCCCTCATTTTTTTTCCATCCATTTTCTCCTAACTGCTCGTGAAGTATCACTGTACTTTTGTCTATTGGTTCATTACCTCTCACTTAGTGTCTACTTTTGTCCATTGGTTCATTATCTGTCACTTAGTGAATAGTTGGAAAAAGAAATATTGACTCATCATCTCTCGCTTTCTTTGGAGTTTTAAAAAAACATTTATTGATCTTGCACCACTCAAAACTTTGGGATTTTATGAGAGCCATCTAAAATGCACTAGGCGCCTTACAGTGAGGAAGCCACGAAAAAAATTAGGACGGGCTGACCAATGTCTAATACATCTTAGCTCTTCTAATCTATGTTATTATGAATAAAAATTTAAGGTAGGGCTTAGGTGGGCTCTGTGTAATTGGGATCCGTAGGGGTGCTAGAGCCCAGCCTGGCCGGCTGTTGGCTCCGTCGCTGCGCCTTAGTAACACTAACACCAGTAAGTGAAAAAAAAGAAGAAAGAAAAACCAAAGGGCTAATAATCGCCATAGGAAGAGAGACTGATCTCGAAATTGACAGAAGATACTTGTCCTGAAATTTTACCTCAGATCCTCGCGTTGAAAAAAGATGTATGTAAATCCCCCTGTGACTGACGCTGATGACCCAGTCAAATTACACAGTATTATCGCAAGAACGAAATGCTCATCCGTCCCCGTCCGTCCACATCCACGCAGGGATCGCCGTCGCTCCGTCTGATCTGGTTGGTGGCGAACTGACGAAGCCGAAAGCCTGAAACGACCTAGTACGGCTTCCAGCACTGCTTGATGCTGCCTCGTCAGAAATTCAGAACACAAGAGAAGCGTCTGCGAAGCTGCATCTCCATTCAGTAGTCGTCACTGACCGAGCCGTTGCGACGACCGGTGCGGTGTGTGACAGAGCCACTGCACCACCAGCGAGCTGAGACGATAGCAGCGTCTCCGTCGTCGGCGTCGCTTTGCACGGCGCGAAGCCACGCACGCACACGGTGTCGACGACGACGACGTCGATGGCAGCTTTTGAACGCTTCAAAGGCAGTCGGCCACTGGGCCAAAGCCGTGTGTGTGTGTGTGAGCGTGCACTGCAGCTCGCGGGGTCCTGCTTCTTCCTCACTCACAGTGAAGGTCTTTAATTGGTGAAAAACAGGAGACTTAAGCTAAATTTTAGGTAATTTAACAAATTGTGAATATGTTTAGTCGGATGTCAAAATTCAGATTTATATAAGTAGAGCTGTGGACGCTTATATGCCCCTTCAATGTTGGCAATCTTAGTTGGCTACCAAATCATTGCCACCAGTTTTTATGGGTAAACTCTGCCTTCATCAGGTGGGACATCACAAAACACACATACAAGAAGTCACGCCATTTGTGCTTCCTCTTAGGACAACTCATATGGTGTGTCACATGGAAATCGTTTTAGAAAGGGCAAGGAAAACTTTCCACTTACAAAGACGGCGTATGCACACTAGAAGAGTGGGCGCACCCTTCATGTGTCAACAAAATACACCATTCAAAGCACTTGAAACGTTGTCCAATGCAAATCGCAACGGCGAGGGTTATTTATTCTACACTTTATAGCATTTCATTGCTGAATAACTTACCAACTAGGTAAAATGTCCTTTTCATTACATACCATGTCTCCTGAAGGTAGTATCCAAAACTTAGCACACTGGAATTTAGCAGGTGCTATTTTACGTGTCAAATTTCTATAGCACTTTGTGAGACGGGCATGTCACTTTTAGTTGAAGTCTCCAATTTTTATTTTTAAAAGGCTTTCATTATATCTTATTGTTTTATCGCATGAAGCGAACACTGCGATACTGATCCAATGTGGTTTCCAGAAATGTTTAAGGATTGGTAGTAGGTGGATTTCTTGTAAATTTATTCCAAACCTTGTCATGCTACATTACATAATTGTAAACATAATTTGGGTTTTGTTTTTAAATTAATCACTGCATGCATGCTATCCCACTACACCAATGACAATCCACTTTATTAGCGTGCCCGACTTAAGTTCCTTGAAAATAGCATTATCCTCTTTCGTGCCTCCAGCACAACAGTCAGGGGCGAAGCCAGGTCCAAACCGACCCCTGGTGCACACTCTAGCAAACATAAAGAAATGTACACATTTGAATGTAAATACATGGAAAATTTGAGACAAATTACTAGTAAACTTTAATTTACCATGGTGCACGTGCACCAGGGAAAGCCAACGTAGCTTTGCCCCTGACAACAGTGGTAGGGAGGGTGCATTTTTGTCTAAAATGTGTCCTAAAACTTAACAAAGTGTCTATGCTAACACCCTAGCAATGGACAATGAATAAGGAGGGTGTAGTGTATGTCCAAAAAGAAAGGGGCTGGATTTAGTACAAATGATTACTTATGTCCCATCATCTAACTACGCAACGTTGCAATATTTCTCTATAGGTCTTGGCATGCAAACTGCAGCTCTCTCTCTCTCTCTCTCTCTCTCTCCCCACTCTCTCTCTCTCTCTGTTCATCTAACCTTCATGTTGTCGTGGGGAGGTAGATGACCCACGACACATGAAAGAGTACTGGTAGTGAGGTCTGTTGCCGGCGGTGAGCTCGCGTGCACGACGATGGAGAGGCTCCCTCTAGCCGACGGTCGTCCATCGCGGCGCGGGTCTGGGCCTGCTGCAAACATGATATTTTGTTGCTAGGGTCAATCTCATCTATCAAAAAATCAATGAGTCACAACATATGACCTAGCTAGCGCTTGCGCCTCTATAAATATCGACCCCACCAACCCATTCTCCATCTATCTGCAACCCCATCGTCCTCACCCCCCAACCCCACCACCACTACTCAACCCTTGTGCGAATTTAATCCTTGAGTGAAAATTCAAAGGCTTAAAAACTCTATAGATTAAAAAAGAGAATAGAAATAATGTAGGAGAGCACTCTAGTTGCCAAGGGATTGGTGAGAGGGTGAGAAGAGGATACAAGGAGAGGACCTTGCTAAGTGAAGCGGAGTGAGCGTGAGAGGGATGTCGTTAACAACAAGTTAACAAAATGCTAGATTCTGGAACAAATTATTGCTTTCAATGGTATTTTTTCTGAACAACGAACTTTTGATAGTATTTTGTGTATGTCGTGATCTTTCGATGCTAGATTCAATGGATTCAATATTTATATTTATTGTAAGCTTATTTTCAGGGCTTATATAAGATAGTTCCATGATTCATATAAGATTTTTCATGACTAATGCTAGCACCTAAATATGCATGCCTTGCTTGGAGATCCGATGACGTGATATTGTACAGAGATCTTTTTGTTGTAAGCTTATTTTCCTAGCATTCTCGGGAAAAATTAGATGGCTGTTACATTCTCTGACTGATAGTTATGTGTTTTTATTGCTCGAAAAAAATAGTTTATGTTTTTTTTTTTTTTTATATAATAATGAATGGATCTTGCTTCAACCTTTAGAGCCAAGCAATTGTTAACTGTTTTTATTTCTCATAAGAGGAATGGAATCTGGTTTTGTCCCTTACATAAAAGTCAATAAGTCTGCAATGCAGCACCTGAATGACATCAATTGAAACGGTTAGCTATCTATGTCTCGTCGGATCACTAACACTGTAGGCCCATGATCTGCACCCGTTTATCTAGGCCTGCTGTAGGACCTCCAATGATTGTGTTGATTGCTACCTCACTTAATTTATCAATTAAGAAGCCCTAGATATTCTCAGTTCGTCACAAAGATTACTATGGATAATATTTATAATTTGTCCAATTGTGTGTCTAGCAGTTTAAGGTTTTGCACTTGGTGAACCAAATAATTATGGCACCAGTTATTTTTTTTTTGTTTAAATGATTCATCATTTGTATAATGCAGGTACTCGAAGACAAAGGCCTCCGTGCCTCAGCAGCCCCGCAAGACTGTGCAGATGTCACAGCCCACAACTCTCCTGTATGCTATGTCCTTGAGTTTAAACTTAATTCAGATCACATGCACCGCATCTTAGTTTATGATCTAATAATGTGTTTGTGTGCAGGCCCATCCGCCCAAACTACAAGCAGCCTCCCCCCCCCCCGCCGCTCCTTCCCTCAGATTCCTCTGGTTTCAACCCCCTGTCCATCTCAGGTAGATATAAGCGTGTGCAAGTATTTAGAATTGTGGCCCCTAGTATTTGAATTAGACTAATTATGATTAATTGGCGTTGTTATTAGAAATTGCAGTTTGGATTTTTAGGTCATGGATTATACTTTGTGTTGAACTAGTGGTTCTCAACACGGTACGAGACCTCCGCCCAGGCGGAGCCCTGGAGGAGGATGGCTAGAGTAGTGAAATAAAATGCAGGCGTGAATAATAAATGTCCATAAATAGTATTCACCAACCAACCATAAGGGGAGGACTCCTCCCTATTTATAGTTTCCACAACAGCCTAGGAATCCAAGATTACAAGTTTGCCTTCTAATATTCCCAAAATATTCCTTCCTTATTAGTCCTGCCGTGGGGGCATTTTTGTACTTGCTCCTCCGGCACCGCCTTCTTCCTGATGAGCTTCTGCCAGGTCGGCCCGGGCCCTCCTCAAGGGGCCTCCGCCACCTCTCCCCCAAGACGAGCCAATGGAACTTCGTCCGGATCACGTCCCCGGCGCCCCTCTAGGCGTCTGTTCTCGGGAGCCAGCCGGAGGTGGTGACCTCCGCCAGCCGTGGTCGCGGCGGGGGCGTGATCTTCGGTCCTAGAAGTGCCCTCAAGCGAAGGTTGCAACCCTACCTGCCGGCCACCCCGGCGGCGAGGTCTTGTGCGCCGTCGCCTCACCTAAAAGAACGATGGAGCAAAGGCAAAGCCGGGACTGTTAGCGTAGGTCGCTGCACGTGTTCTCTTTACCTAGGAGCATCTCCGCCAGCCTGCGGGATTCATGTCCCAACACTTTGATGTGTTGTGATTTGCTTGAGGGTTATCTAATCTATTGCTTTTCTAATGCAATGCCTTTTGGATAGAGAAGCAAGACAGTGGGCATAATTATATCATCTAATTGCTAAGAATTAGGCATATTTCCTACCCTCCTTTTTATCTCATTTTATATTTACGCATGTAACTTATGGTGAAATTAGCACAAATAATGCCTTCGATTAATGAAAATTCATTTTTGCTGTTAACGAATTGGATTTTGGATTTATGTACTGGATTATACTGGTGTGTTTTGATTAGACTTGAGAGCTACTAAATCAAACTTCTCAAACTTTGAAAAAGTTTATAGAATAATGCATCAATATCAGCAAATTTATTTCATTACACTTTCCATGAAATGTCATTGTGTCTTTATTTGAATTTGTAGATGTTAACATATATAAACTCGTTCATAGTTGGAGAAGTTTGACAATGCTGAACTGAACTATAATTTGTAAAGGAGGGAGTAAGTGGATGCCCTCCAACCTTCATGTGAATTTAGGACTAATATGTATGTGGAGTTGAGGAGTATATTGAAGACAATATCAAATTTAGAGCCACAATAAAACAACGAATACACCGATTAGTCTAGTGTCAGAACAGTTGTCAAATATTTGAAATTGGATTCTTTTCCCCTACGTATGTCGGAGCACTTAATTGATTATGTTATTGTGGTTTGCATCTTTTTTTTGGTTGTTCATGAATTTCTTATCCCACTCTCTTTTCATGGTGATTCTAGAGTCTAAACAATTGTTGATTTGCACAAGTGGTGTCCTGGCTTTTTACCATACAGCTCAAGTTTGTCTGGATTCTTATAGAATAATTATTGCAAAATAAGAAAGTTGACCCTCTTGTATATGTTGTCTAGCTGGTTGCTCGTTTGAATTCACTGGATCGTGCTAAATGCTTACACTGTACATTAATTGTTACAGGAGGAGGAGGGTGGGGCGCTCGATATCACCGGATCACAGTCCAGACCCAGTGATCAAGTCGTCTCGCCGCCCGTCGACCACTGCAAAGGTCGCCATGAGGTCTGCCCGTTTTGACAAGATATGGTTCGAGTCCGGGGCGACAGATATGTGAACCAGGCCGGGCTTGCTTGGGGAGTCGAGACTCATTACACTGATACCGCCTTGATACTGTACTTTGGTGGCCGAGCTGCGGGTGCGACAAGATCTGCTTTAGCTTTGAGTGATCCGTATACTTTCAGCGGTGGGTACTGAATACTGGCCGAGCTGTGCGGGTGCGACAAGATCTGCTTTAGCTTTGAGTGATCCGTATACTTTCAGCGGTGGGTACTGAATACTGTTGGATTTGTGCGGATTTATGCCCCAACGTCCAGTGATGCGTAATGTCGTGCAGTATAGTTTCTCGAATGTGAATAAAAATATAGTTTCTGTTGGTGCGATTGCAATATACTTTTTGTTGGGATTTGACTAAATATCTGCGCCACAGTAGAAGAGTTTGTCTGCGTCCCGCTCGTGGCACAGGTTTTTAAAAACACCCACGGTGGCACCGTGGCGTTCCGGGTCCACGACGATCTTCTCGTTGGCGAGGAGGTTCTTTGTACGACAGGCCTGATCGTTGGTGGAGTGCAGCGTTCGTTGGTCTGTCGAGGACCTTATCAAGGCTCCTGATCGTGGCTGCCTGGTTCCGATCGTGGTGGAGTGCAGCGCAGCGCCGTCTCCTTCCGTACGTGCGTGCCTCGCGATTACTTTCCGGTACAGGTATTAGGAGTATACTACTTCCTCCACCTGGTTCGGGCCGGGCTAAAAATGCTCATGTATACGGTTTTAGATGCGTCGAGGAGCAGGCGATCATGGAAAAACGACGGAGCGTCCTTGGGACTTAACGGAAAAACTTGATCGGGAGGACGGTCAGAGGATGCACCGAGTTGCTGGCGATCAGAGGATGCACCGGCCGACGGGCGGCGGCTCTTTGGTCCAGGCTACGTCACAGACCGATGAGGCGGCGGCGTGACGGAGATACGGCGTACGAAAAACACGCCGTTAACTTACAAGACTAGGACCGGTACGTGCCGGTCGTCGGCAGTCAATAAGTATATTAATCAATCCTAGCAGCTAGCTACCAGCTGATTTATTTTGCTTTCACTACAAATATGTATATATACATATCGATTTACCCAGTCTCCGGCCTGCCGACTGATTTATTTTGCTTTCACTACAAATAAGTTGACTGGGACGACGCGGCATATGATTGACTGGGACTGCATTGACCGTCAACATGGTCCGCCGCTAGCTCGCGATCCCGCCGGTCATATGCAGCGGCCGTCGTCGACGACTCGACGCAGTCATGGTCAACAAGGAGCTGACATGCAGCTGAGGCCCCAAACAATTCAATTCGCAGTTGCAACTTGCAAGCAGGAGAGGAGAGCCGAAAAGGAAAGGAGACTCTGTCTGACCCCCGCCCCCGCACCCAGACCGAGTCAACGTCGCCGTCTCGTTGGTGTGGGCGTGGCAGGCCGCCACAGCTATTTTTTGGGCCGCGCCGGCCCAGTACACGAAAGAAAGATTGGCCCATCAAAGAAAGTACCGGTGCATCGAAAGCTTGCAGCGACACGCCAAAACGGGTCGCATTGAACGGGTTGGCACACAAGAGTTTTCATGTACCCCATGTTATTATTGTGAGTACCGTAAAAAGTCGACCACATGCTATTATGTTTAGCCAACTTTTCGGGACTAAGTGGGAAAAACAACCGTTCATAACAAGGATACACGATTAACTAAGCAGAAATATCGTCACAACCCACGTACACCTGCAGCTGACAAGGCAAAATTAACCTACCCAACATAAACATCACCCTTTTGTTAAGTTAAAAAGAATGAACTCTCTTTTTATGTCTAGATACATAGCAAACATGCCACTCTTTTCTTTCAGTGAGCGAGGTAGATAGACTGCATTTTCTCCGGTCTTATTTTCTTGGACAGCGTATCATATACTCCATGCGTTCAAAAAAAAAAATGTTGTTTTAGCCTCATAAGCACGCCACTTATTTATTTATTTATTTAGCCTAAAAACATAGGACCCACTAGCTAGCGCATACTCCCTCCGTCCATTTGAGTTTGTCACCCCGGTTTCCGTGCCATCTTATTCAATGCTTCGCCTTATTCAAATTTTTTTGCACAAATATAATTTATTTTGTTACGACTTATTTTATCAATGAAGATACTCAAATATTGATTAATTTATTTTATGATTTTTCATAAATATTTTGAATAAAACGGATGGTCAAACATTAAGTTCAAAAGTCAAAAACGACAAACTCCATGGGACGAGGGGAGTACGACTAGGAAGTGACAACACCAGATAGGTGGGGGCATGATCAAGCCAGTATTTTTCTTTTACAACAATGATGAAAGTTGTCCATTGGTGACTGAGCTAAACGGTCTCCTCTAATGTCACAATGCACGACGACCAGGTGGTTTCACAGTACTAAAAGCTATGAATCTAGAAATGCCAAATGTCTTAAAATTTGATATGGAGTGAGTATGTAAGTCGCAAGCAACACTACTTTTCCTCCCGCCTTTTTAATCGTTCGTTCGTTGATTCATTCATTCATTCATTGTTTGAAAATATAAAAGAGTATAGTAAAAAGGTCCCAACAATACTTTGTTTGATGGGCCAACAAGTCTCATGGTACCAGGACGGAGGCCCAACGGAATTCCGTCGGCCCGCCACGCCCAGCAACCAGAGGAGGAGTCACCTCAGGCTGGCAGAGTGCTGCCGCATCACACGAACGGTCAACGCGATGGAAACCAACGGCATCTGTTTTGTTGCTCGTACTAATAGCGCATGTCCATATCATGACAGAGCAACGACGTTCAACTGGTGTATCTCCACCAGATTGAGAATACTGAATCCCCTTTCTTTATAAATAGCTAAAAGGAGATTTGGTTGAACAAATCAGCTTTAGTATATCCCTTTACTCTATTTTTTCCCCAATCCTCAAAACATCTAATCGATCCTTCAAAGAAAAAGAGGGAGAAGCATGAATTTTTATCAATCCCCTTTCTACGCTCTTCTCTGAACGATCATTGATCCAGGGCCCAGTGTAGCCAGCTGGGCCTCTGTTGCAGTGGCACGCATATCATGTAGCCGGTGATAACAGTAACATACAGAATAGAAGCAGGCCGGCCTCAGCTTTGGGTCATCAACGAAGCCCAAATGGTGTTTGTAAAAAAAAAAAAAAAAGTCACATTCCCTCCCCCAACTATCACAGAAGTTCATTTTTCCTCCCTCAACTCCAAAACCGGACAAACCGCCTCCCTCAACTTTTCAAACCATGCATTTTTCCTCCCTCGAGCGGTTTTGAGGGCGGTTTTGCTACAGTAACCACGGGTTTGACACAGTAACCATGGTTTGCTACAGTACCAGCACCTTTGCCTTTTCTTTTTTTAAAAAATTTTGGTTGAATCTTTGAAAAAACATAGTAAATCATAGAAAAATCATAAAATAAAAAATCCGATTTTGTTGGACTCCACATGAGTAGATCTACACAGTGAGTATATAATATGATATGCTTTAGTACAAAGTTTTTGCTATGAAAGTTTTGTCTTTTTTTTTTTTCATTTATTTGGCTGAATCTTTGAAAAATCATAGAAAATCATAAAAAATCATAAAATAGAAAATCCAATTTTGTTAGACTCCACATGAGTAGATCTACACAGTGAATATTTAATATGATATGCTTTAGTACAAAGTTCTACACGGTGAATATATAATTAATTAAAATAATTGTAGCTGCAGCTTCTATAATTATTTTGTTGAACTAAAGTATACCATATTATATGTTCACTGTGTAGATCTACTCATGTGGAGTCTAACAAAATTAGATTTTCTATTTTTAATTTTTTTGTGATTTACTATGATTTTTAAAGATTAGTCGGATTTTTTTTAAAAAAGGAAAAGGCAAAGGTGATGGTACTGTAGCAAACCATGGTTACTGTACCAAACCCGCGGTTCTTGTAGCAAAACCGCCGTCAAAACCGCCGAGGGAGGAAAAAATGCATGGTTTGAAAAGTTGAGGAAGGGACGGTCCTCGATTTTAGAGTTGAGGAGGAAAAAGTGAACTTCTATGATAGTCGGGGAGGAATGTGGACTTTTTCCAAAAAAAAGAAAACGAAGCCCAAATGGCCCAAAGTGGTCCATTCACTACCCTTGTTACTGTTAACCTGTCTGAATTAATCAAACTGCTGGGTTACTGTCAGTGGGTTGTTAGTGCTTTACCAGACACTTCTTTTCGCCTGATTCCATTTCCATGCATTTGTTTCCTTTTCAATCTTTTAATTTTCTGTTATACTCGTATATTATATATAAGCACCTTCATGTGAGTGTTGCTGCACCAAACCAAACGCTACTAATTTCTTTCAGCATCTGCGAATCGCAGGCCGCCACATGTGCATGACGATGAGTATTCAGAGCAGCTGTTGGGGTTGCACTTGCACTGATGAACACGGCGTCGATCGAAAAAGGGGCAAGTGCCAAGTCAGTGCCGACCTTTAATTTCTGAAATGACATTGCATGCATTGCATTTGTTGGGTTGGATATGATTGGATCCATCCTCTTCTTGCTTATAAAGAGGCTAAAAAAGAGGCTAGTGCGTGGATGCTTATCCAACTCTCCATGAGAGGAAAGAGGTTAGGGAGAAAGACCGGATTGAAAAAGCTTGTTAGGCTGCCACCAAGCAACTTGTACTATGTACTCTTGGTACTCCTATATGTGAAAGGGAAACACATCTTCTTGGTTGGTTCCTTTCACCTTCTCTTGTCTGGGTTATTATTGTACTCCCATTATCCAAAATTTAGACTGTTTTATAGGATTCTAAATATCCAAACTTCTTAAATTAGCGTACGGCTCACGAAGATCACACTCTCGGCCATACCTACCCATATGGCCATTTCGTGCTGCCTATCCAAATGGGGTGTCGGACAAATTGATAAGCGCAGGCGTGCGTTCCTTTGGTTGGGAGCACTGGTAACGTCGGGAGGAAAGTGCAAACTGGCGTGGCCGGTGGTGTGTAGGCCACCGGAGTTAGGTGGGCTGGGGGTCCCTGACCTCCACCTGTTTGGTATGGCCTTGCGCCTGCGGTGGGTATGGTTTGAAAGAACGCGTTCGATAGGCTGCTGGGCATCACTACCGCACAAGGTCGAGAAGGACGTTCGAGGCGATGGCGGCTGCCAAGATGACGATGGTGATTGGGGATGGGAGCTCGGCGAGGTTTTTGGTGGATCATTGGCTGCCGGTGGGTCGCTGAACGTGTTCGCGCCCGCACCTCTTTGCGCGCCACCTCGGTGACGGGCAAGAAGAGGGACGGTGAGGTTGGCGATGCAGGACCAAACTTGGGTCGATGACATCGTGGGCGCCCGACCACTCAGGTCATTTGTGAGTTCTGCGTGTTTGGAATGCGTTGAGGGATGTAGCGTTGGACCCCTTACAACCGGCGGATTCGTTTGGAAGTGGACGAGCAGTGGCTCCTACTCGGCGTCGTCGGCGCATCGTGCGTTTTTCTCCGGTCGACGTCCGCTTGGTGCAGAGCCGTGGCGCAACAAGGCACCCGCCAAGGCCCGCTACTTCCTGCAGGCTGGTCTGCATAGGCGCATTTGGACGCCGGAGCGGCGCCACCGCCATGGTCTTCGTGGGCGGCGATGCTTGTGCTTTCAGCGCGGTCGAAGCGGAATCGTGAGCACCTCTTCCTCGGGTGTGTGCTCACAAGGCAAGCGTGGCATCACCGCTTGCTCCGGCGGTCACGGGCGCTTTGGTGCCGACTAGACCGGAAGACATCATTTGGGTGGTGGATTGCGGCGAGGGAAACGGATCTCCAAGGATGCTAGGCCGGTTTTCGACTCTTTCTTCCTTCTCATTGCTTGGACGGTTTGGAAAGCGCGCAATGCGAGGGTCTTCCGCAATGAGGCGTCGTCGCTACAAGTGATCGCAGCAAAGGTTGATTCAGGAGGCGCAAGATTGGGTGGGCCGGGTTCGCAACTCTACAGGCGGTGCTTTCCTTTTGGTTGTGCAATGTGCCAGTCATGTAATCTTTTATAGCTTTCCGGTAGCCTAGGTGTGTGCCTCTTTTTCTGTGTTTTTCTCGCTTCGATGTCTTCTCGTCATCGAGATTCTCCTGTATTCGCATTTGGTTTTTCCATCCTCTTAATGAAATACGGGTGAACGGCCCGGTCGCGAAAAATAAATTTGGAATTTTAATTTAATAAAACTTGATCTTTTCTCCCTCATTTTTTTTCCATCCATTTTCTCCTAACTGCTCGTGAAGTATTATCACTCTAATTTTGTCCATTGGTTCATTATATCTCACTTGGTGTCTACTTTTGTCCATTGGTTCATTACCTCTCACTTAGTGAAGAGTTGCAAAAAGAATTATTGGCTCATCATCTCTCGCTTAATTTGGAGTGGTAAACATCTTGCACCACTCAAAACTTTGGGATTTTATGAGAGCCATCGAAAATGCACTAGGCACCTTAGTAACACCAGTAAGTGAAAAAAAAAAGAAAAAAAAATCCAAAGGGCTAATAGTCGCCATAGGAAGAGAGACTGATCTCGAAATTGACAGAAGATACTTGTCCTGGAATTTTATCCTCGCGTTGAAAAAAGCTGTGTGTAAATCCCCCTGTGACTGAGGCTGACGACCGAGTCAAACTAGGCAGCATCATCGCAACAACGAAATGCTCATCCGTCCCCGTCCGTCCACATCCAAGCAGGGATCGCCGTCGCTCCGGCCGTCTGGTCTGGTTGGTGGCGAACTGATGAAGCCGAAAGCCTGAAACGACCTAGTACGGCTTCCTGCACTGCTTGATGCACGCCTCGTCAGAAATTCAGAACACAAGAGAAGCGTCTGCGAAGCTGCATCTGCATGGTGTAGTCGTCAGTGGAGACTGAGCCGCTGCGACGACCGCTGCGGTGTGTGACAGAGCCACTGCACCACCAGCGAGCTGAGACGAAAGCAGCGTCGCCGTCGTTGTCGGCGTCGCTTTGCGCAGCACACAGCCACGCACGCACACGGTGTCGACGACGACGACGTCGACGGCAGCTTTTGAACGCTTCAAAGGCAACCAGCTGGCAGAGGCAGTCGACCTCGGCCGCGCCTCGACGGTCGTTGCTCAAAACCATGTGTGTGTGTGGGCGTGCACTGCAGCTCGCGGGGTCTCCATGTCCCCTGCTTCTTCCTCACTCACAGTGAAGGTTCTAATTGGTGCACACAAAAAAAAAAAGTTAAAAGAACAGGGGACTTAAGGTAAATTTTAGGTAATTTAACAAATTGAGAATATGCTTAGTCGGGTGTCAAATTCAGATTCACAGAAGTAGAGCTTTTTGGACGCTTATATGCCCCTTTAAAGTTGGGAATCTTAGTTCATTTTGCACTATGACAAAAGAGATTCTCAGAGACGGTAAATAAACAGAGGCAGCCAAGCACGAACTAAACAGTTCATCCAACATGAGGTCTCTTAAAATTGTTGTTTATTTCATGAGACATGAACGCTTATTGACCGTCTCTGAATTACTTTTCTAGTAGTCTTAGTTGGTTACCAAATCATTGCCACCAGTTTTTATGGCTAAACTCTGCCTTGATCAGGTGGGACATCACAAACACACATAGAAGAAGTCACGCCATTTGTGCTTCCTCTTAGGACAACTCATATGGCGGTGTCACATGGAAATCGTTTTAGAAAGGGCAAAGAAAAATTTCCACTTACAAAGACGGCGTATGCACACTAGAAGTGGGCGCACCCTATCATGTGTCAACAAATAAACCATTCAAAGCACTTCAACGTGTGCGATGCAAATCGTAACAGCTAGGGTTATTTATTCTACACTTTATAGCATTTCATTGGTGAATAACTTACCAACTAAAATGTCCTTTTGATTACATACCATGTCTCCTAAAGGTAGTATCCAAAACTTAGCACACTGGAATTTAGCAGGTGCTATTTTACGTGTCAAATTGCTATAGCACTTTGTGAGACGGGCATGTCACTTTTAGTTGAAGCCTCCAATTTTTTATTTTTAAAAGGCTTTCATTATGCCAGTCTCAATAGAGAGTTTCACCTCCCGGTTTCCAATATGTGAAACTTTGGCATGAAATAGACGTCTCCCCAATGCACGATTTCATTGCACGGTGTCATAGACTCAACGGTCCCACAACCTCTCTCTCATTGCATGGTGAAACTCTATTTGTGTCTCAATGGGGGTTTCACGCAGTTTCCAAACGCATGTGAAAGCGCCCAAAGGTTTCACCATGGTGAAACTCTTTTCTTCTCTCTCCTAGGGGTTTCATGCAAAAAGTGAAATTTTGCTGATGTGGCGCTGCATTTAATATGCATGAAACAATCATGAAACCCCCATTGACCGGCCTTATATCTTATAGTTTAATCGCATGAGCGACTTAGGTTCTAAGGTCTATATGTTTTGGTTGAGGAGGCTATTTGAGTGATTGTTATGATAAGAGAAAGTCATGCTACATTACATAATTGTAAACATAATTTGGGTTTTGTTTTTAAATATCACTACATGCATGCTATCCCACTACTCCAATGACAGTCCACTTTATTAGCGTGCCCGACTTAATCTGCTTGAAAATAGCATTATCTTCTTCCGTGCCTCTAGCACAACAGTGGTAGGGAGGGTGCATTTTTGTCTAAGATGTGTCCTGAAACTTAACAAAGTGTCTATGCTAACACCCTAGCAATGGACAATGAATGAGGAGGGTGTAGTGTATGTCCAAAGACAAAGGGGCCAGATCAATACAAATGATTACCGGTTCCATCATCTAACTCACGCATAACGTCGCAATATTTCCTTATAGGTTGTGGCACGCAAACTACGACTCTCTCTCTCTCTCTCTCTCTCTCTCCCCCTTTCTCGGCACATTTAACCTTCGTGTTGTCGTGGGGAGGGGAGATGGCCCATGACGCATGAAAGAGTGCGGCGGTGAGGTCCATTGCCGCCGGTGAGGTCACGTGCACGAGGATGGAGAGGCTCCCTCGGGCCGACGGTCGCTCGACGCGACGTGCGTCTCGCCCCGCAAACATGATATTTCGTAGCTAGGGTCAATCTCATCTATCAAAAATCAAGGAGTCACAAAATATGACCTAGCTAGCGCTTGTGCCTCTATAAATATCGACCCGGCTAGGTCACGTCGTCGTCCAGGCAGCACACCCTCACACACCCTCTCTATACGATCCCATCGTCCTCACAAAGCTACTCCGCCCTGGCACCTGCTCGGCCTATCTAGTAGCCATGGTCCTTCGCAAACATGCCACCGCATGGAGCATGGGTTAGTGATTGGGAGCCCATGACGGTAGGGGGCTTAAGCCCCCCCCCCCCACCACCCAACCCTTGTGTCGAATTTAATCCTTGAGTGCAAATTCAAAGGCTTAAAAACTCTAGAGATGAAGAGAGAATATAAATAATGTAGGAGAGCACTCTAGTTGGATTGGTGAGAGGGTGGGAAGAGGATACAAATGATAAGGAGAGGACCTCACTGAGTGAAGCGGAGTGAGCGTGAGATGGACGCCATTAACAAGAAGTTAACAAAATGCTAGATTCTGGAACAGATTATTCCTTTCAATGGTATTTCACGAACGTCGAACTTTTGATAGCATTTTGCATATGTCGTGATCTTTCAATGCTATATAACCAATTTTGCCATCAAATTGTGACCCGAACAAGATCAATTATACGATGAATAATCATAATCAAAACACTGAATTACCATACTCCCATAATCTAGGTGAGACCAGGTTATAGTGGATGATGACTGAAAGTACAACTTACTCAACCGATTGTCCATCCTTACCAGACTAAAAAGGATAAGTTCTCACCTGAATCAACCATAAGCAATCACCATAATTCACTGACCCAAACACTTTGATTATTATAATCTAAATTCTAATTCGTCGTGAGAGAAAAACATTGTACCGTGATTTATAAATCAGGCCAATAAGCTCAAGGGAACAAGCCAATAATCTCATACACATAATCTAGATTATAACGAGTGTTGTTAACATCCTAGTCCCAACACCTATATACCTACTCCCTCCGTTCTAAATTATAGTTCAGTTTTAGCTTTTCTAGATTTATTTCTTTTACTATGTATGTAGGCGTAGTGTATAACCAAGCAAAGCCAAAAAATTAATGTATCTAGAAAAATCAAAATGAATTACAATTTAAAACGGAGAGAGTACCTACGAAGTGGTCGGTGGCTTTGTACATTCCCCATCATCCATCGTCTCTTAAACAAACGAGAGAGATATATGCCTAAACCGCGTGACATTTTTAATTCCAATTCTCCCTTTCTCTCGTTTCCAATAAAATTCCTTGCTTGTGTTGCCCGGTCAATCCAACACGGCAACACCAGCCTGAATCTGACGAATGAATCCCCACCTCCTCCTAATCGCATCCCCACAGCAGAAGCAAGAACCAGGCCAAGTCGTCGCCTCCTCCCCTCTTCCACCACCACGCTCTCTCCCGGTCTCCTCCCCTCCCGCCAGGCCGGCCGCTACTCCACCCTCCACCTCTGCAGATCCCCGCGGGGTCTTCTTTCTCCATCCCGCCGTCGTCGTCGGCGCCCTGCCGTGCCATTTCATCCAGGTAATCCATCCATCCTTCAATTCCCGTGCTTCCATGTCGTTTCACTGTACACTCAGTCTCATTCCGCCGGCCGTTTCGCTCGTCTGCCAATGATTGATTGATTCGTCGGGGAAAAGAACCGTCTTTTCTTCTATCAATCAATCAATCCTTGTGCGTGTGCGATTCCAATTTCGCGGATCAATTGGGCGAGGATGCTCACCGTGCCCTTATCAATTCCCAGGTCGTGATCCGTGCGTGATCCCGCCGCCGTCTTCGTCATCGGACACGTTTTGCTCTGCGCCGGCGGTGCGAACCTATTCGCCTCCTGATTCGGCGGTCGGTGCGTGGGGCGGCTGATCCGGCGGCGAATTTGATGAATTCGCGCCGGTCAAGGTCGGTCAAGCTGGTGTCGGCGCGCGCCAACAGGGCCCTGGAGGTGGATATCCCGGAGGAAGAGGAGCACGCGCGGATGAGCTCCTCCGCCGCCAACACCGTCTACTGCTGCATCGCCAGAGGCCGGAACGTCATCTACCGCTACAGCAGCGGCGGCGGCAAGGGCGGCGACGGTGACCCGCAGGTGGAGGCCACCGCGGCGCTCTGTCTCGACATCTCGCCGCCACATCACCGGCATTACGTCCACACCGCCGGGTGCAGGAGCTACGGGTACTTGATGGCTGATGGACACACGTTCTTCGCCATCATTGACCCCAGCGTCGGGAGCGCCGGCGCGCTGCAGTTCTTGGAGCGTGTACGTGACGCGTACCGGAGCACCAGTGGAGGTGGTGGCAGTAGGAACAATGGGTTCCATGATTCGTTGGTGCCGGCGGTGCAGCGGCTGGTGGCGTCGCTTGAGAAGATGCCACACGCCACGTTCGTCCTCGAGGATGGCGCCTCGGAGCGGGGAGGACGTGACGGCGGTAATGGCTGCACGTCGTCGTCGTCCAAGGTGCCTCTGCTCGGGAAGAGTGGGAGCAGGAAGGAGAAGCGGCGGTCGAGGGACAAACTGGCGTCGGCGAGTGGGGACAGTGAGGACGAGCACCATGGGACAAGGGCGGTGAGGATAGACGTGCCGAACGAGGAGATTGGCGGCATGTCGCTGGAGCGGAGCGCCAGCCAGTCCAGGATGCGGAGGCAGCAGCAGCCGTCGAGGTCTCTGTGGATGCGCCATGTCAAGGTCATCATCGTCATCGACGTTGTCGTCTGCCTCGTGCTCTTCGCGGCTTGGTTGGCAGTGTGCAAGGGATTCCAGTGTGTTTCCGGGTGATGATCATGGATCAATGGGAACTTTTGTGTACAGTTGTGGATTGAGGATCAGAGAAAGCTCTGGATGTGGTGAGGTTTTGATGTCTTCCTTCGATTCGATTTGATTCTCGGAAAGGTAAATACAAGACAGAAGAGAAATGTTGAAGGAGAGATGGAGAGATGATGTGGTCAAAGATTGGTGGAAATTGGGTGGATGGATATATAATACAACCCACCAAGTGATAGAAAGCTCATGATGAGATCATGGTAATGGAAGATTAGGACCCATGTGTTGGGCATGTACATATGCTTCATCCGTCTCTGTACATGAGAATTTGTTGCTAAGGATTCCTTTTTGTAGGTGCCATACGTGTGTGATACTCAGGTTCCATTGCAAATAATATATGGCGCAGATGATGATATGATCATATGCATTTGCTTACAGTATGTGAATCGATGGGCATTTGTTTTTCGCATTTGGCCTTTCCTCACCCCTGTTGATTTATGGTGGTGGATTTGTTGTTTGATATGTACTGTACCCAGTTGTGGAGGGTAAATTATGGCAAGTCCATTCACTGCCTAGTTCCATCATCACAAGTGAGTACCTGTCTGTCTGAACTTTATCTGAAATGGCAGTGTTGTAAAGAAAGATGTAGCTTAGAGCATTTTGTTGATGGTGTGATGAACTGATGACCATCATGTCCAGGAGGCTCCAACAGTATATGTACACGTCTGATTGCATCCATCCCTTTATAGTTGGTCCCAATCAACATGAGACCCACCCTGTGTCAGAAGAATCAGATGATGGATGTTTAAGTCGGACATGATGGTGCCGGCCGAGCTCCAAGGTTTGCCAACAGCATCATGATGATCAATGATCAGGTGGCATGAGATGCTGATCGATCCGACGACATTCCAACGTGTTAAATCAAAGCCGGCATGCCTCGTGTCTGAACTGACTGTTTTACATTACTCACATGGTGTGCTCACATGCCGCTGTTGATGCAGATTTTTTACTGTGCTTTTTTTTTTTTTTTTTTGAGAAGGATTTTGTGCTACTGCTGGCGAGGCTGACATTCGGCATGCTCTTGGGCCTGCTTCAGGTGTGGTGTTGGACAGGCCGGGCACGAGCTATAGGCCCAACAAGAAGCCCACGACACTCGCATCGGTGGTCCAGCATGGGTTTAGAGATGGGCCAAGTCAGATCACCAGTACCGGCCCATTATCAGTGAATGGGTGATGGCCATCCACCATGGTCGTGGGCTTATTTCAACGGTACTCCTTTGCTGAGCACGAGCAGCGTCAGTGTGACAAATTCTGTCCAAACCAAAGATGTCTGTCACCTGGATTCATGATAAATCGATCACCTTCTTCTAAACTTGGTACTCCTCTGCTGATGAATTCATGATACATCGATCACCTCTTCTAAACTTGGTTGATACTGAAACCTAATACTGAAACTGCTTGTTGGTTCTGAGTTCTGATTATTAGTGCCTATCCGGTAACAACAGTGTGCACACAAGCAAGCTAGTGATGAAAAAAATGAAAGCTTTTCTCTCTCAGTTACTTTACTTTTATGTACATATAAAAATCAGTTTCTGGGTATGTGGAAACAACGCTATGCAAATTTTCAATGTATGTCTTTCTACTATTTAGTCCACTGATGACAAATTGGCAACCAGAAAAAGAGGCTGAAGTATTAATTCTTGGTAAGAGGACGACAGAATCAATCAATTAATTAATTAACTGAATGAGGCAAACATTATACAGCATCTAAGCCACCACTAATCCACCAATCGGTTGGATTATTAGTTAGTCGTGATGTGATGTGATGTGGGTCATGAATATCAACGTCGTCACATGTGAAGGGTACGATGAGATCTCTTAATCTTAAAGATTAATTGATCCACATGCGGATCATCATGCATGCTAGTATTCTCGATCATGGTACTAGCTAGAATCAAACACGCCAAGTCCTCGTAGTGGTAAAAGTTTCTTTCACGCTTTTAATAACTGGTTGTACACTATAATAAAATATATTTAAATGTATAATAAAAACTATATATATTGTTGTTTATTTCGATTTAGAATAAAGGTAGTAGTAGCAGTCACGGTAGTTGGTATATGTTCGTTGTCATATAGTACACAATAGTTTAGTTCTTATATAGCAAGTGCATAGCTCGTACATTTGTCCGTTCATGCTTTTTTGTCCGAGACAGAGAGTTGTTGGTGCATGCTATGCTATGCAGAATAAAGCTTGTAGAAAATGACATGCACATGAACTACAGCTAGTTTATGGTTCGGTTGTCACTTGTCTGCATGCAGCTTTTCAGTTCAAAGGGGAAGCTCAAGAATGCCAATTCGGATCCATGCATGTTCTTGTAGAATTCTTATATATTTTTTTCTTATTCTTTACCAATCATTAGATTTTGGGTTCATTTGTTTGCGATGAGCAGAACAGGATGGTTTTTTATGTTCCATACAAAGCTAGCATGGTTATATAAAGTCCAGTAGAAAAACAGTAAATTTTGAACAGAAACATTGTGCTAAAAAATCCCTGAACATATACGCAGAATCTTTATTAATTTTTTTTCAAAGAAAATAGCAGCAGTAGTATCTTTTGAGAATTCAGATTTCAGACGTACTATAGCAAAGCTTAAGCAGGCATTATTTCAAGGATGCTGCATTCGTAGCCTATCCTACAATTTGTGGGAAAAAGTTAAACTAATAAAGAATAACTAAATGAGATTATGTCGTGGAATCGCATTGCAGAAATCACAAGTACTAGTAATGGATTTCTGTGTCCCCAAACCAGGAGGCCAGCCGCTCGAGAGTATATATCCTACTAGATATTGTCTAATGGTGCTAATGCATGAATCTGAATGCTCTAGTTAACAACCAAACAAATAGATTAAAATGAACTACTCATCTAATAAGAAGTTGTCAACTGGTTTCACACTTTTTGTAAATAAAAAAATATCAATTCAAAAATCATTAGATCAAGTTATTATAGTATAAGAATCATAAACCCACCTCTTGCCTACTGGCTTCACATGCTAAATAAATACTACAAAATATTAGCTAGAGGATCCAGATCGATCTAATTATTTTTTTCCGTAATAAAACATCCGGATTTTTGGATCTAATTATTTTTTAGATAATAAAACACCCGGCTTCATTGTCGCCTCAACTCTCAACGAAAGGAATGGGGCCAAACTTATTGGAAGTTCAACACACAAAAAGTCACACATTTTACATACCCCTTTAGTTAAAATTCAAGCTTAAAAGTCGTTACCCCTATATGGCTTTTCTACCGGCCGGTACGTAATCGATGATAATAATTAAAATTCAAACTTCATTTCTTTGTAATCAATAATTTGTCTTCCTTTTTGGTTTATCCCTGTAAGGGGCCATAAAGCCCTCCTATTTATTAAAAAAAAATAGTTGTTTGGATCAAACAAGTTGCCGGCCTATGAGCATCTATGAGAGTCTCTTAGACTTATTCTCTAAATCATATTTCGAGATCTATTTGAATAAAATGCTTTCCATATCTTTTCACCCTCCAACAGCTTCTCTCTATTTTTTTTTTTGCCCGTTCTAGAGAACCGATCATGTTCTCCATCTTAAATAAAGAAGCTATTGAAGTCTATATTCCTATATCAGTTAGGGAAAAATATCTATTCCTGTCAATTAAGGAAAAATAATTTATAGAGTAACTTTGAAGTTGCTCTGGGTTTGAAGGAGGGGAACGCAAGATCTTTTCGAGGCACACCTTCTAGTGTCGACCAAATCTCTCAAGCCATCAAACAAATCGCCGATCACTGGATGCATGGCAGCTAAGGCTTTGTATTGTCTAGCTAGTGAGTAGTCGTTTAGGCAGTAAGAGGGATGGAGAAAATGCGCTTAATGTTCATCTTATATATGTCCTCTCGGGTTGTAAAAAGAAAACAAGATCTTCTTCTTAATACAAAAGATGCGCAAATCTTTTGCTTATTCAAAAAAAAAGTTGCTGTGAGACATTTCAACTTGCGGGACATTCAACAACTTGGGTATTTTTGTTTTATTTTTCACTGCCGGTTTGTAAAAATGGTGATGATGAATACCACTTCCACCGTCACTAAACCAAAATCGACAGTGACAGGCCGGGTATACGATCGACGATTAGTGGTAAGAAGATTGCCAATAACTAATGCATACAAATGTGTCCATGGAGAGGTACCTAACTGCTGCTACTATACGAACTGAGCAATGGATGAGATATGCTGGACAAGACGCTGGCAAGCGCTAGCTCTGAACTTAAAAGCAAAAAACAGTTGGATCTGCAGGAACAACAGTACCAGCAGTACGTCGTATGTCTCTCACACACAACAGGATCGACAGGGCAGATGACCGTATCCGTATTAGATGATTGCTTGTTGGAGCGACCGGTCGATCCGTCCATATATACTGACGAACTAACTACACCTACTAGCTCATGTATGTAGGAGTACAAAGATGCAGGTTGTTAGTATAAAAAGATGATGCAGGTTGTTAGTAGTTGAAGCGTTTGGTGTACGTACTTCATCTTTTAAGTCTATGCAGTTTATGTGTACGTACGCCAACGTCGGCATACACATCAAATGCTTGTTTCTATCACTTGCATAATTGCCTCATTCATTGGTGATCGAGTCACACAAGAAAAACGCATCGCTTGCACTTTTGCTACTAAGCTATATGTATTATGTACGTGCCGTTATATCCCCGTTCTCATGATAGCAGTATATATATATATATATATATATATATAGTACGATGGCTCTTCCGGAGCTGCTAGTAGTAGCTTTTTAAAATTAAACTCCAATTCAATTCAAAAAAAAATCCAATTTCATCAAAAAATATACCTGGCCGGCCATGTTTTTTTTTTTTTTTTTTTAAAAAATCTATATCCAAACGCCGTAGCAATCTCAATCCAGTGCGTTGCGAAAAGGTTAATTTCTCCTTTAGCTTGGAATTTACTGAGCTCCCACATCATGATGCCGTGCAGTGTCCCCTTTCTCATTAGCCACCACTAACAGCTTCTATGAGGAATGGAACCAACTGCTACACATCACCTTGTTGTGAGTCGTGACGACTAACCGAGCATTCATGGAATCAGGCATGCTTTTCACATGACACATTGTGCTACACTGCTACTTGCAAACTAGTAGTACGTATGTACTAGTTGACTACGCACACCTTCATTGCATCTCAAGATCTAAAAATGTCAGGGCACAGATCAACTCAGCATGCATGTGAAAAAAGGAGGGAAATATATGGCAATGAAGCAAGGTCAACGCATCTCTAGGACGGCCCATTCATTCCCGGGATCCTTTAGATATGTGTGCTTTCGGCTATCCATTTCTCGTAGACTCGTATTGGATAAAAACTAATCAATATATGTCATACCAAATCTTATGAGATATGAGATTTGATATTCTTCATATCCTATATAGATATATAGGAGTACAACGCATAGACAAATCTTATGAGTTCAAATATGTGAGAGATTTTATATTCTTCATATCTAAAACCTTATATATAGACAAAACCCCACTTAGAGAGTTCTCTGCGATCTCCTTGTGCCACGCCATCGACATGCCCCACAAGCCCACTACCGCATAAAAATTGCATCTTCCACTAAGCCTCATTCAATCGTTAGCAACTGAACAGCACTCATGGAGTCATATATGCCATTTTCCACTTTCGTTCTTTTATTACTCCATGCAAGTGGTTTCGGTAGTGCCATATGGACACGAATAGGCGAAGACGATAAATGTTCATTTGGCCTCCTTCCTCTTTCACTAAACTATCAATGTAAATAACCCCAAAGGCTAATGCTATATATATTCCCCTATATGTACTCTCAAATTTCTTGCTGCAACGGAAGGTGACCTCTCAATTCTCCTGATGCATCGCTCCTCCATGGTGGCTGGTAACGAAGGTCTCTATCGAGATCCTTTATTCCTGCATTCCTAGATTCTTCGTAATACTCATGTGGTAGCCTCTCCTCAGATGATGAGCCATGCAGAGGCCTTTCATTGTTGTTTTGTTGTCCGTGCTTGAAGCTTGAGGTCGGCATGCAGAATTGCAGAGATGACCATGGAGCATGAGGTCAGCATGCAGAATTGCAGACCGCTACATATGGAACTTGGTTGTCAGTCTGTAATCACTAGCTTAATTATTTTTTTGTTTTATTCCATTTTGCTTTGTAACCCTTAGGCTCTACATTTTGTTTACATAAGCAGCGTCCAGTATATATTCGTATTGATACATTTGATCCCTACATGGTAGATATCAATTTCATGAAATATCAATGCACACATTTCACTTCCCTAGCATATGTCAACCTCCCTGTACCATGATCTTATCGCTTCCCCTTCTGCCATTAATTGTCATTATTCATACTTCTCGTGCATCCACTATCTTTACTTTTTAAATGATTTGATATTTAGGGATAAGATCAATAACTATTTCTACAATCGTTTTTACACGTATTGTTGTTTCCTATATTTTCTTTTATGTCCACGCACACCACCTCCATATGAAATTCATTTGTTTTCCGAAAGATTCTTAGCTACAAACTTCCCCACCCCCAACCATGTAAAGTTCAATCTCTTATAAGGACAAAACCCACTAGCCTATTTATCTGTGATTTTCTAAAGATACCACATCATAAAAGTCCTACCATAAACTAAACTATGCATGCATTCTAACCAAAAATAGCTGCATTAAAATAGGCAGTGCAGAAGACCCCCACTAGCAGATTTTAGCCCGTGGGAACTAAAAGAGACATCAATGGCCCGCTTGGACATTGATGTGTCTAGGTGTACCTCGCACAATTGATACATCAAGAAACAACTGGCAACCAACAGAGATCAGCTCATGATACTATTTAAGTTGGGTTCCTCTGACCTAAGCAATTCGTCTCCCCTGCCCAAGCTTTCTCAACCCAATCGACAAATGTTACACAACGGACTAGATGAGGACGTGGGCCAGCATCTCTATTCCAGTGCTTGGCTGAGGCTCATATTATTCCTACTAGATCGACGGAGGTAGGTAGCTCGGTGATAGCGTCGCGCGGTTGCGTGCAGTGGCAGCAGATCGACGACAGCCTGATGAAGGTGCACTTCTCCAAGCACCGTCTAGGGCTCTTGAAGGTATTCGAGCTCACCATCATCTGTGATGCACCGAGAGCCCGCTATGCGTCGTTTCCGCGATTGTTCAATTAATAGCGTAGAAGAGAAGAAATAAGAGGAGGGCGAGAGTGATCTTTCAACTAACGAAACCATGTTGTTCTTTTGATGTGACTAGAGAAAATTTTCTTTTCATCGCATGTTTCTCAAAGTTCCCTTTTCTATCATGAGAAGATATGAGCTTAGAAAATAATAATTATTTTTGTGATACTCCATTTATTATTTTACTATAGTGAGATATTCAATTTGTCACATTAGTTAATTTTAATGTTTTGAATATTTGTTGCTTTCTATTTTAATTCTTAGTGATTAACATCCTAACCCATTTATGTTTTTTTTTCATACCCGCAAAGAACGCTACGAGAGTCCTCCTAGTCTTTATATAGATAGGAGTTCGCACGTGTTACCACTATACAAAAAAACTGTGAAGGATTACTAGCAATTCAAGTCTGAATGCCAGAAAGAGTAATGGAGCAAGTAACCGCCGTCCTGGCAATGGCACACCACATGACACCAACATCGAACATGTGAGCAATTTCTGTGGAGTCACCTCACCTACAGCACCACACTATTCCATCGTCATTTGCAACGGATCAAATCAAATTTATGGGGTGCAGTTGTTGAACGCTGCGATCCACGCAATAAAGAATTTGCAAAGGACAATAAGAGTAACTTGCTCCAAGAGTGCTTCCTGATCCGTTCTCTTTGTGTTTACTAGTCATCAGGTGGCCCTATTCTCACTTTTCTCTCCAGCAAATCATAGGTGCAGTCGTGCAGCCACATATGAAATCAGGGCCGACGAAATTCTGGAGCTCAAAAGCTAGACACACACCCACTAACTTTTGCATTCCATCAGAATCAGATATTAACAAAATAAAAAGTCATTTTAGAGCAGGGTCTGGGATCTGAAAAAGGCAGACCAGGATATCCGAAATGTATCCCTAAAAATAGAAGAAAACCAGAGGAAAAGACCACTGGAAGAAGATTATTTTAGTGTTTCAGAAGGGGAAAGGAGGTGCCACTTTCATCTTTCTCTTATTAATTATCTTTATTATTAATTATTATTATCTGAATCTGAAGGAGAGATGGAGAGAAGACAAGGACAGCGAGGTGGTCAAAAAGTGCGACCAAACAAGACAATCAGTGAACTTGGTGTAGTAGAAAAATAAAATCAAATCACAACACCACAAAAGAAACCATTTTTCTTGTTGTTTTCTCCTTCACAAGAGAACAAACAAACAAGCTATAGACGACTCAGCGGCAGGTGTACAGCTAGCGTCTCTCAAGTCTTGACGATATAGCACAACTCAAGCATGACGACGGCAAGAGACACAATTCCCTAGAAGCCGCCCAAAAGCTTCCTGCAATCCGCCGGCTTTGCCGTTCAACTCCCTCCCCCTCTCCTCTCCCTTGTTTGATTAGCATCGGCCATCGGCGGCTAAAGATTTATTTTTCTTCTCGGTTCGGAAGGTGCAGCGTGGTGAGGGAAATAAATCGCTCCGGCGAGATTCCTGTGGGAGACGAGTTAGGTGCCAGGACCGCTCATAAATTCCGCCTGCCGTTCTTTCAGATCTGCTCCGTGCTGTGCTTCCGCTGCTGCCTCCGTTCTGGTCATCCATGCGTCGTCGCCGGAGTCCAATCTCGCCGCTCGGAGTTTCTTGACCTGGTCGGAGCTTCCATTTCCTTTCCCCGGAGGGTCAACCTGTTCCTCTCAAAGGTTGAATTCTTTCACCGAGGATTTCTTGTCGAGTCTTGCTGATTTGATTTCTCCTTGCCACCGCTTCCAGTGGAGAGAAGCAAGCGTGTTCTTGAAGCAGAGCTCAGTTCCTGCTTCAAAATTCCTCCCTTTTTCGCTCAATCGCCTTTTCCTCGCTCCCCAGTCCACAATCCTCCGTTCTTGTCTTGTCTGAATCTCGCTTGGTAGCAGCAGCAGCAGCAGTTCTGCGGCTTCTTCCCACACTCACTCGTTTCCCCGTCTCGGATTCCGCGTCCGTTCCCCAAATGGGCAACGCGTTCGCGTGCATGCCGCGCAAGGAGCAGCGAGCCGCGGCCTTGGTGTCGCGGAGCAAGCGGATGGGGAGCGCGCGGTCGGCGCGTGGCGGCGGGCCCAAGCTCACGCCCGCGGAGGAGGAGCTCCTGCACCGACAGGCGCTCGCCATGGCTATCCACCAGCACCTCGACGCCGGCGGCGGCGGCGGCTCCATGTCGCGACGCATCGACGCTGGGGCATCAATGTCCCGGCGCATGGCACCCGGCTCCACCAGCTCACGCCGTCGCGGTGACCTGCCGGACTCCGTCATGAATGCCAAGCCCGTAAGCCCTCCTACCTACCTATCCCTTTTTTTCTTTCAGTTCCAATTTCTCACTTGCTTGCTTCAACATTGCTTTGTGTTCTTGCGCTGTAAATCCAATCTTAGTGTTTTTAATGTTACCTTAGAATTTTGGTGTTGCCATAATTTTCTGTATCTGGTCAATTGTGCGAAGCATCTGTGATTCACAGTACTGTATGTGGCCATTTGCAATATGTGCTTTAGGTAGTTAGGTGTAAGAATTAGTGCCGGACAGTTCCTTGAGATAGTTCTGGTAGCAACTTCTCATATCAGTTTTTTCATGATTTAGGTGTTTGTTCAGTAGCATTCTGCTCTTAAAATCAGTACGTCACTATTATGGGGTAGCTTGGACTGTGACTTGACTCCAACTTTGTCCTGGATGTATTGGTTCATATGTAACTGCTCTTGGTTGATCTATTTATTTATAATGTGGTTGTTATTGTTTGACTCCGAATGTGATTGGGTGAGTAGTGAGTTCAACTAGTTGTTTGTACTGTTTTTTTTTTTTTTTTTTTTTTTGCCTAAGGATTTTATTCCATTTTTACATGGAAACTGTCCTAACCTTTTTGAATTATTTCTGTCCCCCTCATATGAACCTTTTCAGTTATTTTTCTGTAGCTCCTTGGTTACGTAAAGTTGATTTGTATTTGAATAGTGACTTTCTGCCAATAGTTAAGCCATAACAACTTGGCGTTCGGTTTTGGAACATGTTAGAACTTCAAGATAATTCCATCGTGTTGAATTATACCATACTGAATAGGAAGTCGTGTTTCCATCTTGCTTGGTTCTGTACTCCTGTGCTAAATGCCCTGTTCAAGTCTATATATACATCAAAATGATATAACCTAGCTTGAGTCTTCACATGCCATTTTAAGCATATATGCCTAATACTTTGCTACAATTTGGAACCTTGATCTTGTTCATAATAAAATAGTGGTGCAGTTGCTTTTCCCCTGTACCAGCCAAGATAGTTACAGTTTCATTTTACTAATTCAGTTCTCTTGGTATGCTGGGCATGCCTTTCCTTATGCTCTGCACGCTTTTCACCTAAATCATAAGAGGATTTTTTTTTCTTCAGCTCAAATGTTCATACTCTTGCTAATTCTCTAAAGGATTATTTAGTAGCCTAAATATCGTTGTCTTCTGCCACTATATGTTCAAAAGGTATCTTTGTGTGCAACTGTTGTCATACATAAGTACAAGAGTCAAGACATGGTTGTCTATTCATGGGGAAATTTATATGGCAATTGGGACTACAAAACAATGCTAGCACCTCAGCAGTAACCTAACTGCTTTAACAGCATGGTCCCATATCCAAAACTTTGTCTCATGTATGACTTGTTTGCTAGTTACGGTTTTTGTTGCTCGACCTGTAAATTCCTAAGAGTAGTTTTATCTCTTTGTCCTTAGCCTTGACAACAGTTAAAGTAAGAAGAAAATGGCTAACATTTTCATACAAACATTATCTTGTGGTTTCTTAGAAAAAAGATTTTGAATGGTGCTGCTGGATATGCTTTCAGGCCCCAATTGTTCTGGAGAATTTGGAAACAAAGAAAGTTGTTCTTGTTCATGGAGAAGGATTTGGTGCTTGGTGTTGGTACAAGACCATCTCACACTTGGAGGAAGCTGGTCTAGATCCTGTTGCCTTAGATCTCACAGGTTCTGGCATAGACCATACTGATACAAACAGCATTGCTACATTAGCAGATTACTCCAAGCCATTAATTGACTACCTTGATAAACTTCCTGAAGATGAGAAGGTGGCTATTACATCTGCTGTTCTGTGTACATTTTTTTTTTTTTGGGAGGAAACAAATTCAGCTTTTCTGAACACTGTGTTTGTAACGATGATAATGCAGGTCATTTTTGGTTGGCCATAGTTGCGGAGGTGCAAGTGTGTCATATGCATTGGAGAAGTACCCGAAAAAGATCTCAAAGGCGGTGTTTCTTACTGCTACAATGGTGAAGGATGGTCAGCGGCCCTTTGATGTGTTCTCGGAGGAAGTATGGAATCTCTCTTTATTTGTTTTTAACATTTCCATGTGCATATTCAGTGGGAGCTCACGTTAACCTGCATTTCACAGCTCCGGTCAGCAGATGTCTTCTTGCAAGAATCACAGTTTTTAGTTTATGGAAATGGAAAGGACAAGCCTCCTACTGGGCTGATGTTCGATAAACAGCAGATCAAGGGCCTCTATTTCAACCAAACTCCTTCCAAGGTTAGTACATTGTGTTCTACCATTACATCCAGCCGGCATTGTCATGCCACTCTGCATTTCCAGCAGACTTGCTAACAAGTTTGCACATCCTTTTGAAAATGTAGGATATGGCACTAGCTGCAGTGTCCATGAGGCCTATCCCTCTAGCCCCAATCATGGAGAAGCTCTCCCTCACCCCAGAGAAGTACGGCACCGTCCGCCGCTACTTCATCCAGACGCTCGACGACCACATGCTGTCGCCGGACGCCCAGGAGAAGCTGGTCCGCGAGAACCCTCCCGACGGCATCTTCAAGATCAAGGGCGGCGACCACTGCCCCTTCTTCTCGAAGCCGCAGTCCCTCAACAAGATCCTGCTGGAGATCGCCCAGATCCAAGCTTCAGCAGCGCTGCTCCCAGCCAAGGCGAGCGCCGAGGAGACCGCCGCCACCACCACCACGGCAGCGGCAGCAGCAGCAGCAGCGACTAAGTCATGACTGCATGTATGTAGTGTACATGAAAAGAAAAATGAGTAGCACATAGGTTGCAAAAGGGAGGTGGGGAAGGTCTGGAGATTAACTGAAACCAGCTATGTCTGGTAATAATGTAGGGAGGTCAAAGTGTTTGTTTCTTTCTTCTGTGATCAGATCAGGTCAGATGAGATCATATAGAGAATGAGAGGTGGTCAGCAGATAGATGCATTTCCTGTTTTTCTTTTTACCTGTGAATGAATGAATGAGATATCAAGTCTCTCTGTGATGTGACCTGCTTGTTCAGGGAGAAATGTCAATGCAAATAGCATTTGTGATGATGTTTAATTCACCAACAATTATTATTAAGTTGATAATAATCCTCTCGTTTAATGTTCTTCCTGGTGGTGTGGTTGCTGGATCATGCCACGTGGCACTCTTCTCACCGTTGGATGTCATCTTATCCTGGCCTTCCCTACCACTCAAGCTCCTCAGTTTCCTTCTGCATGTGCCCCCAAATTTGCTGTCCCGTCGATCTCGCCGCCGCCGGCGACAGAGGGCCGACCGCGCCGCGCGACCTCACCTCTCGCTGAGGACTGGGCGCGGGCCGCCGCGCGAATTCGCCGTCCCAGACGCTGGTGGCAGAGAAGAGCCCGCAGACGGCAGCAGGGCTTGCGCCCGGCGGTGGAGCATCCTCCGGCGCACAGGAAGGCGAGTAGCCTTGGCCCTCGGTGGCTTTGATTGCTGACAAGAATTTCTTTCGACGGCTCTATTATTGCATAGCGCTATCATATGCTAATCTTGTCCCATTTTCTGCAGGGATTGAATAAAGAAACATGAGCTCGCTCTGCCCTTTTGCGAGAGCTACCAATGGTGGTAGCAGCGGCGGCGTATGCCCTATGAAAGCTGCCGATAAGAGCAGCGCTGGGTCATGCCCCGCAGCAAAATCTGACAAGAGCATCATCGCTGGTGTATGCCCTGTCACCGGCAAGGGTCATGGTAGTGAGCACAAGGAAAGTGCCGATGGTGGTGAAGAAAAGGGCGCCGATGATCCTCGCATGGTGCCGGCAAAGTGCCCATTTGGCTACGACTCCAACACCTTCAAGCTGGGTCCTCTCAGCTGCATTGTCTGCCAGGCCCTCCTCCATGAGAGCAGCAAGTGCAAGCCGTGTGCCCATAAATTCTGCAAGTGCGTCTTATGATTTGCATGCATTTTATGTTTGATTCCTTGCTTCAGCAGGTTCTTATTATATTTCCATTGGCAGGGCATGTATATCACGCTTTAAGGACTGTCCGCTGTGTGGTGCTGATATAGAGGGGATTGAGCCTGATGCCGAACTTCAAGCGCTTGTTGATCGGTTCATTGATGGTCATGCCAGAATCAAGCGGTCACATGCTACAGGGGATGTGGAAGCAGCAGATTCCAAGGACAAAGTCATATATGAGGATGTTTCGATGGAGAGAGGAGCTTTTCTGGTGCAGCAAGCTATGAGGGTCAGTAATTAATCAGTCGCTTTAGACTCTTATGTTGGTTCAACTTTTAGAATCTGGAACCTGTCAAAATTGGACAATTAATTGTTCTCCATTATTCACTGATTTATTTATGGTATTGATGTTACAACAGTACCCTAACTTTTGCATCTACAGGCTTTTCGCGCCCAGAACATTGGAAGCGCAAAATCAAGGCTCACTATGTGTGCTGATGACATTAGGGAGGAGTTGAAATCTTCAGAAGATAATCTAGACCTATGTTCACAGCTTGGAGCTGTGTCAGGAATGCTTGGGGACTGCTGGTATGCTTTAACAAGCTCAAATCTTTTTCCATTGAAGAAAGGAAGATTCTCACTGTTCCTTTTACTATCTATTTTTGAACAGCACAGTGGGTTTGATCCAATTTTGAGCATTAATTAGTTGTACGGGGTTGTACGGATTGTGGACGGATGAGCTGATTGAATTAGGAGTTTTTAGTAGGGTTCTAGCCTGATAGTTTTGCCAGCCATCGGCTTCTTGCACCTATTTGGATGTTAGTTCACTAAATGAAAAAAAGTGTTCCATGTATCAAGCATTATCTTGGTTTCAATTACAGGCTGATATAGGCTAATAGCAAGTTAGCATGATCCTGATGAGCATGTCTAGCTACCTTGTTCAACTCACACGGGATTTGCAATATCGATGTCTCTGAATCTCTTTAGTTACTATATGTTGTTACTTGTCATTAATGAATGTTTAATCTGATCATTATTATAATAGCATGCCTCATTCTCCATATATATTTGGTACTTTATTCAATATTTGTCAATAGAATCAGCTGTGACACTTGGATCTTATTTTGGTAAGTTTGTTAATCAGTTAGTCACTCAACTCATTCAACACTGTATCCTTGTCATTGTACTGTGCTTTCAGTCGGACCTTGGGAGATGCTCCTTCAGCAATCACATACTATGAAGAAAGTGCTGAGATACTCTCGAAACTCCCCACAAAAGATCTTGAGGTTGTATTCAATTCTAGTGTAATGTGATAACATCGAAATTACTATCTGCTGAATTATCTTTTTACATTCATCTTCAGCTGGTTCATACTCTCTCTGTTTCACTAAATAAAATTGGTGACCTTCGCTACTATGATGGGGACCTCCAATCTGCAAGAAACTATTATGCCCGTTCATTGGATGTTCGCAGAAATGCCGTAAAAGAGCATTCAGCAGTGGCTTCACAGGTTTGTTGTGCAGAGGCAGGGAGTTATAATATATATGTAAATTCTTGGGTGACATGGGATGGGACAGGAATACTGCTGTCTTGCACTGCAAAGGTTTCTCAATAGATATCTAGTTCATCTGTGAAATGCTACAATGGAAGTGATGTTATAGGGAAGTGTAAAGAAGTGATGTTATAGGGAAGGGTAAAGAAGTGAGTAACAAACTAATGATCTGGAATAATTGTCAAGACATAACTTTTACTGTACTTCTGGAGAAAATGCTAGTCAGTCATAACTGGGTAGTGGCAAGCTATTGTACTAGATAAATAATTTTCAGTTAAAGTATGAAAATCCTTTTGCTGCAGATGTTTGGTCAAAGCCTGGCCTTGCTTAAATTGAACATTAGTTCACTTTACCTGTTTTTTTAATTTTACAGAAAACATGTTTTATGTTATTCATCAAACTTCTCAAAAGCGAAGTTTTACATGTTTCTATTAGCTGGGTTTTAGCTGTTTTTAACATTAGCTTGATTTTAGCTGTTTCCATTAGAGCTAATCTGTCGCTCTAGAATAGAAACATGATCCAGGGTGTAGTTTGCTTCTAGGTATGTGTGCTCAGGGTAATAGTATTTTAATTTGCATTTCTTGGCTATAGGTCATTGATCTAGCAACTTCTCTTGCCAAAGTTGCGGACGTGGATAGAAATCTTGGGAATGAGAGCACTGCAGTTCAGGGTTTTGAGGAAGCAATTCAATGCCTTGAGAAGCTGAAGCTGGATTCTGAACAAGCAAGCCTTGAACAACGGGTACCTATTCTTGCTCCTCAATATTCCACTCTCATCCCAGTGCATGTATCTGTTGTTCCAGACTAACCTTCATTATACGTAACTTTGCAGCGCCTCTCGGTTCTCCAATTCCTACACAACCAGTTGGCAGATAAGTAAGCCATGGTCTTCTCCTAAGTAGACATACATATGTCTTGTCATGGTTACCGATGGAAGAGGTGTTAAGGTCCACAATCTTTTTCTGGTTACTTATGGAAAGAGTTGCTCGAGAAATGGCGCTTGATTTGTGTGTGTTTTACTACCACTGATTTGTGTATAACTGTAAATGTACCATATGTATGCTCAGCTCAGCGCATAAGATGGCTGCCAATATGATCTAGTAATGTGGTAGTCTGGTCTGGAACAACGCGTATTACATCTGGCTTTACAGTGTCATGCTAACTCTCTTGTATATAAAAACACTCAAACTAGTGTCACATCTGATGTAGCAAGGAAAACAAAGGCTGGTCTCTGCATATATTTCCGGTCAAATTCTTCAATCTTAATCTTAATTGTAATCATGTGCAAGCATTTGAGAAAAAAATAGTGTAGTTGCAGCCCATGGGCCTGTCTGGACTCTGGGGACCTCTCTAGCTTGTCTACCAAATAGGGCCACAGAATGGTATAGGGCAATGAGAACTTTTGATAAGAGGGCCGGACAATACAACGATATCTCGTGAATATTTATTGATAATAAACATGTAAACAAATGTATGTCATCAATACATTTTCAATGTGTTTATATATATGATGCTAAAAAAATGTGTATATATATATGGTGCTTTTAACACACTTTTATACTAATGGCAACTCACGATCAACTACAGATCATCTATGTAGCTCTTTGCGTGTGCAGCCTATTTCAAAGACTCAGGGTCACGGCTCATCAGAAATGTCTCATCTCAGTCTGACCAGGAAAAGAAACAATAAAAATACCTTGCAACTTAATCTCAGCATAACGATATAGATTTGATTACAGTATGATAATGCACAGATGGCACAATTACGGACAAGGTCTCGTTCTTTTTTTTTTTTTTTGGTTGCTATTCTTGAATCTTGATTCTTGAATAAGAAAATTAATGGCAACATGCCTATTTCGTTCAGGACACAAAATAGACAGAAGTGGTAGCTGCATTTGTTGAAGAAACACCAACAGTTCTGAACAAATTTACCGATGCTGCAGCTTTGCCACTGCATCCTGTTAGAGAAAGTAAAATGGGTAGGGTTAAATATCAGTCACAAGCATTATGTAAGCAAAGGCTATCAATTTATACTTCGGAATAGCAATTCGAATTGAAGAGTCACACTATGCATACCTGACCATCACACTCTTCTAGTCGCCAAACAGCCAACATTCCCCTGAAAGAAATAGATTCTAGTAAATGACAATGACCGTATATCGTTGTGACAATATTTAGCTGTGGAAGTACATACCTCACTCAGTGTTACCAGCTATCTTTTCCCTCAACATCTTCAGGCCTTTCGTGTGCTCATCTTTCATCTCATCAGTCATCTCCGTAGTCATCCGTCGGGGGTTTGATTCGGTATTTTTCTTGGTGAGCTGGTTACTCTGGAAAGAACGTAATGCCAGAACTTTTGATTCAATCAGCTCAACCCCGACGAGCCTGGCGCTGCGGATTAGGGATGAGGCTCTGCGTTGGTGCCTTGCTGGTAACAAGCGGCTGGCGGAGCTCTTAGCACTAGTGGATGCTTAGATTCCTATTGATTTTCCTGGGTCGCTCAATTGTGCTCAATGTAGTCGCTAATTCTGTATCCAGTAGATGCTAGGAGCTGCTCGGTAACGGTGTGTTACTAGGTTTCTTGTATTTGGTACTTTCCTCTACTTAATGAAATACGCAACGGCGTCAAAAAAAAAAAAAAAAGTCATCTCCGTAGTGTCCATGGTCATCAATTTTGTATATGATTCAAGCAAAACGGCTTCCCTCCTGAGCCTTGCTGTTTCAAGCTCTGAATCAGAAACATCCTTGGAAATGCACAGTTCAGGGCGGTAACCCTGTGGACTATATCCGCCAGACTGGTTTGAAAATGTCTGATTCAAAGCTTGGTTGATCAATTCCTTTGCAACTTTAATCTGCTTCTTGTGCCCAGTAACACGGACAATTCGTTCAGTCAACGTAACATCCTCTGGAGGATGTTGGGGTATTAACTAGAAAAATAAATATAAATCAAAGTTAACATCTCCTTAGACCAATCAATCAATATATACAAGTTTGATATAATGGCAAGCCACCATGACAATTGACATATGCACCTGAATACGAGTACAAGATTTGTTCTGCATGTCTTTAATTGTCTCACCGCCTTTCCCGATAATGAGACCAACCTATGGAAAATACAGGTAATGGTTGAACATATAAAATGGCAGATTATATATAACAACATCCTTAGCACCAAGAAAGAACCTGGTTATTAGGAACCGTCATCTCAAATTGCTCTACTCCATCAGGCAGTTGTCTAGCCTTAGGCTCAGCTATGACACTCTTAATAAGTTGCTCTGCTTTATCAACGCTTCCAAGGGATCCAATTAGTTGAACCGGCTCAGTCGGAGCATTTGGGTCCACCTCACCGTTCATGGTGATTTGGATCTTTGCACCCGAGCTCTCTTGCAAGTTTCTAATAGTCTCGCCACCTTTTCCAATCAGAAGACCAACCTGCATGAATCCCACAATTGGAATAGACGATTGAACAACATGCATGATGTAAAAAAGGAATTGTAGTTTCTACAGTAAATGTTCTTATCTATGTCATCAGTTTTCGATATTCGTGCAAGAACCTCTCTAATACTAGTATATAAGCAGAACCTAACAGCAAACGAGTTTGTTGGGATTGATGTACCTTGCTATTGGGCACTTGGATCTTACGAGAAATATTCTGCACATCATCAGTTGCTGCATCACCTTCCTGATGTGGAGCTTCAGCTGCTGCCTCAAGCAGTTTATCATCAGAAGCTGAATCCGGAGCAGGAGCTGCCGCGCCGTGATTCTTTTTCGAAACCTTCTTGACTTGAATGGCCCCCACCAAGAATCTGCAGCATGACCCTGACGATGGCGGTAACCCTGTGGAGCATATTCGCTGCAAGACTGGTTTGACAATGTCTGATCCAAAGCTTGCTTGATCAAATCCTTTGCAGCTTCAGTCTGCTTCTCATTCCCAGTAACTGCAATTCTTCCCTCAGACCTTAACCCAATCCTAGCACCAGATTTCAACTGCAGGTCTCTAATTGTCTCACCGCTTCTTCCGATAATGAGACCGACCTTGTTAGCAGGAACTGTCATCTCAAATGGCTCTACTCCAGCAGGAGCAGGCAGCTGTTCATCACTTCTTCCGAATCGTCTTCTAGCCTCAGTCTCAGCCTCAGCCTGAGCTATGACACGCTTAATAAGCAGCTCGGCTTTATCGACGTCACTTGCAAGGCTTGCACCTATTTGAACCGAGCAAGTCAGGGCATTTGAGTCCGTATCAGATGAGTCCATGCTGATCTTGATCTCTGCACCCGAGCTCTGTTGCATGTTCATGATTGTCTCGCCATCTTCTCCAATAAGGACACGGAGCGTGCTGGTGGGCACTTGGATCTTACGAGAGATAATAGCATCATCCTGATCCTGTGCAGCAGCTTCTCGCATCAGCCGAACCTTCCCTGCTGTGGAGCTTCATCAGCTGCTGCTTCAAGTTCAAGCGGCGGCTTCTTCTCATCGTAAAACCGCCGCCGCGAATCCGCCGGAGCAGGAGCGGGCGTGCCATTATCACCATCATCATCCATCGGTGCCCCATCATCATTCACGGCGGAGGACGACCCATCCATGTGTTGCTCAACGTCGCCGGCCCACGCCGCGGGCGCTTTGCCTCGTCCTCGCCCGGTGCTGTTCGCCTCCACGTCGGATCTGACCTCCTCCATCTTCCGCTTGTTATCAACTTCGGCCTCCGGCGCTGCGATGGTGGAATCGGGCGGCCGCAGGATGCTCCTCAGGGGATACTACCTCCGGAGGTGGCATTGGCGGCGCGGCATCATCATCCACCATCTCGGGCGAAAAGATTAGGGTTTGATGGTTTTCGCTGACCCGGATTTTTTTTTCTTTTACTTCAAAAAAAAAAAAAAAAACGGGCTGCGATTGCGCTGGTTATGTGTAATTAACCTCAGATTAGTAAGCCATTGGTTCCTCATAATTGCACTAGCAGGATAATGGATGCACTTTGGCATAAATACACAAATCATATATTAATCCTTGGAAAACTTGTGTGCATGATTCATGTTAACTAGCCCCTCATGCTGCTACACAAAGACACACAAAAATACTCTTCACATTTTCCAAGTGCACTATACACTACAGTAGGTCACTATTCCACCCACTCCTATGTTGTCCAACCCTTGTAACAACAGTTATCCTGACTGGGGTGAATCACCTAGGAGAGTAGGAAGGCAGCAGTAGTAGAAAAAGAGGACTCAGGGACTTGCCTGAACCGTAGTAGCAGCCATCCACCATTTTCCTTCTGGCTCTCTACTCAGGTTTAGCCTCCAGAGAACACACGTGCACCCCTTACTTGAGAGAAATCACCAATCCTCCCACCAACCCAAGATGGTGACTTGATCATGGAGAGTGACATGGAGTACGAGGAAGGGCTGACAAGGAGGGAGTCACCAGGGAGCCCAAGTGTTTGCAAGATTTCCTTGACCATTCTCTCCTTGAGTTTTATACAAAGTTTGAGAAAATAAAAATAACGTGCATCAAATATATTTTCTGGAATTGATTATGGATGGATAACATGTGACTTTGATGACGAGGGTTAGCTGATGGAGCAGCTAATACCCTACAGTATGGTTGGTTGGAAAAAGTTAGTAGGATTGTTAACCAACTCTCACTTGTGTTATTGGGTCGTATATATTCGACTCACCCGAACTCATTTGGGACGAGCTGATTCTATTACCCATAGAGTTATTGTATAATCCCTATGGTACACAAGAAGAGGGTTGGGGAAAGTCCCAATGAGATGTCGATGGAGTACAGCCCGGACACATATATTAGCGCACGTGAGTAGATGTGGATGTACAATTATACAAAATGGGAAAAGTCTCGGTATCTTGGTCATGAGTCACACCAAGGGAAGTGTGATGGAAAATTGGCCAAGGTAATTATGGCTAAAGTGATACAAACCTGCGCAGGGTAAAATCATGAATTCATGTCATGTCTCTTGGTTTGGAGGCTACGGGAACCTATGGGTGGCTCTTTCTCATGATACAAGTGATAGTAGTGTTTTTTCTAAATTAAATATGACTTTTTATACAAATGCTATTTTTATATAAGATGATATGTGATTGATCATTGAGATTACCAGATTGTATTGCCTTGATATACATATATATGCTTGCTGAGTACGTTGTACTCACTCTTGTTAACTCTCCCTCTTCAGAGGATCCTCAAGAGTGTGCATAAGGGTTCCTAGATGATGGTTATGCCTATGCAGATTGGGACGACTATGAGGAAGCTAGTCGAGTTGCTGCCACCTCCTATGGTGGATGGGATGAATAAATAATCTCTTAGTCTACTTATGGATATCAGTGGCGAAATGTATATGTCGCTCACTTAGTAGTCTAGCTTGGACTTCTATATGTCAAACTTGCAATAATGCGCAAACTTGTGACGCTGATTTAAAGACCTAAGATCGTAGGCTGGCTTTGTAATAATTATCGGTACCTTCTAGCTATTCTCTGTTGCCAACTTTGTTAATGGTTTATTATTCGACAAATCATGTATCTGTGGAGTAATAAATCATGGCCAGAGTTATTATTCAAGGTGGTAATTACCCGGGTCATCACATTGTGGCAACACTTTTACCAACGGTTGGGGCTACTACCTCCTCAGAGGATTCTGTCAATTTTGCGTTTTAAACTTCTGCCATGTGCCTTAACAGTTTGTGAACTCATGATTGGTTTGGAATAACATGTCCAGGAGCCTAGGAAGGCGGGAGAAACGTGAGCAACATGACACTCACAATACATACTCTATTATAGAGTCTAAACCTATTTATAAGCCGCTTTGATTTTTTTTTTGTTCATCCATTTTGTTATGTATCTAGACATACAATTATATTTAGATACTATTACATTTAGATTAGATGCGTAGTGAGATGGACGTAAAAAAACTCAAAGCGACTCATAATTTGGAACGGAGGGAGTAACAAAGAAATGGAGCACATATTATTCCAAATAAACATTTTTAAGAGAATCTGGATCTGAAATATTTATCCGACCATCTAGATACCTACCAAATACACCCTTAGTCACAATGGAACAAGTTTCATTGTATTTACTAAACTGCCATTTTCATCCATAGCTGCGATTGGATGTCGACATTACAAATATACAATTTGAGTATTCAGATACGAATAGTCAACCCCTTTAGATGGTTTCGGTCGAACAAACAGTTAAATAAATATTTGTACCATTTTCATCTAGAGCTGCGACTGCCATGGTTGTGGCAAGAGACTTGCCTTGTAAACCAACCTGCCTCCACTCCAATCAACCCGAGGCTAGGCACTTTCCGTAGATATGTCACTAGCTTGTGTATGTGACTGTTATATATGTGTGATCTAAATTAATTCTTAAGAACAAACTTTGATTTGATATGTGATGCCTAGCTCCCGGCCCATTCCCTCCGTCTCCCTCCAACCGCCCGGCACCATCGCCGCCGCCCCAGCCTTTCTCTCCATCGGCGTCCGGATCCAGGCTCCTCGTCGTGTGATCTACCTACTTATGGCTCTCTCGCCAGCGGTCATCCAGGCACCGGCGAAATCAACCCGCTTCTTAGCTCAGAGCGCACTTAGGCAGCCATGCCGACGCCACCACGATTCCCTCCCCGCACACCGCTCCACCACACCCGAGTGGGCCTCCCGGTGCCGGTGGACCGCCGAGGATGGTAGATTCGTGGCTACGACGGGCTTCTCCCCGGCGCCGACATCATTTTTTTCTGTAGATCCGTGGCCGCGGACAGGGCAACTATTTGAGATGTTGCATTAGTTACAACATCGCTTTTTTCATTGTTTGCAGTTCATATTCGTTTGTTGATCAAATGTTTTTGATGTTGCAAATATTTTTTTCGGTGTTTGCAACATTTTTATTTTGATGTTGCAGTGGATATTTTCAAGGTTGCAGTAGATTTGTTTTTCATGTTGCGATGCATATTTTTTTTTTGTTTCATTAGATGTTTTTCTAATGTTGCAATAGCCTTATTTCGTTTATTTTATAGGGTGGACTATAGGGGGCTGACGAGGTGCTGGGCTCCGACAATGGGGGCGATCGGCGAGGTTGGGACGAGCTGGCAAGGTGCTGTGCTCCGGTGAGGTGGATCCTTGTGCGTGAAGTGCGTAGATGGTCCTTTCCACGGCAGTCCTGAAATTTTCCTTTCTTCCTCGATGGTAGGCAGGCAAAGTAAGACTTACGATGGGACTCGGTGCCATAGGACGTCCGAGCACTAGTACGTCCCATATGCAATTTATAAGCATTTACAAAGCGCGCAATACACAATTTGAATTATAAACTATCAGAAACAATGCTTTAATCGTTTCAAAAAAAAAAAAAAAGAAACAATGCTTTAATGCCGAAGGGTAAAGTCGACTTTTCATCTCTCATCTAACACTGTTACATGGTCAAATTGATAGAAAGGCCTGGTAATAAGGAATCGAAAGTTGGATTGAAGACCAAATATGTAAGATGGAAGATTTCAGGGCAAAAAAAAATTAAGACGGCCATATAAGTAATTTTCTCCAAACCGACAGGCACGCTCTTCTTTTCAATACCTACTTAAAGCCGTACACTGCAAATATAAGAAAAGTTTGATTTTGCCTTTATGGCTAGATAAAACATATAAAAAAACCACTCTGAACAATCAAAGAAACCAGGCATAGTTCACTATGATTTAGCACCGGCTAAAAACTTGCAAGGTCTGCCTACGCCTAATCGTTAAAAGCATTGGCGTGAGATGCACCGTGCGCAGGGCTCCAGAACAGTGAGCTTAGTTGTAGGTGCAACTTTATCCTCAATGTACATTCTTATAGTTTCCACCGCTCTAGATGCTTGCTCGATCATAAACGTGCTATAGGAAAAGCCAGAAGAATCATCCGAGCAACATGGAGACCTACCATCACCACGGAATGTGCTGAATGTAAGGCGTTGGAGTGAGACTGCGCTCTTCACAATGCAACATGTTAGCTCAACTAGGCTCTTTGTAGAGTTGAATGCTATCATCTCCACAATCTTGAGGTGGTGGTGCTGTCGTTCAGGCAGCTGCGTCAGATGTGATGAAGGACCTACCAATTCATGCCTCATATCTTCCTGAGGTACCTGAAGACGAAACCAAGAAACTGAATCATCAATAGATCGATCGATATATGCACCCGAGTTACCGAGTCACCACATAAATGAATTTGCTAGAAACGTAGAACGGAGAAAAAACACCTTACCTCCAGCCACCAAGTCTCCAAGAAAGGAGATGCATCCAAGAAAGAAACCAGAGAATAATAATCGTAGGACGGGGACAAGGTCGATGAAGCAGTAATTTGAATGTATAGGTGCTTGAGGTTGACGAATTTGGAGGGTAGCATTGGTGTATTCTCCTGCACAACAACAAATGTGTCATGTTCAGACTTATATTATAAGTAACAGTATATATGACTACTGCCGATCGTATGGAATGTATCGATACTCTGCAGTATACCTCATGGCACCAACTTAAAGACAGACTCTCAAGATTTGGCATAATGGATGAAAGCTCGGCGTGACCATAGCTGGTAGCATTCGCACAATACAAGCTCAACTCCTTCATCATTAGCGATGCCTCTCCAAGAGAGAGGTTTCGAACTCCTGGGAAAAGGTGAAAACTGGAGAGACCTGGAGCTTTTGTTCTCTATAGTTTGCAGAGCATTGCAACAAACAACTCTCATGTATCTGAGCTTCTGCATCACCCAAGGTACCTTGAGGGAAACTATCTCATTGCAAGCAGTGAGGTCCAAACGCTCCAAAGCAAGGATTTGGACAGAAGGCACCCTAACTCATCCCCGTGATGCGCACCGAGTCCAGATGCAAACTTGTTAAGCTTGTCATGGCGCCAAGTTCAGCCGTAGGACGGAAGGCACAAGAGCAAATATCAAGTGACTGAATCGAGTTTCTAACTTCTCTAGATAAAACTGAGCATGGGAAGGTGTACTCTTGATCTAGCCTAAGGGTGAGCTCTTCAATCCCTGGTGTAAGTGTAAAAACATTATGGAGCCATCTGTCAAAATAAGGATAGTGATGGTATTGATCACCTAAATGAAGCCCCAATACTTTCAGGCCAGCTCCTGAGTGATTTCTCAGGATTTGTTTAACTCTGCATCTTAAACGTATGCCATGTGCCTTAACCGTTTCTGAACTGAAGATTAGTTTGGGATAACATCTCCAGGAGCTTAGAAAGACGTGAGAAACGCAAGCAGCACGAGCAGCAGCATCCAATGGCATTAAAGAATGAATGTGACACAAGACATCCTGCATGCACAATAATGGGATGAATTTTCAACCTTAAAGACAAGTAGGATTGCAATCAGATAATAGAGAAAAACAGTAGAACCACATGGAGTAGAGTATACATCTTCTTCCCCATGTAGCTCTCTGCATGCTTGCAAAACGTATGTAAATTGCCAACTGAATGTAATAGTGCAGGTAAACTTAGCATTAATTTGACAGAAAAGTTTTTCCCTGAAAGAAAGTGTTACTAGAGGCTTTCTGATATCCAGCACCGATTATTCTGTTCTTGCTTGCTGCTTGCATAAGAGCACACAGAGTAAACAATGTGTCGATTTAAATCGAGACAATGTTTTATCGTGGAATTAATATCAGGTCAAAATCGCACAAGTGAGAGATCCTAGGTTAATATGGTTATTTGCATATTTCATCAAGAAACAACCATACAGCATCAACAGGCACATGCCTGATTATGTAGATATACTCAGGTTCTCCATGTTTAGATCTTGAGATAAAAAAAAAACAAAAACCCAACAGAATAACCCCTTTCAGAAATTTATGTTGCCATACCTCATGAAGGCATGAGATCGAATGTCCGGATGTTTGTCCATCTTGAGAATCGCCATCACCAAATCCCCTGACAGGGATCTTGAGAATTGCAATCACCAAGTCCCTGACAGGGTGAGTCCTTAATTTCGTCCGCTGTAGCAACGGATCCCAACAAACACGGTTGTGAAAATTCAATGTCAAATAATAAGAATTTAAAAATATGATCCGTGGGACATAATCTGAACAATGAATTCAAAAAAAAAAAAAAAATCTGAACAATGAATCCTTATAGCGAACAGATACAAAAAAACTAACAGCCGAAAGAGATTCATTTTTTTTTTATGACGAGATGAAAGAAAGAAAACAGCAAAGGAACCAGATGATTGAGGCTTACCCCGGGCTAAGGGTGGTTTGCTGACGCTCCTGCGTGTCGCTCTGAATCCCCATGGTACGAGTTCTTTTTTTTTCCGAGACCGTGGTTTAGCACGTTTTCCCATGGTACGAGTGGAAGACGACACGCTCTGAATCGCCAGGAATTCTAGGGCTGCAGATCTGCGCGCGCTAGATTTGAATTGGATGATTGAGTCGGAATCGGATTATGCATCTGCGGGAGGGATAGGAAATTAGGGACTTTTTTAACGTAATAATGAAATTAGGGACTCCTCTGTTCTCTCCATCGGTGGACACAAGCATCTTCACCACCCGAGCGCGGGTTCTGGAGGAGAGCTGGTGATGACCAGGACTCTGCCGACAAAGGAGACGATGGATTTGATGGGTCCAGGGACATAAGCTCTTGGAATAGCGTTCACAGCGTGGGTTTCATTTTTTTTTTAGGTCCCTTTGGTTAGGCTTTTGTCTGTGCCTTTTGCCCCTAAAAATCAAAAGCTCAACCAAAGGGGTTGGCCGTCTTCAAAAGCCACAGTCAAAAGCTACTTTTCACATGTGTTTCATCAATGGAAGTTAGAGTAAAGATACATGACCCGGACAACTTGGCCAAAATCAGCTGGAACACAGACAATAATCATTGGCTCAAATTGTGCTTGGAGTATGTAGTTGTACTAAGTGAAGAAACTAGTTTACTGACTAAAGTGACGCTCATGGATGTTCAAGCCTCCTGGGAAAGTGTTTATATATACTAGAAAACATGCCCGTGCATTGCTACGGGTTAAACAAAATATCATTTATTTTTTAGCAGCGATGAATATAAATTTTGAACAATGATTTACAGTATATTAGAAGCAAAGTATATGATTGTTTTTTTATATCAACCCGCACGACGTCAGCAGTGTGAAAGCCTGTGCCGCCGATTCCAAATACTACTGGTCTCTCCCTTTTGTATTTTTTGGGACCGTGTATTCGCGCCTTCTCACGTATTCGCGCCTTCTCACGTATTCGCTCCTTCTCACAGGCGGTGTCCGCAAAACATTGAGAGAACGCTTGTGATAGGAAGACAGTGCCGATCCTCTTCTCTCACCGTCACCGACCTCCGCTGTCGGGAGGAGCCCGGTAGCCGTGGTGTTGCCGAGAGAAGGCAGTGACACACCTGGTCGGCAAGCGTTGGGCGGACCAGGCCTGGCCTGTCCGCGGTGGCAATGGAGGCGCACCCACAGTGTGAGATGGAGTGGGTGCCCTAGCCGGTGAGCACAGATATGGCGGTTGGCCACGAGAAGGCAGCGGCGCACCTGGTCGGCACGTGGTGGGAGGCGGCGACGCGGTGGGCTTAACCAGGCCTGGCCTGGCCGCGATGGTAATGGAGGTGGAGGGGCACCTGGCGGCGTCATGCTACGCGACCTGGCCGCGCCACCGGTGGGTGGTGACGGCGCTGGCGCCGGGCGGGCGTGCACATAGACGGCGTCGAAGGCAAACCTGGTCAGCAGCGCCGCCGACGCCTTTAGGCGGCCTATAGGCGCGACAATGTCCAATTTTCTGGATTTACTCGATCGATTTGTGTGTGGATGATTTATGGTGATTTGATTTTATAAGTTGTTATTTGTGTGTGGATGATTTATGGTGATTTGATTTTTATAAGTTGTTATTTGTGTGTGGATGATTTATGGTGATTTGATTTTATAAGTTGTTTCTTTTTAGAGTTTGTTTGATTTGCGATTCTGTATCGGTTTGGTCTATTGCCGATGACGAGGAAGCCGAACAGGCGGGGCAGCGGAACACGAGACATAGAAGGGGGTAATAGGCAGAAGGAAAAAGAGTGAAAAAATATTTGGCAAAAATTTACTCGCTTTATTGATAGGTATAGATATGATGCTAAAATAGTGTTTATATATATTGTGCTTTTAATACACTTTTATATTTTATACTAATGGGAACTCACGATCAAGATCAACTACAGATCATCTGCGTAGCTCTTTGCGTGTGCAGCCTATTTCAAAGACTCACGGCTCGTCAGAAATGTACAGATGGCAACTTAATCTCAGCATAACGACATAGATTTGTTTACAATATGATAATGCACAGATGGCACAATTATGGACAAGGTCTCGTTCTTTTTTTTTTTTTGCTATTCTTAAATAAGAAAATTCATGGCAACATGCCTCTTTCGTTCAGGGCACAAAATAGACAGAAGTGCCAGCTGCATTTGTTGAAGAAACACCAAAAGTCCTGAACAAATTGACCGAGGCTGCAGCTTGCCACTACATCCTGTTAGAGAAAGTGAAATGGGTAGGGTTAAACATCAGTCACAAGCATTATGTGGCAAAGGCTATCAATTTATACTTCGGAATTAGCAAGAGCTACATCTGCAGGGCATATAATCCTTGTGACAAAATATTTAGCTGTGAAAGTCAATCACTCAATGTTGCCAGCTATCTTTTCCCTCAACATCTTCAAGCCTTTCGTGTGCTCATCTTTCATCTCATCAGTCATCTCCGTAGTGTCCATGGTCATCAATTTTGTATACGATTCAAGCAAAACGGCTTCCCTCCTGAGCCTTGCTGTTTCAAGATTTATATACCCCCCAGACTGGTTTGGAAATGTCTGATTCAAAGCTTGCTTGATCAATTCCTTTGCAACTTCAACCTGCTTCTTAGTCCCAGTAACATGGACAGTTCTTTCAGTCGTCACACCCTCTCGAAGATGTAGGGGTATTAACTACCCAAAAAAAAAAGTTAACATCTCCTTAGACCAATCAATATATACGAGTTGTAAAAGTTTGAGAATGGCAAGCCACCATGACAAGTGACAAATATATATCCACCTGAATACGAGCACCAGATTTGTCCTGCATGCGTTTAAGTGTCTCAGCGCCTTTCCCCATAATGAGACCAGCCTATGGAATACACAGGTAATGGTTGAACATATAAAATGGCACATTATATATAACAAACAAAATCCTTAGCACCAAGAAAGAACCTTGTTATTAGGAACGGGCATCTTAAAGTGCTCTACTCCATCAGGCAGTCGTCTATCCTCCCCTTGGCTGTTCTCAGCCTCAGCCTCAGCCTCAGCTTCAGCCTCAGCTATGACAGTCTTAATAAGCTGCTCGGCTTTATCAACGCTTCCAAGGGATCCAATTAGTTCAACCGGCCGAGTCGGAGCATTTGGGTCCACCTCATTATCCCTGGCGATTTGGATCTTTGCACCCGAGCTTAGATGCAAGTTTCTAAATGTCTCGCCAGCTTTTCCAATCAGAACATGAACCTGCATGAATTCCCACAATTAGAATAGACTGAACCACATGTAAAAGAAACTGTAATAACCTCTACAGTAAATGTTCTTATGTCACTAATGAAAGGTCACGGTATATAAGCATCTTAATGAAAACGTGCTAAGCACGATTTCGAAAAAAAAAGGAAGCAGAACCTAACAGCAAACGAGTTTTTGGGATTGATGTACCTTGCTGTTGGGCACTTGGATGATACGAGAAATATTCTGCGCATCAGTTGCTGCATCACCTGCTTCCTGCTGTGGAGGCAGTGGTTTCTCATCAGAAGCCGAATCCGGAGCAGGAGCTGCCGCGCCGTGATTCTGAAAATGCTTTTGAAAAATTTATTCGAATAATATGGCCCCCACCAAGAACCTGCAGCATGACCCTGACGACGGCGGTAATCTTGTGGACCATACAGCTGGTTTGACAATGTCTGATCCAAAGCTTGCTTGATCAAATCCTTTGCGGCTTCAGTCTGCTTCTCATTCCCAGTAACTAAAATCCTTCCCTCGGGCATTACCTGAATCTTAGCACCAGATTTCAGCTGCAGGTCTCTAATAGTCTGACCGTGTTTTCCGATAATGAGACCGACCTTGTCAGCAGGAACTGTCATCTCAAATGGCTCTACTCCAGCAGCTGGCAGTGGCAGCTGTTCATCACTTCTTCCGAATCGTCCCCAAGCCTCAGCCTCAGCTATGACACGCTTAACAAGCAGCTCGGCTTTATCAACACTTGCAAGGCTGCTTGCAACTAGTTGAACCGAACAAGTCAGGGCATTTGAGTCCGTATCAGATGAGTCCATGCTGATCTTGATCTCTGCACCTGATTTCTTTTTCAAGTTATTGATTGTCTCGCCACCTTCTCCAATAAGGACACGCAGCATACTGGTGGGCACTTGGATCTTACGAGAGATAATAGCATCATCCTGATCCTGTGTAGCAGCTTCTGCATCAGCCGAACCTTCCTGCTGTGGAGCTTCATCAGGTGCCGCTTCAAGTTCAAGCAGCGGCGGCTTCTTCTCATCAGAACCCGCCGCCTGCGAATCCGCCGGAGCAGGAGCGGGCGTGCCATTATCAGCATCATCATCATCCATCGGTGCCCCATCATCGGTCGGGGCAACTGTGAGCTCCTCCATATTCACGGCGGAGGACGACCCATCCATGCGTTGCTCAACGTCGCCGTCCACGCGCGGGCGCTTTGCCTCGTCCTCGCCGGTGCTGTTCGCCTCCACGTCGGATCTGACCTCCTCCATCTTCCGCTTGTTATCAACTTCGGCCTCCGGCGCTGCGACGGTGGAATCGGCGGCCGCAGGATGCTCCTCTGGGGCTACTACCTCCTCGAGGTGGCATTGGCGGCGCGGCATCAGCATCCACCATCGGGGCTTAAAAGATTAGGGTTCGATGGTTTTGGCGTAAACCCAGATTTTTTCTTTTAAAAAAAAAAAACGGGCTGCGATTGCGCTGGTTGACGACCCACATTTTTATTAAGTCACTCATATTTAGTAATTAACCTCATATCAGTAAGCCATTAGTTCCTCATAATTGCATCAGCACGATAATGGATGCACTTTGGCATAAATACACAAATCATATATTAATCCTTGGAAAACTTGTGTGCATGATTCATGTTAACCAGCCCCTCATGCTGCCACACAAAGACACACAAAAATACTTTTCACATTTTCCAAGTGCACTATACACTACAATAGGCCACTATTCCACCCACTCCTATGCTGTCCAACCCTTGTAACAACAGCTGTCTTGACTGGGGTGAATCACCTAGGGGGAGTAGGAAGGCCGCAGTAGTAGAAAAAAAAGGACTCAGGGGCTTGCCTGAACCATAGTAGCAGCCGTCCACTATTCTCCTTCTGGCTCTCCACTCAGGTTTAGCCTCCAGAGAACACACGTGCACTCCTTACTTGAGAGAAATCACCAATCCTCCCACCAGCCCAAGATGGTGACTTGATCATGGAGAGTGACATGGAGTAGGAGGAAGGGCTGACCAGGAGGGAGTCACCAGGGAGCCCAAGTGTTTGCAAGATTTCCTTGACCATTCTCTCCTTGAGTTTTATACAAAATTTGAGAAAATAAAAATAACGTGCATCAAATATATTTTTGGAATTGATTATGGATGGATAACATGTGACTTTGATGATGAGGGGTTAGCTGATGGAGCAGCTAATACCCTACAGTATGGTTGGTTGGAAAAAAGTTAGTAGGATTGTTAACCAACTCTCACTTGTGTTATTGGGCCGTATATATTCGTGTCAACCATGAACTCATTTGGGACGAGCTGATTCTATTACCCATAGAGTTATTGTATAATCCCTATGGTACACAAGGAGAGGGTTGGGGAAAGTCCCCAATGAGCTATCGATGGAGTACAGCCAGACGCATATATTAGCGCACGTGAGTAGATGTGGATGTACAATTATACAAAAATGGGGAAAGTCTCAGTATCTTGGTCATGAGTCGCACCAAGGGAAGTGTGATGGAAAATTGACGAAGGTAATTATGGCTAAAGTGATACAAACCTACGCAGGGGTAAAATCATGAATTCATGTCATGTCTCTTGGTAGCTACGTGAACCTATGGGTGGCTATTTCTCATGATACAAGTGATAGTAGTGTTTTTTCTAAATTAAATATGACTTTTTATACAAATGCTATTTTTATATAAGATGATATGTGATTGATCATTGAGATTACCAGATTGCATTGCCTTGATATACATATATATGCTTGCTTTGAGTACGTTGTACTCACTCTTGTTAGCTCTCCCTCTTGAGGAGGATCCTCAGGAGTGTGCACAAGGGTTCCTAGATGATGGTTATGCCTATGCAGATTGGGACGACTATGAGGAAGCTAATCGAGCTGCTGCCACCTCCTATGGTGGATGGGATGAATAAATAATCTCTTAGTCTACTTATGGATATCAGTGGCGAAATGTATATGTCGCTCACTTAGTAGTCTAGCTTGGACTTCTACATGTCGGACTTGTAATAATCGCAAACTTGTGACGCTTATTTAAAGACCTAAGATCGTAGGGCTGGCTTTGTAATAATTATCGGTACCTTCTAGCTATTCTCATTTGCCAACTTTGTTAATGGTTTATTATTCGACAAATCATGTGCCCGTGGAGTAATAAATCATGGCCGGGGTTATTATTTAAGGTGGTAATTACCCGGTCGTCACATTGTGGCAACACTTTTACCAACGGTTGGGGCTACTACCTCCTGAGTGGATTCTGTCAATTTTTTGCGTTTTTTTAAACTTCTGCCATGTGCCTTAACAATTTGTGAACTCATGATTAGTTTGGAATAACATGTCCAGGAGCCTAGGAAGGTGGGAGAAACGTGAGCAACATGACACTCACAATACATACTCTATTATAGAGTCTAAACCTATTTATAAGCCGCTTTGATTTTTTTTTTGGTTCATCCATTTTGTTATGTATCTAGACATACTAAAAAAATCAAAACGACTCATAATTTGGAACGGAGGGAGTAACAAAGAAATGGAGCACATATTATTACAAATAAACATTTTTAAGAGAATCTGGATCTGAAATATTTATCCGACCATCTAGATACCTACCAAATACACCCTTAGTCACAATGGAACAAGTTTCATTGTATTTACTAAACTGCCATTTTCATCCATAGCTGCGATTGGATGTCGACATCACAAATATACAATTTGAGTATTCGGATACGGATAGTGAACCCCTTTAGATGGTTTCGGTCGAACAGACAGTTGAATAAATATCCGTACCATTTTCTTCTATAGCTGCGACTGCCATGGTTGTGGCAAGAGACTTGCCTTGTAAACCAATCTGCCTCCAATCCAATCAACCCGAGGCTAGGCACTTTCCGTAGATATGCCATTAGCTTGTGTATGTGACTGCTATATATGTGTGATCTAAATTAATTCTTAAGAACAAACTTTGATTTGATATGTGATGCCTAGCTCGCGACCCATTCCCCTCCGTCTCCCTCCAACCGCCAGCACCATCGCCGCCTGCCCCAGCTTCTCTCCATCGGCGTCCAGATCCAGGCTCCTCGTCGTGTGATCTACCTACTTATGGCTCTCTCGCCAGCGGTCGTCCAGGCACCGACGAAATCAACCCGCTTCTTAGCTCGCGCGTACCAGGCAGCCATGCCAACGTCACCACGGTTCCCTCCCAGTACCGGCTCCCCACCTCCCCGGTGCCGGTGACCGTCGAGGATGGTAGATCCGTGGCTGCGGACGGGCTTCTCCCCGACGCCCGACATCATTTTTTCGGTAGATCCGGTGGCCGCGGACAGGGCAACTATTTGAGATGTTGCATTAGTTGCAACATCGTTTTTTCATTGTTTGCAGTTCATATTCGTTTGCTGCATCAAATTTTTTTTGATGTTGCAAATAGTTTTTTCGGTGTTTGCAACATTTTTATTTTGATGTTGCAGTGGATATTTTGAAGGTTGCAGTAGATTTGTTTTTCATGTTGCGATGCATATTTTTTTTTTGTTTCATTAGATGCTTTTCTAATGTTGCAATAGCCTTATTTCGTTTATTTTATAGGGTGGACTATGGGGGGCTGACGAGGTGCTGGGCTCCGACAAGGTGGGGGCGATCGGCGAGGTTGGGACGAGCTGGCGAGGTGCTGTGCTCCGGTGAGGTGGATCCTTGTGCGTGAAGTGCGTAGATGGTCCTTTGCACGGCAGTCCTGAAATTTTCCTTTCTTCTTCGATGGTAGGCAGGCAAAGCAGGGCGTACGATGGGACTCGCTAGTACGTCCCATATGCAATTTACAAGCATCTACAAGCGCGCAATACACAATTTGAATTATAAACTATCAGAAACAATGCTTTAATCGTTTCAAAAAAAAAAAAAAAGAAACAATGCTTTAATGCCGAGGGGTAAAGTCGACTTTTCATCTCTCATCTAACACTGTTACATGGTCAAATTGATAGAAAGGCCTGGTAATAAGGAATCGAAAGTTGGATTGAAGACCAAATATGTAAGATGGAAAATTTCAGGGCAAAAAGAGTTAAGACGGCCATATAAGTAACTTTGTCCAAACCGACAGGCACGCTCTTCTGTTCAATACCTACTTGAAACCGTACACTGCAAATATAAGAAAAGTTTGATTTGGCCTTTGTGGTTTGACAAAACATATAAACCGCTCTGACCAATCAAAGAAACCAACCATAGTTCACTATGATTTAGCACCGGCTACAAAACTTGCAAGGTCTGCCTAAGCCTAATCGTCAAAAGCATTGGCGTGACAAGCACCGTGCGCAGGGCTCCAGAACAGTCAGCTTAGTTGTAGGTGCAACTTTATCTTCAATGTGCATTCTTATAGCTTCCACCGCTCTAGATGCTTGCTCGATCATAAACGTGCTATAGGAAAAGCCAGAAGAATCATCCGAGCAACATGGAGACCTACCATCACCACGGAATGTGCTGAATGTAAGGCGTTCCAGTGAGACTGCGCTCTTCACAATGCAACATGTTAGCTCAACTAGGCTCTTTGTAGAGTTGAATGCTATCATCTCCACAATCTTGAGGTGGTGGTGCTGTCGTTTAGGCAGCTGCGTCAGATGTGATGAAGGACCTACCAATTCATGCCTCGTATCTTCCTGAGGTACCTGAAGACGAAACCAAGAAACTGAATCATCAATAGATGGATCGATCGATGCACCCAAATTACCGAGTCACCACATATATGAATTTGCTAGAAACGTAGAATGGAGAAAACACCTTACCTCCAGCCACCAAGTCTCCAAGAAAGGAGATGCATCCAAGAAAGAAACCAGAGAATAATAATCGTAGGACGGGGACAATGTCGATGAAGTAATTTTAATGTATAGGTGCTTGAGGTTGACGAATTTGGAGGGCAGCATTGGTGTATTCTCCTGCACAACAACAAATGTGTCATGTTCAGACTTATATTATACATAACAGTATCTATGACTACTGCCGATCGTATGGAATGTATCGATACTCTACAGTATATACCTCATGGCTCCAACTTAAAGACAGACTCTCAAGATTTGGCATAATGGATGAAAGCTCGGCGTGACCATAGCTGGTAGCATTCGCACAATACAAGCTCAACTCCTTCATTTGCGATGCCTCTCCAAGCGAGAGGTTTCGAACTCCTGGGAAAAGGTGAAAACTGGAGAGATTTGGAGCTTTGTTCTCTATAGTTTGCAGAGCATTGCAACAAACAACTCTCATGTACCTGAGCTTCTGCATCACCCAAGGTACCTTGAGGGAAACTATCTCATTGCAAGCAGTGAGGTCCAAACGCTCCAAAACAAGGGATTTGGAAAGAAGGCACCCTAACTCATCCCCCGTGATGCGCACCGAGTCCAGATGCAAACTTGTTAAGCTTGTCAAGGCGCCAAGTTCAGCCGTAGGACGGAAGGCACAAGAGTACATATCAAGTGACTGAATCGAGTTTCTAACTTCTCTAGATAAAACTGAGCATGGGAAGGTGTACTCTTGATCTAGCTTAAGGGTGAGCTCTTCAATCCCTGGTGTAAGTGTAAAAACATCATGGAGCCATCTGTCAAGAACTAAACGAAGGCTGAGCCGATGGTAGTATTGATCACCTAAATGAAGCCCCAATACTTTCAGGCCAGTTCCTGAGTGATTTCTCAGGATTTTTTTAACTCTATCTTAAACGTGTGCCATGTGCCTTAACCGTTTCTGAACTGAAGATTAGTTTGGGATAACATCTCCAGGAGCTTAGAAAGATGTGAGAAACGCAAGCAGCACGAGCAGCAGCATCCAATGGCATTAAAGAATGAATGTGACACAAGACATCCTGCATGCACAATAATAATAATGGGATGAATTTTCAACCTTAAAGACAAGTAGGATTGCAATCAGATAATAGAGAAAAACAGTAGAACCACATGGAGTACATCTTCTTCCCCTTGTAGCTCTCTGCATGCTTGCAAAACGTATGTAAATTGCCAACTGAATGTTATAGTGCAGCTAAACTTAGCATTAATTTGACAGAAAGGTTTTTCCCTGAAAGTATTACTAGAGGCTTTCTGATATCCAGCACCGATTATTCTGTTCTTGCTTGCTGCTTGCATAAGAGCACACAGAGTAAACAATGTGTCGGTTTAAATCGAGACGATGTTTTATCGTGGAATTAATATCAGGTCAAAATCGCACAAGTGAGATATCCTAGGTTAATATGGTTATTTGCATGTTTCATCAAGAAACAACCATACAGCATCAACAGGCACATGCCTGATTATGTAGATATACTCAGGTTCTCCATATTTAGATCTTGAGATAAAAAAACCCCAACAGAATAACCCCTTTCAGAATTTTATGCTGTCATACCTCAGGAAGGCATAGGATCGAATGTTCCGAATCCGATGTTTGTCCATCTTGAGAATCGCCATCTCCAAGTACCTGACAGGGTTCTTGAGAATCGCCATCACCAAGTCCCTGACAGGGATCTTGAGAATCGCCATCACCAAATCCCTGACAAGGTGAGTCCTTAATTTCGTCCGCTGTAGAAACGGATCCATCTGCATGCCAACAAACACGGTTGTGAAAATTCAATGCCAAATCAAATAATAAAATCTGAAAGAGGAAAACAGCAAAGGAACCAGATGATTGAGGCTTACCCCGGACTATGGCGGTTTGCTGACGCTCCTGCGTCTCGCTCTGAATCCCCGTGGTACGAGTTCTTCTTTTCCGAGACCGTGGTTTAGCACGTTTTCCCATGGTACGAGTGGAAGACGACACACACGCAAGCAGACGACCCGCCTCCGAGAATTCTAGGGCTGCAGATCTATCTTTGTACTCGTCTGTCTCAAAATAGATATCATTATTATTTTCCAAAAAATCAATATTTTTAAATTACCGTTAATTATATATTAAAATATATAAATATTTATGTTACGTAATTAGTATCATAAAAAAAATCTTTAAGTATATTTCCTTACCCCTGTGCGCGCTAGATTTGGATTGAATGATTGAGTCAAAATCGGATTACGCATCTGCGGGAGGGATAGGAAATTATGGACTTTTTTTAACCTAATAATGAAATTAGGGACTCCTCTGTTCTGTCCATCGGTGGACACAAGCATCTTCACCACCCGCGAGCCGGTCACGTGCGGGTTCTGGAGGAGAACCGGTGATGACCAACCAGGGACTCCGGCTCCCTGCCGGTGAAGAGCAGGGACACGATGGATTTTTTTTTAATTACAAAAGACACGATTGATATGATGACGCTACATGTGTTTCATCAATGGAAGTTAGAGCAAGCAAAAAATAATAGAGCCAAGTACTTAGCTTATAGCCAAGTTATAAGAGCCAAGCTATACAATGGTTAGTATTCTACTTGACTTCAAATATTTGTTTATACTAAATGTTTCATTATCTTTCCTCCTCCTCACATACATCTCTGGTGGGACCCACTGTTACCTATGCATCCGTGCCCAGCTTGGTGCTTAACTAGTAGCCAAGCTTTCATCTCCCTCCTCTCTTCTTTTGTCCACCTTATCAAAAATGTTGACTAGCTTGGCTATAAAGCCTATTATTGTACCGCTTTCTTAGAGTAAAGATACATGACTCGGGCAACTTGACGATGAGTTATCATTGGTCAAAATCGGGTGGAACACAGACAACAATCACCGGCTCAAATGGTGGTGCCCGGAGCATGTGTAGATGTACTAAGTGAGGATTTTTTTTTTTTTTTTTTTTTTTTTGCGATAAACTAAGTGAGGAAATTATTGTGCGAGTAAAATGACGCTCGTGGAACAGTGTTTATATATACATGATGCTAAAAAAGTGTTTATATATATGGTGCTTTTAATACACTTTTATATTTTAAAGTAAAATGCACTCGTGGTACCTAAACTATCATGTAGGTATCGATAGGTACTCAAACTAAAAAATATAACAGTCAGGTACTCAAACTATCTAGACGTAACGGCTAGGTACTCAAACTATATACGTAACATCGAGGTACTCAAACTATCTCTATCACATGCTGTGGTACTTGCTTTTGCCGGAAAACTATAATATGCATGGATAAAGATGATTTAAAGTTTTTCTCTCTTAGTTTAACACGATATGGTTCAAGCTTATCTCTTCTAAGAAAAGGTTGTGATACTTCTTTCTTACAAATAGTGCGTCAAGTAGCACTAGCAGCCGTATTTTTTTTAAAAAAAAAAACAACAGCACGGTGTTCACAAATACGCAATTTATGTAATAAAGAAGGAGTTATATTTCTAGATTATATTATTTTTTATTGCTGCTAATACTACTGCATATTTGAGCACCAACAATTTTAAGGCAACTAAAAAAGAAATTTTTGGATAGCACAATGTTCATATACAAATCTTCCGATGAAGAAATCAGTCCCAAAAACAAATCGCATCTTAAAAATTTTAATCATCTTTATCTATCCATATTATAGTTTCCCGGTAAAAGCAGGTACCACAACATGGGACATAAATAGTTTGAGTACCCGACCGGTACATACATAGTTTGAGTACCCCGGTTATGTATAAATAGTTTGAGTACTTGTATGCATTACGTTTACGAGTTTGCGTACCCATCATTACCCGCAACATAATTTAAGTACCATGAGTGCATTTTACTCTATATTTTATACTAATGGGAACTCACGATCAAGATCAACTACAGATCATCTACGTAGCTCTTTGCGTGTGCAGCCTATTTCAAAGAGTGCAACTATGTATGGAGAGTGATGGTTTTGTTCATGTATCATTAGTTTCCATGTTATTAAATAACACTATAAACTCTCTCCAATAAGAATGACCAAATAGCTACAAGCGCTAGGCTAAGCCTTGATGTACTCTCAAACAAGTAGTAGGGGTTTCAAAACAGCTTCATTCTTATTTAACACCGTAACACACCAACAAGTTTGGTAAGTTGGCAGGTTAATTATGAAGAGATAGATAGAGTTTAATCTATATGAAATGTACCGTCACAATTACTAGAAAAAAGATATCCAATCAGACAGACCAAAAAAAAAAAGGGACATTCAGTCGTCGATTTTGTTTTATATACGAGAAACCTTTTATTTTTTGTGAGGGAATATACAAGAAAACTGAAGGAGGTGATCGTGAGGGGCCGCAACCGGGCCGAGCTGGGACCCACTCTAGTTGTCACGACAGCTGGGCCGGGACCCTCTCCTTCGCCACCAAGTAAGCCTCCTCCGTCGCTATCGCTATAAAGCAAGCGCAAGCGCCGTCGCCATCGATCCCCACCCATCCGGAATCCCCGATCCCCACCGTTCCCCTACACATGTTTAGTTGCCATGCAAAGGTAAAAAGCAAAACCTAAAAATACAATATCCGTCACATCGAATCTTTTGGCTAATACATGGAAAGACTAAATGTAGGTAAACAACAAAACTAGTTGCATAGTTCATTTGAAAAATACGGAGACGAATCTTTTGAACTTGGGTTAATCGATGGTGGGACAATAATTATCAAATACAAACGAAAGTCTTTCTGATGGTTCCAATCCAAATTTTTTTGGGTTGCATGGCAACCAAACGGCCTCAATGTCGATCCACATCGAATGCCTAGCCGAGGCGGTTGGGGAGGTGATCGTGAGGCCACGCAAGGCGCGCGTCGTGGTTCTTTGAGGAGCTCCCTGTCCGCGACGCCGCCCGTTCACGATGCTCATGGAGATCCTCTCCGTCGACGACTGGGTGCTGGGCAACACCGACGGCGGCGTGGAGGCGATGGCTCGCACCTGCACCGCCCTTCTCCTCCTCGAGGGTGTGTTGCTGCCTGCGCTCGGGGGCGCCCGACCAACAGGGTTCTCCTCACCGTCGTCTCTGCCACCACCCGAAGCTCAGGGACGTCGTGGTGGAGGCCGGAGGATCCGCGCGCAAGGAGGCCAACCAACTCACGGACTCCATCTCGGGCGTTCATCGAGGACGCGCTCCAGGAGCCCGAGGGTTCGGGCGGTCCATCCAGTTCTGCGTGATCGCATCGATGCTCTAACCTCCTCGCCACCCAGTGCACCACCACCCAGGAGTAGATCTGCAAATGTTTGTGGACCAGTGAGCAAAGTTTTGGTAGTTGCAACTGCTTATCTGCATAGTAGGAGTAGCACTCTGGAGTAGAAGAAATCTGGAGGTGTTTTGACATATAAGAGTCAATCTAGTAGCACGACAATTTGACAGACCGATAAGAAGGCCGTTGCGTGCACAATTTCTTGAGTCAGATGGGAGAGGAGAGGATTCGTTCAAAATTGTAAACCAAACTCTCAAACTTGCGCCTTATTTGGATGTAAGCGTATCTAGCCAAGGGGTATCTAGTGTAATCCACTTGTGTTGAATTGTATTGGAATAAAACTTAGGTCTTGTTTGTCGGTGCAGGAGGATTGAAATCAAACCGTTTCGCTTGGCGGGCCCGATTGAGTGATACCTCAGGATCGAATCTAGAGGGTAGGAGGTCAGCCTTTGTTCCAGGCTATAAAGAGCGCGGAATGGCCAAGCCTGTCCATTTTTCTTTCTGGACCTGACCGAATCGAAGATCATTTTGAGCCAAGGCTGGCTTTGAAACGAGTCGGCGGCAATACACCTGGATTGGGCCAAACCGCGATACAAAATGAGACCTTAGTTTAGTTACACTTCAATACGTGTGTTCATATGCGTGTGTGTTGTGAGCGTCGACGTTATAATGTGTGATTTAAAAAATGATAAACCTCATATCCTCTTGGTCCTATTCGCTATGCTGTACATCTGATCCCCTTTCCCGATTCTTGCACTTCTAGCCTATTGCTAACACACCCACTGACCCACCCCTCTCGTGCACCCACACGGAGGAGAGGCGGGTGCGTGACCCGTACGTGCTCCTGGACAGGCCGCCACGGTGGATGCGGTCCGACGGACCAAGTGACTCAGCAGCGAGGTCCCTCTGTTTTATGCTGTTATTAGTAGTAGTTCCATTTTTTTAATTAGATCAAGTGTCGTATGGTTCTGAATGTGATTATCACTGTTATTGATATCCCTTTCTTAAGTTGATTAATACAGTAGAGGGAATTGTGTCGTGCTCCTACCCTTTCTATTTGATCTTCTCGGTCTACTTTGCCAAATTTGAGGTCATTTGAAGTCAGTATAAGGATGAAGTTTAGTTTATTCTAAGAGATGACGTAGTCCCGCCATGTCGAGGTCTACCATGTCGAGGTCGGGTCCCGCCAGGTCGGCGAAGCTAGGCGCCAAAGGGAGTGGTGCCCCCAGGCAGGGCGGGGCTCCACGCCGCGCTGGCGTAGTCCGCACCGGTGGCTCCACCGCCACGCTCAGCCTGGCAGACGAGGCGGCAGCTTTCCTGGTGCGCCACGGGCCACGCCCGCCGGGCGGAGCAGGAGTCCCCACTTCGCCACCACTGGAAGGGGACGCGACAAGCACGGGTGCCGCTGACGCCGTGCTGACGACGCGAGGTCGTGAGGGCTGGGGGACGACCGGTGCTCGCCGCCGCCCCGGATGTCCACCGACGAACAGGCAGGCTCCAGCGAGGTGGGCTAGCTCGCAGGGCGCTGGAACGCGTCCACCATCCCCTGGATGGATAGATCAGGAGGAGAGGAACTCGGATTTGTGCTCGGAAGGGAAGGGGAGGCTACTGGAGTGGAAATCGACGGAGGCGTGTTGGCGGCGGCGCTGTGCGCCCGAAAGCAGCGGGCAACGATTGGGTGGGTTGGACGGTACATTCCCTCGTCCACACCCAATTAGTTAGCTTTCCAATATGCTACTCTTGTGTCACGAAAGTATTAGGGTTTTTAACAAACAAATGAGTGGCACTAGAAAAAAAGGATTAGTAATTCGATTTTTCACAAAAGAATATTAGAATTGTCAGCAATTAATTAATCCATTTTATAGTGCAATTATCATAAAAAATAATAGATATCGGAATTATTCTAAATTTATCCCCCTAATTATGTATCAAAATTACCTACCGTTACCATCATGAAAAATATTCTAATGTAACCCCATACCCTTCATCCAAATTATATCCACACTTATGCTATTATAAATAAAATCTGAAGTAACAGTCTAAATCTAAATGTAAACTACCTTACTTCATCATTGTTTTGAAAAAAATATAAAATCACTGCAAGTCTATGTCTAAACAATCTAATTCCTTCATTAATAAAAATTAAATTACCCCAAAGTGTTTTCCTTTAAAAATGATGTGTGCCATCATGCAAATTATTTACTCCCTCTGTTTTCCTTGTAAGTGTCGTCCGGGAAGCGTGTCGCGAGGGAGCCATGTTTCTCAAATGACATTTTCAAAGGGACGGAGGGAGTATGCAAGAGGTAGTAAGCTTATATCAATTTCCATGTCAAACACATATAGCTGAAGGAAAGGTATCAACTAAATATATGTTGAACACATGTAGAGATGTGACCTAAAAAGGGGAAATTCTGGATGTGGATGGAAAAGCAAATAAATTAGTAATTAGTAAGTATACCAGAAACATAAAGACAATAGAAATATCTATGAGTATGGATGAAAAAAACTGAGATGGGAAAATTATTATGTTTCTGGTTTACTTACTAACATATAAATAAAACTATTATAAAGGCACATCCTTATACCAGTATAAATGACAACACAGTTAAGATAACCTTTTGATAACGTTCACCTCCATCTTACCAACTTTTCTTGAAAATGGAAAATTTTAAATCAATAGGCTTCATCTTTTCTTCTCCTTTAATAAAATCTTGTCCGTAAAGACGTACAAAATCCTTGTGGTAGCTGTGGCTTCTAATAAGTCAAGATATAATTACCATATCATGGAAAGCCATGAGAAAATTAAATTAAAAAAATCTTGTATGCATTGTGATGAGCCATGGGGCAGAAATTGCTCCATTGAAAGTTTACTAGAGCCATATGGATGGTATAATTTCAAGAATGAGTCCAAGACTCGCTAGGGACCAAGCAAGAACTAGGAACTGCAGTCCGCCTTGCTTTCTATGCGAGATCCGTCAGCCACAGAATTTGCATATCTACCAATGTTAATGATATAATGTGTCATATATTTGCTCTAGAAGCTATAAAGTCCTCTAGTATTGGCCGCTGTGACCAATGGCCCGGATTATGGACGAGATCCCACTTGTATCATCCTCTGCGGTGGCAATACACCGTGGGCAAGGCTCTATAATGGTCAGCTTAGTTGTAGGCGCAACTTTATCCACAATGAACCTTCTTATAGCTGCCGCTGCTGTAGACGCTTCCTCGACCTCAGATTTTCCATAAGGCATGTAAAAATCATCACTGCAACATCGAGATTTACCATAACCAAGGGTGTCCAATGTAAGGCACTCAAGAGAGACTGCGCTCTTGACAATGCAACATGCTAGCTCAACCAAGCTTTTTGTAGGGTTGAATCCTTCGATCTCCATAATCTTGAGGCGGTTGTGGCGCCGTTCAGGCAGCTGCCTCAAATGCGAAGAAGAACTTACCAATTCATGTCCCATATCAGCCTGAGGTACCTGAAGACAAAACCACATGGAACTGAATCAATGGATGCACGCCCAAATAATTTGCTGGATATATAGGAGGGACAGAGCCTTACCTGCAGCCACCAAGTCTCCAAGCAAGGAGACGCATCCAAGAAAGAGAGCAGAGAAGAATATGCGTAGGATGGGGGCAAGGTCGATGAAACAATCTGAATGTTCAGGTGCTTGAGGTTGACGAATTTGGAGCGCAGCACCGGTGTATTCACCTGCACAAAAGATATCATGTTCAGATTAATTAGTATACATGACGCTTAGATTACTGTCGTATGGATGTATCTCCACTTTGCAGTATACCTCATGGGTCGAACCTAAATAAATTGTCTCAAGATTTGGCATCATGGATGGAAGAACAGCACGAGCATAACGGACGCAATTCCCAACATTCATCTGAAAGACCTTTATCATTTGCGACGCTTCTCCAAGATCGAGTTTTTTTGGAAATCCTCTGGAAAGTGTAAACCTAGAGATACTTGGAGCTTTGTTCTCTATAGTTTCCATAGGGTAACAACTATCAACCAACAGGAAGCTGAGGTGCTGCAGCACCGAAGGTATCTTCAGAGAAATTATCTCATTGCACCTAATGAGCTGCAAACTCTCCAAAGCAAGGGAGTTGGAAAGAAGGCACTCTAATTCATCCCCCGTGATACTCACCGAATGCAGACGCAAACTTGTTAAGCTTCTCAAGGGCCCAAGCTCAGCTGTAGGACGAAAGGCACAAGTGTCAAGATGAAGAGACCGAATTGAGTTTCTAACCCCAGCAGGTAACAATGAGCATGGGAAGTTGTGCTTTATAAGCTTCCCAAGGAAGTTCTTTTCAGGCAGCACAAGGTTGAGCTGTTCTATCCCTGGTGTAACAGCAAGCTTGAGCCACCAGTCGATATAAGGAACAAAACTAAAATCATGAAGTAAATTAAGCCTTAATATCTTCAAGCCAATTCCTGAATGTTTTTTTGAGGATGTTGCCGATTCTGCGTCTTAAATTTCCTCTACCCGACACAAACTTTTCCGAACACAGATTTAGTTCAGGATAACATCTCCAGGAACGTAGAAAGGCACGAGATAGGCAAGCAGCACGAGCAGCAGCATCCATTGGCATTAAAAATGTATATGACGCCAGATATCCTGCATATGCACAATATGGGATCAAATTTGAACATTGAAATCAAGTGGAATTTCAATCAAAGGAAACAGTAGAACCAGGTCATGATTGCAAAATAAAGGGATATGTGTAAATTGGCAACTGAATGTAACAGTGGCCAGGTATGCTCAGTATTATTACTGGAGCCTTTCTGACAAGAAAAAGAATACACATATATACTGATCGAAGGGCCAGGATATATCCAATTATCTATTCTTGCACGTACGAGATGACGTGTCTATCAAAACGCACAGGAGGATGATGTTTCATTGTGCAATATCTTGCCGGCCAAAATCATATCACATAGGTATGGTGCAGTGAGAGATCCTAGCTCGGCTAATATGATTATTTGTATTTCTTCAGGAGACAACGATATACAGCTGCATCATTGCATCAACAGGCACATGCCTGATTATATATGAAGATATAATCAGGTTGCATGTTTAGATCTTGAGCTAAAAAGACCAACAAAACAGAATAATAGCTAGAATAGCCCCCTTCAGATCAATTTTGTGCCACCATATGCATACCTCAGGAAGACATGGGGTTGAATGTCCCGATATGTGTCCATCTTGAGAATCATCATCACCTATTCGCTGACACTGTGAGTAGTCCTTAATTTCGTTCGCTGGAGTAGCATCGGATCCATCTGCAAGCCAACAAGCGCCTGCTACACGAGTAGATCAGAGAGACAACTCAAGCGCATCAAAAACGTTCTCGCAAAATCGATTATATCAGTGATGGGAGAGGAAATCAACGACAAGCGCGCGAGACGAATGAGACCTGGATGAGCCGACGAACGAGCACCCGCGTCGTCGTCGTTCAACGCCATAATGGACGGCCTAGACCTCTCGATCGTCTTGGTCAACGAGCTAGGAAACAAAATCGACTTCGCCATTATTTATTAGATCAGGGCTGGACAAAGGTCTAAAAAAATAACTTGGCCTCGTTCCTTTCATTCGGAGTCCCTGTTGGCTACGTCGTCCGGAAAACAGAAAACACACAAAGTATATATACGGAAACAAAATACAATATATGTGAGGGACTCTCCCTGTGTTGCCCATATTATTCGTGACGGCAATCCAAGCAAGCAGGAGGAGTTGAACCGGCCGGCAGGATAGCCAGGGGTGGAAACAAATACCCTCTCCATCCCAAACTGTAAGGTAGGTATTCATATATTGCACATATTTTGTACAAAAATAAGTGTGTGACTGATGCTTCTTCTTGATAAGCCGGGATTCTTTTCCCATTATCTAAAAAGCTAGTACTATTCTGAGAATTAGTAACCATCAAAATATGGTGTATCACTTTTTATATTACACTCATGGGGTGTTTTTTTGAAAGATTCACTCATGGGGTGTGATCTAGCTCTCCATGTTTAGATAAGTTAATAATCTGTAAGAAAAAAAAATAGAGGTGAAATAGCAACAGTATGATATGCTGTCACTACAGGAATCCGACACTTTGCCGAGTGCGAAAATTCCAGCTTTGCCGAGTGCCGGCAATCGGCAAAGCTGGGCATCCTGCAGCAAATTTGGCGGGTTTGCCGAGTGCACGGGACGACACTCGGCAAAATGACCATAACTTTGCCGAGTGCCATTAGTATAGCACTTTCGGCAAAGTTTCGCAAAGTTTCTTTTTATTGGTAAAATAAATAGTTTGCGAGTTCGACATTCGGCACTCGGCAAAGATTTTAAAATATTCAAATCTTTGCCGAGTGCCCGACGCTTGGCTTTTCGGCAAAGGAGCGTCCATATGTAACGTTCGACGTTGATTTCGCCCGAGCATCGACATGGCACTCGGCGACGCCTTTGTCAAGTGCCCGACTTTTGGCACTTTCGGCAAAGAATGGTTTGCCAAGCCATTCTTTGCGAGTGCGTTCGCCAGTATGGCACTTTCGGCAAAGGCTTCGCCGCCGAAAGTGCATAGGAGCCTTTGCCTAGTGCGCTCTGCACTCGGCAAAGCAGCCGATTCCTGTAGTGTGTCTCGTAAACATTAGGAGAAGATTTAAGTTAAGACTGAATAATACCTCTTATCCACTAAATGTTCCCTGAGTTTGTTGTGTTGATGTGGTCTTGCACCTCGCATCTCGCAAGTATAAGAAGGTGGTTGTAGCCCAACTTTTGACTGTATACTGATAAGTAACCTTATCAAATCTAGTTTTTGAGAGACAGACACAAATGCCTTGCAACCGAACTGTTCTCCAACTATACGCTGAACCTTGAGGCAACAGTGGTCTTGCCTAAACCTCCAAATCCTACAATGGACACCACCTTCAAGTGGTCTTGTACAAGATCTTGTTTTTGCTTTTCAATGCCCACAAGACTAGTTGGATCCTTGTACACTGCTGATAAGCGCGGATTAATAACAACTGGAAGTAGTAGAAGATATGCAGACTGCAGTCATCAAGATTGTACCTTGATCGGCGCTCACTTGCTTGGATGACACGAGTATTGATTTCCTGGATCTGACTTGCTATGCGAGTTCCATCCTTGAATGTTTGTATACAGTGCAAAGCTTTTCGGAGAATCTCCACCTTATGGCCAGTCTCACTAACACTGTGGACGAAGTCATATCGATGCAATCTTTTTTTTTCGAAACCAGGACTTCACCGTCTTGCATTAAGAGAAAGGCCGAAAGAGGGCCGGTAACCGGGTACATGAGGAGATGCGAGTAACCCTCGGGTTACCCATGACATCCCCGACACAAACAACAAGAAGAAACGAAAGGGGAGGGATGGGGCGGACCCTCCAACTAACAACCCCGGCGGTACTGCACCTAAAACCAAAGATACCACACAATACGGGTAGCTAGTGGCTAACAGAGCCAAACACGACAAACACGGCGGCAAAGCATCCGCCCGGCGAGACAATCACTCTTGGCAACTTCGGTAGTTGCCCAAGAGGAGCCGAAGAGCCGGCGGCAAAGCATCCCACCAACGAACCCGCGGCGGCAAAGCATCCGCCAACGACCACCTCGGGCGGCAAAGCATCCGCCGAAACGATCGCGACCTCGGGGCACACCGGAAATGAAGGCCCGTGAACGACCGCGTGACCTCGGTAGCACACGCATACCGAAACATAGGCTCGTGGCGACCCGCCCTCTCAGTGCAGACCGGAAACGCAGGCTCGTAGAAGACACAAAGGCAGCAAAGCATCCGCCCAAACGACAAGGAGCACCTCGGCGGCAAAGCAACCGCCCGGAACGACAACGACCGAGATACGACGCGCCCGCCTAGACACACTTGGGTGAGGGGAGACAAGAAGAGCAAAAAAAGGCGCAGCAAGGCGACCAAATGGACGGGGCGGGGCGGCGGGCCGTAGAAGACCGTCATCCCCGGACGGCAAGACGCGCACCGATCTTCCGTTGCCAGCGCGGTGCGGTGGCCCGACAAATCCCGAGGCACCACCTGCGGGGGGCCCGCATGCACGGTCGCACCACCTTGGTCCCGCCACCACGACGGCACCACCACCGAAACAAAGACGAGCGGAAGAAGTAACCCGATGCCGCCGCGCGTAGTGTTGTTGTAAGTGGAAGAACGACGACGCCCCAGGAGGTACGATGGCGCACAAAGCGTCACTATCGCCCGCTCGGCCGAGGCCGGCCGAAGCGCGCCGTTCACGAAGAGCAAAGACCGACAGTCACCACAAAGGGACAGCTAAAGAGCCAGCGCGACAGCGCAGTCCCACCGCCGTCAAGGACGCGGCGAGGCTGGGAGACCGGCGTGGGGCGCGAAGAGCCGCCGGACTCCTGTGTGGGCCCACACAACCGCACCGCACCGGGGGCGGGCCGCCACGGGGCCGTGGGCCCGGACCGGCGAGCGCCGCCGGTCCCTTAGGGTGCACCTCAGATGCCCCACGCCCGGGAGCCGCCGCGGCCGGTGCACCCACGGGCGCCGCTGAGGGCGCCGGCGGCGTGAGTGTGCCGTCGGAGCCGGACGGGCCGGAGAGGGCGAGTGGCCGGCGGCGGCGGACCCACCACGCCGGGCGCCCCGCCGGCCGCCCTGCCGCCACAGAAGGGGAGGGTGCGAGCTCCCGGATCCGGCGCGCGAGGCCCAAAACGAGCGTCCCCACGGATCCGCACGCCCGATGGCCGCTGGCGGCGCGGCGGCCGGCGCCCGGTCGCCTGGAGTGTGGAGTTGGAGGGAGAGGAGCGAGGGGGAGGTGGGTGGGGAGAGGTGGACGCGTGACGGACCCCCTATGTGGAGCCATCGCCGCCGCCGCCGCCACGGCCGGGAGGGCGGCGGCGGCTGCCGCCGGAGGCCGAGGCGCGGCGGGCGCCGCCCCAGTCGCCCAGGTGGGGCGGGCGCCGAGCCGTTGAGCGGTCCCTATCGATGCAATCTTCAATGTCGTATGACATCTCTATTACATGTTTCCTCCAATTCATGACCAATGAATCGAGTTCATCGGCCTTGTCCATATTTACAAGGAGAGAGTTGATGTTGGAGGGCTCATCCTTGAGAAAGGACACCTCCTTCTGCGGGCCCTTGATCTTTTTGTACTTGCCACCCACAAGTGTGGTAAGCTTGGCCAAGAGGGGCTTCATCACCCCCATGGAAACACTCACAATGATACCCTCTGCCATCTCTGCTAAACTAGCTCTAGCTAGTTTCTCCCTCGGTTTGTCTGTGTTGATGATAAGTCAGCTATGGTGGCTTTATGATACAGGAAGATACTATTCCATGAGATATATTACTTATACAAGAAGATACCATTCCATGTGTTCTCATCATGTACTATACCTAGTACGATACATGTAAATGGAATCTATAACCCCTATATAGAAGGAGGCCACTATGGGACTTCTCTCAACATGCAGAGGTGCCACCTCAGCAGACCCACCATATTCTATTGCATGCAAAGAAAAAAAAAAAACTCCAGCCAAGATCCCCTTCGCTCGCCTTTCCCTTCCTCGCGATGGCCTCTTCCCTCCCTGCTTACCCCTCGCCTCCATCCCATCAAGAGCGCCTCCGCCTACACCTCCACCCAAAATTAAAGGCCCATCGGTAGCTCTCATATATGAATCGACTCGACGGTGGAAGATGGACGGCGCGGCTGCTGCTCGTGCCTTGGCGTGGTTCTTCTCCCTTCCCGGAGGAGCGCCATCGACTGCAGACGAGCGGAAGCTGCAATGGGGGCAGCCATGGCGGATTCCTGCCGCTCCGTGCCCTCGACCGCGCGGATGGTGCTCCTCCGTGGCCACACGCTCCTCCCGGGGGGCGGCGGCGGCAATCCCCTTCCCTGCCTTGACCGCGGAGGCCCGGAAGGCTGCGGCGGCACCGCACCTCCGCGTCGCCCGCTGCGGTGCGCCTCGCCCCACACTGCGTCGACAAGTCGGCTGCTCGGCGGCCCCTTCGCGGCCTTCCACATGTTCAAGGAGGCCGAGGGCCAGTACTTTCGCGTGGCAAGTCTGCAACATGAATATAGAATAGGCACCTATAGAATAGCCAAAGTTCTATTCTCTAATTATTTTGTGTTTTGAATCTCAATCTCTAATTCCTTGGCCCTGTTCGTAGCAATATAATCAAGCGGCCGCAATATCCGTGGGTGGTGCCGATTGAAGCAGCCGCAAGATCCATGGTGGTGGTGGTGCTCAACGGGCACAAGGGACATCCTTTGATGTGCGTCTGCATCGGCAGGCCCTATTGACGAGCTGGGCAGCCGGCCGCAGTAGCTCCATCATGAGATTTGTATCCTTCAGTCGATCTCCATGACGCAATGGCTCCACCGTTGTTTTTTAATCTGAAATTTGTTTCCGTGGTGGCGTTGTCAGACGGAGCAGCGCCGGGTACCGGCGACAACGGCGCCTCGGGGGCGAGCTGCAGGTGGTCGTGCCATCGTCGGCGGCTTCTCCTCCACCCGGCGGCCCCTACAGCATCCCGGCGGCGGCGTTCAGGATGTGGCGGCGCGTCCTGTGCCGCGCGGATGGTGCTCCTCCGTGGCGATCTCCTCCCGGGGCGGCGGCGGCGATTCCCTTCCTGCCTTGACCGGGGAGGCCCGGAAGGCCGCAGCGGCACCGCACCTCCCGCGTCGCCCACGACGCTCTCGCTGCGCTGCGCGTCGCCCCAGACTGTGTGTCGACAACTCGGCGGCGCTCGGCGACCCCTTCGCGGCCCTCCACATGTTCAAGGAGGCCGAGGGCGAGTACCTCCACGTGCTTGATGACCTCCACGGCGTCGCCCACCGCTAGGCAAGTCTGCAACGTGAATAGCCCAGTTCTATTCTCTAATTATTTTGTCTGAATTTGAATCCCAATCTCTAATTCCTTGGACCTATTCGTAGCAATAGAATGAAGCAGCTGCATAATCCGTGGTGGTGCAGATTGAATTAGCCGCAAGATCCATGGTGCTGGTGGTGCCCAACGGGCACAAGGGACGTCCCATTGTTGTGCGTCTGCATCGGCATGGCCCAATTGACGAAATGGACAGCCGGCGGCAGTAGAGTACAGTAAATCTCTGTATCAGTTACGGTTTGTTTCCATAAGATTTGTATCCGTCAATGACACAATGCCTCCACCGTTGTTTCTTTAATCTGAAATTTGTTTCCGTCAGTCGATCTTCCACTACCTCTTTCTGAATTGAAATTTGTTTCCGTCAGTCAACCACTGCGGACTGCCTCCCTTTCATCATTTTTCAATTTCAGACTATAGAATTGTTTGTCCAATCATGAGTTGTGATCCGTGTTTTTAGTGAAATGCGAGTCTCCATTTTTAATTTTGTGTGATTCCTGCTGCCGAGCCGGCCACGCCGTACCCTTGACCGCCTGCCGCTGGTCCAGCCGCCGAGGCACGCAGCGCCCTCGCCGTGCACCCGCAACTGCACGTCCGCCATGCGCCGACGCAGCCTGCGGAGGAGGACGCGCACGGCTATGAGGAGGGGGCACCACGGCGGCGGCGGCGGCGAAGATGGCGGCGGTGGAGATGTTTCTCCGCGCGGTGTCGTGGCAAGGAAGGGGGGCGGGCGGAGCGTCCGCGTCCAAGAAGGGGGAGAAGGAAAAATTACATAAAAAAAAATTATAAAGTGTGGGACCCACGCAGCGGAGGTGGTTTTCATCAAATACATTTGTATTTTTTGTTGAATACCCGCAGAACGCCGAGGAATTCTTCTAGTATATATAAGCTAGCTAGTCAATGTGTTCTCACCATGTACCCCGGCGGTCATGGCAATACAAACATCGTAATTTAATTCCATACAATATTTTTTTTCCAATATTTTGAGACATCGAGCATAGATGACGGGTTCCGCGCAACGTTTCTCTTGATTTTGTGTGGTGAATATGCATGGTGATGCCACCTTCAGCTTTAATCAACCTACTACAGAAGGTTGCACTGTACAATCTGCGTTCTTTTGCTTAATATAGAGAGGTCCAAATTTGTGTGTGTCCGACCATTTACTGGTTCATGAACTGAGTCAAATCCTGTGGAATTTGGCTAGCTTTTTTAGGCTGAAATTGAAAGCCCGCAATACATTCTTTACCGACACCAAGCTCTATGAATTTTCGCATGCATAACCTTTTGATTTACATGTTGGAAGCTAGCTTAGTTAACGAGATTTAGAGAACGTGGCATATGGCAGCTCCCAAGTCACTAAGGACTTGTGAAATTCTGAAGATTAAAATAAAAAATCAGTTTCAAAGCCCACGCAGGATATGGGCCCAAAGTTCACTGAGCACGCGGCCCAAATTATTAAACGAGGCTATAGAATACGTGGGCCAGCGACGTGTCGCATTTCTCCATTCGATTCCTCACAAAATCGCAATGGACATCCCAATTTGAAATTCAAATCACAGAGCGAGGGACAGCGGCCAGCGAGAGCTGAGACCGCAACAGAGGTATGCGAGAGCTGAGACCGCAACAGAGGTATGTATGTTGCACATAATCCTAGTATCAAGTTATAGTTTGCTGTAAAATTAAAACTGTTCAGAATTTTAGTGAACTTTATATATGACATGTAGAAATACAAACACAGAAGTTATGGTTGTGGACTTATATCAAAGTTATCGTTTGCTGTAAAATTGAAACTGTTTAGAATTTTAGTGAACTTTATATATGACATGTAAAAATACAAACACAGCAGTTATGGTTGTGGACTAATATTAAATAGCCAAACAGACAAACGAGCAGCTATTATATTACATGCCCAAAGTGACAGATGACAACAAGCATGGCCAAAGATGACGACGCTAAAACTACGGCACGATCAGGTCAACAGCAACCTGATGCATGCCTGTCTCCTGAAGAACCGGACTTGAGCACTGACGAAACTGATGTAAACAAAGAGACACACATACGCCGACTGATAACTCCTATGTACCCAACACACAAGGTTTATTCTGACAGCAGAGAAGAGCAAATATCAAATAACGCTACTAATATGAATCTAATTACTAATATGCATCTAATTACTAACAAGAAGACAGCAGAGGGACCAGATATCAAATAATACACAAGGTTTGTTCTGACGGCATGCACCATCCGTTGCTTTATAATGATTCGGCGTCCGGGTGTCTGCTTCTAATATGTCTTGCCAAGTGAGTAGTACCATGACTTGCTGAACCAGCTTTCAGCTCAGATCCACAGTGCTTGCACCTTGCCATGGTAACCATTGAACCGCCTTCACACTCCACCACCTCCTTGGTGAAATGGTTCCAAACTTTAGAACGTGGAGCAAGCGGTTTTTCGCTTCCGTTTTTCCTGATGATGACGCATCACCTTGTTCAACAATAATAATTTTGCCCTTGTCACTGGAACTAGGGCTCCTTAACCTCAAATTACACCCGTCGACCCATCCTAATGCATATATCACTAAATCTCTAGCAAATTCTTGCCTGAATCCTAACTTGCAAAGGAGAAAGTTCACACATCGCCATGGATATGTGCACCAAGCTGGTGCGGACTTCCATATGTTAACGTCCATCGACGACAGCGCCACGTATGAGCTGCCAATAGTTCTGGGGAAAGTTAATAGGACGACTCTAGTAGCATTGTTTTGATCTTCATACGGGTTCTCCCGGACGTGCATACAAGCTGCTGACGACTGCACGTGAACTATTTTACGACCCGTCTCGTTGTTACTGTTGGAAAATTTCAGTCTGAAGCCATTGTGAGTACTTTTAGTAGTCGATGAGCAATATGAGCTATCAGAGAGTCGGATAACCAGGTCCCACCATGAGTCCGGCACATTATTTATATGCTTATTAACATTTCTAGGAGCAACCTGCAGAAGTGATGCATGGCTCACATTATCATCATCATCATCATCAAAAGTAGATCGAATTAGCTAGCCTTCCAATATATGCTACCCTTGTGTCACGACAACATGAGGATTTTTGACAAAAAATGAAACCATAAATTTACACCAACAGTAAAATGCGCGGCGCTAGAAAATAGGATTAAACATATGAATTTTCACAAAAATAACAAATATCAGCCATTAACCCTTTAGACTGCAATCATCACCTCTAGGGTTATGAAACTAGTCTAATTTACACCCCCCCCTCCCCCCCCCCCCAAAAAAAAAAAAATTTATGTATCAAATTACCTACCTTTACCATCATGAAGAACAATCTCTTGTAACCCATTATATCCACCTATGCGTTTATAAAAATAATCTAAAGTAACACTCTAAATGAATGTAAAGTACCTTACTTTATCATTATTATTAAAACAAGTATAAAATCACCGCTACTCCATATCTAAACAACCTATATAATGCCTTCATTATTAGAAAGTTAAAGAACCATAAAGTACTACATGCATGTCTTCATGCCATTGTTATGATGTGTGTCATCATATGCAAATTATCTATACAGGCCGGTATGCAAGAAGTAGTAAGCTGAAGGTAAGATTTCATCTAAATATATCTGTTGAGAAGTGACTTAAAATAAAGAGATTTTTTACGGTGCTTGAGTTCCTCCCGTTGATTTTTGTTTTCCCGGTTCCTCCACTTAATTACCCTAATTAAGGGTACTTTAGTACTTGTCTTAAGCACAGCTTCTCAATTACACAATCCACTCGCCGTGCTCTGGCGCTAGTCCAGCACTCCTGCGCCACGCTGCCGCCATTCACGCGGAAGTCGCCTCCCGCGCCGCGGGCTTCCTACGCCACGCCGGCACTCACGCCTCACCGGAGAGCGCGGAGTCGAACCGGTGCCGAGACACAACGGAGGAGAGGAGCTCTCTGGCACCACGCCGGCGACGGATCTCCTCGCTGCTGTGATGAAGATGGCAATAGACATGGATGTCCGGAGGCATGCACGCCGTGAAGCTCTGTAGGACTAGATTCAAAGCTCCATTGCTTGACGCCTTGACTTGCTTATGGTTCATGTAATTAGATTGTCTATACAATGAAATCAAGACGCCTCACGCCCTCATCTTGAGGTATTAAAAGGTCAGGCTCGACGCGCAGACCATGGTTGCTGTTCAGGTCCGCGGCGGCCTGCTCTACTACGACGGGGCCGAGCACCAGCGTGCGTGCCGCATGGGACCTGCCTCTGCTCGGAGCCCGACTGCGTGTTCGTCGTGTCGCTGGTGTGCGCCCGCTCCGCGCTCCGGGGCCGTGGCTTCGCCGGGCCCATGGACGGCGACTGCGGTCCTGAAGATGGTGCCGGTGCCCAGCAGCGCCGTTCCCCAGGGAGCAGCCAGTCCGCGCGCCTTGCACAGGCCGCCGCGGGCGAGCGCTGGTGCTTTGCCGCGCGCAGGCTGCTGTGGGCGAGGGCCAGCGCTCATCTCGCGCACAGGCCGCCGCGGGCGAGCGCGGCCGCACCACTCGCTCACTGGACGCCGCCGTGCTTCGCGCGCAGGCCCCGCGGGTGAGCACGGCCGCTATTGGATGCCGCAGGAGCGTTGGACCGGTGCAGCGCGTGAACCTCCGGCTGCAGTCTGATTGATCCCTCCATCGAACGCGGCAGCGGGGAAGTGCGGCGGCGGCGGCCGCGTGGGGGTGGGGAGGGAGGGGGCTGGGTTTCGGGCGGCGGCGTGGGCACGAACGAGCACGGCGGCAGGGGAGTGCGGCGGCGGCGGGGGCGGAGCGGGTCTGGCCGATGAACGACGTTTTTTAGCTCCTCATCAGGTCTAAAAGACCATCATACCCTTTTAAAATTCATTATAATTCAGTTCGGCCCCGTGGTTCGCAGGTGCCACTTGGTTCCTCTATCTGGTTCCTCTACCTTTTTAGCCATCGATCTAACGAAAATGGAGGGCTCATATTAATTCAAGCGTGGTAAAAACTCTCTAAAAATAAAAGGAGGAAAAACTAAGGATGTGGATGGAAAGCAAACAAATTAATTACTTTTTTTTTGAAGAATAACAAAGTAATTAGTAAGTAAATCAAAGAAGATAAAGACAATTATATATCTGTATGAGTATGGACGAAAAAAAACTGAGATGGGTATATACTGTTAATACCTGACATGTAAATAAAACTATTATAAAGACACATCCTTACCATAGGAAAAGTCAAAGCCCCCCGGGGGTCTGGTAGTGGGCAGCACAGGTGCGACGACACGATTGATGCCATTTGTTCCCCGCGGTCCGTCTCCGTCAGTAGCTCATGCAGTTGACATGGACACGATAGTGCAACTACATCCACAGGAAAGCAATAAATAAAACAGTTGGGAATTAATTCAACTTGGTCATCGAATGATTAATTCTAGGCAAATAATTTTGACATAAGGTATTGTTTGGTTCCTATGGACTAAACTTATTTTAGTCCTAGGGACTTTTAAAAAGGACTCTCTAGTAGGTACTTTTAGGGACTAAAAGAGAAAAAATGTCAAAAAGTTCTTCCCTGTTTGGTTTCGTAGGGACTAAAAGTGACTTTTTTTAATCCCAAGGACTAAAAAGTCCCTAAACCAAACAACCCCTAAGTTCTTTCGAGCTTGTATGGATTGTATATGAAAATTAATGGCAAGAACAAAGAAAAAGTGTTCAAAAGAACTACAAGCCCAAACTGGTTGTGGGATAAAATAAAATAGCACTAAATGTGTAGAAACCAAACAAGCTGTTTTTTAGAAAAACTTGCTGAACGGGCAAAAAGAGTGCAACCTATCTACCATGCACCGGCAAAACTAAACTGAAAGCTTAAGTTGATAAACAAAAATGGACAATTTACAGATAGTCTCAGTACTCTCCCTCGTGGTCGTGCAGATATATATCTTGAGCTTTCGAACATGGAAGGATTGAGGAACAATATTTTTGTTGTTAAGTTGTGCGGCAACAGCCAGGACTCAGTAGCTCAAACCTAAGTGTTCAAAGTTATCATATCTTATTGGGCTACTGTGCACCAAACAAGCTAATCAAAAAGCAAGTTGACGAGGAAGAGACATAATTTACATATATTTACATAGCTAAAACCCTAAAAAGAACAAGCTACTGACAGCTGGTTGAGGAAAGCGACACACAGCTCTTTGAGAAGAGATTAAGCAGCCACCAAATACTGACCTGCCAAAACAGATCAAAACTTGTAGTCCAAGGGATCTATTTCAGTTTTGTACTTGAATACTAAACACTTAAACAACGAAACCATAGCATGACCTTAAAGGCTTAAACATAAATAAAGTCCAAATCACTCGCACATTGATTTGCTAGTGTCCAAATCACAACCACGTGTGTGTTATTCGGTCGTTGGTCTCGGTAATCACTGGATTACCGTGGCTACCTTAGGATGTTGCTAACTCTATTTTTGCTTAATGAAAAACATGCCACGGAATGATCACGAAAAAAATTACTCCCAGCCTCATGATTTTAGATTTCACATGGCCTTAAAGATAAAATAAAAGTTCAATCACCCCTAGATTTTTTACATGGCGAACTGATCATAGATTAGTTGGTTGGGTTCCTTGTAGTGGAACCTGTCCACCGAGGTTCAAGTCCTCTTGGCACTTGTGGGTGCTCTTATTCTTTTGGGTTTTCTTAGGGGTGAGTGTGGTTGTGTGTGTTGTGGGTGTCTTGTACTATGTAATTCTCAAGAAAAAAAAGTTGAGAATAGTAAGATGATAAAGTGTTTATGCCATAACTCATATGGAAAGCTGTTATACAAGACAGGAACAAATAAAGGAAGCCTCACCAGTGTTGGATCCTGGCGTGTCCACCTGTGCTGCAGTGTCACAATTGTTGTTGTCTGTCACAACTGGTTCACTCTCACCACTGGGAATTTCGTCAATTTCTTTAATCTGTAGTGCCTGAGAGGACCGTTGCGTCTCTTTTGATGCTCTAGAGGCAACCGGAAGCAGTTGAATGTTCTTATGACGGCTCTCTAGATGGCTTAACATCTCAATGGCTGAGGGGGATCTCATGACAGTGTTGCAATATTGGCATGTCACGTTCGCAATATAACAATATTTACATTGTGACATCCGGAAGTGCTGCCAAACTATTGATATTTGCTTATCTTCTTCTGTCATCATTTTGCCAATATTCCTGCCAAATTCGCGTATCATATCTATCCCCATAACAAAAATGTAGCCAGACCCATCCTGAGAAAGGAGCAACCGTACCATGCATGTTATTAGTGAAATATATAGGAACAACATTCAATCAAATCATGTTTTTTAATCAAACCTAGGTTTGATCCTTGGAGAAAAAGGTACAACCAGCTCCATTAACCACTGATGAAGCGTCGATGTTTACTTTGAATATGCTAATAGTGGAGCTATGTTATTTAGAAAAAAATACAAAACATATACTTTATGGTTTTTTTACTTAGGTGTAGGTTTGACGATATTTTACTTTATAATTTGTAATGATATAAACAGTCATTTTATCATGGATAGGTCAACTCAAGATGTTGAATTTGTGATATCAAAGAATTATTCATGTAGTAATAATATTTAAAAAAAACATAGAGTGATTAAAATTATATTGCCGGTATTGATATGTAATATGTTTTATTTAAATGGTATAAACTGGTATATAAAGTAATATCCTACAAGTATTATTCTCATAAAGTATCAGTATAATTTAAATAATATGAATCATCAGTGTCATCGCTATGTGATTTATTATGAGATCATTTTTTATCATTGATGAACTATCATAATAAATACTTACCTAATATCTGCATCGTAAACATAGTGGCATATAGCACTTATGCTTATTTTTAATGTAAAAAGTGCAAAAACGACAATACGGTTTATGTTTATTGGATCATTTTCCATAATGGCTTATATTGGCATGTAGATATTTTTGTTTATTTTTTATAATGGTGATTGTGGATAACTTAGATAAAAAAATCAAAGGGTCACCATATTATTGTTCATAATAGCATATGTGGTAATGAAAGAAATTTTATGTGTTACTTTACTTGTAGTATCTTTCATAATGTTATAGCTGGGCAATTTAGAATCATGAGTACTCCGTGCGTTGGAAAAAACATGCAATTCTAGCACAGTTTCATGGTTTAGTATCTCAAGTTTGATATTAATTATGGGAAAAAAACTATCAATATTTATGTTATCAACTAAATATCATTAGATTCATTGTGAAATGTATATTTAAAAAATTAATTTGAAGTCATAAATGTGAATAGTATCTAGTAGAAATTTGATCAAACATATACTACTTTTAACGGCACAGAAATCATAGTTGCATATTTTCTGAAATGGAGGGAGTATGTTTTAAGTTCTTGTACTACTTATGTTTAGTATTCACAAATATGTACATGTTGTGGTTCCATAAAAAACATTATATACCTGTGGTCCGCTAGGGAGGTCCCTACTTTTGATGGGCCTGCGCCTAGTAGAGGCCGTACTCAGTATGTTGGCTTCTTGATCCCGTGGCGCTGCTGCAAGAGGCCGTACTCAGTATGGTATATCTGAATGCTTATATATACTGAAAGTAAGAAACTGCAAGCTTAAACAAACGGAAGAATAAATTGGATGGAATTTCCCCAAATCTTGTACTGATGCTACCTTGCGAACCCATCGGTACCGAAGTAGTATGGTTGGCCTCGTTAGGAGTAAGTGAGGCCGACTGAGATGGCAAAATGGTTAGCGCCATCTGTTGTATCTGTACTTCTTCAACCAATGAAAGCTCAGGCCAGGCCCAGGCACCACCTGGTTGAGCCTCTGCGTGGTTCGTCGGTAGTGAAAGCTGCTGTTGTGGGTGAGGCAGTTCGTCTGCAACCATACCACAAAATACACAACCATTTGGACAGTTCAGATTTCAATTCATTCCAAGTACACTAGGCAAAAAAGAAAGAAAGATGTGATTGCACAGAGAACAGCTAATCAGACAGCATCTAATCTGAATTCATAAGAAACGGGCAGTGGTTCTGGTACCTTGTTGGACCAGCGGCGGCACTGCATCGGCATGGATCCTCTCTGCTGGACCAGCATTGGTAGTGTTCGACAACACATCGGGAGCCATTGGCGGATGTAGCAATGACTTCATCGCCTCTTGGACCTCCTCCTCGTCAAACTCGTCAGACTTGGTGGATGACAGAGAAAAATTGGATGAAAATTGCCCTTCATCAGGAGACAACCATGTAAAACAACAAAGGCATGCACCAATTTAGTATCGAATCAGTAGTCTAACAACCCTTTTAGGAAGAATCTTAAAAGGCATTCATAGTAAAAGTTACGCCAAGTCGAGTGGCCAAGCTGATTGTTGAGGAAGGGAACTGCTGGGTGGTGTTTATTGCTTTGTGCATCACTGGCAGCTCGCCCGGTAATGCACATGACTGTCTGCACTGGACACTGTAAAAACAATCGCTACAGATCACGTTGGCCAGTTTAGCGAAAAAAAGCCTGCAGCGGCCTTCTGTAAAACCTTCGCTATCCGGGCCTGCCGCTCCAGACACGGTATTCCTGGTGCCCTTCCCGTGCGCGCGCTACAGAGCCACATCAGCCATGCAGCCGGACCCCACACCAGCCGTGCAGAGCACAGGGAGGCGGAGGAGGAGAGATAGCGGACTCAGATTGGGTGACATTGCCATGGCATGGCACAATGTGACATTGGAGCCATCTGGACCGTTGAAAACACATCCAGGTCGCTGCGGCCGGCCCCCACTCTCGCAGCCTCCCACGGGACTCGTTTCCAGCCCAAATCGCTAAGTAAGTCGTTTCCGCCGACGGCCGTCGGGGAGCCGATGCCGCCGCTTCGGAAGGGAGCCAGCGGGGGTCGTCGCCGCGGGGAGGCCGGCGAGGCCGCCCCGCGGGAGTTTGGCGGGGCCGTCACCACGGGGGCGGCGGGGCGCGCCCGCCGGGCGCCGCCGGCGCTTCGCGTACCAGGAGCCGCCGATTCCGCCCGGCGGTAGGCGGCGTCGCCAAACCAACCCCGGCCCACCCTCGATGCCGGGACGCCGTCGGGCGCGCGGCCGCTTCGTGGTCGCCGCCGAGCTCGCCTCCGCCGCTAGGCGCCCACCTCGGCTGCGTGTTGGAGCTGGCGCGCCGCGGAGATCCGCGTAGCCTCGCTCGCCGTTGGGAGAGGGAAGGAGGGCGGCACCATGGCGCCGCTGCGCAAGGCGTACGCTGCGACCCACACCGACCCGGTTGGACTCTTTGTGCGCGGTTGCCGCCCGCCGCAGTGGAGGAGGGAGGCGGGGGCACCGCGGCGAGGGCCGCCATGCCCGCCGCGCCGCGGCCGGTCACCATGGCGGACCGCGGCGGAGCGGGGAAGGAAAGAGCGGGCTCGGAGCGGCAAAGACGCGCGATGGCGCGGCTCCGGTGCGGGGCGGGGCGCGCTGGGCGGCGGAGCCGGGCTGGGACGCGCTTCGCTCGGCAGGACAGAGTCCGTGGTGAAAGTGAAAATTAAGGCTGCGCGGGTGGGGCGGCGCAGCGGACCGCTTGGATGTCTTTCAACGTCCCGAGATGGCTCCAATGTCACGCTGTGCCATGCCATGGCAATGTCACCCAATCGAGTCCGAGAGATAGCATGCACTAGCAGCGGGGCCCGCGATTTTGAGTAGCTAAAAATGTTATATCTTACAAATCAAAAAGCCAAATTAAAATCCGATCACATCAATAAATTCGTTTTAATAAATTCTTCAAAACAAGATATCACATGGATATATTTAGATAAAGTTATAAGTGAACCCCCTTTGTTAGTAGTTGGTATAGAGTAGAGATATAAAGAAGTGATGGGGTGCGAGGAGAATGTCTTTGTAAAGAAGGGAATCTTGATGGTGGGATATATAGAAAGTAAATAGAGAAGCATGAGTGCGGATAGCTTAGGGTCTGTTTGGTTCCTGCATCCATCTAAACCAGGGTGGTGGGATGCAGGACCGGCCATTTGGTTGCCTGCTCACCTGGTTGAGCCAGGCTGCGCGAGTGCACGAGGCACCTCTCGGCTAGGCTCGGTGGGAACAAGCAAATGGGCCGTTTCTGCCAGGCCCGGCTCCATGGATGCAATTGTTTTTTTCGCATAATGACACCATTAGGATATGATTAGTAAATATTAAGTGATATTAATATATTTTAAAGATGTTTTAAGCCATAGTTAGATAAAATAAGTACTTTAGAAGTGTATTTGCATAAAGTTAAAAATCATAACCATAACCTTGTAATATGTTTATCTCATGCAGCGTACCTTCGTACATGCAACTAAGCACTGTCCCTTCTCAGCCAGGCTAAACTGATGCAATGCAATCAACCTAATACGACGAGGTCGCATGTACTCAGCTACTCTGCCTATCCCATGTTAGCCAGGCACTACTAGTACGCGAACCAAATAAAGGCTTGTTTGCTTGTGAGGATTCGCAGGGGCTGGACAATACGGTCCATGATTGAGGTTATTTGGTTCAGGGATGTGCAGGGAATATTCGCCTAAGATATGGGCTCGCCTCACCCCTAGAAATCGAGCTGACGAGGGGGTGTCCTCTCATGTGCCTTTTTTTCCACACATCTTCCTCTTCCCACATAACTTGGCTCTTATAACTATAGGTAGAATAGATTTTGAGGTGCGGAATGTAAATGGCGGATAAGGATGAAGTAATTCTCGCGGGAGTGAGGTGTGGAAAGACATATGGAAGTTAAAATGCCCAAGTAAGATCAAGTCCCATCTGCTGGTGCATTGGGACCGAGGCGTAGGGGACGGGCGACTCGGGTGGCGGCAAACCCTAGCCATCGCCCGCCACCGCCACCGCCCCACACCACCTCTCCCTCCCCTTCGCCGCGCCGGAGGGCGCCGCCGGGATACTGCGCGGCCCTAGGGATGGCCGCAATGAGGCTCTTGTCCGGTGATCACTCGCGCGCTGCCGGGCGGGCAATCGGCGACCAACCCCCCCCCCGGCGGGAAGCTCGGCCGGCCGGCCGACCAGTTAGGGCGCCTTGTGCTCGGATTGGCAGCTCCACCTCCGTTTGGTCCCATGGCGCTGAGGTCCATCGATGCCGCCGTGTCGCCGGTGGCCATGGCGGTCGGTCGCAAGGCGGAGGATCGGGGGCTCCCTCGGGCCGGGTCTGGCCTATCCTATGTCGGATCTGAGGAGGGGTGGGTGGGGCACCGAGCCTCAGCCCCCGCCGCAGCCGGGCGGAGCTTGCGGGTGCCGACTTCCCCTCTTCGCGTGCGTGCGGCTGCGGAGGGCGGCCGTGAGCCGTGGCCATGGCGTCAGGCAGCTCGCGCCCATCGACGTTGCGCAAGATGGCAATGGAGTTTCCGCCCATGCTTCGGCGCAGGTGTGGGTGGACTCGACTCCCCCATGCCCGGATCTATCGGCTGCCTCAAGCACGGTCGAGCTCCCATGTCTTTGGCGCCTGGCGTGGCGTCTCGCCGCCTTGGGAGAAGGAGGCCTGCAGCGGTGCATGTTACGAAGCAATGTACGAATAATCTCCGGGTGAAAACCCCGCCTGGTTCCTGTAGGCCGACGCCCGGTGGCGCATCTGCGTCACCTATCTTCTCGAAGACGTCGTCGTCGAAGTTCTATCCACATCCAGTTGCGGTGTTGGTGTTGTTTACGGTGGTCCTCCTCATCCCTCGTTCTGTGAACATACGGTGGCGAAAACCCTGTCGGTCCCCTCCGGACCGGCGGCGATGGTGCAACCCGCATCATTTACCCCCTTCGGGGCATCGACGAAGCTCCCGTTTGTCAGGGGGCAGGCCGGCCAGTGAATCTTGCTGCATCTTTCCTATATCTTCAGGGTAGCGTACTGGTTACGTTTCTGGGCGCAGCTACAGTGTACTCTTTTGTCGGGGATAAGTGCTTCTCCAATGGCGACCATTTGGCGTCGCGATGCACCCTAGCGACCCGGTATCACACAGAGTCGGCGGCATATCTATCGCTAGATCTGATCTACATTCTGTTTTTTTGGATCAAGTGTGGGCCGGTTTGCCGGCTACGGTGGGGGATATGCGGAAGGCGACATCACTTTGCTTTCTTGTCGGGCGTGCTAAGGTGGGGTGTCCATGGATCTCAATTCTTCGTCATTTGTGGATGCGGATGATCTTTAGTACACATATCTTCATGTACTAAAAGTTTCATTTTGTTCTTAGATTCTATAATAAGTTTGGCTGTGTGTGGTCACGCAAAGGCTTTGGCTGTGTCCGTTACCGCAGAGGCCGGAATGTAATTCCGTTATCTAAAAAAAAGTAAGATCAAACATTTTTTATAGCGTCTTACTTATAATAGTCACCCCGTGAGATGTAATCTAGAACGGCGTGGCATGCACATTGATTCCAAATGTGTGATATGCGGGAGATTGCAAGAAGATGGTGCATATCTATTTTTCAAATGCAAGTTAGCAAAGCATATATGGCGTCTAGTGAACCATAATGCTGAAAGAGTCCATCTAGCTGCCATTCCCGATGCTTATGGTGCTGTTGGGTATATTCTAAAGCAAAGAATGCCAAAGAGAGAGCTAATGGTGATTACTCTTTGGTATATTTTGTTCAGAACTCAATAACGTTTAGAAGAACAGAGGAGAAGGCCGGCTGAGATTATTGTTCGTTGCATTGAACTGTATGCTCATGAGAATATTCAGACTTCATACAGTACATCAGTTTCGAATGGATAGTGCAAAAAAAAAAAAAAGTCCAAACCACCAGATAACGTTCTTAAGCTGAATGTTGATGGGTCCTTTAAACCAAATGAAGAAAGCCGGAAGTTGGGGCCTTATACAGGATTAAGATGGGGATTTGATCATATCGGGTAGAGGCCGGGTTGATGATCTGCTTAGTGCATTTAATGTTGAACTGATCGCCTGTCTTAAGGTCTTTAGGTTGCTGCTGATTTAAGCCGGAACTGATCGCCAACTCATACTGGAAACTGATGCACAGAAGGTTGTGTGTGCTCTGAAATCAACGGCGTATGATGAATCAATTCTTTGTCCCTTGATTGAGGAGATAAGGTTCCCAAGTGAGTTTAAACTTTATTAGTGTTGAGTGCATTCATGCTAGTAGAATATGTAATGGTGCAGCCGGAGAGCGGGCTTGTTTTGGATTTTTATGTTCAGATGGGGAGGGGATCATTGTTGATTCTATCCCTAATGACGTAGCTGTAATTGTCTATCAGAGGAGTACGCCATGGGCCTATTGGGCCATGGTATGTTAGTATTAGGGTTAATTAGCCGCTTGCTTACGGGCCAAGTAAGTCCTCTCTATATAATGAGAGATGTATCAATCTGGAATAAGGAAGAGATTAGAAGGAAATTCCTTCCTCTTGCCGGCCATGGACAAAGCCCCGCGGTCGGCATTCCTAGCTGTACTTTGTTATGAATGCCATCTCGTAAACAGTACCCGCGAAGCGCGCCCACCACTACTGTCCTCCCTGTCTTACGATCGATCTAACCCCAACTGCGTTCATAACATATTGTCACTAATGATTCCGTTAACCCGTGAGTAATGAAAACCCAATTTCAAATAAAAAAGAATAGATTGTGAGGTTTTTGAGCGGGGGGGTTGTTTGTTTAAGGAGCCCCCGATAGATAGTTGTTCCTATTTCGTTGAAACTAATCTGACTACTATAGCAAAGTGCTTAATTTGTTATAAGCACGATGCAAATACGATTAAGAAAATACAATCAAACCACGAGAGAGACACAAGATTTAACGTGGAAAACCCTCCCAATGCGGAGAGTATAAACCACGGGCCCAGGCAGCAACACTCATCACTATTATCAAGAGTCAGGTTACAACGCCTGTGCAGCGCCTTACAAGGACGATGTCCCACCGGTGTTTTACTAAGAAGAAGATCTTCTCACCAGATCGAGAAAAACCTCGAACCTCGGCCCCACCCATATACCGTGGCATCCCGATGAGAACGGGAGAGCACAACGGTAATTTGGAACATGGGACCGACAGGGGATTTTTTACCCCGAGCCCCCTGAAATTCGCCCCATATCTCCCACAAATGTGCGTGGGCTGGGGTTCGAACTCAGGCCCCATGGGTGCCTCGGGTGAGTCCAGAACCAACTGGACTATCAACCCCTTGGCTCCTCAGAGGACCCTTGCCGGCCTTCCATAATAGGTGTGAATTTGAAACATACTCAACATAATTTAGTACCTACAACTAGTTAAAATTGTTAATCAAATTTGCCTATAATACTGCAAGTGTTTTCCCACTGTATTTATACGTCTTCGCGTGAACTCAGAGACAGTTAGCTAGATAGTTAATTCTTGGCTTTGAACTCATATAGTTCAAATAAAATCCATTGGAGCTTATCAGATGGAACTACAGGGAACTGGAAAACAAGTGAATAAAAAAGAAACTTAACCTGGTCCTATGCCGTGCGTGGCCACAAGTGATGCTGGTGCGGCAGCATAGTTGGTCTCTTCAGCCACAGCAGCAGGAATACAGCGCATCTCTGAAATATGCCCGCGACCGAAATTCTCCGGCCGAGAGAACCCCTCCGCGGGTGGCAGCGATAACCACAGCCAAGACGGTGGTGGCGACTGGGATTCAGAGAGCAAGAACCGCGACGACATCATGTCTTCTCCCTGTTCCTGGTCGAAGGTACCAGCAGGGCCGCCGTAGTCCCTGCTGCGGCTGCAGTGGCTTCCAGATAGGTTATCGGTTGGCTCCTCCATTGGGGTCTGATGGCTGGGAATGGGAGGTTGTGGTGAGGGAGGGGTCGACTGAGTAAAGTTTCGTATGTTCAGTGGTTGACTTCCTAATGAGCCGGCGGTGAGGGTAACGGTTACCCCGCGCGTTCAAATTTATAGAAGAATGCATGGCGATTGAAGCCCGAGCGATTAGTCTCATCAGCAACTACACCTTCTTCGGGCTTTCTCGGCTTCAGTTGGGCTCGGGCTTTGACATTTTCAAATTTTGTGCGTGCAATACTTTGTGAGGTCCTGTCCGCGGGCTCGATATATTTTTTGGTTAGTATTTTTCTCAACAACCAAGAAATCTACTCTCTGACAGCGAAGCTCGTACCCACGGAACTATAGATTTCCATGCGGTCCGAGGCACGACGGCACAGCACGAAGCCGCGATATTTTGGCCCGACCGGTGGTTGGTGCGCCGGGCGGGCACGGCACGGGCAGCAGTGCGTGCTTGGGCGACCCTCATCAAGCACAGGGGCACAGCACGCCCGCACGTTAAGAAAGGGGAGGCCGCGGTGAGGCTCGGTGGCAAATATAATAGTGATAATATTGTACATATTTGATATATTAGTCGATATTTTTATAGTTGGTATATAATGTTGTACATATACTTGATATAATATTGTACAAATATCTTTGGAATCTGTGTAAAAAATGATCATGTTTGTGTGTTTTCAAAAATCGGCCCGTGGGCGGCACGGGCACGGCATGACACGATTTGGCCCGTGGGGCGGGCCCGGGCTTGAGGTCGGGCCACGAGGCACGGTGCGGCCCGGCCCGCGGGGGCACGATAAAGCCGGGCGCGACGCGCGCGAAAGGCAAGTGTCGGGCAGCACGGCCCGGCCCGGCCCGACCCGTTGGAAATCTATACATGGAACTAAACCAAAACATTTATTTGATTGATAGGTCAGATAGGAAGTAGACAAGCAAAGCAAGTTTTTCCCCGAAAGTGTGCATTGTATGCGTACTGCAGTAACGGAAATCACAAATGTCACATTACAACCTCAAAGTCAAGGACGAGTTGCCAAATTCCGTTAGAGGCAACATTTAACACAAATCGTCGGCTAGAATGGCGTAGCCTTTTAGTTGTAGTAACTAAGAAAACTAGTTTTTGCGACGGATAGGGTAGGAGAGCTAGCTAAAGGCCGCGATCAGCGGCGCTAGGGCGGGTGAACCCTGCTGCACACCACTCCTCCGCTTTGTGTTTTGATTTTGTCCACCAACTACAACGGCGAGCAAGAGACCCCGTCGGAATGTACGGCGATTTTCGCTCCTTCGGGCTTTCCATGTGACCAGTAGCACTAGGGAGTCAAAGCCCTTGCGAAAATCCTCTAGCTCCTGCGTTCTTGAATCGATCCACCAGTCCACGAGTGAGGAGGTTGGGGGCGGGCAAAGTCATTTGGATGCCACGTAAATTGAGCAGGTGGAACCAAACTTCCCTAGTGAACACACATGAGGCGAGAAGGTGGTCGGAGTGCTCGGTTTCACTGGGGCACGGGCGCGCAGTCTACCGAAGGTTGTAAACCATGGTGCATCCTGCGCTCGACAGATCCACAAGTGGTGTGAATGGCCAACCGGAAGAAGAATTTTACCTTGGGTGGTGTCGATGTTTGCCAAAGCTCCCTGGCCCCTAGCACTCTAGAGGAGCCGGCGAAGAAGGCTTTTTATTCCCCACTACTCGTCGAGTTCCGGACAAAGCGGCCTGGGTGTGCTGGATGCAACTCGGACCGGTCGACCTTCTTCTAGAGTTCAACAAACTTAAAAGGACAGGCGCCATGTGGGTGCGGTGATGTCACGCACCCACTAGTTGGTCTAAGGGCAACACGAACCGATCGCCGTCTCCTCCGGCAGCCAACCGGTCGGAAACAGGTTTGGTGTCGTGCGGTGAGATCGCGCCATCCCGGCGGCGAGGAGTCCGTCAAAACTAGGGCGGTTGCGCCATCGCCAATAATCACCGACCCCAACGCCCGAAACATGGAATCCATTAGTCGCTCTGGTTTCCCAGAAGCAGCGCCGGGGCGCCTCGGTTGTGTCCCAGCGTAGCCACTCTCGTCTCGATCTTGGGCGTACCCTAGGATTATGAGGTATGGTAGGCCAAGGCCGCCAAACTCCTTTGGGAGCACCACGGTGAGGCCACACGACCCTACATTTTCCTTTGGCCATCGGCGCAAAGGATGTCTAGAAGGAACGCTCTCCTCCCTCTTGTCAATTTCCTCGATCGCCCAAGGGAAAGGGCACAACATATAGAGACTTGTACGGAATGGAAGAGAGTGTATATTGGGTAAGGGTTGCCTTGTCGGCATTGCTGAGAGGAGGCCCGCCTTCCAGGTTGGAATTCTTGCCGTGGACGGTCGACAATTGCCTACTCATGCACTCGCTAATCCTTGAAAGACCTAGGGGCGCCCCAAGGTATTTTGTGGGGAATTCGACCACTCGACATGGGAAGGCCCCAAGACAGCCGCTACACTGTTCCTCCGAGCACTTTGGATCGGAGTAATGGAACACTTGTCGATGTTAGTAGAAAGGCCCGAGCCCCCCGTCGAAAAAGGTCAAGTATGTTGTTGGCACACACGAAGTCCAATGCAACCGCACGAGGATGACAACAAGATCGTCGGCGTAGATAGATGCCCTAAGCTTGACGGGCGGGGAAGCGGCGTGAGCTGGTCATGGTGGTCTGCCTCGGCGTAGAGGCGTTGAGGACCTCCGTCACAATGATGAAGAGGAACGGTGATAGGGGGTCCCCCTGCCATAGTCCTCGCGCGTTAGATACAATAGGCAGGCTAGCCGTTGGACGAGCACCTTGTGCTGGCGATGGCAAGCATGGCGAAACCCAGTCCTGCCAGCGGCGCACGACACCGAGTCGAAGGCTCTTGCCAAGTCTACCTTGAGGAGGACGACGGGGACACGACGCGTGTGGAGCCAGGGGCAGATGGATTGGATCGGCGAAAATTCTCATGGATCCGCCTGCACATGATGAATGTGGTCTGGTTTTCCCGGAAGCAAGGCAAGTCGTAGGTTTTGTTGAGACGTTTTTTCGTTAATAATAACGTGAGAGTCGTTTACACCGCCAGGTTACACAAGAACCATAAGCAATGCGGGGATCAGACACGCTTGACAAGGTAGCTATCGACCGCGTGGAATCCTTCTGTGCGACATTTTGCGATCACTATACCGATTTCGCCTTCATGTCCTCGATGCGACATTTTTGCAAAAGTTGACGACGCTAAAACTAAGGCCCGATCAGGTCAACAGCAACCTGACGCATGTCTGTCTCCTGAAGAACCAGACGGACCTGAGCACTGACGAAACTGATGGAAACAAAGAGATACACATACTCCTGTGCATATACATCACTAAATTTGTAGCAAATTCATTCTTGAATCCTAACGAGCAAAGGACAGAGTGCATACATTGCCAGGGCTGTGCGAACCCAGCTGGCGCGCGGTCTGCACACACTGACGGGACTGTTAGGTCCCACTGACAGGTATGAATTACGAATAGTATCTGAGAAAGTTCGTAGGAAGACTCCAACGTGATCTTTGTTGCTGACGTGCACCCAAGCTGCTGACGGGTGAACGTGAACTATTTTGCAACGCTTCTCTTGTTGTTGGAAAATTTCAATCTGAAGCTGTCGTGAGTACTCTTAGAAGTCGATGAGCAACATGAGCTATTGGAGAGTCCGATAATGAGGCCCCACCAGAAAACCGGCATATAGGAATACGAAATAGACTCATACAAGGCCTGCAGAAGTGATATTATTATCATTATCAAAAGTAGAATTAGCTAGCTTTCCAATATGCTATTGTGTCACGACAGTAATAGGATTTTTTTTTAAAAAAACTAATAAGATTTTTTTAACAACAAATTGAATCATAATTTTTATCAACAGTAAAAATGAGTGGCAGAAAAACTATGAATGTGGATGGAAATGCAAATAAAGTAATTAGTAAGTAAATCAAGAAGAAAAAGACAATAAATATCTATATGAGTATGAATGACAAAAAAAAACTAAGCTAGGTATGAATAGCTGATATGTAAATAAAACCATTTATAAAGGCACATCCACTACACCACAACACTTAAACAACAACTGACTACGATTCTGCTAAAACTTTTAATTAGCGTTGGATGGTGGGTTGCTAAAAGTTTATCTCAGACTATCCGTTGCTAATATTAAATACGCGATGGATGGTCCGTTCTTTATAAATTTTTTTATTTTACATCGGAGAGTCGGTTGCTATATAGAAATAACATGGTCGAATCGTCCGTCGCTAAACAAATTTTGGACTGAGCCAAGGTATTTGGGCCCTTGCTGCGGTTATTCTGGCCCAAAACACCTCAACCCTAAGTCCTCCCTCCCCCCCCCCTCACACGCGATCGGACCCACGCTCCGTTCCTGCAGATGCGTGCGTTGCCTCCGCGCCGCCACCGGCCGACCACCTCTGCTCCACGCCGCTTTTCCCGCCTCCACGCTGCACGGCGTCTCCCGGGCGAGCCCAACCGCGGTCATTGGCTCGTCCCTGCCCGCCGGCCGCCCACCCACGTTCATCAGCTCGCCCCGTGGAGGCTCACGCCAGCGGCGGCACGGACAACTGCGCTCGCTGCTCGGCCGCCCGCCCCCACCGGCTTCCGCGCCGCTCGGCCGTGCCCGCCCCCCACCGGCAGCCGGACCACGGACCTCCGCCCCGCTGCTCGGCTGCAGCCACAGCCAAGACAGCTGGCTGTAAAGGTCCTAGGGAGCACGGCTCGATTGGTCCTTTGCACCATGGCTTGGACCGAGGGATTGCTGCCATTCGTTCCTCGTACTCCATTAGTACTAGAACATCAGGCGCCCATTCGGGCGCCCTACAATGATTCAAGGGGAAAAACAATATAGGATCAATACATACAGCTAAGATACTAAGCATAAATATTACAAATATTACCATATCAAAAGAGCAAATATATCATATCACCTGATATGTTTCTGTTCAGCCATATATATTACATGACCTTTCACTACATGCTGTCACTGCTATAGCCAATCAAGCCACACATGATATATCTATCAGTTAAAGTTCACGATTGGAATTCATGACTACCGAATACTACAGAGCTGTTAGCTACGAATTGTGATCCAAGTATAAGGCTACAATCTACTACTAAAAAGAGTCAAATGGAATCGTCCATCCCGGCTTTAACCTCGCCTCCTGTCGCGCGGAAGTTCACCCGGCTATCCCCTCACGTCCCCGCGCACGATAACTGGCCCGGCACTCCCACGTAGCTCTCAGCTCTCTCGCACGCCCCACCCTGCCCCTTGCAAACCTCCGCTCGCGATGCCCATGGTGCGCCCAAAGTCGTTCGTTTGCCCGATGCCTCTCGCACGTCAGCTATCAGGCATCAGGATTTGATCTGCGCCTCGGCGGTGGCTGCTGCCGGCAAGCAGATCGACTACGGTCGGCCCCTGCTGCCTGCTAGGAGCACCAACGTGCAGGCAGCTGCTTGGAGCACAAACGCAGTTTGCCCACCTGCCTGCTCTTATGTGATTCTTTAAAAAGTAAGGAACTTCATCATTCTTTAATAATCTTTCTTCAATTTTGTTTTTCTGTGATTTATTAAAAATTTTCTGTGGGTGCTAGGTTTTGTGGGTGCTAGGAAATACATGGACAGATTTTATAAAAGAATCGCTTCATGAACATGGAAGTAAAAGGGCTTAGATTTAATTTATACGTACATTTTTCAATTTTTCAACCATACGTTGTATAAATTGTTTGCTTACAATGAATGGTATATTTCTTTTTTTTTTCTTTTTAGGTCATTGAGGATTGCATTTTGCGAACATTGACAATCTTTGTTGATATAATTGTGGCATTCTCTTACTGTATTTTTGATAAATGGTAAGCACAATTTCACTATTAATGTTACTTTATTGTTCATATATGTCAATATTGCTTGGTTTAAATTATTCACACTAAAATCATGGCTATGTTGATATTAAGTTACATTATCGCTCCATGATTAGACTATAAAGTCACACCCCCTCCATAATTCTCTAGCTCCGCCACTGTATAATACTACTTGCCTGCGTTATCATTTGCATTGGACATCTAATGTACTATTCACCATACGACAATAGAAAAATTGAGCAATATAATGGCACTTGCAATCCATTTGGCATCCTTCTTTTATATATGGTTGCTTTTAATAATCATGAATCTTTGGCAGCAATTGATAATTTAGTATTGTATTGTTGATAAATCCTGTGCAGTATTGAATGTTTAAATGGGATAAATAGAAAAACGCATAATACACTCCGGTTGAGCGATGTCCTATGTTCAGTACCAGAGATACATTGTTACAATATTGATAGTTTTAAATATAATTACGAACAGAGTCATCCATAGCCACTACTGCATATATTGGTTTTCACAAATTATAGTTGTTTGGATTTTAAAACCCGTAGCAACGCACGGGCATGAACCTAGTAGTATATAATGGTACAAACTAAAAGTGCGGTGAACTTCGGTTGTAAATGAGGTTTTATATGCATGTAAAACATCACTCCACTACAACCGGCAGAGGTAAAAGCACTGTGACCTTCCTTTTGTTGATTATTAGACATCTTAGATATCTTCGACTGCACTGTAAACAATAGAGATAAATAGTTATTAAGGGGACCAAGAAAATCAGGCACGCACATAAGGTCAACGACTTTCAACTTTTCTAAGCATGCAGGTAGGCAGCAACCAAGGAAATTCAGATACACATGTAAGGTCAATGACTTTCAACTTATCTAAGTGTGTAAGGCAGATAGCGGTAGAAACCAAAAGGAAAAACATGGAGCAAGAAAGCATAAATGCCTATCTACGAAATTAATGGTGCTCAGGAAAATGAGTGTATCAACAACCTATTTTCATGCATGCCATTTTAGTTTGGTTCAGTTTAGCTTGTCTTCTGGTGGCGAGATCTCTTCCACTTTGTTTACACAACAACAACAACCAGGTAAACAAAGAAGAGCCTCCATAGTTGGACCCAACAAACAAAAGTCTGCAATTAGTTTGTGCAGGCAGTCCACTCATTAACCCCATTCTGAATTATAGGTAACTCCTCTATCATAAGATATCTACGAACACCTAGTTTAGTAGAAAGAACTATTGAAGTAATTAATAAAACAGCCAAAGAAAATAAGCACGGGTAGCTTTATGTGTAAACTGAATTTAAACTTCATAACTCACAAATCTTTTTTTTTTTTATACAAGCAGTGTATATCTATTCAGCTATCACTGACAGGATCGAGAGAGCCAATAATTTTTATCAAAATGTTGTCAACATTAACACATTAGTTAAAAGTTACATAGGACAACCCAATCTCTGACCGTATCCTATGCTAACATGCCTGTCATTTGTGTATCGATGACAACAAAATTGACCGCACTCACAATCTCTTTGCATTGGTGCTTGATATTTTCATGTTGTCCTACCAATTGTATTCAAGAAATGAACTATGATGTCTATATCATTTCAACTTTAGTTCGGTAGAGCTAACAATGAGTTCTTGACCATAACTTATCAGTACAACAAATCCGACTAAAAACTAACAATGCAGTACAGTATTGCTTTGCACTTTCATTTGCAGTTGTGATCGCTGAATCAATTTTGGCAGAACAAAGGACTAAACATGAATCATGACTGAGACAGTTGCAGGTTGCTCATTTATCAAGTATGACAAAATTGCATACCTGCAACCTGTGGTCAGAACTCAGAACCACTACGGAAGACGAAACCAGCAAAACACGCAGGACTCCAAGGTTGACCAATATGCAAAACCCACTGCCTGCATTCACATACGAAGGGGATAAAGATGAGATTGAACTAAAGTCTCTACATAAGAATGAGTTAAGATGAAACAAAAGACTTAAGGAAGAAGATGTCAGTTTATCTATGGGAAGCCTTACGTGGGAGTCTCGGAGCGCAGGCAGTAGAAGCAAGCTGAATTAGCAGCTGACGCGACAACATCCATTGCCATCAAGGCCGGATCCGCCTGGACATTCCTCTAGGCTTTATGATCTCCGCCTCGCTCATGAGCAACCCAAGCAACTATTGTGCATAACCTTGGGTTGCTCATGAGGCTTCATATTGCATATTCTTCGTTCTGCTGTCATCACCTAATAAATGGAAAAAATAGGAAAATGCTTCATACATGAATGTCAATGGAACTCAGCTTCAGAAAGAAACTACATATTTTTTAACTGGCGGCAGCTAGAGCCCAGAGATGAATCAGAGGTAGTCTCACATTTTTTTAATACCATATCAAATAGTTGGCTTGATTCTAAAGGCAGTCATGTTATCAGTGAAGTTATAAAAGTGCTTTTCCTCCAGCAACCCCATCCCCAAATCCGTAAATTAAACTGATGCCTGAAAATCTGGGGCTCCTAAAACACAGGAATAGTGTTGTCAGAGTAGGGAAAATAGCAAAGGAATTTATATCCTTCCCTAGAAATATCATTATGCAGGTATGATATCATCTGATGGATCTCTAAACCATGTACTAATTTGAGAAAGGCAGATAAAATGTCATTTAAATATAAGCCAACCCAACAAGCAAAGCCTAGATTCATTTTTGCTGTGCTATTTCCAAGGTACTCATGTCATTGCTTTTATGAGCATCAACCGAGACAATGATTTTTAAAATAAGTAAAACAATCATATATGTTTCCAAATATGATTTTTTCTGAAAAAGACCCCAAGGGAAATGATAGTACCCTTGGGGATGTGCAGAATCATGGAAACAATATGTACAAACGAAAGCTTTAGCATACCGAAGCATATATGATTTTACCGATTTATAAAACGCATGCCCATTGTCTAAACTGAATATAAATTTCCATTGAGCCAAGTACTACATTTTTAATCGACACATCAGGAAATCAAATGCAACTTTAGGTAATGTTTACTCTTGAACATGGCTCTCATTGTCGTAAATATATGGGAATTGCATTTATCAATCTCAAATGCTTAGCAAATAATGACCGAAGACACTATTGAATACAAAATCAAATAATCGAGCGAAAAAAAAAAGACCCATCAACCCATTGGCATGAAGCAGATACCAACTTTGAATTGAGAACCAATGACTTCTCAACAGAACAAGCTTAGTGTGTGAAAATACCAATCAACCCAGGAGGCTTGATCTTGAGCTCCATTGCTTCATGGTGGTAATATGGAGCACCTTGGTAAGCATCTCTCACCAGGGCCTTGAGACTACCTAAAACACCATAACAAACGCAAGTCATTCGATCAATCCAATGCCATGCCACGGGGAATAGAAAGAGAATGCATCATCAAGTAGCTTTGTCTAGTCTCTTAACGCTCCTGGAAGAGATACATATGCAAATCCGTGCCGTAGGAACAAAAACCCACCTCACCGGGGCGGAAGAGTGGCCGCCGCCGTGCTCACCGAGAGCCGAGCACCGCCGCCAAGGCCCCCAGCCCGGCGAGGTCACGCGTCCACCGAGGCCCACCGGGGGGCCGCGAAGGGCCGGATTCGCGCCGGCCCGGCGAGGGGCGTGCCCAAAGCCGGGCGAGGTCACGCGTCTACGGAGCCCCACCCGCGGGGCCGCGTCCGCCAGATCTCAAGGCCGGCCCGGCGACATGTGCCCACGGGAGCCTCACCCCTTGGTCCATGGAGGAGGGAGAGGAGTCGGAGGAGGACCACGACCGCAAAGATGGGAGAAGCGACGCGTCTTTATGAGGCGTACGTATGGTGGTTGTTTTGCAAAAAGACCCCTGCCGCTTCCTCCTACCGACGGCCCTGGCGTCGCCTCCGAGGCGACGCTTTGTCCCGTTCCCCGAGGCCGAGCCGACGCCGCAAGCCTTATTTGTGGAGCCCGTCGTCCCGCATCATCGCGGGCGTCTTTGGATCCCGCGCGTGCCTACTCCTTCCCGCCAAAACTCCTTCCCCCCGCCGCGCTAAGCCGCCTCCTTGAAGGGAGGGAGGAGAGAAAGCGTAGCACCGGCCTTGACCCCGCCCGTCGGGAGGAGGAGGCCGCCATGGTTGTTGGGAGGATGAGGCCACCAAGAGGAGGAGGAGGCCACCATGGCCGCCGAGAGGAGGAGGCCGCCATGGCCAGCACCGCGACTCCTCCCGGAGGCAGATCGAGGCCGGGCTCGCGCGGATCGAGGATGGTGGCGTTGAGGACCGTGGCCGGGTAGTCGCCGTCGCCCTGCAGCTCGATCTGGTGGCAGCGGGCCTTGAATCGACGGGCGCAGAGGCCGATTCAGCGGCCGCGGCTCAATTCGGTGGCTGCGGCTCGATTAGGCAGAGAGAGCCACTGGCTGCTGCTCCGTCCTCGCCGCGTCGTCGTCGTCGGGGAAGAAGGCGAAGCAGCAGCAGCAGGACGGCGGCGGGGCGGCTTCGGGAGGCCGCTGCCGACGGCGGGTCAACGCGGCGGGCGGCGGCGGGGAGGACTCCGCGTTGCAGAGGCAGTTGCAGCAGCTGTTCCACCTGCACGACGCCGGACTGGACCGGGACGTCATCGACGCGCTCCCGGTGTTCCTATACCGAGAGGTGGTGCTTGGCATGCGAATCTAGCTGAAGCCTGTTATTTGTCTGAATGACTGACTCTGAAGCCTGCTCATCTACTATGTTATATTATTTGACTGAATCCTGATCATCCTTTGTTGGCTGCGTATAAGTATCTTTGATTCTGTGATTGCTTAAAATCTAAATGTATATCTGATAAATCGAATGACTGATGCACTGAATCTGAATGTGTATGCAAGCGAGAGTTTTACATTTCCATTGATGTGTAAAGAAGAGAGATTGGTAGATTTGCTACAGCTAGCATCCAAAAACCATGCCACACGCTGGATCCCAATGGTATTCACAAATAGCCACACAACGTTACACACAAATGCATTTGTAGTTGATCTTAAAGCTTTTCTACACGCAAAGCATTAAAGCATTTACTGGACGGTTTGTGCCGGCATGGGTTGTATGAGTTTGCCTTTATAAGCGTCAGATCTTAAATTCGAGGGTTTCTGACGACGGCCGCCCATGCGTGGGTTGTACATGTAGGGCACGTACAACGCTCGTCTGTGAGCCGTCTGTAAGCCGATGCTTTTACACTTTGCCCCCGGCCACGCTTAGCGACGGGCGGCCCGTCTTTTGGCGAAGCGACGCCGAGTGCGCCGTTGCCCGAGGCGGAGGAGACGAGGCCGCCCGCGTTGTATAGCCCCGTCGTCTTGAGGCAGCGCCACGCCAGATCCCGTGCGGAGCGCGCGCGGGGAGGTTTCCCGCCACTGCACATCCGCTCGCCGCTCCTCCGCCGAGTCCTGGCCCTCGCGCCGTCGGAGGAGAGAGGGAGGTGGAGCAGGAGGGGCAGCTCGCCGAGGAGGAGGCCAACGGGGAGGTGGAGCAGCTAAAGCGCCGTCGGTGGGCGAGCAGGCTGCCGGCAGCCACGGCCCAAGGCTAGCCGCATCGCACCTGGTGGCTGCTGCGCCGCCGCCGCCGGGCAAGCAGTTGGTCGGCCGCACGGGGACTGCCGCCGCCGTTGTCGAGCGAGCAGGCAGTCTGCCGCCGTTGACGAGCGAGCAGGCAGTCCACCGCTTACAATTGCCGAGCGAGTGAGCGAGTAGTGGCAATATCCCTGTGTGAATTTTAGTTGCAGAGCTATGAGTTTCAGTTATCTCTGAATTTTTTTTCTCTGAAAATGGTTGCAGTTGCATATAGCTTCCAATTTCAGCTAGTGAAATGTCTCTATCAAGTGGTGAACCTGTATTCTATCAGTTTGTGTTAGCTCATTTGATTGCAAATATTCAGAATGGATGTATCAGTTGAGTTGCAGATCTTATTTCAGGCAATGTTATAGTTGCAATGATATTTCAAGCAATGTTATTTCAGTTAGTTAGCAATGATATATTTTAGTTTCAATGATATTTCAGTTAGTTCATCATCCTGACAACAAGCTACTTATTTGATTCAAGGAAAGCAATTTACAAACTGCTGCTGCCGTGCATATGTCATCCAGAAACCTCTAAATTTTCAGTTATATATGTTAGCTGAATGTCATATGTTAGGTTTCAGAATTTACAACTATGTGTGAACTATCAGTTATCGGCTGCCGCCTGTTAGCTGAATGTCATATGCATGGCACGTGAAAGTGAAGTGTATGTGAATAATTTTTATATTTAATATAGTTATTATATTTATGATTCCTAAAAATATTGTAACCATGTTTTTATTATTGATGCTTGATATTATTCAATAATTCAATCAAATAGCCACACAATAATAGTATACACAAATGTATTTGTAGTTGATCTTAAGAACATGCAAAGCATTAAATAAACTACGCACGGATGGCCCGGCCATGCGTGGGTTGTATGAGATGCCTTTATATCCGTACGTTTTGCGAAATTGAGGTTATACTGAGGACCGCGCAAATGCGTGGGTTGGACATGCCCTTAGGGCACGTACAACGCTCGTCTGTGAGCCGTCTGTAAGCCGATGCTTTTACACTTTGCCCCCGGCCACGCTTAGCGACGGGCGGCCCGTCCTTTGGCGAAGCGACGCCGAGTGCGCCGTTGCCCGAGGCGGAGGAGACGAGGCCGCCCGCGTTGTACAGCCCCGTCGTCTTGAGGCAGCGCCACGCCAGATCCCGTGCGGAGCGCGCGCGGGGAGGTTTCCCCGCCACTGCACATCCGCTCGCCGCTCCTCCGCCGAGTCCTGGCCCTCGCGCCGTCGGAGGAGAGGGAGGTGGAGCAGGGAGGGGCAGCTCGCCGAGGAGGAGGCCAACGGGGAGGTGGAGCAGCTAAAAGCGCCGTCGGTGGGCGAGCAGGCTGCCGGCAGCCACGGCCCAAGGCTAGCCGCATCGCACCTGGTGGCTGCTGCGCCGCCGCCGCCGGGCAAGCAGTTGGTCGGCCGCATGGGGACTGCCGCCGCCGTTGTCGAGCGAGCAGGCAGTCTGCCGCCGTTGACGAGCGAGCAGGCAGTCCACCGCTTACAATTGCCGAGCGAGTGAGCGAGTAGTGGCAATATCCCTGTGTGAATTTTAGTTGCAGAGCTATGAGTTTCAGTTATCTCTGAATTTTTTTTCTCTGAAAATGGTTGCAGTTGCATATAGCTTCCAATTTCAGCTAGTGAAATGTCTCTATCAAGTGGTGAACCTGTATTCTATCAGTTTGTGTTAGCTCATTTGATTGCAAATATTCAGAATGGATGTATCAGTTGAGTTGCAGATCTTATTTCAGGCAATGTTATAGTTGCAATGATATTTCAAGCAATGTTATTTCAGTTAGTTAGCAATGATATTTTAGTTTCAATGATATTTCAGTTAGTTCATCATCCTGACAACAAGCTACTTATTTGATTCAAGGAAAGCAATTTACAAACTGCTGCTGCCGTGCATATGTCATCCAGAAACCTCTAAATTTTCAGTTATATATGTTAGCTGAATGTCATATGTTAGGTTTCAGAATTTACAACTATGTGTGAACTATCAGTTATCGGCTGCCGCCTGTTAGCTGAATGTCATATGCATGGCACGTGAAAGTGAAGTGTATGTGAATAATTTTTATATTTAATATAGTTATTATATTTATGATTCCTAAAAATATTGTAACCATGTTTTTATTATTGATGCTTGATATTATTCAATAATTCAATCAAATAGCCACACAATAGTATACACAAATGTATTTGTAGTTGATCTTAAGCAACATGCAAAGCATTAAATAGCTTACGCACGGATGGTAAATGCGCGGTTGTATGAGATGTCTTTTATATAAATACGTTTTGCGAAATTCAAAGGTTATACTGACGACACTGCCCGTGGGTTGTACATGCATTAGGGTTTGGTCATTTGGGCTGAGTGGGCGATAGACTGGATTGCCTTTGCCTGGGGGCGGCAGGACGCGGACGCGGATGCGAGACGGGTCTGTTGGTTGTGCGGCCTGCGGGTGGTTGCCAAAGAGGGGAAAAAAAAAAGAAGGGACAGGTGTCAAGCCAGGAATGTGCCACCGATGCCTCAATTGCTGTGGACGCAGGGAATTCGGGAGGCTTTTAATAACCCCGATTTGTTGCAGTTGCCATGGAGATAATACAACTACATCCATAGGACAACAATAAATAAAACAGTTTTGGATTTAATTCAGCATGGTTATCGAATGATTCTATAGGCAAATATTTTTGACATAAATCCTTTTCGAGTTTGTATGGATCGCAGATGAAAATTAATGGCAAAAACAAAAATTAACAAAATATGTTCATAGGAACTACAAGCCCAAACCGGTTGTGGGATAAGATATCACTAAATGTGTGTATACTTATTCAAAAAAAAAATGTAGAATCCAAACAAGCTGTTTTTTAGAACAACTTGCTGAACTGCCAAAAAAAGAGTGTAACCCATCCACCATGCACCGGGCAAAACTAATAACCTAAAACCGTAAGTTGGTGTAGAAAATTGGACCATTTACATATAGTCTGAGTGCTCTCCCTCGTAGAGATATCTTGAGCTTTCAAACATGGAAGGAGTGAGCAACAAGGTTTGTTATTAAGTTGTGCTGAAACAGCCATGCATAACTCAATAACTCAAACCTAAGTGTTCAAACTTATCATATCTTATTGGGCTACTATGAACCAACCAACTTAATCAATAGGCAACTCGATGAGGAAAACACATAATTTACATATTTTCAATTGCTAGGACCATAAAAAACAACAAGCCAGTCACCTGGTTGAGGAAAACAACACACAACGTCTCACGAGTCTGTTCTGCATGCAAACTGCAATGCAGCGTCGGAGCAACTGACACTAGAGCTAGGAGGTATTTTTTTATTTTATTAAGGAAAGGACTATAATATAAATTTCTAAACGGGCCGCGCGAAACGGGCTGGCACTGCATGCAGTTTGTGTGTATCCACTGCATGCAGGCCCTTTTGGCACGGCAAAAAAGTTTTGAGTTCAGAACAGAGGATAAAACATGCCTGCATGTGTGCAGTGTACATTAGAAAATGAGTAGCAGATTGAAATCAGCAGTCAGACAACTATGTATAGGGTGGTGAAAGCGTTGGACTCTTCAGTGATTCAATCAAATATAGAGAGAGAATATAAGAGGTTTGAGTGTTTGACTCAGATAGTTCAATTTTGTTGCAATATTTTGTCCGAGTATACATTTAGCTTCAAGTTGAAATACGCGCAACGGCGTGGTCTCGAAAAAAACATTTAGCTTCAAGTAAGCTTGCATACGAGTTATGCAAGCATTGGTTTCCATACGTCTCTGCGTATCCGTATTCATCTCCGTCTCCGTATGTGCGTCCTTAAGGCCCCGACCACGCACCCTCTGCATTTTCCACCAGTGAATGCATCGAAGACGGTTTGAATGGAGGGGTAATTTGGACTTTTCTCGTAGCTTATAGGGGAGAACTAATGGTAGAAGCTAATAGACTTGGAGGAAGGGCCATAGAAGGAAGTGAAAACCATTTTTGGATTAGATAGCGAAATTAAAAAAAAAATAGGCCATAGAACGAGGGAATAATTTTTTGAGGGCCATCCGGCCATACACGTAGTTCTCTCATAAGAAAATGTCGTGTTTGCAATTACCGATAGGCCAATTGCCAATTACATAGGTACGAAGTATTTAGTGAACAATAATTAGCAATAGTGCTTCAAAATCTTGAGCAAGGGCAACACCCCCTCCTGCTCCCTATAAAAATTGTCCATCACCTACCGTCTCTGGAGCTACCAATAATTACCCATTGGCACCCTATTTGCACCACATGGTTTTCCAAGTGCTTAAAGTAAACTATTGTTTTTTTACAATAACATAAATCATATATTAAAGCAACCATATTACATAGAGGTCATCCAAAGAAGGCAAAATTACATCAAGGTCATGTGACCGGATAAGAAGAAGGAAACAACGTCAGAGGTCATGGAGGACGATTTTACCGGCGAGTTAAAGTAAGGGTGTCGAGGACGCATGCACTAGATGGACATACCGATGGTTAAGGGTGGGTTGGTGGAGCTATTGAAGGAGAATCGTGCCAACGGCCGAAGGATGTTGTTGATGTCATCGCTGGAGGTAGCAGAAGCTTGAGGAGGTGGAGGCGGAGTCAACGAACCAGCACTAGAGGATTTGCCTAGCTAGAATAGGGAGCATCGGCACCGATGGCTACTATATGAAGAAGAAAAGGGCGAGCGGCGAAGGATGCAGAGAGGAGGAGAGCGGATCTTGGTGATGGTGAGTGTAGGAGGAAGCGAAGGTACAAGAAAGGAGATCCTCACAAAAGGGGAACATATTTATTTTATTTATGTTGACCCTGGCACGGACGTCATCGATGAGAGGTTTAGAAAATTTGTGGAGGTAATCTAGAAATTATATATCAATATACATCTACTAGATGCTATTCAGGTCCCTACCTGTGCAAAGTACATCAGAGACATTCTAAACAAGAAGAGACCATTGCCCGCCACTACGGTGATCAAGCTGATAGAAGAGTGTAGTGCGGCCATCCTCAATACATCACCCATACTTTGTGACCTTAGAGCAAGTGGCGGTGTAATAATGTCCAAGACCGTCTTCGACAAGCTGATGATTCAACCCTAGTACCAACTTCAATGTGCTTGCAACTTGTCGATCATTCGGTTCGGTATCACCAAGAATATCCCCGTGAAAATCGAGAATTCTTTTGTGCCGAGTGGACCGTGTGATCTTTGGATATGCAACTAGACTTATGAGCTCTAATTCTCACGGAGACCCTTTACGAGCAATGCAAGCGCACACATTGATGTTGGAGCAGGAGAAATTACATTTAATACAAAAGGGAAGGAAGAAAGATTCACTTTCAAGCAAAAATCGAGATCAGGTCCACTTTGCAAAACATGATTTGGCAAGAAAGAGAAGAACAATTATCAAGACCACCATTCTAGGACCGGAGAATGCACCTAAAGAATAAATGAATTGGAAGTCCAGTTCGTGGACTTAAAACTATGAACCCTTGCCGGGAGGTATGTTGGTACTTATCCAATTTTACTTTTCGAACTCCATATTTACTTTTCTGTTAAGCATATTTAGTTTGTACCATTTATAGTTTTACTCATTATAAACATTCATGCCCCACATAATTAATATTGACGGTGTGTAAAAATTTGTGAAAATATTTATCACGGTGGCATAAGAATATTTGTTCATGCATCTCTATATTTTTAGTGTAGCATATATATTTTTATCTGAGAGAAAATACATGTATGCATATCACTTGTCCCTAGGACCCACATGTCATACACTACACATCTCATCACCACCCTCCTACATCACATCACACCTACTCCATTTACCACAATCACTCTATGCCACTGAACATGCACCAAAAATTGCTTAGGCATGAAGCAAAGTATCACCAACATGGAGCTAAAGTGAAGTGGGACAGGGTGGGTCAGTTAACCCCACCACTTGGTCGGACGATCTTCCATCTCCTCTCCTATAAATACCCTTCAACCCCTCAGCTTCTTACCACATAAGCATAACAGAAACACATCAAAAGCTTGATTATTCTAATTCCTTGCTTAGGGGAGAGTTTGGGTAGAGTTGGATCGTTGTTATGAATTCAATCCTTGCCTTGATTTTGGGACAGAATTTTTGACAACCGAGGCTTGCGTGATTAGGAGGCAACTAGAACTAATATTTTGCAAAATTGTTGTGTAAACTTCTTGATGTCCAAGTTAATTGGGGAATGCCCTAGAGGAGTTCCGAAGAAATTTGAATGACTTGCTACTTTTAGCGTCCCTGCCACACGATAGGAGTCTTAAGGATGAAAGTGATATAGATATGTTGATTAGAATGCTTTAACTCATTACTGACAACAAATATAATTGTCATGTGCTTACTGGATTCATGAATGTGGATCTAGAGAAGTACCCAAATGTGTGCATGGCAACTCTGCAAGTTGCAAAACAATATAATGTTTGCAAAATCCGGTGGGCAACAAGAGAGATCATACCTCTAGTTGGTGAGATAAGTAGGATAACTTATTCACCAATGTTCGATATGGAAGAGGTCATTGAGCGTCACTCATCGAAGTTGTGGGGATGTCCAGTTTTTTGAATTATTTACATTAATGACAACGGCAGCTATCATTTCTAGGATTAGGTATATCAATGCATTTTTGACTATTTATATCACAAAGCTATCAATGCATTTTTCAGTTACCATCTTTTCATATTATAATAATAAATGCCACGGTTTTTTGTAGGAACACATGTTCCAAGGGAACACATCATTTTCCCCCTTTGTTCGTTCCTATATTAGGGCTGAAGGCTACAAAGAAAAGCTGGATGCGTTTTCTGGGTTGTTGTCAGTCCTCGAAGCCTGTTTTATAAATGTTCTGGTGGAATTTCACAATGTAGCCGTAGTAGACTTAGTTGTGGAGCGCATGCCCTCCTATTGTTGTTTGGCGGCGGGCGGTGAGGAGGATCCCCTGGGTGATTCCGGTGCGAGGTGTTGATGGAGCATGTCGTAGGGTGGGCTCTCGAGGTGGACGAAGCGGTCATTGGCGTGAGGTGTGATGAAGACTGGGATTTGGCGCCAAATTGTAGCGTTGGTGCGTGTCAGTGGTAAGGCTGCAAGGTTGAGCATTGTACCGAACATGAAGGAGCCGACGTCATACTCGCTTGGAGAGAGTTGATGGCGCTCTTGAATGGTGTTGTAGCTGATCTAGACGCTATCAACGCTAAAGAACTGTCGATCCGTGTTGTCGAGGAAGACGACATGAGCGACGTCGATGGTATGGCGTCTAGGACATGCTTCTCCAAGTAGACTGTCTATTGGAGTAGATGCAGCTGGCGAGGATGTGTAGCCACCGATAGCGAGGAGGTTGGCGACCGGGGCCTCCCCTGTAATAGAGCGTGGAGGAGATCCTGCAGGAGCGGCAAGGAGGCCACTATGTAGAAGCGTCCATCAAAAAAGAGAAAGCCATCCTCATGTGTAGACGCTAGAGCGGCGGAGCCCGTAGTGATGTCCAAGGCTATAAGCTGTAGGTGTTGCTGCTATAGTGTGGCTTGACGCAGGGGAACGAAAATGTCGGTGTTGGTGACATAGAGGTCCAGTGTCGAGGAGTGTCGGTGGCACTTGTTGCGTCCCGACGTGGAGCTGATGTGACCGTTGCTAGTATGGAGGCGCTGATGTTGCGGTGGTTCTTGGGCGAAGGTGGTGGCGCGTCCATCACGGACATGATGCAGCTCTTTCAACGATACCAATCTATACTTCTATTGCCTTGTGCCTTTTACCATGGGCGATTGGGGTCATCGACGAGCTGCGCCATGCATTCATCTCGGCTGGGGCAGAAATGGTTGTTGCCAGCCGATGCAAGGTAGCTTGGCAGATGGTGTGTCGTCCCAAGGAGTCGGAAGGCACGGAATTTTGGATCTTCGTCGAGTCGGGATTGCTCTGAGGGTGCGTTGGGTGTGGGAAACCGACGCGAAGGCAGATCTCCAGCGACAAATGAATGGGTCTTCCTAGCCCTGTTCCAGGCTGCTATAGTGATTTTGCTAGGAAATGAGGAGTCTACTTTCTTAAGGACAGATCGGTGGATTGATGGACGCAATGTTGCAGCAATTGCGCCCACTCTATTCGCCACGGTCAGCAAGAGGAGGAGAAAGGCGACTATCGCGGAGGCTCTTGAGAATTTTGCCTGGGTTCACCACATCACATGGCCAGTGACGATGCAGAGGTTGCTCGAGTTCAGTTGTCTTTGTGACCTTCTGGAGAACGTGAACCTATCTACGCAACCGGATACCTTATGTTGGTGGCTTTCTGAAAGCAGCGCTTACACAACTGCATCCATGTATGGAGCTATGTTTCATAGGATGCCCGAAGGTAGCGAGGTGAGTTCGTTGCGGATCAGGGAGGAGGGAATGGTGGCGACCTACTGCAAGGACGCTACCACCTTCGGACCTTCGCCTACGTCGAGACCATGGAGCCGCTCAGTGTGTACAAACGGAGGCATATATACCAAGCTATCTTATTTTTTTGAACGGAACAGGGTCTCCCCCTTTTTTTAATTAAATGAATGAATGTTGGGAATCTTGGGATACAATTACAGAGCTTCCAGGCTCAAAAGAAAAAAGAAAACAGTGTTACATGAAGGACTCCCTCCAGGCACTAAGAATTTGCTTTCTAGACGTCTTGGCCTTGACACAAGCCATGCCAAGTTCCTCCTTAAAGATTGTATTCCATCTGAAAATATGTCTCTTACCTTGAAAAAAAATGATGCTGTTCCTTAGCTTCCAGATTGCCCAACAGGCGCAAATCATGATTTTCCTGAAAATAAAACTGCCAAAGTTACTCCTAGCTTGCGGGAGCATGTCACGTGGAGTAAGATTTAAGTCCCACTGGATGGAGGTGCACCAAGCTGTCTTATTGATTTGTATAACTATACTTATTTGCTAGCAAATTTCTCTCGATCAGACATTATATACTGTACATAACCATTGTCTCCAGACATTTCTGAGTATACTTACTTATCTGTAAGCAAACTGTTTGGTGGGTTGAATATCCTCAAGATTTGGAGACGTCATTTTTTTTTTTTCCTAAAAAATATTTGAAAACATTATTTGTTGGAAATAAGACTATTATTATACGGCCGATTACTCACCGAGATTTGGACACGCGGCATATTTTTTTTTTTTTTTTTTGAGTATGTATGAGTACACGATTACAACACTCACAACACGCACGCACACTCACCCCTATGAACACACGCGTCACGCAAACCCTACCCCTATGAGCACCTCCGAAGGATTTGAGCACCCGGCAGATCCGGAGATTCTCGAAGTCACCATTGGCGCCTCGTCGCCGACGGAACGCCGCTACCACTTAATGCATAACGCCGAAAATCCGGGAAAATCGAGAAAAGGTGCGAAAGCACCGTGGATTTGAACCCCGTGGGTAGCGCCCCACTGGACCGCCCTACCATTGGACTACAAGCCAATTGGCGGACACGCGGCATATGCCAAATATTAAAAAAGCCACTTAGTTTGAAAGCCCACTTCGGTACATGGGCCTCAAATCCACTCGAGAATGCGGCCGAAATGATTAAACATGATCCACCCCCGCAGCTCAACGGCCGGGATATAAAGCGTGCCGCCGCCGCCGCCGCGTCATAGAGCGAGGGAGAGCAAGCCAGCGAGACCCCGCTCGAGAGAGGGGTTGGCGGCGGCGGCGTCGCCGATCGAGGTGTGGAGTCAAGAATCATGAAGGTGTCGCGGCGGGGGCCGGCGGCGCCGGCAAAGCCCGTGAGGGCGCGGAGGAACGCGACGGTCTCGACGACGGAGTAGGCGGTCACCGTGTTGGAGCTCCCCGCTCGTGGACTGGAGGTGCGGTGGAGGCGCTAGTAGGCGTGTCGGGAGTTCGGCGTGTTCGCCGCCAACCATGGCATCCAGCGGTGCTCTCCGGCGCGCCTCTTCGGCGGCGGCGCGGGCCGCGCGATCGAGGCGCGGCGGTGCCGCCACGGGTGTCGGCAGCTGTTGTGCGCTTGTGGCAGGGGCGCTCCGGCGCCGACGTGGTGGCGGCGCTGGGCGAGGAGGAGCCGTGGGAGCTTTGCTTGGAGGCGCGGCGTCCGAAGCTTCATTTGTCGTCATTCCTCGGCTCGTCCGCCCGGTCCCGATCGGGCGACGGCGGGTGATGGGGAGGCGACGGCGATGGTGCGGGGGGAGAGGCGGCGGGGTAGAGAGGCGCCCGGCCAGCGGCCGGCGGGTGGAAGACGCCCCCGGCACAGCGGCGAGGCGGCGCTTGCGAGAGGGAGGCGAATCCCCAGCGGCAGGCGGCATTTAAGAAACGGTGGGACTCACAGGAGTAGGGGATCCAAATCTAGGGGTTGAAACTAAATTTTGGGGTTTTGTAAAATTTAAGGTCCATTGAGTTGATTTTTTACCCAAACCCCTAGAATTTAGGGTAAGGGCTCAAATAGGTTGTGGGTGGAGTTGCTCTTACATGCCCAAAAGTGGCAGATAACAAACATGGCCAGTGTCGACAACGCCAAAACCAAGGCACGATCAACAACCTGATGCATGCCTGTCGATCTCTTAAGAGCATCTCGTGTGGGAGACATCAAATTGAGCCCTTAAATTTGTATTTGCATGCCCAAGCTAAAATAAATGGGGGCTCAAATTGGCACACAACTCCAGTGGGAAAGTGGAGGAGGACCCCTAACTACAGTGGGACCCGCTGTCGGAAAAAAAAAAACTTCGGTGCCGGCTTCTCCCACGGAGGAATTAGCTCGGGGTGCGCGTGGTCCAAGATCCAGCTTCGAAAGCACGGCGACGGACTTCTCCGGCGAACGCGACGGACTTCTCAGCCGGGCTGGGGCGCGCCGGCGGGCGCTTTCGGCCTTGGCGCGGCTGCCTCGCCGACCCGGTGCTTTTGATGAAGGCCCGCTCCGTCGCCCGGCCAGCGCCATCGCCACCGGCGACGACTTCGCCTAACGGCTGGCCCTGCTAGCCGACGAGGCGACCGTCGATGGACTCCCGGCGAGGAGGCCCTTGGTGGATGGTGCACCACGGCGAAGTACGAGGCGGAGCCTGCGGGAAAGAAAACGCAGCGAGGGCGGCGTCAGCGCGGGCGGCGCGGGCGGTGGGGCGGCCTTGGCCGGCGTGGCGTGGGTGGCCGCCAGCGGGGCGCGGGCGTGCAAGCGGCGGGCGCGCGGCGCTGCGAGCGGCGGTGCGTGCAGCCCTCCACATGGCCTCGGCGAGCAGCGCGACCATGGCTGCGCCCTCAGGCCTCGCGCCACAGCGCGCCGAAGGGCGCCGGCCTCGCGCGGCGGCTCGAACGCCGGTGACGCAGTAGCGATTTGCCGGCCTCGACAGCGCGTCGCGAGAAGGTGGGCGCCCGCGCCCGAAAAGCGTGGGGCAGCGTGCGGACCCGGCGGCCGACCGCGGAAGATGGTGCTGCATCTATGGCGGCGGGCGCCGCGTGGAGCCGACCGCCCGGGCTCCCGAACACCGCCACCGCTTCGGCTCCTCCCTCCGCCGGCATGGACCCGCCACGGCGTCGTCTCAGGACATCCCGCGCCGGGCTCCTCCCTCCCGGTGCCCACGGCCGGTCGTCGCAGTCCGGAGGGCGCGGCCGGCCGACGAGGTCGTCGGGCGCGCCACGGGGCGGAAGCGCCGCGGGGCGGGTCATCGGGGCGCGGCGGGCGAGCCGGAGCGCGGGCCGACGGCGGGTGCGGGCGGGGCGTAGGCCGTCTTGCGCCTTGATCCGCGGGAGAGAGGGGGAAAAAGGTGCGTGGGTCCCATGGAGGAGAGTGGAATAGGGGCTGGCTGGATCTAGGGTCTTGGGACTATAATTTGGGGTGGAATGAAAAATAGGAGGTCAAGTAGGGCTCCATTGGAATTTATTTTTTTCAGAAACCTCAAATTTTAGGGTAGGGGCTTAAGTAGGGCCTCCCCATTGGAGTTGCTCTAAGGGACCTCGGCACTGACGAAACTGGTGGAAACAAATTAGGAGACACACATACACTGGTTTATTCTGACAGTAGACCAGAGCAGATATCCAAACGCTAGGTAATATGCGTATAACTAATAAATACTAGTAGGCTGAGCGAAGCTCAACAGACAAAAGTAGACAACAAGCTCGGCGTGGCGACCGCATCCGCTGTCGGGCGGCACGGTGGGACGGACGAAGGCTGCGGTCGAGAAGGTGGCCGTGGCACGACGGAACGAGGCACGGCGAGGCTGCAGACGGGCAGCGACTAGGCTCAGCGGCGTCCGGCGTAGGCAGCTCACGCGGTGCAACAGGAGGCGCCACCGGCTAGCCAAGACGACGTAGCGAACACTGCCATTGTGGCAGCCAGCCAGGCAGCGCGCATTGTAGCGAAGGCACGACTGACGGGCGGGCAGGGCTCTGCGGCGGCGCTGGAAACACGCGCACGGTGCGTAGACTGCAAACAAGCAGTGTGCCAGTGACGTGTTCCAGCCTTCCACCAGGCAACGTTTCTCTTGATGTCGTGTGGTGAATGGTGATTCCACCTTCAGCTTTAACCAACCTACTACAGACGGTTTTATTATGATCTGTATTTCCCGCCCCTTTTAATGTTTTTTTTAAAAAGATCCGGAAACCGGCTTTGTATTAATAAAGAGGATAGCAAGATGTTCAATACACTTCTTTACACGCGCGAGGAGCGCTAACCACGAACAGCCTAGGCTGCTCGTGGTCTGGGAATAGAAGGTCTACTACTCACTACTTGAATAAACTGCAAAAAGAGTTTTGAGGGATTTACACCCTGCCATCGCCCATTGCTTCGCTTGCTCCTTGATGTCGTTCACCACTGCCTGAGCCGGCTTATGCTCATCTCTAAAAACTGCAGCGTTCCTCCTATTCCAAATACTCCATAGAGTTAAAATGGCCAGAGAGTGCTCCTTCTTTTGGCCAGTGGTTAAGCAGCTACTGAAGCAGTTCACCAAAACGCTATAATCATCCCCTGGCGCCGGCATCAATGGTCGCAGACCTGGGCACCCACTCCACTGAGCAACAGCCTGCCAAATACATCTCGAGAAAGGACATTCAAAAAACAAGTGAATTGCTAAGTTTCTTTCACACAAGGCACAGAAATAGTTGTTTGGCCACTGTCTGAGCTGAAGCCGTGCCGACGTCCACAGCTTGTCCTGTAGCATAAGCCATAAGAAAAATTTGCACTTTGGGGGAGCCCAAGGTTTCCATACTAGGACAGGAAACAAGGATTCAATGTGCCCAGCGAATTGGATTAGATAAGCGGATTTGGTAGTGTACTTCCCTGAACTTTCAAGTAATACTCTTGTCAAACAAACAAAATGCCCGGCCTGGGTATGTAACTCTATATGGGAGAGAAAGGAGAGCTCCCACCCGTTGGCGACCCGTTGGCGATGGCGTTCCCCAACCCCCGCCCGGCCCGAGATCCCCAAGATCCTCCGCGGCGACCTCCCCCAACCAGATCCACCCATCCCCACCCGACTCCTCCAGCCCCCGCACCCCCGTACAGTTCCGACACCGAATCGCAGCCTATCTCCGGAGATCAAGAAGATTTCGAGTTTGAATCTCCGCCGCCCCCACCGCCGATTGACACGCGCCGGTCAGCTCCGGACGATGCGGTTGGTGATTAGGAGACCCCGCCTGCATCGAGCAAGGAAGGCGAGCCACGTACGCCGACGTCGTCAGGCGCCCCAAGGTTGAAGTAATGGCGGTCCACCAACCACTCCGCCCCCGGGTTCAATCCGCCGTCACCTCGCCTGGAGGGGGCACTTACTACGCCCACAGCTACTCTACAGACCCGTCTCCTCACCGACGTGCGAGCGCCACCTCTCGAGGGCGCCAGCCTGGGCTGCAGCGCTTTAACCGTGTGGGCGGAGCTGGTCATGGCCGGTATGATGACCCGTCTTTTCGCCGCGGCGAACGGGCGACGACCGCCAAAGCCGGAAGTACGGGATGGCTCAACGGCTCGCCATCGGCGCCATTACCGGCTGGCCGAGGCCGGGACGGCCCGGGGTCAACTCCGAGTACGGAGAGGCAGGTCACCTTCATTGCTGAAGAACCAGGGTGGATTCAGGCCCGTATGAAGCACTGGTGGCGCAAAACACTGCAAGAGTCAGCTTCAGCCCTGCAACAACGCCAGGGAGCCTTCAATTCTGCACCTCGCCACCATTGGAACCAGCGCCATGCTACCCAGCCTTCAAGGCTCGATGCCTTCCGCCTTAAAACGGCGGCGAGATGCTCGGATGCTTGGCAAAGGGCCACCGCAGCTACTGTCCGTGACCCCTGTTTCTTTGCCTTACAACGGCGGCAAATGCAGGCACCGAAAAGAGAGTGCAAACGCCAAAGCACCTGAGCCTCACGCTCCCTCCACCACCACCGCGGCATTCGAGCGACCATGTCGCAGCTCGGCGACCGGCGACGCCCGAGGAGGATGAGTGCCTCGTCCCCACCTCGTTCGCCACCGAGGCGAACCGTCGAGGTGGGAAGATACGGTCCGTGTGTCTGGGCCATGAGCTGCGCCGTAACACCGCCCGGTTGAGGTGGAGGAGGCCATCCGGGAGGAGTTCCGTCTTCGGCCGGGCGACGTCATCGTCACTAGACACCATCCCCAAGAATTCCTCATCAAGTTCCGGCATCCGCTGCGCAAGAGGGCGCGCCGTCGGGGCTACGCCAAGCATCGCGGCATCGACATCCGCTTCACCAAGTGGCGCAGTTTGCGGACAGCGTCGGCGTCGCCTTCATGTTGAGTCAAGCTCGGGCCCGGCGGGGTGCCCGGGCATGCTTGGGACGACGGCATTGTGGAGCGCATCATTGGGCGCCCGCTTTGCGAGTCCATCGACACGACCTCATGCGGCCGGCGGAGAGACCGGGACCGGTCGACCTTTGGGCGTGGACGGAACCCGAAAAGCATCCCCAAGAAGGTGTGGCTCACCTTCACCAACGAGGGACCAAGGATGCGGCTCCGATCCGTTACGGTGACGGAGGGAAGCTCGGGCGAGTGGCGATGCGGCGCCAAGTACCGGTCATCATCCACCGGAGGAGATCCACGACTACACGGTCGCCACCATCGACAGCCCGCAACATCACCCGGTATCCGCCGCCTACCCAAGTGGCACCTCGGTGTTCTGGATGGAGCGCGAGTCAGGCGCGGCGTTGAGGAGTTCCCGTCACCCACCACCGCCGCGACGACGCGGCGGGGCTGGAGCGCGCCCGGCGGGACGGAGGGACAGGCGCCCAAAGGGAACAAGGAACGCTACAACAACGACCACCCGAGCTTCTTCAAGGGCAATGGGCGCAACGGCGATAACGACCCACGGCAGCGACGGCCGCGAGGGCGTGGTCGACCGGGCGCCCACGGGCGGAACGAAGCGCTCCGCACCGATGGAAGGCGGGAGCGCGAGCGCTCCCGGCGTCGCCTGGGGGCGAGTGGTGGGAGGAAAGCTGGAGGAGGCTACGCGGAGGCGAGCACGCCACCGAGCTCCTCGTCGCCGGGTTCGGCCGTACTGCGTGTGTCGCTCTGCGGCAGCCCTCGGTGGGCTCGACCTCCACAACATGTTCAAGCACCACGCCGCGGCCCTCCACGACATTCTTCGTCGGTTGATTGGCGAGGGTGCGGCCCGGGCGTCCAAGACGCAACAAAGCAACACTCAAGGGGCTGGTTCACGACTACATGGGGGCGTGGCAGATCGCCGGGCTGGGCCTGATCGCGGGGAGAATGAAGCCGGTCCATCGACGGCCCCCAAGCAGGCGTGGTGCGCCAAGATGTCGTGCCGGCGCTGCGGTGTGTTTGACCGTATCCTCAACGCCGGCGGCACCCTGGGGAGAAGGGCGACACCGTCAAGGCGCCGCATGAACAGAACAATGAAGTCTGTCACCATGGCTGTGGTCCGGGAGGCACCGACGCGCACCGACCTCACGCCGATGGAACCGACTCGCGAGCAGTGCTGAATCGAACTCGCCGCTCCATTCGCCGGGCACACTTGAGCTTGCACCCGGCGTCAGCGCAAGGCGTGCAGCGACCACCCGTCGCCGATTGCCCCTACGGGTCATGAATGATGTGGAGATGGAGGAGGCTGAGGAGGTTGGGTGGGCGGCGCTCTTCCTGCGCCGGCGCCACCGCTACTTCGGCACCCTCAGACCGGCGCCCGGCGGCGCAGCGGCGTCGCGGCGGGACTCGCCGCGTCTCGCGACATGACTTCGATGCGGCCAGCGGCGCTTCGCCTAACTAATTCTGCTCTGCACGCCCCTTGTCGCAAATGCAGCGGCGCACAACGAACCTCTCGGAATTTGGGACTGCTCCAAGATGATCTTCAACTGTGGAATACGCTGCGGGGAATTTGTTGCCATGTTTAATGGCCCCTTCGGCGGGCATCATAGCGGCCTGCCGAGGAGCTCTTCAACCTCGGCACCCGATGGGGAGGCGACATGGATGGCGCCCTCCTCGGCATGGTGGCGGAGGGTGTGGGCGACCTCAAGATCTTTGTGCTCGGCTGCCGGCGGCGACAAGCCGTGGATCGCGCCAACAATGTTCAAGCGCGTCGCATGCATTTCAATTATGTATCACGATCTAAGTTTCAGAACTTTCGAGCCTGCATCGTTTAGGAAGCCGGCCATCGTCGTCGTTCAGTTTCTTCGTTCATGTTGTAACACTCCATGCATGTGTCTTTGGAGTATGCGGTGTTTGTTTGTCAAGAAATCAGCGGCGCTTCATCTATTTCATTTGCAACTACTCATCGCAATGCCTGGCATGGTACTGCTTCCACATTGGCACCGGGGTACGCTTCGGTAGCGTGGAAATGGCAGACAACCGCCTCCTCGCTGCCGTCGTGTGCTGTCATCGTTCCTTAATGTATACACACAGCCTTGACATTGTTTCGTGGAATGTTCGCGGCTTGAATAGGCAAGCAAGACGGGACCACGGTGCACCAACTTTTTTGCGGCTACTTCCTGCAATATTGCTTGCCTTCAAGAAACAAAGCTAGCACAAATTTGTGGCTTCGATGCCTCCTATCCGGGAGGGCATCGTCTTGGCGATTCAAGATACAAGCCGGCCTCGGGGCCATCACAGACTAGGGAGGAATCCTTCTACTATGGAATGAAAATAGAGTTACATGCACGAACAGTATCCTTTGGAGACTACCACCGTCGCGAAGTGCAGCCATCGACTCGGATGATAGCTTCCGCTCCACGGTAGTCTATGGTCCTCTCGGCGAGCGGAGAAACCGGCTTTCTGCGAGGCGATGGCCTTGAAGCCACCCGGCGGGTGTGCGCTGGCTGATCACGGTGACTTCAACCTCATCTACAAAGCTGCCGACAAAAGCAATAACAGATTATGCTTGAGTCTTATGCGGCAGTTTTATTGAAGCGATCGGCAGTCTTGGTGACGGAAATAAGCCTCCAAAATAGGAAATTCACTTGGGTAATGAGCAGCGAGAGGCCGACATTGGCAAGACTCGATCGCTTCTTACGCAATGCGGAGTGGGACACAACTTTTCAGCTCCCCGTGCTCAACGCACTCTCTACTTCACTCTCGGATCACTTTGCCCTTTGCTTCTATCAAACACCTCGGGTCCTAGAAGGCCACGATCCTTGATTTGAGAATTTTGGGTCAACCTCCCGGGCTTCAAGGAGGTGGTGGCGAATGTTTGGGAAGCCCCTACGGAGCACCACGAGCCATTCCACGTGCTCTCCCACAAACTACGCACTACGGCGGCTAAGTTGAAGGACTGGAGCAGCGAGAAACCGTCGGATGCCAAAAGACCTTTTTCATGGCACGGGAGGTCATCCACGAGGCTTGACATTGCGCAAGAAACTAGACCCTTGACACCTGAGGAGGCGCTTTTAAGAGCAAGGCTAAAGCGGCGGGTCCTAGGGCTAGCGGTGGTTGAGAGGGCGGATGCAAACAAGCATCAAGAATAACATCAATCAAGCTTGGAGATGCGAACACAAAATTCTTTCACCGCAAAGTCAACGCGAGAAGAAGAAAGAACAATATTGAGAGGCTGAAACATGGCCACGGATGGGCAATTAATCACGGCGACAAAGCGGAAATCATCCAAGAGCACTTTGTAGGGATCATGGGGACGGCCCCACAACGGCAATGCACCTTAAATTGGGATAGCTTGGGCTTGACTCCGCATGAGTTCGGTGACATAGACGCGGCCTTCACCGAGGAAGAAATCAAGCGGCGATTATGCAAATGCCCACGAGACAAAGCTCGGGACGGACCAGTTCGCGAGGCGCTTTCTTGAGGATCATCTTTGGGAGATCATAAAGCATGACTTCATGCGGCGGCGAATGCATTCCATGATTGCGAACACGGGCTTAGCCTTCTGGTCGGCCAATGTGGTTCTCATCCCAAAGAAGGAGGGGGCGAAGCTATTGGAGACTTAGGCCAATCGGCTGATTCATTCTTTTCGCGAAGATAATAGCAAAAGTGCTTGCAACACGTCTATCGCCTCACATGGCATCCATCGTATCCATAGCGCAAAAGTGCTTTCATCAAAAAGAAGCATACCACGACAATTACATGGCTCATGCGTAATGCGGTCGGGCGGTACCGCGGGGCGAAACCGCACTCTTCCTAAAATTGGACATTACCAAAGCCTTCGACTACGTTACATTTGGGAGTACCTCTTTGGAGCTGCTAAATAAATTGGGCTTCCCCACCCATTTGGAGAGAATGGATCGCGGCGCTCCTATCAATGCATCCTCAAGGGTCTGCTAAATGGGAACCCAAGTGCACCAATCAAACATGGAAGAGGGCTCGCCAAGGGATCCACTATCGCCGCTTCTTTTGTCATAGCCATGGAACCCTCGCAGCGACTTCTTGGCCTAGCTGCGAAAGAGGCTACATCTCAAAGGCTGCGAGGGAGAACGCCACGGCTCGAGAGGCGTCCATGTACGCCGGCGACACCGCAATTTTCATCAGACCAATAAGAGAGGATGCATTGGCGGTTGCCAAGCTCCTAGCTCGCTTCGGAGAAGCTACGGACTAAAAGCAAATCTCTGAAGTCTGGTCATTGCCATCATTTGTGAGAGAATAAATTTGGGTGAAATTCTAGCCGGCTTGCACATTTGCCGTCTCAAGCTTCCCAACGAAATACCTTGGCCTGCCCATTTGTCGAGCCGAAGACTAAAAGCGAGTTGATTTCCAACCGCTCGTCGATAAAGCAATCGGTAGAATATCGTGGTGGAATGGCCGCACGTCAGCGGGCGGCGTCTCACCCTTGCGAAAGCAGTCTTGACGGCGCAAGCGGTGTACTTCTAACCTCCATTAGGTGCTCCAAATGGAGTAATTGATGACATCGATAGCCGGAGGAGGAGCTTTGTTTGGCTGGAGGAAGCACTCACGGGGAGGGAAGTGCAAAGTCAATCGGCCAAGGTCGGCCAGGCCAAAAATTCAGGTGGCCTCGGCATACTACATCTTCGTAGATTTGCGCGTGCTCGAGATTAAGGTGGTCGTGGAAACAATGGCAACCGGGCGGCGAAAACAACCTCAACTCCGAGACACCGTGTAACGGGACGGATAAAGCGCTCTTCGCGGCGGCAACAAAGGTTGCAATTGGAGACGGTAACAAGGCCCTCTTACGGACAACGGCATGGCTACATGGGCGCCCGGCCTTGTGATGTGGCCCCAACCTATTCTCCATATCAAAAGAAAAAACAGAACGATCCGCCCGGGCCGTTCAGGGCAATGCGTGGATAAGAGACATAGATCTTCGGCACCAAGGCTTTCACAGCAATACATTTTGATGAGTACACTAAGCTATGGAGTGAAGTAAGATTGCTATCGTTAACACCAGGCGTCCCGGATAGCATTTCTTGGAAGTTTGGACAAAGCAATGTGTACTCTGCATCATCAGCATATCATGCGCCAATTCTTGGGCGACCTTCAATAACTTTGGGGACGCTAATCTGAAACCTTGGGCCCGCCCAAATGCAAGTTCTTAATTTGGTGGCCATCCAAAAGCGAATTTGGACTGCGGATAGACTACAAGCCTTAAACCGGCGAATCAAAGTATTTGCACGCTATGCAGGCAGCAACACGAAACTGGAGTGCACCTCTTGAGGCTCGAGATTCATCAGGACGGATCGGGATGAGATCGCCGTCTCGGGCGCAAAAATGCAAGCATTCGACCCGTAATTGGACTTGGGGAGAAAATTTGCATGAATGGTGGGCGGCTATGTCCAAGCTGCCGTCTTCTAATAGAAAAGGCCTACGCTCGCTGATTTTACTCGTATCTTTGCTGGGAGGTGTGGAAGGAAAGAAATGCTAGAGTTTTTGAGCGGACCGAGGCGCCAAGCTTCGTTGTTCTTCAGAGGATCAAGGATGAGGCAAGATTATGGAGCTCCGCTGGGGCCAAACATCTCTCGGCAATTCTCCCGTCGCCCGCTTTTGTTCCTCTTGTATAGTCCTTGTATAGGTTGTTGGTTTTTTTTGGCCTTTGCCGTTTTTTTTTCCTCAGTCGCCTTTTCTGTAAAGTTGTTTGCGCCGTCTGGCGTATCTCTCCTGATTAATATAACAGGCATCGCTGATGCCGGTTCGTTTCAAAAAAAAAAAAAAACTTTCAAGTAACCATACGATGGTGTCATCTTCAGGGTCATCTAGGTTCAGTTCTACTTGCTCAATAGCAGTCCAGAGCTTGAAGTATTCCTCGAGGAGGTCATGATCAAGACTGTAGTAGATGTCAGAAATCCATTTATCATTGGTAATGGCATCTCTTACTGATCTGCGTTTTCTCCTGCTGTGAGAGTATAGGCGCGGGCACAGACTCCTTGGAGATCTTCCATTGATCCAGCTAGAGTTCCAAAACGATGCCGTTCTTCCATTCCGTATTGTCACCGATGTAGCTGCGTTAAATAGGGCCATATCCACGTCATCCAACGGTAGCTCGGAGCCGTTCCATGGTCTTTCCGGATTAGTCCACTGGAACCAAAGCCAGCGGAGTCGTAGGGCTCGGCTAAACCTGTCCAGATCAACAATACCGAGTCCACCAAAGTGGACTGGTTTGGCCACCGTAGTCCAGGCCACCTTGCACTTACCACCCGACGCCTCACTGTCCCCTGCCCATAAAAAGCTTCTTTGCATTTGGCCTAGTTCCGAGAAGATCTGCTTTGGCATTTTAATTGCGGTCATGGTGTACACAGGCACCGCACTCAACACAAATCGAACTAGCTCGCGCCTGCCAGCCGGATTTAGTAGCCTCCCTTGCCAAACAGGCAGCCGTGCTCTTGTCTTGTCAACTACACTCTGAACATGAACAAGCTTCAACCGTCCCAATGCAAGAGGTAAGCCCAGGTAAGTTATTGGGTAGGAGACTCTTCTTCCATTGAAGCTTGCTGGTACAGTGTCGAGATCAATCTCAGCACATCTGATGGGTGCTACCGTGCACTTTTTGAATGTTCAGCTTTAGCCCGGTGGTCTGTCCAAATTGTTCTAGAACATGAAATAGATAGTCCACTTCCTCTCTTATCGGGTTCACAAAGATGACGGCGTCGTCGGCATACAGGGAAAGTCTCAGCCTGGCATCTCTCCCTCGCAAAGGTGACAGGGAACCATTCTCCGTTGCCATTTCAAGGAGCCTGTGCAGCGTGTCGATTACTATAATGAATAAGTACGGAGACAAAGGGTCACCTTGGCGTAGTCCTCTGACATGAGTAATCTGTGTCCCCTCAGAACCATTTAGTAGCACTGTTGAATGTGCAGTTTTGAGAATAAGGGTCAGCCATTCCCTCCATCTAGCCGTGAATCCCCTTTTTTCCAGTAGCTCCAGCAATATGCAATTTGATCAACAACTGAAGAGATGAGAGGTTCAAATGTGTCTGTCCGACTTTTCTTTCAAAACGTGTCTGTCCGACCGTGAATACGCGTTCATCAACTGAATCAACAATTCCAATGGAATTTGGCTGACTCTCAGGACAAAGTTGAAAGCCTAGATATACACGACAACTTTTACCGAGATCATGCATGCTCTAAGGCTTCTCCATGTATAACCTTTTATTTACATGTTGGAAGCTTGCCTAGTGGCTTAACGAGATTTGGAGAACGCACCGTATGCCAATTGCCAATTTGGGAAATCCTGAAGATAAAGTAAAAATCAGTTTGAAAGCCCAGTATCTTCTCCTTACGATTTCTGCAACAAAAAAGGCCTATCATTGGGCCACGTCGCCTGCTTACTATTAGCCGTAGGATTCTTAACCAATGGCATAGGGCAACCCCATCCAAAGCAATCGCGAAGCCTCTGGAACAGCCATCATCTCTGTCGCCGCCGCCAGCCTCTCCTCGACATGTTTCTCTCCTCCGGTCCTCTCACCGCCGTCGGCCGCCACCGCACTTCCGTCCTCCGCATGGCGTGGGCACGGGGCCAGCATCCCTAGCCCGGGCGGGGTGCAAGCGCCGTCGACCACGTCCATCCCAGCGCCCCTCGCTCGCTGCGAGGTAGTGCGGCCGGCCGCCACGCCTGCGGCCCCCGCACGCGCCAAGATGGCCGAGAACGCCGCGTCGGGGTCTCGCCGCCGAGGATGCCGAGCTCAAGCTGCGCCGCCGTGACAGGGCGAGAGCGTCAGGGAAAAAGAAAGAGCTCCGTCTGCTTACCTGCAACGTGCTCTCCACCACGCTACGGCGCACGACCACCTCGCCAGGCGAACCGCGACCTCTACGTGGTCTGCCGCCCGCATCACTTCCCACCTTCCGCATTGATGCAGTCGCAGGCACGCACCCCCTGTCTATTCCCGCGAGCATCGCTGCGGCTCCGTGCAGTGGCGTGGGGCAGCACGGCACTGAACGAAGCTCAAAATAGCAGCTCCTCAAGGGACGCCCACATGGTGTTTGATGAAATGGCAGTCCAGAAAACCTTGGCTTATTTGAGGCTTCGCTGTTCTAAAACTACCTTAGCCTATCTCCATCACCCGACACCATCCATCTCACTAGCCATTATTGGTATGTGAGCGCTTGTAAGATGCAACGACGATGAGATGTGTAGAGGTGCAGGAAGAGCAGTGCTCAATCTTGCTCAGGCACGTTTCTCTACATACTCATATGTATTTCAGTATCTTTATGCATATTATAGAGATTGTTGATTGTTTAGCTAGAAACCCATGCCAACTCTATTTGCTATAATATATATGCTCTATAAGTTTACCCGATGTCAAATTAATTGTGATCTGAATACTAAAGAGACTTTCTAATTGGCTATTCTTAAAGGAACTTTCTAATGTTTTCTACGGTGCATAAATTCAGTGCTGCACACATTTGGTCAAGGAATCATATCAAACAAGACCAAAAAATTGAACGAAAGAAAAACAGTGGTGACAGTAATGAGTAACAACTGTGCTCCTTTGGGAGGTCTTACTTCTGCACATTCTGTACTTTTAAAGCAGAGTTGTTTTCAGAAGGATACTGATGGACCACGTTTCTATTCTCATGGACTTTTATCCTTAGATGCTGACATTGGGGTGAGAAGAAGTTCAAGAACACGCTCAAGGCCTTTAGATTATTGGCTTGGTGAAAGATTAATATACGGGCCTATAAATGATAGTAAGTACACTGATCTAGCACATGTGTCAGCAATGCAGACCTTTTTTTATGACCAAGACTTGTATACGAATTTAAGGTCAAATATATTACAGCAATTTCATCATATCAACTTGAAAATGCCATCTGACTGTCATTTTAATACAGCTGGTAACTTTGTGCATCTGGACTTTTTGATACTCAATTAATTGAAACCTTCTTTGTACTGGTAGTAAAAAAACATTGGTGGAAACAAACAATAAAATCCCAGTTGGGTACTGTGTTAGCACCCTATAGTTAAATAATCCCTAGGCTATGAAGATTTTGCCAATATCTACTAATCCATGGCCATATGTGCACTATGACATATCACTCCTCATTGTGATTGTATGAAATCGTACAAACATAATTTTTCATTCTCATTGCATAAATTATTTCTTATGCCACTGTAATCTGTCATTCTTTTTTTATATATATATAATATCTGGAGCATGACTATACATATGCAATCTGTTTAAGGCAATCCCCTTTTATATTCATGGTTCTTGCACTCAATATGACTGTACAAATCGCTGCTTATCTTGCTATACTAGAGTCCCTGAAGACTTTAGATTACCACAACTATTTACTATTTCAATAAATTATGATCTTAGATTCGTGTATTATTATTCATGTTTAGTGCAGCCTTTATGTTAACTCTTCCTCTACTGCCAAACTTAATTTATATAATTATATTTTTAGTTTAAATTTCTGTGCAAACTACATATATTATTTCAATTGCATTCTAGCTCCTCAAACCAATATACTCCTACAGGATCACATGCCCTTTCCTTTTCTTCTGACCACAGAAATATAAGCAAACCATGAAGAATTCTTTCACTCGACTTAAAAACCAACAACATTGTGATATCCAGGGATATAATAACAATATTATTATTAATATGGCAGCAGTCATTTTATATTTCCTTAATGATATATTTCAATATACTCACCTGGTTGCTACTCTCTTGATTCAAACCAACCTCAATTGTTTATTTGTTCCTCATCTATTTCATTCTTTAGTTGCAAAACTGATAGTTTTTAGCTCGCTAGCTCCTTTGTCTACTTCGTCGAGTTCATTATGTGTGATATGATGACTGATGTAATATTCTTCCCATGCGCCCTAGCTGATAAGGTTGCGGAGCATACAGATATGGTAAAGGTACATCTGATCTCGTTCCTTGCGTTTGCTGTTGCCGTTTGTCACAGATGTAACTGACTCTTTTATTGAATGGACGCTTGTTGGTTTGAATCATGAATTTCTGGTTCTTTGCATTAATTGCATATCTCGTAGAAGTTTTATATTTCTCTCATTTCAGTTAATTAAGTTCCACATGTTTCTCTTAAACATGTTGTGCTCTAACTTTGGTGGTGATAACCAGTGTCCATGAGATGGCAAAGTCTGTGGAGAGGACTATTGATGCTACTTATCCTAAGAAACTAAAAAGTCTAACACTAGATTCAGATTCTATGCAACTGGTTCCCCGCGACACGGTGTTGCTAGTAATTATATGAAAATTGGCCTTTTCTGCTACGGTAACCATATGGAAATTGGCCTTTTTGTGCAATTCTGTTGCTACTGCGTCCTTTTGTCTATTTCAGTTCAATTATTTGGCCTAGCTATATATAATATTAATGGCTTGAATTCTAAAGCCTTTTATTTTGCATGACAGATGAGTTTGCTACCATATACAAGCAGCTCCATAAAATGGCCATAGCGGCAACGCCCCGCGCACATTTCTAGTGGCAACCGATAGACCGTTCTTTACGTTGATTGAAATTATCATGACGCTCATCACACTGGCTCCAAACATTATACACCCTAAAAATCCTCCAAAAAAATCTACCACTACTTGTACCTGTAGACACGTTTGGTATAACTTATACGCCGTTTATGGCTAAAATAAGCTACAATAGCCAAAATATACAATTTCAGCATATTTCAGCGACGCTAATTTTCACAACTCCTGGCCTTGTTTGGTATAGCTTATGCTGGAAGCACTTCCCAAATAAACTGGACAATAGAGTAGAAGCTATGATCTAATCTAGCCTTTTCCTTTATTACAAATGAGAGCAGTGAAACTAAGCGTGGCTGAAATAAGCTGCAAATTAAAGAAAAGACGATTGGTTCAACTTATTTTGGTCATAAGCAACTTATAAGCCGTACCAAACCAGCCCCTGGTGTGTGCTAAAAAGTAGAAGCTAAATCAAATTGGATTATTTTTAACACTGCTTTTACTTTATTTGTGCAACTAGAAAACGCTTGCCAAATAAGCTCTACGAGACAGTGGCAAAGAAAATCTTTACCTATCGAAACCAGAGTCCAAGCTCAGGCCTATCAGCGTGGCCACATCGACCGCATTTCTCGGCGTTCGATTGGCCGTACGGACGGCCACGATCTGGCATTTCCGGCCAAATTGCAAAAAGGTCCTCCAACTATGGAAAAATACAACCCGCAGTCCGGACTCCTCTCTAAGATTTTCTTGCAAAAAAACCCTCAAACTTTACGAAAATCAACTTCGCAACCTAAAGCCTTTTTATGGGGCGGCCTGCCATTGGGTTCTTGGACCTTTGTGGGCGAATTTGGCCCGACGCTGGTTTCCCTTATCTATTATTCTTTTCCATTTACGAATACATTTGCTAAACATTTGAAATTGCGTAGTAAATCACAGAAAAATTATAAAAAAAAAAAAAAAACAATTTGTTTTGAATCCTCATCAATACATACATTTGAAATTGCGTAGTAAATCACAGAGAAATTATAAAACAAAAAACAATTTGTTTGAATCCTCATCAATACATATATGCAATGGATCCAAAATAGTGCATATTTTAGCACAAAGTTTTAACTGTACATTTTTGCTTATATTTTTAAGTGGTACATATGAAAATCAAATAGAAACATAAAATAGAAAATCGAGTTGTTCAAAACTTCTCATGATTCATGGTCGAATTCTCCTCATTTCATAATTGCATTAACGTTCTGGCTACCTATCCTCCTCCCACCTTAATAAATACTTTTATCTCTTCTTTCTCCACGAGAAAAAAAAGAAAGTTCCATTTCAATAACAAAAACAAAATACTATTTAAATAATACCTTCAACATATATAGATAACAAAAAAAAAAACCACGTTCCACATACAAAACCATGGGTAAATAATAATTTACAATTACCACGGAAAAATAAAACTAATGTATTGCATAAAGACCAATTCGGTTCGTACTCATGTAAGTATGTAACTAACTACAAAGGGGGAAAAATGGCCATCTGGCGGCAAAGCAAGCGGTTTTCTAGTATATGTATGGAATTCTAAATTCTGTTTGAACCACAAATTTTAAAGGAAAAAGTCTAGTTTAGGTCCCCCAACTATTACGAAAGTCAGATTTTGGTCCCTCAACTCTAAAACCGCACAAAATAGGTCCCTCAACTTTTCAAACCGTGCGATTTCGTCCCTCGGCGGGTTTGGACGGCGGTTCGCTACAGTAACTCCGGTTGCTACAGTAACTCCGGTTTTCTACAGTAACCGTAGTTTCGTTTTCCCTCTTTTCTTATTTATTTCGGCTGAATCTTTCAAAAATCATAGTAAATCACAGAAAATTCATAAAATAAAAAATCAAATTTTGTTGGACTCCACATGAGTAGAGCTACGCAATGAATATATAATATGATATACTTTAGTATAAAGTTTTTGCTAGAAGGTTTTGCCTTTTTTTTTTCTTTTTATTTATTTCAGCTCAATCTTTAAAAATTTTTAGTAAACTATAAAAAATCATAAAATTGAAAAACCAATTTTGCTAGACTCCACATGAGCATATTTACACAATAAAGATATATAGGTGTACTATTTAATTTATTGGCCGGGGATCCATCGATCGGGTTCACGGCTCGTGTGCGTGCGAAACCTTGGTCAACAAAGAAACCTAGCTAACCTAACTTAAATTTAAAGAGCCCGCGGTAACTTCACGATCTACTGTGTTATTGCGCGCCTCATGTGGAGTCCAACAAAATTGAATTTTTATTTTATAATTTTTCCTGTAATTTACTAAGATTTTTTTAAAGATTAATTGAAAAATAAATAAAAAGAAAAAGGCAAAACCTTCTAGCAAAAACTTTGTACTAAAGTATACCATATTATATATTCATTGCATAGCTCTACCATGTGGAGTCCAACAAAATTAGATTTTCTATTTTATGAATCGTTTATGATTTTTTGAAAGATTCGGTTGAAATAAATAAGAAAAAGAAAAAATGAAACCAAAGTCACTGTAGCAAACCCGAGTTACTGTAGCGAAACCGCCATCCAAAACCCATCGAGGGACGAAATGCGCGCGGTTTGAAAAGTTGAGGGACCGTTTTTTGTCGGTTTTTAGAGTTGAGGGACCAAAACTTTGCGTAAAAGTTGAGGGACGAAAAGTAAATTTTTTCCAATTTTAAATCGCCGGCCGCCAGTGGCAGAGGCCCAGAAACCTTACCTAGATTTGGGCCTAAAGGAATTTTTTTTATGGCCCAACAGGCGGCCTGCTCTCTCAAGCCTGACCTCCTCACGGTTGGGCTGGGTTGGCGTGGGGCTGGGACCGTGTGACCTGTATCTGCGACATGGCCCATGGGCCAGCACTGAGTACACGCGGATCGTAGTCGCTCGCACACCCAGAGCGCGACGCCGCCGCTCGTGCCCGTCGTCGTGGCGGCGCTCTGCCTTCGCCGACCGCCAGCGCCGCTCCCCTCGGGCCCTCCCAATCCGAGACCGAGAGGTAGCCGTGAGGAGGTTTCAGCTGCGGTCCGCCGCCACCATTCTCCGGCATCTCCATCGATCCCTCCGCGCTATTCACTGCCTGCCTGCCACCGGCCACGCCGTCGGCAACCCCGCCGCACCTCTCCACCGGTGAGTTCCTTCTCTTCCGTTACCCAGTTCCCTACCATTGACTTTATCCTTTCAAATCACCTTGCTTCCCTTTCCTTGTTTTCTTGGATTTGAGGAAACCGAGCTATGTTTTCTGAACTCTGGGACTAAAGTATTTCCAGTTACTATTAGATAAAAAGTAGTCCTTTTACCCTTGGCATCCGTTTATATCTGTGAATTTGTAATGGTAGGGAACTGCATTTCTGAACAATTTGATATTCGAACTATAAATTGCACAAGCTCCTAACTATTGTACTCCCTTTTATTAGCTTCAGTCATAGTTTATAGTCTCTTAATAAGGAGAAGATATTGTTTAATAAACGTTTCCTTTTTACTTACATTGTGCAGGTTCTGGGATTCACATATAGAGGTATACACGTCTGCATTTTAAGCAAGAAGTTTTTCTTCCTTAATTCTGTCTATTACTCCTAAACTAGTGTTCCTCTGGTTCATCTGTTTAGCCCATATCTGGTTCATGTAACAAGCATGCTACCAGAGATTTCTCTACTTCCAGAAGAGTTACAAGAGACTCAAGATATCAGCAGAATGAGTTAGAACCAACTACCCCTGTGAAGGTATCCACAACACTGTCACTCTTTGCTTTCTACTGAAACATTGCTGTTTATCTTTGTTACTGCTTTGTGTTGCCAGTTTCTCCTTTCTCGTTGATCACTATTAAGAAATCGTATATTATTTTTAGATGCTCAGCATGATAGCCTATTCAATATTCAAAATACACGCCATTCTTCGGATTCACTGATTGCATTGAAAAGTTTCTTGCACATTTCTGGGTTGCTTCCATAGTTTGGTTAGTTTGTTTAGCCTCAGAACCAAGGCATTATATAAGGTGTGGGGATTACAGAGTTTATTTTTCTTATAAACAGGATACTGACATAATAATTGATCGCATACGAAAGAGCACAAGAAAGTTGGAGGAAGGCCCTGTTGGAAAAAATCTGTCTTCAGCGGAGAAAAGGAAATTTCTTGTATGTGCCGAAAATTGGATGGAATCACTCAGCATGCGGCCCAAATGAGTAAGCATCGTGCGCTCTGCTCACCCAAGCCCAAGAGTGAGACCAGGCTGGGAGGTCCGCGCTACGTACGCGGCCTGGAGCTAGCTCGTCAAGTCGCGGCGTTGGCCCGCGGTCAACGGTCTACTCACCGAGGTATTTTGCACATAATTGTCAGTCAAGTTAAAATTTGCTACAAAATTAAACAGTCTAGAATTTTAGTGAACTTCATGATATGGCAACAAAATCACAGGAATTAAGTTGTAGACATATTAATAAGTAGCCAACCAAACAAATGAGTAGCGATTATTACATGCCCAAAGTGATGGACAACAAACATGGCTAAAGTTGACGACGCCGCTAAAACTAAGGCACCATCCACAACACCCTGATGCATGGCTATCTTCTGAAGAACCGGAATTGAGCACTGAAGAAATAGATGGAAACAAAGAGAAACAAACACTGACTGATATACTCCCCAACACACAAGCAAGGTTTATTCTGACACCAGAAAAGAGCAAATACCAAACGCTACTAATATGCATCTATCTAGTTACCAAATAGTAGGCTAGCTGCGCGAAGCTCTATGGACAATATCGAAGACAACAAGCTCTTGCAGCAGCAGTAGTTTTGGCTGCTATCAGCCAGATGATGGACCCATGCATTCCCATATAGATACCATCCTGTGCTTTATAATGATTCGGCGTGTTCTGGGTGTCTGCTTTTAATATGTCCTCCCAAGTGTCTAGTACCATGTTTTTTTGGATCAGCTTTGAGCTTAGATCCACAGTGGTTACACCTTGCCATTTTAACCATTGAACCGCCTTCAGCCTCCACCACCTCCTTGGTGAAATGGTTCCAAACTTTAGACGGTGTACGAGCCGCTTCTCGCTTCCGTTTTGCTGATGATGACGCATCACCTTGTTCAATAATAATTCTGTCATTGTTACTGGAACTGGGGCTCCTCAACCACAAATAACACGCGTCGACCCATCTGTCTTGTCAACTACACTCTGAACATGAACAAGCTTCAACCGTCCCAATGCAAGAGGTAAGCATCTCGTCAAAAAAAAATAAAGATCTAAGCAAAATATCAATACATAAGCTCTATTGCATCTAGTTTGAAAGCATAGGAAACTCAGAAAATTTCTTTCTTTTCAATAATCAACATTTTAGAAAACCTACACATTAATAAAAAGTACATCTTACACCAGGCACCAGCTTAGATAACGGCCACTACGGGCAACAATTGCAGAAAGAAGGGATAAAAAGAAGAAAAATAATTCTTAAATATAACTCTAGCAACAAAGAAGAAAAATAAATCTTAAATAAAACTCTAGCAACAAAGACTATGTATGATGGTGAGCTCCATTCCTATCTTTTCTCCGGCTGCTGCTCACATAGATCCACATCAGGTACCCTCTTAGGTAAGAGTCAACTGTGATTACCTAAAAATAGCTACTTTGTAAACAAAAAGTTTGCACATATATTTTTTTCTATCAAACTTTTATCAAACAAAAAAACCGTTACCAATAAACCACCAAACTTCAATAAATTATTGCTATTGCTTATCACCTGTAGCATAGTACCTATGTAGAACACACATGTGGCCAACAACTAATCTATGTGGCTCTATGCAAAATCTATCACCTATCAGTATCAGCAGACATACTGTAGTAAATAATCTAATGAAAGAAAAGATAATTGTAGGCATCCAATCACCTATGCTGCTAGGCATCATAGAGTTACTGAGGAAGCACCAAATAGTTAAAACATATATAAAAACATGTTAATCGCTAATTCAGTATGCATTCAGGCACTGCTCAGACATTCAGACATTACATGTTTATACAACATATTTTTATCAACTAAAGTTTTTCATCTAGCACATTCAAATTAGTAAAGTTATCAATTATAGCCAATGTCTTTCACTACTCCGTGCTATCAAGGAGTATTATTTCTATCACAAAGAGCCTAGCAATTAAGGAAGTCAACAAAAGTAGTCACATCAATGACAACTTTCAAAGAAACAATTAATTGTTCAGCATAGTAAAATGATACTATGTAACATCTATTGTGCATTCGTGCTTCATATTTCATACAAGATTCAGCCTGAGGTTAACTGCATCACAATAAATGGGAATAGAGATTGATATGGATGCTTACATAGGCTGCCCTGTTCTTGACCTCTATGATAGCGCCCTTGGTCCTACAGTCAACAGACTCTAGCAAGGTTAGAAGTCAGAAGTGACACTGGGGTTGTGATGGAGAATGAGGGAGCCCACAAAGTGGAGCCAAACGGCCATGGAGGCAACTACGGCGACAATCTGGGCGACAATCTGGACGCACGAAGCTAAACTCAGACCATATCACAGGAGCGGGCGTATAAAAACAACCCATAATCAATAAGGATATCCAATGACTTGCTGAGCTCCTAGACGCGAAGGGGTAGTATTTGCATCCGAGGGTTTTGTACTTACCCAAAGGAACCAAGCCAATCACAGCAACACACCTGCAAATGAATGAAAAATGTTCAGAGAGCTTCTAATATTTCAGTACAATGCTCGATGGATGATATTCTCATCAGTGTTCAGAGACCCGCAAATGAACGAAAAAGTTCAGAGAGCAAATGAATGCAGTTCACAACTTCCATAGTAATTCATTAGCAGTCGAATTTATGATTCAAGTAAGAATACTAAAAAAAAACTTTTGAAGTTGAACAATAATACCATGCTGCTTGAGAGCCAAAGATTTTTATCAAGAAGGACACAGCTGCCAGCTTGTCAGGCTTCCTTCCAATCGTCGCATGCTCCCTATCTGCAAACACCAAATCAACGAACCATAACTCCAGAATATGTGAGTGGAGCTCAATCGCTGCATCGATGGAACCAAGCACCACATTAGCAACCAGCTTATGGGAGCAGCTAGGGGACAAGAAAGTTGAAGCCCATTGCACGTCGAGAAATCTCATCACTGGTACGGTCGCACGTCTTCTGGCCCGTCGTCAACAGCTTTGTCACCGGCGCTCGACGATGGATCTGCAAGGTGCCAATGGAGACAACTACCAATAAGACTGCAGGGAGGGAGGAGACGAAATCAGACGAATGGCGCAAAGAGAGAAACAGATATGCCACCGTAGTCATACCTCTAATATCAGATCCGGTGGGATCCTCATTCTCTGTGGCCACAGAGAAGAAGTCCTAGGATTCGGGGAAGGCCGAAGCTAGGGTTGATTTTTCTTGTCGATATGTCGCAACGCGCCGCCTCCCCCACAGTTCAGATGCGCTCCGCCAATATGGCAAGGTAGAGTGGACTGGAGGAAAGAGGCGGCGGCGGCGGCGGCTAAGGTTTTGGATGCCGCTCATGACGCCGATGCAGGAGAAGTTGAGAGGAGACAGGAGAGAAAGCAGAGACGGGCCTGACGGGCCTTGGCGTCCAGCCTGGGCTGCGGCCTTGCGGTTGCAGGGGCGTTTCCAAAGGACGGGGACGGGTGTCGAGCTCAAAGAAGACCACCAATGCTCCGATTGCTGAGAGAGCAGGAAGGTCGGGGAACTTTTAATAACTCCGATTTCACTAAATTTGTAGCAAATTTTTCCGTGAACCCTAACGAGCGAAGGATAACTTGCATGCCTTTCCAGGGATGATTTTCCACGGACACCCAGTCAATCTCATGGTTAACTCTCACCCATAGGCTAATTTTCCTGCGAATAACATCGGGCTAGTTCCTAGGATGACTCCAACATTATTAGGATCTTTTTCTCGATGACGTGCTTCCAAGCTGCTGCTGACGAGTGCACTACTATTTTAGAACCCTTGTCGTTGGAAATTTCCAATCTGAAGCCGTCGTGAGTACTTTTAGTAGTCGATGAGCAATATGAGTTATCAGAGAGTCGGATAAAGAGGTCCCACCATGATTCCGGATTAGATGCCCGAGCCCCCTCCTGGTCCTTTAAAAAAAACAAAAAGAAGAAAAAGAAGGGCAATATATTTAGTCAAGCCCTGGAGAAAGTGATGCATGACCGACCACATTATTAACATAATCAAAACTAGAATTAGCTAGCTTTCCAATATGCTACTCTTTGTGTCACGACAGTATTAGGATTTTTAACCAAAAAACATCATAAATTTACACCAACGATAAAAATGAGTGGCACTAGAAATTAAAACAGGATTAATCATATGAATTTTCACAAAAAATAACAAATATCAGCCATTAATCCTTTGGACTGCAATCATCATTGAGAATAACACAAATAGGACTTACTATTTTTTTCTCAAAAATACCTACCTCTAGGTTATGAAATTAGTCTAATTTAACACCCCCACCCGATTATGTATCAAATTACCTACCTTTACCATCATGAAGAATAATCGAATGTAGCCCCTAATCTTTATCCGAATTATATCCACCTATGCTATTATAAAAATAATCTAAAGTAACACTAAATCTAAATATTAATTACCTTACTTGCTCATTATTATTAAAACAAATATAAAATCGCCACTAGTCTATATCTGAACAATCTAATCCGTTCACTATTACAAATCAAATTACCCTAAAGTGCTACATGTATGTCTGTATGCCATTGTTAGTATAAGAAAATGTGTGTCATCATGCAAAATATGTATTCATGTATGCAAGAGGTAATAACTAGATTTCGGTCAAAAAAGAGGTAATAACTAGCTTATATCAATTTCCATGTCAAACACACGCAGCTGAAGGTAAAGGTTTCAACTAAAATATATGTTGAACACATGTAGGGATGTGACCTAAAAGGGAAAAAACTATGTGGATGGAAAAGCAAAACAAATCATAAATTAGTAAGTAAATAATAAAAAAGGTAAAGAAAATATAATATCTATATGAGTATATGGATGAGATGGGTATGAATATCTGACATGTAAATTAAATTATTATAAAGGCACATCCTTACCAAATCCAAAAAGTTTCGTTGTCGTTGGCAGCACAACCGGGATAAAAGGATTCTTTCAATTTGCTCCTCGCGGTACTTTAACCAATGTTGTTGCCATCGAGACAGTACATCTACATCCATAGGAAATCAACAAATAAAACAATTTGAATAATTCAACTTGGTTATCCATAACTATAGGCAAATAATTTTAACATAAATCATTTTAAGCTTTCATGGATTGCAGATGAAAATTAATGGCAAAGAACAAAAAAAAGGTGCTCAGAAGAACTACAACTACAAGCCCAAATCGGGTGTGGGACAAAATAAAATACCACTAAATGTGTATACTAATTCAAAACTGTAGAAACTAATCAAGCTGTTTTTTAGAACTTGCTGAACAAGCACAAAAAGAGTGTAACCCATCTACCATGCACTGACCAAAACTAATCTAAGACCTTTAAGTTGATGAAGGAAATTGGACTTTTATATATAGTCTCAGTACTCTCCCTCGTGGTCATGGAGATATCTCGAGCTTTTTGAACATGGAAGGAGTGAGCAACATTTTTTTGTTATTAAGCTGTGCGGCTACAGCCATGACTTAGAAGCTCAAACCTAAGTGTTCAAAGTTAATCATATCTTATTGGGCTACTATGCACTAACCAAATTAATCAAAAGGCAAGTTGACGAGGAAGACACATAATTTACATATATTTCAATAGCTAAAACCTACAAAACAACAAGCCACTGACAACTGGTTGAGGAAAGCAACACCCAATTCTTTTTGAGAAGAGATTAATCAGCCACCAAATAGACTTACTGAGGCGCCAAAAATAGATCAGAACTGCTATTGTAGTCCAAGGGATTTACTTCAGTTTTGTACTTGAATACTAAACACTTGAACCACGAAACCACATCATGACCTTAAACATAAGAGTAAAGTCCAAATCACCAGTACACCGATTTGCTAGTGTCCATTATTCCTAGCTTCGTGATTTAGGATTTCACATGGCCTTGAAGATAAAATAAGTTCAATCACCCCTGGATTTCACATGGCAAATTGATCATAGATCAGTTGGTTGGGTTGTTTGTAGTGGAGCCTATCCACCAAAGGTTCAAATTCTTGACTTGGCTTGGCATAAGTGCTCGTATTTTTTTTGGATTTTCTAGGGTGAGTGTGTGTGTTGTGGGTGTCTTGTACTGTTTAACTCTAAAAAAATGTAGTTGAGAACAGGAAGATGATAAAGTGTTTATGCCATAACTTAAATGGAAGCTGTTATACTGTAAAGGAACAAATAAAGGAAGCCTCACCAGTGTTGGTGCCTGGCGTGTCCACCTGTGTTGCAGTGGCACAATTCCTATTGTCACTCTCAATTGGCTCACTGTCACCGGTGGGATTCTCAAAAATTTCTTTGATACGTAGATTATGACGGCTCTCTAGATGCCTTAACAGCTGAATGGCTGAGGGGTCTCCCATGACAGTGATGCAATGTTTGCATATCATGTTCAAGGTATAACAATGTTTACATTGTGAGCTCAAGAAGTGTTGCCAAACTATTAATATGTGTTTTTTTCTTCTTCCATCGCTATGCCAATATACCTGCCAAATTGGTGTATCACATCTATCCCCATAACCAAAGACTTGTCGGACCGATCCTGACAAAGGAGCAACCATACCATGCATATTATTAGTGAAATATATAGGAACAACATTATTATGAGATGTTGAATTTGTTATATCGAAGAATTGTTCATGTAGTGCAAATATTTTATAAAAGCATAAGTGATTAAATTTATATTACTGATATTGATATGTCGTGTGTATTAGTTAAAATGTATAAACTTGTATAAAGTAATATCCAACAAATTTTATTTTCATGAAGTATTAGTACAATTTTGTGAATCGTCATTGCTATGTGATTTGGAGGCGTCACCGGTGAAAGGTCAGGCCAGCCACCACCTAGCTGAGCCTCCGGGTTGTTCGAGGGTAATGGAAGCTGCTGTTGTGGGTGAGGCAGTCCATCTGCAACCATACCATGAAATACACGACCAATTGGATAGTTCAGATTTCAATTCATTCCATGTACACTAGGCATGCAAAAACAAAATATAGATTACACTGAGAACAGCTAATTGGATTGCATCTAATCTGAATTCATATAAACGAAACTAAACATAGTACAATATGAGCATCAGTAACTATGTAAATCCCCACACGCAAGATGATTCAGAGGCGATGAAAGGAAGAAAAATAACAAGACCTGATTATATAGCCAGCATATATATGTCACGCACACTTTGTATACCTTTGTAAAGAAACTGTAAAAGTTCAAGTTGTACTCTCCTTTCTTTGTAATTTGTCAAAGACCTGTGGCTTTTAATAAGTTCCTGTAGGGGCACCCTGCCCCTCCAGTTTTATATTAAAAAAAAACTGTAAGAGAAAGAAATAGAAGCACACAAACCGGCTGTGGTGCTGGTGGCTTGTTGGAGTTGGACCACAGGCACTGCATCGGCATGGCTGCTCGCTGTTGGACCACCATTGGTAGTGTTCGACAACGCATCTGGAACCATTGGCTGATGTAGTAAAAGCTGCCATGGCTCGATCGCCTGTTGGACCTCCTCCTCGCCATACTCGTGAGACGTGGTGGATGACAAGGAAAAATTGGACGAAAATTGCCCTTCATTGGGAGACAACAACCATGCAAAATATAACAAGGCAACAATTCAGTATCATCAATTGTATAACAATCCCTGGTAGCCAGAATTTTAAAAGACATTCGAAGTAAGAGTTTGTGTATTTCCATTGAACGCACATATTGTTAGTTTAAATAAAATCCATTGGAGGCAGAATCTATCAGATATGGAAGTGGCGAACGAGTCAATAAACAAAAACCTAACCTGCCTCTGTGCCATGTGTGCGTGGCCACAAGTGGTGCCGGGTGGCGCTTGGCGGCATAGTTGGTCTCTTCAAACAACAAAGGGAATCGCGGGCATCATCTGCCCGGTCAACGAAATTCTCCAGCCAAGTGAACCCCTCCGCGGGTGGCAGCCACGCCACAATCGAAGGCGGTGATGGCGACAGCAATTCAGGGCAAGAGCGGCGACGACATCAGGTCTTCTTCCCGATTTCACGGTCGAAAGTCAAAAGCAGGACAGCCGCCGTAGTCCCAGCTACTGGCTGCGGTGGCCTCTAGATAGGTTATCGGTTGGCTGCTCCATGGGGGTCTGATGGCCGGGGATCGGAGGATGGTGAGGGAGGACCGGAGGAGGTCGATTGAGTAAACATTCGTATATTCAGCGGTGCACTTTCTAGTGAACCCCGCGAAGTTGAAATTTATAGAAGAATGCGACGATTGAAGCCCGGCGAATAGTCTCATTCTCATCAGCAACTACACCCTTCTATTCGGGTTCGGGCTTTGACATTTTTAAAATTTTGTGAATGCAATACTCCTATCAAGCCCGGGCGACGTGGATGTTGTCGACATGGAGATGGTCATGGTTGACATTTTTTTGATTGATACTAGGTCAGATATGAAGCAGGCAAGCAAACCAAGTTAATTGGTTTGTTGACGCGTTTCTTTTCATTAAAATAAGTTGAGAAAGTCGTTTACACACGCTTGCCAAGCTAGCTATTCGACCACTTGGAATTCTTTGGTGCGACGTTTTGGGATCACCATTTTATTATCCGAACTCGGGCTCAGCAATTTATAATTGGAGCCAGATATCCATCGCCACCTTTCACAGTGGAAATTATAATTTTATTTTCCAAGGATACTGATGTTCAAGTACACTTAACCTCCCTACAAACGTTTACATATACGGTCACAAGTGATGGTGAAGATTACTTAGCTGCCAAGTATTTACATATCCATCGCCACCTTTCACAATTGGCTATTACTAACAGAGGATGACAATGCAAGTAGTATATCTACATCTAGAAATGAATTAGTAGCGACGATCCTTCGAAGGGCCATAACGTTAGTGTATGAACTGAGATGGCAATCTTGTGGAATTTGGCTGGCTTTCAGACCGAAACGGAAAGCCCCCAATACAATCTTTACCGACATCAAGCTGTATGAATTCCCGCATGCATAACATGTTGGAAGCTAGATTAGTTACTTAACGAGATTTGGAGAACGGGGCATATGGCAGCGCCCCAAGAAGTTGTGAAATTCTGAAGATTAAAATAAAAATCAGTTTGAAAGCCACTCAAAACATGGGCCCCAAAGTCCACTGAGCATGCGGCCCAAATGATTAAGCGAGGACATAAAACATGGGCCGACGACGTGTCTCTTTTCCCCAGTCGATCCTCACCCATCCCAATTTGAAATTCAAATTACAGAGTGAGGAGCGAGAGCAGGCCAGCGAAAGCTCAAACCACCACGACAGAGCGGACCTGGAGCTCGTCAAGGCGTTGGCTGCCGTCGACGACGTTATGCTCACCGAGATATAAGACAGAATTTTATTGAACTTTGCTTATGACATGGCAAATAAAAGCACATCAATTATGTTGTGGACGCTGGACACATTATTAAGTAGCCAAACAAACAAACGAGTACCTATTACATGCCCAGATTAAAGTGACAGATAACAACAAACATGGCCAATGTTAACGACGCTAAAACTAAGGCACGATCAACAGCCTGATGCATGCCTGTCTCCTAAAGGACCTCAGCACTGACGAAACTGGTAGAAACAAAGAGACACACATACACTGACTGATATATGTACCCAGCACACAAGGTTTATTCTGACAATAGAGCAGAGCAGATATCAAAACGCTGATAGGCAACAAGCTCTTGCAGTAGTAGTAGTTTTTTTTGTCTGCCGTCAGGCAGCTGATGGACCCATGCATTCCCATATAGGAGTAGATACCATCCTGTGCTTTATAATGATTCGGCGTGTTCGGGTGTGTGCTTCTAATGTGTCTTGCCAAGTGAGTAGTACCATGACTTGCTGAACCAGCTTTCAGCTCATATCCACAGTGGTTGCACCTTGCAGTGGTAACCATTGAACCGCCTTCAGCCTCCACCACCTCCTTGATGAAATGGTTCCAAACTTTAGAACGTGGAGCAAGCGGTTTTCGCTTCCGTTTTCCTGATGATGACGCATCACCTTGTTCAACAATAATACTTTTGCCCTTGACACTGGAACTGGGGCTCCTTAACCTCAAATTACACCCGTCGACCCATCCTAATGCATACATCACTAAATCTCTAGCAAATTCTTTCCCGAATCCAAACGAGCGAAGGATACGTTGCATATATTCCCAGGGATATGCGCACCCAACTGGTGCGGACGCCCAGTCGTAATCATCATCGTTACAATCCACCCACATTGTGAGCGACAGGTACGGACTGTTAACAGTATTGGAGTCCGTTCGCAAGGTGACTCCTCCTCCAGAAGACATTTTGTTTCTGATTGTGTCGCACGACCAAGCTGCTAACGGCATGTGCAGCAAAACTATGTCCGAATAATCCAAAATGTTGTTGTAAAATTTCAATCTGAAGCCGTCGTGAGTACTTTCTTTAGCAGTCGATGAGCAATCTGAGCTATCTGAGAGTCGGATAATGAGGTCAAACCATGAGCTCGGCTCATTAAGGATGATATATTTCCGAACATGTTTACCCGGCATGGGCTGCAGAAGTGATGTATGACGAATTAGCTAGCCTTCAATATGCTACTCTTGTGTCACGACAGTATTAATTACTTATATGAAGGAAGAAAATATTATGAATTAATACTAGTGGATTGTGTGGACAACAAAATGCTTGTGTGTCTTGTTGAAGTAGACATCATATTTCAATATCCTAGTGTATTTTAATTGTATATGTGGTAGTGCATTGCTAAGGTGGGACGACTTGCATGTTGAGATACATCACTAGTGAGATTTAGGATTATAAAGAGAAATAGATATTTACTCCCTAATTATGTATCAAAACTACCTACCTCTACCATCATGAAGAATAGTTTAATGTAATCCCTAATCTTCATCCAAATTATATCCACCTATGCTATTATAAAAAATAATCTAGTAACACTCTAAATCTAAATATAAACTACCTTACTTTGTCATTGTTACTAAAACAAATATAAATCACTACTCTTCTATATCTAAACAATCTAATTCCTTCATTATTAAAAATGAAATTACCCTAATTAAGTGCTGCATGTATGTCTGCATGCCACTGTTAACATAAAAAATGATGTGTGTCATCTTACAAATTAAGTATACATGTATATGCAAGAAGTAATAAGCTTATATCAGTTTCAATGTCAAACACATATAGCTGAAGGTAAGGTTTCAACTAAATATATGTTGAACACATGTAGAGATGTGAACTAAAAGGGGGAAACTATGAATGTGGATGGAAAAGCAATTAAAGTAAATAGTAAGTAAATCAAGAAGATAAATACAATATGTTTGTCAAAAAAAAAAGATAAAGACAATATGATATCTAAATGAGTATGGATGAAAAAAACTGAGATGGGTATGAATACCTGACATCTAATAGGCAAAGGCGCCGGAGTGTCGGCTAAGCAGCACGGTTCCTCACGGTCCATCCGTAGGTGAATGTTATTATCACAGCTCTCTTGATGCCTTAACAGCTCAATGGTTGAGGGGTTTTTCATGACAGCGCTGCAATATTGGCATTTCACAGTCACGGTACTACAGTATCTACATAGTGACCTCGAGAAGTCCTGCCAAATTTGTGATCTGTGCTTTTCTTGTTCCACCATTTGGCCAATATGCCTGCCAAATTGGCGTATCATATCATACCCCATTTCAAGAAGGTTGCCTGACCCATCCTGAGAAAGGAGCAACCGTACCATGCATATAATTAGTGAAATATATAGGAACATCATTCAATCAAGTTCTTTTTTTTTTTGTGGAAGGAAAGGTACAACCAGCGCCACTAACCATGGAAGCATTATGTTTACTTTGAATATGCTAATAATAGAGCTAGGTAATTTTGAAAAAAATACAATATTTTCTATGGTTATTTAATTTTTTCTAGCTTTGATGGATAGTTTACTTTATACTTTATAATGATATAAACAGTCGATTTAGTAGGCAGAAGCCAACTCAAGATGTTGAATTTGTTATACCAAAGACTTATTCATACAATTTTGAATGTTCCTATATATCAACAGTTGGTTTTATAATTTGATGGATATTAGCAGTTGGTTTTATAAGGTTATTGGATCATTTTCCATAATGGCTTATATTAGCATGTAGACATAGATTTGAGGGATATTCTTGTTTACGTTTTATAATGGTGATTGTGGATAACATAGATAAAAATCCAAGGGTTACCATATTATCCTTCATAATGGCATATGTGGTAATGAAAGAAATTTTATATGTTACTTATAATATTATCTTTCATATAATGGTACAGCTGGGCTATTTGGAATCATGAGTATGTTTTCAGTTCTTGTACTACATACTTATGTTTAGTATTCACAAATATGTACCTATATTGTGGCTTCATAAAAAAATTATATACCTGTAGTTGGCTAAGGAGGTCCCTACTTTTGGTGGGCCTGCGCCTAGTCGAGGCCCTACTCAGTATCTTAGCTTCTTTATCCCGTGGCGCTACTGGTATAAGAGTCCCTGCTGATTTATAGAGAATATATCCTTAGTTTTGGAGTATCAGAATGCTTATATGTACAGAAAGTAAGAAACTGCAAAGCTCAAATAAACAGAAGCACAAATTCGGTGGAATTTCCCCAAATCTTGTACTAACACTACCTTGCGAACCCATCATTGTCAAAGCAGCATGGTTGGCCTGGTCTTTTTTTCGCGACCGCGCCGTTGCGCGTGTTTTCATTGAGCGAACAAAGTCAAAACAACAAATCTGAACGGTAACCAAACCATTCCGTCGCGAAGCCAAACAACTACTTTGGAAACATTAACGGGTCTGGACCAGCGTTTATCACCAGAGTAGGTGAGGGCGACTGAGATGGAAAAATGGTTGGCGTTGTCTGCGGTATCTGTTCTTCTTCATCGACCAGTGAAAGGTCCACATGCTGTTGTGCATGAGGTTCTGGGTCCAGGTTGGTCGGTAGTGGAAGCTGCTGTTGTGGGTGAGGCAGTTCATCTGCAACCATATACCATGAAACACAGAACCAATTGGGCGGTTCAGATTTCAATTCATTCCAAGTACACTAGGCAAAAAGAAAAGATGGATACACAGATAGAACAGCTAATCAGACAACATCTAATCTGAATTCATAACAAACCAGCGGTGGTGCTGGTGGCTTGTTGGACCACCGGCACTGCATCAGCATGGCTCCTCGCTGTTGGACCACCATTGGTAGTGTTGGACAACCCATCGGGAGCCATCAGAGGATCTAGGGAATGCTGCAATGACATCATCTTCTGTTGGACCTCCTCCTCGCCAAACTCGTGAGACGTGGTGGATGACAGGGAAAAATTATTGGACGAAAATTGCCCTTCATCAGGGAGACAACCATGCAAAACAACAATTTAGCATCGAATCAGCAGTAGTCTAACAACACCTGGTAGCCAGAATCTTAAAAGACATTCTTATTAAAAGTTACGCCAAGTCTAGTCTAGTGGCTGAGCTGATTATTGAGGAAAGGAACTGCTTGGGTGTGTGCCGGCCGGGTTCGGAGCCCCGTCGGCTATCCTTGGCAAGGTGGAGTTTCAGTGAGGTCGCACAATTTCAGCCGGTGAATGGGCAGCCCGTCCGGTAATGCACATGGCCCGTGCATAAGGAGGTAACAGAGAAATTCTATATTGAGTATTTTATATAGAAATACGTCCCACGCGTTGCAACGAGATACATAACTTATGCAAAGGCGGAGCCGCGGACACATGACGATCGGGGCGAGACTTTCAATTCCACGAAATAAATTAGTTGGAATTCTAATTCTATACGCGGACAGGAAAAATTGTTGTGGAAAAAAAGTGGTAGAAATTTTTCCTATCCAACGGCGGAGGAGTTGCACCCCGCCAACGCTACTTGCCTCGTCTTCTCAGGCGAATGGATGAGCGTGCTGCTAATGACGAGGCCTCAGCACTGGCCAGCAGGATGCCGGATCGGAGCTGTATGCCAGCTCATGCCGTCGCGAGCGCAGTAATTGCCACGCTGCTCGTCTTGCACGACACAATATTAGTATCGTAGGTGCACCACACGCTACTCTCCGCCCAGGCCAGCCTCGCAGCCAGAAAGCCAACTCTGACACGGACGGATTTTTTGTGAAATTTTGCCCTTTTTCAAAAAGAAATTTCAAATGCATCCTCGTTTTGAAAATATTTGCATCGGGTATCCCTTTTTTCGCGCGCCCGGGCCGGTCGCGATATTTACTATATCGCGCCACATGCATTGGCGTGACAAGGTGATGCGGCACATTCCACGGCGTCTCCGGCGTGGAAAAGCTTGTCGCGCCAATGCATGTGGCGGCGACGAGGTTGAAAAATTTTGCAAAAATCATAACTCTCTCGACTGGCGTCGGATGAAGACGATTTTTTATATGAAAATTGTAGCTCTCGACGAGATCTACAACGTTCTAGTTTTGAGTTTTTCATTTGACAAAGTTAAAGGCGCTCAAAAAAATACTTTCTAGTTTAGCTATTATATACTAATTTTTCTATAAGTTAAACTATTATATATTTTTTTTTGAGCACCTTAACTTTGTCAAATTAAAAAACTCAAAACTGAAAGTTGTAGATCTCGTCGAGAGCTACAATTTTCATATAAAAAATCGTCTTCATCCGACGTCGTATGAGAGAGTTATGATTTTCAAAAATTTAGCCTCGCTCGCCAATCGGTGGCGCGACGAGACTGCTACCGTCGTGCCACATGCATTGGCGCGACAAGCTTTTCCACGTCGGAGACGCCGTGGAATGTGCCGTACCTTGTCACGCCAATGCATGTGGCGCGACATAGTGTAAATATCACAGGGCCCAGGGCGTAAAAAAAAGGGATACACGATGCAAATATTTTCAAAACGGGATGCATTTGAAATTTCTTTGAAAAAGGGCAAAATTTCACAAAAAAGGTCGACACTGGACCTAGGCCACGTTTAGTTGGCCCAAAGTTTTGCAAATTTTTAAACTCTCTCTCCATCACATCACATTAAATACACCAAAAGACATATGTTGGAGTATTAAATGTAAGGTAAAAAATAACTAATTACACGGTTTAGATATACATTGCGAGGCGATTCTTTTGAGTCTAGTTACCCCATGTTTGGATAATATTTACCACTAACAAGCGAAACATGCTACATTATTGCTACGAGGGAGTTGAGCGATTGCTTTTGGCAAAACTTTAGCCAACTAAACGAGGCCCCCATCATGTGCACGTGGTACGTGGACTCGCTTGGTCGTTGGTCGGTTGGAGTTTGCCAACCACGACACGGACAGGGAAGGCGGGATATCGGACACATATACAAGGCCTTGGAAACGGAGTAGGCGAAAGGAATCATAGATTTATTAGAGCAACTCCAGTCCACCCCTACTTAAGCCCCTATTCTAAATTTTAGGAGGTTTGAAAAAAAAAATCAACTCTAATAGAACCCCTTAATAAGAGCTCAAATTTTATAAAACCTCAAATTTTAATTTTAACCCCCCGGGTCCTGGATGCCCCTATTTACGTGGCCCCACTGTTTTTTTCTTCCGCCGCCGCGGATTCCTCCACGCTTCATAGCGCCGCCGCCGCCGCCGTTGGCGTTTCTTCCACCACGCCCGTGGCCGGCGGCCCATGGATGCAAGAAGTCGCGCCCATGCCCCCCATCGGCAACACCATCGGGGTTGTTCGTCTATCACGGCCGGTGGCCATCCCGGCTCGCCCGAGAGGTTGGCCAAGGAGCGCGAGGAGATCCCGAACGCCAACAACACGCGGGCGCACCACCAAGAACTTCTCCGGCCGCGAAGGCAAGCACGCCGGGGGCAACTTTCTCCCGCCACAACCTCGTGGCGCCGGTGGCTACTGTGAGGTCTACAAGGGCGTGCTGGCGATCGCCGGGTGGCGGCCGTCGAAGTGCGCCAAGCTGGCAACACGAAATCCACGGACGAGGTCCCGAGGTGCGCGTGGTGTCGCGGTGAACCACCGGGCCTGAGGCGCTCGCCTTTGCGTCGACTCGAGCAGCGGTGATGGTGTACGAGTTCATCCCCAAAGGCACCCTGGCCGACCACACAACGGCCCGCATGAGCCGCCGCGGCTCGGGTGGCGCAAGCGCTCGCCATCGCGCGGGAGCGGTGACGGAGGCATCGCGTGCTGCGGTCGCGGCGCCGCGCCCATCGCATCATCTTCGCGAGCGGTGGCTACGGTGGCGCCATCGCCCGCCACGGCCTCCGGGCGCGGCCCAGCGCTGGCGCTCAAAGCGGCGCCCGCCCCGGCCATGGATGCGGGCGGCGACCTCTTTCATGGATGCGAGACACGGCGGCTGCTCCCGCTCAGCCACCCGCCCCCCATCCCCGACCATGGATGCGAGCACGGCGACCTGCTCATGGACGCGTGAGGCCATGGGAGGGGGCCGTCTGGTCAGCGTTCGCACCGCGGCGTCGCCCGTTTGAGTCCACCCCGCCTTCCCAACCGGCCGGGTAACCGCCGCCCATTGCTCGCCCCAGCGTTCCTCGCACCGTCGCGGCGGGAGGATTCATGCCGCCGCCGCCAGGTGCCGGCGGCGCCCAGCGCGCACGTATTGTCGTGGCGAATGGCGGACAAGAGGGGAAGGCGAGCATGGATGGGCGGCCTTGGCGCGACATGGGCGCCGGGATCGGGATCTCAGGGCGGCGTTCTTGGCGCGGGCCGTTTGCGTGGCCGCCGCGGTGCGGCCGAGACTACTACGCCGGGTCGTGTTCCGGACACGGAGAAAGATCGGTCCGTGGCGGTGTCAGAAGGTGCGGCGGCCCGGCCCGACCCGTGCGTCGGCGCCACCATCTACCTACCGGGCGTGGCGTCCGATGCAGGCGGCGGGACTACGGGATGGCGAGACGAGGTTGTATGAACGCCGCTGCGCTCTGGCGTGGGCGCCCGGCAATGCGGCTACGGCCGCGAGCCCGAACCCCATGCGGGCGCTCCGAGCGAGGAGCGAGGAAGCGATTCGTCTCGGCTCCGGCTTCCGGCTCCGAATGCAGCGGACGCCGGGGCGGCGGCGGCGCTGGCCGGGCTACCAGCAGCAGCGATCGACGGCAACGGCGAGGAGTTCACGAGTGGAGCCATGGATAGAACACGAACAGCTTCCAGGAGGAAGCAGGCCTGGACGGATTATACATTCCGTGAGTTTCAGGCTATAGCAGAGTCCGTCTTCTGTTCTTCTACGCCGTGCTCATAATCGTCTCATGTACTAAATTTTAGGGTCTTTATTTAGGTGCTAGCGTTGGAGTCTGAAGTTTAATTTGGCCAACAAAAATTTAGATTGGACACCTAAATTTAAATTAAGGGCTTTTTAATTTAGGGGACTATGGTTGGAGATGCTCTTAGTAAGTATAGATTACGAAAAAAATATAAGTTGCTAAGTATCTTCCAAGTAGTTTTATAACAAACTCCTTACCTTTAGTGAGTATATATATTGGATAGCATTTTTAGATATAATTCTTGGCATTGAGCTTATATAGTTAGCGCAAATAACCATTAGAGGTAGAATCTATGTTTCAGACGGAAGTGAAGAGACAGTCCATAATTGTTCTTTAAAAAAAAAACCCCTTACCTGGCCCTGCACCGGCGGCATTGTTGGTCTTTTCAGCTACGGCAGCAGGAATACAGGGCACCTCATCCAGAGCCAGAGGTGAAATCTGGCCGCCGTCACCGAAATTCTCCGGCCCAGCGAACCCCTCCGCAGGTGGCAGCAAAAGAGAAGGGGAAGGCGGTGGTGGATCAGAGAGCTCGAGCAGCGGCGACCAATCTTGTTCCAGATCCAGCTGGATGACGGTCCCAGCAGGGCAGCCGTAGTCCCCGCTGCGGCTGTGGCCTCCAGATAGGTGATCGACGGTTGGCTCCATGGATGGCCGGGCCCGGGGGAGAGGAGGCTGTGGAGAGGAGAGGAGGTCGAGAGTGAGTAAAGTGAGCCGGCCGTGAGGGTGCCCTGTATTTTTATCTCTCTCGCCTCATCAGCAACGCCTCGGGCCTCGGGCTGACATCGGGCTGACATCGGGCTGACATGCTCTCTCGCATTCAGCTCGGGCTCGGGCTTTTTTTTAAGGAATCCTTACCGGTGACTCAAACTCTGCCTCTGCCAGATGTAGCCCTCTCGAGTTCGGGCCTCGCTGATTGGGTGGGTTGAGTCGCTGATTGGTGGGGGCCATGTAGCAGTCTCCCGCTGGCTGCTTGTCACGCGCTGCCGTTACCCTGTTTGTTTCCCTCAAATTTGGCTTGTGCTGCTGCTTATTTCTCATAGAACAAGCATGATGTATGTACGCCTATCCAAATTATTGAACAAAACGGAAGTAACACAAGGAACAAATCACATGCCAGCCAAATACAGAGTTCAACAATCCTAGTTGACTAGTGTACTGCACTGAGCACAAGATTTACCAAAAAAGTACCCAACAAAAAGCTAGCGTGAAAAAGAATACCACCAATTCATCAGTCCCATTTGATCCATGCGAAGTCTGATTCATAGTAATCATCATGTAACATAATTCATCAGTCCCATTTGATCCATTCATCAGTCCCTAATTAATGTACGGCAGGTAAAAAAAAAAAAAAAATGTAATCTATCTTAGGATTCAATCATGCAACATGAAACAGAATGGCATTGCAGTGCACACGTATGACATATCAAAACAGATTTCCTTTCGACCTATTAAAACTAATACCCTCCTACAACAAGAAGGATATGGTTTGCGATACTGTGAATGACATATAGCAGCTTAGAGTTCAGACAAGGCTGGTAAGTTCAGTCAGAGTTGTATCATCACCAAACCTTCGACGATGTTCAACTTGAGACATTAGGCTATTGGCTATGACTTGTGTTGATTCAAACTCCATGAATAAATCCAAAAGAAACGACAGTTATTGTGCAGATAATTGGCTACGACTTAAACTCTAATCACAAAAAGTTAGCACTTAGCAGACAAGACTATTTGCACTCTGTCACCCTACATGTCAATCCATAATCCAAAACCAATGAAGATAATGATTTCTCAGCTCAGAAAGTTAAAATGGGCACACTGCATAATCTTTTTTTTTTTACACAATGGCAGGATCTCTGCCTTTCAATTATTACCTCAATGAGTCAAAACCCTTCTATGTAATAATCTACTAATATAAATGAGAACAAATAGTACAGAATAGAAGTGAGGCAGCAGATCTTCTAGATAATTCTAGGAAACCGAGTTTGCTCTCATGCGTATTAGATTGGTTGTCCCAGCATCCAGATTGATTGGTGACAGAATTTATGAGCTTATTATTTGGACTTTGGGCTTTAGTAGGGAATCATATATTACTAACCAGGAAATATTGGGAGTACATCTTTTGCAGATTTGGAAAGGATAAAAGATGGCTGAAAGACATAAGAAACACTCCACTAGTTGCAGCAAACATCTCAGGTCACTTATTAATGGCTACAACTCTAGCTCATGATTACACGCTAAGATAACACACAATAGTGAAAAGATGAACCTCACACAGGTTGAAAAATACAATGCAACAGAACAGAGCGGCAGGACCCTACTAATACGTTCTTCCGTACACACGGCGCTGCAACCACTCATTGTAATCAGGGCAATCATCATTTGTGTAGCGAACTGATTTAGCAGCCCCCTCCACAGCTCTTGAAGAAATAACCAGAGACTCTAACTTCCTAGCACGAACAACCTCACCCAATCCATCATCAGTCAAATCATCACAATGCCCTAGTGTGAGATTAATCAAACATGGGCAACATGCAAGGAGGCGATACCCAGCATCTGTTACGCAACGCAGTGGACAAGCTTTAGTGACTCCAGGAATCGTGCACGTGAGAGGGCCTTCATCCCTCATCATTAAAAATGTCGGCATCACCGAGTGATAGATGACGAATTGGACAAGACAGAATGAGCATAACAAGACCCTCCTGTGTGAAACCTATTTCGGGCCAATCAGGATCAGTTGCAAAAAAGTAAGCTCGAAAGACTGAAGCATAGGACAACTGAGGGCTAGGGCCTTAAGGGTGTCATCCGTCAATGATGTCCTGTAAGGTGGACAATGCTGAGGCTTCATCATAAGTGAGATGCTTCTAAGGTTTCTGTTGTTGTGGGCAAGTGTAACCATGTCATTGTCAGTTACACCAAAAACATAGTAAAGGCAAAGGTTCTCTAATGCTTTGCACTTGGTCAAGAGACAACAAAGTCCTATTTCAGGCTCCGTTGAGATTGGCGCCAAAGTCAAATTTTTCAGACTATCACAAGAGAATTCATATTTGTCCTGGTTCTGTCCCCTGTTTGAGCGATCAAGAGGACCATCTGCTTGTGGCAAATGATGGGACTGAAACTCAAAGTTGTGGAGCTTCATCCATCCTGGACCAAACATTAGGAGGTCAAGCTGGCTGATCCCCTCACAGTTCTCTACTACAAGGTCTGTCAATGATCCAACTCTTCCAAGGTACTCCAGCCACTCCATAGCACCAATTCTTTTAGAATAATCCATAGCACCAAATTGCTCGCAGTCACAGTAGATACGATCAAATTTATTAGCACCAACTTTCTTGCAGCAGATAAGGTGGACAGAAGATAGACTGATGCAACCAACAGTCACCAAGAATCTATCAGCACCAACTCTCTTGCAGCAGATAAGGTGCAGAGAAGATAGACTGATGCAACCAACAGCCACCAAGAAAAGCCCAAGAAGTTATTGCAGGTAATGCGATCAATCTGAGTGACACCAACTTCTTGAAGCGTGCTATAAAATCAAGCCCTGAGTCATTAATATATGAACAGGATTTTAAGGTGAGATCAGCCAGCGAGGGGCAACCAGATGAAAGCAATTGGAGGCCATAGTTGTCTAACTGCATCCCATTGCTTTGTGTCCAACCAGAGTAATTGAATTCCACTTTGCACAAATTGGGAAACCGGGAGCACAGTGATTCCAAGGCTGGTGTCACAGGTAGAACTCCACAGCCAACATAAATAGAACCCCTTAACTCTGCCTCAATGGTATAGAGACGCTTGCATACGAGGGAAAGAGAATTAAGATCGCTTGTCGTGTTAAGCCTTTTGATAATCATACCAAGCAGTTCCTCAGGGAGGTCTTCCATTGAATCAGTCCTGGTATAGAGACGCTTCATATTGGCAACCTCAAGGTTCAATAGGTATTCACAGTGCTAGACTGAAATGAATCAGAAGAGAATTAGAATGGAGCATATGAAGATAATGAAACTGTAGCAGTCCAGTTAATCAAGACGCGCATATATATAGTGATATTTCATCTCAAAATAAAGCATCCTTCATCCAAAAGCATACATATGATGAATCCTGAAGGTACTTTTACATCTATTAACAATCTGTCCTGAGCAACTTCCCATTGCTATTATTGATTTGCACAGGACACTTTTCATGTTACTGTTCCCCAGGATAGTAATAAGAGAGTAAGAATGTATCATGTATGGCACATGTCATGTCTATCCTCATAAGAAGAAAAAAATTCAGGTCCCCATAATCGCTGAGTAAGCAGATACTAGTACGACATAATTAACAACTACACCAAACTAGCGAAGCCTCAGCTTTCTAGAAAATTTTTTATCCTACTCTACGTTCTGATTTCATTCACAGAAACAAATCTCAAACAATCAATAAATCTCACACACAAATTTGTAGCCAGTGCTCAGTGCTCTATCGAAACCCTAACTAACTAAATATATAAAGATTTGGGAGGTTTAGGAAGGTCTAGTGCTCACCACACACGCGCGGTTCTAGGCCCGGAGCACCCAGTCGCCGGCCAGCGGGCGTGCCTGGCGCGGCACCGGCGGATTCCTCACAGACCTGGCGGAGCCGGCAGGGATGGGTGCGGCCGCGGCCGTGTCGGGTTCAGATAGAGGCTGCTGCTGATGAGACACGATCGAGAGCAGATGTGCAACAAACAGGGCAAATTTTCATGGGCCTGCTCGCTACTACTAATTAAATTTTGGGCTTGATTTCAGGCCCACAAAATCAGGCCGCCACGGACTCGGTGTGGGACCTTCATGAAGGATCAGAATAGAAGACCAGAAGAAATTAAGATATGTATGGGACCTTCATGTAGGATAAGAAATTAGGATATATGATCGTTTCGACTGGTAGGATTGTAGTATCATAAGAATTCTAAGATAAGGAGCAGGATACTGATAACCGTGAGCTAAGCAGCAATGTTCTTGAATTATCAGATATCAAATGAGTTGATGTAATGTATAATTATTTTAGATGGACGATGTTTTGTTTCTGTAATCACAAGCTATGTTACACGAGTACGGTACCGGTATCCGATCACGATACGTATCGGATACGCGGATCGCACTTTCTAAAAAGAAAACCCACTAAAATTGTGTATCCAGTATATCCGTATCCGAGTATCCGAGCGAGTATCGGATATGGATACGTCACCCCCCTTCATGTATCCGTGTAACATAGATCACAAGTACTAGTTTATAAGGCCTGTAATGTTTATCGAGAGGGCTCTTGTCAACAAATGTGCAATGATATATCTTACTTCCAGATTGGTGAGGGAAATTCATATTCTGACCGCATGCCTTCTCTTGCAGGAATGAAATTATCAAAAGCACAACATTTTAGCTCTTTTGCTGGTCTTGTTCAACCAAATCAGCATGAGCTACACACCATGCTACTGGGCTTCCTAACCAACCTGGAATCTGAAAATGTGAAGCTATCTGTGTCCGTAGTCCAGTTGCATATACTATGGCACCATGCTACATCCCGGTTTGTTGGACAATGTGACACACACGTCTCGCACTTGCCATCCTCTTCCACAGACTTAATTCTGATGAAAAGAGAACCCATGAAGAAATGGCAGCTAGTCCCTTAGATCATGGGAAACCTTTCTCTGAAAGAAGGTATCTGATTCAGCAAGCATCATAAACTGCTACCATCATAACAGCAACACTGATCAACCTTGAGACAACACCAATCACTAGTGCTGTAGATGAACGCATTAACACCATTCCTCCAGTTGAGAAACAACATGACATGTATGTTCACAAGACAACAACAAAACATGTACAGCATCAGAGGATCTCATAAGCCCTCACAACCTAAGAATGATCCATCGCTTCCATTTGTGTACAATTAGTAACTGGAGAAAAGAATTCATATGCTTCGACCGCATCCACATGGAGAAGTTTCCGTCATGTGTGACATTACATGTATGTTTAGGCCTACGTTTCAACCACATCCACATGGACAAATTCCTATCATGTGAGATAGTTTACATTACATCAACTTGACGGACCTGCACCCAATCTTTTTTTCCCTTGATCATGTGCTGGACACCACTTCTGTTTTTCTTCTCCAGGCTAGAACCCAGCAGCTTCTCGATCTCGGCAAAGACATCGCTCACTGCGATCTCCTCGAACCTAAATTATAGAAAACAGTCACAAAAAAAGGTTTGAAAGTAAGTACACTACTGAATAAATATACTCAACGGACTGATTCTATCACAGTTTATCAATTTATCAATTCTCCTGTTCGACCAAAATATTATGACTTGTAGATTAAGGACGAAGAGAAATAACTACAGTTCCCTCAATCAAGCACCAAGATTGTAATTGAAATTAGTGCCTCCCTATTTAGCAAACCATGCAATTTAACCAAGCACCAAATTAAAGTTACCATGACATAATTAACTTTCCCTAATCAATGGATGCCTCATGTCTTAATATTTGGCTATTAAGACAAATGATAAACATTCTTTAAGGTGGCTGAAAGACATAAGAAACATACTCTACTAGTTGCAGCAAACATCACGGGTCACTTATTAATGGCTACCACTCTACCAGGTACCAGTAAATCTCATGATTACACGCTAAGATAACACGCAGCAGTGAAAAGATGAACGTCACACAGGTTGAAAAAAACACAACGCAATTGAACAGAGGGTGAGGACCTTACTAATACGTTTTCCTTCCATACACACAGCGCTCCACCCACTCATTGAAATCAGGGCAAACATCATTTGTGTAGCGAACTGATTTAGCAGCCCCCTGCACAGCTCTTGAAGAAATCCGAGAACACTTTTCAACAACCAGAGACTCTAACTTCCTAGCACGAATAACCTCACCCAATCCATCATCAGTCAAACCATCACAATGCCCTAGTGTGAGATTAATCAAACATGGGCTACATGCAAGGAGGCGCAACCCAGCATCTGTTATCTCAATGCAGCGCACAAGCTTGAGTGACTCCAGGAATTGTGCACGTGAGAGGGCCTTCATCCCCTCATCATCAAAGATGTGGGCACCACCAAGTGACAGATCCGCGAATTGGACACGACTGAATGAGCATCACAAGACCCTCCTGTGTGAAACCTATTTCAGGCCAAGCAGGTTCACATCCAAAAAATGTGAGCTCGAAAGACTGAAGCATAGGACAGCTGAGGGCTAGGGCCTTAAGGTTGTCATCAGTCATTGATGTCCTGTAAACATAACCTTCACATTGCTGAGGATGCATCATAAGTGAGATGCTTCTAAGGTTTCTGTTGTTGTGGGCAAGTGTAACCATGTCATTGTCAGTTACACCAAAAACATAGTAAAGGCAAAGGTTCTCTAATGCTTTGCACTTGTTCAAGAGACAACAAAGTCCTATTTCGGGCTCCGTTGAGATTCGCGCCAAAGTCAAATTTTTCAGACTATCACAAGAGAATTCATATTTGTTCTGGTTCCGTCCCCTGTTTGAAGGATCAAGAGGACCATCTGCTCGTGGCAAATAACGGGACTGAAACTCAAAGTTGTGGAGCTGCATCCATCCTGGACCAAACATTAGGAGGTCAAGCTGGCTGATCCCCTCACAGTTCTCCACTACAAGGTCTGTCAATGATCCAACTCTTCCAAGGTACTCCAGCCACTCCATATCACCAATTTTTTTAGAATTATCCATAGCACCAAATTGCTTGCAGTCGCAGTAGAGCTCAAAAGCATCAAAGTTCTTAGCACCAACTTTCTTGCAGCAGATAAGGTGGAGAGAAGATAGACTGATGCAACCAATAGCCACCAAGAAAAGCCCATATGAAGTTATTGCAGGTAATGTGATCAATCTGAGTGACACCAACTTCTTGAAGCGTGCTATAAAATCAAGGCCTGAGTCATCAATATATGAACAGAAGTTTAAGGTGAGATCAGCCAGTGAGGGGCAGCCAGATGAAAGCAATTGGAGACCATAGTTGTCTAACTGCATCCCATTGTTTTGTGTCCAACCGAGTAATTGAATTCCACTTTGCACAAATTGGGAAACCGGGAGCACAGTGATTCCAAGGCGGTGTCACAGGGGAGAACGCATACAGCCAACATAAATAGAATCCCTTAACTCTGCCTCAATGGTATAGAGGCGCTTGCATACGAGGGAAAGAGAATTAAGATCGCTTGTCCTGGTAAGCCTCTTGATGATCATTCCAAGCAGTTCCTCAGGGAGATCTTCCATTGAATCAGTACTGGTATAGAGACGCTTCATTGGCAACCTCAAGGTTCAATAGGTATATCCAGAGTGCTATACTGAAATGAATCAGAAGACAATCAGAATGAAGCATATGAAGATAATGAAATAGTAGCAGTCCAGTTAATCAAGATGCGCATATATACAGTGATATTTCATCTCAAAATAAAGCATCCTTCATCCAAAAGAATACATATGAATCTTCAAGATACTTTTACATCTATTAACAATCTGTCCTAAGCAACTTCCCATTGCTATTATTGACTTATACAGGACAATTTTCATTTTCCTGTTCCCCAGGATAGTAATCAGAGTGGAATGTATCATGTATGCCACATCTTCATAAGAAGAAACAACTTCAGGCAGGACCCTACTTATATAAAGTACTTATTAAAGTCCATGATCAATGAGTAAACAGATACTAGCACGACATAATTAACAACTACAGCAAACCAACGACTAGCTTGCATAACATGAAATTTTACCCTAATTCTATGTTGTGATTTTATTCACAGAAACAAATCTCAAACAAACAATAAATCTCACGCACAATTTATAGCCAGTGCTCACTGCCCTATCCAAAGATTCCAAACCCTAACTAACTAAATATAAATTGGGAGATTTGGGAAGATCTTAGTGCTCACCACACACACACGCGCGGTTCGAGGCCCGGAGCACCCAGCAGCCGGCACCGGCGGCCAGCGACGTGTAGCTTGCGGGCGTGTGCCTCGCGCGGCACCAGCAGACTCCTCACGGACCTACGGAGCAGGCAGGGGATGGGGCGGGTGTGCCTGGCAGCCAATGGGGTACGGCCGGCGGTGGCGGAGTCGCCGAACACGGGATGGATGCCGGTCGCTGGCTTGCGGCCTCGCCTCTCGCGTCGCGCGGCGGCGTTGGGGTCGGGATGGAGGTGGCTGCTGGGACACGATCGAGAGAAGAAGATGAGCAACAAACAGGAGGGGGCAAATTTTATTTTCATGGGCCTGCTCGCTACTACTTTAGGCGTTCTGTTGTCTGGGCTGCTAAAAGGCCTGTTTCCATTCCTGGGCCTGGAATTGAAATTTCATAATAACAGGTCAAGTGTATGGTTGATTTTTAATCTCAAAAATTTAGACGAACCATTGTTGAATTACTGATTTTCTAGACAGTATTGTCTCTGCGTATCCGCATACATCTCCGTCTCCGTATGTTCGTCCTTGCAGCTTGGCCCACAAGTTTCACTCGGCATACATATCTCTCGCTCGTCTTTCTCAGACAGTCAAAACTGAAAACGGGCACGAACTTGGCACGAACTTACGTTCCCAATGGCGACGGCAGCGTTGGTGGATCCGGACGAGGGCACAAGCACAACCTGGCTGAGCCTCCCCACAGACACCTTCGTGGAGATCCTACTGCGCCTGCCTCCGAGCACCCGGCGCTGGGTCCGACTCGTGTGTCGACACTGGCGTGTCATCATCGACGAGCGGACGCCGCCGCCAAGCAAGCCGGCGGTGCTTGCGTGCTTCACCAACACTTACTCTACCTCGGCGTACGTCATCGACGACCTCGCCACCGGTGGTGCGTACAGGAAGGTGTGGGGAGTCCGGGACGACGTGACCATGGTCGGCACGTGCAACGGGCTGCTGTGCGTGTGCGATAACACCAAGCCCGGCGGCGCCATCTCGCTGCTCAACCAGGCCACCCTGGAGACGCCGTTACGCCTCCCGCCGTTGCCCGTCTCCGTCCACCAGGGCAAGCGCTACAGCGACTACGGCGACGGGGAGACGTACGGCTTCGGGTTCCGCCCCATGACGGGGCGGTACACGGTGCTGCACCTCCCGTGCCGCGCCGACGTCACCGGCGGCTTCACGTCGCTGCAGGTGTTCACGATAGGGGTGGCGGCGGCGTGGCGCGACGTGCCCGTCTCTTTCCCCGGCGGCGCCACCGTGACGTGCGACGTTGACGCTGGCCTCGTCACCGTCGACGGCGCCACGTACTGAGTCACCAAGGACGACGGGGGCAGGGGTGGCGTCGTTCGACCACGAGTTCGAGCGCGTCGCGCTCGCTGCACCGCTGCCGGTGGTCGGCGGGCGTGGCAGTGGCAACGTGCTCCGCCTGGTGGAGGTTCACGGCAGGTTGGGGCTCGCCGTGTGCGCCGACAGACGGGGGCCGACGAAGACGGAGGTGTGGGTTCTCCTTGGCCGGCGGCGGGGGGTGGAGCCGGCAGTACAACGTACAGGTGCAGGATGAGGTGTGGCAGCGGCTCGCCGGCCCGCACTTCGCGCACGGTGGCTATGTGCTCACCGTGAGTGCCAACGAGTACAGCCGGAAGCACGTGTACGCGCACAGGATGCCCGGCGGTGGCGAGGTGAGGTCCTTGCGCATCAGGGAGCAGGGAAGGGTGGCGGCATACTGTAGGGATGGCAACCACCTTCGGACCTTCGCCTACCTCGAGACCATGGAGCCGCTGCTGAGTGTCTTGAAAAGGAGGCATACCAAGCTGTCTTCTTGATTTCTATGTACTTCATTACTATTTCCTAGCAAATTTCTTTCGCTCAGACATTTAATTTCACTCAGTAAATTTGCGAGAAGCAAATTGTTCTTTTGGTGGGTTGAATATCCTCAAGATTTGGAGACGTCATTACTTTTTTTCGTCCTAAAACATTTATCCCATCCAATACGTACCTCCTTTTACCATGGAAAATTAATTAAATCATTTTGTTGGAAATAAGACTATTATTATACGGCCGGTTACTCAACGAGATTTGGAGAACGCCGCATATGCCAATTATGGCAGCGCCCACTCAAAGGACAGATAAAAAAAAAAAAAACTCAGTTTGAAATCCCACTCAGGATGTGGGCCTCAAATTCACCCCGAAATGAGAGTGGGTCGGGAATGGATCCAACAGCCAGGATATAAAACGTGGGCCGGCGTCTCGATTCCTCGCAAATCGCAATCGATCCCCACTCATCCCAATTTCAAATTCAAACCATAGAGCGAGGGAGAGCAAGCCAGCAAGAGAGGGGTTGCCGTCGGCAGGATGCGCGCATCCGCCCGCAATTCCTCTCCACCATCGTTGGCTTGGTCTTGGTGGTCTACATCTACGAGTGCTACGGCCTCCCGAGGTGTCCAAATACTGGCTGGAGGTGATCCGTATCAATGACCACAAGAAGAGTCCTTCGTCAACCGCGTCGTCTCCATGTTCAACAATCAACACCGCCGCCGGCAAGATTGTCGTGCTCGGGTTCGCGTTCAAGAAGGTCGCCGTGCTCTGGTGGCGTCGCGCGGAGGCCAGAGGGTGCCGTATTTCAACATAAGGCCGCGTGGGGCAGGATAGCCACGTTGGCAAAACCACCGGCCTAAACCACCCGGGGGTAAAACAATCGGTATGGCAGAGTTTAAGATGCTAAAAAACTAGTTTTGTGGGTTGGGAATTATGTATTCCAGAACCAGCAGTTTAGGGGGTATATATTTAGACTTTTTCCTCTAATCTAATATAGATGGAGTAGTAGTTATAATGGGCTAGTTATGTTTGGTCTAACGGTGACTCGCCGTCGCTGATCGATCACTTTCTCCGCGCCACAGTCTCGAAACAGACAGAGAGGTGCATACGGGGTTGGACGGGCTAGGCTTCGACGGGCCAGGCCCATGCGAGACTCAAGCGAAAAGTAATTAAAAAATAATTTTATTACATGGATCTGCTTTGACAAAAGCTAATTTTTTGTCTTTCTAAACCCGTCAAGGGGCTCATGGCTCAATGGTAAAGGCCATTGGTTGGGGGCTCCCACCCCGGGTTTCAAATCGCGGGTGCGACACTTTATCCCTGGATTTATTTCGGGATTTTCCCAAGACTATGCATTAAGTGGTAGACGACGCCCCCCCGTCGATAGCGGCGCCAAGTGGTGACTTCGGAACTTCAAGATTTGCCGGCTCAGTCCTTCGAAGGTGCTCATAGGGGTAGGGTATTGAGCGTCTGCGTTATCTTGTGTAATCTCAAAAAAAAAAAAAAAAAAAACGTCATAGTCTAGATTTTCTCATTAATTCTAGATTCTAGATATCTCACCTTCACCAACTCATTTATTTTTAGTTAATGATTTATGCCGTAAGCGTGAGCTTAAAAAACCTAGTCTATATACTCACCTAAGTTTTTTTTTTACTAGTACCATTTGGGACCTACCTAAGTTTTTGTACTAGTACTGAAGTACTAAATTGGCAATGGTAGCCAATCTTAAAGTGCGTGAACAAGTTTTGGATTTTGGGCGGTCAGAGTCGCTAAGTAAGTAAATAGTTCAAAAAATTTGTATGCAACTTTTGATGAGATGCTTCATAGTCTTCTTTCCAAGAAATTTATTTAATTAGTTATTCATGGTAAGAAGATGTACGGTTCTAAAAAACTATTTAAAACACTCAAGGTGTTGTTTAATTTTTATTTGGATGCGAAAAATATTTTTCAACATTTTCTAGAAAAAAATGACGTCTCCAGATCTTAAGGATATATTCAACCCACCAAAAAAAAGACAAATTTACAGCCAATTGTCATATATTGTGTGAAATTAAATGTCCTACATTTTGAAATGGAGGGTGTACAACAAGAATTAATATGTACAAGAAGAACTAATTTTGAAATGGAAATTCTAGAGACATTTTCATGAGCTCTAATATTTTTATCGGATGTCTCAGAAGAGACATGAGCTCTAGATATTTTACTTACGTTCCATGGGTCAAGTCTATCTCTATGGTTTTTCTTGGAACTTTTAGAATTCTAGAGTTTTTTTTTTCTTGTTTAAAATGTCCACCATTTGTACCAACGTTCTCAACCCAAAGCCCCCAATGCTTGCATAACTCCTATGTAGATCAAGTACTTGAAGCCAAATGACTTAGAAAATTGCAAGATACATTTTTGGCTTCATGTTTTACTCTATTAATCCACGCATGAATGAAAGAAACCAAACGAATCAGCTTTGGATCTTATATATATGATATATAAAAAGTAATAAACATAGTCATGTCCATGCCTCGCGTGCACATCCTCTAGTTTGACAACTTGCAAACCCATGAAAGAAATTAATCTAAGCACGACACTTTACTAAGATTAAATTAAAATTATCTACTACACTACTCCATCCATCCCAGAATACATGTCGATTGCGGGATGGGGATTGTAATACCAAGGGAGGCGGCTCATGACCTGTATGCCCCCCTACGTCTGCTATTGTGCTCTGACTCTCTCGATTCCCTCCCTTGGGTATTCTCTCTCCACCGATGCATGTGCAGATCACGGTAACTCTCCTCCCATCGCTCCCACCATCTCTTTGTTTTTCATTTTCTTATTCACGTAGTGGGTGACATAGATGTGACTGATGGACGGATGTTGTACTCTGCTCTAGGCTGGGGCTAGTACCAGAAGCTAAAACGACATCTAATTCGATACAAATTTTGAATGCCTGGACGACGTGTATTCTGAGATGGAGGGAGTATGTAACAAAGACTCACTAGGGAGTTCTCTTGACATACAGTTATGTCACTTCAGCAGCCTCACCATGTCCCCACTAAACTATTTCTCTCACTCCTCCTTGCGCCACGTCAGCGAATTTCAGTTACCAAAAAATCCCACCTCCATCCTGGGAACGGATCCCCTTCCATCTTCCAGACTTTTCCACTACGTGCCTTTTTCCACTACGTGCATGCCCACCTCCTCTAGCATCCTCTCCACTAATGAATGCATAGAAGAAGACTGCTAGAAAGTGGAGGAATCGGTTCCACGAATTCATCTCAACCATGGAAAATCATTCAATCCTCTGCTCTACAATCTCCCCTGCATGCCACCTATCTACTACACCTATGTAGTAAAGACCCCCTAAAGAGCTCTCTGATCCCGGATGAAGCCAAGTCATTAGTAGGTCCCACATCTCTCCACTTTTCGCATATTGTGACCTCTTTCTGGCTGCCATGGACGCCGCCTATTCTTAGTGTTGCATGCCTGCATGCCCTGTCATCAATGAAATCGGTGCTCATTAGCAGGCAGAAATAGTCGTCCACTCAATCTTCTTTCAAATCCAATAATAGGAGACGTCACACTATGGCCATAGTGGCATTAATCCAAAGCACCACTGCCATTAGCATGTGTAACTCCTATACGATCTCTCAGTTCCCTGCTCACACCTATAAAAGGCACTGCCAACAACCGTTTACTAATTTCCATCGCAGCTTGCTTCACCATCATTTCCCACAATTAGAAAAGCCAAGAGTCACCCCAGCCGTCGACGGCAATTCCTCTCAACTCATGACGTTGCTGCTCCCTCTCCCAAGCCCTATAAAATCCAGAGCAGCGAACCTTCTAAGCCCTGCTAATCCAGTCCTCTAAGCCCTCTCCTACGTCAGTTCTGCCCAAGCAGATCGCTATCAGCCATCCGTTGTTCGGCATGGATGCTCGCCGCCATCGATCTGATAAGAGGCTCCATATGATGGCTGATTTTCCCCTCGAGAGGAACCTAGCTAGCTCATCGATTCTATCTTTGTTTTCATCACAAAAGCATCAGATCGAATTGGAGGCCTCGCTCCGATCCTGAGCACCTCCTCTTGCCATCATCCATCATCTCTTGACCGTCAGACATTAAGTGACGGTGAGAAGGACTCTGTGGCCATCGCTGGCGATGTCAAAGGTCGGGTCGTCGACGCTGGCGAGTGCATCGACTCCATCAAGCTGATCGTAGATTGGTCTACCATCTTCGCCCGTGTCTGTACACTGTGTGCAAGCAGTGTAATTTATGTACAGAATCTTTATCTTTTTTTAGAGGTATATAAAGGTATATCAGTATACCGTATATATATTATATACCCATTATATTATACTTCTTCAGTGTTACATCTATCATTCTCTTCAATTGATTAGCCACGATTGATGAGGGAATTAAATAGTAGTATATTTAATTTACATTTGTCTGAATAGCTTTTGTTACACAACTGCGCGCTAGAAAGCAAAGTTTCCTCGGTTACAAAAATACCTTAAAATCTATCTATGTACTGGAAGGTGACTCTGCTTATGTACAACAATCAAGCATGATTCAGCAACATACCGAGCCCAACCATTCACTCAATTATATAAAATAAACACATTTACTCAATTAAAAAAAAAAAGAAATCAAGAGATAGTGGTCTGCCGAATGAATGAATGAATGATGCACATAATTCTGTGTGATTAAAATACTAATCTATTTATATTCTTTTCGTCATACCAGCGCCAACGCGCGGAATTCTCCTAGTTATAAATAAATGACAATCCATCTTAACTTCTCTGCCTATGCCAAACCACCATCCATCGCGTCGGCAATACACCGTGGGCAAGGCTCCATAACAGTTAGCTTAGTTGTAGGGGCAACTTTATCCTTGATGCATCTTCTTATAGCTTCCACGGCTCTAGCCGATTCCCTGACCGCAGATTTGGCATACATAACAGCGCCATAACCATCCGAGCAACATGGAGATTTACCATGACGAAGGGTGTTCAATGTGAGGCGCTTCGAGTGAGACTGCGCTCTGGACAATGCAACATGTTAGCTCAACCAAGCTCTTTGTAGAGTTGAATCCTGTGATCTCCATAATCTTGAGGCGGTCATGGCGCCGTTTAGGCAGCTGCCTCGGATGCGAAGAACCTATCAATTCATGCCCCACATCTTCCCTGGGTACCTGAAGATAAAACCAGGAAACTGAATCAATAGATGCACTCAGAATGAGCATCCGTTAATCTGCTGGACAGCGCCTTACCTCCAGCCACCAAGTCTCCAAGGAAGGAGACGCATCCAAGAAAGAAAGCAGAGAAGAATAAACGCAGGATGGGGACAAGGTTGATGAAGTCATCTCAATGTTCAGATGCTTGAGGTTGATGAATTTGGAGTGCAGCATTGGTAAATTCTCCTGCACAAAAGATATATGTCATGTTCAGATTAGTATACGCCTGCACATAACAGTAAGACTAGTGTTGTACAGATGTATTGCCACTTTGATTTGCAGTATACCTCATGGGTCGAACCTAAACAAATTGTCTCAAGATTTGGCATAATGGGACGGAAGCACAGCACGAGCATATCGGACGGAATTTCTTAAATTAAACTCCAAGAACTTAATAGATTGCGACGCTTCTCCAAGCTCGGGTATTGGAAATCCTCTGGAAAATGTTATCCTAGAGATACTTGGAGCTTTGTTCTCTATACTTTGCATAGCACGACATCCATCAACACACAGGTAGCTGAGTCGCTGCAGCACAGGAGGTATCTTCAGGGAAATTATCTCATTGCAATCAGTGAGATCCAAATGCTCCAAAGCAGGGGAGTTGGAAAGAAGGCACTCTAATTCACCGCCCATGATACACACAGACCACAGACACAAACTTGTTAAGCTTCTCAACGGTCCAAGTTCAGCTGTAGGGACGGAAGACACAATAGTGAAGCTGAAGAGACCGAATTGAGTTTCTAACTCCAGCAGATGATAAAATTGGGCATGGGAAGTTGTGCTTTTAGGCAGGCTAAGGTTGAGCTCTTCAATCCCTGGTGTAACAGCAACCTTGAGCCATCCGTCGATATAAGGGAAGCAAGTAGATTCATCAAGCAAATTAAGCCTTAATATCTTCAAGCCAATTCCTGAGTGTTTTTTTAGGATGTTGTCAATTCTGTGTCTTAAACTTCCGCTACCCGCCATAAACTTTGCGAATTGAGATTTAGTTTGGGATAACATCTCCAGAAACTTAAAAAGGCACGAGACAGGCAAGCAGCACGAGCAGCTTCATCCATTGGCATTAAAGAGTGTATTTGACGCCAGATATCCTGCATGCACAATGAATGGTGGGATAGAATTCCAATTTTAAAGTCAATTGGAACTTCAATCAGATAAAGAAAACAGTAGAACCAGATAGCTGTTTGCATGCTTGCATGGGGCAGTGTATTGCATATGTAATTTGCCGATTGAATGTATCAGTGGTAAGTAAACTAAGCAATTGACAAAGAAGTTTTTCCTAATAGTGTCACTAGAGGCTTTCTGACAAGGGCAAAACGCATACTGATGTTAGTCAGCACTGATTAACTACTATTTTGAAAATATCTAATTATCCATCATCCATTCTTTGCTGCATTCACACACACAGAGCAAACAATGTGTTTATCAAACACACGAGGTGACGATGTCTTATTGTGCAATACCAGGTCAAAATCGCATACTACGCTAATGCGTTTATTTGCATATTTCATCCAGAAACAACATCAACAGGCGCATGCCCCATTATTTATTATGCATAAAACTCAGGTTCTGCATATGTTTAGATCTTGAGCTAAAAAACCAACAGAATAGCAGCCTTGAGAATTTTATGTTGCCATACCTCAGGAAGGCATGGGATTGAGTATCCCGATGCTTGAGAATCACCATCACCAAGTCGTTGACAAGGTGAGTCTGAGTGCTTGGATCCATCTGCAAGGCAACAAACCAAACATGGTTATGAGAGTCCCATACGAGTAGATCAAGGAGACAGAGAGAAAGCTAACGACGCAACAGATGGATTAAGAAGCTCACAGTCTAATGATGAATCTAAGCGAACAACAGACACAAAAAAATCGATTTCCTTTTATGAATGAAGTGCCAGAAGAAGAAAATAGCAAGCGAACCAGAGATTGAAGCTTACTCGGGGCTTGCTGCTCGCTCTGAATCCCCATGGCACGAGTAGAAGACGACACACCCCCTCCTCCTCAGATCTCCGCTCGACTGGGTTTTAAGGATGATTGAATCGGAATTCGATTAGGCACCAGGAAAAGGTGTCCCGGTTGGAACGGAATCCGATTGGACACCGGCTGCTCCTGATCCCCGCTGCAAGTGCATATGGCCGGCCCCAGCTGCCACCACCGACGTGGCCTCCTGCTGCCGCAGCCGTCGTCGGTCTCCTCCTCTGCTCGTCTGCGGCAAGAAAGGGCCGGGCCGGGCAGGGCCGGGTGCTCCTCAGCGGCGGCTCTGTCAGCAAATTCAGCCCGTGCTAACAGCCAAAGGCGGCCCAAGCCCAATAGCTCACCTGGCCTGGCAATCTAATTCCATCGCCTGGGGAGGCAGGCAGCATCCGTCTAATAATAATCAGAGCTGGCTTGTGTGTATCACCTGGCCCGTGTTTGATGTCTGCATTGCACGGAGCTTAAAGCACCTTGGGCCGGGCCCTAGAAAACCGATGGGACCGACGGAGCTAATGGTGTGGCCAGAAGGAGCGAGCGGGCCACTTTCCTATCATCTCACCTCCCTCTATTCCACCTAACCACCTCCATCATGGCGTCGCCCACCCCCTTCATGGCCTGCCCCGCTGGAGCGTGATTTCCTTTCTCTCGGCGCAACCAATTGTGACCGTCGGCTGAGCACGCCCTTTTCCGCCGCCGTTCTTCCTCCTCCACTGATATCATCGCGACATCCTCCATACATGCCCGCACGAGCCGCCTCCGGATACCACTCCTATGCCACTTCAGTGCTGCCGCCGCCATGAGCACACAAGCCCAGGAGGCACGGCTCCCTTCGGCTGGGCTGATCAGGGGAGGCGCTCCACAGTTGAAGAAGAAGACGGTGAGCACGTTGTGTCCATCGGTGACGCTCCTCCTCCATCAGGCTTAGGCCCCGCGTGGCAGTCGTGGATCGAGCAGGAATGTGGCGCAGGTGGGGGCGCGTCGGAGGGGAGGGAGGAGCACCTGTGCTCGTCTGCGGGAGGAAGTGCATTTGGAACTAATCATGCATGCCATCTTGACGCCGCGCCGAAATTTACTAACAAAACAATTCAAAAAAACTTATTGAGGGTGTGTTTAGTTCCCCAACTTTTCTCTAAAATATCTAAAATTCTCATCACATCGAAGTACTAAATGTACCAAAAAAGCGTATACATAGAGTATGAAATATAGGTGAAACAAAATAACTAATTGCACGATGCAGATGTACATTCAAGACGAATCTTTTGAACCTAGTTACCTCATGGTAGGATAATATTTATCACAAACAAAACGAAAAGTGCTATAAGTGCTTTTCATTTCGCTCTAAAGTTTTAGGGGATCTAAACACACCGTAACAAAACATTGCTAGAGAAAAATTGTATTACTTTTTGAATTAGTTTAGGGTTCCAATGTAGTACTAGGATTAATTACTCCCTCCATACCCAAAAAGTTTGACGTTTAGGACACCGACATGATTTCCAAAACACAACTTTGACCTCTTGTTATTATAAAAATATTTATCGAGGAGTGCTATATGTATACTTTTATGAAATTATGTTTCAAGACAAAGCTATTCATATAGGTTTCACATTTGCAAACTCAACAACGTAAAAGTTATTAATGATTTATATTCCCAATGTTTGACCCAAACCTTTTCCTAAACATCAAGCTTTTTGGTATGGAGGGAATCTTTGTTTTATTGATGTAGCATGATGCCCAAGCTATGAGCGGAGCATGAATTAGTTTAGGGTCCGTTTGGATGTAGACATTGAGAGAGCTGGAATTGAATTGGGTTCAATACCAAAGCCGATTATGGTATTGAATTGGTCTCAATTCAAATTTTGCGCTTTGGTTGGCCATTGAATTGGCGTTTGGAATTATAGCAAGTATCTCAAATCCAATTCTTGTTTGGATGCAAAAGGATGGAATTGAAACGCTAGCAAAGTCAACCATCGCCATGGCAGAGAAGCTTCGACAGCGGTCATGCTAGGAGCTTGACGATGGGGAAGAACGAGAAGCCGATGACGACGGGAGCAACCCGCTACCATCGGGGAGCAAAAGCCGAAGATGGGCGGATCTCAAGGGGAGAAAGAAAGGTGCTCTTGCCGCCGTCGAGGGACCGGGTCGAACGCGCGCCCCCACGCCCTCTCGCATTGCGGGGGAGGGGAAGGGAAAGAGCAGATTGTGACGCCGTTGCCGGGATGGGAAGAGCAGCCCGCCTTAACGGGAAGGGAAGAGGAGTCACGCCGCCGCTGGGAACGGAAGAGCAGCCGCACTACCGGGGGATGGGGAAGAGCAAAGCGGCACCGGGGAAGGGGAAGAGGAATCGCGTTGTTGTCATCGGGAAGGGAAGAGCAGCGCGCGCGGGGATGGGGAAGAGCAACCGCAAGACCGCCGGGGGGAAGGGGAAGAGCAGTCGCGAGAGAGGCAAAGCGTTACGATTACGGTGGATACAGAGGGAGGCCTCGGTATTGCTAGCACGGTCGACGAGCGGAGCAAATGTGTCGCGGCGGTATTGGGAGCCCAATTCCAGCTTGTCAATACCAACGACATCCAAACACCGGAATTGGTGGTATTCGATGCCAATGCCAAATCCCAACATCTATTTATTTATCGGTTCGCCTAAAAAAAAATATATTTATCGGTAGTCTTAGCGCCGCACGTCTGCAGACGCCGCACTCATCCGCCTCCGCCCAACCCGAGGCGTTCGCGTTCTTTCGACCTCGCCGGGCTCCGCCGGCAGCGTCGCGCCCTGGGAAGGCAGCACAAGGCGTGGGTGGGGCCCGTAGCGGCGATGGGCGAGCTCTACTACGCCGTGGCACCGCGAACCCGGGCCTCTCGACTTATCGTTCCCTGGCGGCACGTGCGCCACCCGCGGGAGGTCACGCCCAGCGGCCGCGACATCGGCCTGATGATACGCAAGCACGGCGCCGGCGGCGACAACTTCCTGAGCGCCATGATCGTCGCCGCCGGGCGGCGGCGTCCTCGACGGGCCACTATGGGGGCGGATCTCTTCTAGGCCATCCGCGGCGTTGGTGGCGAGCCGGCGTCGTCGTGGCGTGGCGGCTGAAGCTCTCCGCGGTGCCGGCGGCGGTGACCGTGGCGAACATCGCCGGACCACGGAGCAGGGCGTCGCCGACCTCTCGCGCCAAGTGGGAGACGACCATCCTCTCCCCGTCCCTCCCATTCGACCTCAGCATCATCCGCGTCGTCATGCAAGAGCGCCACGCCTTGTTCCAGACGCTCTACCTCGGCCGCTGCTCGGCCGACCTCCTTGCCAAGGCGTAGCGGCGTCTTCCCGAGCTTCGGCATGGCGGCGGCCGACCGCAACGAGGACGAGACGACCTGGCTGCGCGCCATGGCGTTCGTTCACCTCGCCGGAGAGGAGCTCCTCAATCGGACCAACAGCCTGGGAACCTACCTGAAGAACAAGTCCGACTACGTGCGCCGCGCCCGTCGGTAAAGCCGGATGGGACGCCGTCTAGCTTCCGGTAGTGGCTCTCGAAGAACGACGACGGCGAGCGGCGGCAACACGGCCGCTACGTCGCCGTACCCGCACCGGCGTGGCGTGCTGTTCAACGTCCAGTACGGACCATGTGGTGGGGCGAGGCCAACGGCACGGCGGCGCTCCGGTGGCTGGATGGTCTCTACGGGTTCATGGGGGCAGTACGCGTGTACGCGACCAGCAACCCCAGGGAAGCGTTCGCCACCGGGACATGGACCTCGGCCAGGACGGCGTGTCGTCGTACTGGAGAGGGAAGGCGTGGGCGGAGAAGTGCTTCATGGGGAACATACCGGCGGCTGACGGTGGACGGACCGAGCAGAGCATCCCGAAGTTTGCATCGCGGTGGCCGGGCCGGGGCTTTAATTTGTTTCCTTTTGGTTACGATGACTATACAATCAACGACATTTATGATGTACGGGCTAGTACAAATAAGTGTTCATGCATACGATTACTAGCTCTATTTTGACGTAAATAAGAGTGTGTTTGGTGTGAGGGATGGGTGAGACGGGAATGGGATGATCCTAATTTTAGAAGTGCAATAGAAATTTTTATTAATAAAACAACTCACAACAAAACATATCTATACCTACTAATAAAGAGAAAAATTTCAGTACCATTTTTTTTCACCGTTTTTTCTACCATTTTTCTGCCTGCCACTATATGGGCTTTAATTGTATGGGCCGAGAAAATTTCTGTGTTTCACTTATTTTTCCCTGCCCCAACCACCCGTCCGCAGTTTGACTCGTTCCACTTCCCACGCCGCCATGCGAGTCGCGAATCACGATCAAAGCCGTCCGCCCGTTCGTCCGACTTCCACACGCCCGCACGCCAGCGAGAGCACGAGCAGGCAACAGGTGAACTGCCACGCCACGCCACTGCCCATTGCCGCCGCCTTATTTGGACTCACGTGATCAAATCAGAGCATCAGGCGATCAGCCATTCATCCAATCATCCTGCATCTGTATTCTCTATAGGATGGTAATTCTTATTCTCAATTCTTCTAGGATCTTAGATGTTCCGGTGACCATTAATTGGTTTTTCCCTAAAAATTGATTAGGTCTTAGATCAGGTGCTTACAAAAGGAATAAGAGAAGGATATGTGCACTATCGAGAAGGACATATATGTTGGACAATCTCGGTTTCATCCTGACGATTTTGCTTCAGGAAATATCCGACAAGAAATATTTTCATGACAAGCAATGGATATAGTCTTCTTTAACGTAATCATACTTTCTCAAGTACGTACATATTGTTGTTTTTTTTTGTGTATATATTGTTTCTCAATAATTTTCAGACATGCTACATTAAAATATATTATAATATATATTAGTCTAGAGGGGCATTAGTGATGAGTTTGCCAGGGGTCATCAAAGTCATAGGGTCGGCGCATAAACCAACCGCGGGTGTATGACAGTTTGGGAGGAGGATAGAAGGATCTAAATTGAATTTGAGAAGGATTCCTGGTATAAAAGTTCAGCCTAGAGTGACCCTTTTTATGCTAGGCTAGATTCTGTCTCATGGGCCTTTTGCGCCATTGACATGTCGAGCCATGGCCTTTTTTTTTTTTTTTTTGGTAAAACAATAAACTTATAAATTATGTGGAAGGTTATATAAATAAATAAATAGTAAAACCATTTTTTGAAGTTTTCTTGACTGGGTCTACATTCTAGAATAAAATATTTTGCGTACTTCTATATATCCATGTTTTCTTTTTATAATCTTATAGAGATTTTTTAATCCTTAGAATAAAATACGAGGCCACACTACTATAGGTGATAAATGTATCTCCCTATGAATAGTGATGTAAGAGAAATTTAATACTCCCAGATGACACGCTATCTAAGACATTGCCCGTCAGTGTTAGGATTAGTTGCAGTGCTGGCATTCTGACCACGTCGCAACCTTATCCCGCATTATGTTGATGCACGATAGTAGCGTTTGAGAAGATGTCGATGAGGTGGAACCACAACTGCCATGGGTGTTCACATACTAAAAAGAAATTGATCTTTTGACATAAACAATTCTTTTTTTTTACACCTAAAATCTTTTAGGCGAACAAAAATTAATATATGTTTTTTTATTAACCCGTTTGCAACATACGGGCATTTTTTTGCTAGTACCTACTAAAGAGAGAAAATTTCTTGTCCACCTCCTTCTTGGGTCTGCCCTCCCTCCCGTATCTGTCTCGGTTCCTAATAATAGACCGCGGCTCACCTTTTTTTTCTTCCCCTACAAGTCTCCTCCTGTCTGCCTACTCCCGCTATTTTCTATCAGCGTGATTTTGTCCGCCCACGTCCATGTTGCACTCATAAAAGAGTCATCAACCGGAACAACTCCCTAGACAAGTACTCTTCTATTTGGTAGTCCCTCTACCGTTTGGCATCAGAGAAAAAAATTTCTCTCAACCCGGCGGACATCACTGAAGAGGAGAGGAAAATACATCCAAAAAACATAAACGGAAAGAGAAGAAACTCCTCTTTCAATAGGACTCTTATAGATGTTAAAATCTAATCTAGCCAATCCAAGTCCAACTATAATTACAAGCCCATAAAATCATAGAGATTATAATCAGAGAATAATAGAGAGGATAAAATCAAAATTGCTCGACAAACTAATTGAGGCAACCGCAAAAAACTCCTTGGATCAGAAGAAAAAAAAAAAAATCAAGTTCTCTTGAACTTAACGACCCGACTTATCAGTCAATATACATTGTTGTTCTCTCACAATAAAACAACATCAGCCGGCTTATCAGCCGCCGAGGGTGTCGATGACAATTTTAGCTCTATAAGTGAAGTTGCTTCCCTAGCCGAAGCACAAAAAACTATATATTTGTAAAATTTTAGTTAGTTTAAATGTTATAATTTGTGAAATATATTGTTCATAATATACATACTGTCATCGAGGGTGCCGATGCAATTGCCATTGATTTTAAAACTATAAGTGAAGCTGCTTCCCTAGCTGAAGCACGAAAAACTATATATTTGTAAAATTTTAGTTAGTATAAATATTGTAATTTGTGAAATATGTTGTTCATAATATACATATTGTCGCCGCCGAGGGTGCCGATGCAATTGTCATTGATAGATTCAAAGATGCCAAAACTGTAAGGGTTGAGAAGTTGTTATTAACAACTTAAGAACCCGTTGCAACCCACGGGCATGTTTTTGCTAGTGATAGAATAAATCAAAATTGAGATTTAAAACTCACACAATCCGACTATTTGGGGCAGCTTTTTTTTTTTTTTTTTTTGACAAACCTTTGGGGCAGCTTTGATGCTAGAGCGAGATACACTCATGTCTTACGCATACCTATACATATTCGGCGAATAAACAACTAATGTTCCATAAAATTGTTCTAAAAACATACTCCCTTTGTCCTGCAAAGAGTGTCCCTTTTACCTTGTCTTAAGTCAAATTATTTTATGTTTGACTAAGTTTATATGAAAATATATCAATGCTTCTAATGTCTAACAAATTTCATTAAATTCATTGTGAAACATATTTTCATAGCATATTTATTTTTAATAATCTTCATATAAAATTTGGTCAAACTTCGAATAGTTTGACCAAGAAGAAATCAAAGTGGAAATATTGGCAAGGCTCTCTGCCTCTCCTCTCTGGTTTTTCAGGTCGAAACAGAAACTCGCCGCCGCCGCCGCCCGCCGTTTCATTTCCACCACCCTCAGCCGGCAGCGTGAACATGGCCTGACACCACCAACTCACCTGGTTCGTGGTGAGAAGCTAGCCACGGCACCGGCGCTTGTCTCTCCTTCTCGGCCGCCATCTCAGCCGGCACAGGTACATGTCCCCCACCCCCGATCGGTTTTATAGGTATTTGCTTTGTCTGGCCGATTCCGTAAATCTCCTACAGTTTCAGTACCCTAGCACCTCAAATGGAAGGCGCGTTCTCCAAATTGGTGTGTACGCCGCATGATTTTCGCTGTTGCTCTTGGTTGGGATGGGGCCAAACGAATCGTCAGATCCAGTAGTGCAACAGCATGGTTGCAGGGTAGGGGATGACATTTCAGTTGGAGGACGAACCCATGAATCGGGTTGGGAAATCCAAGGGCTAAGTGAAAAAAGAAAACTGACTTACTCGGATAACTATACAATACTCTTTGATACAATATTTATTAGGCAGCTTGTGTTAACTATGGTTCGTTTCTAATTCCGTGTATTTCCCAACCCGATGAGATCGTCAGTGTTACTCTAGTTGTTTAACAATGCTAGGACCTTACAAAGTGTTCCATTCCAGTTGCACATGACCATGTTTCTTCGGCGTGACCCATTCTTGCTGCTGGCTCAATCTTTCCAATCCTTACCTGCAGTTCTACTTTCACCTACATCACCGTTCAGACAAGTATGCTGACCACCAACACGTTTAGCTTGTTTTAGCATTTCTATCACCCAGTAAGCTAACCTTGGCTTCCGCAATGTAGGGTCGTCGGCCCAAGGAATATGGCATGCACACCTGCACTTTATGCCTTCATTGACACGCCTGCTGTGAAATATGTATACCTCGCAATCTGATGCTGGTGGATCATCTTACCTCAAACCACAACCTCTATTTCATCAAGGATTACATTTGTTGCCCCCATGGATGGAAATCCCCAAAGAACATAGGAATGCACCTACCCTAAAGAGTTTCGAATTTAATGGAGAAAATTATGAGGAGACACATGGTGTTGGATCTATGAAGGTTGCTTTTGCAAAATTTATTCGACCGTTCTTAGTCTCCAGGTGTATTCTGCTAACCAGGCCGCTGCACGACAAATGGGTTCAGCAGCTGCATGCAATGAATTCGAAGTTGATCGGAGGGATACCTGTTTATGTGACTTCACTGGATCTAATGAGATGAATCATCACGTTGCGTTCCATTTACTGGACTGATCTATTGAATATGCTTGTGGCTGATACGGTTACGGTAGTCGAAGATTGGGATAATTCCTTAACACCAATAGAGCACATGGTCTATGACCATGGAATGCAGCTTACACCTCAGATAGGTGCTGATGATTCAACAAATTGCAAGGCAGAATATGCTGCAACTGCCAGAAAAACACGACGACAACTACGAGGTCCATACCGAAACATCAAACACTACCCCCCGGCGTAGTATCAAGGCAACTGCCAGTAAAAACACGGCGACAACTCACGCAGGTCCATACCGAAGACGCGAGGCGGCAGCGACCTACCGGCGGGGCGGGTGCTCGTCGCGGGTCGGGGGCGGCGCGGCCGGTGGCGTGAGCGATTTATGTATTGCTGCTGCTAGCGCGAGGAGAAGCTCCTCCGAGCCCCGGCAGGAAGAAGGCGACGAGGGCGAGCGGGTCCGTGGCCACGAGAAGAGCAAGGCGGGAGGCGGTGTCGGGCGGCGCGGCATGTAAGCTCCTCGACCCACCAGCAGCGGGCGCTCCCGGATGGGCGGCGGCGAGGGTCAGCTCGCGGATCGGTGGCGGGTGGGCGATGAGGTAACACGCGGGGTTGCGAGGGTGGCAAATAGCTCTCTCGGCGAAGGGATGAAGCGGGCGACGCCGAGGAAGAGGGGGTCGCGCACACCGAGAGGACGCTGAGGAGGCGCGGGCGCGGGAGGATGACGAAGGTGCTCGCCCATGCGAGGACGATGCTCACACCGACGGACAACGCTGCCGCGCCGGCCTCGGCGAGGACTGAGCACCTCGTCGCTGCCGACAACTCCACCGCCTTTGGGCGGGCGGAGAGACGGCTCACCATGGGCCCTCATCAACGCCGCCCCCGAGGCCGTGGACGTTCAGCGGCATAGGGCCACGGGTGGATTCAAGGAGCGTCGCGTCATCCTCCTCCACGCAGTGGGACGCCTCCTCCCGCTTCCTCTCGTACATCGCTAGTGATCCGGTTGTTGTGCGCGTCACCACCTTCCTTCCTAGATTGGAGAACCTCATCGTGCGGCCTCGACTCTGGTGCCTCCTTCCACAACAAAGCAAACCTCCTAGACGCCCTGACCACAACGAGAGAGATAAAGAGATCCAGAGAGAGAATGAGAGAGAGAGAGAAAAGCTCCCCCGCCGATCTTCGGTGAGGACAGCGAGAACCTCGTCGCACTCCTAACAGTTTATCTGACAATAACAACTCGAGATTTGACGTAAGGAGACAAGAGACCAAAAAAAATAATCATTTATTTTATCTAACACTAATAGTTTATGTAATGATCCTTAGTTGGTAAGAGATGACTGGATAGCTTGCATAAATAAAGAATTTGTGAGATGTGATGTGCATAGCTTACATGTAAAGAGAAATAGAGTTAATGATGTGGGAGTGTTGGTGATTACAAACCCCAAACACCAAATAAGTGGGTCATTGAGCCGTACAATGTCCCCGTACAACGATGGCTTAGAAGATCTACTAGGAGACTGAGTGACTAGTGAATTCATGGGAATCAAAGAATTCACCCCCCTCCCTCTCCTATGAGCACCTTATATAGGGAGAGAGGGTAGGGTAGTTTTTACAAATTTCCTTGGTGGGGAATATAATTACACATAGGTCCTTGGGCTGAATCTTCCTATGGGGCATTATGAGGTTGTTTAGGCCCTCCAGAGGGCCTTTTCCTTCTGAGGGGAGCCCCACTGATCGTAGGGCCGGCGGCTTTTCTTGTTGTGGCTAGATGACATCATGGCCAAAGACAGAAGCCGAGGGGTGAGCCTGCCTGGTGGCCCCCTACCTAAACCCCCAATAGTATCCCTTTCTTGGGCCCGCTCCACTAGATCTTGGCCTAGATCGAGCGTAACGGAGTCCGAGGCAAAAAATGAAGGCCTTCACTCCGGTGTTTCCCATGTGTATTTGGGTGAGGCAACGAGGCATCCTACCCGAGGGGGCCCACCCCCGTCTGTGGGAGGCTTTTATTCCTTCCCTCTTCCCTGTGCATGGGCCCTTCAAGACTCTAGATTTGTCCATTGCTTCCTGACGCTCTAATTCCCCTAACGTAGCACTTCTTGGGGACGCCCCGCCTTCTCATAGGCTTCCCCACGTGGAATTCTTCCACTCGATGCCGTCTTCATGGATGGGGAGTTCCTCCGGGGAAGGCTTCCGAGGTGGAGTTCTTCCACCACCGCCGCCTTCTTCATGGAGGGAAGAGTCCTCCGGGGGAGGGCTTCCCTATGTGGAACTTTTCCATCGTTGTCGTCTTCATGGATGGGGAGGGTGGTGTTCTTCCACCGTCGCCATCTTGATGGAGGGGGAGCCACTCCGAGGGACGCCTTTCCCTATGGGAAGAGTCTCGTCCGCGTGGAGTTCTTCCACCGTTGTCGTCTTGATGGAGGGGAAGCCCCTCCGTGGGAAGGCTTCCCTAGGTTGAGTTCTTCCACCGCCCGACGTCTTCATGGGAAGGGAGTTGTTGGAATTTATGTCTTATATGGTCTTGGCCCAATACAAAATCCGAGAAGTTCCTAATAAATCTGGAAAGGCCCATTCATGAATATGGAAAGGAGGGAGTGGTGGAATCCTAGTACCACATTACTAGTGGAAGGTGGAGAGGACCAACTTAAATATGGAAGTTGTTCCTACCTTCTCAAGTCTAGTGTGAGAAGGAGAAAGGGAACTCCCACACACGTGCTCGCCGCCTCGCCGGGCGTGGGAGGCGTGGGCGAGATGCGGGCGCCACGACATGCGCGTGAATGGTCCACTGAAATCTGCTCCTCGCCTTTGCGGGTGTGCGGTCTCCTTTTGTAGTTTTAGTTTTTTGGTCTTTTGGTTTGTAGAGTTCGAAACGAATACGAACAACAGAGTCCTAACCTGTTTAGATCGTGGTTGTGTCACGAGGTCGGTCTACCCGGACTATATAAGCAGACCACCGGCCACGCTAAACGCATCCAATCTAAAGCTTAGGGTTTTGCCTCTTCTCGCTGCTGCGCCGCTATTGCCAAGTCTCCAGCCCGATCGTTCGCCTGCACCAGCGAATAAGGTTTTTGGGAAGCGCTCTTAGCACGGTTGCTCCCGATCTTCGCCACGGCTCGTCTTCCGGGAAGGACACGCGGAGGATCGTCTCGCCGTCGTCTTCATCGTCAACTTCTTCGACTTCTTCGCCGCCGCTGATCGACGACAACGACACGGCCTGGAGGACCTCGGCTTTTCGGGAACCTCTCCATTACGTTGTCCTCAACGTCAAGCGTGTATTCCCAAGATCCAATCTTTGTGTTAGTCATGTTCATCTATCCAATCTATCTGGTGTGCTAGTTGTGCTTATACCTATTGCTATGATTATGTTATGCTATTTGCTATTGAATCATGTTATGATCTGTGATATGCTTTTATGCTATGCTAGTATGTTTCACATGCTTTATATAGTAGATCTCTTTATCATGATTTGTATTATGGAATTAATCTAGAAATTGCCTAATATTTCAATAGGAGTCCCTCCAGGGGAAGGCTTCCCTAGGCGGAGTTCTATTTTTGAGCACCTAATGGTGGTGGGTAGGCGGCGACCACGGTCTCCACCGGTGTCTACCACCCGGGCGAGGGTGCGGTTCCTCTCCACGGTGTGAGGGCAAACTGGCAGTCGTGGCACACGCGACTCCCCGATGCCGATTATCGGCAGCACAGCTCCTCGTGGAGGTTCACCGGCCAGCGGCACTGTGGCTCCACACGGGAGCTCACGTCGGCACGGTGGCGTATTGGTAGCCCGCAGCGTGTGCGGCTCCCCCTCGCCAGTTAGTGGCGGCTTGCCGGTTAACGTGTCGACGCAGGTGCTCATGGTGGTAGACTTGCAGCCCACAGAGTGTGTGGATCCCCTCGCCGGTCAGCGGCGGCACGGCTCCCCGCGGAAGCTCACCACCAGCGGAGCGACCAGGGTGTGATGAAAGTGCCTGCGAGCAGCCAGATGCGCATTGGCCAGCGGCGTGCATTAGCCGGTAGCGATGGTACGAGTCCGAGCGGGGCTCTTTTTTTTTTTAATCGGTTTCCAGGAACAAGACGAGGTGCCCCGCAAATGCCATTTCCTGAAAATGGCTGGCAGGGGCTGGCCTTCTACCCGCTCCTGCAAATAATTATTTTTAGCTACAAATGCTAGGAGAAGGTGACGTTCCAGCTCTAGCAAATTGTCAGGAACCACCTATGGTTGGGCCTGCATATGGGCTGAAGTCTTGGGCCCAATCCAGTCCATCAATCATCAGGCCGAGGACCCCGCCGCCATCTACAACTATGCAGGGAGCTGCTGGAGGGGGAGTCAATCAATTATCAATTATCAGAGAAGTTATCGTGTTGTGTGTGGAGAGAGAGAGTTGTGGTGTGTAGAGAGAGAGATAGAGTTGTGTGAGAGAGAGGTGACGCCGCCGGGCGAGTTGATATTGTGTATCTCGTAGGGTGTATCTCGTTACTTGATTCGAGTTGTGGTTAGTGAATCCGGTTAGGGTTGCTAACAGTGGTATCAGACTCCGTCGATTCTAGGCACCATGGATTTCAAGCTTTGGTTGGGCGAGGCTCGATAGGAGGATGGACGAGCTCGAAGTTTCCGGAGGGGCGGGCGCTGGGCATGGCTGGAGCAGCGGGCGCCACCGATGGGCACCGCATCGGCAGCATCGCGCATAGCCTTGGCGACGGAGGACATCGCCGCCGACAAACTGGGGTGGGTGGCCGAACCCGCCTCCCGCCCCGAGGAGTGCGTCCTCTACCCCGCCTCCCGCCGAGCCCGCCGGGCGGCCATGAGCAGCGGGACCGCGTCGCTCCTCGTCGGGCCGACAACTGGGGCCGGACTTTGCCGGCAGATCCCAGCGCCCATCACCGCCTCCTCGGCTGCCGTCCTGCGGCGGACAATTGGGGCGGAATCTTCGGCAGGATCCCGCTGACCTACTCCATCGCCTTCCCGTCGGCCTTGGCGACCTCCGACTACACCTCCACCTCCGTGCTCGAAGAAGGTTGAACCCGGCGTGTCTCTCCCAGTACACTCCCGAATCGAGCTAGCGAGGCGGGAAGTGGGCGAAGGTCTTCTCCACCGGGCGCGAGGTGTTCAAGGTATCGTCCCTGCTGGCTCGGCCGCCAACTACCTCGTCCGGGCGCTCCCTCGCTCAGCGTCGCCTCGGCGAGTTCCTCTGCGTCGCTGCGGCCGCCGAGGCGCGGCGTGCTCATTCGCGCTTCGTCTCCCTTCGCCCGGGCACGGCGTTCTCTCAGCGTTCGCCTCGGCACCGACAACATGGCGTGCATCTCAGCGTCCACATCGACTTTCGCCCGGCCGTGGCGAAGTTCCTCAGGCCCCGCCTCGGCGGCGCCCTGGGCGCGCGCCTCCTCCGCGCCCGCATGGCTCTGCCGCCCAGCGCTCGCTGGCTTCGAGGACTGCGGTGAGCTCCTCCGTGCCGCCACAGGCGCCCGGCCACGGCGTGCCCCTCCTCGCCCGCCAACTTCGCCGACGTGCTTCTTCCTCGGGAGTCGGACCGGGCGGCCACCAAGGAGCACTTCGCCCAGGTTTACGAGCTCGTCCTCACCAGTGGCCTGGCCAGTCCCGATGACTTCGTCAAGGACGCTGATAGCTGCATGTACATGCCCACCAGCTGCTCGACGCAAGTCCTCAACGACATCAAGTACAGGACCAGCCACATCCTCCACCACACCATTGTCGTTCCCATCCCGGACGCAGCCAGATTCATGGTCATCGAGTTCCAGTCTGTTGACGGAAGCACCTGGGCCTCATCCTACTGCTTGTCACCCTACACCTGCGTCTGGTATGCATCCCAGGACGCTCCCAAGCTGATCAATTCAGGATCCAGTGCTTCTATTGGTGTGGTTACGGCATTGTCTCCGGCTGCAATGGGCGCTCAATTGGTGTTTAACCCGATGCCAAGCCAGTACATCACCATCCTCAACCTTGCATATTCTGTTGATGTTGTGCCTACTTGTTGTGCTTCCGAGTCATATATTATTCAGAAGGCATATGTGAGACAGCTTGTTGAGAATCAAGTGCGTCTTGCCTCAATCAGAGATAGCGCCCAGCTACGGCTGCTTCTTTGGCCGACCTGTTCTAGTTCTGCAGCTTCTGTGCAATTGAGCTCCATACCAGTGGTACTTCAAGGAACGGATTTCCTATTGTATTGGCCAGAATTTAAACAATTGAGGTGGTGCCATCTTTGGCTACCTGGTCCTAATTCTTCCGATGGAGTTCTTACTGCAGCAGACAATTCTAAGTGTCAGCCCCGCACATTACTAAGGCAACTTGATTCAGTGCAATCAGAGCTGAGGACAAATTTTGAGATCTCTGAGCTACACTCTGATATTGGTAATTCTTCCAGTGTGCAGTCCAAGCCGGTCGCCATGGTGACTTTTGCAAGCAAGCCTTCCTCTACCTCGATCGTTGCTCGAGTGGAGTTCGATGAACTGCAGCAAAGGTATATCACCAGCCTTAACTCTGCATCTTGGATGGGTGTTGTTCAGTTGGGCTTTAGTGCCACTAAAGCTGATGATGACCAGATGATGCTTGTGGGAAGGAGTGCTCTGAATATGATGATGCTAGAGCCATTGCTTGCTATAGAGATGGGCAGACACACACGTTTGCATTTTTGGCAACAGTTAGAAGCTATGCTATTATGCCTGAATGTTGAGCATGCATGCTGCAACCAACAATTGTCTGTGTACAAGAAGGTGCATTACTGTTTCACACTGGCCAAGAATTTTGAAGTGGAATTGCTTCAGTCATCTCGATGTGATTCTACTTCTATATTGTTCCTACTAATTAGCAGTAGTGGTGATGCTTCCTTGTTACCTGTTGGCACTGCAAGCTGGAGAGTTCAAAACTCGTTGCTGCATGAGCGAAAAGTTTTGGACGTGGCCCACAATAATATGACTGCTTGGTTGAACTACAATCTCGTTTCAGTACTTGTGTTGAGCAAGCCATTGGCCACTGTTGGTTTACTCCAGATTGGACTGAATTGGTACACTACTCGCTGCACTGAGTTACAGCCATGGCCACCTCCTACAATACTTCATTCTAACATTACCAGTGAGCTTGTTGAGACAATATCAGTTGGCAGAAAGCTGAATGATCTTGATCCTATGACAGTAGCTGCTTCTGAGTTTTCTGAGATGGGTTATGGTGATACCCACGGATACTTTGTCAAGAAGCTAGTTTCCCCAGCTATGGACAGGCATGACGAGGAGACATCCAAGGCGTCTGGCTTCATGGTGTCTCTCTGGCTAGCTCATACAAGCACGTACAAGATGGTTACAACAAACATCAACCCAGTGGACTGGCAGTTCCAGAAAGTGATGTCGGATAACCAGGTTTGGTGTCATTGTGGATTTCTCTTCAGCATTAAGGTCTTGCAAGTGCCTTGGGATCCCGGTGGTTTCGAACTTCTCCATTGGCTTGAGGGCAAGCCAAAATTAAGGAAGGGGGAATGTCAGGAACCACCTATGGTTGGGCCTGCATATGGGCTGAAGTCTTGGGCCCAATCCAGTCCATCAATCATCAGGCCGAGGACCCCGTCGCCATCTACAACTATGCAGGGAGCTGCTGGAGGGGGAGTCAATCAATTATCAATTATCAGAGAAGTTATCGTGTTGTGTGTGGAGAGAGAGAGTTGTGGTGTGTAGAGAGAGAGATAGAGTTGTGTGAGAGAGAGGTGACCTCGCCGCCGGCGAGTTGATATTGTGTATCTCGTAGGGTGTATCTGTTACTTGATTCGAGTTGTGGTTAGTGAATCCGGTTAGGGTTGCTAACACAAATGACATTTCAACCGTATCTGGAAACCATTTTTGTAGTAGTGAAAGTAACATGGCTCCAGGCTAGGGCCATTCAAAATAGAACAACATAGAGTTCAGAATCAGTCACCAGGAGACTTAACAACATAGATTCCAGTTTCTTGCTCTGTACTCTGTACTCTCTACTCTCTACTGTATTTCTAACCATCAGAATAAGAGGCACCAGGGATACTTAAACCAGGCAATACTTTTTGGTTAAGTTTGGGCGAAAACAATGAGCTGATGGATGTCGTCCTAGTTGATTGCACTGGCCAGTTCTCAGTGTGTTATTTCATATCTTCGTTAAAAGGCTAACTACCTTGGGCGAGATGAGAAATATGAGTTGTGGGTAAACATGTGCAACCTCTGCTACAGAGTGCTAAAACTGATATATATCAGCTCATGATCAAGAGGGGCCTGAATCCTCACACGATTGATCCATCGAAAGTTGAACAAAATTGCAGTTACTTATTGGTTGTTACCTTTATTTATGCCGATGTTAATTGTAGGTTGATATATACTTATATGTTGGTATATACTTATATCTTAGGTTGTTGATGAATTCACAATATGGCAGACCCCAAGAACTCATGCTGCATTATTGTTGTCAGGATCATCACGCATGGGTATGGCACACTGCATGAAAGTAACATGAGGTTTGACATAACGTTTTTAGTAATTAAATGAATATTTTGAAAATTGTATCATCCATATACAGTAGGCTGTGCCCTGAATTGGCGCCTAACATCAGGAAAGGACAGTACGTCCATACATGTATACATCGATTTCCATATAAAATGCAGATAGATCTTGAAAATTGTATCCATATATACTGTACGGCCGGATGTGCACTGAAAGGCACACCGCATACCTAACATCAGGAAAGGACAGTGTGACTCGTCGGTGCACTATAATTCAACAAAGCCGCGCGTGTGATAATGTCTACACTATCGTGCTAATTATACTATACGTGGTTCTATATGCCATGCAAAAAGAAGACGAAAAGCCACATTCTGGTTATTGTTGCAAACAAGGACCATACCTAACCAACTAGGCTAGAGGACCTATAAATAGAGTCACCCGGCCGGCCATCTCCTAACTCCATCACCAGCCTACCACCGCTCTAGCTCACATCTTCTTCTTACTATACCTAGCTTCTCGATCGATCTTGCACCATCTAGAAACTGTCCATCAATGGCGCCGGCTTCCGCTATCAAGGTGGCTGTTTGCCTGGTGCTGCTCTTCCAGGTGGCCGCGGCCAAGACATTGGACGAGTGCGTCAAGGAATGCTCGCAGTCGTGCCTCAGCACGGCTAAGACGCAGTGCTCTTCCGTATGCACAATACCTTCGAGTGCTCCCTGCTGCACTTGCCAGACCGCGTCCTTTGCGGCATGTGGAGCCCCATGCCTGGTCGGCTGCAGCGGACTCCTCAACTGCACGTCATCTCCGCCGCTGCCTAAGCCAGCCGACCTGCTGTGAGCCCGAATCGATCGTGATGCATGGGCCGGGGCACAACCTACCAGTCTCGTGTCGTCGTTCTTGTTATTGTACTTCGCAGTATGAATAAGCGAATGGTAGCTAGGGTGCACGCTTCGTGCATCTTTTGGGTACCGCTAGTATCCTGTGTGTGTTTGTGTTAATTTCCGCTCCTTTACTTGCAGTCATGGTAAAATAAAGTTGTGTCTTCCCTGTGCATCCAGGTAACATGCATGTGTCTGTTATGTGCTTGTAATTGCTCAATATAATGCTTGATGGTCAATTTATATATCAATTACTCCCTCCGTCCATTTATCTCCTTCATCTAAGAAATTTTGTTTTCCGAAAAAATCTCCTTCATATTAGCTAATCTCTGCAAGCTATTATTGTTTATCTAGTTTTGATCCATTTGGCAAGATGCACTACTGGAAACAGCACCTTGGCCGTGTGCTCGACTCTAAGCCGAGTGCCAAATATCGGGCACTCGGCTTAGAGCCGCTAAGCCGAGTGCCTAGGGCAGGGGCACACGGCCAAAATAAATACTCGGCTTAGACTTGATAAGCCGAAAGTGCTAAAAACTGTGACACACGGCTTAGGCAAAACACTTTCGGCTTAGAAGCGAGATAAGCCGAGTGTCTAAAGTCGACACTTTCGCCAATGCAAGTTTTAACCGCGGCGCGCCCCCACGTCGTCAGCCTCTCTGTTACTTCTAAGCCGAAAGTGTCTAGGTAAGGCACGTGCTCGGCTAAGAGTGCCACACACGGTCTATTTTTTATTTTGCGGGTCCAAAAAAAACACTTTCGGCTTGGAGGGTCTAAGGCGAGTGTCATGGGGTGGCTTTTCGGCAAAGAAAAAAAAAAATTGTCCAAATGCCTTCAAATTTTTTCTCCTCAACACATATCACATTTCTTACCCCGTAACAAAGTTTGGTGCATTTTTCAATTTATTTGCTATATATAACTAATTAATTGCATTTCAAACAATATTTTTAATCAGGTGAGATTTGAACTACAGGTCATTCAAATATTTAGAAAAATTGAGTGTAAAATTGATGTTCATGTTAGTCAACCTAATTTAAGGCCCCATATATGGTATGATTACAGTTTTCAATCATCTCGTTTTGTAAACACGACACCAAGCGTGTGGGTGAACGGTTTTTAAATTGTATAAAACCAAAACAAAGTTAAAAAATCATGAAATTCGATGAGTTGTCGTCATATCATATGTGGATCCTGTGGAAAAAAATGAGAAGGTTTAGAGCAAGTTGTGACGAACATCGCTTGAAATTTGGAACATCTCCCCGAGAAGTTTTAGAGTTAGTGAGAGTGATCTCCTGTGTGTTGGATATATAGGGATGGTCAAATTGTGATTTGACTTTGAAACTTTTTCTATAGCCAAAACATATCAAATATAGTGGCAAGTTAAAATTTAGGGATTTTTTCGGATCTGTTTGATATTTTTTATTTTTTTATTGCATTTATATAGATGGAATGTTGACCTAAACCACATAAAATAATGGTTCGTTTTCCATGAAATTATAAAATTTTCATTGTTTAGTTAATTCGAAATGGTATTTTTAAAAGTTTAATGAAAAAATAATTAGGAAAAAGATTAAGGAAAAGAAAAATGAAAAAATGAAGAATTTTTTTTATTCTAAGCCGAGTGCCTTAGCTGGTGGCACTCAACTTAGAAGGTGGCAGCATTTTTTTTTTTTTTTCCTATTCTAAGCCGAATGCCTAGGGAGGTGGCACTTTCGGCTTAGAAATGGCAGTTTTTTTCTTGGCGCCTTTTGTTTTCGATTTTGGCGCCGGCACCTTTCTAATATTTTTTTTTATTCTAAGCCGAGTGCCTTAGCCGCTTTTCGGCTTAGAAGGTGGAGAATTTTTTTCTATTCTTAGCCGAGTGCCTAGATCTTGGCACTTTCGGCTTAGAAGGTGGCAGTTTTTTTTAATATTCTTATCCCTCTCCCTCGCTCTCCGAAAAACTCTCCCTCACTTTCGCTCTCCACGAGAACAGCGCCGCCGCCGTCGGGCACTTGCCCGTGGCGCGCCACCGGTCCCCGCGCCCCGCGCGGCCGACCTCGCACCCGCCGGCGGCGTGCTTGCACCCAGCGCTGCCACCCTCGCGCCCGCCCGCCGGCGTGCCCACGCGCACGCGGCCGCCCGCCCGCCACCTCCCCACGGCGCGGGGTATGGCCAGCCGCCTCCACCGCGCCTACGGTGTGGCGGCTACGGCCAACCACCACCACCCGACCCATACGGCCGGCCTCCGCCCCAGCAGCCCAGCGTGCGAATGCGGCAATGTCGTCCACGCCCCGCGCCGGGCGGCGGCGGAGAGGCCGCACTACGGCGGTGGCGGCCCGGCCTGGGTGGTGCGTCACGAGGGGCGGCGGATCCAATGCGGCCACGATGGCCTCCCGCACCACCACAGCGGATCCGAGTTCGGCCACGAGACACCATGGGGGTGGGGGCGCCGCCCTGCCGGTGAGGCAGCAGACGTACAGGATCTACTGCAAGGCCTGAATATATATCAGCTCTGCTACAGAGTGCTAAAACTGATATATATCAGCTCATGATCAAGAGCGGCCTGAATCCTCTCACGATTGATCCATCGAAAGTTGAACAAAATTGCAGTTACTTATTGCTGTTACCTTTATTTATGCCGATGTTAATTGTAGATTGGTATATACTTATATCTTAGGTTGTTGTTACATGAATTCACAATATGACAGACCCCAAGAACTCATGCTGTATGGCACACTGCATGAAAAGTAAACATGAGGTTTGACATAACGTTTTTAGTAATTAAATGAATATCTTGAAAATTGTATCATCCATATACTGTAGGCTGTGCACTGAATTGGCGCCTAACATCAGGAAAGGACAGTACGTCCATACATGTATACATCGATTTCCATATAAAATGTAGATAGATCTTGAAAATTGTATCCATATATACTGTACGGCCGGATGTGCAATTAAGTCTGAAAGGCACACCTAATTAACATCAGGAAAGGAAAGTGACTGGTCGGTGCACTATAATTCAAAAAAAGCCGCGCGTGTGATAATCTCTACACCATCAGTGCTAATTATACTATACGTGGTTATGTCATGCATAAATAAAGAAGACGAAAAGCCACGTGTAATATAACATTCTGGTTATTGTTGCAAACAAGGACCATACCTAACCAACTAGGCTAGAGGACCTATAAATAGAGTCACCCGGCCGGCCATCTCCTACTCCATCACCAGCCTACCGCTCTAGCTCATCTTCTTCTTCCTATACCTAGCTTCTCGATCGATCTGGCACCAGCTAGAAACTGTCCATCAATGGCGCGCCGGCTTCCGCTATCAAGGTGGCTGTTTGCCTGGTGCTGCTCTTCCAGGTGGCCGCGGCCAAGACATTGGACGAGTGCGTCAAGGAATGCTCGCAGTCGTGCCTCAGCACGGCTAAGACGCAGTGCTCTTCCTTATGCACAATACCTTCGAGTGCTCTCTGCTGCACTTGCCAGACCGGGTCCTTTGCGGCATGTGCAAACCCATGCCTGGTCGGCTGCAGCGGACTCCTCAACTGCACATCATCTCCGCCGCTGCCTAAGGCAGCGGGCCTGCTGTGAGCCCGAATCGATCATGATGCATGGGCCGGGGCACAACCTACCAGTCTCGTGTCGTCGTTGTTGTTATTGTACTTCGCAGTATGAATAAGCGAATGGTAGCTAGGGTGCACGCTTCGTGCATCTTTTGGGTACCGCTAGTATTCTGTGTGTGTTTGTGTTAATTTCCGCTCCTTTACTTCCAGTCATGGTAAAATAAAGTTGTGTCTTCCCTGTGCATCCAGGTAACATGCATGTGTCTGTTATGCGTGCTTGTAATTGCTCAATATAATGCTTGATGATGGTCGATTTATATATCAATTACTCCCTCCGTCCATTTATCTCCTTCATCTAAGAAATTTTGTTTTCCCAAAAATCTCCTTCATATTAGCTAATCTCTGCCAGCTATTATTGTTTATCTAGTTTTGATCCATTTGGCAAGATGCTACAAACCATTGCATTTGAGTAAAAATTAACCAAATTTAAATCAAACATTCATCTATTAGGACTGTCCCAACCCAGATATTATTCCTAGTTTCCATACATTATATGCACATAAACACTCACTACTACAAAAAATAATTTTCAGGCGAATATTGCGAACGACTATAAGCCTGAGGCCCTCCCGACCGTTGCGACTGGGCGGAACAACCGCCGTTGCCGCCGCCCACCACCTCCCCCGCAACCTCCTCCCCCCCTCCCTCCTCACCCCCGCTCTGCTCCCTCCACGGACCCCTCCTTCGTCGATGGCCGGTCCGTGGGTGGCTCGGCCCATAAGCTGCCGCACGCGTCGTCGCCCCGGCCGCCCGCGTGCCGTCGTCGCCGACGCCGCCAGGCGCCCTCGCCGCCCGCTACCTCCGGATCCGGTGGTGCTGCGGGCGGATCCGGCGGCCGGGCACCCGTCGGCCATGGATTTGGGGCCCGCTACCCCCCTCCCCGGCCGTTTCGTGCGCCGCCGCCAGCCCAGCCTGTGCCCCTGCTCCATCCGCCAGGGGCGCCGCACCGTGCTCGCCGGTGGCCGTGGGGGCAGCTGCGCACCTCAAGCTGGTCGCCGTGACCCCACCATGGCGCCCCGCCCTCCTGCAGTCGGCGCCACCTCTCCTCGCGTGCACCGGACGTCGAGCTGCCGGCCGTGTGCGGTGCCGCGCCTGCCCTCCCCTATGCCTGCGGGTCGCGGTGGTGCGGGCATCGTCTCATTGAGGTCGGCGTCCCACATTTGCGCTGCGCTGCCTCGCCTTCTACTCTAAGCCGGCGCCATCCCGGTGCCCCGTTGGCCGGCCAGCCCGGCCCGTGGGCGTGGCGGGCGGCGTACCGGCAGCCCAAGGGCGGTGAGCGGGCGCCGAGGCGAGGCGGCGCCACAAGGCACGTGGTGGTGGAGTGTGCGCGGTGGTCGGAGGCTCCCCCGCCGTCCGCGGCGCCGCGTGACTGTCGCTCTCGCCGTGGAACCAGCGGGGTTACGGTTGCGGTTGCGAGTCACCCGCGGACTTCACGCCCGTCCGTGCCGTAGGGGCTCTCCTCCGCCTAGTCGTCTACCGCCAAGGGGCGCCGAAGACGCCCGGTCGGAGGACCGCGGCCTCCTCGCGACTCGTCGGTGCATCCTTAGGGAGGCGACTCCTCTCTATCCTTTCCTGCCGCAACGCCTCTTTGTCAACAGCGTTCGGGGTGGCGCTCCGCCGATGCGGGCGGCTTCGCGCTTCGTCTTGGCGGAGCGGACATCGTGCCAGCGCCGCCATACCGTTAGCGCGCCCGTCGCAAAGAGTTTGTCGGCGTTGCTTCAACTGCCTCTCAAGGAGCATGTGCATGCTCTCTGCACCCGTTCGTCGCTGCTACCTCTGCGCTGCGCGGTCACCGTCGCGCGCCGCTGCCCACGTCGGGTGCCAGTGTTGGCCAGCGCAGCGGCTTCGCCTTTTGTGTCCTCGCGGGGACGCGCCCCAGGCCCTCCGTAGGCGGGTGCGGTGACCTCGCCCACCCCCTCCACCCCCGCCACGGATCGAGCCTCTGCCGCAGCTCTGGGCTCCTGCAACTTCGTCGCTAGGGTGGGCCCCGGAGGGCGTCTGGGTGCCCCCTCAGGCCAGGGCCAGAGTCAGGGCTAGCTGCTTTACATTGGCAGGGGAATGAACCCGGTACTTGGACCCTCGACCAAGCAACAAACGTGCATTATATGTTTAACCCCACCAATGCAAGATTCTTATCTCTAGCCCTAGTTATGCGAGGCTGCAACGTTTAAACGGAATTAGATTCTACTCTGCTTCCGGTGTGAAAGAATTATCTCTATCGAACCGGCGGCTCTAGAATCTAAAAAAGATTAGCCCCATCACGTCTCATGCCAAACCATTCTCCACTGCACTTGTAATTTTACCGAAAGCCTAAAACCTAATAATCAAATTATTTTCTTAGGTCAAAATAGAGTATGGACTAATTCATTGCATATATGTAAGCCATATTAATTAATCCTAAACATCATGCATGAACTTCCGACACTTTTGGTTGACTCAAATGTAACTTAATCTGATTACACAAGGTAAGGAATTCAATTACATATGTTTGGTTGTGGTTGACTCAACTGTAATCGAATTCCTTGCATAAATAATTTATATACAAAGCTTGTTACCCCTCCAACATTGTAATCATATGACAGATATAACACACACACTAATCTGATTACGGAGTGTAATCACCCATTCCAGTGCCAAATATTACCTCCATCCCAAATTATAAGACGTTTTGGTTTTTCTACTTTAATTTAATTATGTATCTAGACATATTGTATAACTAGGTGCATATCAAAAGAAATGTATCTAAAAAAAATCAAAACATCTTATAATTTGGAATGGAGGAAGCACGCTGAAATCTGATTTCTTTTGCGTTTAGCATTACCGTTTACATTATCACGACGAAGCAGGTTTGGAAATAAATGTCTACAAGTACTTTGGGAGTGGCGGGATGCTCTGCTCGTTCCTGAAGTAGTCGGTGGGATCCACCATCGCCTTCACCGCCGCCAGCCGCCGGTAGTTCCCCATGAAGTACTTCTCCGCCCACGCCTTCCGGCTCCAGTACGACGACACGCCGTCGCTGCCGACGACGTTCGGCCGAGGTCCAGGTCCCGGTAGTTGACGAACGCCTCCCTGGGATTGCTGGTCGCGCACTGCCCCATGAACCCGTCAGAGCCCGCCCAGCCACCGCGCCGCCGCCGCCGCTGTGCCGTTGGCCTCGCCCACCACATGGACCGGTACTGGACGTTGAACAGCACGCCACGCCGGTGCGGGTACGGGCGAGACCGCCGCCCGTGTTGGCGCCGCTTAACGGCCCCGCCGTGCGGCTCTCGGGATCATTTGCCCGCCGTCGCCGTTTTGAGAGCCACTTGCGAACAAAGGCGTCCCATCCGGCTTTACCCGACGGCGCGGCGCACGAAGTCGGACTTGTTCTTCGGTAGGTGCCCTGTGCTGTTGGTGCGGTTGAGGAGCGTCTCGCGGCGGCGTGCCGGGCGAGGTGGATGAACGCCATGGCGCGCAGCCAGGTCGTCTCGTTGCGATCGGCCGCCACCATGCCGAGCTCGGGAAGACGACGGCGCGCGTGGCGTATAGGAGGTCGGAGCCGGCCGAGGTAGAGCGCTGCACGGAACAAGGCGCGCCGCTCTTGCTTGAGGGAGGACGCGGATGCTGAGGTCGGATGGGATGGACGGGAGAGGATGGTCGTCTCCCACTTGCCGAGGAGGTCGGCAACGCCCTGCTCCACGGTCCCTCGACGATGTTCGCCACGGTCACCGCCGGCGGGACCGCTGAGAGCTTCAGCCGCCACGCGGACGACGACGCCGCTCTCGCCGCCGCCGGATGGATGGCCCCGAAGAGGTCCTCCCCCATGGCGGCCCGGTCGAGGACGCCGCCGGGCGGGGTGGCGATCACAGCGCCGGGCGTTGTCGCCGCCGGCGCCGTGTTTGCGCATCATCGGGCCGATGCCGCCGCCGCCCGATGAAGTAAACGCTGACCCCACCGTGGCGCACGCGCCCCGGGAACTGGAACCCCGGGTTCGCGGTGCCACGGCGTAGTAGAACTCGCCCGTCAGCGCGCCGGCGTCCACCCATCGTGCGCCTTCCCCGCACGGCGCGGACGCCGCGGAGCTCGGGCGAGGTCGAGCACCGCTAACGCCTCGGGCTGGGCGGAGCGGTAGGAGAGGCCCTCGTGCGTGCCGCCGCGCACGCGCGCGGCGGCACGCGCGTGCCCGGCGACGCGCCAGCGACGGCGACCTGGGCGTGGGAGACGTCGGGAGGCGGTGACGATGCACAGAGGGCGCACCGTGGTGTTGGTCAGGAACTTGGGGTTCTGGACGGAGGACCGCAGCACGGACATGAAGCCGCTGGAGCTCTGCTGGTATACCAGCTCGCTTGGCATCATCGTCGACAGGCATTGGAGGAAGGAATCAGTGGAGGCTGATGAAGGAAGGAAGCAGGCGTTGCCGCACAGGAAGCACAAGATGGCCAGAGCCGCCATTTTCTTGTGATCTGCTGCCATCTGGACGAGCTTGCTGGCTGCTGGATGCTGCAATTGGTTGCATTGGCTCTATATATAGCAGTATGCCAACATGTGTTTGGTGTCTAGGAGTACAAGGGATCAGTCGCGACGCCACACGTGTGCGTCGCGGCACCAAAAAATTGAACTGATGTACGTAGCTAGCTGTTTGGTTGGCTGGCAGCGCGCAGCAGCCACGGCTTCTTTCTGCATTACTTGTCTCTATCTCTACTATATATAATGCACCACCATCTTTTCTTACCAAATGACACCCTTCAATCTCTAATCACGGCTGCCGCGTGGGGCCTGAACCTGACGGAAGAGGAGAGTCGCCGACGGACACGGCGTGCTCACCGTCTTCTTCCACTGTGGGGCGCTTCCCCCTCAGCCCAGTCGAAGGGTGCCCGTGGCCTCCTGGCCATATGACCTCGTGGCGGCGGCGGCGGCGGCGCTGAAGTGGCATAGGAGCGGGATGCGGAGGCGGCTCGTGCGCGCATGTATGGAGATGTCGCGGAGATATCAGTGGAGGAGGAAGAACGGCGGCAGGAAAGGGCGTGCTTTGGCCGGGCGGCCACGACTGCACGGATCCCTGTGCGAGGAGCAGGAAAATCATGCTCCACCGGGCCAGGCCATGGAGGAGGTGGAGGGGTGGGCGGTGCCATGAAGGAGGAGGTTAGGTGGAATAGAGGCTTGGCAAAGAAGCCGTCTCCGGCTCCTCTACACGTGTAGCGCCACCGTAGCTAGGAGCCGGTTTTGTCTCTCTCCCTCCCTCCCCCTCTCACGCGACATCGGGTCTATTGCTAGGAGCCGGAGAACCTCGATTTTAGGGCTCACGGCTTCGGGAAGAGCCCAGCCAAACAAGCCTTTGTGATTTGCACTGCACCTTAATCAAGAACGTGTGTTACACACAAGCCAGCTCTGATATTAGACAGCGTGTTTGGATGCTGCTTGCCTGCCTCCCCAGGCGTTGGAATTAGATTGCCAGGGGCTAGGATGACGTGGCGCGGCCAGGTGAGCTATTGGGCTTGGGCCGCCTTTGGCTGTTAGCACGGGCTGAATTTGCTGACAGAGCCACCGCCGCCGAGGAGCACCCCGTCCCGGCCGCAGAGGAGGAGACCGACGGCTGCGGCAGCAGGAGGCCACGTCGGTGGTGGCAGCTGGGGGCCGGCCATATCGCGGCAGGCAGCGGGGATCAGGAGCAGCCGGTGTCCAATCGGATTCCGTTCCAATTGGATTCCTGATGCCTAATCGAATTCCGATTCAATCATCCTCCAAACCCAGTCGAGCGGAGATCTGACAAGGAAGGTTTGTTGTTGCCATGGGGATTCAGAGCGAGCAGCAAGCCCCGAGTAAGCTTCAACTATCTTGCCCCTCGATCGGCTCTCTCTCTGGTCTCCTCTCTGGTTCAGTTCGCTTCCTATTTTCTTCTGCCACTTCATTCATTAAAGGAAATGGATTTTTTTTTTTTTAGTCTGTTGTTCCCTTTAGATTCATCATTACACTGCTCCACATGGATACTATTTGATATTATTGAATTTTCAGTTTGGTAGATTATTAGGTCTCCAATCGAGCTTCTTAATCCATCTGTTGCGTCGTTAGCTTGAGTTCTCTCTGTCTCCTTGATCTACTCGTATGGGGCTCTCATAACCATGTTTGGTTTGTTGGCTTGCAGATGGATCCGCTGACGATATTAAGCATCCAGACTCACCTTGTCAACGACTTGGTGATGGTGATTCTCAAGCATCGGGATATTCAATCCCATGCCTTCCTGAGGTTTGGCAACATAAAATTCTCAAGGCTGCTATTCTGTTCGTTTTTTAGCTCAAGATCTAAACATATGCAGAACCTGAGTTTTATGCATAATAATGGACCATGCGCCTGTTGATGCTGTATTGTTGTTTCTGGATGAAATATGCAAATATAATTGCATTAGCTTAGGATGTGATTTTGACCTGGTATTGCACAATAAGACATCGTCATCTCGTGTGTTTGATAGACACATTGTTTGCTGTGTGATAGACACATTGTTTGCTGTGTGTGTGAATGCTGAATGCAGGAAAGAATGGATGATGGATAATTAGATATCAAAATAGTAGTTAATCAGTGCTGGCTATCATCAGTATGCGTATTTTTTTTTCCTTGTCAGAAAACCTTTAGTGACACTGTTAGGGAAAAACCTCTTTGTCAATTGCTAAGTTTACTTGATACATTCAATTGGAAAATTACGTATGTAATACACTACCCCATGCAAGCATGCAAAGAGCTATCTGGTTCGACTGTTTTCTTTATCTGATTGAAATTCCACTTGACTTTAAAGTTGAAATTTTATCCCATCATTGTGCATGCAGGATATCTGGCGTCATATACACTCTTTAATGCCAATGGATGCTGCTGCTCGTGCAGCTTGCCTGTCTCGTGCCTTTCTAAGTTCCTGGAGATGTTATCCCAAACTAAATCTCAATTCGGGAAAGTTTATGGCGGGTAGAGGAAGTTTAAGACGCAGAATTGACAACATCCTAAAAAAACACTCAGGAATTGGCTTGAAGATATTGAGGCTTAATTTGCTTAATGAATTTGCTTGCTTCCCTTATATTGACGGATGGCTCAAGGTTGCTGTTACAGCAGGGATTGAAGAGCTCCGTCTTAGCCTGCCCAAATCTGCGGTCGAGGAATCGTCTAGAGCGGTGGAAGCTATAAGAAGGTACATCAAGGATAAAGTTACCCCTGCAACTAAGCTGACCGTTATGGAGCCTTGCCCACGGTGTATTGCCGACGCAATGGATGATGGTTTGGCATAGGCAGAGAAGTTAAGATGGAGGGTGAAGGTTGTCAAAGGTTATCTTAATTAAGTGTGTTGTCATTTATAATAATTTTAATTTTATCTTAGTGAAGTGTCGTGCTTAGTTTAATTTCTTTCAACGTTGAAGCTTGCAAGTTGTCAAACTAGAGGATGTGCACGCGAGGCATGGACATGGCTATGTTTATTACTTTTTATACATCATATATATTATATATATAAGATCCAAAGCTGATTCGTTTGGTTTCTTTCATTCATGCGTGGATTCTAGTCGTCCGTTACATTCCCCGTAGCTCGTGGATTCCAGCCAGCAGCAGAGCAACCTCCAGAACGCACACACTCTGTTAGGCAAATCGCAATAGGGTTTTATGGAGTGTTTCATAATACGGTGTCACATCAGCAATTATGTACTTTTGCATTAAACGAGTAGGAGAGAAGAAGAAAGTTGCATGGCCACGATACGAGCCAGTGGCGTTGGAAACCGGATTGACACTTGGTTTGTTTCATCACACGGTTGCGAGTGTCATCGCCGCTACTATCGCGAGCTCCTCCCCTAACCGGTGGCGGAGACTCCTCTTCCCCGTGCCGGTGGCGGCGCCTCCCTCCATGGCACCTCTGCAGCGGCCGGCTGCTTCCCCAATTGCGGAGAAGGATGACTTCCCCTCAGGTGCCACTAGACGTGGTGGGGCGAGCTACGAGCTCCGCCTGTCTGCGCCCTTACTTGATTATTTGTTAGGAATTTCTTTCACTTAAGACATTTAATTTCACTCAGTATATGACCATTGACTGTAAATTTGTCTTTTCTTTTTCGGTGGGTTGAATATCCTCAATATTTGGAGACGTCATTGTTTCTTTTTTTTCTAGAAAATGTTGAAACATATTTTTCCCATCCAAATAAAAAATTAAACAACACCTTGTGTATTTTAAATATTTTTTAAGCTCATAGTCGCTAAGTATATAGACTAGGTTTTTAAGCTCACGCTTCCGCCATAAATCATTGACTAAAAATAAATGAATTGGTGAAGGTGAGATATCTAGAATTAATGAGAAAATCTAGACTACGACGGGTTCAGAAAGACAAAAAATAACTTTTGTCAAAGCAGATCCATGTAATAAAATTATTTTTTAATTACTTTCCGCTTGAGTTTCGCATGGGCCTGGCCCGTCAAAGCCTAGCCCGTCCAACCCCATCTGCATACTCTCTCTGTGTTTCAGGAGACTGTGATCGGCGACGGCGAGTCACACAAACCGTTAGCCCAAACATAACCAGCCCATTATTGTAACTACGGAAAAAGTCTGGATTCCTTCCCAAACTATCAAGAAAGTTTATTTTTTCCTCCTTCAACCTCAAAAACCGGACAAATCACCTCCCCAACTTTTCAAATAATACAAATTACCTCCCTCGAAAGCAGTTTTTGGGGGGACTAAAGCATACCATATTATATATTCACTATGTAGACATGCACATGTGGAGTATAAAAAAAATATTTTTTCTATTTTATGATTTTTCTGTGATTTACTATGATTTTTTTAAAGATTCAGCCGAATAAAATATAAAAGAAAAAACAAAACCTTCATAGCAAAAACTTTGTGCTAAATCATGTCATATTATATATTCAATGTGTATACCTAATCATGGAGTCTAACAAAATTGGATTTTTCATTTTATGATTTTTCTCGTGATTTACTATGATTTTTCAGTTCAATCGGATTTTTTTTTAAAAAAAAAAAAAAAAGGCAAACTGCTGTTATTTGTAGCAATACCGCCCTTAAAACTGCTTTCGAGGGACATAATTTGTTCGGGTTTTGACGTTGAGGGAGGAAAAAATAAACTTTCGTGATAGTTTGGAGAGGAAATTAGGACATTTTCCTATAACTACGGCTCCTCCTACTATTAGATTGTCTAATTCAAAAAAAAAAAAAAAAAAAAAAAAACTATTAGATTGTCCGGCCCATTTCCAACATAACAAAGGTCCAAATAAATCGCCAAAAGGCTTGTAGTCCAATGGTGAAGACGGCCCAAAGGTGGGGCTACCCACCAGGGTTTCAAATCCCGGTGTGCTCGTGACCTTTCTTGGGATTTTCCCAGGGATTTCCAAGATTATGCATTAAGTGGTGTTTACATTCCCGTCGGCGCATTTGAGGCGCCAATGGTGACTTCGAGAATCTCCAGAATCTGCGGGTCTTTCGATCTTCCGGAGGTGCTCATAGGGGTAGTAGGGTTTGCGGCACGCGTGTGTTCGTAGGGGGTGAGTGTGCGTGCGTGTTGTGGCGTCTACAGATCTTGTGTCATTCTCAAAAAAAAAAAAAAAAAAAAAAAATAAATCGCCAAAAAAAAAAAAATCAGTTATTATATAGATATATCGGAGCCTCCCACGGCAGCCGTCGCCATCCCCATCCCCATCCCCATCCCCATCGCCCCCATCCCAACCCACCTCCACCTCCATCCTCGCCTCCTCGGACATGGCGGAGCTCGTGCTGGGATCCGAAGCGGACCGGGTGCCTCGTGAGGAGGAGCAGCGTCGGGAGATTAGGGTTCGTGATGCGGGACCCGTCCTACAGCTGATGAATCTCCCGGTCGACGGAGACGACGACACCACCATCGACTTCTTCCGCGTTATCCCCAACCGCGAGGTCCTGAAGAAGATCGCCGATGTGTGCAATCTGGTGGTCCTGCTTCAGGAATCGCTCCTCCCTTCTCTCCGCCGCTTCCCCACGGAGGCCACCCAGCTCGTCATCATGGACGCCTGCGCCCAGAAGCTGAAGGTGTACGCCCGCGCTGTTGGCGGCGGATCCTTCAACGTCTCGTGTAGGGAGTTCGCCCAGCGCGTCAACTCGTACACCGCCGACGCCCGTGGGAACAACACCACCGATGCCTCTCTGCGTGACTCCATCGATGACCTCGTCGCCCAGGCCAGTCGATTTCTGGACATGACCTATACCCCCGACGAAGCGGATGCGGAGGCGGAGGCGGAGGCGGAGGCTTGAGGCCGAGGCAGGCGGCGACTACCCTCGGGGGTGATGGTGAAGCTAGGGTTAGAGGTGTGAACAGTCATAGTTAGTTCAAATTCCCGGTGTTTGTGTTTTGAGGTGAAGATCAAATCGGTCCTGCAGTTGTACGAAGATGGATGATGGTAGATTTGTCCCTCTGTTACTCTTATCATAGTAGTAGTAGCGTACTGTCCTCTGGAAAAATTGATGCAAGCGAGATCCTTCTCCGAAATGGAAATGAAAATGGAAATGCTATCTTCATGCTTGCTTTGATTTGTCTGTGCTTCATTTTTGTTCCGGTAATTCTGATGCAGAGGTATTTGGGATGAGGTTTGGTTGAACTATTTAGATCTAGGACTGATTATGTGAGAGTGCTTTATTGAGTTTATATCTAGGACTGATTATGCAAGAGTGTCATCGAGTTTTTTAGCCTATGTTTGACGAAATTTTGAAAAACTCCCTTTCCATAGCAAAATGGTTTGCTCCATATGTAAATAGTTCATATGGTTTTGAGACATGCCAAGGTTGGTTAGTTGACCTGTCTATCTTAATGCTAATTAATGTGGCCACAGATGCTTTGCTTGCATATGTTCGACCACTTGATCACAACAGCGGCATAACAAAGAGAGAAGGCAAAAATCCTAGTTCAATTAGATGTGTTTTGGCGTGGCCAATGGTCTTCATGAAAACTTAACTACAAAGCTTAACTAAGTTAATGCTATAATGGCGCATTGCAGTTTGTACATGTAATATATGATCCTGAATCTGACGAGAATTATTGAGGTTAACTAAGCTCTATTTTATTTAAATTCCTGCATATGTTTTGTACTTACTGCTTTTCTCTTAACTTATTAAGCTTATTATTTCTGTTTATCTTTAAATGGAAATGGGGATGGCCTTCGAGTGGGAAAAAAGAAACTTATTAAGCATATGGAACTTGTCATTGTTTTTTTTTTTTTTTTTTGACAAAGAAAAACTGTGGGGAGATCCCCACAGTACCGGTCATTTTCATTAATTTTAAAACAAAGGAGAAAGTTCATACTTACAAAATCTAGCTGAAAGCATCTAACCAAACACAAAAGGTTGTCATAAGATCAACCTTGAACCTAACCGACTGCAGCAAGCATTGGTTCTTAAAATTACTCATCCACCTATTGATTGTTGGATCATGTCTATTGAACACTTTGTCATTTCGGATCTTCCATAGCTCCCATGCAGCAATCATTATGACCTCAATAAAGCAAGGAATGGGCTGTGCTAGAGTTGGATGCATCAATCTTTCATGTAGCTGTAGAGACGAATCCCAAGTGATTCCCAATCTACTCCAACAGGCCTGTGCAAATTGGCAATCAAAGAAGAGGTGCTCAAGTGATTCATCTTCATTGTTGCTGCACAACACACATATTATGCCTCCCTGAGGACTCATGTTTCTTCGCTGCAACATAGCCTTGGTATTTAACCTGTCAACAAGCACTAGCCAGGCAAAAAATTTGATTCTTGGAGTGCATCTAGACTTCCACATCTTCTTGAAAATCGGGTGTGCTTGGACAGCACTGAAGACATATCTATAGTAGCTACGAGAGCTGTATTTATGTCCCCAGATTGGTACCCATCTATCATTGACATCATCTTCATAAGACAGATTTTGCAGTTCTTGTTGCAATGCATTAAGCTCATCACTTGCTTCAACAGACAAGGGCAGTACAAATATGGTGTCTAGATCAGCTGCTTCCATCACTTCTTTTACAGAAGCCTCCTCCTTTCGGGCATAGGACACCAGTCTAGGATATTTGAGTGCCAATACATCATGAGTCCAGAGATCCCACCAAAAGCTGACTGTTGAGCCATCACCAATCTGACATGTTGCTATCTGTCTGAACAATGCATTAAGACGGAAAACATCTTTCCACCAAAAAGGATCCGATCTCCCGGGAGGCATGAGGAACTCGGTTTGCATAATATTTGAACCAGATAAGTTGTACCCAAGGAATATCTTCTTTATTGTAAAACTTACTCAAGTGCTTCATGAGTAGGGCATCATTTTGCAGCCTAAGATTGGAACTTGTCATTGTTAATTAATATATGCTCTGCAACCTAGTGCCTTTTTATGCACTGAGCAATGTTGACAACTTGACATGATGTAGTATTGCATCATGATCTTTTCGATTCTTTTCTCTGCTGGCTCTTTATGAAATTGGATGGAAACTGCAACTTGTTGGTACTGAAAAGGATTTTTTCACTGCTCAATTCCGACAGAAGGTTTAACTCAGGTCGGAGTTGCAATTTTCATATCTGAATTTCCAGCTATGTGTGTATAAAGAACTGAAGATAGGAGTATATGACAAGGTACTTTGTCGGTGCCGGTTTTTTTTCCTGCTTCTTTCAATCTGTTTGTGACGAGGCCAAAAGAATCAAGGGGAGGAAGGTCTTAGCTCAGAAGACTGCGAGGGGAGGGAGGTCATAACTCAGCAGAATGCCAGGGGAGAAATGTCAGGACTCAGGAGACTGCTGTTTGGCTCATGAGGTAGGTCGAGAGGTACATGAAGTTAGCTCCATTTTTGTGTCTTATCATTACTGATTGCATTACAGATTGTGTAAATAGGGAAGGATATAAATGGCAAACATCCTGTGCAGGTGCCTGAAAATGGCTGAGATTTCAGGCTACAGTTTAAAATTTCTGGATTTGGCGATGTTATAGCTGGAGGATGAAGGAACTTTTATTAAATTAAAAATTCACGTGCGTGTGTCACACGTGTATTGTAAAACTCTATTTACAGTAGAAGGATTGTATACACATATTTATTAATTTATTTTTCACATGAAAAGAAATTTTATCTAAATAGCAAACAGAATCAAGGACGACAAACTTCAGCAGAAAATTCAAGAGGCTGCATTTGAGTAGTCGGCTGAAAGAGCAGCCGCCGAGGAGCAGAGCACCATCCCAGCCTGGCCCGGCCCTTTTTCTTGCCGCCACTGAGGAGGAGACCGACGGCTACGGCAGCAGGAGGCCACGTCGGTGGTGGCGTGGAGTAACATAACAGCTCGGGGCCGGCCATATTGCGGCAGGCAGCGCGGATCAGGAGAAGCCGGTGTCCAAGCGGATTCTTTTCCAACCGGGACACAACACAAGAGTCCCTCAGTTTCCTTTTCCTGGTGCTCAATCGAATTCCGATTCAATCGTCCTCCAAACCCAATCGAGCGGAGATCTGAGGAGGAGGCTGTGTCGTCTTCTACTTGTGCCATGGAGTTTCAGAGCGAGCAGCAAGCCCCGAGTAAGCTTGAAGCCCCTTGGCCTCTCTCTGGTTCGCTTGCTATATTCTTCTGCCACTTCATTCATAAAAGAAACTCGATTTTTTTTAGTCTGTTGTTAGCTTACGATTCATCATTTTAGACTGCCACACATGGATACTAGTTTTTTTTTTTTCAAAAAAATATTTTGATATTATTTAATTTTCAGTTTGGTAGATTATTAGGTCTCCAATCGAGGTTCTTAATCCATCTGTTGTGTCATTAGCTTGAGTTCTGTCTGTCTCTCTGATCTACTCGTATCGGGCTCACAACCATGTTTTGTTTGTTGGCTTGCAGATGGATCCGTTGCTACCACTAACGACATTAAGCACTCAGACTCACCCTGTCAATGACTTGGTGATGGTGATGATGGTGATTCTCAAGAGACAAGCATTGGGATATTCAATCCCATGCCTTCCTGAGGTATGACAACATAAAATTCTGAAGGCTGCTATTCTGTTGGTTTTTAACTCAAGATCTAAACATATGCAGAACCTGAGTTTGATGCATAATAATGAGGCATGTGCCTATTGATGCTGTATCATTGTTTCTCGTTGAGATATGCAAGTAACCACATTAATGTAGGATCTCTCACCTGTGCGATTTTAACCTGGTATTGCACAGTAAGACATCATCTCGTGTGTTTGATAGGCACATTGTTCACTCTGTGTGCTCATATGCACGCAGGAATGGATAGTTAGATATCACAGTAGTTAATCGGTGCTGACCATCAGTATGTGTATTTTTTTTCCTTCTCAGAAAACCTTTAGTAATAATACCTTTAGGAGAGAAACAGGAGAATTTTCTCAAACAAGTTTGAGACATCGCTTCAGGTCGCCCTAAGGATCAAGGAGGATATCGCACAAAGAAGGAGGGCTCACTCTTGGGGCGTGTAAATTTTCTTTTTGTGTCTTTTGCCTTCTCCGTGTCGCTAAGGAAAATCTTAAAACTCCTGTACATAAAAAACTCTCTTTTCCTATCTTAATTGAAAGGCAAAGCTCCTGCCATTACTTCTAAAAAAGAAAAACCTTTTGCAAGCATGCAAAGAGCTATCTGGTTCTACTGTTTTCTTTATCTGATTGAAATCCAATTGACTTTAAAATTGGAATTTTATCCCACCATTCATTGTGCATGCAGGATATCTGGGGTCATATATATTCTTTAATGCCACCAATGGATGAAGCTGCTCGTGCTGCTTGCCTGTCTCGTGCCTTTTAAAGTTTCTGGAGATGTTATCCTGAACTAAATCTGTATTCAGAAAAGTTTATGTCGGGTCGTGGAAGTTTAAGACGCAGAATCGACAACATCCTTAAAAATCACTCAAGATTTGGCTTGAAGATATTATGGCTTTATTTACTTGATGAATCTAGTTGCTTTCCTTGTATTGACGGATGGCTCAAGGTTGCTGTTACACTAGGGATTGAAGAGCTTAACCTTATGTTGCCTAAAGTCAAGGGGCTCATAGCGCAACTTGGACCGTTGAGAAGCTTAACAAGTTTTGCGTCTGTTAGAGCAAAAATATTTTCTAAGAATTTTTTAAATATTCAATGTTTCCCATTTTATAGAGCTACTAGTAAAATATGCCGTCGTTGCACGGGATGAAGAATTTTATCATTTAGTATTTGTCCCAATAGCAAATACGTCGTGTTGTCGTCATCTAAAGCTAGATATCTTTGTATGGTTTAATTGGAATAACTATACTTTTTAATAATACATCAAATCCTATATCAAATAAAATATTAACCCCTACATAAGCAGTGAATTAGATATTGGTCCAATAAAATAAGTGAGTATTACGTCCATCTAAACACCAATAAATAGGAAAAGCAAACCACAATCCTTTTGTTGTCAAAAAAAAAATCACACATCCTTCACATCAAGTCCGCAACGCTGAAATCTAACTCAAACTTTAGTTCAAGTCCGACATACCCGAGATAGAAAGGATCATAGGAGTAGTATTCGAATCCAATCCTAGTTCCGACCGGACTGCGAACCTCTCCTGGCTGTAAGCAGAACAGGTACGGTGCAGCACCCCGGCCCCTATGACGACCATGATCAGTTGATCACGTCGGTGACCTCGTCGATCATGTAGTCCAGCAGCGCCTTGCAAGGAAGTGCTCATCAGGTAGTCCACTGCACATATACATGTCAGATCAGCCCACGTTCACGCTAGCAATTCAAGTGAAGATGCACGATGACTGGAGCTTGACGACGTACTACTCTTTGCTTGGACGCAGTTGTCATGGTGCATGCAGCAAGCATCCAGCGCGTCACATGGCTGCTCGCCGGGGCAGCCGTTGTACAGGAAGCCGCAGTACTTGCCGTACCGCAGGAACGGCGCCGCTGAATGTACGTCGTCGTATGAATTAGTAACGGCCGGCAATGAGGGATGGATGCAATTAACAAGAAACTAAACCGTGCAGATCATTTAAGAGAGAAGGCTGGGTTAATACTGGTACGTACTCGTGCAGTACTCGGATTGCTCGGCAGGCAAAAAAAGAGCCAATCAGAAAAACGGCGGACTCGTTTGTTTGATTTGGGTTTGATCGATTCTTTATGGGTTCGGTCTCTTAACCTTGCTTTGCTGACAAAGGAGGCCGGATGAAAAAGTATACGGAAAGGACAAGCTGTGCGGACAGACTCGTAACTTCCTAACTGACTCGTAGCAATTTAGGACAGGACTCGTAACTTCCTAAGTCCTGACGGACTCGTAGCGACCCTATACTTCGGAGGGCAGACGGGAAGGCAGACCCAAAACGTACTCAAGAAATTTTTTTCTCTCTTTATTAGTAGGTATAGATAAATATTTTTCTACAAGCTATTAGACATATTTGGTCTGTAAATATTTTATTTGATTTCCTTGTTGTCCAATATATCTCTAAAATTTTTATTATTCTTAGAATGTTAAAAAAAAATTGTGCTTTTCAAAACCTTATGATGTGTTTATCAGATTTTTAGCTAAAGCATGTTGCAAAAGCTACCTTGAAAACCACTTCAAAAAAAGGGCAAAGAGGTACTAACTTAAATGGTTTCAAGCTACCTTGAAAACCACTTCGAAAAAAAGGCCAAAGAGGTAACTTAAAATGGTTTCGAGAGTTGACAGAGCATCTCCAGGAGTTCCGAGAATTTATTCTCAAAACTATGGAGTTCTTCAACTCACCAAAAAGTATTTAAAGAAATAAATAAGATCATCTCCAACAATTTTCTATAAGTCGCTCCTAAATTATAGAAGGAATTTTACACTGGCTAATAAATCGGCATAACACCTGGTTTTAAGGACAACAAAATACACACCATATATGTCGGCGTTTCCGGAGCGGTGGGCACCTCGGTGCCGGCAATAAAGAATTTATATGCCGTGTGCCCCCTCCCTCAATGGCGTAGCGCAAGATGGACACCGGACACGGCTGGTTTATCCTGGTTCAGGCCAACGGGGCCCTACGTCCAGCGGGTGGAGTCCTGCTCGTGTTACCTCGCGCTCAAAAGGGAGAGCCTGTAGTAGGGGTTACAGGCGAATTGGCTTGTAGTCCAATGGTAGGGCGGTCCAGTGGGGGACGCTACCCACCAGGGTTCAAATCTCGGTGCTTTCGCACCTTTTCTTGGGATTTTTCGAGGATTTTCGGCGTTATGCATTAAGTGGTAGCGGCGTTCTCGTCGGACGACGAAGCGCCCTACGGTGACCGAGAATCTCAGATCTGCCATTTGCCCGGTCCGCCGGAGGTGCTCATAGGGGTAGGGGGTTTGCGTGCGTGTGTTCATAGGGGTGAGTGTGCGCGTCGCGTGTTGTGAGTGTCTGCGTTGTCTCGTGTCATTCTCAAAAAAAAAAAAAAAAAAAAGTAGGGGTTCTACAGGCGGTTGCAAGGGAGAGACGCCGGTCTCAAGCCTCGCGATCGTGGTGGTGGTGGTGGTGGTTGTCAGGCTAAAGAACTGTCGGGTGTCGATCCCCCCCACTAAAGGGGTACCCCCCCTTTTATAGTGGGAAGGGGGAAGCAATGTTTACATATATGGATGCCTAGGTGGCTAATTCTGAGGCCGCACTGGTTGCATGCGCGCGGCCGAGGGTTGGCTAGCTCGGGCGTCGGCTTGATGATGACACGCGTCTTGATCCGATGGTGGACGTGCCACTTCCTGGTGCCTCCCCGAAGATCCGTGAGGCGTCCCTCACCCGCATGTTGTGCGCCCGGGGACGCAGCGTCTTGATCCGATGGTGGGCGGCTGTGAACGGCGGGGGTGGCGTGTTGTGCGCCCGGGATCCGCTCAACGTGGCGCCTTAGCGGTAGTTACGGGAAATGAAACGGTGTTACCTCTGTTTCCCGTCAAAAGCGAGCGGCGTAATGCGTCACCGGGCTCGGCCTTTGTGTCCCATCGGTCGATTGGGGTGGGATTTGGCGGGTGTTGATTTGACCGGGCGTGAATCGATGGCCCCTCGCCATATCGTCCGCCGCGGTAAACCGCATTGAATGCGGTTGTTCCCCTTCCTTCGGACGGAACCTCCCATGCCCGAGGGTCTATGACCTTGGGTGAGATAGTTGGGCGCCGCCGAGGATGGAGAGCCGGGTCTCCCTCGGGCGGAGACGGAGATTTTGCGCCCGAGGGTGGTGAGCTAGGCCACCAGACGCACGAGGTTGCGTCCAAGCGCCCGAGGGAGATCGGAGCCGGGTCCGAGGTTTGGGTCAATAGGCGATGACGTGGAGCGTTCGTCCTCCTTGTGAAATTCCTCGACCTTTGTCACTCCCGGGCGCCTTCTTGACGCGTTTGGTCATGGAGGAAGACAAGCTGGTCGTAGACCTGGGCTTGTAGATTTAAACCGAGTATTTTACTCGGTGTCCTTCGTCGTGGTGACTCCTATGGGCCGCTTGTGGCCGTCTCCGGTTTCGTATAGTCGTCATGGCTCCTTGGCACGGTCCCTTGCCCGGTGGGCGCTCTTAAATGCGGGATGATGATAGGCTGAGTTTTTCTTGGGCCCCGACGGACCGACGGCTTCTCGTTATTAAGAGAATGTCGAGGGGCCCAATATTTAGGTCCCCGACAATATATGAGTCAAAAAAAGTCAAATCTCACGTATAGCTATAAATAAAGGAGAGTATCAATTAACAATGCTTAATACATAACATACATAATATATAAAAAAAATAACCTTAGTGGTTTAATATATATTGAACCAACTTTAATTAAATATAAGTGTCGTTTGTGCTTTTCGAGAAACAATTTTAATTAAATATATATTGAAAAATATTAAAATTTATAATACATAAATAGGAAAGATCTTTGAATCCAGTTTTTAACAATTATTCGGAGATACAAATGTTATGTGTATTTTCTATAAATCAAGTAAACATGTGGTATGTACACCAACGGAGGGAGTACTTTGAAAATGACTTTTTTTTTTTTTTCAAAAGTATTTAAGGAGCCAAATAATGGTCAAAGAAAAAGACATGGGCCATGAGCTCCTGGTTGTTTGCACAAATGGGCCCATATGACATGAGCATCAGCCCATGGGGTGTTTTGGGTTGAAGCCTGTGGCGACGACAGACCGCCGCCGCCGCTGAAGCAACTCCGCCCCACGCAGCCGCCGCCGCTGAAGCAACTCCGCCCCACGCAGCCGCCGCCGCCGCCGCAGCCCTCTGCCGCGAGCCGCCGCCCCAGCCCTGCCGCGAGCCGCCGCCCCAATGCCCATCTCGACCCCAACCGAGCCCGCAGGTGTGGGTTCAACTATCTCTTGTCTTTTGGCTGCCTCATGACTTGTTTTGCAATGGAATGGGGTATAATCTAGGCATGTGTCGTTTGTAACTACCTGAATGAATCTACTTATAGTGTAACATGTACGTGCGCTTATCTCTATGCTATTCAGGTTTTGTTGTGGGGAAACTGATCAAATTTGAACCTGAATTCATTGTTCTGTTGCTAGACCTGAATTATTCCTGCCTTTTTTCTTTCTTAGCTTTAATACAACAACAGGATGCTACGAGTATCTAGATAGGTGGTTGCTTGTTTCTAAATGTCATTCAGGTAACACTGAACATCCAGTGTACACTCAACAAGTAGATGAGCTTCTCAAATCATGATTTGCCAAGAATGCTTAGCAGATGTCTTGTTTGAGGCTGCACAGAACATTGCTGTTTATAGATAGACTAATAATTATTTAATGCTGGGCTTCACAGATTTTTAGGACTTTGTTTATCAACAACATCGTAAATCTACAATAGTGCCCTACCTGAAAGTTTTTTTTTATGTGTTTTGCCCTGACATCAATGGTACCTATTTTCAAAATTTATACTGAGGTGCCCTCTCTGAAAGTAGTTTTTTGTGTGTTAGCCCTGCATTGCCCTACAGCGGATGAAGTTAATGACTCACCCTGTCAACGACTTGGTGATAGCAATTCTCAAGAGGGACAAACATCAGGACATTCAACCCCATGTCTTCCTGAGGTATGGTAGCATAATATTCTGAAGGGGGCTATTTGTATTGATCTGTTGGTTTGTTGAGCGCAAAAGATCTAAACATGCAGAACCTCCTTCCTTGTCGCTTAACTTGTTTTTGTATCTGTTGCACCTACACTGCACCTTGTTTTGCGTTTTCTAATAAAACTAGGCTGGGGCCTAAAACCCCTCCTGCTTCTTTAAAAACAACATGCAGAACCTGAGTATATCTGCATAATCAGGCATGTGCCTATTGATGCTGTATTGTTGTCTCTTGATGAATTGAAATATGCAAATATCATATTAGCCTAAGATATCTCACCTGTACGATTTTTGACCTGACGATATTGCACAATAAAACATCATCTCTTGCGTTTTGATAGACATATTGTCTACTCTGTGTGGTTATATGCAGAGTATGTGTGTTTTTTATCTTGTCATAAAGCCTCTGTTAAATTTTAGACCAAAGGCCTTAGCCCCCGATTATAAAAAATCTCTAGTAATAATATTGTTACAGATAAACTTTTCTGTGAATTGCTAAGTTTTTACCTGCCACTGTTACATTCAGTTGCCAATTTATACATATATCTATCTGTAATATACACCTCCTTTTTTGCAAGCATGCTGAGACCTACATGTTGCCTTTATCTGATTGATTGAAATTCCATACCTGTTTCCTTTATCTGATTGATTGAAATACCACTTGACCTTAATATTGAAATTTTCTCTCATCATTGTGCATGCAGGATGTCTGGCGTCATATACATTCTTTAATGCCAATGGATGCTGCTGCTCGTGCTGCTTGCCTTTCTCAGGCCTTTCTAAGTTCCTGGAGATGTTATCCCAAACTAATTTTGAGTTCGGAAACCGTTAAGATACAAAACAACAAAACTTTAAAGCCCAGAATACAGAGCATCCTGAAAGATCACTCAGGAATTGGCGTGAAGATATTGGGGCTTCATCTACGTAAGGAATACACATGCTTTCCTCATATCGACACGTGGCTCAAGATTGCTGTTACACCAGGGATTGAAGAGTTGACTCTTGTGTCTCCATTTATACAAAAAAAGTACAGCTTCCCATGCTCAGTTTTATCTGCGGGGGTTAGAAACTCAATTCAGTCTCTTCAACTTGACTCTTGTGTCTTCCGTGCCACGGCTGAACTTGGCCCCTTTAGAAGCCTAACAAGTTTGTGTCTATATTCTGTGTGTATAACGGGGATGAATTGGAGTGCCTTCTTTCCAACACCGGTGCTTTGGAGCGCTTGGATCTCAAGGATTGCAGAGAGATAATTTCCCTGAAGATACCTTCTGTGCTGCAGCAGCTCAGCCACCTGTTGGTTGATGGATGTCGTGCTCTGCAAATTATAGAGAACAAAGCCCCAAGTATCTCCAATTTTAGACTTTCTGGAAGATGTGGTACATGTGATATAGAACTCTTTCTTGGAGAATCAACGCAAACGATCAAGCTCTTGAACTTGTATGCTGCTAATGCTGCTGGTTTTGCTCGTGCTAAGCTTCCATCCATTATGCCAAATCTTGAACTTCTAAATTTAAGTTCGAACCATGAGGTATACTGCAAAGTGGCGATACATTATTCATACAATAGTGGTCATAGCATTATGTGCATAATTAATCTGAACATGACCACATTTGTTGTGCAGGAGAATACACCAATGCTGCCCTCTAAATTCTTCAATCTTAAGCACCTGTACATTCAAATTACTTCATCGACTTTATCCCCATCCTATGTTTATTCTTCTCTGATTTCTTTCTTGGATGCGTCTCCTTCCTTGGAGACATGGTGGCTGGAGGTAAAGGCACTATATTTATTAAATTAATATATGTAGTGACTCAGTAATTTGATTGCATTCATTGATTCAATTGCCTTGTTTTACATTGTCTTCAGGTACCTCTGGCAGATATGGGGCATGAATTGGTAGGTTCTTCACCTTTGAGGCATCTTCCAGAACGACACCATGATCACCTCAAGACTGTTAAGATCATAGGATTCCACTCCACAAAAAGTTTGATTGAGCTAACATGTTGCATTGTCAAGAGTGCGGTCTCACTCGAGAGTCTTACATTGGATACCACTCGTAGTGACGATGGTAGGTCTCCATGTTGCTCTAATGGTGTGGGCGTGCCCCATAGCAAGTTTGTGATTGAGCAAGCTTCTAGAGCAGTGGTGGCTATAAGAAGGTACATCGAGGATAAAGTTGCGCCTACAACTAAGCTGACAGTTGTGGAGCATTGCCCACAGTGCATTGCAACTGCAGTGGATGATGGTCTAGTAGATGATGGTCTGGACATTATTCCCTACAACTTGGGATAGGCAGACCTTGCAAGTTGCAACTGGTGCTAAGATGTAATAAGGTGGACCTGGAACTTATCATAAGTTATCTTGCAATTGTATTGCCATGTATAATAATTTTGATTTTATCCAATGAACCGTGTTTAGTTTCTCTGGTTGTTGGACAAGTTATCTTGCAATTGTGTTGCATGTATTATTCTGATTATTTTATCTAGTAAAGTTATTATAGATAATCGTGTTTTGTTTCTTGAGAATCGTTGGACCTATTAACCATTGAGTTAGTTTTCTTAGAACTAGATGAATTTCCCGTGTGTTGCTGTGGGATTTTCGTGTTGCATGAATTGTCGTCAGAGCTGTTGCAATTCCGTGTATTTTTGTTTACATCCATGCATGCAACTGGAATTCGCATCATGCGTGTGTCCCATCCGGTATCCTGTCTCGGACCAGGTATGAAACAGAGCCCTTCCTTATCCTTCAGGCAGGGTACATGTTTGTGTTTGGCAATGGCTCCATCTAGACTCCCAGTTATATATACTCTACACGCACTGGAATACTTTTCCTGATTTATTCTTCCTGCCCTGCACAAAGATTCGGACAGAAATCTCACGGTCCCTAGGCTCCCTCCCAGATACTTGCGGCGCTGAAGCTGTAAAAAACTTCGAAACAGAATGTCCGTGTTTTTACGGTGCCTCCGGCTGGGCGACTCCGAAGGCGATTCCCCACCCGACCCCGATCTAGATCGCCGCCTCCGACGATCGTGATCAGCAAACACCGATTACCACCCGGTTCCGGTGTCCAAGCCCCGTCGCCAACTTGCAGTGTGGCGCCGGCCTCCGCATATCATCGGTTAGCCGTGTTCTTGGCGCCGCCGACCACAGATTACCGCTAGGGTTTGCCGCTTAGGTTTCCTTGGTCGGGTTGGATTTGGTGGCTGTGCTGTGGCACAGTGCATCTTGTTGGTGTGCCCCTCTCCGTGTTCTGCCATGGCGTCCGGAGGAGTGGGAAGTGACAAGGGTAGGGGCGCTGCCCAAAACCCTAATGTGGAAGACATGATGAAGAAGTTGCAGCTCACCGAGACTGAGGTGGAGGTGATGGACTTCTGCGAGGAGGACGATGAGGAAATCATGGAGCCTGCAGAGACGGCGCTGGTGGGGAAGGTGCTGTCTCCGGTGCCGGTCCCCATTCATCTGGTGCGATCGGCGATGAAACCGGCGTGGGGCAACCCCGTCGGGCTGAAGATCAGACCGATAGGTGAGAAGGCTGATAACCTGTTTGTTGCTGAATTTGGAAGTACTCGGGACCTAGATAGAGTTCTGGAGGGTACACCATGGATGGTGGGAAGGTATGCTGTGCTGCTTAAGGATTACGACCAGAGACTTACTGTGGAGGAAATTGTCTTTGATCGAATGGAGATATGGGCAAGAATCCTGAACTTGCCGCTGGGGTGGATGAATCGTACAAAGGGCTCTCGTGCAATGGGAATGATTGGTGATGTTATCAAGATGGATGTGGACAATGATGGGAAAGCCTGTGGAGCATTCTTGAGGGCTAGAGTTGCCATGGAAATTGACAAACCAATTCGTAGAGGGGTCTTTCTCAGGATGACTAGGAGCGAAGAGCCAAGATGGTTCAAGATCCAGTATGAGAAACTCCCATATGTGTGTTTTTCATGCGGTCGTATGGGACACTCGGAGTTGGAGTGTGCTAATCCAGCCGAACGTGATGTACAAGGGAAGCTACCCTATGATGTGCAGCTTCGTGCACCAGAGGAGAAGAAACGGAGGATGCAAACTTTCGCTGCAGCTGCAGCTGAATCCTATGGGAGCGGCTCATCTTCTGTACCAAAAACTGCCAGAGAACCAAGCCGGTCTGGGGGGAGAGGATCCAGGTCTGGTTCACGCTACTCTGACAGTGTTGTTGGGGATTCAGAGGAACAAGAAATACAATCTCCTCTGAAACAGCAGGAGAAAGAGAGTGCTAATGGCGGGAAGGAAAGTGCGTCGGTGGCAAGTCGACGTTTGAATTTAAGTCAGGATGAAGAGGAGGATGAGAAACGAGGGCAGGACCGGAAGCGTAAGTCCAAGACAACCTCCTTGGGGGCCATAACACCGGATCTTAACATGCCGGTGGGGGAATCAGGAGCTATTGTGCCGGTTGGTACGGTGACTTCTCGTCTCAACCAATTCGGTCATGGCCCGGAAGGTGGAGAAAGGGGATCTGTTACTATGAAGAAACCGAGGCGTGGGAGCATGTCCAACTCAGGATCGGCGGCGGCTGCGAAGGGCAGCCCCCGCCGGGCGCCATGAATCTCCTAAGCGTGAACTGCCGGGGTTGCGGGCGGCCCGAGGCAGTTCAAGAACTTCGCCTGCTGGTGGAGGAGAAGAAGCCTGCGGTGGTTTTTCTGATGGAAACAAGAATGGGGGAGGAACGAGCCCTTGGATTGAGACGAGAGCTTGGATTCAGCAATGCCATCGTCGTTAAGTCTGAGGGTCTTAGTGGAGGTTTAGCGCTGCTGTGGCGTCATGATGTAGTGGTGGCTGAGCAGAGTAAGTCACGGTCACATATTGATGTGCTTCTGTCATGCGATCGGCTACGGGTGGCGCAGATGAGAGTCACCGGCTTCTATGGGGAGCCAAGGAGGGAGAGGAGAAAGGAAAGCTGGTATCTCATGAGATTCCTGCGTGCACAATCAACCGCACCATGGTTGTGCGTTGGGGATTTCAACGAGGTTCTAGCAGCGGAGGAGCACTTGGGAGTGAACGAGCGTGAGGCCTGGCAGATCGAGGCTTTCCGCGGGGTAGTAAATGACTGCAACTTAACTGATCTTGGATTCCATGGCTTACCATATACATGGGACAACCGTCAGGATGGTGCCCGGAATGTCAAGGTCAGGCTTGATAGAGCTTTGGGTGATGATGCCTTTCTCTCCACGTTGGGGGAGTCAGAGGTCGTCCATATTCCACTTGCTGAATCGGATCACAGTGGTTTGCTCGTCGAAGTGAGAGAGAACTGGAGCAAATAAAAGAGGTGTCAGAAAAAAAGGCAAACCTTTTCGATATGAAAACATGTGGCGTGATCACGGAGAATACAGGGAGTTTGTTACTAGGACATGGGATCCAGGAGATGGAGCACACGACCTGCAGGCTGCTATGGGGGCTCTGTCATCTCTTCAACGGTCTCTAAAAGTCTGGGATCGGGAGGTTTTTGGTTCGGTCAGACAGCAGGTCAGGGAGTTACGTGCTGAGCTTGAAGCTGAGAGAAGCAGTACTCTATACCGAGGGCCTACTGCCAAGGAGAGGGGCATCATGGACCGTTTGTCAACAGTCCTAGCAAGAGAAGAAACAATGGAGAAACAACGAGCACGAATTTCTTGGCTTCGGGAAGGTGATCGCAATACTGCCTTTTTTCAAGCCAAAGCTCGTGCCCGGAATCGGACCAACAGGATCAAATTATTGTCGGACCAAGCCGGCAACACATTCACGGAGCAGGAAGATCTTGAGCGTCTGGCTTGTGAATTCTATCAGCAGCTTTTCAAAGCACAAGATAATTTGCAGCCGGAGCTTATTTGTAAACACGTACCAAGGAAAGTAACAGCTGAAATGTGCTCAATGCTTGAGAAGCCGTTTACAGCTGAAGAAGTAGAGTTGGCTTTGTTCAATATGGCTCCAAACAAATCGCCAGGTGTGGATGGATTTAATGCTGGGTTTTTTCAAACACATTGGCAATTGATCAAGCCCTGTGTGGTGGCGGCAGTGTTGGGATTTTTGAATGGTGGCGACCTTCCTGAGGAGGTAAATAAAACCCTTCTGGTTCTTATTCCAAAGGTAAATAATCCCCAGGATTTGTCACAGTACCGTCCAATTTCTCTGTGCAATGTCTTATACAAGTTGTGCTCTAAAACTATGGCTAACCGGTTGAGGTGTGTGCTGGATGAGATTATCTCAGAAGAACAAAGTGCCTTTGTGCCGGGAAGGTTAATTACAGACAATGTGCTCATCGCATATGAGTGCATCCACTATTTGAGGAATAAAAAAGGAAAATCGGGTGCTTGTGCCATCAAGCTTGATATGGCTAAGGCGTATGATCGAGTTGAGTGGGACTATCTGAAGGCAATCATGACAGCTTTGGGATTCCCGGAGTCATGGAGTTCTCTAGTTATGAAGTGTGTCTCATCAGTATCATTTTCGGTAAGAGTAAACGGAATATTTACCGATAGCTTCCAGCCAACTAGAGGAATCAGGCAAGGTGATCCAATCTCTCCATACCTGTTCCTTCTCTGCGCTGAAGTCTTCTCGAGTATGATAAGAAAGATCGGTCCAGCATATGTGTCCAGGGGGGTACGAGTTGGGATTCATGCACCATGGATATCCCACTTACTCTTTGCAGACGACTGCTTGATCTTTACCCAGGCATCCAAGAAAGGTGCTGAGCGAGTTGCATCTATACTTGATGAATATAACAGAGGTTCAGGGGCAGCTGGTTAACAAAGGAAAATCTGCAGTTTTCTTTTAGTGCCAAGCGCAAGCGTCTCGAATGCAAGGCTGAGGTACATGACAAGCTACTGATTCCAAATGAGGCCCTTGGGGAAGCGGTATTTAGGCCTCCCGACCGTGGCAGAGCGAGGGGCAGCCGATGCTTTCAACTATTTGCCAAATCGGTTAAGAGGCTTTGTGTGCGGATGGGCTGAGAAAACTCTAAGTTGTGCAGCCAGAGAGGTTTTGATTAAATCAAATCGTTGATCGGGTTCCGACATATGCTATGTCGTGTTTTAAGCTGTCACCAGTAGTGTGCAGTAAGATGACCTCGGCAGTCTCAAATTACTGGTGGGGTAGTTCTTTAGATAACCACAAAATTCATTGGTTAAGATGGGAGAAACTTACCCGGTCCAAGAAACATGGAGGTATGGGATTCAGGGATTTCAGCTTGTTCAACCAAGCTATGCTGGGCAAACAAGGCTGGAGGTTGATGACGAGGCCGGACTCGCTGTGTGCTAGGGTTCTGAAGGGGAAGTATTACAATTCAACGAACTTTCTCTCGGCAACCAAAAAGAAACGGAGTTCGGCTACTTGGCGATCAATCTTGCATGGACAAGAGGTGTTAAAACGGGGATTGATTCATCGGATCGGTCCAGGTGATTTTGATGCCCTGGTCGAGAACCGGATCTGGGGAGCTCGGTCCTTCGAAACCGTTGATACGACTAGAGACAGCAACGGCTGAGCGAGTGGCTGACCTGTTTATACCGGGAACGAGAAACTGGGATATCAGAGAGCTACGGAAGTCAATGGTGATGCTAGATGTGGTGGAGGTACTCAAGATCAAGCCGAGCACGAGGTTGGAGTCTGATATACTGGCCTGGGCCTTTGAGAAACATGGCTCCTACTCAGTCCGCTCGGCGTATAATCTATTGAAGGAAAACCAAATGGCGTCAGCTATGGCAGATACGGGTGAGACCAGCTCTTCTCAGTATAATTCTGCTTGGAGAGAGATATGGAAGCTGAATGTTCCGCCAAAGGTTCGTGTCTTTTGGTGGCGAGTGCTCACTAACTCGCTGCCATCCAGAGCTGAGCTGAAACGGCGACATGTTGATAAAGAGAGCCATTGCGAAGTGTGTGGAGACCCGTGTGAATCAGTAATTCATGTGGTTTCTGAATGCACGGTGGCAAGAAGATTTTGGGAAGAAGTCAAGAACTTACTAGGAATCAAGGTGCCACGCCTTCATCCATGTTAGGTGGGCTCTGAGGATATTCTCAAGGCTGACATTTGCTCCAGAGAGGTAGCTGCGATTTTTGTTTGTGGTGCACGGGCGCTATGGACAAGCCGCAATGCTCGGCGGCATGACAGGAGATCATGGGAACCAGGAGCGATGGTGCGGTATATCGCAAAGCTAATGGAGGAATTAGCGTCGCTAAAATTGGTCAGCAATCCTCCAGCAAAATCAAAGAAGATGATGAGATGGAAGAAACCGAAGGAGGGCTGGTTCAAGGTAAATACTGATGGGGGCTTTGATCAGTCGTCCTGTGACGGGAGGGCTGGTGTGGTGATCAGGAGCCATACAGGGGCAGTAGTGGCCGCAGCTGCAAGGTGGCTTGACGACGTCCCTGACGCTCTTACTGCTGAAGCGATGGCGGCAAAGGAAGGACTTGAACTGGCAATGGAGATGGGTTGTGAACGTGTGACTCTGGAGGTGGATTGTCTTCAGCTACAAAGCCTCTTGATGAGTAACACGGGGCTTAGGACCACGATCGGTGGCCTATGTTTCGATATCATAGAGCTTAGTAAGAATTTTAGAAGTTTTAATATTGCTTGGGTTAGTAGGGAGGCTAACTCGGTGGCCGATCATTGTGCCCAATTTGTCTCGACCATCGAGGCTGCTTGTTTTGGCTCGACGAAATTCCTACCTGGTTGGTGGAATTAGCGGTGCCGATTGTAATACTGATCCTGATGAATGAGAAGTTCTGTGATACTCAAAAAAAAAAAAAAAAAAAAAAGATTCGGACAGAAAAATGAAAAATAAAAAGAACGAATCAACGAACAGCGTCATGAACCTATGGCAGGCAGCCATCATATGGCTGTACCATTTATGGGCTAATTTCTAAACCAGGTTGTTTGGGCTTTAGCCCATTTTATGATCCAGTTTGGGGCTTTATGTTTTTTTTTTCCTTTTTTTCTTTACCCTGCTCATTTCGAAGCTAATTTCGCAGGAGGGATTAGATCCCTGAACCCTAAAACCAGGTAAAACACATCCTTGAAATTTTAAATCCATTCATATTACATCCCCGAGCAGTTTTGGATGGTCGTTTTGCTACATTAATGGTGGGTTTGCTATGGTAACAGTGGTTTAGTCTCTTTTTTTCGGCTGAATTTTTTTAAAATCATAGTAAATAGCATAAAATAAACATTTAATATGGTATGCTTTAATATAAAGTTTTTTTATTAAGGTTTTGTCTTATATTTATTTATTTGGATGAACCTTTAAAAACCCATAGTAAATCATAAAAAAATAATAAAGTAAAGAATTCAATTTTATTGGACTCATAGATCTTATTACACAGTGAATACACATCGTGTCTTCTTCCTGTTCTAGCTGGTTGAAGGTCCTAGCAGGGCAGCCGTAGTCCCGGCGGCGGCTGCAGTCTCAGGCGGTTTGCTGCGTGGCGTCAGGGCTATCGCGTCGGCACGGATCAGGAGCAGCCGGTGTTCGTTCGGATTCCGTTCTAACTGGGACACAAGAGTCCTTCAATTTCCTTTTCCTGGTCCCTAATCAAATTCCGATTCATTCATCCAAACCCAATCGAGTTATAAACCAGACCAAAAACATAGCGCGCGCGGGAGATCTCTCAAGGAGGGTGCGTGTGCGCGCCATGGGGATTCAGAGCGAGCAGCAAGCCCCGAGTAAGCTTCAACTATCTTGCCCCTCGATCCGCCTCTCTCTGGCTCGCTTGCTGTTTTCTTCTGGCATTGCATTCATAGAAGTTTCGTTTAGAATTATTCATTTAGACTGCCACACATGGATACTACTTATTAGGTCTCCAATCGAGCTTCTTAATCCATCTGTTGCGTCATTAGCTTGAGTTCTGTCTGTTTCTCTGATCTACTCGTCTCGGGCTCATAACCATGTTTTTTTTTGTTGGCTTGCAGATGGATCCGTTGCTACCACTGACGACATAAAGCACTCAGACTCACCCTGTCAACGACTTGGTGATGGTGATTCTCAAGATGGGCAAACATCGGAATATCCAATCCCACGCCTTCCTGAGGTACGGCAACATGAAATTCTGAAGGCTGCTATTCTGTTGGTTTTTGGAGCTCAAGATCTAAACGTGCAGAACTTGAGTTTTATGCATAATAATGGGGCATGCGCCTGTTGATGCTGTATTGTTGCTTCTGGATGAAATATGCAAATAATCACATTAGCGTAGGATCTCTCACCTGTGCAATTTTGGCTTGATATTGCACAATAAGACACCATCTCGTCTGTTTGATAGACACATTGTTTGCTCTGTGTGTGTGAATGCAGGCAAGAATGGATGATGGATAATTATTAGATATCAAAATAGTAGTTAATCTGTGCTGGCTAATGGCTATCATCTGTTTTTCTTCCTTGTTAGAAAACCTGTAGTGACACTATTAGGGGAAAACTTCTTTGTCAATTGCTAAGTTTACTTGCCACTGATATATTCAGTTGGCAAATTACATATGTAATACACTGCCCCTTGCAAACATGCACAGAGCTATCTGGTTCTAATGTTTCCTTTATCTGATTGAAAATCCACTAGACTTCAAATTTGAAATTGATTCCGTATTGTGCTTGCAGGATATCTGGGGTCATATACATTTTTTAATGCCAATGGATGCTGCTGCTCGTGCTGCTTGCCTCTCTCATGCCTTTCTGAGTTCCTGGAGACGTTATCCCACACTAAATCTGTGCTCGCAAAAGTTTACGGTGGGTCGTGGAAGTTTAAGACGCAGAATCGACAACATCCTGAAAAATCACTTAAAAATTGGCTTGAAGATATTATGGCTTGATTTACTTGATGATTACAATTTTTTTTTGAAAGTAAAATGGCAGGAGCTCTGCCTCTCAATTAAGATAAGAGATAGAGTTTATGTACAGGAGTGTTTGTAGTCCCCCGTTGCCATAAAGGACGGGGTCGATGAGGAAGTCAAAATAAAACTAGATTACACACTCCAATTTTGGGCCCTCCTCCACTGTAGGATGTCCTCTTTCGTTCTTGATGCCACTTGCACCGGCGTCTCCAGCTCGTTTGAGAAAATTCTCCTATTCCTCTCTTTCCACACGTTCCAGATGGTGTAGATGACTAAACCGTTGAAGCGTCTTCTGTCGGTCTTGGGTATCCTAGCTTGTGCCTCTTCCCACCAGGAGATGAGATGTGTTGGGTCGGCGGTTGAAGGGAGTAGGTTGGCGTTGAACTGCTCCCGCCGAAGGACATGGTCCCAAACCGCTTTGGTGAAAGGGGCACAGTAGGGCAAGATGGAGGCATGTTTCCATGGGCCCGTTACACAAGGAGCAATGCTCCCGATGGGGCCAACCTCTCCTCCGCAGTTATCTGCCGTGAGGGTTTTCTCTCGTGCCATGATCCATGCGAATACCTTGCATTTGTTCTCGGTGTGCGCCTTCCATATGAGGTCTCCCCTAAAAGCTCTATAGGAACCAGAAAATTGGATCCTATATGCGGATCTGGTGGAGTACACGCCGCTTGCAGTCCATCTCCAGGTGATGGTGTCGAGTACCCGGTGTTAGGTGTACTTGTTGTATCCTCGCTCCAAAGTGATACAAATTCCTCTATTTGCAAGGAAGTGGTGATTCGCCCCATGAATGAATTTACCCAGGCGTTATTCCGAGCTTCATTGAAGGAACAGACTGTTCTTGAACCCGACAAGCTCAAACAGTCGGGGCAAGGTATTTTGGGGTCTCACCATCTAGCCAACTATCATGTAAGCGCGCCTTTGTGGCCATCACCAATGGTGACACTTGTAGAAGCATTGAAAAGTGCACGATCTAGGTCATTGCATGGGATCTCCATTCCGGCCCATGGTTTGGACGTGTCCACCCATTGTTGCCACAGCCATCTCAATCTCAAGGCCCTACTGAACTTGTCGAGGTCGGGAACCCCCATCCCACCAAGGTCCTTCGGTCTAGCTACCGCTGGCCAACCGACGAGGCAGGGTCGCCATTAGCCTCTCTTCGCCTTTCCAAAAGAAGGATCTTCTTATCTTGTCAATGCTTTTGCGAGCCCACGCCGGTAATGGGAATACCGTTAATGGTAGGTAGGCATCGCCGAGAGGACCGACTGGACTAGGGTGAGGCGTGACCCAGCTGTTAAGCCATTTCCCTTTCCATCCAAGAAGTCTTTGCCCAATCCATTTCGATGAGTGGCGGGGATGTGGACCTTGGCGTAGAGCACGTGTGTGGAGCTGCACCCAAGGTATCGGCAAGGGAAGGCGGCTCGATTCCCCGAGAAGGATGCTTTTAACTTGGTCTAGGTCAATGCTATCACATCCGATCGGGTGGACGTGAGCTCTTATCCAAATTTATGTGTAGGCCGGAGATGTTTCCAAAGGCCTGGAGGATCACTTGAATGGCGTCGATATCTTCCTTATTAGGATTTATGAAGATGGCCGCGTCATCCGCATACAGGGAGGTTCTCCATCTGGCCGTTGTGGAGGGAAGGGGGGACAAGGCGCCATTCTGTGTTGCTAGGTCAAGCATACGCTGCAGTGGGTCCATGGCAAGGATGAAGAGCATCGGTGAGAGTGGGTCCCCTTGACGCCCGGCATGGTGGAAACTCTTACCCCGTACCCCATTGATGAGCACTCTCGAGGTAGCCGCGGCGAAATAGCATGGATACCCAATCACACCATCTATTGCCGAAAACCGAGGGCACGCAAGACGTCTAGTAAATAGCTCGGTTCTTGAATCAAAGGCCTTGTGGATATCAAGCTTCATGAACAACGCCGGTACCTTTTCCTTGTACATTTTCTTGGTATTTGCACGCACAAGAAATTGTCGTGTATGCTCCTTTTCTTTATGAACGCACTCGGCAATTGGAGACCCGGGGAGTTAAGGTGGGGAGCTAGTCCGTTGGCGCAGTTTCACAAGATTTTAGCAAAGCTATGCATGAGGCCGATGGGTCCGAAATCCGTAATTTTTTGGGCGCCCGCCTTTTTGGAAGGAGCACAATATTTGCGGAGTTCATAAGTTCTAGGCCCCGGGAGTTGAGCTGAAAAAGGCTGTTAATAGCAGCCGATAGGTCATCCTTAATCGTTTCCCAAGCACTCTTTGAAGAATATCCCGTGAAGCCATCCGCCCGGTGCTTTTTCGGAAGGCATTGTGTGAATGGTGCGCGGCGTATTTGGCCCCGAGAGAAAGGCAACTCCAACCGGTGTAGGTCTCTAGGAGTGTAGCCAAGGCTACGATCAAAGGACAAAGTTCTTGCGTGGCGGTGCCTAGATGCTCATTGAAAAAATCTTCGCCACTTTTTTCTTTTTCTTCTTGGAGAAGACCAACCCTCCCTCTTTTCGGGAGGCGTTGAATGTAGTTCTTTCTCCGACGAGCATTTGCCTTCATGTGGAATAATTTGGTGTTGGCATCGCCACAACGGATGTACGTAAGCCTGGACCTCTGCCTCATACGCGATTTCTCAATGACCGCCAATCCCGTACTTCTAATTTTTAGGCCTCCCCGAGCTCAATTTTGGGAGGATAGCGGCCTTGATTCTTGGGCCAATTCCACTGCGTGAAGAACCTCCTTCACAATGGCTAGGCTGAAGCCTTGTGTTTCCTATTTTTCTTTGCGCCATTTCTTTAGACCCTTTGCCACTCTCGCCATTTTAATGTGCAAACGTTTGATGGGCGTATGGTATTCACCGGCTTTGCCCACTCAGCTTGCACTACCTCGGAAGCCTTCCATCTTGACCCAATAATTCTCAAAGCGAAAAGAAATTGTTGTTGGAGTGGTCGAGTGTGCCATGAAGTAACAAAGGCGTGTGGTCCGACATGAGGGAAGGGACTGAATGGAGGAAGCATGATGGAAAGAGGAGGTCCCATTCCGAGTACACGCTAGATCTATCAATCCCGGGTCATGGTGGGGGAGGTTTGCTCATTTGTCCAAGTAAAACGGCGTCCATTTAGCTTGATCTCCTTGAGCCCCAGGTGATCAATTGTTGCCTTGAAGGAGCCCATGAGGCGGCGATTGAGATTTGCATTGTTTTTATCTTGTGCTTGGTATATCAAATTAAAATCTCCCAATATGAGCCATCGCGATGGGTGGGCATGAAATGGACTTTAGTTCCTGCAGGAACATAAGCTTTTCGTCGTCATCTTGAGGCCCATATACGACCGTGGATCCGCCATTGGACATTGCTGGCCCTCATGGTTATGGTCGCGTAAATCGCGTCGCGGGAATGGCGAACATCGATAGAGCGAAAAATTCTCATTTATCGCAAAGCAGGATGCCCCTCTCGTCCCGAGCCGGTAGCGCCAAGAAAAGAGTTTGCAAAGCATTGACCAACAGTCCGCGTGACAATGGTGGCGTCGATTTGTTGCGATTTAGTCTCTTGTAAACATACTATGGTAGCGCCAGTATCTCTTACCAGTTGATTGATGACATCACGCCTTGCGACGCCATTTAAACCTCTAACGTTCCAATTCAGCAGCTTGCAGTTCTTTTTGAGCCATAAAAACAGGTTTTTTCCCCGATGGGTCTGGTCAGCCTAAGCTGTTCAAAGCCGGAGCAGCAGCTCCCCAACGCAGCAACATAGAAGACAAGCGGGCATGTATCCATACAAGCAAAGAAGCAAAGGAAACGGCAAGATGCAGTGTCATTCCATATGGGGAGGCAGATATAATTATGCAGTCCGTAAGCTGTGGGACGGGGGGAGCGCAGCAGCAGCGGCAACATGACGACGTTTTTGCCGGCTTTGGAGCAAAAGAGGCCAAGCCAAGACGAAGGTGATTTTGGGCCCCTGGCCACCACCTTGCCCGATCGGGCGATACAGATAGCGCTTGAACAAGCTTCATGCAAATAAGAACGAAGACGACTAACTTGACGACACACCGACGACTAGCATGGCAACTAACATGATGAACACAAATAACTCCCCCCGCGGATGATGCTCCACTATGCCTGAATTGCTCGGTGTCGGGATGTCCTCCAGCCGCACAAGGCCGTCGGCGCTGCGATGGCGGCGTCGTTGAGCTGCCCCTCGAACAGGTGGACATACCGCAGGAATTGGTCGCCGCGAGTCTGGACGTCTTCTTCCTCCATGACTCCCAGCGCTTCATGAGAATCTGCCCGCACAGTCCTCGCCTGTTGCCCCCGTGGGCCATGTCCTGGCGGCGATCCGCTGGCTGGGCGGACGGTGTCCCCGACGAAGTTGGTGTAGTCCTGCTGGGCGAAGCGGTCTTGGCGGGCGACTTCGCGTGCCCCCTGCCCACCGGGAGTTGGAGCAGGGCAGGGGACACCGGCCTTGGCGATGGTGGAGAGGAAAGCCTCCGCCGCACAGGCCCTCCATGTTCCGGGCGCCACGGCAGGTTGGAGCAGGGCAGGGGACACTGGCCTTTGCGATGGTGGAGAGGAAAGCCTCCGCCGCACAGGCTCCCTCCATGTTCGGGCGCCACGGCAGGTTGCACGGGCGCGACGGCGGCTCTCGCTGGCGCTGCCAGGCCCACGCGGTTCCTTATATTGACGGATGGCTCAAGGTTGCTGTTACACCAGGGATTGAAGAGCTCAAACTTTGCCTGCCTGAAGAGCACAACTTCCCATGCTCAGTTTTATCGTCTGCTGGGGTTAGAAACTCAATTCGATCTTTCCATCTTAACTCTTGTGTCTTCCGTCCTACGGTTGAACTTGGACCCTTGAGAAGCTTAACAAGTTTGTGTCTGCAATGTGTGAGTATCACGGGGATGAATTAGAGTGCCTTCTTTCCAACTCCCTTGCTTTGGAGAGTTTGCAGCTCATTGAGTGCGATGAGATAATTTCTCTGAAAATACCTTCGGTGCTGCAGCAGCTCAGATTCCTGTTGGTTGATAGTTGTGATGCTATGGAAATTATAGAGAACAAATCTCCAAGTATCTCTAGGTTTACCCTTTCCAGAGTATTTCCAAAACTCAAGCTTGGAGAAGCGTTACAAATGATGAAGGTCTTGAGTTGAATATTGGGAATTGCATCCGTTATGCCCGTGCTGTGCTTCCGTCCATGATGCCAAATCTTGAGACAATTTATTTAGGTTCGACCCATGAGGTATACTGCAAAGCGGTGGCGATACATCTGTACATCAGTAGCCTTACCGTTATGTGCATGCCTATACTAATTAATCTGAACATGATGACATATATCTTTTTGTGCAGGTGAATACACCAATGCTGCCCTCCAAATTCGTCTACCTCAAGCACCTGAGCATTCAGATTGTTTCATCGACCTTGCCTCCATCCTACGCTTATTCTTCTCTGCTTTCGTTCTTGGATGCGTCTCCTTCCTTGGAGACTTGGTGGCTGGAGGTAAGGCGCTGCCCCTCCTACATTTCAGCAAATTAATGGATTGCATCCATTGATTCAGTTTCATGTGGTTTTGTCTTCAGGTACCTCGGGCCGATATGGGGCATGAATTGGTAGGTTCTTCGCGTTTGAGACAGCTGCCTGAACGACGCCATGACTGCCTCAAGATTATGGAGATTAAAGGATTCAACTCTACAAAGAGCTTGGTTGAGCTAGCATGTTGCATTGTCAAGAGCGCAGTCTCACTTGAGTACCTTACATTGGACACCCTTCGTTACGGTAACTCTCAATGTTGCTGGGATGATTGTTGCATGTCTTATAGCAAATCTGAGGTCGAGGAGGCGTCTACAGCAGCGGCAGCTATAAGAAGGTATATTGAGGACAAAGTTGCACCTACAACTAAGCTGACCGTTATCGAGCCTTGCCCACGGTGTATTGCCACCGCAGTGGATGATGGTTCTGCATAGGCAGAGAAGTCAAGATGAAGGGTTCGGTAAAAGATGAAGTGTGTTGTCATGTTTATAATAATGTTAAATTTTAGCTAAGTGAAGTGTGCTTAGTTCTTTCAATGTTGAGGATTGGAAGCTGTCAAACTTGTGGATGTGCACGTGAGGCATGGACATGTTTATGTTTATGACTTTTTATAGCTGCTTTGTTTGGTTTCTTTCATGCATGGATTCTAGCCGTCCTAGTAGCGGCTTGGATAGGCCAGTAGCAGAGCAACCTTCATGACGAAAGTGAATCCCCGAACCAAACAGGCAGTACTTGGCTGTGCCCGCGGTCCTACAAGTGAAATGTTGATTGTATATTATATTTTTATAAACTGATTTTATTTATTTATTATTTATGTTGTAGACAAATGTGGCATTAAAGTCAGTAGTGGAGTCGAATTCGAAATCCAAAGTGAAGGGTCCGAACCGTCTTTCCCTCCCCCTACAGGAGAGAAAAGGCGACTTCGAGGGCGATTCGCTTTTCCTCCGTCGATCCGCCGCCCCCCTCTCCTCCGGCGTCCTTGTTGGCGGCGGGGATGGGAGGGGTGCCCGGCCCTTGGCGGGAGGAACTGTATAGGCTTAGGTTTAAGCTCTTTTGTCCCGCCGACGTCGTCGTTTTCACCGGCTAGGGTTAGGGTTTTTGCTCGCCATCGTCGATGGTGGAGCTAGGTCTCGCCGGGGGATGTTCCTGCGGCGTGTGTGTCGGGCGGTGTCGACGAGGCGAAGAAGCCGACGCTGTAGCAGAATAAGACTTGCCCGCTCTTCTTCGTCCCGGCGGCGTCTCCTCCAGCGCCATCGGTGAGGTTGGGGCTTCTTCGTTTGGAGTCCGAGGCCGGGCGTTCATCGCCTTCGTGAGGTCGCTGCTGCCTCTCTTTGCTTGGATGCGGAGCTGTTGCGGGCTTTGGTTGGTGGTCGGCCGATCTGGCTTTATCGCCGGCGATGGTGGTCGCCGGTCGGAAGCTCAAACCGAGTCGGGTGAAGTTGGGGCGCCGCCTTGGCCGATGGTTCATCGCCGATGGCTTCATCCTGCTCTTCGAACGGGGTGTCTACTTCGACTCCATTGCAAGCCAGCAGGCAACGGGACTTCTCCCGCTCATGGTGGATCTCGACGGTTTCTCCGGTGGTGATGGGGCTGGCGGCGGTCAACTCCGAAGGATCACGAAGGAACCAGTGGCATCGATGTAGTTTTTTTTCTTTTTAGGGGTCTTCGTGTAGTTTGGCAGCGACAGCTGTCTCTGTATCCAGTTTGTATGTATCTGTATTTGTGTACCATCGTATGTTTTCCTTAATACAAATACAGATACGTATTATCAAAAAAAAAAGTCAGTAGTGGAGTCATGTCAATTTTTTTTGAAAAAGTCAGTAGTGGAAGGAGTATATAATTAACGTAACAGACTACAACAGAGTAATAAGATAAAAAAATGTGCAAAAGTAGGTCCTTAGTTCTTCGGTCGTCGATGGCCACCAATCAATAATTCAGCAAACTTTATCTATAAGTAAAAATCACAAATTGAAATCAATTTTTGCATAATTTATCATGCAAAAAATATAAAATTGGACACATGACTCGTTGTTTTGCTATTGGCCTTCCCATTTCCGTTGCATCCATTTTTCCTGCATCAACCAAGAAAAATACCAAATTAACAACCAAAAAACAAATAAGAGGAACCGAACAAATGAATCAAAAAAAATAATAAAGTGTATCATATATAAAGCAGTAATAAATAAACTAAGAACAGATGAATAACTATCTAAGAAATCGAGTAACATATGAAGGCAAAATGTATCTTGCAGATGATGGATTAGGTTGTCAAAAAGTAACTTTTTTTTCCTTAAAAATAAAAATCTTTATAGAAAAGTAAAATGGTTAAAGCAAAAGGCCATGGGCCATGATCTGATGATATACTAGTAGTTTACGTAAACAGGCCACACACGAAGGCTTTGAGCCCACGGGGCACAAAGCTGGACCATAAATTAATTTTAGGGAAAACATGGTGATCTCCTATCAGAAGAAAACTCTTCTTCTGAAATAAATTTACTCCTACGATCTTGATCTCGAAGCAGTCCTTGTCCAGCCGTGACGACCTATCACGTCGTCGCCGGAGCTCGCCGTCGTCATGGCGTTGCCGCGCGGTGCATTCAGCGAGGCCAACGACGACGACGACGCGGGTGCTCGTTCGTCGGCTCCCTCTCACGTCGACGATTGTCTCGTGGAGGCGAACGGCGCTGCTGGCTTGTTGGAAGGTAAGCCTAATAAAACTCTATCGTTTTAATTTCGAGGTGTTTTCAGCTGGAGTTCTCATGTCTATGTCTCTCTGATGACTGATGATCGACGTTTCGAGGTGTAGCAGGCTATCATGTTAACCGTGCTTGTTGGCTTGCAGATGGATTCGATGCTACTCCAGCGGATGAAAGTAAGGACTCACCTTCCTCTGAACGACTTGGTGAGGATGATTCTCAAGAGGGACAAAAATCAGGGCATTCAACCCCATGCCTTCCTGAGGTATGGTAATACGAATCGATCTCAAGGGGGCTATTCTATTTATTTGTTGGTTTCTTGAGCTCAAGATCTAAACATGCAGAACTGCTTTCCTTGTCTCTTAACTTGTTTTGTATCTGTTGAACCTTGTGTGTGTGTGTGTTTTTCCTAATAATATATCAGTAGAGGCCTAAAACCCCTCCTGCTTCCTTCAGGAAAAAAAAAACAAAACCATGCAGAACCTGAGCATATCTGCATAATCAGTGTTAGGATAACTGTAATTGGGGAAGGGTGGGAAGACATACTTGGGGACGAAGAGCAGAGCACGGGTACTCTGCTTCCTCGCTGTTGCCGGATGTGCTACAGTAGATGGGACGGTTTCAGTCAGCTTTACGCGCCTTCTCTTGAGTAGTTGCTTCAGGTAGAGTAGTGACAGTGATAACAATCAGGCATGTGCCTGTTGATGCTGTATTGTTGTCTCTTGATGAATTGAAAATATGCAAACAAATAAACATATTAGCCTAATTAAGATCTCTCACCTGTGTGATTTTGACATGACGATATTGCACAATAAGACATCATCTCTTGCGTTTTGATAGATGTATTGTCTACTCTGTCTCTGTGTGGTTATATGCAGAGTATGTGTTTTTTGTTCTATTGTCATAAAGCCCCTAGTAGGAAATGTTAAGACCAAAGGCCTTAGCCCCGCTTATAAAAAACCTCTAGTAATAATATTGTTACAGATAAACTTCTCTGTGATTTGTTTTTTAGCATAACCTTCACTGTGAATTGCTAAGTTTACCTGCCACTGTTACATTGAGTTGGCAATTTAAACATATACCTATAATATAAACCTCCTTTTTTGTAAGCATCCTGAGACCTACATGTTGTCTTTATCTGATTGATTGAAATTCCATACCTGTTGCCTTTATCTGATTGATTGAAACACCACTCCTATAATATAAACCTCCTTTTTGTAAGCATCCTGAGACCTACATGTTGTCTTTATCTGATTGATTGAAACTCCATACCTGTTGCCTTTATCTGATTGATTGAAACACCACTTGACCTTAATATTGAAATTTTCTCTCATCATTGTGCATGCAGGATGTCTGGCGTCACATACATTCTTTAATGCCATTGATGCTGCTGCTCGTGCTGCTTGCCTTTCTCAGGCCTTTCTAAGTTCATGGAGATGTTATCCCAAACTGAGTTTAAGTTCAAAAACAGTTTGGAAACAAAATGGAAATATAGGCCGGAGAATAGAAGGCATCCCGAAAAACACTCAGGAACTGGCGTGAAGATATTGAGGCTTCAATTAAGTGATGAATACACTTGCTTTCCCTCATATCGACTGGTGGCTCAAGTTTGCTGTTAAACCAGGGATTGAAGAGTTGACTCTTGCGACTCCATTCATATCTAGAAAGTACTGCTTCCCATGCTCAGTTTTATCTGTGGGGGTTAGAAGCTCAATTCAGTCTCTTGATCTTTACTCTTGCGCCTTCCGTGCCACGGCTGATCTTGGGCCCTTTACAAGCCTAACCAGTTTGCGTCTGCATTCTGTGAGTATCACGAGGAATCAATTAGAGTGCCTTCTTTCCAACTCCCTTGCTTTTGGAGCGCTTGGACCTCAAGGATTGCAGAGAGATAACTTCCTGAAGATACCCTCCGTTCTGCGGAGGATTCAAGAGCTCAACCTTTGTCTGCCTCAAAAGCACAACTCCTTTGGGCAGCTTTTTAAAGCAGAACTTCCAATGCTCAGTTTTATCATCTGCTGGGGTTAGAAACTCAATTCGGTCTATTCAACTTGACTATTGTGTCTTCCGTCCTAGGGCTCGACTTGGACCCTTGAGGAGCTTAACAAGTTTGCGTCTGTGTTCTGTGAGTATCACGGGGGATGAATTAGAGTGCCTTCTTTCCAATTCCCTTGCTTTGGAGAGTTTGCAGCTCAATGAGTGCAAAGAAATAATTTCCCTGAAGATACCTCCGGTGCTGCAGAAGCTCAGCTACCTGTTAGTTGATCGATGTTATGCTATGAAAATTATAGAGAACAAAGCTCCAAGTATCTCTAGATTTAGTCTTTCCAGAGTATTTCCAAAACTCGAGCTTGGAGAAGCATCACAAATGATGAAGGTCTTGGGGTTGATTTCCATTGGGAATTGCGTCCGGTATGCTCGTGCTGTGCTTCCATCCACTATGCCAAATCTTGAGACTCTGACTTTATGTTCGGGCCATGAGGTATACTATGCAAAGTATCCATACAATCGACAATAGTCATATATACCGTTGTATGTGAAGGTGCATGATTAATCTGAACATGTCATATAATCTTTTGTGCAGGAGAATACGCCAATGCTGCGCTCCAAATTCGTCAACCTAAAGCACCTGTACATTCAGATTTATTCATCGACCTTGTCGCCATCCTACGTTTATTCTTCTCTGATTTCTTTCTTGGATGCGTCTCCTTCATTAGAGACTTGGTGGTTGGAGGTACGTAAAGGCCCTATCCATCCTATATATCCAGCAAATTAATAGATGCTCATTTGGGTGCTTCAATTTTCTACTTCCTAGTTTTAATGTTACGTTGTCTTCAGGTACCTCCGCCAGATATGGAGCATGAATTGGTAGGTTCTTCAGATTTGAAGGAGCTACCAGAACGGCGCCACGACCACCTCAAGAGTATGGAGATCTCAGGATTCCACTCCACAAAGAGCTTGGTTGAGCTAACATGTTGCATTGTCAAGAGCGCAGTCTCACTCGAGAGCCTTACATTGGATACCATTGGTGATGGTAGGTCTACATGTTGCTATAATGGTTTGGGCTTGCCCTATGACAAGTTTGAGCTCGAGAATGCGGCTAGAGCAGTGGTGGCTATAAGAAGGTATATCGTGGATAAAGTTGCTTCTAGAACTAAGCTGACCATTGTGGAGCATTGCCCACAGTGCATTGCCCACAATACGGCTTTGAATGCACTCAAGCTGACTTGGGATGATGGTATGGAATGTATTGCCAACGATGGTTTGGCCTAGACAGCGCCAACAACTAAGCTGACAGTTCGGGGAGTATTGCCCACAGGTCTAGGCAGACCTTGCAAATTGCTGCAACTAGCCGGTGCTTAGATGAAGGGTGCAAGTTGTCAAAAGTTTTCTTGAATTGTTTTGCCATGTGTAATAAGTTGATTTTGTGTGCTTTGGTTTCTTTGGTTATCTTCAATGTGCAATGCACGGTCATTTTAGTAAAGTTATTATAGATAATCATGCTTTGTTTCTTGAGAATCATTGGGCATGTCTTATTAGGCCAGTGCCACCGTTTGGCCATCTGTTTGTCCCCATTATCTCCACATTCCTCCACAATTTAATAAAATGTAATGAGCTATTAACTCAATTTAGAGTTAATAGACCATTTTACAATTATATGAAATTACCATACATTTTGGGAGACATACAATAGTTTAATTTGATCCATTATTTATTATTTCATTATATTTCTAAACTAGCTACCGGGTGTATGGTATATCTTCTTTCAGACTCCTCAGTATGACCATGCATGCTCCACTACTACTTCATCATCAGGAACTTTTGCACCATGACCTGCCAGGGAATCATGAGAAAATCATTGACCAATGTCTTAGCTTATCCCCATGCTTGCATTTTGTGGAGGACTAAGTATGAAAGGAACTATCAACACATGATTTTTACCTTTATGTAGCAGTTGAAGCATGAGATGAGAGTCGTGTTGTGCAAAATCTTTTTATATATAGCATCTTTGATGCATCATATTGCCTCTTCTCTGTACGGTTAAGTATATTGATGACACACTGCATCATTCCCTCGCCGTGGCTCTGCAGTATTGTCACAGCGTGACAACAGGGATTATTTGTGTTGGGTGGACGCATAGGGATGTTTGATTTCACGAAGTAGGGCTCACATGCTCCCAAAATGACCTTCTTTTTGTTCCTTTGTACATTTACATCCGCTCACATGGTCAAAAAGGAATTAGTACCAGCACTAGTAGGAGGAGAACGGCTACTTTGTTAAGTAACATATTATTCAGTGTGTTGCACAGCTCTCCTAGAGAGAAAAAAAATCAGTGTTAATATGATTTTAATTAGCAAGTGCGGTGCGGACTTGCCAAATAGGTGAATGAAGAAAGCCCTAAGCTTGATGCTATATATATAGGAGGCAAAGCACACAGTTCGTAGTATACAAAAGGTTTAATTCCTAAATCTTTTGACTGAACCTTGTGAAAGATAGATACCCTATCGTGCAACCTAGATATTGTATCATTTATGGAGACATCTCCAGAGGTATTCAATGCCAACACTTAATATTGAAGGTATCCATTTTCAGTTTTAAAGATATGACTTACTCCCTCCGTCCCTTTGAAAGTGTCACTTTGGTTTTCGTACCATTTTATTTGAACACTCGTCTTCTTCAAATTTTTTTGTATAAATATTATTGATTTTGTTATGACTTACTTTGTCATTAGAGATACTTTTTAATAATTATTGATTTAATTTATTATTTGCAAAAAAATTTGAATAAAACGAATGGTCAAACTCGATAGAAAAAAATTCAAAAATGACACTTTTATAGGGACGGAGGGAGTAATATTGAAGCATCCATTCTCATGTTCTGGCAGCGGGGGCTCAATGTTTTAATGATGACTCTGCCAGACCCACATTTAACCTGGAGAACAACTGCGCTGTTGAGAGACAGATATCCACACCCGTATTCATTTATCATCAACACCGACTATACCCCAAGTCAAATATATAAGGCCAATTATAGGATGGTCGATATGTAAATTTCATAATTTTAGTTTGCTCATCTACTCTATAGTTTTACCTTTGATCAATTTTTAAGGTGGTCCACGGTCCACGCCTTTGCCTATGCACAGAAGCCAGTAACTAGATCTGATTTAAATTATATGGTGGTTTATTAAAATGGTTGATTTAGTTAGAAGTTTGCAGGGAACATGCATGTAACACCCTTTAAGATTCAAATTATGCATCACACCGACCAAATATTCAGCTAGGCGGCTACACATTTATTAAAGAAGAGAGAAAACTAGAAGATATTATTAATTAAATTGTTGTTTCTATTTGGAAAAAAAAAAATAGAGTAAGTGACAATGTTACCTGCAGAGATCGAGAATAATAATTTTACTGTTTAGTGGGTGGGTGGGTGGAGGGATAGTAGAGGATCCTAACAGAGATGAGAGATTTTTTGATAGTTAAAAAGGTTTGTGAGCACTGTAAAGTAGTTCCTCCCAAAACAAATGCCACATACATCTTTCTTCTCTCGTGTCACGATACACAATAAAAACCATCATGTGAGCGTGTCACGTCACTTTAACTTGTATGCGGTGTATTCCAAAACGTAATGTACACATGTCACATTTTTGAATTACACAGTACAACATACACCTCACAACATGCATGGACATTCAATCGTTTTCTCTATTCTCTTCCAACAAAAAAATATTAGGACTTCTAGATTAAGGACGAGAGAAATAAGAATAACTATAATCCCCTCAAACAAGCACTAAGATTAAAATAACATAATTAATTACTGCCTACTCAGCTAACCAATTCCCTCAATCAAGTACCAAGACAATAATTGCACAATTAGTGCCTCCCTATTTAGGGGAACAAAATTCACCTTAACCAATCACCAAAGTTACGAAGAAAGTTTTTTTTTTCTAACCAATTGATGCCTTTCAATGAAGCACCAACTCATCTTAATAGTTTGGGATGAATTTTAAAGGTAGAAGTCCTTTCTTATATTGGCACAAGCAGGTAATGATAGTTATGGATTACCCTATTAGCTACTAGGAGGTAATAAGTCAAATTATTTGATCAAATCTAACCAAACAGATAGTTCCCACTAAATCATCTGGGAGAATGTTGTTTCATGAATATTAAGGACACAATCATGCTTTGATTAATTTTATGTAACTGGCAAAATGTGCCCGTGTGTTACAACCTGGAGAAAAAAACTATTATATAATTATGGAAGCGACAATGAACGGTAAATGCCCGTGCGTGTGGTATGGGTTGTGTGAGGAGAGGGATGGATGGGAGTGGGGAGTAGCGAACAACCGACACATGAAAGAGGTGATAGACTAAGCCACACCAGATGAAGATAAGTGTGGTCCCTCTCCTTTTCATTCTTGATGTAGTAGAGATTAGGTGAAGGACATGCGGTGATTTTTTTCCTCTATTGCAACGTTTGAGTATATTCGCTAATCTAACCAAATTGAGTATATTCGCTAATCTAACCAAATTAACGCTCCCGCTTATCATTTAGTGAGAGTATATACCATGCTAGGAACAATTCAAGATACAATCATACAAGTCACAATGGCCATGCTTTAATCAATTTTATTACTCAATTAGCGGTTTTATCAACATTCGATTTTAAAAACAATCGGCTCACGATCCAGAAATCTTTTTTGTAGTAGCGATGACCATGCACTTCGTTTCAGCGTCGTTACACCATGACCTGGTAAGGATTAAGGAAACATGATTTACTGAATGACCACATTCTTAGCTTCTCCTACACTTGCATGTTGTGAGGGATTAGTATGAAATTAAAGAATCATGAACAACATGATTATTTTACCTCAGCAGATGGAAGAGGAGTTTTAGATGAACGTTGTGTGCAATATTTTGTCAAATACAGCATCACTGTTGGATTGTATTGCCCACTCTCTGCGTGTGTTAGTAGATCGATGACACACTGCATCATCCCCTCGCCGTGGCTCTGCAATGTTCTCACGGCCGCACAACATGGATCATCTTTAGGTGGCAGCCTACGGGGGTTTGATGCCATGATGTAGGGCCCACATACGTGCAAGATGTAGTTCTTTTGTTTACTCGTACATGGCTTATCGCAGCATCCACTAGTCACAGTGTCAAGAGAAGAAATTGCTGTGAAAGCTACTAGAAAGAGAATAGCCACTTTCTTAGGTGACATCTTAGTGCTAATTAATAGTTTAATTTAATTAGCAAGTGATGACCAAATAGGTACGGTGAATGAGCAAAGCCTTAAACTTGATGCTCTGTATAGAACCAGAACATTGGCCTAGCTACGAGCTCTCTATATATAGGTAAGCCAAGTGATCATAGTCGTCGTCTACAAAGGATTCGTGTATTGATGCTTGATGAACCTTTAATCAAGCATTTTTGAATGATAGATACACTATGGTGCACCCAAGACATCATTGTATCAGTTTATGAATAGATATATTCAATGCATATTTAATATTGAAGATATCCATTTTAGTTTTTCACAATCCTTGGATACAAGAGATTAGAAGAATATTTTTCATTTTTTCTTGAACAAAAAAAAACATATCCCCAAACTAAGCCGACCATCTCTTTTTACGGCCCATGTGGTGCCAATGAAGTTGGGCTTGAAAAGCACCAGGATGAGGCCAGGCCCATCTGGAAGATTGGGGCACGAGCACGACTCGGCCTTTTCTAATCTTTTTTGCTCATAATAAAAATCCCATCCCATCGGAAAACAGGGGAGGGGAAAAACAGAACTCGAATTGGGGAAAGAGAGAGAGAATCGAATCGAATCGAGGCGGGGAGAAGCGTCAGGGACAGGGAGGAGGGCGGCGGAATCGGCGCCGGCGGCAGGCATGGAGGACCTGAGCGTGGAGGAGCTCGCCTCCAACCTCTCTCCACCTACAAAGAGCAGCTCCGCGAGGTCTCTTCTCCCCCGCTCCGCCCCCTCGCTCGATCTCGCCGCGCCCCCTTTCCTTTACGTTCTGCCTGCGGTTCTGCTTCTAGTTCGAATCCGTTCTAGCGAGTGTCGTGGTCTGCCTGCGGTTTAGGATTCGCGTGGTTGTAACTTGTAAACCGGATTCCTGGACTATGGATGGATACGGCGCTGATTCTAGTCTAGGGTTTTAATTATTTGATTAATTTAAGTTTCATTCGGTGTCGAATTCGTTTATGCGTAATAATAAGATTATACTTAGCAAAGGTTTGCTCGGTTATGTGCATGTTCAAGTATTGTGTTCATATGAATAGGGTCGAGCTTAGCCTTTACCTTTTGAATTAGCAACATAATCATTTACCTTACATTGGATTTAGCCATTTTGGTAGTATAATCCAGTCGTATACATACATGTCTTTCGGTTTACGACTTTGTTGTCGACGTTTACAACATGGAACCTCATTCTTGTTCAGACCCTCTGTGGTCTAATTCTTATTTTTCACTGGTGATTTTGATTTTTGAGGAATCTTCTTACTTTTCTAAACCAGAGCCAAGCTCTGGCATGTCATTGGGCCACGCCGCCGATTTTCTCAGCCGTCGGATCAGGCGCATGGACGCCCAGATCTGGCCAGGCCTAAACATTTTTCACAAAAGCCCTCAAACTTTCTAGAAATCAACGTACAGTCCACGTCATCTTCTCAGTTCCAGAGCTTTCCCCAAGCTCGTGCAGTCGTGCTACGCCGCACCTCGGGAATTAGAGGTGGTGCACTGTTTTCTTCTGTATGGAAACTGCCAACAATAAACTATGTTGGCACCACACTTGACTTGTTGGTCACTGATTAATAGTGAGGTTTGCATTAGTTGAGATCCTTGTTATCCCTATTTCCCAATGAAAGTTTCATGCTAATTCCTTGTTTCTTTCCAAATCTATTTTACTGATATCTCTTATGTCCATGTGTTTCAGGTTAAGAAGCTTATCAAGGAGAAAAAGGATGACCCTGGAATTTCTGAATATATTGATATGGAGAAAGAGCTTCAAGAGGTGAGTTCAGTTCTTATTTTATCCTGTAATTATGTGATCCCTCATGCTCGTGTAGCTACACGTCAGAAACATCGGATTAATGATTTTTGCAAATGGATGCTTGATTTCTTATCTGATTTTTGGGGCGTTGCTATCGATTCCTCTCTCTTTTGTTACAAGGAGCCATGCCCAGCAAGGTAGCATGCAAAGGCCGTTTGCAACAGAAGATTTGTTTTTGGGGAATTTAGATTTTTTTAACCTTGAAAGGTGAGAAGGTTGATTATGACAATGGTAGGGACTGTCTGAGCAACCATATTAATAGTAGTGAACAATATGTAAAAATTCAGTGGCTTCAAAGTTGTCCATTACCCTTTATCTTGATTGATTGCAGGTTTGTACTCCTGATTTGGGTGTGGCTGCTGCTGTTCTAAGTTGGATCTCGAAAAGAAACTAGCGCATATTTAATAATACTTGGAGGTTTGCTTGTGTTTATGATGCTTAATGTCTTTTTTTTTTGTGACTGCTGCAGGTCATAACATTAACCGAAGAGATTTTGGCAACTGCAAAGCAATCTGAGAGTGCCCAGAATGCTGCAGGTCTATTACCACCAAATTATTCAGCTGGAGTGCAGTCTGAGGTAGCTTTTTTCTTCATTACTGTTAGATGGCTTCCTTCCTTTAGCTGAAATTCTGAATAAGAAAGAAATACATGGCAATTGTTCCATAGATAAAGGCTTTGTCCTGATGAATTACAATTTGTGTTGCTTACATTGAAATGTAATGGCTTGTCTTCCTACACTACTCTGACAGTCTTGTGGCAGGGACTGGATGACTTGTCACATTCCCATAAGTTTGCCATTGGTACTAGAGTTCAAGCTGTGTGGAGTGAAGATGGGGAATGGTGAGCTTCTCTTTGATATATATAGAATTGTTTGTCTAGATGATCTTAATATTTTTTCAAATCATTCCATTACAACATGTTTGATTAGCTGAATTTCCAGGTATAATGCAACAGTTGAAGCTTTGACACCAAATGGTTATTATGTAGCCTACGATGGCTGGGGAAACAGGGAAGAGGTATGCTCCTTTTTTTCTGAAAGTAATATATTTTTTTTTCAAATAGATCTGGTATATATTCATATATGAGTATGGAGCCAAAAACTACTTCAGTTGCACTGTACAGAATTTGTTTCTCATATTACTTATGTGATGGACCTGCAATTTCAAATGTTTTGTTCATCAAAACTTATTGCTAATGGTGGAGTTGTTCTCATGAACATGCGTGATGTGTTATCCTAGCTAAATTTATCCTGTTTTTGAACTTCTATATATGTTATTCTAAGCTATTAATTTCACTGCCTTATATAGGTGGACCCAGATAATGTGAGGCTGCTTGAGGAAGAAGCAGCTGATGCTTTTGAGACAAGCTGAAAAGGAAGCTGAAGCTACGAAAAATGGCAATAAAGAGGAAAATTGAACAAGCAGCAACATCTGATTTTCAGGCACGTAGCTTGCCGCCAAACTTCGTGATCGAACCAAGTGATCCTGAGGATGTTGTAAGTGAATTTGCCTTTTTTCTTTTTAGATAATGTGCCTTGCAAGTTGCAACTGACCTTAACCTAATGTTCTTACTGACCCTTTTATGTTTGCAGAAAGCTGCAAAGAAAAAGAAAATACATGCTTTCAAATCAAAAACCCGCTTTGAGCAACTTGAATTTGCCCAAAACAAGCGGCAGAATGCATGGCAGCAGTTTCAAACCAAAGGGAAATCCAAAAGGTAGCTTCTTGGCCCCCATACCATATTTTATGTAAACAAAAATTGGCTAGACACTCTTTGATTAAGTTAGAAAAATCTGAATCTCAAGGTACCTGCCTATCCTCAGCATTCATACTATGATGAGCATCTGCATCCCAGTTTTCTGAGAATCAGATTGGCTGAATTTTGTTGGTTTGTTTGCAGGTGGGGTTCTTCTCTGGTCGCAAGAAGGAGAGCATCTTCAAGTCACCGGATGACCACAGAGGTAAGGTGGGTGTCACTGGGAGTGGCAAAGGCCTGACTGACTTCCAGAGGAGGGAGAAGCATCTGCACCCTAAGGGTGGCTCCGGTGATGCAACAGCAGATGACGAGGAATAAACTGAACCGGCATGTCACTTTGTTAGCTTCTGAGTGTATCACCAAGCAGACATTTCGATACCTGTTGTTTAGTGCCGACCTGGCCTCCAGGGGAGCCTGTAACTCTTTAACTTGTGGAAACTAGAAATATCAATGTTGAACGTGGCTGTCGTTTTGAAGCTGCATTATGCTGGCATTTTGAAAGAACGTGGTTTCTAACTAATCATTAGTTTGACTATAGAGGTACTGGAGCTCTGCTTCTCAACTGTTCCCTGTGCTGATGGTGCCATCTTTTTACAAACTGTCTAAATATTCAGGTGGCATGTAAAAGTTAGCACATCTAGCTACTATTTTTTTGGAGTGACTGATGGCACAAAGCAGCATTCCAAATATGGTATTAGGAGTTACTGTCTTTTTTACAAATACAATAAAGTGCCTCACATAAATGAATTACTACAAGGCCTTATTGCACTGTGAAATTATACTTAGGATTCCTCATACTTATTGGTCCCAATCAGTATTCCTCTTGGATCGGCCTCTGGTCGCTGATCAGAGAACACACTACTTACACCCACCCACCGGTATTTGGTCCTTGCAATGGCTTTGTCTACCTGCATAGAAGGCGACCGCCATTGCTTCCTCCACCTACACAGAAGGTGACCGGCACCTGCACATACACAGGGCACAGCCGTCAAGTGTCTGACGATATGATTGATAGCCCCTGCTGGCCCTGGGATGATTACCAGCTGATCTCCCAGTACAAGCTAGAAGCTACCATGCAGCAGCAAGGAGAGGCAGCGAGAGGAGCTGATGAGCTGCAGCTGCAGATGAGAGGAGGCAACGAAGAGGAAGACGAACTGGTGCTGGCCACGTGGGACTGCGGCAGCCCACTGTACGACTCGTTCGAGCTCGCGTCGCTGCACTACGTCCTCGAGAAGCACACCATGGTCCTGCCGTTCTTCGCCGACGCCGCCGTGTCGCGGTCGTCGCGGCGGCGTTCGTGGCGTCGCCATCATCATCATCATCATCGGGGCGGCGCCGCTCTGCCGCCTGACATGGCCAAGAGTGGCGGCAACCGTGGCGTGGGCGCCGGCGCCGGCGCGGCAAGGAGGAGGACGACGAGCGGGTGGAGAGGTAGCAAGGCCGCCGCAGCTATATTCAGGGCTGTTACGTGCTGGAGGAGCTCTGTATAGGTACTCCATTCATGCTTTCTCAAAGTTATGCTAATACGAGTACAAAGACTACAAAGTATATATAGTATAAAAGTTGTATCTGAAATTTTTGAATCGACACAGTTGAGACTGTTTTGGGATTATTATGCTGGAGGAGCTGTGTGTTTCGGACTAGATCGAGATGAAACAGAGCCCTTTCTTGATGCAGGGAGCAGGGTACGTATGTGTTTGGCATGGCTCCATTTGAACTCCCAGTTATTAGGCTCTACACGCATGTACTCTGGATTCAAACAAGAGTAAATAAAATGGAATACTTTTAGTAATACTGTAATAGATATATGTTCTTCTTGCCTTTGACAAAGGTTCGGCCAACATGCCATTGTTACAAGTCAGTGTGATGGAGTAAAACAAATAGATGTTTTTTATGTCACTAAACGTATGATGTCGACATCAATCATCCAGTGAAGAAATGGCGATCGGCCAATCGTCATACAAGATGCTTCTCTAAGCGGCTTCTACAACAAACGGGTGTGAAAACATGGTAGAATTAGTGACACAACACATCATCGTAATAATAATGCTGGAACGAGTCTGTTTTTCACCATAAGTTGTCACATCAGCCATGGCTCATGTGGTCGTAGCTTTTATGGGCCAATTCGAAACTAGGTTGTTTGGGCCTAGTCCATTTTATGATGGAAAAAGATTACTTTTCCTTTCCGCTTTTCCTCCGTGAACTGTAAAACCGGGTAATCCCTCAACTTGTTAAACCATGCGTTTTGCCTCCTGGAGTGGTTTTTTAAAGGTGATTTTGTCTTTTACTTTTTATTTATTTCAGTTGAATCTTTGAAAAATCAAAGTAAATCACAGAAAAACCATAAAATGGAAAATCAAATTTTCTTGGACTCCACATAAGTAGATATACACATTTGATATATAATATGGTACTCCTCCGTGCAATTCTTTGACTCATATAAAGCGTGTTTTGCTTTCGTCTTATTCAAATTTTTATGTAAATTATAAAACAAACAAAACGTCATTACAATATCTTTAGTGATGTAATAAGTCATAACAAAAGTGGTAATATTTATTAAAAAAAGTTGAATAAGATGAGAGGTCAAACACAGTTTATATGAGTCAAAGAATTGCAAGTATTGTGGAACGGAGGGAGTATGCTTTTAGTATAATTTTATTTATTGTAGATTTAGATATATGTTTTTTTATAATTAATTGGATTAGTTCATAACTGCAATTTCTATAGTCTAATTGTAGGGAATTTTTATGGTGGCCTAATTATTGTATGCTTGAACTATAGTAAAAAATTTACTCAATGGATCATGCATAACTTAGTTATTTAGATTTACTTAGATTTAACAAGCACAAACCCTAAATAAATATATAACTAAGTTGTACATGATCTAGTGAGTTTGAAATTTTTACCATAGTTTAAGCATATAATAATTAGAACACCATAGAAATTTCACCATAATTGGACCAACCAAACTATAATATGAGTTATTCTAATTAATTATATATTAGTGTAGATCTAAATCTATAACACAAATTTTGTACTAAACATATCATATTATATATTCACGTGTATATATATACTCACGTGGAGTCCAACAAAATTGAATTTTTATTTTATCATTTTTGTGACATACTATGATTTTTTTAAAGATTAAGACAAAATAAATAAAAGAAAAAATAAAACCACCTTCGAAAAAACCACCCTAGGGAGGGAAAACATGCGGTTTGAAAAGTTGTGGGAGGTGATTTACCCGATTTTGTGGTTTAGTGGTTTAGGGAGGAAGACTAGACTTTTGCAAAAATTGAGGGAGGAAAACGTGGATTTTTTTAGGAGAATTTTATCTGTAAGTTAGCTTGTACACGGTTTTAAAGCACATCATAGGCTTTTCAGAGTTGTTAAAATTATTCTTGTAACATATATAACCACACTTATTCTTATTTCTGAGGTTTTAATGTGAGTGACTAGAGCAAAATTTGTCAAAAAAAAAGAGAGGTTGGGAAAGCTTCATAAATCTCCTACCTTAATATTTCTTTAAAAAATAATCAAAGCTATTTGAAGATTGTTAAGAGCAAGTTTGGCTAAATACTTTGAGGTGGAGAGGAGAGGAGAGGAGAGGAGAGAAGCGGGTTGTAAGACAGGTCTCAATGAAGTTTCATAAGAGTTTTATGAACATTAATTAGGTTGATGTGGCAATCGTATTAATGATGAGAGATGTGATAAGAGTTTTATGGGTGGGAGTGGAGAGAGTTTCATGGGGATGAAACTCTTTTACACTCGCTTTCTAAAATTTGGATGCGTTGAAAAAAAGTGACATGAATCCCCATTGAGACTCAGCTGGCTCATTAAAAAAAAACCTAGGAACTTTATTATGAGATAGACAAGTGACTCATGTATTAATAGTTAAGAGCTCACCACTATACGTGTGGGCTGTAAAAAGGTTATAAAGAACCTTACAGCCAGTCAGGTGTGGGCTAGGAGAAAGCTATAAAGAACCTTACGTCGCTATTAACCTTGCTCGGTTTCAAATGGACTCCAATTGAGCATTTAATGAGGAAGCCCAATACTAATATGCTGCGAAGGCTCTCTACTCCCTAAAAATCGGCACGGTAGCAAACTGAAAAACACTATAACACTTTTTGTGTGTTCAGAGAAAGAAAATATTATCCTAGGGTAATTAGGCTCAAAATAATCATCTCACAATATACATCTAGACTGTATAATTAGTTATTTTGTTTGCCTACATTATTTTATAATCCGAACATGCATTTTTAGTACATTTAATATTTTGATGTGATGAGAATTTTAAAATTTTTGAAAAAAACTTGAGGAACTAAACACACACCGTCATGCTGTGGGACGAGTGTGGGGATCGCCATGCAGAGGGGCAGGGTGCATCATGCATGGGGAGCAGCGTTGACTGCCGTTGCAGCTTGCTGTTTCCTGCTTTTGACCGGAGTGGAGCAGGCGCTGCTGCTGTAGTCACCAGAGAGAAGGAATGCGCGCTTGTCCGCTCGCGTCAGCAGGGGAGGGAGGCAGCACATGCCTCTGCAGGGAGACCGTAGAGAGTGAGCCATCTTTTGTATTCGGTTAATCTGTATGTCACTCGAGTGACGCGTTGAATCCGGTCACTCGATATTTTTAGCCATTGGATCTTGATCGTGGGGATCTGGTTCATGTGTTTTTTTATGTCCCTGTTTTGCGGGCCCGCTTTGTCGGGCGCTTTTTGTTTTGATTTTTTGGGAATCGCGCTTATCTTGTTTTTGTAATTTGGGGCGGCGAGTGCGCCGCGTCATTTGCCTGCCGTTTCTTCTCTCTCTTCGTCTGCCGTTTCTTCTCTCTTCGTCTGCCGTCTCTTCTCTCTCTTCGTCTTTCTCTATCCACGGCGAGGCTGCGATTCAGGCGGGAGGCAAAAGCAAGAGCTAGGGTTAGGTGAGTTCGTCGTCAAATCTGCATCCGCTGCTCTGAACTCGGACGTATTGGTGTAGATTTTGTCGCCTGTTCATTTTTTGTTCGATATTCATTTTCTCTGTTCATCTTCTCTCTCTTCATATTCGATCTCTGTGGGAGGTGGGGCGATTCAGCGGGCGCCTAGTGGCCATGAGTTAGGGTTGGTGAGTTGTTCGTCATTTGTGCATCTACTCCTCAATTTTTGCATGTACTCACTATGCATGGTGGGGATTCAGTCGGAGGCGGACAAGGAGGAAGTCGCCGAGGAGAAGGCCATCAATCCCGCTACCCGAGCCGGGCGGGCGTCGATAGTGAGTACTCTGCTTAATTGATTCTGCATGTCTTATTCTATATTTAGAGACTGCTTAATTCATTTTGCATGTCTGATTCTATATTTAGAGATAGTCAGACGTCGATCTAGATATGTGGAGTCGCTCTTCGCCATTTTTATGCACACCTCCATGGATTTTTCAGCTTCCGTGTTGATTTGTTGGTGTGTGCTTCGCACCCCTGTAACTAGTGTTCGTTAGACAGGGCAGGGGAGGTGCTTTGAGTAGTCCTTTTGAATTTTTTAAAAGATAACAGATGTTTCTGTATCCAATGAAATTTTGATGGACTTATGTTTTGCTTTTGGGTTTAGTTTCCAAAAATGCTTAGATAATTGAGTGTGGCAGGCTTTTTTGATTCCTCTGTGGTACAGGACACATGTTTGTATTATGCCATGAATCTGCAATGAATCCTTTTCGGCTGTTTTCTTCACTGCGAACCAGTTAAATTCATGTGTGACGGTATAATATGTTCTGCAGGCAATATGCTAGTAGATTGGTAGCATGTCAGAGCAGGCATTACATTCCAAGGGACATTTAAGTTATTAGAATTAGAATGAAAATTATGGCCAAAGGTTCTGGAAACTTTGAGATAGAAAATTACATTCCAAGGGACATATATTTTTTCCTGTAATAATGGATGTCTTGCTCTGTTGTCTGTCAGCCAAATATTCAGAGTAGGATTGGTTTTGGTTTGTTTTCATTCATAATAGAAGTATGCATGGTAGCTGCTTTGTCGATGTTGCCTGCCAGTTGACATTTTTTAAAGATGAATGTGTATGCCCGAGTTTAGTTTCTTTTTCTAAGAATACTAAGGTATCCTGTTTTATCACATACCCCTGAGCAAATTGTGATGGTTTTGTCATTTCATCTCCTGATGTAGGGGAAGGTCTGTGCCTATGTCTTCAGATATAGCTGCATCATATTTTTTCCCCTCTATGTGCTATAGCTGCAGCATGGTCTATATAAAGTTATTGTTCTGTGCAATGTCATAGATTCCACCATGTATATGCTAATGTTGTTATATTATCAAGAACCTCAGTCAGTCCTGAATATATGTTGCTGAATTTCTACTGAGATTTAGATTTTTAGAAAATGGATGCTTTGTATATATGCTAATGTTTGTTTTTCCTCATTGGTGACTGATGATCGATCTGTTTGGTGGCGGATCTGTAGTTTTTTATCCAGCTTGAGGGTATTCAGTCTGCAAAGGTACGTTTGATGCACACACACCATTTTACATTAGTTATCCATGATTTTGTACCCTGAAATGTAGTATGATTAAATTGACTGAATCATATTTGCTGGATGCTATTCTGGTACGAAATGCATGTCTGGTACGCTGCCTAGGATCCTTGCTGACCTGTTCAGAATGGCTTGCCACACTTAGGTTCAGTCAGATGCTTAGATAGTATCAAGTGCAATTGCTCTACTATTTTAGGCTCCTTTTGAACTAGACCATCAGCATGCCTAGGATCCTTACTGCAACAGTTGAGAACATGCTTGATTACATCAGTGCCACCCAGCTTATTCCTTTTGTACACCAAATCTGATCTCCAGCCTTTTTAGGCTCTGTACCTGTAGAATGATCCCATAGGTTGTTTGGATTGGAGGAATTTTAGGGTGTAACTCTTTTTTTTTAACGTTGTGGTATTAGCGAATGGTAATGTTTTGTGATTAATTTACCTTGAACCTATAAGTCTTTCTTCCTGCCATTCCCATTTAGTTGTTGCTATTTTTAAATTAAGGGTTATATTTGCCTATTAGGTTTTTTCATACCAAATTATGATAGTCCCAAGTGTCAATTGTGAGTTTGTATTGTGATTAACTTTTATTCTGCTAAACATCGCTGTGTGGCAGTTTGTATGTAATGTGTCCTTCAGCTATCCTGTTATATTATTTTTAAACATATCGTTTTACGGACTATGCATAGAGATTTTTTTGCTTGTTGTCCTACCATATATCAAAATATAATGTGAGTAACATGGCTGTTATTTAAAAAAAAAAATTTGCAGCTTGTTTTCATTGATTTTATAGTTAGTATTCATATGTTTTTACACCTTACAATCCACTTTAAATTATGCACGTTGCTGGTGTAAGTTTCAAATAGCGACATGTCTTTTGTAGATGGAATGCAAAAGGCATAAAAAGGCCGTGTTGTCGAACATGCTGTTGGTGTTCAAGATGAAATGGATGGCTTTATTGGTGATGATGTTATGTGTTCTCAATTTGTTGAAGATGATCTGTATGCTGCCAAGTCTAGTTCTGATGTTGAGTACTCTAGTGATGTAAGTTTTCATTTACTTTATGTTTAATTCTTAATCTCTTTCCAGTTTTTTGCATTCCTTACCTTTTTTGTGTTTTTCCTGTAGGATTCATCTGATGTACCTCATAATAGGAGTTTCAACAAACATCTATATGAAAAATGTTTGAAAGATGTATGTTATTCTTCAATACTTTTTTTGTATTGGAGTTATATCCTATATTCATTTTTTTAACCTTTCAAGTATCGGAGAATCAAGGCTCTAAAGCGTGAAATGTCTATGGCTTTGCAAGCTGAGGTTTGACCTTTTTAATTCCTTATTTTTCTTTTTTTGGTATGTATTTCATAATTCAATTTTCCCTAGTTTCTTTCTGATTTCCTATCTTTTTTCGTTTTATTACTATTGTGTAGCCCTGTGCGTAAAAGAAATCTGTGGGGTCACTTCGATGGTTTCACTAGGCAAGTCAATTTCTAAGTTTTCTCAAGTAGTTATTGGTTCTCGATCGAAGTGCACAAAGATATTATTAGGAGAAACGGATTTGGATCATTATTGCTATTTGACGCTTGTTCAATTCCTATGCGTTTACGCAAGTGGTTGGCCTCTTTGGTTGAATGTAAATCGGTGATATCATTATCCATGGCAAGGTTATCCCTTTGAGTGCGATTCAGTTCATAAGGTTCTTGGGATCCCTGTTGGTGGTAGTGAATTCCCTTCTAACTATTCTTCTGGCGAAGCTATTGTTCTGTCCAAGTTCAATAAGAGTTCTATGCCTCAGATATCATATTTTGAAAAGAAGTTGCTTTACCGATCTATCGATGATGACGTATTGATATGTTTCTTGATTGTGGCTTTACATTGTTTCCTTTGCCCTAACTCAAACATCATTCGAGTCCTCGGTACCTTGGAGTATTTGAGGATATCGAGAACCTTAGATCTTATGACTGGGCGGTTTCGTGGTTACGCCGTTTTTGATGGCGCCAACGGTTTCAATCGTGGAAAGAAAATTGTTCATAAAGGTGGTGACAAAGGTTCATCAACTCTGTCCAGTTGCATGTACTATCTCTCGTGTAAGTTATTTCTTATTCGTCTCAATTCTCTTTATTAATGTTTAGTTTATTCACGTAATGTTATTTTTTACGACTATTTTTTATTACGGTTTTTGTTTTAAAGGTTGTCTATCTAGACCATGTTGATTTTAGTCATCGTCGGGTTCCCGACTCTCTCCCGAATTGAAGTGTGGAAGCAGAATATGATTCGAGAGTACTCGAGCTTGATAAGAAGTCTTCATGTGTGTATGGTCCGAGGCCTTTGATTGATTTTAATACTTCTCGCTATAACAAGGTTTGTCCCCAATTTGATTCCAAAATTTAGTAGTTCTGTTATTTAAAGGTTTTTCATTCTCTTCTTGTTTTTTGTTAATGAATTTGTTAACCCAAATACTTACTCTTTTTTTTTCGGGTTTCCATTTGCTCAATCGATTCGGTGGGTTATGAATCGGATGCTAAGTTTTTGGCTGACCTCGATCCGCATGTGGGTGTGATGTTCCCGAAATTCTAAAGGGTAGCATCCTCACCGCAATTGATGATCATTGCAAGTCTTCGCCAATCCCTATTGATGTTGTGTCTCTTGGTGATCTACCTAATGATTTGAAGATTCTGTTTTCCAAGTTGATGAATAATGTTTCTTGTATGAAGGAGAAGTCCGGGGAGTTGGTTTGTAAAGTCTTTTCAAGCTTTTTCTTTGAATATGAGAGTCCTAATAATTTCGCTGTTGGGTCTCCTGTACGATAATGGAAATGATTTGCCTTCAAATGGTAAAGTTCTCATAAATTTTATTTTTTTCGTGTCTTTTTTTTTTCTCTATGTTTATATTTTATATGAAGAATTATGGAATTTCTTTTTTATTCATGTTTTCTTACCTTTTAAAATATTCTCGGTGTGATGGTGTTGTTGCCCCCAAAACTGTCACGAGCCTCATGTTGATGTTGATGCTACTAGATCTTCACCGATTGTCGGTCTTTGCCGGTGGTTCTTTTTTTTATCCCGTCTCATGTTGGTGTTCGCTCTTCTAGACCTTCTACGAAAGATGTTGTCCATGGTGCTGCCCCATTTGAATCGATGTGCATTTGAATGTTCAAGCTCGTCGTTCATCATTGAAAGTTGATGGTCGTTCCGGTGCTCAATTTGGAACTCAAGGTTATGTGGATGTTCGTCAATCTAGAGGTTTTCTTGGATCTTTTTTAGGCTCTAATCTTATATTCCTCAATTTAAATGATTCTACTAATTTTTGTTTTTGTTTCTTTTTTAGGTCTTTGGTCCTTCATCTTCTAAGCACCTTAGATTTGCGTCTCATGTGTCTCGTGAAGGTGCCTCTCAAGCCGTTAGCGCTCTCGCTGCCCCTAAGTGCTCTAAGGGTGTTGCCCCTAATCAAATTGAGGATATAATTGATGTTGGCAATGACGGCTCTTCGACTCGAATCTGAGCAGTTAGATATGCCTAATCATTATGATGTTGTATGCCCCCATCTCGGTCTTTTGTCTTGTTTTATCCTTTTTCAATATATTTTTTGGCGTTATGATTCAAGTGAAATTTTTTTTGCCTTGTATCCGAGGATCGATTTTCTAGGTATTCTATCCCTTTTTTTTGAATATGATTCTCATCGTTCCAAATCTAAATCATCCAAGAAGCTTGGTCGCCCTCCCATTGTCCCTTCTTCTTCTAAGCCGAGGGTCTTCTGGCGGGCGCTCCATTAAATGTGGTATGTTCATAAATATCGTTTTCGCTTGCTTTTTTATTATTTTTCCTAATCCAATCTTTTCCTTGCTGAAGGTTTCTTCACCTGAGGTTGTTGTTGTTGGTTCAAGATCCCTTAGTGAGAAGATTAAGTTGATGAGCAAAGCATCCGAGGAAGCATACAATTCTCGTCTCGAATGCTTCTAATGTGAGGTTGTTGTATGCGTGTCTCGCGGTTATCCATGTTCGACTCCTAGTGTGGCCGTAGGGTCATCAAGTAAATTGTTTTCAATGACCGCATCTACTACCGGTGGTAAGTTGCCTATTCATGGTCGGGGAGGGGTGTTGTTCCACTGTTGGTCTACGTGATGACTTTGAGATTCATATGGGTAAATTCAAAGTTACCCAAAATGAAATCACCAATTACAAGGCTATATGCAAGTTGGCTGCCTCTCCTGTTAGTGGGTATGTGATTTCAAACTTACATATATCTATTATATAATTTGAGTCAAGTAACCATTCTAATTTCAATATCATGGCAGCGATGATGTCATTGTTTATGGAAATGTGAGATGTACATTTTGGGCTCTTGGTGAGTCTTTGAAGCCTGGTGGGATTGTTAAAAATTTTGTCATCGCCTTACGCTACCACTTGTTCGGCTGGGCAAACTGAAGTTTCTAAGTGCCACTACTTTTTTCCAAATATCGGCGTTAGTTCTTCCATGACATTTATTTTTGTATGAGTTATTTTCTTTTTATTCTTTTTTTAATTATTTTATAAGTTTCATGGATGTTTTTAAAATGATGTAGGATAATCTGCTAAAGGACAAAGAGGATGCTAATGAAGAATCTTTTGAAGAAAGTTTTTTTCGAGGGAAAAGTGGCGTGCCTTTGTATTGCTCTAATTTGGTACTTCTCTTGTTTTTTTCACTAATAATGTCTTCTTTTTCTATTTCACATAAAAAACCTTTCTATGTGTGATTAAACTAATATTTATCCTCCTCTCCCTTTCTTTTTTTTTTTCCCATGCCTCCATGACCAGCATTGGTTCCTCTTTATTGTTGATATAAAAGATAATTGTTGGGTTTTCTTGGATTCATTTTATGGTGAGAATGATGATTTTCATTTACTAATTAGGCAAAAATTGGTATGTATCTTTTTTGAAATCTCATTCATGTCTTATGTACTATTTTAACGAGTCTCACTTTTGTTTATTTTTCCATTTATCTTTTTTAAAGATCCCCAATTTCAGATTTCGGTGGAAGCATTTTGGATTAAAAGAGATGGGTTTCCATGGGTACGATTTTTGCCTACCCATATGTTCCTAGGCGACCTGCTAACAATTAGTATGTTTTGTTTCTTAAAATTCTATTTTTGCGTTCTCATTAATAATTTTAATGTTAATTTTTAATTAGTTATAGAGTTGTTTATTAACTATTTTTTTTCCCCATTTTTTGGTGTAGCCGTGATTCAGGGGATATATGTGATGATGTTTATGCAACTTTGGAAGTCTCGAGGTGGTTTCTCTGTTCTCTCGGTTCAAGCACTCGACATTCCCAATTTTAGGATCAAGATAGCTAATACTCTTCTTTTGTCCGCAAAGAATAATGGTCGTTTCGATCTAGTTTTCAACTATAAGTTTGATGTAAGTTGTTTCATTTATACATAATTCGTTATTATGAGGCTTGAAAGTAGATCATAATGTGGCCCTAATATTTTGTATTTAACTTCTTTTTACGTGATGATGAATGAAAAGCGACCACCATGTCGCCCTTTGATGCCTCTCAAGTCATTCTCTTTTTTTCAATGCTATTAATGTGGATGTGAACGGATAGTAGTTAAATAGTAAAGAATCTTTTTTTGCTTTTCCGTAAAACAATGGATATGGTCTATGTTAATGATCATGGATATTATGGATTCAATTTTTTGTTTTGTTTGGATTTGGGATTTGGGGAGCTTTGTATCTCTACATCTCTTTGCTAATCTGCTTTGCAAATTTGTTCATAATGTGGTCTTATTTTTTACATTTGTTTTACATCTTGTTTGCAAATCTGCTTTGCAAATTTTTTTCATAATCTGCTCTTATTTGTAAATCGCTCTACATCGATGATTTGTTAATCTACTTTTGCAAATCTGTTCATAATCTGCTCTACATCTGATTTGCAAATTTGCTTTTCTAATCTCACAACCGCTCTTATCCGTACATCCGCTCTGCTTTGAAAATTGTTTATATTCTCGCCTTATCGTACATCCGCTTCCGCTATTCTAATCTGCATTCATAATAACGGTTGTTTTTAATTTTCTTAACATTTGCTCTCATATTTATAATCGCTCTTATCGTACATCCGCTCACGATTTTCTATTCTCGTTTCATAACTGTTTTTTGATTTTGAATTTGTCATAGACTTTGAATTTGCATTTTGATTGCACTTTTTAACAAAATGAGCTAGAGACTTTGAATTTTGCATAGCCTTTGGCTTTGATTTTGCATTTGCCTTAGACTTTGAATTTTGATTTTCTCATTTGAGTTTGAGTTAAAATCTGATTTTTTTACTAGATTTGGCTTTGATTTTGAATTTGGCTTAGCTTTTTGGTTTTGTCTTGAATTTTCCACCCAAGTCTCTAGCTCATTTTTAAAAAAAAAGTTTTTAACCCCGCCTATGTTTGTGCACATTTCATGTTTGTTATTGCACATCATAGCAGGTCCAAAGCCCCCGTAAAGGGTGATGGAAAACTTTTTTATTTTTTCGTGTTCCTTTTCTTCATGTATTGAATTCGAAAGTTATTATAGTCACATTACTTGGATTTCAGAATTCTCCCCCGCAATTACTTTGCCTAGTATTTTTGTTGTAGGCATCTTTTTTATGGTAAATGCTTGTGTTTGATGGACTGACTGATTGTAAGATCAGAATCTTTGGGTTGAATTAATGATGATGAGGTCGGATAAGAGGTAGTTAGCCTTTTTGTCCTGCCCCCTACTAGCCTATTTAGTTTTGGGTCTTTTTGTCTATAGATAAAAATATTGGCCCCTATTATGCTATGGGGGTTTTGGTGTTCATGTTTCTTTTAAAAAGATCATGCCCCTCCCGTGCAACGGGCATGTCTATGATGTACGGCCAACTTGGTTCAGCATCAAGGACTTAGAGTTCCAATCCCACGACTTCATCTTATCTCCTGGATGAGGTTCTTGTTTCAGTTCTTATTCCATACATCTGCTCTGTTATTCATGTTTGCCATTATTTCGTAATCAAGTGATTTTCTTCATTTGCACTTGCATTGTAAAAGTATTACAAGGTTGAAGAGGAAGACTTCTATCGGTTCAACATGCATGCAAAAAGGTAATTAATGTCCCTCTTATTTTCGGAATCTTACATAGCTTTTTTTTTTTTCTCACATGTTTACATGAATTAAAATATAAATATTACATAGAATAAACACCGGAGTTATAGGAAGTGAGAGTTTTCATATGGATCTAAGTTTCCTATAAGTTCTTTTGATGCTCCTTTTCTCCTCTTATTTGGGTGCCCCCTGTCTCTCCTTGTGCTTTTGCCGATGCTTTCCTTTTAGGATTTTTCATGCACCGCCTCGTGCCTCGACTTCATCTTTTTTTTTCGCCTTTGTACTTTGACCCGCATTGTGCATTAGTGTTTATTAATATATATATTTATAGATAGTAGTAATATATCAAAATAATATATTAAAATGTGTATGTTTATCTATATATAATTGCTTTTCTTACTTGAACTTTGTCCATTTTTTTGCCTTTTTTTCGTGATTTCTTCATCTTATCTCTCTCCTGTTTCTACAGATCTTTCCATCTTTTTGGATGGGGAGGTCTTCCCCTTTTAACCTGTTTTGTGGGTCTTGTATAATGGATGTATCATCTGAATTATGTGTTATGCTTGTGTCCCGTAGGTCTCGTAGTGTTTGTTCCTTCTCCCGAGCCATCTCGCATCGTGTGTCTGCCGATTTATTGTCCCGTCAAAATTTGGGTGCTTTTTGGATGAAAATCCACATGGGTGGAAAAGGGCCCAAACCACCCAGGTTTGAAATAGACAGACTCTTATTTTTATCGCCTACATATCAAGTTGATTTTCTTTTTAAATTTCCTCTCGTCAGAAAGTATTCCACACTTAGTTCATATGCGCAATAAATTTAAAACTTAAGCAATATTACATCATTTTGAAATCCTTTCCGGATCTGTCCACAATATTTTTCTCGAATGTTAAAGCAAGTAAATTACAAAACCTATAACTATTTTTTTTTTGTTGGTTCTTCAAAGATGCGTCCTCAAGCTCTTTTCTTGTGTCTCTCATCTTCGCTCATTCATTGTCTGTGCCTCTTTTCATCTTCTTTTTTCGCTTTTTCCTTTAGGACCTGCATTGAGATTGGTTTATTTTTAATATATACTACATATATACTACATGATGTATGTTTTAGTAATTTTTAAGAATGAGGAATTGAAAATTGGTATTAGCTTTCTTACTTGAAGTCACTCCTTTCTTTGGTTTCCTTTTTCGTGATTTCTTCGATTTCTCTCTTTCTTGTTCCACCGTGTCTTTCCATCTCTTTGGATTTGGAGGCCTCCCTGCCTTTTTATTGTGTGTGGGTCTTGGATATTGGACCCTTGATCTGTTTCATGTCCAATTTGACCAAGATGCTGGCTTTGTGTCATCTTTTCCTTCATCATAATCATGCTCTTCAACCCCCGCGGGTAATTCTAACCGCCGTCCCGATATTATGATGTCTACATTTTTCCCAATCCTTTTGAACTCATCTAGGAGGTATTCCATTGCCTGTTCGTTTTGTCGCCGCTTTAGAATTTAATTGTACTTGATTCTCTTGACAGGACATTATACCCGAGTATGCCATCGATTCTTTGTTGTTGAATGAATCATTTTTTGCTTAATCTTCCTTTCTTTTTTTTCTCCACCTTTCAATTATGTATTTTTCAGAATCTTATTGACCTCTGTTTCAACTAATACTTTCAGGATATGTGAGCATAGGATCCCATCCTTGTTGAATTTTGCACACATGCGGCTATAGTCATCGCCGCCTTGTTCGGTCGATTGTCCACCATGTACACCCTTGTCCGTGTGTGGTATGTATCCGATTTGCCTTTCCCCATACCTCATACTTGTCCTCTCTGTTTTTTCTCTCGCAATTTAGTCTTGTTGTAGCTCGAAGTTGGGTCATGAATTTGCTGAATATATTTCTATTGTACATCTCCATAGCCTCGTAGCTCAATGCTATAACCAAACTCCATTTGCTTGGGAGTTTTTGTGTATTAACATTGTCCTCTCTCGCCTCGCTATTTTTGTGTTGTTGACTATCCTTTCATACTCTTTTTAGGAAGTTGGTGATCTTTGTATGTTGGACCCACATTGTCCTTGAAAATAGCATTGGTCCCTTCGCTTCTACGTGCTCAGTAGGAAAGGGAAGAAATCATTTTTGAAGTAGACTGGTACAAATCTCTCTCATTGCCCACATCTTGTTGAAATATTTGTTATTTTCAAGCTTATATTCTCGCTATCATTTTTTTCCATAGGTCTTCAAACTCGAATCTTGTCAAACAGTTTCCTATGATATCTTCAAATTCCTCAGGCAACCCTTTATTTGTCGCAAAGCATTTTGATTTTTGGTATAGCATTTCTTCTTTATATGGAATAAGCAATTCCTATGCCTTGTATTTGGGGAACACTTCTTCTATAGCTTTCCTCATTGCTTTGTCTTGGTCGGTTATTATGATTGTCACAGGTGCTTGCCTCCCATTGCTTCTACAAAAGATTCAAATACCCACTTGAATGTTTCGGTTGTGCGGTCACATATGAAAGCACAAGCAAATATGCAGGTATGCCCATGACCTGTTACTCCTACAAATGGTGCAAAAGGCAGGTTGTATTTGTTGGTCATGTGTGTCGTGTCAAACCGGGTACGATCTCCATACTCAAAGATAGTATTGCATTGAGTCCGCATCCCTCCATAGTATATTTTTACTCGGACTGTTCATCTACATCAAATTTATAGAAGAAGGTTGGGTCTTTATGCTTCTTCTGCAAAATAATTGAGCACCATCTTCATATCAGAACCTCGTGATTTCTCTCGTTGAGTTTAGTCCTGTAATTTGCCACGCCCTTTTTTCTTGTATGGTATTTTGTCACCCCTCTCGGATATGATAGAACCGAGACAATCTTTTCTAGTCTGTATGTTGTTTTCTTTTAATGTTCGATGACCGCCTTTTCCATTTTCGTCATGAACTTGAACCCCATGAATAATTGATCCTCGCTTGTTTCACGGAGAAAGGGGATGGTTGTGTTCAGATTCTACCCTTATGATCTTCCACTTGCCTCCTTCTTCTTTTTTGCCACCGCGTACGAATTGGACAATCGGTCTTGACCTGCACATTAGTTTTCCTTTTCCCTTTCTTTCTCTTAGTGTTAGGCTCGGTTTGAATTGCATTTCGTCTTCCACGCCTTTTAGCCTTCTTCTCTTTAGGTTTTCCATACATATGGCATTTCATTTCGGACTTGGAGAATACACCTCCCCTTCCCTTAGCAAAATGCTCGGCCGTATGTGCTCGACTATCTTAAATCTCGCTAGATATGCATAGTTGTCAAAGAAATCGTATGCATGCATCATCTCTGGCTGTCAAATATCATTCCTAATTTTGGTATGTGTATCTTTGCTAATCTCTTGGGTGGCATGGGTGGCATTAGCTCCAGCCGTATTTTTTTCTGTTTCAATGAATGCATCTATTTCTTCTTACGTGATCACTCTATGTTCTTCTAGGTTCTGATTTGTGGTTTCAGGTCCTTTTGATGTTGCATTTGAGGTCCCCCGATCATTGTTATGCGATGCTCCTTGCATTGATTCATTGTCTATTGCTTCTTCGGATATGGTATTTCTAGCATCAGCAGATCAGTATGCTTTCCCTGCACAAAACCAAGGCAAACTTATTTGATTGTAAAATGTTACGTATTCCATTTTTAAAAATACCATTAGTTTTTTTCCTCTCTTGACGTATGTATTTTCTTACCATTCAATGTTTAAATTTGACCATATTTCGACATCCAATTGTCTCCTCCAGGGGCTTGTTTCTTGTTGTACTCCTCCAAGTTTGTATTTAATTACAAAAAAAAGATGAGTATCTGCCGTCTCCTTCCTATGTATCTATTTCATTGTGTTAGAATTTTCTTTTGCCTTACCTCTTCTTTGTTGCTCTTCTTCTATGTCATCCCGGTTGGCATAGTCATCACAGTCCCCAAGTTGGTGTCATCCACCTATTGATTCATTAATATTGCAAAATGTAAGTTATGAAATCCCACTACTATTGTTCCTTATGTGATGATGTATAATATATAGCATGTATATATTTTTTGTTAAAAATTGATATATGGTTTCTACCTCTTCTTCCGCTCTCCATTGGATCTCTGCGCTTTTTTTTGTTGGCTGTCACTTGAAATTCAGATGTGCGCAAGAATGTAAGAATAAAGCATCATTATTGTTTGGTCATTATGTCTGTCTCTTTTTTATTTTAACCCCCTTCCCCCTTTCCCTCCCCTTTTTTTTTACCTCGTGGTCATGTCTCCCATCGGGAATGATGTATATGATCCATATTGTCCCTGCATTTTGGAATCATGTCTCAGTATTACATTAGAATGCAAGCATAATATGTCACCCATCAGGAATGATGCATCCTTTTTTTCTGTTGCATAATATGTTATGATTTTTTTTAAGTTGTCTGTAGACCCATCAGGAATTGACATGGGACAGCTAGGTGTAGTTAGAGTAGTTTTATATGTTTTCGAGATATTCAATATAAAGCAATTCCTACTTACATCTCTTTGGCAAATAAATTACAAATAAGAACTTGGTGTAATTATAGTAATACTATCATGTAAGAAAAATCTGTTTTGTTCAAAGAACCCTCAAACAACCGGATGTGAGGTACATTGACTTTTTTTTACGTTTTTTTACCCGCAATGTTTTGGATTCATGTTTTCTTCTTGAGAATTTCTTATACGCTCCATGATCGGACACGTGTAGCGCCTTGCCAATTCAATTACGAGTTGATCATTGCCATGCTATATTCTCGCTCTAGAAACCCGATGTTTATCCCTGTTGGCTTGCTTCGTAGGGTTGGATTTGTTTGCCTCGGTGATTCCCTGCAGAGATAAGGAACATACTCAATTTTGTTGATGGAGAAACCCCAATGATGCTGTGTAGGTATAATCTCTAAAGGGGGACAAGTGCTAGATGTGCTTCATTATCTCAAATTTCAACTATGGAGGTTAGTTGGATGATTTTTTCATTCATCTTACCTGGCTTTTTGTGCTTCTTGGTTGATCGATTTTCTACTCCCTTTTGGTGCTGCTCGTCCTCCTCCATCTTGTGTTTTCTTCCCCTTCTGGCGCCTTTGGTTGCTTTGGTTTTTTCTATCTTTGGTACCCTCCCGGGCCGGGTGTTTGCAAGTGATTTCTAGGTCAGATATGGCATCGTGATTGCAACACTCTTGTGGATTTTGGGCTTTTCTCTCGGTTGGGCCTTAGTTGTTGGGCCTTTTAATTTAATGGGCCCAGCGAGTCTCACATCCAAAGATGCAGCCATGTGTTTTCTTTAGAGGGACGCCTGTGTGGACTGCCGCGGGGCCTCTTTATTTTTGAAAACATTTTTTTGTTCATGTTGATGGGCTGTTGTTTGGTTGCTTTTTAACTAGTTTTGGCCCAAGATGATGGTGAAATATCTCGCTCGCCGCCAGCCAGACTTGCATAACAAGCAGCAGGAATGGCGCTGGAGATCGAGGACATCCAACTCCCCATCTGTGGCTTCAGCCTCCATGTCGCACAAGTAGGCAAAGGTGAGTCAGTGTCATCATCATTGTTGTTTGAGTTGAGCTGAATTTGATTGATCCCTGCGTAGAAGCAGAGCATCAATCATGTATGCCTGTGTGCCGTTGGTTAATTTGTTTGTGGCAGGTGAGCTGGGGACGGTGGTGTTCCTTCCTGCATGACTTCTCGGAAATAGGTTACATAGATTTTACATTGTTTAATTCAATGTAAATTTATGTTTTTTAGGGTGTAAATTCAAATTGCCATCATGTATTTGTTTGTCAGAATTCTCTGTTTATTTTGTCTTATAAAGATATGTAATAATCTGTTTCTATTTATGTCTAGTAGTATTTTCTCTATATCCATTTCTATCTTTTTTTTTTTTTTCATTCAAGGGGCTGTGTGTTTATAGAATCGAGTGACGTCCTCGTATGGATCACTCATTTTTTTGGGTTTTTCTAGCAGTCGAGTGAATTTTTTGATGGCTCACTCGAGTGAGTAAATGTACCAGCTAACTTGATTTTTTTGGTTTATGTTAAAATCGAGTGATTTTTTATGTTGGTCACTCGAGTGATCAAATTTGTCTGATCACTCGAGTGTTCAGTAGACAGACCCGTATTCCTTCCTATGCCGGTCAAACTTTCTAATTTTGACTAAGTTCAACAATTATATCTTCAAACTTTATCAGCTTTGATTATGTTTGTATTCTCTCGGTCCCTTCCTATGTTTAGATCCTATGTTTAGATTCTAATGGATATCGATCATCGTGGAGTCTTACACTCTTACGTGCATCGTAATAGACGTAGACCAACGTACGAATGCAGAACGTACCATGCACGTTTTTGGAAAAAAAAAAAAAAACAGCTCCACGTGCGTGATTGCATTAGAGAGATATAATAGGTGCGAACGATGATCGATCCAAATTGCTAGCTAGTTTAATCACAAGCCATCATAACATCATTAGAAGAAGCTAGGTGATCATCATGGAGTCCTCATCTGCTCCATCATCGGAGGAAGACTTGGTAAGTCAGCTGCCCAGCGACGTCCTAGTTTCAATCCTGGAGAAGCTCTCCTCCGTGACGCCGTCCGGGCTGGAGTCCTCTCCCGGCGATGGCGGTGTCTTCCAGCTCACTTGCCGAGGCTTGACCTGGATATCGCCGACTTCTGGCCAGGCCAAGCACGTAAGTTCCACGAGCATGACGATGCTGCCGACCATGATCCTGTCGACGGTGAAGAGGAGGACGTGGAACCGGCTGTGGAGAACGCTGTCAATGATGATCCTAATGGTGCTGCCGTCAACGGCGAGGTGGAGGATGACGACGATTACAACGGCGTCTTCTTCTCGAGCGGCAGATAAGATGGCTAACAGCGTTGACGGGCGCTGTTGGCGCCCAGGCCTGGTGGCAGTGACAATAACAATAACAAAAGTCTCGACGCCGTCCACAACACGGTCGACATCGAATCCACCTCGGGAACAATTACATGTCACTGGGGCGTATCCTTGATGGCGCCGTCGATACGTCGCCCGCCGGCAAGGTGCGCAAGGTCGATCTCGACGATCGCGACGGCGTTTCACCTTGACAACGACCGTGACTTCGAGAGCAATCACCGCATTTTGGTTGGGTGCGGCCGGCGCTTCAAGGCTCTCTTCGACGCCTGCCCTGCGGTTTCGGAGCCCAAGCCCGACCACAGCTCACACTAGAGAGGATGAGACACGGTGGACCTAACTTGGACGACGACATCCTCGCTATCTGTACAAGGCTGGAGAAGCTGACCTTGAAGGAATGCGACCCCGAGCGTGGGGCGTTGTGGCGTGTGCGCCACGCAGCGTGGCTTAAAGACATCATCATCATCTTTGTGCTTCCCTAAAGCCATCGAGCTCGTATGGCTTCCCTGACGGAGAGTTTCGTTTTTGGCGGTTGGTTCGGACAACAAAGCGGCTTGTATCCTTGGGTCATGTCCCACGGCTCACTGCAATCAGCGTGAGCGGCGACATCGGCGATGAAGACGAGACCGTGAGGTTAAGCCACATCCTTGCCAACAACAACACTGCCCTCACCGATTTACTCAATTTCTGTGGTAATAATGTAAGTAGTATTGTCTTTTGTGCATGTTTCAATTTATAATTCGTGTTAACTTTTATGGTACATCTATTTTGGTATGCATCTAGACATATTATTATATTTAAATGGATTGTAAAATGGATGTACTAATTTTTTTAAAGTAATTTATAATTAGCAACTGAGTGAGTAGCTAGTATGTAATATTTCCTACTAATAATTTAATCTTTTCTCTTAATTTGTTTATGTGCAGATTTTTTTTTTTTTTTTTTTTGACAACAAGCAAGCATATATTAATTAGCGACAAGATGCTGCTATGACTTCCACGTCGGGAAGATGTACAAGGTTGAGTGCTTCGGAGAGGGGGCACCGATGACAATGACTAGCATATGAACAACCAGGAGCATATGCTTGTGATTGAGTTACAGGGGTTGAGTAAGCAATCCTAGCTAGAACATCAGCCGTGGAATTGAGATCCCCTGCTAATTTTGTATACCCCTGGCGTTTGCATCCGAAATGGCGTTGTCGAAGATCTGAGTATAAGTCTTCATCCTCCAATCAGGTGGGTGGGAATGATCTGTGCTATTGAGAAAGAGCACCAGCTGGCTGCAATCGAGAAAGAAAGGAAACATTGTGGAAGTGGAGACAGTGAGCAAGGGAACTTGCAAGAGCCATAGCTGCCGCTTCCGCCATGATGACTGAATGAGTTTCAGTCATTGTTGCCCTTATGTAAATGGTATTTGTCGGCTGGACCTGCGTGTTAACAAATAAGATACCTATGCCTGCTCTTCTTCTTGTATGAGGGATGCCTTGATCGGTGGAGTGGATGCATCAACAAAGCATCGATTCACGGGAGTGTCATTTGGTAGCTGGATGGTGTACTGTCTATTGAGTTGCCTGCATAAGCAATATTCATACCTTGTGTTTAAAGGAATCGAGGCTTGGTCCGAGTTGTTATGTGAGCTTGGACAGCATTCTCCACCTGTGTTGGTGTCCAGGTCTTACCCCTGAAATGGTTGTCATTTCTTGCTTTCCAAATGTACCATAGAGTGAAGAAAATTTTTTGAAACATGATGTTAGAAGTTGAAGCATTAATAATGGTAGTGAGGGTCTCCTGCACTCCATCATTTTCTGTGGCAAGCTATTAGTTGCAATAGGAGGATCAAAATGCATCCAAACTGTAGAAGGTAGAACACAATGGAAAAAAAGATGAGTGTCATTTTCAATAGAGCCACATGCCTTGCATAAGTTGTCCTCTTGACTAGAGAACCTAAACACTCTACGGGATGTGGCAAGAGCTCTACGGATAAGTCTCCAAGTAAAGGTTTTTAATTAATGGAGGTAACGACTTACTTTTCCACGCTTCGTTTGAGGATCTTTGTTGGCTTGAGGCGTGATGCTTGAGTACCTTGTAGTGGAAGTTGGATGATATTTTGATTTGCAAGATGTTTGTAGATCGCTTTGGTGGTACAGAGACCATTATTGGCTGGCCTCCATCGAAGAATGTCCTGTTGTTGGCTTGGTACGATCTGTGTAGCTATTATAGAAGTAGCTGCCTGGTCATCGAAAACACTTGTTAGTAGATTCCAATTCAGTGTCCGTGTTCCTTGGGTCCACAGTGCGCAAACCACGGATGGAAGAGGGGACACCGTTATTGGGAGTCGGAGGTGATCATGGATTGCTTCCCATGAAGGGCACCAAGGTGTCGACCAAATGGAGGAGTTCCCGCTTGAATCAGAGGGGTGACATTGTTAGAGAACTCCTTGTGTACCTGCATAATCGAGGACCAAAAAGATGGATCTAGGTCCATTATTGTTAGCTGTCCCGTAAAGACTTGTTATGGTCATATTTAGATTTAAGAACAGCAGTAAGGAGAGGATTTTTGGCAGTGGCAATGTTGTAAGCTGCATGAATGATCAGACTTTTATTGACAGTTTCAAGATCCCTTATTCCTAAACCTCCATTTTTCCTTGCTCGGCAAATGTCATCCCATGAGCGGTAGACAATGGGCTTGGATGGATTGTCTTCTTGCACACCTGTCCACCAGAATTTTCTAATGATGGCTGTAATTTTCTGCAGAAAAGACTTTGAGAATAGGACTGTAGACATGTAATATATTGGTATAGAGGACAGCAGACTGAATGTAAGTTAATCTCCTGCGTGGTTGAGTTTGTTGGCTCGACATGAGTTAGCTTACCTTTAAACTTACCATATATGAAGTTATAGGCTACATTGCGATCATTATGGTTGAAGATGATTGGGTGTCCTGTGTAATGCGGTGTGAGGTTTGTAGATCGGGGACAGGGGAAGATGCTTTTGATGATGCCTCCGGAATTGTTGTCGACATTCTGCTAAAAAAAGAATTGCTGATTTTTGCAGGTTAGGTATCGACCGGAGGCACTGCGAAGTTGTGAAGAATGTTCTTGATTGTCATAGCCTCTTGTTGAGTGGCTTGTCCACATAGGATGAGATCATCGCAAAAAGTAAAGAATGAAGGGGGGTGGGCATCCGGGGCCTAGTGTGACACCTATGAGATTAGATGCTTGCATTTCATTACGTAGGGCTATAGATAACTTCGTTAATTGCCACAACAAAAAAGGTAAGGGGAGAGGGGCATCCCTGTCGATGCCTCTTTGGGAGGGAAAAAAATTATCTGTGGGTTCTCCATTAGCTAGGATAGAGAAATTGGGAGTAGAGATACATGCATGGATGAGATGAATGAAGTAGTGTGAAGTCCAAGTCGAGAGAGACCCATACTGATGAATCTCCATTCAAGCCTGTCAAAAGCTTTGGCCAAATCAATCTTGAGAAGGAAAGCCTTTTGCTTCCAATTCTTGAGGTTAAAGGAGTGGACAATTTCCTGCGTAATGACAATGTTGGAAGAGATGTGCCTGTTTCGGACAAAAGCAGCTTGTGCATGATCAATAAAATTGGGGAGATGAGGTTTGAGCCTATCAGCCAAAGATTTTGCAATTAATTTGTAAATAACATTGCACAAGCTAATGGGCCTATAATCCTGGGGAATAATGCATTGAATTTTCTTTGGAATAAGAGCAATGAAAGTTTGATTCAGCTCAGGTTGCATAAAAGCTGTGGTATAGAAGTCAGTTACCAATCTGTGGACATCCGAGGAAATCCACGGCCAAGCGCGTTTGTAGAAGGCTGCATTTAGGCCGTCCGGACCGGGCGATGCATTGCTTCGCATGTTTTTTATGATATTATGCAGCTCTTGGACGGTGGGTTTGGAGTCGGTGAAGTTGGCAGTGTGCTGTTCTAGGTGACTCCAAGTCGTGGTCTGTTCGTCTTGTGTGGTTTGTTCATCTTGTGCCTGCAAGTTATGCACCACCAGGCTGTCGGTACCTGAAACATTGCTTTGATCGTTTGGGTTATGATGGTTATCAGTCTGAGCAAGGCCAGAGGAGAAAATATCAGTAAAGTAACTAGTAAGAGTATGAGAAATTTGTTCCTGAGTGGTGGACTCTGTTCCATCCGGGTTGACTAGGTAGCTGATCCTGTTTTTTCTTGTTCTCTTGGCAATGGCTTGATGAAAGTAGGTATTGTTGCGGTCCCCTTGGAGAGCCCAATTCTTTTTTGCCCGCTGACGGTGGAACTCTTCATCTTTGTTTAGGAGTTGTTCATGCTGATTTGTGAGTTGCGCTTGCAGATTATGGTCTTGCTGAGGTGGCGGTTTGAGCTGCTCTTGCATAATTTGTTCTTCAATCGTAGCTAGCTGATCAGAGAGCTTTGGTTTAGTACGTCTCCATTTCTTAAGGTCAGTTGCAAGGTAATTTGTTTTGTGGTGGAAAGGTCGAGTTTGAGATCGTTTCCAGCTCTCCTTTGCTACCTGTTCAAAATCCTGTTCCAAAAGCCACCAATTCTCAAAACGAAAAGGTTTGTTAGTTCGACGTCGAGAGGATTGCAGTAGAGTAAGAATGGGAGCATGGTCACTATGAATCATCGGAAGATGGTAGACAGTGGTCTGAGGATATGTGGTGCACCATTCCAGATTACCTAGAGAACGATCAAGGCGTTCAAAGGTTGGAGTAGTGTTAAAACGTTTGTTGGTCCATGTGTAGGCTGGGCCACTGTACCCAAGATCTATGAAACCACATTGCTTAACAGAGTGACAAAAAGAATTAATACGCCTAAGATCAGGCCGACCAGGACCAAATTTTTCATTAGGATGCATTATATCATTCATATCACCCATACAGAACATAGGCAAGGAATTATTTTTTTCAACAAAATCAAGAACTTGTGACCAAATGGCGGTGGTGTTCTGGTGATGCGGATCCCCATAGATACAAACTAACCCAAAATTCTTGTGGTCTAAATTATTTTGGCATAAGGCAAAAATGTAGTTAGGGGAATGATCAACTATGGCAAGGGTAACATTGTGCTTCCAAATTAACCAAAGGCCTCCGGATTGACCTTGCGCTGGAATTACTAGAGCATCAGCAGCATTGAAATGATTAACTAGAGAAGTGCGGGAAATAGAAGCATTTCTTGTTTCCGATATAAAGCATACCTGGGCCTTGGTGGAAGTAAGGATGTGAGCGAGGTGTGTCATCGTAGAACTGCGTAGGGATCGCCTGAACCCCGACAGTTCCACGCCAAGAACGCCATGGCATCATCAGCGCCGTTACTGCCTGTTGCTGAAGCAGCTGTGGTAGGAATCGTGGGTAGAGGTGAGCAGTCAGGTGGCTCAGGGTCAATTGGTGGCAGAGGCGGCGTTCCGCCTAATAACGGAGCAAAAGGCAGGCCAGAATCCGTGGATTGGTTGGTGGAGGCAGCAATATCGCTAGACAGCGAACTCGTGGGTCTCCACCGGCGAGGCCAAGAAGACCTCGTCTGCGGAGGTCTCATCCGTCAACAACAACCTCCGCGAGAGTCAGGTGCACGTTCGTGAGGCCGTGGAGAGTACGAGTTGCGACAAAGCAAAACCAGCGGCAGCAACAGCATGCAGCAAGCAGCGGCGGCGAGCAAAGGCCGATGCGTCGCAAAGAGGAGCCCCCGACGGGAGAACCGACAGGGAACTGGATCGGAGAAAGAATAGACTGGAAGGAAGGGGAAGAACCAGAAGCCCACCTAGATAAATCAATCGGATGTAAAGCAGGAGGCAGGCCCAGGCGGAGCAAGATGGATGAATCGATAGATCAGAGAAGAAGCAATCGATTGGCCGGTTTGATCTTGGAAGAGGATCACAGATTTGGGTAGGATGGAGGATTGGAGAAGAAGAAGGGTACTGTAGAAGGGGGAACAGGCATGTCGCCTACTTCGCCATTACGGCACCTACTACTGTCCTCTAACATGTATTTGATCTAACAGCGGCCGTTTATGTGCAGATTTGGGTTCGGCCAGAAACGTCAAGGCGCCTGACACATGGGTTTAGCAAGCTCAAGAATCTAATGCTCAAAAATGTTAACCGAGAGTGTGGCCTTGCTTGGATTATGTTTCTCCTCCAATGTGCACCACACTTACAGCAACTCTACATCAAGGTATGTATGTACCGGGAAACGTCAAGGCGCCTGACACATGGGTTTAGCAAGCTCAAGAATCTAATGCTCAAAAATGTTAACCGAGAGTGTGGCCTTGCTTGGATTATGTTTCTCCTCCAATGTGCACCACACTTACAGCAACTCTACATCAAGGTATGTATGTACCGGGATTTTTTATTTAATATTGTCTTTCCGTTTTCCTTTTCTTTTTGGAGCATGCTTGCTTTAGCACAGCAACAACTAGATCAAATTTTATATCACCATGCAAATATATACTTATGACGGAATGAATTGACTTACTAGTTTTACTCTAGACCAAATTAACAAACATATACTTAAACTGCCTTTTTGCTAAAATTGCAGCTCATTGATCATAACTGCGGTGATTTGGCCAGCGGCAGGAAGAATGTGCCATGGGAAGTCGACTCAGTTTTGAGCACTATAATCTGGCCAGGATCTCAATTGCTCGGTTCTACAGCACCCAAGAGACAATCGTGACATTCGCACGTCGTCTGATACAAGCAGCGGTTAACTTGAAGGAGATATGCTTTCATGAAAACGCGGTATTGCATTGTAAGCACTGTGGTCGTCCGGATCCGGACGGTGGAGCAGGGTTCCCGCGAACCAACCAAGACAGAGATACTTTTAGGAACAGAATCATCACAGACGGCGACGGTCGATCAACTACTGCCGTCAAAATACATATCCAATACTAACAATTATATCTATTCATAATTAGAAAAAGGACAATTATATATATTATTATGTTCTATTCTGGGGAGAATTTTTCACTACTAGATAACTGATTTTGCGTGGCGGACTTTTTTGATTTTGCGTGGCGGTTTTAAAACCGCCACCGATGGAAGGTCACGGAAAATGCTTGATTTTCCGTGGCGGTCAAAATGCCCGCCATGGTAAATAATAAAAAAATAAAAAAAAAAAAAAGCCCAGATCCAGGCCCAAATGGGCCCAGATCTGGGCTCGGCTAGGGTTCCGCCGCCCGAGGCACCAGCGGCGGATCCCGCTTCGCGGAGCCGCGCCGCGGCGGATCAGCGCCGCCGCCGGATCCCGCGACCCACGCCGCCCGGGAGCTCCAACGCCGCGGATCCAGCGGCTGCCGCGGCTCCAACGCCGCCCAGTGCGGGCGACCGGATCAGCGCCGCCGAGAGGAGGAAGGAGCTCCGCCGCCGGATCCCGCGACCCCCCCCGCCGCCGGGAGCTCGGGCGCGCCGCCCGGGATGGGGAGCTCCGGGCCGCCGCCGTCCGGGATGGAGTGGGGAAGGGATGGCTTCGCCCGGACGGGAAGAAGGGGGTAAGGGGAGAGGGCCGGCGAGGGAGAGGGCTCCATCGGTGAGTGAAGAGAGGGAGAGGGAGTGGATCGAGCGAAGGGAGAGAGCTGAAATCTGAATCTGAAACCCTAAGGTGTCCCTCTTTCTATATATATGCACTCTGATTTTTGGGCTGTTTTCTGGGCTTTTGGGCCGGCGGCTACCATGGCGGTTATTAAAACCGCCACGGTTAATAAATAAAGACCGCCACGGTTAATTGAGGTATTAACCGTGGCGGTTTTCTAAATGCCCACCACGGAAAAATCTTTTCCAAGTGCCTCGTAAAATCAATTCTGTAGTAGTGTTTATCACAGAGTTATTGGCTTGTACACTGTTTTAATGCACATCAATCATCGGCTTTAATTTTCTCTGAGATTATAATATAATTGTCCTTCATGCCGAGGCTCTGGGCGGCGAAGAACTGCGTCATGACGGTGACGCAGCCGTTCTCGGGAGACGGGGACGTGATGTAGGAGTATTCGATTACGGAATGGAAACGGATACCGATCACGTAGTCTTACGTGGATCGTAATAGGCCCCCAATACTACTCCGTATATATATGCATCAAACGCTGCTTAATTTGTTTCTAGTTGCATGTGCGTGATTTGCATTATACTGGAGAAAAGGTAGCTGATCATCATGGAGTCCTCATCTATTCCATCATCGGAGGAAGACTTGCTAAGTCAGCTGCCCAGCGACGTCCTACTTTCAATCCTGGAGAAGCTCTCCTTCCGTGAGGCCTTCCGGGCTGGAGTCCTCTCCCGGAGATGGCGGTGTCTTCCAGCTCAGTTGCCGATGCTTGATCTGGATATCGCCGACTTCTGGCCAGGCAATGATGATCCTGACGGTGCTGCCGTCAACGGCGGCGAGGTGGAGGACGACGTCTTCTTCTCGAAGCGGCAGATAAGATGGCTAACGCGTTGACGGGCGCTGCTGGCGTCCAGACCTGGTGGCAGTGACAATAACAATAACAAAAGTATCGACGCCGTCCACTACATAGTCGACATCAGAATCCACCTCAGGCACAATTACATGTTGCTGGGGACGTCTCCTCGATGACGCCGTGGCCAGCGGCAAGGTGAGCAAGGTCGATCTGACGATCCGAAGCGACGACAGCCCGAGCAGTCACTACAATCTGGCTGGGTGCGGCCCGGCGCTTCAAGGCTCTCTTTGGCGCCTGCCCTGCGGTTTTTGAGCCCAACTGACACAGCTCACCCTAGAGAACATGAGACACGGTGGACCTAATAGCTTGGGCGACATCCTCGCTACCTGTACAAGGCTGGAGAAGCTGACCTTGGAGTTCTGCGGCCCCGATCGCGGAACGTTGTGGCGTGTGCGCCATGCGTGGCTTAAAGAAATCGTCATCATAAGGTGCTTACCTATAACCATCGAGCTCCTATGGCTTCCTAGATTAGAGAGTTTTGCTTTGCTTGGTTGGTTTTGGATAACAGAGCGGCTTGTATCCTTGGGTCATGTCCCACGACTCACTACAATCACCATGACCGTCTTTTTCAACATCGACAATAAAGATGAGATCATCAGGTTAAGCCGCATCCTTGCCAATGCCCACAACGCTGCCCTCACCAATCTACGCCTCAATTTCAGTGGTTTTTATGTAAGTACTGATGTAGTCTTTATTATAATTGTGCATTTATATATATATACATACTGTATATTTATACTAATGTTTTTTTTGTTTTAATTTGTTTGTGTAGATTTGGGTTCGACCAGAAACCTCAAGACGCTTGACAGATGCATTTAGCAAGCTTAAGAATCTAAAGCTCAAGAATGTTAACCGGGAGTGCAGCCTTGCTTGGACTATGTTCCTCCTCCAATCTGCACCACACTTACAGGAACTCTACATCAAGGTATGTATGTGAGCACGCTTTAGTTACTAGATCAAATTATATATCACTATTCCATTTTATCTATGATCTAGTAACTATGTGACAGAATTGGCGTACTTGTTTTCTCTAAACCAAACAACATCATCAAATATATATATACTTACACTGCCTTTTATTTTTTTGCCAAATTGAAGCTCATGGAACATAACTGCGGTCGTTTGGCCAGCAGCAGGAAGAATAGGAAGAATGTGCCATGGGAAGTCGACTCCAGTTTTGAGCACTATAATCTGGTCAGGGTCACAATTGCTCGGTTCTACAGTACCCAAGAGACAATTGTGACATTCGCACGTCGTTTGATACAAGCAGCGGTTAACTTGGAGGAGATATGCTTTCGTGAAAAAGCGGTATTGCGTTGTCCCTACTGTAATCGCTCGGATCCGGACGCTGGAGCAAGGTTCCCACGAACCGACCAAGACAGAGATACTTTTAGGAACAGAATCATCACAGACGACGACGGTCGTCCATCAACTACTTCTGTTAAAATACATATTAACTTCGTTAGCTAGGCTCAGCCTCAGCTATTAACTTCGTTCCCTAGCTTGTACACGGTTTTAATACACACACATGATCTGCCTTTTAGAGTTGTTATAGATTGTTCTTGGAACATATAACTTCACTTATTCTTCTTTCAGAAGTGATGATCATGTGAGTGACTTAAGCAAAAATTGACCAAAAAAAAAGAGGTTGGGGGAAGCTTCCTATTTATCTCCTACCACATTTTTTTAAAAAGGGTTTAAACTGCTATGTGACATGTTTTTTTTTTTTTTTTTTGAATTAAAGTGCTTCATATATTCATGTCACAGAGCATCGAAGCAAAAGCCATTGTTGCCAATTTTTTCATCAATCTGGAAAATTTGACATACAATTCGTCACCCTGTCCACCTGTGGCCCTTTTTCTCGCAGGAGGTCCATCTCATTCTGACGTCTCGTCTTGCAAAATCCTGCCCACTTGCAGTTGCAGTATTGCAGGTTGTCTCAAGCCAGCCTTCTTCAGTGTGCGTGTTTCTCTGAATTCTAGCTAGGATTAGGATAGGATCTAGAAGTGACAGTAACTTGTAAACTGTCTACTACTATGACACCGTCAGTACATCTACGGCAAGCCCGTCTGCTCTCCTCTCGACGTTGAAGACTTGAAGGAAGCTGCGACTGCGACGCGCGAGAAGAAGAACCATTCAAATGAAGCGGGCCGAAGGAAGACGTCGCGGCCCAAGAAGCCAAACTCTAAGCTATCTGGACCGGAGTGGGTGAAATGAAGCAATTGGCCCTGCAAGGCCCGTGATGGAGGCAGCTGCGGCAACGTATCCACACACATACCTTAATCGTGAAATTGAGTGGTAGTCCGGTAACATATACTATTCAAATATGTGAATTGAAAAGAAGTTGTGGTTGTTACTACTGGGTGAATATATGTGGAGTTGGATTTTTTTTTTTTTTTTTTTTTTTTTTTTGAGCGGGATATGTGGAGTTGGATGAGTTGGATGCATGGTCTGTTCCAGGTCCAGGTCCGTATGCATGTTGGATGCATGGTCTATTTCCAGAAGCTTCAATTTGCATGTTGCAGAAAAAAAAAAAAGAGATTGGAGAGACAACTTGCACCAGCATCACATAACATGTTCACACGCGAGAGCCAGACTCTAGAAATTATAATAGTTTGGCTTTAGTTTTTGAAACGAACTAGAGTTGCTGGAAAGGACGATGATACAGTGTTCTTGTTCTGCATATATATTATGAGCCCTTTTTACAGATGCTTGATTTTGCCTACCATTGCCTCCCATTGCCTTCTCTAAATTCTTTTTTCATTTGAAAGGGTAACCTAGTCATTAAACACGCTAATCAGCGGCAAGGGCGCTGGCCCTGTTATCGCTGATGGGCTGCTGCCTGCTGGTCTTCGGCCCAAGCGAGGGAGAGGGCTTTTGACGAACTATTCCTAAGATATTGGAAAATATTATCCCTCTCCAATAACTAAAATACTGCACTAGTGCGATGGTAACTCTTCCCGAGTTTAGCCCACCGCTACCTGTTTCAAAACCTGTGGGAGCTAATTTTGGTTTTTATTCCGTTTGCTTTTTTACTATTTGCTATTTCTATTTTATTTCCCCTTTTTTTTGGACTTGTTAGTGTGTGAGAATGGCAATAATATTCTAATGACTTTGTGAAGGTGGAACTACAAATCCCACATATTCAACTACATATCTCACTTAGTCACATTGAGTATATGTAAGACATGTATGCTTCACTAGGATGCATACTACCACTATCTGGCAAGCATCTGAAACTTTACTAGGGTGTTTATGGATCCAAACTACGATGTTGTGTGTATCTGTGCAATTTTCAAAGCAAGTTTACCTATTATTGTAATTATTTGTTGATTTACTAAAAAATAAATGTTAAAATACCCTAATCTAGCTAGAAAAATCTAAAAACTTGCATGGACACACCATTTTGCTATATAGTCATGAGAAAAAAGTTTCAATTGATTCGATAAAGTGGTGGTGCACATCCTCTCAAAGGCATACATGGCTCACGACCATTGTATTTGTGAGAGATGTCGCCACATGTGAGATATGTGTATCACCAGTATCACTAAATCATCTGAAATTTTAATAGGTACTCCCTCCGTTCCAAATTATAGTTCATTTTGGCTTTTCTAGATACACTGCTTTTAATATGCACCTAGTTATACACTATGTCTAGATGCATAGCGAAAGAAATGCATTTAGAAAAGCCAAAACGACCTACAATTTGGAATAAAGGAATTGTTTGGGTCTGAAGAAATCTGAAATCTGGTAGCTTTGTTTCAGTCAGAAGAAGAGTTAGTCAATTACTTGAATTGATGCATTAAGTTTTTATTCTTCATGCATACATCAATTGATGCATTTTGACTAAGACAATTGGGAATTTCAAAAGGAAGGTCGAAGACCTTGGCAAGATTTAATAACCGGGCCAATATATAGTCACGCATTTGGCCGCTTTATCAGTGCATTTGGCCAATATATAGTCACGCAATATGCCCTATCAAGATTGTGTACCCGAAACATCAGTATATATAGTCTCAACGTACAACTTGTTCCAGATGTTACAAGTTACCACTACTCGTTCTGAAGTCTGAACCCAAGTCATGACAGTAATATCCATGGCACATCAAAACTCAGGCAAACAAAAAACTCTGTTTCAAAAGGTTCATTCAGGGGGCTAAATTCTCGATGCACGGGTCATAACAACACTGTCGCCCCAGGCAGGCATCACACTCGTCGTTGGATACAGCTGCGCCGCAAGCTATTTCGGAAGAAGAAAAAAAAAAAACGTGGCGGTTTTTCATCGACCAAAAATTCCTCTACATCATGTTCCTTGTGACTGACATCTTTCTTCACATGATCTCACTGCACAAAGATATGTACTACTCATTATACTTGAATAAATCTCTGATACTCGACTATGTTACAGAAACAAATGCAATGTATGTATTAAAATACTCTGTGGGCAGCTGCTGTTGGTAATATCCTGGATGGCCTGTCTGACCATAAGTAGGATCCTGAGGAGACCAACCGAAGCAGTCACGTCCGAACTGTCCGCTGCTAGTCCTTTGAGCCTGTCCATAATTGTGCAGGAAGAGTATATGCATGTAAACAAACACAACTTGGATGGATATTTGGCTTCTAGTACATAGCAAATTAACAAGCGACGGAAACTACCTGCTTGTCAACAGGACGGCGAGCTAATATCTTGAGGGTCATATTGCTAACACTAGCCATAGGCGATTACATGGCGTTGTTGGTGCCATCATGCTGAACTGTTCTAAACACGTCGGGGTTCCCTTTGTGGTGATTTCAAATCCCATGCCGAACTTCCTTGACCTTGCTTTTCCCATGGCTGTTTACTTAGGGGAACTAGATGTGAGCTAAGCGAGTTAACATATAACAACACTTTACGAAGAAAACTACAAATCAAGACATGCCTGGACAATCACATATACCAACGGCAATGCATGATAAGGTGAAGTGAATAGCAGAATTCTCTGATGCAACAGCTAACTGAAACAAACAGGCTTGAATATCTGCATCGCTATTTGAACATCAGTCAAACTCGACCGGCATTCCACCAAACAGTTTGAAGGCATGAAGACAAAATTCCATTCTTTCGAGAACTGTGAAAGGCGAACCTGGGCGGCGGCGTTGTGTGGCCCATGGAAGAGTGGATCGAGAGGGCGGGGGGGCGGCATGGAGGTGCCCGCCCGGGCGCTTCGTGGAAGTACCCGCGCGGTCTCACGCCACAGCCTCGACCACGAGACGCCCGTCCTGGACGGCCGCCGCGGCGCGACATGGACCGACTCCTTGCAGCAGCGAGCGCATCTTGCTGCGCGAGCGACTCCTCGGTCGCGGCAGCCACCGATGCCGCCGGCGGTATGAGTCGAATAAGGCTGGCCATGTCGAGGCGATGTCGAGTGCACGCCTTCCCTCCACTCTTGGCATTCCAGAGGCCTTCGAGGCGCCGGCGGACTGCGGCCGAGCCCAGCGATCGCGACCAACCCGGCGGAGACTTGACGGACGAACGAACCCTAGAACACTAGAGCAGTATTTTTTTTTTTTTTGAAAAAAAAGTTATCCATCTAACTATATGACTTATATTATCTACGCTAACTATACTACTCAAAACGATATTTTGGCACTTATGAAGTTACCGTTTTGTCCTTGATAAAAAAAACGAATTACAAAAATGCAATTACCGCCCGGTTTTAATCCCTACATTTGTGGGAGGCAACGAAAGGCGATTTTTTGCCTCTATGGCCCACCGTCATAGACACAACAGGGAGGCAATTTTTGCCTTCGTGTCTTTGCCTCCCATTGCCTCCTATCTTTATTGCCGTCGGATCGGTCGCTTTCGGTCGATATGAGTCATCAATTTTTCCCCAATTATTGTAAAAAATTTCATATATTATAACTGTCATGAAACTGCTTCGTATAGTATTACATAGAGTTTCCGAAAAGAAAAAAAAAAAAAAAATCGTGTGTGTGACAGAGCACGAATCTATTGTCGCTGGGTTGTTATCCTGTCCACGTGCAGTTCCTCGGAAGCTTTTGTTTCCTTGCGCTGCAGGAGCAGCATCTCGCTCACCTTCTTCACAGTGGCGAAAATCCTGCCCACCGGCCTGTACGTAGCTGCTCTCAAACCTTCTTCTGTTCTTCAGTGTGTTTCTCTGAATTCCAGGATCTAGAAGATACTATAAATGATAACCTGTCTACTGTTAACTCATGAATTTCAATCTGCGAGTGTGTTGTTCCTGTTCGAATTTGCCACACTCACATGATCTACCTGAATTTGTCACGAACATATATAACATATTCACATGCGAGAGCGCACTCCGGCCGGTAGAGTTTTGTCTTAGTAGTTGTTGAAAGCATCACATGAAGCAGGCTTATTGAAGCAGCGGGAAAGGATGACAATACGGGGGTTCTGCGTGACTGCCGTGACCGTGTGTACAACTGTACATAGAACTAGACGCTGTTTGCAGTTGAAATTTTGTGGCGCTTTTGGTCTGAACTCTGAACCTTCGTCCTGCTCAGAGTCACAGGTGACTTTTTGGCATCAAACTTTTCATCATCCTAGAGAAGAAGCGCCTGATCTGCATGCCAACACGGTTTTGTTCGTTGCAACCGGCACCGACACGAAAACAATGTCTGAATTCGTGTGCATGAATTGCTTGTTCGTTGCAACCGTCACCGACATGAAAACATCGTCTGAAACTGCTGCATTCGTGTGCATGCATTGCTTGTTCGTTGCAACCGTCACCGACATGAAAACAGCGTCTGAATTCTGAAACTCAACCGTCACCGACATGAAAACAGCGTCTGGAGTATATTTGAAAATGGTGATTTCAGTTTAGCCAACTCATACTATTCCACCCGCTCCTGTCATCCTGCATACTTATCAAGGTATGATTACCACCTTCTGTTTTGTTCTCTTCTGTAATGGGAGCTGCATCGATCTCCATCCATTTTGTATTCTTGACATTTTGTCCAACAAGCTTGCTCTCTCAAGTCTCCTTGACATTCATAGTTTAGCCAACTCTGAACCTTGTTTTCTTCTGTAATGGGAGCTGTATAGATGTTTCTCTGACTTCTACAAGTCAGGAATTTACAGCCAATCAGCTATCTCATCCTCCGTTGTTTTTTCTTTCTCCTTGCCAAACAAGCAAAAAATGCCGACCAGATACTTGAAAATTACTGAGCTTGATCACTATCCGTCCCCTCAAAAAAAAAAAATCACTATCAGCAGAAACATCTATAAGTCCATTTCTCACATGTACCACAAGCTACTAAGTCAGAAGCTGCTCCACAAAATCCGGGAAAACAAAAATGCGATGACGCTGCGAATCCAAAGTAAACCATGTTGTCATCTTCTGAATCTGTCACATGATCCCCGTGAAAGGTTTAGGAGAGTTGGATGGATGGTCAATTCAGAGTCCGTGGGGATCAGATCAACTTGTGTTGCACCAGCATGACCTGGACATTACAACTTCACACACACGTTCCTGAAACAAACTTTTGTTTTGTTTATTTACAGAGCTCTGACTTGATGCCTCTCAAATCAAATGCCGGTTGACTACCGCGAATCGTGCGTGATATCGATAGCACGGTAGGTCGACAATGAAATTAAAAATTCTTGTAAGCGTGGATAGATGAGTGAACACAAGGATTGGAACTTGAAGAGGTCAAGGTGAAGTGAGCTACTAGGAATAAATCCTTGCATTATCAGCATTATTCCATTGTTTTTGCTTCTCTGCATCACTGCATGCAAATGCTTCAAGAAATCTAGAATTAGCATGATACTTCCACAAGGCGGCTACTACCTAACCTGGCCTTTTTTCTTATGTAGCAATGCTATCTATTACCTACCCTTGAGATGTGACCCTCTTAATAACCTGGAAAATCATGTCAAAACCTCCCCTTTAATTCCTCTTTCATCTTACGCCACCATGGCTGCCCCCTTTTGCAGGTAACCGATTTTTCGCTTTCGTTTCGATTGGCGGCCATAGTCTATTTTAATTCAGAATCCAAAATGTTCCTACCTGTATGTTCCTCTTCCAGCGTTGTACTGCAAATCTTGTCGATCTTACTTTCTAGAGCTTGTACTACGTTCCATTCTGTTTTTCCTTGGATGATAAGCCAAACAAAGTCTGACATGCTCTCTTTTGGGAGCTTCTGAATCATGGTTGTCATGCTACTGGTTTGGTGGATGGACATACAGACCAAGTGTGTGCGTTCGCAGAGTTGACAAACGAAGAGAACTTGATGAACACAATGCATATACATGTTTATTTCGCCTTCACATCATGTGTTTTTTCTATCCCTGTCAAATCTCATCATGATCTTCATCTGCATACAAAAGAGAGGGGTCGTCCATCTATCTGCAGGCTCAGGCATCAGGTAATAAAGGTGAAAATGAAAGTGAATTTCTTTATGAGAAACAAAAGAGATGAATTACATGATGGAGAGACAGTTCTCTTTAATAATTAATCTCACTCTGTGTACGTGATCTGCCAAATTAAAGGAGCTCATCTAGATCTGCTTTATTAAGAATTAATAACCTAACCATAATTTACTTTGGTGTACACATGTGTAAAATTGTCATCAGGTGGGTGGCCGGTCGCCGTTAACTGATGCAGTAGCTCACGGTCAGAATTGAACTACTAACTGTGAAGAAGATGAGGAGGAAAAGGTGGCTGGGAGTGATTGATGGATAAGTTTCAGTTTGATGATGGCGCTGTTTTTGCTTTTCCTCCATATGATGACAGGATAGGTGCAGCTATCGATCGATTATTCATTCATTATACTGCTGCTGATGCTGCCAAGGATTAGATATATATATAACAAGCTGCGTGCGTGCTCTGGGTGAAGAAACAAGGGAATTGGTGGCCACCTAACTAGAGATTTTTATGTCACCTTGTTCCATCATCATATATCTGAAAGCAACATAGTGTTGTTTTCCACGAGGAAGTTGCATTGCGTACGTTGTTAATTATCAAGTTTTTTTTTACTTGAATATACAGGAGAAGGAAATTAACAAACCCAGCCCAAACAATAGATGAGTATGCATGCATGACATGCATGTAACCATACTAATATACGTCGTCGTCTAGAAACAAAGGAGACATATATGTTGGCTCGATACAGCATATTTATATATATATAACTAAAACTAAAGCATGCATGTCTCACAGCATGCTAGCTGCTCCGACGATATATCTGACTTGCTACACACTATTCAATTCAATCATGTTCAGCGCGACCCATAAAACGGCTAAGTCAAGGTCACAATGTCAACGTGCCTACAAAATATTATCATGCATTCTTCATCTAAATAAAATTACAAATTATGAAATATGATAAAAAGTAACCTCTAAATTTTTTGAGGCTTGCCACGACGGACCCACACGATATAAGCTAGCTAGGATGCAAATCAGAGCAAGAGAGAGAACGATTTGAATCGAAAATGGCCTTGCATATATTGTCGTCACATCGCACCCATATCGAAATTAATCATCACACACTAGCTAGTCCAATCCATCGATTGGCAGGATTATATATTGATCGATTTGCAGATCGATCGATCGTTCAGCCACTACCTTTGACAATGATCTCTCCATCACACGTTAACAGCACCGTTGTCTCAGTCACTAGCTACCAGTTAACCTAGATTTACTACAGTGTTCAGAAAAGAAAAAACTTAACCTTTTACTACTACCAGCTGCCTCCAGCTAGCAAAAGGAAGGCTCTTCATTGAGAGATGGAAATAGATTGCTAACTTTTCCTGAAACCGGCTTCCACAACCATTGCATCATTGCATGCATATGTGTACTCATACTGAGGAAAAAAAAAGAGGGAATATATAGATCCTTGGAATTAAACTCTTATAGTGTCTTATAAGATCGACATGCTAGAAACGAGATAAGTCAGACAAATTCTGACCACAAGACTAAGGGCATGTTTGGATGGAGGGACTAGGGACTAGAGACTAATAGGGACTAAAAATTAGTCCCTAGCCCCTCCCAAGAGTCTAGTGAAATTGAGACTAATTGAGACTAAAATTAGTCTCAAATCCTTATGTTTGGTTATTTAGGGACTAAATGAGACTAAAAATTAGTATTCCTACGTAATCTTAATAGTATTCCTACGTAAACGCTTCTTGCTTGGTCGGTCTACATATGTGTGTGAAGTACGCACACTCATTTCATTCTTATATTCATGTCGTCCTTATAGTCGTTTCCATAATTGATTTTAGGACATAGTCTAGTTTTACTGTGTATCTTTGGTTAGTAAATTAAATCAACAACAACTCCGCACGTATGTGTGGACTTTGCATCCATGCACAGTACATACGTATACTCGTGCACTATTTGAGGTACCTTTGCTTGGCTTGCCTGATAGTGATATATATGTGGATTATAGTTTTCCATGCGGCCGCGACCCGACGGCCCGGCCCGAAGCACGAGCTTTTGGCTCGGCCCAAGCATGGCCCAGCCACGAAGGCAACGTGCCGGGCTGGCCCGGCCCGAGGCGCCCGGTGCGGGCTTGGGCCAACCCCCAAGCACGGGCATGAGCACGGCCCGGCACGGGATGAAGCAACGGGCCTTAAACTGGGAATGCCAAAAAAATGAGGCCCATGAAACCTAATCCCATCTCCCTATCTCCTCTCCAATCCGCCGCTCGGCCTCCCTCTACTCGTGTCTCTTGCGTCACGCCCCTCCCAGTCGGCCATGGGAGGCGGGCGAGCCGGGCCGCCAGATCCAGCCCGGCGGCCACTCGCCGTGCCTCCCCACGCCGGCGGCCCCTCCTCCATGCCGACCACGCCCGGTGGCGGCGGCGGGCCACGCTCCTCCTCTTCCCCTTCCCTGGTGAACGCGGCCTCTCCACTCGCGTCCCCGGCTTGCGGCCGGCGACCCGGCGCTAGGTCGTGTGCGGCGGCGTCGGCCTTGATCGCGGCCGGCTCCCGTCGCTTCCCGTGCGGACAGGCGCGCGTGGCGTTCCATTCCCTCTCTCTCGGTGGGCCTCGGGCGGGCGGCCCGCAATTTCTCACCGGGCTCACCGGCCGACCCGGCCGCGATTTAGAGCACATGGGGCGGGCTGGGCCGACCCCTGGGCCTGAAGCCCGATCAGGCACGGCCCGGTGGGGCGCGGCGTGCCAACGACGCGGCTCGGCCGGCTGGCCCGGCCCGCACGCGACATCGGGCCAGGCCGGCCCGGCCCGGCCCGGCCCGTTGGAAATCTATAATGTGGATGTCGGTGTCAGCTTACCTAACAAATCACCAACCTAGTAAGGGCTCCCCTCATGCATCAGAACTTTCTCTCATCTCATGAACCTTTTTTTTCTTCCTGCTGTCTCCAAATGACCCGGCCTTCTAAATCTTTTAATAGGTGGTGATTGGTCGCATGCAGTTGAATCAGACCATAGTCCCATAGTCGCGCTTTACGCGTAACGTAGTAGTGCATCTACTGCCGGCCGCGTTTAATTTGACTATAAATATAGTCATTAATATCATCGATCGGTCAGTGCAAATTAATTAGAGCATTGTTGCATTGTGACTTTGTGTGACTATATATGAAACGCCTATATATATATATATAATTGAGAACTGAGTTTAGAAAGTTGGAGTTGAGATATATTTGAGACTTGTGTTTGGTGGCAACCTTTGTAAACTCCAACTTTGACGGAGGATGTGAAACGACTGCAGCAGCAGTTGCAGTTTGTTAAGCTAATAGAGTATGAAGGAAAGAATTAATTAGCTAGGGCAATATAATACACAACACATAGGGGCCTCGTAACAGAAGCACTAGTTTTCGGTTTCTTCCGAACGTGCCGTGTAGTTCCAACGCTTTTGGGCCACTGCTGTCCGCTTGCGCGGTTTTTTTTTTTTTTTTTTTCGACACCTCTCATCCGGATACAATTTGTAGAAGATCTGTCGCGTACTGCAGACACACACCGACACCACACACACGCACACCTCACACACACACCACTTACATACAATGGGGACCTACAACTATACACGGATATCAAAAGACGGCGTCCTTGAAGAGATAACTAGAGTTGTCGAGGCTCGGCGACGGAGAAGTCAATTCCTTTGTGGCTCCACGCGTTGAGAGAGGCTGATCGAGAATATTATGGGAATAAATCCCGGTGGGAGCACCAGCGTCGAATCCAGGATTCGAACGCTGACGGGCAGCTTGCACACCGACAAGCACTGCCAACTGAGCTAGCGCTCGTTCCCCCGTCCGCTTGCGCGGTTGGTTGTTGGCGAAGACGTGTGGCATCAGTCTATACGTGTATCTCTGCATCTGTAGCTAGGTCGGCAACTCGGCATTGCTGCTGCCTGCGGGCTGCCTTCTGGCAAAACCGCGTCCAGCTTAGCTTTCTTCCATCTCCAGGAAAAGGTCTCCGATTACAGCTACTAGTAGCTTCGGCTGGTGCGGCGTTGACTTCCCAACTGCAGCGCAAAGCCCATGACCTGCATCCCGCCACGAGAGCTTAGGAGTTGAATTTTCTTTTTTTTTTTTTTTAAAAAAAATAATGTCTATATCTATACTTACTATATACTCCCTCCGTTCCAAATTGTAGTTCACTTTGGCTTTTCTAGATTCATTTGATTTACTATGTATCTAGACATAGTGTATAACTAGGTGCATAACAAAATTAATGTATATAGAAAAGTCAAAGTGAACTATAATTTGGAGCGGAGGGGGGTATATATAAACCCAAAGTTTCATACACAATTAGAACCATTGGATAATTAATTATTTGTCTCTAGATCTAATTGTACACGTTAAATTTAATTGTGGGGCCATGTCCGTCTTAATTTTTCGTTCCTGCCATAGTAGGATCTTTACCTCGACGACATCCTTTTTTTTTCCACCAAAACTATCTTTTACCCTCTGACGGCAACAACGGTATACTCATATCTTAATTATTCTCGATCTCCTCCCATTTCTTTTCTAAGCCTCGTTTTCTGATGTGCGTCAAGCCACCTGCAATAAGGGCAACCGTCAAGCAGTCATTTCAAGGGCAGGGGCATGTCGCATTGGCCTCCTCGCCTGCCCGGCCATCCATAGGCCGCTTCTCGCAAAGAACTCGAGGCCATCCCCAATCCGAAGAAGTATGTTGTGGGTCATATGCCCCCTCCCCCCCACCATGTGTGTATCACCATCTACTAGTGAGGAATTGATAATGTGTGTATCTTTCTCTCTCAGTCTGTCAAGCTCAAGACCATAATAGTCCCCACGAAAAGCATGCAGCTTTCAAGTTCAGACATTGTTTTTGAAGCTTTAGACAGTGAACTCTTAAATCCTTTGTTTCTTAAGTGTTAAGCATACTGTTGGCTCCACGGCGTTGATTCAGCAATCCGGCCGCAAAGCTTCACAATTCTCAGACTGTCTGCTGTTGGATGACAGTTGTCGCCTATTATGGTCTTGAGCTTGGCCACAAATGCTTCACGTCGTTGCTCCTCACTCCCTGTATTGTTCGATCAACGGTGCTCTGAATTGCACCATCCCAATCTGCACTGTCCAGCTTATCACATATCACTGAGCAAGGGATAAAAACACTTCTTGCTCCTCCCTTTCTTGATCGAAGTTTCCGATGCGTACGTGTGGGGCTTTGTTGTAGTGATGCTGCTAATAATGACTGTGAATCAATCATTTAATTAGATCATACAGTTAGGATCATCTATTACCTTCTTCATGAGGTAATAGTTAAAATATATAAAAATAGGATAGATAAGGAAAGTTTTAGATATAATTATGTGACACCAGCAATAAGGGCGAGGAGCCCTTATTAACGTATGTCAAGTAGTCAATTCAAGGGTAGGGGCATGTCGCGTGGGCCTCTTCACCCTTTGCCCATCCGTAGGCCGCTTCTTGCAATCCTCGAGGCCACCCCCAATCCTAAGAAGTATCGCGGCGGCTAATATGTCCCCACCCATCCGTAGGGCTCATATCATCCCCACGTGTGTATCACCATCTACAAATGAGGAATTGATAATGTGTGTATCTAGACGTAGTTGTTAAAGCAAAAAATGTACATTCTTGCATCTATGTTGCCTATGAGAAACATGAGGTGCTTCCTCTAGTACCAAGAATGTTAGTTCCAAAGATTATTCTAGAGGGGTCGCCAAGCGGGGATCACATTGTTTCAATGCCTCATACACGGTGGAGTAGTTGTTTGTCCCTAAGCCCTCAAATCTACCTCAAACCCTAGTGTATGCGTGTAACCTACCTTTCAAGGGTGCGTGAAGCTACATACTTCGCTGAAACGATCATAAATTCGCAAATGGCATACTCAAAACCTGTGCTGCCGGTGTGTCAATCAAAAAACGAAATCAAACATTTTGAAACATTTTTGCTAAGTCCTTGTAAAATCCATATTACCGGGCCTTCTTTCTCAAATTATCCCAAGAAGCTAAGCTCAAGCCCTTGATGACACGAGCCTACCGGGTTGGCGGAGCCAGGAATCTGTGGTGTTATTCTCGGACGATTTGGTTGTTCACGAACATCGATAATACATTTTCTGGTATTGAAGATTAATTATGAGAACTATTTTTGTATAAAATACACCGTATAACTAATGTCATTTAAGATAATATATATATTTGCTTACATATACTGCGCGTCAAAACTAATAAGCAAGTCTGACCTAAATGTAAATAAAATTGTATTCCTCATTGGAGAGGTACTAATGTTGTTTCAAATGATGCCAAAAAAATTGGCTTCATTCACTTGAAAAGGATATGGCCGTGCACTCACATGGCACGCAATGACGACGCATGCATTTGGTGAACCAACAGATCAGCGACATGCATGATTCGAGGACGACGATCGGGTACAATAATGGAGGAACTATGATTCGATCAGTGCTTGAACAATGTATATATATATCTTGCACTGGAATTAGTTTGTTTTAATTTGCGACTAGTCAACGACGATCTCACTCACATTTGGCTTGACTAGTACTAGCAAGTAGTAGCAACGTACACGAACAACCATGCATGCATATACCCGGCCAGCTGCCGGAGGCTGATGATGACCCAACCTATATCTAGATTTTATTAGGGGATACATGCACATTTTCTATACACATTTTCTATTACGTATCCAGACAAAATGTACATCTAAATGCTTAGCAAAAGTTACAGGGTTGTTTGCTACATGGACTCTAACGCAAAAGCTAGCACCTCCATTCAAAAATCACATTCCCAAGTGCCCAAAATTAGGCACCTGTGATAGCTCACAGCGCTAGGCAACTTGGCCTAGAACGTAAGCAATATGTACCTAGAAAATCAGAATAACTTATAATTTGGAATGTAGGAAGTAGCCGTTAACTAAATGTCATGCTTGTTTAATTTGTCCACTATGGATATGATTGGTTCCTCACATTAGTCTCACATTGCATTAGAGGTTGAATGGTTTTGTTTATAAGTGAAGTCTGTCCCGTATATGAGAGCAAGGATCCCGGTGGACAGAGCAAGCACAACCAACACCAACATGTTTGGTTGCTTGCACGTATTTGATTAGCCTGGCTGGACTTGAGACGATGGAGTTTGATTTGCTCGTACTAGACGATATTTATTAAATATACATACATATCTAAATTCTAAAACCCTGGAGGACGACCTACTAGCTAGGTAGCTATATAAACATACAGAAGAAGTGCCACGTGCCGATATACTGGGACACGGGCCGGGTATGTACATATTAGCGGCCACAGCACAGAGGCACACATCGTCATGAAAGTGAGAGTTGAAAGGGAGTGTGTTATAAACAAGCCAACATGTAGTAGCCGCCCGTAGGAGTACACTCCACATAATACGACAGGTTAGACGGACGGCCCAACCCCAGAAATCAATATAGGAAGGAAACTTATTATACCAACTTTCTGAATGTGAAATTAGTGTACAAAAGCAAGCAACAAGGACTAGAAATTGCAGTCATCAAACATGAGTTGGAGTACTCCCTATACGCGGCCGCCGGCATACGTACTTTCGGCGCCAATTTCCCATATTCATATCATCTTGTTATAATGGTCAGTACGTGTGGTGCGTCGATCGCCAGCTACCTTCTCCTTTCCTGCCTCCAGACAGTGCCGTTTCTGTTTCTACGCTACACTCAGCTAGAGACAGTGCCTGCTTGCAAAACCGCGTCTTCGATCGAGAAATAATCAGAAGAGTCCACTAGCAAGAAGGATCAAGTCTGCAATTGCAGCTAGATAGATTTGTCTGATGTGGCGTTGACTTGGATTGGAGCCAGCCTGACCAGACCTGAATCCCGGGCTTTCCTCTGTCCGATCTGACGACCTGGCCCTGATCTCAGGAGCTGAGAGTTGACCTGCACAAAGACACTCTCAACACGACAACTCGTAGCTGCTGAGCTGAGCTTTTGTGCTTTCCGTCTCTTTGTCCTCCCTTTCCCTTCCCTTTGGTTGGTTGGTTCTGTTCTCATGTGCATGCTGTACTGCTGCTGGTATCACCTGTGACGTACTCCTAGCTTATAGCTTTTAGAGCGAGTAGGAGGGACACGGTCCTCCAGTACTTTTTTTTTAATTTTGTTTGCATACCGGAAATAGTGTGCTCATGAATCTATTTTTATACAAACAAGATTTAGCTATGTCAAGGGGCCTAAGATTTTGCCGTTTTTGGTCCAACGTTTTTACGTGCGCGAAAGCACGTCAACATGAATATTTACTGGACGTATGTATATATAGATACAACAAGAGACTATTTCTTTCCAGGCTTTGGGTTTGACGACGATGTATCGTATGTTGTTGAAATAGATAGCTGGTTGTAAAATTTTTTTTTTTTTTTTTTTTTGCGGAACACGACTTCACACGTATTTCATTAACAAGTTGATTGGGATGGGAACTTATCTTTGGTTTTGTTTCACAATATATTTATTTTAGGTAAATTTTGTGTTGGAAACATATTGGAGTTGTTTCCTAAAGGGATAAGATCATCCCCCTCTCTATATATATCAGAGGATCATGGCCGATTGAATCTCATATACCTTAATCGTCATAAAACACACACATATGTCTCTTTTTGCCCTGAGTTGCTCTCCTCTACCCCACTACTTGTTGTTTGGCTCTTCTCTCCATGAGTTTTGTGAGCATCCTAGGCGGCCTTGCTTCCTCCCCGACGGATCTTTTTGGAGGTCTAGAGCCTTTTCAGCCGAGATCGAGCTCCACATCAGCCTTATCGGTCTCTAGATCGGTTTGGTCGATATGCTATACATCTTGCTGTTGTTGCAGGTCCCTGGCGACCTCTAGGGCGTCCAAAGCCCGCTAGTGTATTGTGTTGGTACAAACATATCCTTGTGTCAACACATGGATAGCTAAATTAAAGACACCCTAAATCAGAATGACTTATACTTTGGAATGGAGGATGTAGTGGTTAACTAATGTCCCACATGTATATTAATTTGTTGACTATGGATATGATTGGTTCCTCACATTAGTCTCACATTGCATTAGAGCTTGATTGGTTTTGTGTATGAGTGTAGCCTGTCCCGTATATGAGCAAGCAAGCACAACCAACACCAACATGTTTGGTTGCTTGCATTGCACGTACTTGATTAGCCTAGCTGAGTTGAGATTGGGTTTGATTTGCTCGTACTAGATACATATCCAAATTCTAAAACCGTGGAGGACGACCTAGCTACTAGCTCTTGCCGAGACTGGGACACTGGGTGTGTATTAGCAGCCACAGCACAGATGAGCTAGGCACACATCATGAAAGTGAGATTTGAAAGCAAGAGGACGTGTTATAAACAAGCCAACATGTAGTAGCCGCCGGCAGGAGTACACTGTCCACATAATACGACATCGATGAGACGGCCCTAGAAATCAATATATGAAGGAAACTTATTCCAACTTTCTGAATCGTCTGAAAGCGTACGTACAAAAGCAAGCAACCAGGACATACGAATTGCATAGAAATCCTCTCCATCAAACATGAGTATGTACCCTAGATCAGCTAATCTAATCCTCCCTATACGCGGCCGCCGGCACACGTACTTTCGGCGCCAATTTCCCATATCATCTTGTTTGAATGGTCCGTGCATACGCGCGTGTTCAGTGCTGCGTCCGTCCAGACAGTAGTGCCGCCAGTTTCTACTGTACACACAGCATGCAGAGGCGGCAAGAGACACAGACAGGCTTGCAAAACCGCGTCTTCGATCGAGAATATATACAAAAATAATCACAAGAGTCCACTAGCAGATGGATCAATTCTACAATTATACAGCTAGATATATAGATTTGTCTGATGTGGCGTTGACTCGGATCTGGCCAGACCTGAATCCCGGGTGTCTGACTCTGACCTGGCCTGGCCCTGATCTCAGGAGCTCATCTAGTTGACCTCGCCCTATATATATATATCTATATTCTGCACAAAGAAACTCTCAACACAACACGACAACACCTAGTTGCTGGGCTTAGCTTTTGTGCAAGCTTTCCGGCCGTCTCTTTGTCCCCTTCAATTCCTTTCCCTTGGGTTGGTAACGGTTGTTTCTGTTCTGGAAACGAAACGGTCGTGTGGACGGAATCCAATTCCCCGGCTGTTTTCAGATTTACCTTGCTGTCATCCATCCATGGTCTCCTATCACCTCATCTGTGTGTGTGTGTGTGACGTAGCTCAGCTTTAGATCGAGTAGGAGGAGGGACACGGTCCTCCATTGCTTTTAATTTTGTTTTCTTTTCATACCGTGTGCACACGAATCAATTCTAGTCTAGTTTATAAAAACATGAGAGATTTACCTCTATCTGTCAAGGGGGACAAATTAAAATCAAGGTATGAATAAGCAAGCATGTGCCTACTACTCCCTTCGTCCCAAAAGAGTATCGTTTTAGGCTTTTTAGACATCATGTTTGATTTCGTGTTATTCAAAAAATTATATAAAAATAAATAAAGTATTATTAAAGTACCTCCAATGATAAAATAAGTCATAATAAAATAAATATTATTTATATAAATAATTTAAATAAGACGGATGGTCAAACAATAAGTCAATAGAATCTAAAAAAGCGATATTTTTTTTTTGGGACGGAGGGAGTACGTGGTACGGCTAGATAAACCTAAGTTTTGCCGTTTTTCGTCCAATATTTTTTACACGTGCCACGTGCATGTCAAGATTATTTACTGCGCCCGGCGACTATTTCTTTCCACTCTTGGGTAGGTTTGACAATGTATATGTTGTTGAAATAGCTAACTGATTGTAATTTTTTTTTTTGTCTAGAACACGACTTCACACGTATTTTTCATTAACAATTAATAAGTTGATTGTGAAATACTTATTACCTTTGGTTTTCGTTTCATATGTATTTATTTATGTCATTTTCGCTGAAGCTAGATACATGTTACATCGACGGTTTGGTGAGTGGGTAGAGCCTCCACCAAATGGCTCGTATTACTTACTACCTTGATGGGTGATAGAGTAACTAATTGGGGGTTTTAATTCGACAACCATGCATGCAGCACCGTACCGAATTGTTATGCAACAATTCAATGCTCCTATGCGTAAGCTCAAGGAAATTTAGCCGTGTCACGACTTTTATAGACGACAATTAGTGGACTATTATTAGGCTTCAATTAATAATTAATATCCAGTTAAGTGGACTAGCTCATCTTGCCAAAATTGTTGGGGCAACGAAAACGTACGCCACATGAATAAAACCTTGTTTGGTAAACATACTTAGTCCCTCTCAATCCACGTAGATTGGAGTGAAAAATGAACTGATTTTCTACATCCAACTTTTTTATTACACAATACACGTCAAGGTTGAAAGAGATTGCTTAATTGCTATGTTTTTCAAACAAGCATATATCACTAGTAAATGGGGCCGTTCTTCCGTTGCCATTTTCCACCCTCTTAATATTTCATTATTACCGACAAAAAAACGGTGTTATTCTCATCCTACTCAAAAGCAAATTTTTCTCATTAATCATCGCATTCTTGTAAAAAAATTTCTACCTAAGCACAATATCCTACGGTAGAAACAAAACAAAACAAAAACACTTGGACAGACCTATTTAAATCAGTGGAATTAATAAGTTACAAGTTTGTTCAAATAAATTATTTACGATTCAATGTAGGAAATAACAAATTTATTAAAAGATTCGCTCCTCCTCTTCTTCTTCTTCTTCTTCTTCTTTTTGCGAGAGAAGATCCCATTTATATGCTGGAGCATCAAGACAGCTATATATTTGCTAATAGAAATGTAAAGGAACAGCAAAGCATTGTCATACAAGCTATAGGCACCTGCTGTCAGAGAATCAATCAAATCAAATGATTGTACGTTTGATGATTGCACCCATTCCAAATGTATTCTAATAACAACAGTTGCTTAAGTACAGTTGTTACATCGCCACACCTCACAAGTCACAGCTGTGTATCTTCTTCTCTAACCCCTCTACCAACCCCCAAGAAATTTTGTATATATATAAATAAATAAATAAAAGAAACTAGTCTCTTTCTTTCTCCCCTACTTACACCTCCCCCACAACTCTCCTCTACTAAATTTACATGTCAGATTTGGTCAAACACTCACTGAGATTTTTCTCATCTATACAAATTCATCAAAACTTCAAATTAGGAACAATTCACATAAGAAATGATCCAATCGATCCGAAGAACTTTTCTCCCTCTATGTTTTTCCTTTTATAAAAAAAATAATTTTTTTATGGACATCAACTAACTCAGCCTATGTAGTATACCAACTGTGGAAAAAAAAATTTACATCGTTGAGTGAGACCTGCCATGGGTGACGGGTCGGCTCGAGCCGACTCAAGCCCGAAGCCGAATCCCAAGCTGAGCTCCCGGGTGTGGAACGGGCTCGGATCGTCGGACTCGGACCGCGAACGCGACTGCGACAGGTCGGAGCCACCGTGCCGAGAGCTGGTCTGCCCGCCGCCGGCCGTGGCGGCGCCGGCCACGACAGACTCCTCGCACAGAGTGACGGCCCACTCCAGCTCCGCCACCACCTCGGACATGATCGGCCTCGCGCGTCCCCGTGGCCGGACACACTCCGAGGCGATCTTGGCGACGCGCGCCACCGCCTCCACCTCGTGCCCGCGCGGCGGCGGCACGCGCTCGTCGAGGATGCTCGTGATGTTGCCCGTCTCCACCGCCGGCACGGCAAACTCGATCACGTTCCGTGGGGACCCGCTGCCGTCCTGGCTCGTCCGGTGGATGGCCTTGCGCCCGGTGACGAGCTCCAGCAGCACCACGCCGAAGCTGTACACGTCGCTCCGCTCCGTCAGCTCCTGCAGCCGGTAGTACTCCGGGTCGATGTACCCCACCGTGCCGGCCGTGGCGGACGACGACGCGGCGGCGGCGGCCGCCGAGCTGCCGCTGGCAAGCGACAGCCCGAAGTCCGACACCTTTGCCGTCCAGTCGCCGTCGAGCAGGATGTTGGACGGCTTCACGTCGCGGTGGATGATGGCCGGTACGGCGTAGCAATGCAGGTACTCCACGCCGCGCGCCGCGTCCAGCGCCACCCGGAGCCGCGCCTCCCACGACGCGAACAGCGGCGAGCTGCCGCCGCTGCTTCCGCTGCTGTGGAGGTGGTCGTGGAGCGCGCCGTGGGGCATGAACTCGAACACCAGGATCCGCTCGCCGCGCTCCTCGCAGAAGCCCAGCAGCTGCACCAGGTTCCGGTGATTCACGCGCGACAGCAGCCGGAGCTCCGCGCGGAACGCGCGCTCCGCGTCGAAGCGGCGGCGCCGCCGGCCGCCGCTGGAGCTGCGCTCCGCACGCTTGATGGCCACCTCCCGCCCGTCGGGGAGCTTGGCGCGGTACACCGACCCGAAGCTGCCGCTGCCGATCTTCTTCTCCTCCGAGAAGCCGTCGGTGATGCGCGACAAGTCCCGGAGCGTGAACTCCTCGCACCCGAGCGGCCGCGCCGGGCGCAGCGGCGAGACCTGCGGCGCCGGCATGACCATGGCCTCGACGTCGCGGCACAGCCGCCGCGACGACGACTCCCCCGAGGCGCAGCGTCAGCGTCTTCTTGTTGCTGTCCCGCTTCCTGTACGCCACGAGGTAGAGCGCCACCGCTGCCGCCGCGAGCACCGCGGCGCCGGCGCCGCCGACGCTGAGCGCGATGGTCAGGGTCTTGTCCTTCTTCTTATCACTGTCGCCTCCGTCCGACGATACAGCCCTCCCGTTGGCAATGAGGATCCTGGAAGCGTTCAGCGGCGTGGAGCAGGGCTGGCAGATGGCGAGCTCCTCGCCGCCCTCGGCGCCGCCGGTGCCACAGAGCGTGCCCGAGCCAGAGATAATGTCGCAGGGGCAGGTCTTCTTACGCACACATGCGCCGGGCATGGTGCTGTTGTACACGAGGCTGCCGCCGCCGCCGAAACGGTCGGTCCTCCCCCAGCACGCGACGGAGTAGTTGCTCTTGAGGATGCCGCACACCGCGTCGCCGTCGGCCTCGATGGCAAGGAAATCCGTGTTCCTATACTGGTCCGGCACCTTGACGGCGCCCCAGCACTGGACCCGGCCACTGCCGGAGAGGATGCAGGTGGTGTCGTTGCCGAGCGCCATGGCGAGCATGTCGCCCGGCAGCTCATGCGCCGGCACGTCGGGAACGTCACCGTCACCCCAGCACCCGAATCCACCCTCGGCGTCGACGGCGCACGCGTGGCGGTGGCCGGCGGCGAGGGTCTTGAAGGCCGCGGGAGTGGGCGTCAACAACGGCGCCGTCATGCCACCGAAGCAGCTCATGCTGGTGTTGTCACGCTTGTCGATGCCGCAGAGGAAGTCATGGCCAAGCGCGATGCGGGAGAAGTCGAGGCCTTTGGGGAGGTCGAGGTGCGGCCACTCCCAGCAGGTGGGGTCATGGTCGTCGGAGAGGCTGCAGACGTGGGATCCGCCGGCGTTGAGGGAGCGGAGCGAGGGGCCCCAGTAGAGACGGCGGCCGACGGGGCGGGACCGGTTGGCGGCGAACTCCTCGGAGAAGGACCACCAGCGCATGGCGGCGTGGCCACCGAGCGGCGCCATGAGCCCGCACAGGAAGTCGGTCCCCGCCGCGATGGCGTTGTAGGGGATGTCCGCTGACGGGTACACGAACTGCTGGCCGTCGGGGTGCGAGGTGCAGTGCAGCTTGGAGCCTGAGCCTGGCGACGACGCGCGCCGGCGCCATCTCCGGCAGCGCTGGTGGTGACGAGCGCGCAGACAAGCGTGGAGTTGGGCGCGTGCGAGATGGCCACCGTGGAGAACTGCCGCGACGCCGAGCACACGTCGGCGATCAGCACGACGGCGACGAGGAGGACGAGGAGGTGTAGCGTGGTGCTCGTTCTCGTCAAGAGGAAAAAGACGACGGCGGCGACGGTGGCCGGCGTGGGCATGGGTAGACATTGGCATCTGGAAGGAGAAGACGACATGAGCGCGCGAGGCAGCCGTTGCTTGCCCTGCCCTGCCCCGGCGGTGGACGGCGACGGCCGGCACGCGAGGAATCGGGAATCGAGGAGACGACGGGAGGAGGGAAGGAAGGAGGAGAGTGGGTGCGCTGGCTTTTGCTTGGATTTCGCTTTTGTTTCTTTCTAGTAGGTGGGCGCAATGGAGGGAAAGCAACGCGTTTCCGTGGAATGGAATTTTTCTAGCATTTCTTTTTTTTTCCCCTTTCATTTCTTTCTTTAATTAAAGAAATAAGAAATTGCTGCTCCAGGCTCCAGAAGAGATGGATGGATGATGAGTTGATGATGAGAGGCCGGTTTTGGGTTGGTTTGGTAGACTTGACTTGGTCTGTTCAAATTCAAGTGTCAATGGAGAAAAGTGCCCTGCTGATGCTCTGAATTTTTGCCTGCCTCCTCTTCTGAATATTTTTTGAACCTCCTCTTCTGAATTTTCTCTTCTCTTCAGACCACTTCTCTTCTCTTCAGACCACTTGTTTTTGCAAGATCTTGGATTCAACACGGATTTCATTTCTGCAACTGTACTCTTTTCGATTCTTTATTTATCGTTTCAAGAAATCTACTAGAGGAAGGATCTTTTTTGTCAGAGAGACACACGTACACACATGCATGGTCTCACGAGTAACCATTGATTTTTTTTTTTTTTTTCCAAACAAGGGTCTGCATTGGCAGTTGGGTGGGAAAGGTTTGGAACCTGCACGCGTACTCCACCTACTTGCCTGCAGTACACTCGAGGTTTACTCAACAAGGGAAACAACATGTACTACCAAAAGTCATTACTGCAAAAAAGTCATTCAGCAGAGATTACCCGGGATGCTTCAAGAATGGGGATCCATGGCACAGATTTCCTCTTCACTGTGCGCTGCCAACCAAAGCAGAAGCATCACTGTTCATGGTTAGGTTAGGTCCTTATTACTTACCATACAGGTGTATCATATCAAACGACAGCGTAAAGCGATGAGCAGAGGCTTTTGTTTTGTATCATCAGTGATCACCCCTGAATTAGAGAAACCATGGCCATACCCATAGCAATGTGCCACATGCCCATGCGCCCATTCTTATCATAATATAATGCACTACTAGTCTCAAGGCACCTCCTCACATTCACAGGAGTAGGTGACAGGTTTAGAACCCAACTGATACCAGAATAAGGTATAATAATATTCACAGCAAATATTCAAGTGTGGATTGTCAATCATGTATGTATCCCAGTCCACCTTCTGTTTGGGCAAGAGGAACCTCCTTTCTCTCTGGTCAGGTGAGCAGTTGGGGAGAAGAATTTGCCCAGACAATAAACAAACCCTTTAGGTCATCAAATTATAGGGGTGATGGTGTTTCATCAGGCCAGCCCTATTCCAGGCCGGCAAGCAATCGACTAACATGTGGCTATCACAATTAGCCTCATAGAAAAAATCAAACAGAATTCTGAATCTCATACACAGACTACAGAGATGGGCATGCCTCAACTAATCTCGCACCCACGTCCACTTGTATTGTATAGATTAATCGGCATCAACAGTCCAACCTGCTTCCATGTCTTCAGGGAACAGCTTTGCCAAAGTCAGAGCGCTGCTACCTGGAGCTTCTCTTCACACGAAACCAAAGCTGAAAAATTCCTAACGCTTCATTATCGTCGCCATGGCTACATGGAGAGGGCTCTCTTTCACCAGAGCTCGGCGTCGTGGACGGAACAGGGAATGTCGCACCCTGAAAGTGGTGCTCCCGTTGCTGGGGAAGAGACTCGCACAGAGTTGCAGGAATGATGGGTTCTCCTGCTGCATTGGATAATCCTCCTCCATTTCGACCTCTTGGCTGGTCTCTGTCTGTCCCTGCAATGACATGAACACAAAAGGTGAGCTTAACCTTTTCTATAGATTCATAGGCATGCAACAATGACTTTGTGCCCACTATACTGATTGCCTCTGGTACTACTTAAGATGTGTGGGTCATAACAAAGAGAAATAGCACAGAGGCAGTAAGCCACTAACAGGTGTACCCGACAGGACATGTGAGTGGGACCAAAACCAAATTGCCCAGGTGACACTCGAGCAGACACAGGACAAGATGAGGAATGAAGTCAAACTGTTAATCAATTGATCCCAACCACTAAGCAATATAGCTTATAGAGAACTTTTTTTGCTACTAATCCTAGAATACTATCAATAATAATGACAAGATATACATAGAAACAAAATGCTGACGATATCCAGGAAGGCTAGCTACAGTTACCTTTTGCTGGTGATGCTCAACGTCAGAGTACTCATTAGGCTGAGTGGGGGTGTGCTCTCCGTTACTGTTCATATCTCTATACTCGGCCTGACCTTTTTCCTCCAAGTATTGTCTGGAACCCTCGTCTTCATAGTCAGGAAGCCGCAAACTAGATGTCTGGTCAATGGAGAACTTTCCAACATCTTCCATCCGAATCCCAGAATCGTTTGCTTCTGATGTATCTTTGTACACATAAGTTTGTGATGGTTGCTCCTGGCTAGAGCAAGTGTCATGATTACCAAGATTATTAGCACCAGAGTTTCCCTGACATGCAAAGCATATATTAGCTCAAGATGAAGATAGCCTGCATGCTTGAAAACACCTCTATATGTTTCGAAAGCAGCAGCTAGGTGTCCAGGCATACCCAGCTCTCCTTGACAAACGGTAACACCTTGTCGCCTAGGCGCCTAGGTGTCAAGGAAGGCCAGCACTCTCCTGGACGCCTAGTCGCCTTTGAAACACTACCTCTAGTCCTTTACAGTCTTCGAATAAGAACATCACAATGTGTAGTGCAGAGAGTAAAAAGGGTATTTTTTACCAAAAAAAGTCAATTGTGCCATGACTAAGTGTACAGTGAACAAATCTTCAACTAAAAGAGCCAAAAATGATACTTGGAACAAGTCAAGCAGAGCTGCAGATGTAATACATACCAAGCATCATCTTGACACTACTTTTGATGTTTAGAAAGACAGAAACAGAAAATTGGCGAATTAAAGGCTGCCTATTTCTTCTTAATTAAAAGGCCACCTAGCCTCCTAGGTTGGTCAAGTTTTTCAGAAACAGAAAATTGCAGACAGCAGAGGCATGCTTATTCCATTGAACACACTGTAACATGAGTATGCAACTTTGAGGCACGCTTATTCCATTGAACACACTGTAATATGAGTATAACTTTGATGTTGGCGACAAAGAGTTGCAACAGAGGCATGGCTGTTCAATTGAAAACAGTGTTATATGAGTCTATCAGAACACAAAAATGGCAACAGAAACATGGAGAAATAGACTAACACACAGTTGGGAAGACCCTTGACCAAAAAGCATAACACAAAAGAAATAAAAGGATGTATATGTGCAAGCTAACCTCCATGTCATGCTGCTCTGAAGTGTTACTATCCATTCCAGCAGTTTCATTATCTATAATAGCTAATATTTCATCCCTTTCTTTCTTACGCCTTGTAACTTGACAAACAGCGCATATGCAGTCACTTTTGTGACGATCGTTCCTGCATTCAAACACATCATGTAAGAACAGCAAGCAATATAGTCAATGGGGCCCTCCTAATAATTATCCTAAAGAAAAGGAAAATAAAAGGTAAAGGAAAAAAAAACACTAAACAACATCTACTAAAGCGTTATGGGTATCATTGCAACTTTCAACAGAAACACCATCAGGGAAATTCCAGTGTTTCCAGTGATGCAGCTTGACCATAGAAATAGAGGAGGGCAGTTCATAGAATTCTGAATTAAACAGCAATGAACAGTAGCAATTTCAATGTTTAGCTAGTGGAAAATTGCATAGGCAGGGGAGGCCATGGCCCATTTTAGCCTTAACCAAGCTCTGCCCCTGAGTGTTTCTAAGAGGAGTAACTATACATGCTCTTTGTGTTGAATAGTGATGGTCTAAATCAATAATATTTTCAGAAAGTACTGGTTCGGTGGCCAACTGATATGCTGCAAGAAGTTATCCAAAAAAAAAAAAAAAAGCATGCTGCAAGAGAATATAGGCTGGCTATGTAACAAGTTTATGTGATGCAGTATCAGAAATGGAAATGGAATAGCACGAAACCTCCTGAAGAGGTGGACTGTTTCAGAAGAGAATGCCATGGTTTCTCTTATAATCTGTGAATATCCCAGTTTTGCACTTATTCTTCATTAAATGACTAGCCAATATGCACGTGAGGGCAGCGTCACCTGTCGGTGCTGGTTTCATGTGATGGCAGGTGGAACCGAGACCTTAAAAGATTGTAAATATCATGCATAAGCATCCCAAAACCAAATTGAAAATTTCATACTAGCATTTGGCAAAGACTAAAATGCTAGGTCATAACCTATCAAAGTGTTAATGTTGCAGAATGTCTAACAAGTGCTCTACTGGCGCGGATCACTTTTTTTTCCGTCAAATAATTTCCATCCTCTGTTTATCAGTACACAATACATTACTAGTGTCCCATTCTATATGTGTGCTGAAGTTGCATGGCACATCAGCTTCGCTGCATGATAGTTTAGCCTCTAGAATAGAAAGAAAAACTTGCATGCAGCTGCCAGGATAGATTAATGACATACCCTGGGCGTCGCCTTTTGTTCTTAGCCTTGCTTTTGAGTGGCCTTTGGCATCCTCATCACCAGTGTTGTCATTGCCACCTACACAACATCTGGGTAAAATCATATATCGAACAGATGCACATGTAAATGTAAAGGTAAAAGGAAAATTAAATATTTGAAATGAATGAAAGTTATGTGTAAGAATAGTTTTCCATTGCAACAAAATGCATAAGGAGGTAATAATGATCACATTTTAGTTCATTATTATAATCCAAAACAACAACAACAACAACAACAACATAGCCTTTAGTCCCCAGCTAGTTGGGGTAGGCTAGAGATGAAACCCATATAAAACAAGTATTTATTATATCAAAAGCTCCACAAAAATCTGGCTACATGCACATTAGATGTGCATGATGCAATAAGCTTGTTTTCCTCACTGCTCACTGAATTATTTCAAAATAAATCATAATTGGCCAGCATAAGAATCAAAAGATAAAATAGACATTGATGACATAATATAAAAGATCTCATTTGTACACTACTTGAAAGTTAAAATAGTAGCAGTTGACAAGAATCGAATCAAGTCAAACACTGAACACAAGTAAATTAAGGACAAATGGTGATAGCTGTCAGATATCCAATACATACCACTGTCTGGCACATCAGAATACAAGCCAGCAGCCAACCAATATTTCATGAAGCCCTTCTTGACCCGTTTCATAAGCTCAATTATGTAATCACCTTTACTGTTGTACTTGGTACAGTTATCCCATATGAACTGCACATCCTTATATACATCCTCTGAATTCATATACTTATCACCACGTTCCAAATTTTGACATATTGTGCCAAAATCCATAGGAGTGTCAATAACATCAAAGTAATCCTGCAAGGTTTTATATGTGTTAGGGTTGGGAAACAGGTGGAGTGAAAGAATAGGCAAAAGATATATTCAATAGCAATAGATCTAGAAGGATATACTTATATAGCTAGGTACTTGGGTTACCACGCTGAAACAATAGGCTATATGCAGGACTGTTGTTCCAAGCAAGCCAATCTAACCTGGGCTGGGATTTGGTCGCAGGTGAAGCTTTCATCCTAGTTAGATAAGCATTCCCATGATAGAAGTCTAAATACTAGTTTATTTTCCACAACGGTAAAACCAAATTTCATTACTTCGAGCAATGAAATTACAGAGTTTAGTGTGGTTCGTACAGACAGAACAAAATGAAAAACATAACCTTCCCAGCTTTGCTCACCCAGAGCGAAAGGTGGGAAGTATAAAACCTGAAAGGTCTCAGCATAAAACGACTACTAGAACTCAGAGACTGCTATGACAGATAGCTAAGGTAAAATGGCAGAGCGAAGACTAAGCCTGCAATTCGAACAGCAGCCAGGTAACTATGTAGCCGCTCTTCAAGGGAAAGTCTAAATACTAGTACTAATAAAAGACACATTGAATGCTCAACCCCAAAATTTAGATCTTTGCTGATGGATTTAACCCACCAGAAGACAGAGAAGACCATCAGAAAACGACAAATTTAACACACATTTATGGAAACTGTATCTGAAGTTCTGAACCCACAGCGTGAGTGATCAACAGTATATTACCATAACTTCTCAAAGGATGAGACTACTATGTGCGGCTATAGCCTATAGGACATTTCATCTGGAAAGCGTAGTCTAGTCTTTGCTGAAGCTTAAAACAATACATATATCGTGCACGCCATCTAGTCAATACTGTTTATGTAACACCCCCCACCCCCCCCACCACCACCACCACCACCACACACACACACACACACCTGGGGTGGTTTTCCCTTGCTGGCGTGCCACACTGGACAGGCAAGCGATGCTTAACAGATGCAGAGTTGTGGTGTAACTCAAATCAAAGAAACTGTAATGTATATCACAAATACTCACAGGTATTTCTAATGCAACGGGATCCACAGGCACATTGAACGGATCAGCAGCGTCCATCTTCATAACTTTCTTAATAGCCTGAGAAACAAGTGCAAACAGGATAACCATTATTATCCAGACTCAGCAGATCCCTCATCATAGGTAAAACTCAATAGAACCTCAGATAAAGGTAAGCCAAATCCTACTCACCTCAAGTGCAGCAGCCAGCTCTTTGTCATTGCGCTGATGTTCGGAGTAGACTGCTTTTCTTCCGACTCCTGTGAGCTCCTCACCTCCACCACATCCTCCATTTTTTGCTTTCCAAAAGGGCTTCCTGCTGCTTGCTCATCGCATTCTCATCTGCGAATCGGCTTTCCGATCCGGCGTGCTGTTTTCTACAGAAGGCAGACCAGCCAACTTGATCTTAATCCCTCCTACTTTCCTTGCCACCTTCTCCTTCTCCTTCTCCTTATCCGTGTCGGTCGACTCAAGCCCCTGCCCGTCTGCTTGCTGCTGCCCCCCATCCGGAGCCTTCTCTGCCGCCGCCGCATCAGCCCCTTTCATTACCTCAGGGACAGCAGCAGCGCTCTCCGATTTCCCAGCATCAGCAGGCGGCAGCGGCACTTGCGCTTCCGAAGAATCCTGCTGCTGCTGTGGCGGCGGACGCAGCGGCGAGTCCATGGTCTTGGACGACTTGAACTTGAGCTTGACACGGCCGTACACAGCTCCCACCTTGGGCCTGCTATACGTTATGTCCGCAGGTGGATTAGTCGGCGGCGGCTTCCGAGGTGGCTCAGAAGGTTGAGGCTGAGGCTGAGGCTGAGGCTGAGCAGGAGGAGGAGGAGGTGGCGGCGGCGGTTGATGCACTGCTGCTGCTGCCCCCGCATCGACGACAGGCGGCACGCTATTGTTAGTATTATCCTCCTCTGCTGCCGCCGGCTGGTGTCGCGGGCTGTCTGACGCCTCCGTGCTGGGACTGGACGCGGATTCCGGCGACGTGGACTCCGCCGGACCAGCAGCCTTCTTGCCCGCTGCCGTCTTGCGGCCGCGCTTGCGCTTCATCGTGGTGCTGCTGTTGCTGTTCTGGTGGCGACCAAACAGCAGCAGCAGCTGAGGCGGCTGGGCTGAAAATTGAAGGATGCAGGACTGAGAAGCAAGTGATGGGGCTCAGATTGCGCCGCGCGGGAGTTGTGGAATTCGACGGAACACGGATCGCCTGGCGGACGAACGAACCCACCGAGGCGAAGAGGAGAGGGAGCTAGGGTTGGTTCCTTACCGGAGGAGAGGAGGAGGAATTCGGCCACGGGGCCGCGAGGATCTCGGGCCGGCGCGCGTCCAGTAGCAGCAGGAGGAGGAGCGAGAGCTCGGGGCGGTGCGCGGGAAGGGAACGGGTGCGGCGGGCGGAGGTGGAGGCGGAGACGGAGACCGGGCGGAGGCGTGGGGAGGGAGACTGGTTGCAGAGCCCAAGCTCTCCTCGTTGGGTGGCAGAAGGGAGGGAGGCCAGGCCGCCTACAATACTACTAGTGGGCTATTGGGCCTTACGGGCCTCTACTTTGAATGCCTTCTCCTTGTTTCTTTTCATCTTGGGCCTTAGTAGAGAGAGGAGCGAGCGTGGCGGCGGCGGCGGATTTCTGTAGGGAGGGACGGTTTGGGCTTTGGCCCGTTTTTTTTGGCGCATCGGATTCCATTTCCTTTTAGGGCTGCTTCGGTCAGACGGCGCCACTTGGGTCAGCCCACAAAGGCCACCTAGTACGCCTAGGACTGTTGGAGAGCAGCTGACATGCGAAACGAAAAGAATCAATCCATTTACTAGAAATTCCGATTATGATTACTGTATTTAATTTTATAATTTATTGTAAATCCTCATGGTAGCTTATATTATTTTATTAATTTTATTTATTTCTCACGAAACCTTTTTTGTAGTAACTGCTTCTCTAATATCTTTTGTATATAGTACAATTCAAAAACTCCATTACGTTACGTGAAATGAAAGGCGTATGGGAGGTTTTTTTTGTTAGGTTCTTTCCCAGATGGAACCTTTTCTAGGCTTTGTTTAGTGTATTTGTCCTTAGCAAGTTGAGTTTAGCTTGTGGAAGGCAAGCTAGTCGTGCTTTTAGGGTGGTCATTTTTCTTCTCATGACTTAGTTGTGGTACTTAATAATAGATGCTACATCTCTAGTTGTAAGGTTTTGAGGTACTTTTGTGCTCCTTTCGAAAAGAATTGAACAGTTTCAAAGTACATTGCTGGAGGGCAAAGGGGAAAAAGCCCAAATAGCCCCCCCTGCAACGATCAGGAAGGAATACATCCTGTATCAGTGGCTCTCTTTCCCATTGATTTTATTCACAAAGGTTAATAGTTGCTTACTTCCACTGGAGAGCAAGATATCGGGTTGATGAACAGACAAAAATACCTTAGGGAGTACCATGGACGTTTTCCCCTTGTAACATTTGCTTTCCTAGTTTTCGGCTTACACATGTTTTGTTTGTCTAAATCTTAACAACTTTTGCAGACTGATATCAAAATTAGACCTCATCAAAAGTTGGGTTGAGTCAAGTTTGGGTTAGGCACTTAGGCCGAAAAAACTTGTGAGGTTAGGCCACTTGTCAAAAATCATGATTCAAACCCAACCTCATATGCTCGTGGGGTTTTTTTTTCCCAAATGAGTTGGTTGGGTCGGGTGGCTCATAATCAAGTCTAACCTGGATAGGTTTTATGGGGATTAGTAGTTCCTTTTGAAATATTTTTTTTTAAAAAGAATAGATTTGGTCTTATACATACGCGAGGAAGGTAAAGAAAGAAGAGATAACGCGTCTGATTTCATTTGGAACCATTAATAACTCATCATCATTAGCTAATTGATCGACTAATAATTCACCAAAGTCTGAGACATCAAGCAAAATTTCCTATACATTAATATTAGATTAGAGATGCCTACTAGTATGAACTGATGCTGGACACGATTACATAGTTGAAGAAGGGGAAGGTAGTTAAACACTAGCATACACTGTTGCTATCTGCTTCAAGCTATGTGGCAGCTAGCAACGTCACTCCTAGCTAGTTCTTCGTCTTCCTGGGGTCCTGTGCGATGTAGAGCCTCTTCACCGAAGCCATGAACAGCCTGCAACATCCATCATCCATGGTCCAAAAAAGCTCAGCATCGACAGTGACTCTCAACTAACACACTTCTTATATTACCAGCGTAGTACGTGCAAAAGAATAGGGAACGACGACAACTTACTCCCACGGCACGTCGCCGACGAGCATCCGGTCGCCTTCGTTGTCCTCGTATAGAAGGATGTACGCCTTCTTGTTGCTCTTACTTGCCCCCTTCTTCTTCGTCGGCTCCGGCTGCTCATCGTCGTCGCCGTCGTCATCTTCTCTCCCAGCGATCCTCCACTGACAATCTGAAAAAGCAGGACAACACACAACATCCATGATCCATCCATCACATTCACATCTCATGGTGATCGAGATCGACATGCCAGCCCCAAAGCAAGACGAAGGGTGCGTGCGTGCTCTGCGCTCACCCGACAGGAAGCCATGGAACATGGTCTGCAGCGCGCGCGACAGCGACGCGTACCCGCGGTGTGCCTGCAGGTCCACCTTCCTCCCGACGGCACAGCCCTCCATGTTGACCTTCACGAACATGGTGGCCGGCGGCGGCGCCGGCCTCTGCTCGCCGGACTTCACCTTGCTCATCGGTTCCTCCACGGTCTTCGTGCCCGCCTGCAGGTGGCTCCTGCGGAACGCGCCCACCGGCGGCCATCCCACCGGCTGCGAAGGTGGAGGACGCTGGTGGTCTTGTTCCAGGGCTACCTTCTCTGCTTGCCTGGCGGCCAGGCTCCATGGGTGCACTCCAACACCAAGCCATGGATCGCCGCCGCCACCTCCGCCGCCAGCACCATTGTCTGAAGAGATGCCCAGCCTGAGCTCAAGACTGCTCATCAGACCACGATGACTTCCCTGCATCTTGCTGCAATCGTCTGACTGCTCCTGTTTCAGTTTCAGCCTTTGTGCAGCTGAAGAGCTCTTCATGGCCTCTGATGCCAAGCTGAAGCTCTCTTTTTTTTGGTGACAAGCCAAGCTGCAGCTCTAGGACATACAACTTGTGTGTGTGTGGTGTGTGTGCGAGTGTGCAGATTGCAGAGCAAGTGAGTGTTTGTGGGAGAGGAGCTTAGCTTATGGCTCTTTATGGTGTTGAGGCAACTGTGATGGATGGATGGAACAATTAAAGGGCATAGAGATGATGAGAAAGAAAGCTATAGGTGGCTTTGTGCTTGCTAAGTACTCCTAAAGTGAGCTAGTGGGGGACTAACAAAAAGTATATATGAACAATGAAATGATAAGCCATATATAAATTTAAAAAGATTATGTAAAAAGTAACTCTCTGACCTTACATAAAGCCTAGTACTCAAAGAAAATTCATTAAGGAATTCATCATGTCTGGAGCTCTGAAATTCCATAGATCATAGACCTGTAGTTACGCCTTTCGAGGATCAGTAGTACCGTAAGAAAAATGAAACTGTATCAAGTTCATGTAACAATTTAGGGTCAAGTTTTGCCCCCTTTTGCCTCTGAAACAAAGGCAGGATCTCTGTTACTTTTTGCTGATAGAAAAAGAGGTCGAACTACATGCAGCATATTTTCAGTTGAAGCACAATGGGGATTGTTGAACCATGGAGAGGATAATCGCAATGAGCGACACGTGCCCGCATCATTTCAAGCAGTTTCAGCAAAGAGATTTGAGTGCGCAGCACTGATCGATATGAATGTGAGTGGTTCAAGTGGATGGACATCTCCTTATCGTTTGCAAGAGTTGCTTCTTGCTTGTATGGTTTTGTCTGACCTTTGTGTTGTGTGGGGACACAGTGGCTGGCTACTGGAGCTCCGACTGAAAGTTCAGTCCACTCCACTTCGGTCTTTTTTACTGAAAGTGATGCTTGGAGCTATGCTTTTGCCTTGTCCTGCAGAAAATTTGGCAGCCACTTTTAGGTAACTGTAATAACACTGGCCACGAACATGTGTCTCAAGATGCTATCTTTCTTTTGGTCCATTGAATCATGTAAGGTTTCAGAGAGAGAGATATCGAGAACCTGTAATTATTTCTGTGCTTGTGAAAAATATTTGGTCCCATTTCTCATTTGAAAAAAAAAAAAAAAAAAAATACATGCTATTTCAGAGTTTAACCGGCATTCCTGTTTGTGCTCCCAGCATAGTGAATGCCATTTTTTCTTGAAAAGAAAACCTTGAAACTAGAAGTCAGTCTTATATATATATATATATGCAGTGAAAAGTACTGACATAGATACTGAAGTTCTTGGCTTTGCACATAGTAATCTACCCACAAGTGAAATATGCACTAGCTCTTTATGTATCAGTTTATTTTCTGAGATCAACTATCAGCATACTAGTCAACCAACAAGTTGTTCGGCATACTAATCATAGTCAACCAACAAGTGGTTCACATTTGCAGAGAACCAACAAAAGCCACAACAGTTTCCAACCACTAGAACAATATCGCTTGTTGTGTGTAAATTGAAAAGAATATTTCTCATTATAAATAAATCCATCTTTTAACTGAATATTGATCCGTTTTTCCTAAGAGTGTTGAAGTTATACATACTGTACACTGAACATTATATACATAGACTTTTAAAGAGAGGTGGTGGGCCTAAAATTATGTGTTCATTGCCCTGAGCTTACATAAAAAAAACAGAGGAGCTCTGTTTTGAACAAAGTTTGTTAAATTCCATAGGTACCATCTAAAGAGATGATCCTTATTGTAATCCTACCACATATAGTGAATGTCATCTTCTTGAAAATAAAAACCCAAAATTAGAGCATAATTCTTTCCATATATAAGTGGAAGACTAGTTGTGATATGGATGTTGACAATACCTCACATATATAAGTGGGAATCCAACTGTAAATGAACTATGCACTAGTTCCTGTTGTGCCAGACATACCAAGCTACAGATTCTGTGCTGCTAGTGTAGAATAGAGTAGCTACCAGTACATTAGTCAGCCATGCAGTTCTTCATAATTTTTGAAATGAAGAAAATTTCATACTTAGATTAGATAGGCCAAAAGAAAGGCGCAATTCTTTAAGCACATCAAAACGTTAGTTGTCCACAATAAGAAGTGCATTTCTGGTTACAGAATTCCTTTATTCGACTACTTTAGGAATAAAGTCGGGGACATTTTACGGTTGTGAAAAAGCAATAACTTACTTGGGGTAAAGTAATTTACCACGGTTCTTGGGTTCTGCTCTACACGACAGGAATTTTCACCATAACAAAAGAATCTGTACTACCTAGTAGCTATATGTTACATATAAACTGGACCAATCTACCTGGTAAGTAGGGTTATCAGCTATTCTTAGTTGGTTTTGTGTACATGTAGAAGCAAGGCATATGATCCACGATGCCTACATATGCCTCAAAATCCACATTTGAAAACAAAAAAGTGGACTCCTAAGGATCGACCGAATCGTACTATCACTTATAAAACCAAGAAAAGGTAACTATTGCATTGTTCTTGATTCCCTCTATACAATGACAGCTGCTCACATGCCCATGTTATTAACATAATAATGTCGTCCAGCATCTATTCTTTACATGCATGTAACACAAGAAGCTTTACTAGAAAGCCACTCTACTTTTCACCAGCCAGCTTTATTACCACTTGCATATATGCATCTTCTTTATCAGGGACATCATCTCTTGTATTGTATCAAGGAATACCGCTAATCGGTGCAAAGCACAATTAAACCTATAAGTAGGCCGCTATAGCTATCTAGCCCTAAGTAAGTTCCATTCTACCATGATTGGCCCGCCTACTAATCGCGTATCATCATCGCTTGTTTACTCATCAAGCTAGCTATAAGAGTACCATCCCATCCCATCCCATCAGAGAAATCATGATATATAGTACTCCCTCCGTCCCTAAATAGAAGTCGTTTTGGGGGTGCGTCTTGCGGTCAAACTTTCAACTTTGACTAGGTTTGTAGAAAATACGTGCAACATTTATATCTCCGGATAAATTTATTAAAAAACTAGGCGTAAAGATCTTTTCAATGATACTAATTACTTAGCATAAATATTTATATATTTTAATATATAATTACCGGCAGTTTGAAAACGTTGACTTCGGGGAGGCGAGAATGACATCTATTTAGGGACGGAGGGAGTATATAACAGTAGCTTACCACCAGAATATATGTATAATAACCCCTTTCTTTCACTTTAGCACATATCTCTTGCTTAGTGGTTAAGGAGTAGGCGATTTTGCACTGATTGACAGGCGGATGCAGATAGCAAAACATGTCCATGTCTGATGTGCATTCCAATTCCATGCCATTTTTTCCAGGACGACATAAGTGGACCTGATCAGGAGCTTTTGTTGACTTGTGCTCAACACCGCCGCATAAGGTTCAGGCTCACAATGATGATAGTGGGCGTCTGGTTATACCCCTGATCTGATCTGTCGTGTGATCTTTGGAACTGTGAGACTACAGTAGCCTCAATTATCAGTTGGAGCAAACATGGAAAAGATTCAGGTAGCGGTTTCACAGGGAGATGATATGATGATACCTCATATATTATTCGTCTGCCGAGGCACTTGTCTTGTCGCCAATGTTCATCCTGATTGCACAGTTATGGCGAGATTGACATCCCGCCTTACTTGTCTGAAAATCGTTTTTTTTTTTTTATAAAAAAGGTTATGCGATAGCAGTCAGATTTTCTGAGGCTATTATTGCCGATCGATAATGACCAAGGATACATAGAGGAAGAAACTAGTATCGGGTTTTTTTTATATATATATAAATGATTAACTGTACGCCTATCGGCCTCTGGGAAGCCGACAGGTACTGTATCAGTTTGATCTGAGTGGCCTTTGTTCTACCCGCCGTCGTCCCTCGCCGCCGAAAGCGCAACCCCACCTCACCTCACCTGCACTCTGAATCTGGAACTGGAAGCCATGAGAGAGTGCGAGAGCGCCCGATTCGACGAACGGCCATGTATCGGTTGGACTCCGCTGAACTGAAACTCTGAAAGAGTGTCTGTATAGTTCTGTGAGCAGAGCCATCTGCCATGGCCATGGAGGATTGGAGTTGCAGTTAATGCAAGCTTCTCCATCTCCTCCCATCTCCCTCTCTCCCTCTCTTCACCAACAAACACATGGCAATGAGAGTGGCATCAAGGGTCCAATCCAACTCTGGAACGAACACCCTGGTCTCTGATTTGTTCAGCTGGAATGACAAGCACTAGTTGCTTGCAACTTGCAGCGTCATCTCATCCCCATTCCCATCCGATCAGGTCGTGTCTGCCGGGATCTGCGACGAGTCTCGGTTGCTCATCCCACCGGTGCTTTGCTCGCTACTCCGATCCTACTCCTACTGCACAATCAATTTCTGTATGTGTCAACTGATTGATGGCAGATACGATACGATCCATGACTGACTTTTAGAATGTCAAACATATATGCTTTGCATATCATCATTATATTATGTATGTTCCTTAATTCTTTCCTCTCCTTAATTTCCCTCCATCTCTGAAAATGGATGTCTGCTAGGAAGTAAAAAAAAAAAAACACGAGCTTTCTTAGTGTTGAGATTCATTTGTGCCTCATTGCTCTAGCTCAAATTAAAAAGCTATTACCGTCTTCTGAGGAAAAAAAAAAAAAAAAGACTACCGATACATGACATTCTACTTCTGAACTTGGTTGCAATTTGAGTTGGTCTCTCATACATTTTTTTTTGTAGCTAAGAACTCTTTATTGCTGGGGAAGAAAAAAAGGGACTAGTGGATGCCAAAGTGCCAACAAGGACAGGCCGGATCATGCATATGAACTGAACTGAACATCTGAACAACAGGAAACCTGAAAAGAGCAAGGGATCCAGTGGGGTGGGCTATAGATTGTTGGATGAACCCCTTGAATCGATCTAGCAAATATTTTCCTTGGACCTCTTTTCTCTTTTTCTTTTTCCACAAAAAAGTCAACAGCTTTGCAGGTTTCAACTGGGTACGTCCGGTCCATCATCCAACGCATTGGATTCATGCACCTGAATGTAAAGTGCAACTCATGCTGTACAACGACCTGCAATATATACACCATGCACACTTGGGAAGTCAGGCTGGCAGGCATGCTTCAGCTTGTTGCTGTAGATACAACTGCACGCACTGCCACTTGACTCACTGTGAAAGAACACAACGCTTTCAGCTGTGGTGTGAAACAGGTAGGAGTCACCAATGGCTTGAAGGGATGATGATGCAGATATGCACCAAGGGTGACTTGAAGAGTTGACCAGAGATCAGAGTCTGACACATGGTTCATGAGAACATTGAAGTTGATCAGAACATCAAATCAAATCAGCAGCATGGGAGGTGGTGGTGCAGGCATCTACCATCACCTAAACTGATGAGGAGGATGCACTCATTTGGCAATCAGTGTGGAAATTGCTTGTACTACCCCCAGGATGTACATGTTTTTTCCTATGGTTACTGTTAAAGAACAAGGTCTTGACAGGAGATAATGTAGCTAGACAAGTGTGGATAGAGCTTGGCCATATAGTTAATCTAAATAGAGTCGATCACTTTGAATAATCTGTTGCTAAATCTTTTGATTGAGTGAGAAAACATGCTGTGCTGAATATGTGCAGTGCTGATGCAATGTGGAGCATGTTTTCAGAATGGCAGCTGGTAGCAAGGTAAGCGGCAAATTTGGTGATCCATCTCAACAATGCTCAGAAACTGCCATATGTCCGGTGACCTGGAGTAATACAAGGTCCTGTTGACCGATTTGGAGAAGCTGCCTCAAGCCTTGAGAAGATCTGACATGCTTGTAGTTTTCTTTTTTATGATCCATGTTCGTCAGGTTAGCTGTAGTGTTCTTTTTATGGTTGTAGTTTTCTTTTTCTTGTATCTGAAACTGAAGGATTCATGATCCATGTTCGTCCTGTGACGCTTCAATCTATTTCTGGCCCTAATCAGCATGCGTCCTATCAAGAACACAAGAATGCAGATGCCTCTTTTCTTTGGGGGTGTATACATACAGGAGCTGAAATGCAGATGCTTTGCTACAGCTTTGTTTGTTTGGTGAGTCAGGATAAAGCACACATGCTGGACGAACCGGGAGCAGAGAAAACATGTGTTTCCTGAGTCTTGATCAAGGATTCAGGGAGCCACGACGAGAAAATTGGTGGCACGAGCTGGAATTTGCGATCCATGTCCAATTTTATTATCTTTTATGTAAGCTTTGCAGGATTGCAGTCTTCTGCAAACGCTGACCAGATCAGACCACGAATGGTAGATACAAATGGGCTGGGCTTACTAGCTTAGCCCATGTCTCAGGCCCATGGTATTCGATTGAGGAAATCCCCTGCCCTGAGTAAGTTTCATAATAAAAATTTCAAATTCTTCATTCGCTGAAAAAAAACAAAAAATATGACATGTAAGATGGTGAAAAAATAATATTGAATAGCAATGTCCATAGAAAGTAGAACATATCTAAATTGATCTTTTGGAGTTAAGTTGTTTTGGAGTAGAACATCTTTGGAGAAATAAATAGTGATGAATGAAAGTGATAGGTCTCCTTAGGGCATGGTATGAGATAGATACATTAGCCTTAATAAATCTCTCTAAAATAAAGTCCCACAACAACATGTAGGGTGTATTGATATTTCTAGTGAATCAAATGAATTGTGGGTGATGTATGAAGCCATGCATGTCCATAAATCTTAACCGGTGTATCTTCCAATTTGTATAGCTCTGTTGTATACTTTTTTCCTCGAATGACACACGTATATTCATGTTGCATGACTGTAAAATTGTCAATTTGGTATGTTTAAATTCCAATCACATAAACATTAACGGCATATCTATATCCTATCGACATAGTTATCTAGTTTCTATGATTTCATTTTTTTCTTTATCAGCTCCCATTCTATGTATGTACTTGAGTTAACAGCTCGGTACTCTGGATGTGCATTCGACGAGACATAGCTCTCCGACGTTCACGTATATCTGCTGGTGTACCGGAGATGAGACATGGAGCGAATGATCGAGCGAACCACTCGCACACAGGACTCCCTCCCTTGTCGCTACTCCCACTTTGGAGCCAACCTTTCGCGGCTCGCCCTCGCCAACCCTAGCGCCACCGAAGCCAAAGACGCCGGCTTTCTCCCCGACCAGCGCGCGTACTGCTGCTGGCGCCTACGGCTGCACTCTAGGGCCTCGTCACCACGCCGTCCCCTCTCCTTTTGGGTCCCACGACCTCGTCTTCTTCTGTGCCGGGGAGGCGGACCACGATCGCCGGCGCCGCCGCGCCCAACCTTCGCGGCTTGTCCTCGCCAACCCTAGCGCCCACGGAGCCAAAGTCGCCGGCTTTCTCTTCGCCGTGGGCCGTCGCGATTCTCACGAGCCGAGACGAGGTGACTACGCCTTCCTCTCGCACCTCGCGCCTGTGGGGTGTCATCGGCCGACGATGCCTACTCTACCCAAGGCAACGGGAAGCCACTTGGGCGCGAGGATCAATCCTTCACGCCGAGTCAAATCCTTCCGGGGCGGTCATTGTAGCAAAGTTATCAAAAATTCAGGGGCATGTCCGTCGCATCGAGGCAACTGTGTTCCACCACACCAAATTTAATCTCTATCACAGGTACATACGCTTTGAACAAATAACTATTGTGACTTGCTATTTTGTGGATTGAAAGTAAGAATATTTAACTTATGTTTATTGTAATCACAACCGTCAGGTGAAATTGAAGAGCCATAAGCTGGAGAAGCAGGTAAGGATGCTACCCATATGGTTCTTTGCTTGGTACGTTATTGGTAAGCATCACCTTTGCTTGCTACATAATTGGGAGGTTGTACCACCTCGGGTGGAAGAGTTTGCTTCTAAGGAATTCATCAAGCTAGCCCACGAACTCAAAGGCGTGGCTAACGAAATAGATGAGAAAAAATAATGAGAATGACAACCGAGCTTACTAAGGCGATCACGAATGCAATTATCGATTGTGTTGGGGGCGAGTGAAAATTAGTATTATAGAGTCATTGAAGTTTTGGAAGTGGGGAAAGAAGTAGTGATCGAGCATTAGGGAGATGTAAGGATGAGTTAGAAAATTGAGATTGATTTACAAGTGAGTATGAATTTGGCTTGGATATCGCTAATGTAATGTTTGCACATTTCTAAACTTGGCTTGTAATAAGCAATACTCTTCAAATTCGAGATGTGTTGGTGTTGAGAGTGGGATAGTGTTGACACTGTTATCCTATACTTTTATATGTCAACAAGAGATGAAATAAGGACATAAATTGAATAAATACTTAGTTTAGAGGTTTATACTAATAAGTTCCACGAGTTTTGGTGATTTATGTATTTCCAGGGACTTAACAGATAAATGCAGAGAAGAATGGAGAAAGTTCCGGAATATACATCTCATATGATGACAAGACTTGACCGTAACTCAATCCGAAAAAAGTGGACTAATTAAAACATTCTAGAAGGTACGAGAGGACACGGGGAAGGAACCGAGAGGCCGAGGGGAGATCAACCCCCGGCGACCACCAAGGGCTCATTTTGGTCGGCCGCTAGGTGGAACCCACCTGCCGACCTCGGCTTTCTAGGTCGGTTTGTAACCGACTTTGAGGTTGTATCTACACCGTTATTGAAGGTCGGTTTGATCCAATGGTCATCGTTCATCGCTAAGGCCTATAAAAGAGAGACCTCTGCCCCCAGGGTTAAACCCTAATTCATTGTAATTCATTATTAGTCATCATCAGCCAAGTCAGGCAGAAGTAGAAGAGAGTATCTCCACCAGAGATTAGGGTTAGCTACTTGTTCTAGTTCTAGTTCATCTAGTTCTAGTTCGTCTAAGTTGATTAGCAAGTCGATTCAAGTAGATTTGGGTGTGCCTACCCGAGTTCTAGATCTTTAAGTTTCACGATGCGGATATTATCTTGTATCTATGACTTTGCTCTTTATTAATAATATGTGTTTGTTTGCTATGTTCTTGCTTTATTCTAATAGTATGCTTGATATAGATGTAGTTTATGATAGATTTATGTATCTATTAGGTAGAGCGCCTAATTCAATACTCGAGTGGGTTAGGTGGTAAAGATATTTATGTAAGCGTGATGCTTATATATGATTTATCTACTGAGTGCACCTTATATTAGGGACGTGTGGTAGATCGCGGGAGTGACAAATCTGTTGAGTCCTTTGTAATCCACCCTCCGTCTATAAGACTAGTGGACAATGAGTACAGGGGAATATCTTGTTTTGCTCTTGATTGTCCTTGGTAGTCGTGGGATACATGATCTAGAGTTTACTATGCTATATATGATAACAAATGCCTTAGAGTAGATGTAATGACTTAGTAGATTAAATGCTATAGAAGAATTACTGTCTCTTAAAGTAGTCCAATGTTAAGTCTAACTTATAGTAGTCTATTCCGTCTACGTGTGTGATACCTCCGCCTTTATTTATCATTATCATATTCTTATTATTATTGGCTTACCCCTGCTAAAGTTAGCACTAGTGATAGTCTCTCTCATAAATATGCCACTTATCAATTATATATGAGCACACCTTTAATTATTCCTCCCCGTGGTAGAATATAAATGACAAAACCCGGATTACTCCCGGTGAAATGCTACAAAGTGGTATTTTTATCTCGCGGCGCTTGCGGATAAACATTTTATATTTATTTCTTTAGATTGCAAACAACACATTCATAAGTATCACCTATGCATTTCCTAGCATTGCTGCTTGGGGATGACAACCTAGCACATAGTAGTGTTAAGAAATGAACCACATTGAGTGTCTCGACGGCATATAGCCTAAGGTGAGATTTTTTTTGCACCTTTTGTTATAGTGACGTTAGAAATACCAACAGATAGCCCCCCCAGCACCGGGGAAACAACAAATGAGCCAGAGATGAAAAGCCTCTAGCCCCCTCTGTCCTTCCCTCTCTCGCGCTTTTTACGAGGGAAGGTGGGAGGGGATGCCCTCTTTATTGCCCGTAGAGAATTGTCCTACGTAGATGGTGGAATTTATGGCTTTTCCGTAGAGAAAACATGTGCTTCCTCAGTCTTGACCAAGGATTCAGTGAGCCACGTCAAAGAAAATTGCTGGCACGAGCTGGAATTTGCGATCCATGTCCAATTTTATTATCTTTTATGTAAGCTTTGCAGGATTGCAGTCTTCTGCAAACGCTGACCAGATCAGACCACGAATGGTAGATACAAATGGGCTGGGCTTACTAGCTTAGCCCATGTCTCAGGCCCATGGTATTCGATTGAGGAAATCCCCTGCCCTAAGTTTAATAATAAAAGTTCAAATTCTTCATTCGCTGAAAAAAAAAAAAAAAAATATAACATGTAAGATGGTTGAAAAAAATATTGAATGGCAATGTCCATAGAAAGTAGAACATATTTAAGTCGATCTTTTGGAGTTAAGTTTTTTAGAGTAGAACATCTTTGTAGAAAGAAACAGTGATGAAAGTGATAGGTCCCCTTAGGGCATGGCATGAGATACATACATTAGCCTTAATAAATCTCTCTAAAATAAAGTCCTTGGTTGTGTGGTGGCAAAACAAATGTGGATAGAGATTGGCCATATAGTTAATCTAAATAGAGTCGATCACTTTGAATAATCTGACATGCTTGATACCATGAAGACCTTGCCCTGAACCTGGCCGGGAGGCAGGTCGATCCGTGTTTGGCTATGTGTGATGATATCGTTCATCATTGTGCAAAAACTTTTTTTGGTGGCACTGCATTATCTAGTGTCAGGTTAGCTGTAGTGTTCTTGTGTGCTAGTTTATGGTTGTAGCTTTCTTTTCCTTGTATCTGAAACTGAAAGGGTTCATGATCCATGTTCATCCTGTGACACGCTTCAATCTATTTCTGGCCCTAATCAGCATGCGTCCCATCAAGAACACAAGAATGCAGATGCCTCTTTTCTTTGGGGGTGTATACAGGAGCTGAAATGCAGATGGCTTTGCTGCAGCTTTGTTTGTTTGGTGAGTCAGGATAAAGCACACATGCTGGACGAACCGGGAGCAGAGAAACACATGTGCTTCCTCAGTCTTGACCAAGGATTCAGGGAGCCACGGCGAGAAAATTGGTGGCACGAGCTGGAATTTGCGGTCCATGTCCAATTTTATTATCTTTTATGTAAGCTTTGCAGGATTGCAGTCTTCTGCAAACGCTGACGACTGACGCTTACTAGCTTAGCCCGTGTCTCAGGCCCATGGTATTCGATTGAGGAAATCCCCTGCCCTGAGTTTAATAATAAAAAGTTCAAATTCTTCATTCGCTGAAAAAAAAACAAAAAATATGACATGTAAGATGGAAAAAAAAAATCGAATAGCAATGTCCATAGAAAGTTTAACATATCTAAGTCGATCTTTTTGGAGTTAAGTTTTTTTGGAGTAGAACATCTTTGAAGAAAGAAACAGTGTTGAAAGTGATAGGTCTCCTTAGGGCACAGCATGAGATACATACATTAGCCTTAATAAATCTCTCTAAAATAAAGTCCCACAACAACATGTAGGGTGTATTGATATTTCTAGTAAATCAAATGAATTGTGGGTGATGTATGAAGCCATGCATGTCCATAAATCTTAACTGGTGTATCTTCCAATTTGTATAGCTCTGTTGTATACATTTTTTCCTCGAATGACACGCCTGTATTGTATATTCATGTTGCATTACTGTACAATTGTCAATTTGGTATGTTTAAATTCCAATCACACATAAACATTAACTGCATATCTATATCCTATCGACATAGTTATCTAGTTTCTATGATTTCATTTTTATTTATCAGCTCCCATTGTATGTATGTACTTGAGTTAACAGCTAAGTACTCTGGATGTGCATTCGACGAGACATAGCTCTCCAACATGTATTTCGCACAACTATGTGCAGCCGTAACACTAAATGCTAAACACTAAACCCTAAATACAAAACACTAGAACACTAAATTATAAACATTAAACTTTAAATCATAAACCCTAAACAATATACTCTAAACCATATACCCTAAAAAGTGGAGTGGGGCCCTGTTGTCATAAGGAGAAAGAAGATATATCTGTTACAGCACATAGCTGTGGGATCGATTTTCCCCATAGCTCTCCGATGGTCACGTATACTTGTTGGTGTACCGGAGATGGGACATGGAGCGAATGATAGAGCGAACCGCTCGCACAGCAGGACTCCTTCCCTTGTCGTTACTCCCACCGAGCCTTTTTGTGGATCGTCCTCGCCAGCCCTAGCACCACCGGAGCCCAAGATGGCTTTCTTTTTTTCGGCCCACGCGCACCTGCTGCGGGCGCCTATGGCTGCGCTCACGGGCCTCGTCACCACCACCGTCCCTCTCTCGGGTCCCACGACCTTGTCCGCCTTCCGCGGGGGGAGGTGAACACGGTCGCCCGGCGCCGCCCGCTTCAACTTTTGCGGCTCGTCCTTCGCCAACCCTAGCGCCACCGGAGCCAAAGTCGTGACTTTCTCTTTGTTGTGGGCCGTCGCAGCGCCACGAGCCGGGACAGGTGACTACGCCTTCCCTTCGCACCTCACGCGTGCTCTTTGCCGACGGCCGCCATAGCCGGTGCCGCGCGTGGGGTGTCATCTAAGACGCGCCTACTCTACCCAAGGCAACGGGAAGCCTTTGGGTGCGAGGATCAATCCTTCACTGAGAGTCAAATCCTTAGGGCGGTCATTGCAGCAAAGTTATCAAAAATTGAGGGCATGTCCGTCGCATCGAGCCAAGCGTGTTCCACCACACCAAATTTAATCTCTATCACAGTACGCACGCTTTGAACAAATAACTATTGTGACTTGCTATTGTTGGATTGAAAGTAAGAATATTTAACTTATGTTTATTGTAATCACAACCATCGATGAAATTGAAGAGACATAAGTTGGAGAAGCATGTGAGGATGCTACCTATATGGTTCTTTGCTTGGTACGTTATTGGTAAGCATCACCTTTGCTTGCTACATAATTGTGGAGGTTGTAGCACCTCGGGTGGAAGAGGTTGCTTCTGAGGAATTCATGAAGCTAGCCCACGAACTCAAAGACGTGGCTAACGAAATAGATGAGAAAAAATAATGAGAATGGCAACCGAGCTTTACTAAGGCGATCACGAATGCAATTATCGATTGTGTTGGGGGCGAGTGAAAATTAGTATTATAGTCGTTGAAGTTCGGAAGTGGGGAAAGAAGTAGTGATCGAGCATGAGGGAGATGTGAGGATGAGTTAGAAAAATTGAGATTGATTTACAAGTGAGTATGAATTTGGCTTGGATATCGCTAATGTAATGTTTGCACATTTCTAAGCAATACTCTTCAAATTCGAGATGTGTTGGTGTTAAGAGTGGGATAGCCCCCTCCCCGCTCGGGGAAACAACAAATGAGCCCCTTTTATAGGGAAGGTGGGGAGGGATGCCCTCTTTATTGCCCGTAGAGAATTGTAGTATTTACAAAAGTGCCATCATAGGCTTACAAGAGGGTCTAACCTCTACATATTGCACCTCTAATATTTACAATTAGGCCCAAAACACAAAAGGGCTACAAATATATATCATCCCTTAGCTATTCGATTTTGAGGGGGGCAGAAAATTCAATGGCTAAATACAATGTGAGACGGTCCTAATTGCAGCTCGGCCTCCCGGTACACCCTTCTTTTTGTCTCCACGTGGATAACTTCGGGGACGCTTCGTCTTTTGGTCGCCTTTAGCTTGTTTTGACTAGTCGATAGGTAGATGTATTGTCTACTACAGCACTTACCGTCAAGACGAGTCGTTGTCGCTGTCGGAGCCGAACGGCCTTGACCACATTCACCCCTCGCCCAGCGCTCAAGCCCGCACTCCACGACTCGAGGAACTAGCGAGTGCGCCGTCATCCGAAGGAGTAGCTCATCACTTGCCAATTGCCATTCGCGAATCACGGTGGCGCGCGGTCCCCGACCTCCCTCGAATGCTAGCTCGTACATCGGCGCCGCCCTTTGCATGAACAACGCAAGCGGGACTCGGTTCGGTTTTGTCAGAAGAAGTTACCTCGTGCGCGGCGACCACTGTGACATGACGCACAACGCGAGGTTGAGGGCGACGTCCCGCGCCGCCCCGCTCGTCGACCGGGAAGCTTGTGCGTGTTCCACCCGACCATCGTGGAGTTGGAGGCGAGACCAAAATCGCTAAGGGCGAGCCAACAACATGAGCAAGGCCCCGGCGCGAGTATCTGAGAAAAAGAAGGCATATTACTATAGTGGATGACAATATCAAAGCGAGATCACAAAAAAGAAGAATTTGAGAATGCTAAAAATATTAGAGACCAAAGGTAAAGGTAAAAAGAAAAAGAAATAGTGATGAAAGCGAAAAATATGAGCCAAGCCACCTACATTTAAACATTGATATTACTCATGCTTATTTATCATCAAATCAAGGAATGATTTCATTTCCAAGAGATTATATCCAAAGCATCTAAAGCAAACTTATGAGAAAAAATCATACTTAGGAATACCGAATATACTTGTAAATATTGCAATGCAAGTTTCGGCTTTATGAAAGAAACATTACCTTGAGTCAAGGAAAAATAAAGAGGTCATATACTCTAACTGTTGTAAACATGGGCAAATCAAAATACCACCTTTCAAGGATCCACGAGAATTCCTATTTAGACTAATAAATAACAAACATGAACCTTTATCAAAACATTTCTTATCAAAAATAAGGCAATACAACAGTTTATCCAAACATTGCTCAAGAACTACTCATATACATCTCAAAGATTCGAGAAAGTTGTAAGTGCGGTATTGGGACAAGAAAGAGAGAAAGAACATACGAAAAAACAAGAACCAATCTATTTTGTATCCGAAGCATTATACGGTTCAAAGGTTTATTACTCGAGAAATAGAAAAGATAGCATATGCAAAGTGCTCATGGCAACAAGAAAGTTGAAGCATTATTTCCTAGCACGAGAAATTAAGAATACCAACAAACCAACCGCTCAAGGATGTATTGCAAAGTTACAAATCCTCGGGAAGACTTGGGAAATGGGCAAATTTGAAATTTCTCAATATTTCATTGAATTCGAAAAAGAGAACAACAATAAAGTCACAAGTGTTAGCGAGACTTCATCGCAGATTGGAACCCAGCCAGTAGATCCCGAAGATCAAAAAAGAAAACCAAGAATGGACTCTTTCTTGTCAAGAATGGACAATGAAGCGTGATGGAGCATGGGGCTCCGTAGGGGCCGGAGTAGCCTTAATAATAACTTTCGCCGTCGGGAGTCAAAATGAAATATGCGGCAAGACTAGAGTTTCGATGCACAAACAACATCGCGGAATATGAAGTAGTCTTCATGGGGGCCGCAAAGCAAGAGCGATGGGAATTCAAAAAAAAAATCTTGATTAAACCGATTCTCAAGTTGTAGCGGGACATGTTGAGAAAAATTACAAAGCAAAGGATCCCGAGCTAACGAAGTATTTTCAAGGCATTAGGGATCAAGAAAAACATTTTGAAGGATTCACAAAGCGAAGTATCTCAAGAACAAACAATGAAGAAGAAGATGAAATTGCAAAAGCAAAGCGGCCTTGAAAGTAAAAGCGCCTCGGATGTGTTTTATCAAGTATTATCGAGAATCGTCAATCAAAGCAAAAATCGAAGAGCCAAAGTACATTCATATCATTGAGAGCGAAGATTGGAGATCATCCATAATAGCTTTCTTAAAAGGATTTTATGAGCGTAAAAGCGAAGCTAAAGAAATCGAGAATGAAACACAAGACAAGAAATTACAAACTTATCAACAATCAACTCTTCAAGCATGGCATTTGTGAACCAAGTGCATATCAAGCGAAGAAGGCAAGGAATTACTTCAAGAAATACATAGTGGAATATGTAGAAATCATGCGGGCCCAAGAGCTATAGCGGGGAAAAGCATTTAGACAAGGATTTTATTGGCCAACATGACTCAAAAAGATAGCAAGGACTTAGTGAAAACTTGTCACAAGCGCCAAATCTCGGCAAGCAAGTCAAATGCTCCCGCTAACCCAATTCGGCATATAGAACCAACCTGGCCACTCGCAAGATGGGGAATTGACATAATTGGGAAACTTCCACCAGCCCAAGGCAATTATCAATATGCAGTTGTTGTAGTTGAATATTTCATGAAATGGATAGAAGCGGAGCCAATCACAAACATGTCTTCAACAACTATGAAGAAATTCCTATGGCAAAACATAATTTGCGATTTGGAGTTCATCTACGAAATAGTAATGATCAAGCAATTCTGAAAACACAACTAAGCAGTACACATCTCTATATACATAAAGTTTTAGAAATAGTAAGCATGTTCAAAGGAAAGCACTAATCATTATACAAGAATTAGCCCACCTTCACTCGACGACATCCGCTAAAAAAAATTGTACTACTTGGATTTTTAATAGAAAGCTCGGGAAACCTTTTGTCTAAAAAAATAAATAAAAAACGTCTCCATATACATCTCATACAAACAACCCTTCTCTTCTACAATGAATGTCCATTTCAAGTGCATCATATAACACAAGCGCATGCGCCTAACATAACTTTCGAGCTATACCGGTGGACAAAACAAATAACTTAGATAACACTAGGCAGATGGAGCAACTCACCGTAGACATTAGGACCTCCCTCGACATTAGCAGCGCCAACAGCTCCAAAATCCTGCAGCATAGCATTGCCAGGAGCAGGGCGACTAGAGAGTGGTCGTTCAGCACCATTAGCAAAGATAAAGCCTCATACCAATCATATTACCACCCATCCATGCAAAGACAAAAAAGATCAAACCGTGATACATGCTCGATGATCACAAAGTCGCGCCAACCTTGAGCGAACATAAACCTACCACCAATTTGCATGACCTCAACCTCATACCCAACCAAAGAGTCCCCAAATAAAATCACACTGTCATATGGACCATGGGGCATTCGTAGCACAAACTGAACCGACACCTCCTGATGTTTGAAAAAAGTAATATCAGACCAGCCAATTGCATCCATACCTATTCTACTTAAAGTTAAATAAAAAAAGCCTAAAAAAATCCATCTACTTACATGCAGTAATAACCCTAAAGCGGTGCGATGAAATAATAAATTCAAACCACATGCAATAAGAACTTTGATTAGTGTTTTAATGACAAGAATCAGTAACTTAGGCATCAAACCGTCTGACCCAGACAATCACAGCAACAATAATAACAAGAATCACTTAAGAGCATGGTTTATTAACCAAAACAAGATCAAACTTATAAAGAATCACACACTACAAACAGCTCATATCCAAGAATGCAAAGACGGATCTAGCATAAAGAAGACTTACAATAGGCGAAGCGAAGGGCGAGTTGAAACTCTTGCGAAGGAGTGGCTGCGGTAAAGCATCAAGGGTTCCATTGGAGGCCTCCCCACCATCCTCACTCCTCCACCGAGCCTGTGCACAACCTGTAGACAAACAACAATCATACCAAATAAATCTCAAGCAAAAGAAAATCTAAACTATATTTGTTAGTAACAAATTAAAGCACGTGTCTGATAAGTGACAAAAAACAACACATACGATCGGCACAATGGCCCGTGTCGAGGACATCATATGGCCCAAATGCCCCGGGTAAACTCTCTCCGGCCTCAATCGACTACACGCCACTTTTGGGACCTCTGGCAGAAGAGCCCACCACTTCTTTCCCCCTTGAGAACAAGCAATGCGAGAGGGAACAGACGAGGATGCGAATGAAGGCCGGCGGTGGACGGACGACACAAAGACGAGTGGCGATCCAGCGAAGATTCGTTAGCGGCACCACCTTGCCCGCATGCATCCTCGACTCTTCCACCATCTTGCCCTTCATACTGTAGGAATCCTCCCCACCAAAGCGAGCACAATGCTCACGAGAAGGACTTTTCAGGAGATCTAGCGAATCCACCCGCACCAACCTCCTTGAAAGCGACCCGAAGCCGACCATCCTCCTTCAAGAAAAGAAAAAGGAAAAACTTAGAGCAGATAGTAAGCTCATACGCAGAAAAAAAACGAAAGAAAAGACTTGGGAAATGACAAAAAAAGAAACTTTTTAATCTCAACAACAAGCGGTCGACGCCATGCGGCGCTCCCCACCAAAACCTAGAACCAAGCGGGCGAACTGCGGATCGATGCCTCGGTCCCACGCATAGGTCCCGACACACGCACATCGCTAGTTTTCACCACGCCGTGAGCCGAACTCGGCCCCTCCAAGCACGGAACCACTTAGTCCTCGGTCTTGACTGCTTGCCTTGATCCAGCCTTAATCGGAAGTCGATGGCCGCGGGGAGCGGCAATAGCGGCTGCGGCGGCGGCCACTCCAACACCACCAATGCCGGCGGCGGGGCTTAACCAAGGCCAAAGCGGTCGGAAGCCGCTACCACCCGGCCAGCCGGCCGGCCCGGGAGGGCTTGGCGGGCGCCAGGCCCGGCCATCGGGGGGCGGATGCCGGTACCTCGTCACCTTAGCCGCCGAGAAGCAGCCTCCGGTGAAGACGGCGGGCGCCAGCTGCGGACGCCGAGGACGACGAAGAACCACGCGCTCGTCCCTTCTTTCCCTTTCCCGCCGGCGGTGGCGAGGGAGGAGCCATGCTTGTGGTGTGAAATTCGGTGGAGCGAGGAAATGGAGTTGCGGTATGGCGAAAGCGTGCAAGTGAAGTGAGGTGAGGCGGGGAGGCTGCGACTTCGCAAAGCACAAAGATATGCGGGGCACGCCACCTAGGAAGGCCCCTACACTAGACAAAGAAATAATTACACGATGTGATGTATACCCGCCCTTTGCCGGGTATTCAATAGGCCAAGGAGATGAGCGGCGGCGAGGCTTGGAGCGGAAGAAGCGAACACGGGAGCAAGGCGGAGAGCGGGGACACGGGCGGCGAACGCACATGTCTAACTATGTGTACGTGTCTCTCGCTCTACGTCCCTTGCGCCCATGTCCGCTTCTTCCGCTCCTCTCCGCGCCTTCGCTCATCTCCTTAGCCTATTGAATACGAGGCGATTTGGTATACATCACATCGTGTAATTATTTCTTTTGTCTAGTGTAGGGGCTGTAACACCCCGATTTTTGACCTTTTTTTAAAATTCGCTAAAAAATTTGAACTTTTCGATAATCATGTTTTGACTCGACACCTTGGTGATTTCTATTTATCTTGACCTCTTAAACTTATTCTGAAATTTTTGGTGAAACCTAAATGGAGTTACATAAATAAAAGAATAAGGAAATAAAGAGAAAAGAAAGAAAAGAAAAAGAAAAGAAGAGGAAAGGAAGCAGGCCCAACCCACCTCCCTTCTCTCCTTCCCTCTCTCCTCTTTTTCCTTCCGCGTGGGCCGGCCCAACCAGGCCACTCGGCCCGCCTCTCTCTCTCTTCTCTTCCTTTCTATCACCGACGGCGCGGACCCGCCCTCCTTCTTCCTCGGCGCGCTGCGGTGTCGACCAGGCACAGCCCCAGCCCGGCCCCATTTGCCGCCTCGCCCGTACCACCGCCCCGAGGAGAAGACCAAGGAGCGATGGAGCACGGGCTTAACACGGCGGACAAGCAGCTAGCGGTGGCTCGGCACCACGTCCGGCGCCACAGCGCCGGCGGCGACCCGCCGCCTGGCGAGCCACTCGCGCTGCCCGGCCGAGCCCCGCCGCACCACGGCATAGGCACGACGACCGACGCCGACAAGAACGCCGCGCGGCTCCGGCCATTGCGGCGATGCGCCGTCTTCCAATCGGGCGCCATTGCGCGACCTTGAAGGACGACGAGCTCGCCGACCAATGCCTGGGCCTTGATGATGTGACCGCACGCTTCTTTGGATTCGCCGGAGCGCCTTAATCCGCACCACGACAGCGCCCGCGGCCCGGCAAGCCCACGCGCACCTTGACTTTGCCGGAAAAATATCGAGGGGCACGAGAAGAAGGCTCTCTGCCGGGGACGCCGCCCGCGGCGAGGCTATAAAATAGCCCCGTCGGGCTCCCATTTCCGCCTCGCCGAGCACCGAGAACTCCATCGGGGCTAGAACACCCGTGCTCGCGCCCAATCCTTCTCCCTTCTTCTCCACTCCGCTCTAGACGGATTTCCCCCCAAATTTCGCGCGCCGCCGCCGAGCTAGGGTTCAAGGAGCGCCCGACGATTTGGTCGCCGGGAGCGGCGCAATTGGCAGCCCCCGTGAGTCGTCTAACCCCTTCCCTACTTTTTCCCATCTTATTGGCCCCTATTGTGCGGTATGGCGATAGATTGGAGCCGCCCGTCGCCACCGGCCGCCCTGCGCCGCCGCCGAGGAGGAGCCTCGCTCGCCGCCCCGAATCACCACCATGGGGTGCGGGGTGACGCGGAGTACCCCAAGGACCTCGCGGCGAGCTTTCAAGGGCGGGAAGGCTATTCGGCGAACAGCCGGCGGGCGCCGCCGTCGGGCACGGCAGACGGGGGCGGCGCCACGACGATCGTCACCGCCACGCCGTTACACACGGAAGCCAATCGGCCGCCACGCACCCCTCCCGTCACGCCTCCGTCCCCCCCCATTACGGCCACGTGGGCCGGGCCGGGCCCTTGGTCGGCCTCGGAGGGCAAGCACGGTGGGACACGGGATAGAAAATGCTAGGTTCACCCAGAGGCTGTACCCTGCCGCTATAAGTACATGTTGGGACCTCGAAAAATTCCGGGAAAAATATGTAAATAAACTAGATCATGTGGAGATAATTGTCATGATTTTTATTATATTTTTACCTTAATAAAATAATGACACAAAAATCCCACCTTGTTTATTGACCGGAATTAAACTTGAGTAAAATCATAACTTTCGAACCGTAACTCCAAATTGGGTCAAACCATACATTTGTTTTTCTAAATTCGAGCTTTATCCTTTTGCTACTGGTTTTATACATAGTTCATTTTGCCGCTATTCAATTGCCCTATTAATTTTGTGTAATCGCCCCGACGCGAGAGTAGCCGACGAAGACCTCTACCCGGAACTAGACGATCCAGATTACGTTAGGAGCCGGGAAGACAACGGTAACCAAGGCAAGTCCTTACCCCCCCTTTAATAATGTTAACCTAATTAATCAACCTCTTTGTTATAAGATGATGATCATGGTTTATATTGCTATATGAATGATATGATGCACAATGATATAATATGACTAAGTGAGACTAATGAAACCTATTTAATAATGTGAACCATCCAACAAAAAGGTGAGTGGTGACGGCCTACATGGAGGTAGACTAGTCACAATCGGGGATGAATCCCGCGGGAGAGATGCTCGCCTCCCTAAGGACCCGGTTCATAGACCATCCCCTAGTACGACATTCGTGCGACCACACGTCGAGATGGGACGACGATCTCACACCCCGTTAGGTCAAAGTATAGTTTCTAACCTAGGAGGCCGGCGAAGGCAAACGGTCTATCGAGGAGCGCGACGTGGGGAGAGTGGCCCCATTGTCCGGGTTGGCGTGGATCTTTGAGTGGTCTTCCACGTAAGTGTGTGGGCGCTTGATGGCGCAGTGCTAGAGGCACATATTGATGATTATGATTGGGTTACGTGTGTTGACAAGTATAGGTTGGGTAATTAGGTATTACTTGTAAAGCCGTGGGTGATTTGGTATCACCATATTGTCTAGGGTGATACGTCATCCGTAGGGTGGCGTGTTATCCTTCCAATCCTCGAGAAACCGTGGTGGGAACTATATGGAAACCTAGGATGGCCGCCGGCGGGTACCGGGATCTTGTTGGACTATTCTTGTTCGCCGATCACGAGGAGAGTATGTCCATCGTGTGGGGAAATTTGTACACCTCTGCAGAGTTCTTTTAAATCTATTCGAATAGCCACGTCCTTGGAATTGGGCAACCGCTAGGGACGGATCATCTATGATTAGTTTAACCCTCGTTGATGCTAACCGTTTGTGTTTTGTGAAGCGATGACCATATAACTTGATCGGGGGAACTAGTAAGGGGCAGTTTTAGAGACCTCGCTAGGGGCCCAAACCCTTAATAACCACCAAACCCCCTGGTTTGGACTTCGAGTACCTTTGTACTCACCCGTTGATTTTTCGGACCGGCATAGAGGAGGACTTCTGGGCCACGATGATCGTGAGGATTTCCGCGAGGAGGATTAGACATGATGTTTTCGGCTTTGTTAGGACTATGATGTTGATACTAGAGTTTCGACCTACGCTCAAGTATGCTTGTGGGTGTGGTAGACTAGGACCACTAAACGCCGTAGTAGCGGACTACGATGAATAAAGTGCCACGGCACCCCTATGCCCACCTAACGTCGTGTAATAAGATGGTGACCCTCGGGCCACTTATGTAAGACCTATTTATCCTATCAATAAAGCTCCGGCACCTTTTTAAATAAATGCGTGTCCACTCTTGTTTTCTCAACGTATTTAGCGTGATCCCGGCACTAATACGTAAAGTTAGGACCCATTAAAGTGGGGACACGGACAGTGGTATCGAGCCGAGCTTGACCGTAGGATGAAACTCTAGGTCCTAATACACAATGAGAAGATGAACACACCCCGATTGTTCTCGTACTTTCATATGCAAAAATAAGTCTAACTTGTGGAAGTGTTTTTGCAAAGTATGGAAGGACCCATCGATAACGATTGGGAACAATCGAACTTGCATTACCGAGGATGGATTTCCCGTCTCTTATGGGAGACGCTCCAAATTTGGGATACACCGAGCCTCCCCAGTATTACTTCATACAATATGAAGATGCGGGAGTGCGAAAGTGTGAAGTGCGAATGCACATAAAAGAACATCCCGACTTCTCCGCAGTTTCTGCGAGATGGTACACCATGATAGGTCAGAGGCCCTGGGATACCACCCAAAAAGGTGGCACGACAAGCGTTGGCGCAGTGCATTGCGGCATATTCGAAGAAGACATAGAGTACACACCAGCAAAGTACCTGCCTGTACCAGACCAAACTACCCCAGTCTGGCGCCACAAGGTACGCGAACTGATGAAGATCGACCCAGGAGTATTGGAGTACAGCAAGGTGTTCACCGTTAGGTACCTACACCACCTAGACACCTTGTGTGAAGACCGGCCAGCGAGGAAATCCAAGCTTGGCAAAATCGCTTTCAAGAGAAGCAAGCCAAGGCCGACAAGATGACCATGGAGGCACACAAGATCACCGAGAGCGGAGTGGTGCGGACGGGAGTTGAAGAGGACCCAAAGAAAGAATTGCACGACTGAAGGAAAGCAAGAGGACGTACATCATCGGAAGAAGGATTTCAGCAAATGCCGCCCGATGCGTGCCGACCCTACGACTGGCGGCCCTATTATGGCCTCAATGGATATGTACCGAAGGAGTCTATGACCTGATTCGAAGCGATCGAATCGAGGAATTGTCGCGGACAACTTTCCACGGGAAGCGGGACCGTCCGGTGCCCATGACGAGGGGGTACCTTGTGCCCGGCAACAAATTGTGGAGCGTGGAACCCTCCGGCGGCTACTGGGTTGTAAAATAAATAAATAATCAGCAAGCGATCGCCTTTAAGGCGAGAATGAGTGTAGTATCAATAATACGTAGTTTGGATGTGGTTTTGTTAGCATCTAAATGGTTATTATGTATGATGCGCTTGTGTCATGTGTAAGAACTATGAGGATGTGTTGAACGTTCGATGTTTTTAATAAATTGCTTTTGAAAATTACTTTCTTGATCCGCGAACACCATCTTACTCATATTGCTATCACAAAGCAATCGATGGAAAGAAGGTCTAGCGGGGATCCGCGAACGCCGCGAAAGAGCGAAGCTATGGTCCGCAATGGGAGAGGCGAGGAAACCCCGTAAATAGGCGGAATAGGGGCGCACAACCTTAAAACAATAGGGGCAATGAAGAAATACCGGCGTAAGAGGAAGTTAATCGGGAGAAAACGAACACCTACCACCTCCACCCAACCTAGCGAAGTGATGGATCGGCAGAACCACGGTTATTAGAGAGACTTAGGGAGAAGAGACCCCGAGAATGGAAGGTTAGGAGCATTTATGAGATTACGCCCACCCACCTTCGAGGATGTTGGGGACGATCCTTTGTCCGCAGATGACTGGATACGCCTCATCACCAAGAAGTTGGATGCGGTTGGAGCAACCCCAGCAGAAAGAGTCCTCCTAACCACCCATCAACTTGCTGGAGCCGCAAGTGAATGGTGGGACAACTATCAAGCAGCTTCGGAGAACCCGGGAGCCGTTACTTGGGACGAGTTTGTAGAAGAATTCCGTCGCTATCACATTCCTGACGGGATCATACGTAGTAAGGCAGAGGAATTTCGCAACATTCAGCAGGGCGCCATGACCGTCCCACAATACATCCGTAAATTTATGAAGCTTGCGCGCTACGCGCCGAGTGAAGTAGACAAGGATAAGAAGAAAATGGAGTGCTTTGCGAGAGGACTCAATGCTGCCCTGAGGGAACAGATAGCCGGACACGAGTACACCAACTTCAATACAATGATGAACAAGGCCATAATCATAGAAGAAGAAAAGATGAGGACCGAACGAGAAAGGAAGCGCAAGATGATGGCGGCGGTGAACGCCACCCGACCGATTTCAACGAACCAGGCCATACCGAATACAACCCCAAGATTCCCACTCACTACACAATTTCGAGCGCGGGGAGTCAACAAACCCAAAGCCAAGAATAAAGAACTACCGCACCAGCCCTAACTTACCCAACAACGGCTGCATCGGCAACAATAATTTCCGCGAACAACAACGCCAAAGAATAAAGAACTTTGACAAGGGGCGAAACAACCTTGGACAAGAAACCTGTTTTGGATGTCGTCAACCCGGACACCGCGATCGCAAAGATGCCCAAATCGGAACGAGTAATGCCCCCCGCCCCTCGGTTGCGATGAATGGGACCGCCTTTTTCGGAATGAATCGCAATACCTCTCGGAACTCGGAGCGCCCGGAAGGACCGCCCGAAGTTTTGGCAAAGGCGAGTAAATCATGTGAATGCAGAGGGCAAAGACAAAGCACGATGCCGGTGTACGGTGAGTTTGTAGCAAACTCTACCATCGCAACCGTGTTATTTGACTCGGCGCCGCATTCGTTTATTTCCGATCGTTTTGTTTCCCGAAATAAGTCGAGAACGGTGTTGTTACCCACCCCTCTTTTAATTCGCACCCCGGAGCCGTAATGAAGTGCTCCCTACAATGTCCCCGAAAGTGAAGATTATGATCAAAGGAATAGAATTTAGGGCGATTTGGTAGTTCTAAAGACGGACGGATTGGATATAATATTAGGAATGGATTGGCTACAAAAACATCATGGGAACATATCATGCAAGGACGGGGTAGTCACAAAGTGACCAATCACCTAGGATGAGACCGTAACGTGCCAACCACAAGTACTTCCGCTTGACCCCAAAGATTATACAATGTACAAACCACCACCTTAGAAGGCGTACCCATAGTAAGAGAATATCCGGATGTATTTCGGAAGAGCTACCCGGAATGCCACCGACGAGAGACTTGGAGTTCGTCATAGACTTAATGCGAGGGGACGCCCCAATAGCCAAGAGACCGCACAGGATGGCCTCAAATGAGTTGATAGAATTGAAGAAACAGCTAAAGGAATTGCAGGATAAGGGATACATTAGACCCGACTCATCACCACAGGGATCGCCCCGGTACTATTTGTTAAAAAGAAAGATGGCGACCAACGCATGTGCATTGATTCTGAGATCTTTAAACGAAGTCACCATCAAGAATAAGTACCCTCTCCCAAGGATAGACGACCTATTTGATCAACTAAAAGGAGCCCAGTACTTCTCCAAAATAGACCTCAGGTCGGGCTACTACCAACTCAAGATTCGACTTAGTGATGTTCCCAAGACTGCATTTGTGACCCGCTATGGACAATATGAGTTCACGGTTATGCCCTTTGGATTGACAAATGCTCCGGCATATTTCATGAACTTAATGAACAAGGTCTTTATGGAGGAGTTAGACAAGTTTGTCGTAGTATTCATTGATGACATACTTATTTACTCGAAGGGCGTCGAAGAACATGAACAACACCTGAGAATAATCTTAAGCAAACTAAGAGATCACCAGCTATATGCCAAGTTCAGCAAGTGCGAGTTTTGGTTACAAGAAGTTGCCTTTCTAGGCCACGTCATCACCGCAGAAGGAGTAAAAGTAGACCCGGAGAAGATAAGAGCAGTAACAGAATGGCAGCAACCCACCAATGTCACAGAAATAAGAAGTTTCTTAGGATTGGCGGGATATTACCGAAGGTTCATTGAAGGATTCTCCAAGATTGCTAGACCCATGACCGCCCTAACACAGAAGGGTAAAGAATTTCTATGGACAGAAGCTTGTGAGAAGAGCTTCCAAGAATTGAAGACAAAACTTACCACGGCTCCAGTACTCACTTTACCGGATATACATAAGGATTTCGTAGTATATTGTGACGCATCCCGGCGCGGACTAGGATGTGTTCTAATGCAAGAAGGAAAAGTTGTGGCATACGCCTCCAGACAACTGAAGAAGCATGAAGAAAATTACCCGACACACGACTTGGAACTAGCAGCAGTAGTACACGCCCTCAAGATATGGAGACATTACCTCATTGGGAACAAGTGTGAGATATTCATGGATCATAAGAGCTTGAAGTACATATTCACTCAGATGCGAGAATTAAATCTAAGGCAAAGAAGATGGTTAGAATTAATAAAAGACTATGACCTAAGTATACAGTACCATCCGGGAAAAGCCAACTCCGTAGCTGACGCACTAAGTAGGAAAACCCACCAACGACACGTAGCAGACCTTCCGAGTAACCCCGAATTGGCCCAAGAAGTAGGCAAGCTAAACCTACTCATCGGAGAACAAGGGACACTTTGGACACGCTAAGCATACACCCTACCCTAGAACTTCAGATCAAGGCAGCTCAAGACAAGGATGACGAAATACAGCGATTGAAACAGTTGGTCACCCTTAAGGAGAAGGAGATGACGGAATTCCGAATAGATGGAGGAGGAAGGCTATGGTTTAAGAATCGTATCTGCGTACCGGAAAAAGGAAATCTCAGAAATTTAATACTAGAAGAAGCACACGACACCCCGTGCTCCATTCACCCTGGAACAACTAAGATGTACATGGATCTTAAGCAGAAATATTGGTGGAAGGGTATGAAAGCAGATATTGCCAACTTTGTAGCCAAATGTGACCCGTGTCAACGAATTAAAGCGAGCATCATCGACCCGGCGAGGATTATTACAGCCACTACACATACCAGAATGGAAGTGGGATGAGATAAGTATGGATTTCATAGTGGGACTCCCAAGAACCTCTAATGGCAACGATTCCATATGGGTAATTGTGGACCGACTAACCAAAGTGGCACACTTCATCCCTGTGAAAACCACACACCAGGCTCACCAACTTGCGAAGCTATACATCGACGAAATCCTTAGGCTACACGGAGTCCCTAGTAGAATAGTGACAGACAGAGGCTCGCAATTCACCTCGAGATTTTGGAAAAAATTACACGAAGCTTTGAAGACACGCTTGGACTACAAAGATGACCTACCACCCACAGACAGATGGGCAAACCGAACGAGTGAATCAGATACTAGAAGATATGCTGAGAGCTTGCGTATTGGCCTACGGAAAAGATTGGGAACAGAGCCTATCGTTTGCGGAATTCTCCTACAATAACAGCTACTGAGACCCGGCCTACGGATGTCCCCATTCGAGGCACTGTATGGAAGAAAGTGTAGAACACCATTAATGTGGTTCGAAGTTGGCGAGCAGCGGTGTTTGGACTCGACATCCTCCAAGAAGCGAGAGGATAAGGTAGCCCCGATCCGCGAGAACACGAAGCAAACACGAGAGCCGACAAAAGAGCTATGCCGACCGCGAGGAAGAAAAGAGTTAGAATTTAAAGAAGGGGACCACGTCTACCTAAAGGTGTCACCCCTGCGGGGAACCAGACGTTTCCAAGTAAAAGGAAAACTAGCCCCAAGGTACATCGGGCCGTTCGAAATCATAGAGAGAATCGGAAAAGTGGCGTATCGCCTACAGCTACCCCCAGAATTAGAAGAAGTACACAATGTATTCCATGTATTACAGCTAAAGACGTGCTTACGAGTTCCCGAGGAACAAACCCCACTAGAAACAGTAGACCTCCAGCCAGACCTACAGTATCAAGAGAGACCAATCAAAATCTTGGATGTAGCAGTGAGACAGACACGAAGGACAACAGTTAAATTTTGCCGAGTTCAATGGAGCAATCACACAGAAGCAGAAGCAACATGGGAAAGAGAAGAAAGTTTGAAAAAGGAATTCCCATACCTATTCGAAGAAGCAAAGTCGAATTTCGAGGACGAAATTCTCTTTAAGGGGGTAGGTTTGTAACACCCGATTTTTGACCTTTTTAAAATTCGCTAAAAAATTTGAACTTTTCGATAATCATGTTTTGACTCGACACCTTGGTGATTTCTATTTATCTTGACCTCTTAAACTTATTACGAAATTTTTGGTGAAACCTAAATGGAGTTACATAAATAAAAGAATAAGGAAATAAGAGAGAAAAGAAAGAAAAGAGAAAGAAAAAGAAGAGGAAAGGAAAACCGGCCCAACCCACCTCCCTTCTCTCCTTCCCTCTCTCCTCTTTTCCTTCCCCGTGGGCCGGCCCAACCAGCCACTTCGGCCCGCCTCTCTCTCTCTTCTCTTCCTTTCTATCACCGACGCGCGGACCCGCCCTCCTTCTTCCTCGGCGCCGGCCGGTGTCGACCCGGCACACCCGCCGGCCCCGGCCGCCGCCTCGCCGTACCACCGCCCGAGAGGAGAAGACCAAGGAGCAAAGTGGAGCACGGGCACTTAAGCACGGAGGACAAGCACGAAAGCTGGCTCGGCACCACGTCCGGCGCCACGCCCGGCGACGACCGCCCGCCTGGCGAGCCACTCGCGCCGCCCGGCGAGCCCCGCCGCACCACGGCATAGGCACGGCGACCGACGCCAAAGAACGCGCCGCAGCGGCTCGGCCATTAGCGGCGATCGCGTCTTCCAATCGGCGCCATTGCGCGCTGCGAAGGGCGACGAGCTTCGCCGACCAATGCGGCCCGATGATGATGTGACCGCGACGCTTCTTTGGATTCGCCGGGCGCCTTAATCCGCACCACGACGAGCGCCACGGCCAGCAAGCCCACGCGCACCTTGACTTAGGAGGCCGGAAAATATCGAGGGGCACGAGAAGAAGAACACGCCGGGGACGCGCCGCGGCGAGGCTATAAATAGCCCGTCGGGCTCCCATTTCCGCCTCGCCGAGCACCGAGAGAACTCCATCGGGAGCTAGAACACCCTTGCTCGCGCCCAATCCTTCTCCCTTCTTCTCCACTCCGCTCTAGACGGATTTCCCCCAAATCCAAATTTCCGCCGCCGCCGAGCTAGGGTTCAAGGAGCGCCGACGATTGGTCGCCGGAGCGGCGCAATTGGCAGCCCCGTGAGTCGTCTAACCCCTTCCCTACTTTTTCCCATCTTATTGGCCCCTATTGTGCGGTATGGCGATAGATTGGAGCGCCGCTGCCGCCACCGGCCGCCACCGCCGCCGCGAGGAGGGAGCCTCGCCCCGCCGCCCGAATCACCACCATAGGGTGCGGGGTGACGCGGAGTACCCCAAGGACCCCCTCGCGGCGAGCTTTCAAGGACGGGAAGGCTATTCGGCGAGAACGCCGGCGGAGCGCCGGTCGGGCACGACAGACGGGGGCGGCGCCACGACGCCGTCACCTGCGCCGTCACGCCGTTACACGGAAGCCAATCGGCGGCCGCCACGCACCCCTCCCGTCACGCCTCCGTCCTCCCCATTACGGCCACGTGGGCCGGGGCGCCCGGCCCGGTCACCCTCGGAGGGCAAGCACGGTGGGACACGGGATAGAAAATGCTAGGTTCACCCAGAAGCGTACCCCCTACCGCTATAAGTACATGTTGGGACCTCAAAAATTCCAGGAAAATATGTAAATAAACTAGATCATGTGGAGATAATTGTCATGATTTTTATTATATTTTTACCTTAATAAAATAATGACACAAAAATCTCACCTTGTTTATATTTTGGAATTAAACTTGAGAAAATCATAACTTCCGAACCGTAACTCCAAATTGGGTCAAACCACTTACATTGTTTTTCTAAATTCGAGCTTTATCCTTTGCTACTGGTTTTATACATAGTTCATTTTGCCGCTATTCAATTGCCCTATTAATTTTGTGTAATCGCCGCGATGCGAGAGTAGCCGATTTAAGACCTCTACCCGGGAACTAGGCGATCCAGATTACGTTCGGAGCCGGACGACAACGGTAACCAAGGCAAGTCCTTACCCCCCCCTTTAATAATGTTAACCTAATTAATCAACCTCTTGTTATAAGATGATGATCATGGTTTATATTGCTATATGAATGATATGATGCACAATGATATAATATGACTAAGTGAGACTAATGAAACCTATTTAATAATGTGAACCATCCAACAAAAAGGTGAGTGGTGACAGCCTACATGGAGGTAGACTAGTCACAATCGGGGATGAATCCCGCGGAGAGATGCTCGCCTCCCTAAGGACCGGTTCATAGACCATCCCCTAGTACGACATTCGCACGACCACACGTCGAGATGGGACGACGATCTCACACCCCGTTAGGTCAAAGTATAGTTTCTAACCTAGGAGGCCGGCGAAGGCAAACGGTCTATCGGGGAGCGGACGTGGGGAGAGTGGCCCCATTGTCCGGGTTGGCGTGGATGCCGAAAGTGGTCTTCCACGTAAGTGTGGGGGCGCGATGGGCGCGGTGCTAGAGGCACATATTGATGATTATGATTGGGTTACGTGTTGACAAAGTATAGGTTGGGTAATTAGGTATTACCCGTAAAGCCGTGGGTGATTTGGTATCACCATATTGTCTAGGGTGATACGTCATCCGTAGGGTGGCGTGTTATCCTTCCAATCCCCGAGAAACCGTGGTGGGAACTATATGGAAACCTAGGATGGCCGCCGGCGGTACGGGATCTTGTTGGACTATTCTTGTTCGCCGATCACGAGGAGAGTATGTCCATCGTGTGGGGAAATTTGTACACCTCTCGCAGAGTTCTTTTAAATCTATTCGAATAGCCACGTCCTTGGAATTGGGCAACCGCTAGGGACGGATCATCTATGATTAGTTTAACCCCGTTGATGCTAACCGTTTGTGTTTTGTGAAGCGATGACCATATAACTTGATCGGGAACTAGTAAGGGCAGTTTTAGAGACCCGCTAGGGCCCAAACCCTTAATAACCACCAAACCCCCTGGTTTTGGACTTGCCGAGTACCTTTGTACTCACCCGTTGATTTTTCAGACTTCGGCATAGAGGAGGACTTCGGCTACGATGATCGTGAGGATTTCCCGCAGGAGGATTAGACATGATGTTTTCGGCTTTGTTAGGACTATGATGTTGATACTAGAGTTTCGACCTACGCTCAAGTATGCTTGTGGGTGTGGTAGACTAGGACCACTAAACGTTGTAGCAGACTCTGATGAATAAAGTGCCACAGCACCCCTATGCCCACCTAACGTCGTGTAATAAGATGGTGACCCTCGGGCCACTTATGTAAGACCTATTTATCCTATCAATAAAGCTCCGGCACCTTTTTAAATAAATCTGTGTCCACTCTTGTTTTCTCAACGTATTAGCGCGTGATCCTGGCACTAATACGTAAAGTTAAGGACCCATTAAAGTGGGGACCTGACAGGGCCTCCCTAGGTGGCGTGCCCTGCATATGTTTGCTTGCGAGTCGCAGAGCCTCCTCACCTCACCTCACCTCACTTGCTTTTGCTTTCTGCCATACTGCAGCTCCAACTCCTTGCTCCACTGCCTTTTCACACCATAAGCATGGCTCCTCCCTCGTCGTCGTCGAAGGGCAAGGGAAAGAAGGGACGAGCGCATGGTTCTTCGTCGTCTCTGGCGTCGCAGCGGCGTCGTCTTTCACCGTGAGGCTACGGCTTCTCAGGCAGCTACGGTGACGAGGTACCGTCGTCCCCCCTTGATGCGGCCGGCCGGCGCCCGCCAAGCCCCCTCGGGGGGCGCGGCTTGGCCCGGTGGTAGCGGCTTCGACCGGGCTTTGGCCTTGGTTAAGCTCGCTACCCGGTGTTGGTGGTGTTGGGCGCGCCCGCCGCTGCGATTCTTTATTCTTTGCTCCCTACGGCTCAGCGTACTCCAGATGCGGTTGACTGCGCGACAACCGTCAAGACCGAGGACGGTGGTTCCGTGCTTGAGGGGCCGAGTTCGGCTCACGGCGTGGTGAAAACCGGCGATATGCATGCGTCGGGACCTGCGCGTGGGACCGAGGCATCAGATCCGCAGGCTCCGCTGGCTTGGTTCTCGGTTTTGGTGGGGGAGCGGCCGCATGGCGTCGACCGTTTGCTGGTGAGATTAAAAAGTTTTTTTTCTCATTTCCCGTTTTTTTTTTTTTTTTTTTTCGCGTATGAGCTTACTATACGTTCTAAGTTTTTTCTTTTCTTTTCTTGAAGGGGATGGCCAGTTCTGGTCGTTTCAAGGAGGTTGTTGTGGTTGGATCTGCTTGATCTCCGGAAAGTCCTTCTCGTGAGCATTGTGCTCGTTTGGTGGGGAGGATTCCGGCGAGTATGAAGGGCAAGATGGTGGAAGAGTCAGAGGATGCATGTGGGCAAGGTTGTGCTGCTAACGGATCTTCAGTGGGTCAGGCCACTCGTGCTGTGTCCGTCACTGCCGGCCTTCATTCTGCATCCTCGTCTGTTCCCTCTCGCATTGCTTGTTCTGTCAAGGGGAAAGAAGTGGTGGGCTCTTCGGCAGGAGGTCCCAAAAGTGGCGTGTAGTCGATTGAGGCTGGAGAGAGTTTACCTGCAGGGCATTTGGGCCATATGATGTCCTGACACGGGCCATTGTGCTGACTGTATGTGTTGCTTTTTGTCACTTACTGTACGTTAACGAATATAGTTTAGATTTGCTTTTGCTTGAGATTTATTTGGTATGATTGTTGTTTGTCTACAGGTGACTCCAGATGACTCCACGATCCATTGTTGTTCCTATTACGATACAGGTGGATGCAACGTAGAGACATAAATAAACGGTACCCGTAACTCTGATGATAGGAACACACGTCTCTCGGCTAACGAACGAGTTCCAGAGGCTAACGTACTAAGCTTGCAGCACGTGACAAACAAAACGTCATTTCCCCAACAAGCGTTCTAGTTTTATATAAAACTCAACACGTTGCTTAACTTTGTTTTATATATATATATATATATATATTCAAACTAGGGTACATTAGTTACTTTAATAAATTAGTACGAGATACAAAAATTACAGAACTATGTGAGGTAAATATATTAACAGGTGCGAATTGGCTTGTAGTCCAATGGTAGGGCGGCAGGTGGGGACGCTACCCACCCACCATGGTTCAAATTCCTCGGTGCTCGCACCTTTTCCTGGATTTTCCCAAGGATTTCCGGGCGTTATGCATTAAGTGGTAGCGGCGTTCCGTCGACGACGAGGCGCCTATGGTGACTTCGAGAATCTCCAGATCTGCCGGGTGCCCCGGTCGCCCGGAGGTGCTCATAGGGGTAGGGTTTGCGACGTGTGGTCATAGGGGTGAGTGTGCGTGCGTGTTGTGAGTGTCTGCGTTATCTTGTGTCATTCTCAAAAAAAAAATAAATATATATTAACAGGTAAATCATGATTTTAGGAAGCTAACAAAATTTATCCCACAGCGTTTGGATCTCTACGCAATCCTATACTAAATAAACAAGTTTACTTTAGAAACTAATTTAGATTTTTGCTTTTTAAAATTGTGCAGCGAACGATCCCGCTGAGCAGCACACTGCGGCCCGAGCGACGTAACAGGCCGGCCCAGCCAAACAGGTCCGCAGCGTTGGAGCCTGCGCGAGTGATGGCTATTTTGCAAAGAGCTCCCAAACCAACTGGTTATTACGCGACAACATCAGCACTATTCCTACAGTCACCAGTTATGCACATAGGCCCTCATACTATCTTATCTTCGCATTGGAGAAGTCCCCGACGAACCTGCACACGACGGTGCGACGAGCGTCGCCACTGGACGGTTACGCCGGCCACTAGAACTCGTTCTGACCCAAACTAATAGGCCGAAGTCACTCTACGGCGCAGGCGGCAACCTAGAGCTGCGGTTGGGCGCCGGGACTGGCTCAAGCGAGCGCTACAGCGGCGGTGCAGCGGTTCTCGGCGGCTACGCTGACGTTCCGGTGACCCTACGCGCTCTCGGCGGAAACGAGTTGACGGAAATTAAAGCATTAGAGTCTCACCAGAACGCTCTATACAATTACAGTTTGGGCGGGCCGTTGCCGAGGTGGCCAGACCACGTTCGCACACAGCGCGGTCGGCGGCGCTCCGCCACGGACATCGTCGCGTCACACCGCCGTCGGCGAGTTCCCTGGTCATGATAGCGCGAGCAACGGATATAGGAGGTCAAGTCGAGCTCGGTGACGTGATTAATCGAACCAAAACCGACTGTAGAAGTTTACTCCTAACCTTGCTCTGCTTCCGGCGGTGAACCGACCGACGGGCACGAAACCGCCAAATTGGCCCGCGACGATGCACGGCAGTGGCTCTAGGCAGGCTCGGTGCCTGTCTAACTTCATTAGCTACTCACTGGTGCGTGTAGCCGAAGTGAAACGCCTTGGGCTAGATGAATTGGAAGGGCGGGTACTTAAGGCGGGTGGCTCCGTGCGGTGGAAGCAGCGCGAACGAGGAGCTTTGGCGCAGCGTTCCTGGAGCTGAGCGGGGTGAACCACGGGGCTATGTCCACTAGCGAGACAAGGTGAGGCAGAGATCCCATCGGCACTGTACCGGAGTCAGGCGCAGCAGGCTGGCGTCTCGTTGTCACTGCCCGGGGTCAGACGAGCTTGCCGCGGTAGGTGACTCGAACGGCAGGCGAGCAAGCGAGACGAAGCAAGGACGGTTGAGATGGGCGAGAGCGTACACCAGCGACGCCACAGACGAAAGGTGCGCCAAGCCGGTCGGGGCCACAGGCCCACAGCCATGGCAGAGTCATTGGCAGAGGGCGGCAGCAAGGCGACGGACTCATCACTGGCGCGCACGGATGTAGCAAGGCCAGGGAAAGTGAGGCGGAGACAGCAACAAAGCGACGACCAGGCATGCCAAACGAGCCCGTGAGAGTGCTGTGTACGTGTGTTAGCTTTTCAATTTCTTTCTCTATCTTTTACCAAAATATATATAAATAATTATAGTATTATCTCTTTAGCAATAAACTACACACGCATACATATGCATATGTGCAAAGACACCGAAAAGGAACGCATACATACACTATAACAAAATACTTATCAAAACAAATATATGAGTGTATATATACTTCTCTTACAAAATTCCGTTCATAGGAATTACTTATCATTTCAGGTGCGCTGAGATTTGAAAAGCTGTGAAACTTATTTTGCTAATTTCTTTTAAACCTTAATCTAAGTGCTAAGCGTGATCGTAACACCCGGGGTGTTACAATCAACCCCTTTAAAAGAATCTCGACCCGAGATTCAGAGCGAGAACGAGAAGCGGAGAGAAACAATTAACATACACAGATCTAAAAGTACACACAGAGAAGTTACACGAGTTCGGAAATAAACCACTTAGATCTAGAACAACACAGTTAAGAGCAAGGATGAACAACTAAACACCTAATCTAACAGCCTAGATAAGTGAGGGCAATGAAGGAACAAAAAGATAATTATTATCCAGAACATGGCATAAGACCAACAGATCCAAAAACAGGAGGGTGAAAACTCGATCATCGCTAACGCTAAGATGAAAAGCATCCCGAGAATAAATACTTCAACGAACGCCATATCTGGTAGCTCTATTTCCCTCCGCTCCTTCCTTTCGACTTGGTGGTTTTCCAAGCTTCTCCACCACGAGCGCTGGTAGAGAGAAACAACTCACAAGCTCTACTCTGATCTAGGGATGGAGAGGAAAGGGGCAAGGGAGTGGAATTTTATAGGCGGGTGGGCGAGGTTGGGGTATAGTCTTGTAGGGAAGTGGGATAGGTGGAGGAGTATCGCGGGGGGTCTTGGGACAAGATTGGCCATGGCATGCTTCATTTGCTTGAACGAAGGTGGGGGAGAGGGAGAGGATGAGAGTAGTGGGTTTCAAGCAACGAGGCGTGCGAGAGGCTGCGCCAAAAAGACGAGAAGAAGGGGGGTCGTGCGGGGGACGAGGGCGAGTGTCGAGCCAACACAAGTGCTTGGGGAAAAAGGGGGCGACTTTGGCGAGGTGGCGAGTGCGGCACAACATGTAGTAGCCACACACGAGGCGGGCACTAGTGGGCCCCCTGACATTGTTGACGTTCGTCGGTACGCGGCGACGAGCCAGCGTACACAGTAACCAGGCCAAAAACAGACGCTTCAATTACTCCGTCCATCAAGGCCATTCTTTTCGAGATCATGCTCCCCTCTTTTCCAAAAACTATACTATCTTGGTCACTTGAAAGAGCACTGCTCTATCGACTCATTGTGGATTCCCCGTTTGAACACTAGAATATTTTACCAAGGAGAATATTTTATTGTAAGAGTAATATGGCGATGCAACTTGGTAAAAGACAACCGATCAACGACTTCGATACTGTGGCGAGGGCGCCATAAGCGGCGTCATCCTGTGGCATCTGTTCCGCAAAGGGGCCCTCGGCAACAAGGGCGCCTTTTAAAGCGACACCATAAGCTATTAATTAACGACGGGACTATTACCAATTTACACATAGTAAAAGCACTTATAGGGGGTCAAAGACCACCAAAGTAGAGTAGAGTTGCAAGGGAAGATTCTAGCAACACCTCTGGTAGGACAACTAATCTGCTTTATCGGAATCACCAACTTCCTTCTCGGGCACTGAGTTGGGTTCTGCATCCTCCCTTGGTGGTGGCTGAGTGAGGGGCAAGTTGGGCTGGTTTGTGACAAGATCTACAATGTTGCAGTTGATAACTTTTCATTTAAAATCATTTACAAGTCCCAAAGAAATTTGTTTAATTTGAAATCCAGTTTTTCAAAAAAAAAAAAAACTTTTTAAATGGTCTAAGTTGTACTTATCATTTAGTATCCAGTACTCAAAGGGCTCTGTAGTTTCTTAGTTGACTATTTTTCCATTTGAATTATTTAGTATCAAAAATTTTTGTTTTAAAATTACAGATTTTTTAAAATTTATTTTTTAAAAAGAATTCAAAGCACCTTCGAAAACAGTGCTCTCTCGGTGCGGTGCCCCCATCAGAAACAGTCCACGCGTGCCGCACACACCAATAGCCCCTTCGTCTCACGGCCATCAGCAATACTGTCCTGTCCTGGGAGATGGACTCTGCTCTGCCTCTGCCGCCCGAGGACCCGCCGCCGCCGGATTCCTCAGGTGATCGTCGTCTCCACCCCCTCCATTGTTTGCTAGTGCTCATCAAAGAGACCCGAACGAGTTAGCAAGGGAGTACTAGAAGAGAGGTTTAGGGTTTTTTAACTTGTCGAGACCCGAACGAGTGGCCTGGGCAGGGTGAGATCCAGTAAGGGGACAGAGGAACTGGGGGCGCTGCGTGGGGGCGATGGATCTACTTCTATTCAAGCTGCATTTTTTTTGGGGGCACATTGTGAATCGTTTGTCTTTTTTTTTCTTTTTGATGTATGGAATAATGAGTCGGGTTCCAAGACCAAGAAGCCACATGTCAGATTCCAAGCTTTTTTTTTTTATTCCTAAATTCGGCTTGGTGTGGAACCATTGCGAGCCCCGGTTTCAACTTCATGTGGAGATGGCATTTGTTCGTTTTTTTAGGATTAAGGTCGGTTAGTTGTTGACACATCATTTCTCATAAATCATAATGCTGTGTTTGTTGGTATCGATCCCCAAATCAGAAGGAAATTCCACCTATTCAGCACAACAGCCTTCACCGATCCAAGTACTTTGCCTCAGATATTCATCAACATTTTTTTTTTTATTTGGGGTTACAAAAGGTAGAGGGAAACACAAAGTGAAAAGGCTTCTTGAGTTTTGAATGGCACAAAGTGGTAACACCTCAATTCCTAATTTCTCCTCTGCTTCTGGGCATTACCATTAACACCAGCAAGACAATTGAGTTGCCTAGCCATGCAGCTCAGCGTTTGTTTTCCACTTTTCAACAGGTACCTGCATTCCGCCAGACAACAACAGGACCTCGTATAATGCCCAGCAACATGTCCAGGTACAGTTTCTTCCATTTTTCATCAAAGCTTAAGATGATAGTGCATTTCCATATACTAGTGAAAGGTGCATTTCTTTTTAATTCTATTCTACAAGAAACAGTTCTATACCTTTCGGTTATGCTTTTGTTATAATGCCTGTCTTTCGCACATCCGATGAGAAGATCCATTCATGGTTTAAATAGATGTTTCATATAAGGAACGATTGTCCTTTTTAATGCTTCCAAGTCCTATGTCAAATCATATTTGTGGTTCAGCAATACAGTTTCATCTCATCCTTTATATAGAAATGATCCTAGGAGTCAGGTCTTGGTAGGACATGAAGAAGATTAGGAAGGTCAACCATTGGTTAATCACATTCTTTAAAGGATGATAAGATGGAAGAAAAAATTATTTCTTGTTTGGTACTACAAGGCTTTGCTACTATCTTTTTTCTGAAACTAGAATGCTTTATTATTGTTTTTGCTTTCTATCATTCTTTCCCACAACTATTGTTTATTGATATTAATCTCCACAGATCAATGCAACATAAATATAATACTGGTAAAGCTTTCCAGATTAGGGGTTGTTTGGTTTGCTCATGGATGTCATTTTTTCCACTAATGGTAATATCTAGTAGAAGATGCAGAGATGTTTGGATCCTCTTTCCACTTAACCTTGTGCTTTGTCTTGCTGATTTGATTGAAGGAAGAATTCGAACCATTAAGTAAAATGAATAGAAGGATATTTATTTTGTTACCTTTAGGCAATATATTCTTCTCTGTAGAGGCTTATGTGCTTGACATTGTACACAACGCTTCCTTAACACCTATGAATCTATTTTATGTGCAGAATCCTGGTAGGATCAGTTCACTGCCAGATGACATTTTGATCAAAATCCTTTCGTTGATGACTGTACGCGAGGCAGCAGTGACTGATGTTGTTTCCACCAGATGGAGACACCTCTGGGAATATGTGGACCATCTCATCCTTGACATGCATACTTTTGGGATGCAAGTGCCCCTAAATTCAGATAATCACAAAAATCTTGATTTCTGGAATTCAGAAGCTACAAAGTTTGTGCGCAAAGTAAATGAGCTTTTAAGCCATCATAAGGGTGGTAAACTCAAGGAGTTCAAGGTCCAGTTCCCACTAAGCTCGCCCACGCTTCTGAGCTAGATCGATGGGTTGCATTTGCAGTTGCATCCCATACAGAAGCACTCACCCTTTCCCTTTGTGATGAGCATGGCAGGGTAGCCAAAGATCATACAGAGGCATATGTCTTCCCTTTGAAGCAGTTCTCTGATGTGGCTGGCTGTCAATTGCATGTATTGTCTCTTTACAACTGCATTTTAAATACAGTACCTGCAAGCCTCAGTGGATTTTCTTCTCTGGATTCCCTGTCACTCTACCGTGTGCAAGTGGTTGATGAGGTTCTTCTGAGTATCATGTCCAGTTGTATTGCTCTCCGCTATTTGTATCTTGTAGGATGCCGTGAATTGATTGATCTGAGAGCTTCTCATGCACGATTGGTGGGCCTGGAAGTTCGTTACTGCAAGAGATTAAGAAGTATCAGTATTCATGCTGAAAAGATGGAGAGTTTCTCATACAAGGGTCGAAGATCAGTAGATATTGAGTATGAGTGTGTGCCGGTTCTTTGCATGCTAAGGGTTTATTTTGAGATTCCAAAACGCACCTTGGATTTCTTAGATAAATTCCCTAATAAGCTCAAAATGTTGGCATTGCAGTTTCCATCATATAGGCGGTATGTAAGAAACCATCATGTCTGGTCACATAACATCAGAATTTTTTGTTCTTGCTAAAACAGTCTCTGTTTTTCTCTCTATTTCATTTTCGGGCTATCTACAGGAGGTATCTCGTGTACTACAACACAACGGAAGGTTTGCTGTTTTGAAGGAAATTACATTGTGTATAAAATGTTGGAGAAAGAGCATTCTTATTGTGGCTCTTGTCCTTCAAGCTGCTCCTTTAGTTAAAACACTTAATCTTGAGGTATATTAGTTGGACTTAAATAATCAGATTTCGTTCTTTTCCCATTCCCTTGATGGCCCCACTACCTGAGTGATCACTGTTCAGTCATGGTATATATGTGCCCTTTAAGTTTGCCCTGATTTTCTACAAATTTGAACTCTGAACATCATATATTGCTGGGTACTTGTTAGTAGTATGAGGGAAAGAACCCTTCTTGTTGCTATTCATAGGTATGTTGCTCTTGTTTACATTTTATACCCACTTATAACCAATCAAACCATAGCTACATAGTTGATATCTTTCCAAGTGTTGAAGCCATTATCTTTTTGCCTTCTTCTGGTTCATGCTGGTTAATTTACTTGCAGGTTCATGGTAACCTGCGACCACTGAAGATGATGAATATTAGATGGCCCAAGAATTTTACAGCTGCAAGTCTCAAGACTATTATGATCAAAGGGTTTAGTGGGGAACCAGAATTGGTGCAACTCTTGCTGTTTCTTTTAAAGAGGTCACCTGTGCTGAAGACACTTCTAATCGACACACATCAATTCATCAGGCATAGAGGCTTGGGCATATCGGAAAGTGAGAGGTCTAAAGATGCTATGAGGTGCAATTATGGAATAGAGGTGGCCCAGACGCACCTGGCTCCTAATGTTCCATCTTCCGTGAAGCTCAGCATTATGTGATAATAGTGCTAACAATAACAAAGACCATGGTTACCAGTGAAGAAGGGTAGTTCATGCATGTGTACCTTAAGTAATGTTCAGAAAATATCTTTCTATGAATTAGGTGTTGGTAGCTGCTGAGTATTGTGAAGAAATGAACTCTGTACTTTGAAATGATGCTGTAGCTGATGGCAGAGGATGAACACTGTACTTTGGAATGATGCTGTAGCTGATTGCTACAGTAACTGCTACATTTTGTGATGTGTTGGATGCCTCGTACGATTCCCTGGGAAGGCTGGGATGCAGATGTATATTTATATAAATGGTGCTAGCAGTAATGTCTGAACGTTTCCCAAAGGTATTTTTGCAACCCGTGGATGACTCTGGAGAGCTGTTTAGGTGGTACATCCTTATCTGCTCTAACTACGGCCAACATCTACACTAGGCCGGCAGTTGAGTTGGAGACAACTTTTTGAGCTCAAGCCTACTTTGACCAATATGGTAAAAGTTAGCCAATTCTATGGGATTTCTTAGTGTTGTGATTCATTTGTGACTCATTGTTCTAGATCAAATAAAAAAAATACTACCAAAACACTACCGATACATGGCATTCTAATTTTCCTTGTGAACTTTGTTGCAACTTGAGTTGGTCTCTAGTACATTTCTGGTAGCTAAGAACTCTGGGCTAGTGGATGCCAAAGTGCCTACAAGGACGGGCCAGATCATGCATATGAACTGAACTGCATCTGAACAACAGGAAACCTGAAAAGAGCGAGGGATCCTGTGGGGTGGGCTATAGATGTATGGATGGATGGATGAGCCCCTTGAATCGATCTAGCAAATATTTTCCTTGGCCCCCTTTTCTCTTTTTCTTTTTCCACAAAAAGTCAACAGGTTTGCAGGTTTCACTCAACGCATTGGATTCATGCACCTGAATGGAAAGTGCAACGCATGCTGTACAATGACCTGCAATAATAACATGCAGGCATGCTTCAGCTTGTTGCTGTAGATATGACTCACTGTGAAAGAAACAACCCTATCAGCTGTGGTGTGAAACAGGTAGGAGTCACCAATGGCTTGAAGGGATGATGATGCAGATATGCACCAAGCTAGGGTGACTTGCGGAGTTGACCAGAAATCAGAGTCTGACACATGGTTCATGAGAACATAGCAAAAATCTGAGTCCTTGTTTGGCTATGTGTGATAATATTGTCCATCATTGGTCAAAAACGTTTTATGTGGCGCTGCAGTGTTCTTGTGTGCTAGTTTCGAAACCAGGCACTTTGCATCCAACTCTCTTACTGCAGAACAGGTTCTTGTGTGCTAGTTGATGCTGGTAGTTTTCTTTTCCTTGTATCTGAACTGAAGGGTTCATAATCCATGTTGGTGCTCTGCTGTAAAAGCTTGAATCAATTTTCTGGTCCTACTCAGCAGTATTAATTAGTGGCTAGAAAAGAGAGGAGGAAATAAATAAAAAATTGTGCTGTTTTGCTCTCCTCTGCTGCTCCAAAGCTGCCGTTCCATGCATACTCTGAATTCTGAAAGGATGCAGTTCAGCAGTTGTTTGAATCATGTCTTGGATAAGTCCTATCAAGAACACAAGAATGCAGATGCCTCTTTTTCTTTGGAACACATGTGCATCTTGAGTCTTGACCAAGGAAAGGGAGACACGGCGAAACCAATCGAGAAAAATTGGTGGCACGAGATGGAATTTGCGATCCATGTCCAATTTTATTATCTTTTATATAAGCTTTGCAGGATTTCAGTCTTTTGCAAACGCTGACCAGATCCGGACCACGAATGGTAGATACAAATGGGCTGGGCTTACTAGCTTAGCCCATGTCGCAGGCCCATGGTATTCGATTGAGGAAATGCCCTGAGTTTCTAATTCTTCATTCACTTCAAAAAAAAAAAAAAAAATATTGTTTTCTGAAATGTAACATGGTGGAAAAAAAATATTGAATAACAATGTCATATCTAAGTCGAACATATCTTTTGGAGCTTTTAAGTTTTTTTGGGAGTACAACATCTTTGGAGAAAGAAACAATGATGAAAGTGATAGGTCTCCTTGGGGCATGGCATGAGATACATACATTAGCCTTAATAAATCTCTCTAAAACAAAGTCCCACAATAACATGTAGGGTGTATTAATTTTTCTAGTAAATCAAATGAATTGTGGGTGGTGTATGAAGCCATGCATGTCGATAAATCTTATCTGCTCTATGAAATGCAGTGGCGAGAGAAAATCTATGATCGAAAAACGTTGGTTTGTGTCCACAGGAAAACGTTCGATAAAGGATACGAGTGTTATCGACAATTGCAAGTTTGAGGCCCCAAAAATTGGGGGAAACAGACTACGACTGAATTTTTTTTATTATATATATATCTTCGAAAAGTAGCAACTTTTCTGTCCACTGTCTCTTCCACGTCTTTCCGACTTCTCCTCTCCGCCTCCGCCGGCGGAGGAGCTTAGCTCATGGCATCCTCCATGGCCACCGTCGCCTGCGCCACAGGCACCGTCCTCTCGCCATCGACCGCGACGACCCAGAGGCCGTCTGCCGTCCAGGGCCGCCTCGTCTTCCCCACCCGCTCCCACTCCCCTCCCTCCGACTCCGCGCCGCCGGCCGCCGGTCAACTCGGGCCACCAAGGTACTCCCTCCCTCCCTCTCGCCCTACGCCTTGCCTCCGCGTAATTGGCTTCGGTTGGATTGATTGGCAGCTAGCGTAGCCAAGCGCAAGGGGGGCGGTTGGGTTGGATTTCGCATGTATTGCTTGCCTGTTCCTTACGGATTAATTCTCCAGACATGGGGGTATTGGAAGACCGTAGCATAGATAGATCTCGTTAATAGCAGCCATTCCATCTCCGTGGGGGATTAGCTTGGTAATGACACCAGTTTTTTCATGGCGAAATTTTAATTTTTTTATTTCCTGTTTCTTCATTTCAGGTTGTGATGGCAGCGTTGGCTGATCCACTCAAGGTCATGATATCGGGGGCTCCGGCGTCCGGCAAGGGCACGCAGTGTGAGCTCATCAAGACCAAAGTAAGCGATTTGGTTTGTTCATGAACAGCCTTGTGTGTTATTCTATCATGTCCTACATACAATCCTCCTATCCAGCGTGTTCAGTTAACATTTTTCTGATGATATAATTTGCAGTTTGGTTTGGTGCACATCTCTGCCGGAGATTTGTTGCGGGCGGAGATTGCTGCGGGCTCTGACAATGGGAAGCAGGCCAAGGAATTCATGGAGAAGGGCCAGCTTGTGCCTGATGAGATTGTCGTTAATGTGGGTCATGTTTTCTTTTCCATTTATATATGTATTCCAAGCCGCTGTTGGTGCTCATAAAGAAGAATGCTCTTGGGTTTCTGCCAGATGGTGAAGGATCGCCTTCTGCAACCGGATGCTCAGGAAAATGGTTGGCTGTTGGACGGGTACCCGAGAAGCTATTCACAGGCCATGGCGCTGGAAAACCTTGAAATCCGGCCTGATATCTTCATTCTGTTAGATGTAAGTGTACAGCTCGATCAAATTATTGACGCGTACTGCCAATCACATTTGTTCTTTATTAGACTATAATATGCCACCATTACTCTTGCTAGTAGTACAAAATAGATTTCTTTAAACACTGCTGTTGGCTATGCTTAGCGCCCATTGAATAGCTTGTGCAATATTGTTGGATCAGACGTTGACTTGGTCATTTCAGTTTTCTGGAGTAAGTTCCATAACAAAAGGAAGAAAAATGTATTCACTGACTATATCTTTCATGCATCCTCTATCTTGAAATTAACTACAGCAGTCCATGATTAGATTTTAGGATTGTAGAATTTGTAGCTTTAGCTCATTCTTTGCTATTATAGGTTCCAGATGAACTCCTTGTTGAAAGGGTGGTTGGAAGACGGCTTGATCCTGAAACAGGGAAAATATATCATTTGAAGTACTCTCCACCAGAGAATGAAGAAATCGCTTCAAGGCTTACGCAGAGATTTGATGATACAGAAGAAAAGGTACATGTTTGTACTGGTTGTGGGTAACAGTGATGTCAAATGCAATTGCCGGGTCAATCATTAAACAGGATATAATTGCTTGTCTAGGTACTACATTGTTACTGCAAAGTGTCTTTCTTTAGCTTCTACCAGGCAAGCAAGATTAGCATGCTTTATGATGCGCCTGCTGGCCATATCTAAAGTATTCAGTGCATATATGTTCAAATCCGCTGACACACCTGACATTTCCATTTGAGAGGTGAAAGCACCACATCTATCTATGGTATAAAAATCCCACATGTGTAGTGTCCAAGGCTCCCCTCTGATGGTCTAGTTTTTTTTCCCACTGTTGCCTGTTCTTGTGATGGTCTGTCATTGTGGTTCCATGTGGTAGAGTTACTGATATAGGATGATGCTTCCTCAACTGTGTGTTATGATGGTTTGCTTACCTCTACTCGATCAGATATTTTTCATCAATTGCTTGGTTGTTTATGTAGATCGGAAAAATTAGTGAGCATGGTGTGTTATGAGAATCCACTTCTGACATATCTTGCTTTTGTTGTTTTACAGGTTAAGTTGAGGCTGCAGACTTATTACCAAAACATCGAGTCCTTGCTAACAACATATGAGAAAATTATTGTCAAAGTAGGCACCATCTCTTTTAACTGTAAACTATCTGCTCCATCAGTTCTCTCAAGGCTAATGTGCATTTCTGCTATATATTTACGATAGACTTAGTACAATTCATGAAACTACCCTACCATGGATTAATCTGACATCCTCAGTAATTGCAGGCAGGTTTTTTTTTTTTTTTTTTTTTTTTTTTGGTGGGGGGGGGGTTGGGGTTCTAAACTTGCATGGATTAACACTTTCCATTGTTAATTTTCTATATTTCATGTCTGCGCCACATGCATATTACCTATGTCTCAGTCGCTTCTTGCTCTGTTTTTGATATACTAGTGTTAGTATATTTGTTGTTATTATATTTGTTCAGTAGTGTCTAATTATTTAGGCATGATAACATACAACTTGTTTATTAGTATCTGCCTCACTGCCTGTGATGCTAAATTATATCGTTCAAGAATCATGCTTTATCCAGTCACCTATCTGGCTATCTATGCAATCAAGCAATGGCTTACCTTTCTTGGATGCATGTTTGTGTACTAACTTTCAAACCTTTCTTTTGTTACTGTTTTCTATAATTTAGGTGCAAGGAGATCGCACAGTGAGCGATGTCTTTGCTGAGATCGAGAAGCTGCTGGGTTCTAGCCTGGCAAAGAAAACAGAAGTAGTGTCCAGCACATGATCAAGGGGGAAAAAAGATTGGGTGCAGGTCCGTCAAGTTGATGTACTGTAAACTATCTCACATGATAGGAACTTCTTCAAGCGGATGTAGTTGAAGCATAGGCCGACACATACATGTAATGTAAGCCGTCTGACATGACGGAAACTTCTCCATGTGGATGCGGTCGAAACATAGGAATTCTTTTCTCCAGTTATTAATTGTACACGAATGGAAGTGATGGATCATTCATAAGTTGTGAGGGCTTATGAGATCCTCTGCTGATGTACATGTTTTGTTGCTGTCTTGTGAACATACATGTCATGTTGTTTCTCAACTGGTGGAATGGTGTTGATGCATTGATTTACAGCACTAGTGATTCGTGTTTTCTTAAGGTTGATCAGTGTTGCAGCTATGATGGTAGCAGTCCCTGATGCTTGCTGAATCAGATATTTTCTTTCAAAGAAAAGGTTTGCCATGATCTAAAGGACTAGCTGGCATTTCTTCATGGATTCTCTTTTCATCATAATTGAGTCTATGTGGAAGAGGATGGCAAGTGCAAGACCTGTGTGGCACCTTGTCCAACAAACTGGAATGTAAGCATGGTGCCATTGTATATGCAACTGAAGGACTACGGACCGAGATAGCTTCGCATTTTCAGATTCCAGGTTGGGTAGAGAGCACAGTAGCATGGTTTGTAGCTCATGCTGATGTGGTTGAACAAGACCAGCGAATGAGCTCAATAACCTGGTGATCTCTTCTATTCCTAAGGCCCTAGCTGCTGCTCAGTCAATTCTTGAGAAAGGCCAAGAAAAGAAGGTAAAGTGTTGTGCTTTTGATCATTTCATTCCTGCAAAAGAAGGCATGACGGTCAGAATATGATTTTCCCACTCCAATCAGGAAGTAAGATATATCATTGCACATTTGTTGACAACTCGATAAACATTTCAGCATGCAATGGCACAAAAAACACACACATATATATGGCAACAAAAAAGCAAAATGCATATGTGATTCCAAGGAAACTGGCAACTGTACAGGCCTTATAAACTACCTGTGATTACAGAAAACAAAAATCGTGCATCTTAAGGTTATCAGTATCCTGATCCTTATCTTAGAATCTTATGATACTACAATCCTGATTCGATATATCCTAATTTCTTCTGGTATTCTGATCCTACATGAAGGTTTCACACGATCCTATTACATATAATCTTTCATAGTATCATGATCCTACGATACTATACAATAGTTGTAATTATCTCCTAAATGATTTAGCTGTGTTAAAACTCTATTTAATGTCAACATAACTTGAAAACTGCCCCGAATTTCATTTAAATGTACAAGAAGTAAAATTAATCAAAATCAATAATATATCTTTACAGCATATTGCCAATATTATTATATAAAATTTATAATTCACAAAATCCGATATGATTCAGATCTAGGATCTGGCTTTTTTTTTTTTTTTGAGCAAAATCTAGGATCTGGCTCTTGGTCTTGCATGGCACCGACTACAGGGCTTTAGAACAGTTATTGGGCCTTAGCGAGCAGGCCCATGAAAATTTGCCCCGTTGCTCATCGTTCTCTCGATCTCAGCAGCCGCCTCCATCTGAGACCTAGACGCGAGGCAGGACAGGAGGCGGCGCCGCGCGAGGGGCGAGGCCGCGAGCGAGCGAGCGACCGGCATCCATCCCGTGTTCAGCGACCCCGCCACGGCCGGCCGCACCCCATCCCCTGCCGGCTCCGGCAGGTCCGTGAGGGCTGAGACTAGTCCGCCGGTGCCGCGCCAGGCACGCCCCTACACGTCGCTGGCCGCCGGTGCCGGCCGCTGGGTGCTCCGGGCCTCGAACCGCGCGTGTGTGGTGAGCACTAGACCTTCAAATCTCCCAAATCTTTATGTTCAATTAGTTAGGGGTGGATAGGGCAGTGAGCACTGGCAATAAATTTGTTGTTTGTTTGAAATTTGTTTTTGTGAATGAAATCAGAACATAAAATAGGGTAAAATTTCTTGTTATGCAAGCTAGTCGTTGGTTTGGTGTAGTTGTTAATTATGTCGTATTAGTATCTGCTTACTCAGCGATTATGGGCTTTAAGTACTTATGAGTAGGGTGCTGCCTGAATTTTTTTTCCTTCTTATGAGGATAGACATGAAGATGTGGCATACATGATACATTCCACTCTCTGATTACTACCTTGGGGAACAGGAACATGAAAAGTGTCCTGAGTATGCTTTTGGGTGAAGGATGCTTTATTTTTGAGATGAAATATCACTATATATATGCGCATATTGATTAACTGGACTGCTACAGTTTCATTGTCTTCATATGCTTCATTCTAATTTCCTCTTATGATTCATTTCAGTCTAGCACTCTGAAGTCTGAATACCTATTGAACCTTGAGATTGCCAATGAAGCGTCTCTATACCAGGACTGATTTCAATGGAAGATCTCCCTGAGGAACTGCTTGGAATGATCATCAAGAGGCTTACCAGGACAAGCGATCTTAATTCTCTTTCCCTCGTATGCAAGCGTCTCTATACCATTGAGGCAGAGTTAAGGGATTCTATTTATGTTGGCTGTGGCGTTCTCCCTGTGACACCGGCCTTGGAATCACTGTGCTCCCGGTTTCCCAATTTGTGCAAAGTGGAATTCAATTACTCTGGTTGGACAGACAACAATGGGATGCAGTTAGACAACTATGGCCTCCAATTGCTTTCATGTGGCTGCCCCTTGCTGTTTGATCTCACCTTAAACTTCTGTTCATCTATTGATGACTCAGGCCTTGATTTTATAGCACGCTTCAAGAAGTTGGTGTCACTCAGATTGATCACATTACCTGCAATAACTTCATATGGGCTTTTCTTGGTGGCTGTTGGTTGCATCAGTCTATCTTCTCTCCACCTTATCTGCTGCAAGAAAGTTGGTGCTGACCAATTTGAGCGTACCTACTGCGACTTCAAGATATTTTGTGGTATGGATAATTCTAAAAGAATTGGTGCTATGGAGTGGCTGGAGTACCTTGGAAGGGTTGGGTCATTGACAGACCTTGTAGTAGAGAACTGCGAGGGGATCCGCCAGCTTGACCTCCTAATGTTTGGTCCAGGATGGATGAAGGTACAGAACTTTGAGTTTCAGTCCTATTATTTGCCAATGGCACATGGTCCTCTTGATCCTTCAAACAGGGGACAGAACCAGCACAAATATGAATTCTCCTGTGATAGTGTGAAGGATTTGACTTTGGCGCGGATCTCAACGGAGCCTGAAATAGGACTTTGTTGTCTCCTGACCAAGTGCAAAGCATTAGAGAACCTTTGCCTTTACTATGTTCTTGGTGTAACTGACAATGACATGGTTACACTTGCCCACAACAACAGAAACCTTAGAAGCATCTCACTTATGAATTATGATGTATCCTCAGCGTTGTGAAGTTTACAGGACATCATTGACTGATGACACCCTTAAGGCCCTAGCCCTCAGCTGTCCTATGCTTCAGTCTTTTGAGCTTACATTTTTTGGATGTGAACCTGATTGGCCCGAAATAGGTTTCACACAGGAGGGTCTTGTGATGCTCGTTCAGTCTTGCCCAATTCGTGATCTGTCACTCGGTGGTGCCAACATCTTTAATAATAAGGGGATGAAGGCCCTCTCACGTGCACGATTCCTGTTGTCACTGAAGCTTGTTAGCTGCATTGCAATAACGGATGCTGGGTTGCGCCTCCTTGCATGTAGCCCATGTTTGATTAATCTCACACTAGGGTTTTGTGATAGGTTGACTGATGGTGGATTGCGTGAGGTTGTTCGTGCTAGGAAGAGTCTCTGGTTATTGAAAGGTGTTCTCGGATTTCTTCAAGAGCTGTGCAGGGGGCTGCTAAATCAGTTCGCTACACAGATGATGATTGCCCTGATTACAAGGAGTGGGTGGAGAGCCGTGTGTATGGAAGAAAAACCTATTAGTAGGGTCCTCCCCCACTGTTCTGTTGCATTGTATTTTTCAATCTGTGTGACGTTCATTCATCCTTTCACTGTTGTGTGTTCCTGGGTTGTCTTAGCGTGTAATCATGAGCTATACTTGTAGCCATTAAGTGACCTGTGATGTTTCCTGCAACGAGTATGTTTCTTATATCTTTCAGCCATCTTAAAAATGTTTCTCATGTCTTAATAGCTTGGCAATTAAGACATAGGAGGCATCAATTGACTCTGGAAATTCAGTTGTGTCATGCTAACTTTAATTTGGTGCTTGGTTAAGTTGCTTGGTTTGCTAAATAGGGAGGCACTAATTTCAATTATAATCTTGGTGCTTGATTGAGGGAACTATAGTTATTTCTCTTCGTCCTTAATCTACATGAAGGTTTCACAGGATCCTATTACATATAAGATTTCATAGTAACATGATCCTACGATACTTATAAAATAGTTGATGTAATCATCTTCCTAAATGATTTCAGCTGCGTTAAAACTCTATTTAATGTCAATATAAGTTGAAAACTGCCCAGAATTGCATTTGAGTGAACAAAAAGTAAAATTAATCAAAATCAATAATATACACTTAGTATATCTTTACAGCATATTGTCAATATATTATATAAAATTTATAATTCACAAAATCCTATATGATTCCGATCCTAGGATCTGATATTGTCAAACAAAAAGAAAAGGATCCTAATTCCGTATTTCCGTTGCATGGCACCGACTACTACAGGGCTTTAGAATAGTTATTGGGCCTTAGCGAGCAGGCCCATGAAAATTTGCCCTCATCGTTCTCTCCATCGTGTCTCAGCAGCCGCCTCCATCGTGTCGGCAGGAGGCGCCGCCGCGCGAGGGCCGAGGCCGCGAGCGAGCGACCGGCATCCAACCCGTGTTCGTCGACCCGCCACGGCCGCACCTGCCCACGCCCGCCCCATCCCTGCCGGCTCCGCCAGCTCCGTGAGGAGTCCGCCGGTGCCGCGCCAGGCACACCCGTAAGCTACACGTCGCTGGCAGCCAGTGCCGACCGCTGGGTGCTCCGGGCGTCGAACCGCGCGCGAGTGGTGAGCACTAGACCTTCCCAAATCTTTATATTTAGTTAGTTCGGGTTCGGATAGTGCAGTGAGCACTGGCTATAAATTGTGTGTGAGATTTATTGTTTGTTTGAGATTTGTTTCTGTGAATAAAATCAGATCATAGAATAGGGTAAAATTTCTTGTTATGCAAGCTTGTCGTTGGTCTGCTGTAGTTGTTAATTATGGGCTAGCATCTGTCTGTTTACTCATTGATTATGGGCTTTAATAACTACTTATATAAGTAGGGTGCTGCCTGAATTTTTCTTCTTCTTATGAGAATAGACATGAAGATGTGGCATACATTCCACTCTCTGATTACGGAACAGGAACATCAAAAGTGGAATATATTCCTGTACAAATCAATAATAGCAATGGGAAGTTGATTAGGACAGATTGTTAATAGATGTAAAAATACCTTCAGGATTCATATGTATGCTTTTGGATGAAGGATGCTTTATTTTGAGATAATGAAATATTACTGTATATATGCGCGTCTTGATTAACTGGACCGCTACGATTTCATTACCTTCGTATGCTTCATTCTAATTTTCTCTTCTGATTCATTTCAGTCTAGCACTCTGAATACCTATTGAACCTTGAGATTCCCAATGTAGCATCTCTATACTAGGACTGATTCAATGGAAGATCTCCCTGAGGAACTGCTTGGAATGATCATCAAGAGGCTTACCAGGACAAGTGATCTTAATTCTCTTTCCCTTGTATGCAAGCGTCTCTATACCATTGAGGCAGAGTTAAGGGATTCTATTTATGTTGGCTGTGGCGTTCTCCCTGTGACGCCAGCCTTGGAATCACTATGCTCCCGGTTTCCCAATTTGTGCAAAGTGGAATTCAATTACTCTGGTTGGACACAAAGCAATGGGATGCAGTTAGACAACTATGGCCTCCAATTGCTTTCATCTGGCTGCCCCTCGCTATCTGATCTCACCTTAAACTTCTGTTCATCTATTGATGACTCAGGCCTTTATTCTATAGCACGCTTCAAGAAGTTGGTGTCACTCAGATTGATCACATTACCTGCAATAACTTAATATGGGCTTTTCTTGGTGGTTGTTGGTTGCATCAGTCTATCTTCTCTCCACCTTATCTGCTGCAAGAAAGTCGGTGCTAAGAAATTTGGTCCTTATGACTACGAGCAATTTCGTGCTATGGATAATTCTAAAAAAATTGGTGGTATGGAGTGGCTAGAGTACCTTGGAAGAGTTGGATCATTGACAGACCTTGTAGTAGAGAATTGCGAGAGGATCAGCCAGCTTGACCTCCTAATGTTTGGTCCAGGATGGATGAAGCTCCAGAACTTTGAGTTTCAGTACTATGATGAGCCAATAGCACATGGTCCTCTTGATCCTTCAAACAGGGGACAGAACCAGCACAAATATGAATTCTCCTGTGGTAGTCTGAAGGATTTGACTTTGGCGCGGATCTCAACGGAGCCCGAAATAGGACTTTGTTGTCTCCTGACCAAGTGCAAAGCATTAGAGAACCTTTGCCTTTACTATGTTCTTGGTGTAACTGACAATGACATGGTTACACTTGCCCACAACAACAGAAACCTTAGAAGCATCTCACTTATGTTGTATCCTCAGCATTGTGAAGGTTATGTTTACCGGACATCAATGACTGATGACACCCTTAAGGCCCTAGCCCTCAGCTGTCCTATGCTTCAGTCTTTTGAGCTTACATTTTTTGGAATTGAACCTGATTGGCCCGAAATAGGTTTCACACAGGAGGGTCTTGTGATGCTCATTCAGTCTTGCCCAATTCGTGATCTGTCACTCGGTGGTGCCAACATCTTTGATGACGAGGGGATGAAGGCCCTCTCACGTGCACGATTCCTGGAGTCACTGAAGCTTGTTCGCTGCATTGCGATAACGGATGCTGGGTTGCGCCTCCTTGCATGTAGCCCATGTTTGATTAATCTCACACTAGGGTTTTGTGATGGTTTGACTGATGGTGGATTGTGTGAGGTTGTTCGTGCTGGGAAGTTAGAGTCTCTGGTTATTGAAAGGTGTTCTCGGATTTCTTCAAGAGCTGTGCAGGGGGCTGCTAAATCAGTTCGCTACACAGATGATGATGGTAATTGCCCTGATTTCGATGAGTGGGTGGAGCGCCGTGTGTATGGAAGAAAAACGTATTAGTAGGGTCCTCCCCCTCTGTTCGGTTGCATTGTATTTTTCAACCTGTGTGACGTTCATCTTTTCACTGCTGTGTGTCCCTTGGTTATCTTAGCGGTAATCATGTGCTATACTTATAGCCATTATGTGACCCGTGATGTTTGCTGCAACTAGTAGAGTATGTTTCTTCTGTCTTTCAGCCATCTTAAAGAATGTTTCTCATGTCTTAATAGCCAAACTATTAAGACATGAGGCATCTATTGATTAGGGAAAATTAGTTGTGTCATGGTAACTTTAATTTGGTGCTTGGTTAAGTTGCATGGTTTGCTAAATAGGGAGGCACTAATTTCAATTATTTTCTTGGTGCTTGATTGAGGGAACTATAGTTATTTCTCTTCGTCCTTAATCTACAAGTCCTAATACTTTGTTCGAAGAGAATGAAGAATAGATAAATTGATAAATTGTGGTAGAATCAGTCCGTTGGGTATATTTATTCAGTAGTGTCTAATTATATCGTTCAAGAATCATGCTTTATCCAGTCACCTATCTGGCTATCTATGCAATCAAGCAATCGCTTACCTTTCTTTGATGCATGTTTGTGTACTAACTTTCAAACCTTTCTTTTGTTACTGTTTTCTATAATTTAGGTGCAAGGAGATCGTGCAGTGAGTGATGTCTTTGCCGAGATCGAGAAGCTGCTGGGTTCTAGCCTGGAAAAGAAAACAGAAGTGGTGTCCAGCACATGATCAAGGGAAAAAAAGATTGGGTGCAGATCCGTCAAGTTGATGTAATGTAAACTATCTCACATGATAGGAACTTCTTCAAGCGGATGTAGTTGAAGCATAGGCCGACACATACATGTAATGTAAGCCGTCTGACATGACGGAAACTTCTCCATGTGGATGCGGTCGAAGCATAGGAATTCTTTTCTCCAGTTATTAATTGTGCACGAATGGAAGCGACGGATCATTCGTAGGTTCTGGGGGCTTATGAGATCCTCTGCTGATGTACATGTTTTGTCGCTGTCTTGTGAACATACATGTCATGTTGTTTTAAGGTGTTGATGCATTGATTTACAGCACTAGTGATTGGTGTTGTCTTAAAGTTGATCAGTGTTGCAGCTGTGATGGTAGCGGTCTCTGATGCTTGCTGAATCAGATACCTTCTTTCAGAGAAAGGTTTGCCATGATCTAAGGGACTAGCTGGCATTTCTTCATGGATTCTCTTTTCAGAATTAAGTCAAGAGGATGGCAAGTGCTAGACGTGTGGCAACTTGTCCAACAAACCGGGATGTAGCATGGTGCCATAGTATATGCAACTGAAGGACTACAGACCGAGATAGCTTCACATTTTCAGATTCCAGGTTGGTTAGGAAGCACAGTAGCATGGTGTGTAGCTCATGCTGATTTGGCTGAACAAGACCAGCGAAAGAGCTCAATATATAACCTGGTGATCTCTTCTGTTCCTAGGCCCTAGCTGCAGCTCAGTGAATTCTTGAGAAAGGCCGAGAAAAGAAGGTAAAATGTTATGCTTTTGATCATTTCATTCCTGCAAGAGAAGGCATGACGGTCAGAATATGAATTTCCCACTCCAATCAGGAAGTAAGATAAAAATCATTGCACATTTGTTGACAAAGAGCCCTCTCGATAAATATTTCAGCATGGCACAAAAACACACGTATATATGGCAACAAAAAAAGCAAAATGCATATGTGATTCTAAGGAAACCGGCAAGGTCTTGCATACTTTTCAAATTATAGTTCATTTGACTTTTTCAACACCAACTTTGACCACTGTATTATTCAAAAAATTCGTACAAAAATATTACTTCTTTTGTTGTGGCTTGCTTTATTAACCAATGTTTTTTAAGAATGACTTAAATTTGACTATGTTTGTACAAATTTTTTGAATGACACAAGTGGTCAAACTTAGTAGGGTAAAAAGTCAAACGGATTATAATTTGGAGCGGAAGGAGTACTTGTGATTACAGAAACCAAACATCATCCATCTAACATATTATATGTTATATCAACTCATCTGATAATTCAAGAACTTTGATGGTCTAGCTCAAGGTTATCAGTATCTTGATCCTTATCTTAAAAATCTTATGATACTACAATCCTACCTAGTCGAAACAATACCTATTCCATATATCCCAATTTCTTCTGATCCTACATGAAGGTTTCACACGATCCTATCACATATAAGATTTCATAGTATCATGATCCTACGATACTATACAATAGTTGATGTAATCATCTTCCTAAATGACTTCAGCTGTGTTAAAACTCTATTTAATGTCAATATAAGTTGAAAACTACCCAGAATTGCATTTAAATATAGGAAAAAGTCTAAATCACACCCCACCTATGGGTGGTGGACTACATAACCCCCAATCTATGAAACGGTCTATATCATTTTTGACCTTTCTAAAACCGGTCAAATTACCCCCTAAAGCAGTTTTCAAAAATCATAGTAAATCACAGAAAAATCATAAAATGGAAAATCCAATTGTGTAGGACTCCAAATGAGTAGATCCACATAATAAATATATAATTTGGTTTGCTTTAGTACATTTTTTTGCTGAACCTTTAGATCTATGATTTTCTTCATAGCTGTAAAAAATTACTAAAGTATTATCATATTATATGTTTATTGTGTAGATCTATTCATTTGGAGTCCAACACAATTGGTTTTTTCATTTTATGATTTCTCTATGATTTACTATGATTTTTCAAAACTGCTTTGGGGTAATTCGGCCGATTTTAGATAGTTCAGGGGTGTTATAAACGTTTTAGGTTTGAGGGTTATGTATATCCACCTCCCATAGGTAGGTGTGTGATTTAGACTTTTTTCTTTAAATATACAAAAAGTAAAATTAATCAAAATCAATAATATATCTTTACAGCATATTGCCAATATATATTCACAAAATCCTACGGATACGATTCCGATATATCCTAATTAAAATTTATTTATAATTCACAAAATCCGATACGATTCCGATCCTTTTTTTAAGTAAAATATGATTCCGATCCTATAGGATCTGACTCTTGGTCTTGCATGGCACCGACTACAGGGCTTTAGAACAGTTATTGGGCCTTAGCGAGCAGGCCCATGAAAATTTGCCCTGTTGCTCATCGTTCTCTCGATCTCAGCAGCCGCCTCCATCTGAGCCCTAGACGCGAGGCAGGACAGGAGGCGGCGCCGCGCGCGGGGGCGAGGCCGCGAGCGAGCGAGCGACCGGCATCCATCCCGTGTTCAGCGACCCCGCCACGGCCGGCCGCACCCCATCCCTGCCGGCTCCGGCAGGTCCGTGAGGGCTGAGACTAGTCCGCCGGTGCCGCGCCAGGCACGCCCGCAAGCTACACGTCGCTGGCCGCCGGTGCCGGCCGCTGGGTGCTCCGGGCCTCGAACCGCGCGTGTGTGGTGAGCACTACTTCAAATCTCCCAAATCTTTATATTTAATTAGTTAGGGTTTGGATAGGGCAGTGAGCACTGGCAATAAATTTGTTGTTTGTTTGAAATTGTTTGTGTGAATGAAATCAGAACATAAAATAGGGTAAAATTTCTTGTTATGCAAGCTAGTCGTTGGTTTGGTGTAGTTGTTAATTATGTCGTATTAGTATCTGCTTACTCAGCGATTATGGGCTATGAGTAGGGTGCTGCCTGAATTTTTTTTTTTCCCTTATTATGAGGATAGACATGATGATGTGGCATACATGATACATTCCACTCTCTGATTACTATCCTGGGGAACAGGAACATGAAAAGTGTCCTGTACAAATCAATAATAGCAATGGGAAGTTGCTTAGGACAGAATAGATGTAGCAGTACCTTCAGGATTCATATGTATGCTTTTGGGTGAAGGATGCTTTATTTTTGAGATGAAATATCACTATATATATGCGCATATTGATTAACTGGACTGCTACAGTTTCATTATCATCATATGCTTCATTCTAATTTCCTCTTATGATTCATTTCAGTCTAGCACTCTGAAGTCTGAATACCTATTGAACCTTGAGATTGCCAATGAAGCGTCTCTATACCAGGACTGATTCAATGGAAGATCTCCCTGAGGAACTGCTTGGAAAGATCATCAAGAGGCTTACCAGGACAAGTGATCTTAATTCTCTTTCCCTTGTATGCAAGCGTCTCTATACCATTGAGGCAGAGTTAAGGGATTCTATTTATGTTGGCTGTGGCGTTCTCCCTGTGATACCGGCCTTGGAATCACTGTGCTCCCGGTTTCCCAATTTGTGCAAAGTGGAATTCAATTACTCTGGTTGGACAGACAACAATGGGATGCAGTTAGACAACTATGGTAACTTTAATTTGGTGCTTGGTTAAGTTGCATGGTTTGCTAAATAGGGAGGCACTAATTGTCAATTATAATCTTGGTGTTTGATTGAGGGAAGTGTAGTTATTTCTCTTCGTCCTTAATGTACGGGTCCTAATATTTTGTTCGAAGAGAATAGCATATAAATTGATAAATTGTGGTAAAATCAGTCCGTTGAGTTATGTTCCAAATCTCTAATCTTCTATCAACTGTACTATGCCTAAATAGGAGAAATCCACTAGCAGAACCTTGTGAAGCCATGTCATCAAGTCCACTAGCGTGTCCTCTCCTTTGCTGAGTCCGCTGGACTCCGATGCCACTCTCACCTACATTAGCTCTCACCAAATATCACGGAGCGAATCAAGAGACACCGATGGGCTCCAACTCTGAGCAATTGGTCCTCGCAAAAAAATAATAAAAAAACTGAGCAATTGGTGCATCAGCCATTGACGCATTAGGAAACTGCTAGGCAATGGGTTAGAGAGTGTACATAAGAGGAATAGTACTAAACTGCCCTTAAACATCAATAATTATTTTTTAATTAATCGCTGCGGTAAATAATGTACAAGGGAGGAACCCCAAGCACATTAACAAAGCTCACTGAATTATACTTAACATTGATTTTTTCTTTTTGGTGTGTGTGAATTGAACACAGCCATCTAGGCACTTTTGGGCCATCTGTACAGTCCGCTGCTAACATCATCTTTGCACGAATAATGGTGAAGTTGAACAAAAGGTCTATAGGCTTAACGATCATTTTTAAGTTGTGTTCATTTTCTGTGTAAACAAATGTAATGGTGAAGTTGTGTTCATTTTAACCATACTACGAAGTAATTAGTCACTCTCGCCTTCATAAATGGAATGCACATGAACTTTAGTGAGAAATTCAGTTCCAATGAAGCTCTTTCTTGACAGTTGTGGCATTTACACGTCTTAGTCCCACATTTTACAACAAAACAACATAATCTTCTAACAACCCAAAAGAATTTCCACTGCATAAGTAATTCATGTAACATGAAAATCCCACGGCAACATATGGGGAATTCATCTAGTTCTAAGAAAACTAAATGGTTATTATGTGCAATGATTCTCAAGAAACAAAACACGATTATCTTTAATAACCTTACTTGATAAAATTAGAATTATTATACATGGAACACAATTGCAAGATAAGTCCAACCAAAGAAACCATACACAGTTCACTGGATAAAATCAAAATAATACATGGCAACACAATTGCAAGATAACTTATGACAATTTCCACTTCCACCATACGTCTTAGCACCGGCAGCATCTTGCAAGGTCTGCCTAGGCCAAAGCGTCGTCGGCAATATAGACCAAACCATCATCGGCAATACAGTCCAAAGCGTCGTCGGCAATATAAACCAAACCATCATCAGCAATACAGTCCATACCATCATCCACAGCAGCTGCAATGCACCGTGGGCAGTGCTCCAGAACAGTCAGCTTAGTTGTAGGTGCAACTTTATCCTCGATGTACTTTCTTATAGCCACCACTGCTCTAGCCGCTTGCTTGATCACAAACTTAGTATAGATCGAGCCCAAACCATCAAAGCAACATGGAGACCTACCATCACCACGAATGGTATCCAATGTAAGGCTCTCTCGAGTGAGACTGCGCTCTTGACAATGCAACATGTTAGCTCAACCAAGCTTTTTGTGGAGTGGAATCCTATGATCTCCACAATCTTGAGGTGGTTATGGTGTTGTTCTGGCAGCTGCCTCAAAGGTGAAGAACCTACCAATTCATGCCCCATATCTGCCAAAGGTACCTGAAGACAATGTAAAACCAAGAAACTGAATCAATGAATGCACTCGAATTATTGAATCGCCACATATACTAGTTTATGTGATATATATAGGATGGACAGTGACTTCACCTCCAGCCGCAAAGTCTCCAAGGAAGGAGACGCATCCAAGAAAGAAACCAGAGAAGAATAATCGTAGGATGGGGACAATGTCGATGAATAAATATGAATGATCAGGTGCTTGTGGTTGACGAATTTGAGGGCAACATTGGTGTATTCTCCTGCACAACAAATGTGTCATGGTCAGATTAATTATACACATAACAGTATGACCACTGTTGTATGAATAATGTATCGCCACTTTGCAGTATACCTCATGACTCGAGCTTAAATTTAGAATCTCAAGATTTGGCATAATGGACGGAAGGTTAGCACGAGCATAACCAGCAGCATTAGCAGCAAACAAGTTCAAGAGCTTGATCATTTGCGATGATTCTCCAAGAAAGAGTTCTATATCACATCTTTCAAAAAGGCTAACATTGGATATACTTGGAGCTTTGTTCTCTATAATTTGCAGAGCATAACAACTATCAACCAATCGGAATCGAGCTGCTGCAGCACCGAAGGTATCTTCAGAGAAATTATCTCATTGCACTCAGTGGAGCTGCAAACTCTCCAAAGAAAGGGTGTTGGAAAGAAGGCACTCTAATTCATCCCCAGTGATACTCACAGAATGCAGACCCAAACTTGTTAAGCTTCTCAAGGGTCCAAGTTCAGCCGTAGGACGAAAGACACAAGAGTCAAGTTGAAGAGATTGAATTGAGTTTCTAACCCCCTCAGATAAAACTGAGCATGGGAAGCTGTACTTTTTGTGTATAAATGGAGACACAAGAGTCAGCTCTTCAATCCCTGGTTTAACAGCAACCTTGAGCCACCCATCGATATGAGGAAAGCTTGTGTATTCATTACGTAGATGAAGCTTCAATATCTTCACGCCAAATCCTGAGTGATCTTTCAGGATCCTCTGTATTCTACGCCTTAAACTTCTGTTTTGTTTCTTAACTGTTTCCGAACTCAAAATTAGTTTGGGATAACATCTCCAGGAACTTAGAAAGGCCTGAGAAAGGCAAGCAGCACGAGTGGCATTAAAAAATGTATATGACTCCAGATATCATGCATGCATAATAATGGGATAAAACTTCAACCAAAGACAAGTGTGATTTCAATCAGATAAGTAGAACCAGTTAGTTCTCTGCATGCTTGCAAAAGGGACGGTGTATTATGTATGCATATATTGCCAACTGAATGTAACAGTAGCAGGTAAACTTAGCATTTCAGTTTTTCCCTAACAGCATAACTTCTGACAAGCAAAAATACACATACTAACGAACTTTGCAAATTCCAATTGAATTCGCCAGCAGCCGTCACTAGTTGGACTGAATTGATTGGGGTTTGGCCGCCTCATATCTGGGCCCAGCAAGTGGACCCACATGTTAGTGGAAAGGAGGACGAGCCGCAGCGCAACCGCCCCCCACACTCGATCACGCCCGATGCACGGACACCCCTCTCACTGCTCAGTAGGCCCCGCACCTCCAATCTAGCGTGTCGGCTCGCCTACCCCCCGCACCATATCGCTTTTTTTCTCGCCCCCACACCACATCACACAACGCAGGAGAGAGAGAGCGTGAGGACGGAGAAGGAAGCCATGGCGGCCGCCGCCCCGGCGCCCGCGACCGGATGGCGCCCACTAGGCGCCACCGCCGCCGCCGATCGGGCAGCGCAAAGAACAAAGCAGCCGCCGCTGTAGCTCTATGTCGGGAGGACCATGACGGCAGCGACGCCGGCGTGTTGTTCGCCGCCCCGGGCGCCGCGAACCCCAGCCGGGCGGGCAGTCTTGCGAACCACGCCGCCATCGAGCGGATGGAGCACGGCGCTGTCCTCATCAGGCTCGTCAAGTACCCATGGCGGATTGCCATGTAGGTCCATACCCGTAGTGCATTCGACGTGACCCTTGTGACGTGGGCAGCAAGTACACGTGGCGAGCCTATAAGGTGAGGCCACACCAGCCCTCCTCCGCGTCATCGACACTTGCGCTCGCGGGCTACGGGCCGACGCCATATGACTAGGATTTCTTTCATGCTGTCTGTGATTCCTTACTAAATTTTATTAGCTTTACTTTTATTAGCTTTACTGTTTTTGCCCCAGTAGCATAAATAAAATTAACATGAGAATTTTTTCTTGTGGATAGTCTTTGAACCTTTCTATGTTAGTAATATTGGTAAAACGAGATGGTGTGCCAATGCTAGTAAAACGCGTGTTTCCTGGGACCAACAAGCTACTGGATATTGAACTCTAGCATCAATAATAGGACAAGAATGGTGGCTAATGAACTATCTGGAGAAATCAGTTGTTGTTTTGGGCGAGGGTGAAGGCGGAGATGAAGAAGACTACGCGAGATGTCGTTGGTATGAATAGGAAGGAGACCTAATGCTTTAGTGTGTGATAAGGGAACCCTCCTTGCCTTTTTCCCTTTGGGTTCAATATATAGGAAGGTAGGAGGAAGTACTCTTCACCCAATCCTCCATAAATCTACAAATTACAAATGACACCATAGTCCTCATAGCTTGGGTCCTTTTTTATGAGGAGGGTTTTGACTTGTTTAGGTTGATCTCATCTCAAGTCAAGATGGCAGTCATATGGATCATCCATGGCCCATCACTTATAAATGATGCATGTTGATTGGGCACACATACAAATTCAAACTTGCTTGCGCCCAACCAATCAAATGCTAAGAAAGGTATTTCTTGTGGCTCAAATCACTAATAGAAGCAGAGAATTCTACCTAGAAATAACCACATCCCTAGGCCGCTGATCAAGGATACATGGAAGTTGGTGCGAAGACTATAAGCCACCATATATTGGACATATGTGTCGATGAGGAACTTAAGATCATCACCGGACGTGTTCATGTAAATCGTTAAGTTTTAATATGCCTAGCCTAACACAGTAACACCTGACCTATACTAACAAATAATTGTTGTCTATGTGCATGCTATAATTTTCATGAGAGTTGGTGTGAAGTTGTCATTGGTGAAAACAAATGATGATGTTTGAGAGTTAAAATTATCATGAGAAGATGTTGTTGTTGGAGAATAGTATTTCTGTATCATAATATGTCCTGAAAGTGAATTTTTTATCATGGACTGCTTGACCCCATGGACATATCGGGTGGGCGCGAGCCATCAATTTTGGCCCGGTGCAAAAGTGAGGTCAGGCTCTAGTCTATTTATCTTCTGGGTTCGTCACATGATCCTCATGAAAGGTTTAGGAATTAAGAGTTGGATGGTCAACTCTAGAGTTGTGGGGATCATATTAACTTGTGTTGCAAGAAAACAACGTAAAAGATCTACACATTACAACTTCACACACATGAGGAAGTATTCGACCTAAGTCCCCTTCCCCCGAGCGCTCCTAGGTGGGACTCGGGGGCAACACCGTCAGTGCCCGTAGGACCTCCTCCCGGCCGCCGTGTGGCAGCGGCGACCAGCGGTGGCCCGAAAAAAAATGTGCCCGTTACAGCCCTCCTTCCCCGCCTGCCTTGCGACACACATGAGAAATTACATTAGCAATAATTCATTTGAATTGTATTGTGCAGATCTGGGTTAAACCTGAAGCACCAAAATGGTTTAAGGACATATTCACAATCCGCATCATCTAAAGACATAACGTTCATGAATGTACCTAAATCGATACATAACGTTCATGAGGACTGCAGCCTGACTTGGACCATGTGGTTCTTAAATCTCATGAATTTAGGTACATACATTGTTTAAATGCTTTATAAACACACTATATATTCGTCAGAGAGTGCTATGGGACCATGAATGTTAAATGAGCAATTACACAATACCAACCAAGAAGAAGAATGTACCCTGTGAAGTAGCTGCCCATTTCAAGCACTACAACCTGACTCAGCTCACGATCCTGGGCTTTTACAGCACCAGAGAAGGGATTGCTACATACTTGCATTCTCTGGCGCAAATACTCGTGGAGCAACTACTAGAATATGGCCTGAAAAGGACAAAGGACACACTGAAAGAAAGCATCTCCTTGTTCTCCAGAGGTGGTTGGATCCATGTCCTTCAGAATCTTTATGTATAGTAGTCATCAAAACAATCTTGCCTCATGGGTCGAATGGCCCACCAGTGTGGATACAATCCAGTCCCTCCAACCATACACAACACAGCCCACTTGAAGGCTTAATTTGTTTGGGAACAGAAGGCTTAATTTGACATAGCGCATGGAAGCTCAGCACGCGCATAACAGACAACGTTTTTATATGGTGCATTGTTAGATTCTTCATGTGCAATGTTTCTCCAAGCGAGACTTTTGAAATTTTATAGGTAAGGAAAAAGCTGGAGAGATTTGAAGCTTTACTCTCTGTAACCTGCAGTCTCCAACACCCAATGTGACAAATATATAAGAAAAATTACTAATATTTATGATATGTAATAAGTATCATTATATTAAGCACGGAATATGCATTCATAATACACTTATTACCACCACTACGTATTCGATTTTCCGTGGCGGTTTTAAAACCGCCACCAATGGAAGGTCACGGAAAATCACCACGATTTTTCGTGGCGGTTTTTGGAAACCAAAATGACCGCCACCGTTAATAGAATAAAAAAATAAAAAAGAAAATCCACGCCCAGGCCCGTTTGGGCCGAGATCCCGCTCCGCCCGCCGCCGCCGCCCGCCGCCGGATCCCGCGCTCCCGCCGCCGCCGCCGGATCCAGCGCGCTCCCGCCGCCGGACGCCGGATCCTCGCAAGCTCCCGCCGCCGCCGCTGGATCTCGGGGAAGGGGAGCCCCGCCGCCGCGCCTGGATCTCGAGGATGGGGAAGCCCGCCGCCGCCGGATCTCGGGGAGGGGAAGCCCGCCCCCCCCGCCCGCTGGATCTCGGGAAGGGAAGGAAGCCCGCCGCCGCCCCGCTGGATCTCGGGGAAGGGGAAGCCCGCCGCCCGCGCCCTGGATCTCGAGGATGGGGAAGCCCGCCGCCACCCGAATCCGCCCGCCCGGATCCGCCGTCGTCCGCGTCGTCCCGGCCGCCGTAGACATGGACGGTAGGGGAGGGGAGGGAGGGGAGGGGGCGCCGGTGGAAGGGGAAGGGGAAGGGGTGCGCGGGTGAGAGGTTCGGGAGAGGGAGGGGATGCGCCGGTGGAGAGTTGGGGTGAGAGAGAGAGAGTGTGTGTTGAGGGAATGGGGGTTGGGTCCAAACCCTAGCTCTGCATATATACACATGAGACCGAAATTGAGCTTTTAGATTGATCCGGGCCTCTTCGGCTCTTGGGCTGGGCCTCATTAACCATGGTGGTTTTTATAAAACCGCCATGGTTAATCGATTTACCGTGGCGGTTATTATAACCGCCACAAAGGTTAATAGAAAATAACCGCCATGGTTAATCATGGCATTTACCATGACGGTTTTTCAAATAACCGCCACGGAAAATTATTTGAGAACATTGTGCAAAATCAATTACGTAGTAGTGTACATATCATAAATATTAGTAAATATTATGAAATGTACATGCTCTCTAATGATACTCTAATGGAAATGTACATGCTCGCACTTATGGAGTACGAGACGTCGCAGGAAAGCAGTGATGCAGGGACGCGCCGTGTTAAACAATGTAGGTACTCCCCGAAATTCATGGAGTACGAGATGTCGCAGCAAGCTGAGAAAATAAGGTAAAAAGAACGTCTCGTACTCTAAACTGAACCATTAATTCATAACCACCAAACATCTTCATCCATTGAAATGTACATGCTCTCTAATGGAAATGGGGAATCCCCTAGTTTGAAAAAAAATGTACATGGTCTCTAAACTGAACCATTAATTCAAGGCACCATATATACAGATACAGGAGGTTCACTGGCACTCTTTTTACCTTATTTTCTTTTACACTATCTTATCCTAAAAAAATGCACGCACTTGTGGAGTACGAGACGTCGCAGCAAGCCGAGAAAGCATTGGAGTTTGGGCTTATAGAGGATGGTGTTTGAAACATTGGAGCATCTCAAGTTCTTTCTTGCCGATTACGCCATTCAGTTTCACAGGCCTTATAGAGTTGACCACTATGATCCGAACAAGAGGTACATGGTGCTTTGCAAGAAGTCATGTGGTTGGGGAGTTTGGGCTCAAAAGCTGAGGAACAACACATGGAGGATTCGAAATGTGAATCAACCTCACACCTGTCGGTCTTCTAAGCCGAAGGGGGTGCATGCCCAAACACAGCCCGTTACCTTGGTCGTCGTCTTGTCGGCCTTGTTAGGGCCGATAGCGACACATCTGTTCCCTCCTTGATCGAGAGCATATTTGGGTTCACCGGATATCAAGTGCATTACTCCAAGGCATGGCAAGCAAAGCAACATGCTATATAGCTGTTGTGGGGTGATTGGAAGGAGGCATACAACTAAGCTCCAAGGATTCTCAGTGCCATGAAACACTTCAATCCAGGGCTTAGGTGGTATCTTGTTACTGGGCCGATAGTGGTTGACAAGGATGGCGTGCCAAAACATGTCCTGCAGAGATTGTTTTGGTGTTTTCCACAGTCAGCCGAGGCGTTCAAGCATTGTCGCCCCTTAGTGCTTGTTGATGGAACATTTCTTACGGGGAAGTACAAGGGTGTTTTGATGATTGCAGTTGGAGTTTTCAATGACGGTGTTTTCAATGTAATGCTCACAAAGCTTGCGTTTCCACGGATTACGGGCCCGATCTTGCTCCCTAAAATAGGCAGCAATCTCACTCCTTTCCTGCGCCTCCATGAAGTTGTAGCGTGCCTTGCTTGTTCGCCAAAATCTAATCAGCTCTTCGCCTATAAACATGGCATTGTAATCACTAATGTCGCTTCCGGTAGCCTGACGAAAATCATCAGCAAGCCTATTCCATGTCTTATAACCTGAGACACCACCCATCCTCCTCACTTCTCTCTACAAAATTTGTCGTTTCAAAATCTTCCTTTTCTTCTCTAGAGGGGAATTGTATTCGGGTTTCAGGATCGCGATTACATCTCCACGACGAGGAAAATCCTCCCACTTGCAAGTTGAGCCAGCCTAAGGGAAACACAAACAAACATTAGCAAAAAATGTTATGTATGTACAAAACGAGTTCAGTAAACTCACAAAGAACTCATTTGGCCGTCCGTAAGCAATGCCACAATAGTAACCAATCCCAACCTCAGAGGGAACAACTCCTCCGCGGGCCTTGATGCCACACTTGCACTTCTTGCCCGGCATACTATGGCATGGCCATGGCATGCGGCCCTTTGAACACTCTTCTAGAAGCCACTTGGAAGGCCATGGAGCTTTGTACTTGTCGAAGTCACAAGCCGGAAAACCTCTCTGAAAAAAATGAGATATCAGTTGCAATGTTATAGTCTGGACAACACAAAGAAGATCACAAATAATATGACTCGCAGGACCACTTACATAATCACGTTGACCATACCGGTAGAATGGAGTAAACATATCTAGCATGCTTCGAACTTGGAGGAACACTATCTTGCCACAGTGGCATGTAGGAGGATTCTCTAGACGGTGCAGTGGATTGAGATAAAGAGAGGGATGAAGTCATACGGTTTGGAATGAGACAAAGCAAATCCAAACTTGAAGTCCAAATTACAAGAAAACCATGTGATGGATGGGAGAATGGGTTTAGGGTTCGTGGAGAAGGGAAGAGAGGATTTTGCCTCGGAGGTAGGATAGAATGGGAAAAGAGAGGAAGGAAAAGAAGCTGGTACCAGCATTTATATTAGCGCGTCGCACCAGCCGCTATGGCGCGACGCATGCGTTGGCGCGACGAGACGGGCCCCACGCTATTCCACGGCAGCACAGGTCAACGGTGGGTGCCACCGTGGAGGGACACGTCGCGCCAATGCATGTGGCACGACAATATGCTAAAGTCGCGCCATCCTCCCTGGCGGCAATTAAAAAAGGGATACCAGTGCAAATATTTTCTAACGGAGTTAAACTTGCAATTTTGTTTAAAAAGGGGGTTGAATTTTAAAAAAAAATCCTCGCAGCAAGCCGAGAAAGCGGTGAGTGCCCAGTAATTAATTTCCAGGAACAGGAATCTAATTACTTTGATTACCTTTGCTATTATATATAGATTATCTATCCTATATCTATGTGTACCATATATATATACCAGGCGGAGAAGCTGAATGACGAACGCAACTGGAGGAAATGGCTCCGTGTGCGCACAGTGCTCAGGCGCTCGGTTTGTTTTGATCCTCTTCATTTCCTCTCCTTGATCGAGTTCGTTATCTGCATGTGCATGTGCATGTATTCAGTAACAATGCTTTATGCATGTTTGCATCGGTGATGAGGCTGAAGCGGGAAGACTTGGACCACTTTGTGGGCTCCGACGACGACTCGCCGCACTCCTCCCAGATGTCATCCGACTCCCCGACGGCAGACTACTCTTCACCTGCAGCAGCTGCTGCTGCCGAGGCGGCAGTGGCGGCTCATGGTCACTCTCACGTCCAGCAGCAGCAGCAGCAGCAGCAGCAGCCGAATGGGGGCAGCAAGCAGAAAGGGTGGGCTCGGGGGGCGAGGGACGACGAAGCTGCACATCACGGCGCCGCAGTCGGCTCCGGCGGGCATGGCCGGCCACTTCGACCCGTCCAGCCCCCCGCACCTCGTCGTCGTCCAAGAAGCAGTGCCCGTCCAGCCCCAGCAGCAGGCAGCAGCAGGTGTCCGCTGCGGCCTCTGGCTCCTCCCAGAAGTGCCCCAGGCAGCATCCTCCCCAGGGGCCCAGGATGCCCGACGGCACGCGCGGCTTCACCATGGGCCTCTGTATCTCTACAGATACAAGCGGTTGAGCTTTCCTTTTTAAATAAAGTTGCCTGGCTGCTGCGCTGGCATACTGATGGCTATATAGATAGATAGAATAGAAAGGTGTTGGGACTATGAAAACATATGTTGCCTAACAGTGATCGACTTATTATTCCCTTTAACAATAAATAGTTACCATTCCAGTGTTTAACAGTGGTTGCACAGCAGTTTCATTAAGAATCGACGGAGCTTAAATAAAGTTGCTTCAATTCGTATCATGCATGCTTTCGGCACCGGCGAGTGCTGACTGCTGACTTGCTGAGTGCATTGTTGTCCCAAATGTGATGCTAGATCCGGTCTATTTAATTAGCTTTCTAATCAAAATATTGCACTTTATTTATCTTAGCTTTTCCCCTGTCCTCACACCTTGTCCACCTTTTCTCCTATTCATTGTTTGGAAAATGATTTGCTGCTCACCTCATGAGAAATTCTCCTATCTGATCAGAAAATCTGTCTCGCTCCGTCAAGCAATACCCGTAGACTCATCGCTTTTGATCAGATTGGTGGTTCAATGATAGGACCGTCGCCGAGTTGGCTCCTAATTTGATCTACTCAGCCACTTTGCATTGCCACTAGCTATGTACATTATCCTCACCGGCCTAGAAGAAATTAATTGCTCGTCGTTTCTTGGTGACGGCATTTGTGGTGCCTTTTAACAAAAACAAGAGAGCTCATGGCATGGTTAAGTCGACTAAGAAGCAAGAAAAAGTACTGAGGTGACCAATATAATGCAAATGGGCATGATCTTAGATGTTCCTAAATCTGTGTGTAAGTTTGTATCGATTCATATACATAGACAAAATAGAATTACTACATGACACAACATTAGTCCAGAGATCTATAAGTTAGGTCTACAGTTTGTATATTAAACTAATATGAATTAATTATTTATGTCTACTTTAAACTATAAACAAAAACAAGCCACCTAAACGACATCTTAATGTACCTCAGACTCGATTCCAAGATTTCTTGAGGTTATAAATACCTAGCTTTGAAATTTGTGTATTTTTGGTGGTGGTGGTAGTTGTTCTACTTTCACATTTTAAAGTGTGTTTGGTTCGAGGGACATGGACATCTCAAGTGGAATATCATCTCACTTTGGGATGGTATTTGGTTATGAGACAAACAAAGTAAAGAACACCCCAATTGAAAATATACCCAAAGATGACTCTGCCTCTAGAAAACTAACGGGCAGAGTCCACCCTGGTGGGATGAGCACCGCTTTGAGCACACGCGCGGGCGAGGAAGAAGGTCGTGTGGGCCCTAACCACTGACTACAAGCACTTCAGGCTATGCCGGGCAAGGACTGTGAGTAGTGGAGGACGACCAATGGACAGTGCGGGTCTAAAGTTTGAAGGGACGGGCTGAGTGGGTTTGAGGGTGGCTGCCAAGGGCTGTGGACCTTAACACTAGCTCAAATATCCATCCTTCTCCTTGAACGGTTAGGAATTAGGGAGTTGGACGCGTAGCTAGGATTTTTTTTTTTTTTTTTTTTTTTTTTTTTTTTTTTTTTGACAACTGGTAGCTACGATTAGAGGCCGAGAGAAGAGCAAAGGCAAGGCACCATGTTCAGGTCGCTTCCAGGTGGACCCCACTCCTACCCCTACCCGGCCGGTGAGAGGCAGGCAAAGGCGCAAAGCAAAACAGAAGGATGTTGCTAGTACGTGTGGGCCGACGTGTGTGCCTCTCACTGTGCGCACGTCCAAAGCACACACTGACGCATGGGCCCCACCGCCTTTTCCCCTTGTTGCCTTCCCAACAACTACTCCGACGTGCCCAACCCCAGCAACTACTCCGACGATGCCCGACCCGGCCCCGAGGCTGCATGCCAACCGAGAGTCTCCGATACAGAAACGAGGGTCGGAGAACGGATATGAGTTAGGGGCCGGGTCATTGCGTCGCGTGCCTCATCGATCGATCTAGGTACATGGGAGATTGGGGGCTCATCGGCCATCTCGACGCCGTTGACGCTGCCATCGGTGTCAGCCGGCCATAGATGAGCAGGTTGTCGAGCTAGCCTGCCCCTGTTGAGGTCGTCGGCGGTCCAGGGGTGACGGTCGTCGGACGCTCGCCCTGTGCACAACAACGACGAGCGAGCTGACGAAGAAGCAGTCCAGCGCCGTGTTCATATGATCGAGGCGCACTCGTGTACGTACGTGAACACCTCGCTGGCGGCCACCGGGAAGAAACTGCGGGATCGATGAGCGCCAGAACACGGATTGCTGCCGGTGCGGACGACGGCATTCACGCAACATGCATGTGGAGGCGCCTGATCAACCTAACAATCTCGGTGAGCACGGAGCCAGCCATGGCGACCACACAGAGGACCAGGCCCATGGCGATCCGTCCGCTGCAGCAGGGTGAGACTGTGCGGATTGCCGCTCACGCGGCACGCCATAGGCACCACGACAGTGAGAGCAGGATGGAGCCGACGAAGAAGATGGTGAGCGAGCCCGCTGGGATCTTCAAGAGGCGCCGATGTGGTGGTCCATTCCTGCAACGTCAGGTGGTCATCTGCGCGTAGACCGTCCAGAACATGAGGGTCAGAAGACTGAGTCGTTAGAGCTTATTCATTTAAAATAAACAGAGACGAAAAGATAACAAGCTTATACATATAGAAAACTTCAATTGTTGCTTATTCATAGCTAATATGCAATAAGCAAAACATCTGGGAAATAGCTAGAAGGCACTGCTGATCGAAAGGTTAAAAAAGGTTAGACATATAATAAACTGTCAATTAGCAAAGGATAAGGACATTGACAAAACTATGGTACCAGCAGTTCAGCGCTCTTTGGTCGACAAAATGGTAGTATTTCTTTTTTAATACTAACCTTGGGAAACCAAAAGATGTTTTGTTGCGTTCGTGTTAGCACATAAATTTAACTTTTTGTAGCTGAAATGTATTAAGGCATGTCCAAACCTAAGTCTAAAATAACTTGAACACCACGTCTGCTAATATAAGTATTTGCAAATGCATATACATATCACAGTAGCACAACTACGCCGGCATACAGCTGGCACAGTACGTAGCAAGGCATGTCCCAATTGTTGTCTCAAAATCAGGAGCAGCGCAATATGAATAGTCACATGCAAAATAACGAACCTACTGAACTTGCTTGTACATACGAATAACAAGACCGAAACAACATCTTTCCAGTAGTTATCATGTTGTAGCTCATGAAATCCTCTGTTTGCTTTGTATATAAAACGCAAACAATTGTACTACTAATACCAAAAATATGAGAATCGCAATCAGCAGCATGAGCACGTGAGGCCGGGCCGGGTCACTCAAGAGGTGACATAAAACCTGTGCAATTCTGCACAATACATTCCCGAACGGTGGCTTGAAAGCCTGCAAAAAGATTGCTAAATACACTGAGCTCGGTAATCTCTCTGAAGAGAAGTTTATAACATCACGACCAGCTAAAGAACTGTATAGTCTGTAGAAGCATACCTTGGGCTTGGGACGACACACTGTGAAACCTGCTGGCTGCTGCGCTGGTAGACGCATGTTCTTCACAATCTGCCCGGCAATCAATTCACGTAACTCCCACTAATTTTGACCTTTAGCATGCTTGTCGCTAGCATCCTGCAATTGCTAGCTAGCTCCTTGCGGCAATCACTGATCTCTAGTTCTTCCAGCGAAGGTGGGAGGCCTTTTTCTGGCAGACTTAAGATACTCCGGCAACTAATAATCCTCAACCTCTTGAGGGAGGACAGGCTGTGCAGACATACTGGAAGATCTACGAGTTGATAGCAACGAGAAAATTCGAGTTCCTGCAGAGTTGTGATATGCTGAAGCGCTCTTTCTTGCTCACCTGTTACCACCACCTTGTTACACGTGTCAAGTTGTAGGCATTGGAGGGAGACGAGGTGCTTGCAGAATGACGTGGTGAGGAAAGAGTAATTATCTACCCAGAGCCTCTCAAGTCCTGGGAACAGTTCACTGACCTGACCTGACAGACGCTCCAGAAACAGAGGTAAGCGAGGGCATCCGCATACTTTCAAATGCCTGAGACCTCTGAGGGATTGAAGGCCCTCTATTGTGTGGAGCTTATAAAAATATTGAATTATCAACTCTTCCAGTTTTCTGTACGAATCCAGCTTTAGAGATTCCAACTCAAGAGCAAAGTCTATATCTAATTTTTTGAGGCAGTTTACACCCATCAGCTGTTGCTTTTCTAGGGGTTCAAGCTCAACAATTCCAGGTTCCAAGAGCGAGATGAGCTTAGGGCATGCCCTAATTTGTAGCTCCTCAAGGGAGGTGAATGCAGAGAAGCTAGCCTTTTTCTCCAGAAATGTTAGCGCTTCGCAACACAAGATAGACAATTTTTTGAGAGATGAGACGAGATTTGATGGAATGTACACGACTCCCTCCCGAGTTGAGCTTGTTGATGCGTCATCTAGATTCCCTAGTGATGATGCCCATGGGCTTGAGTTGTGATCCGATAAACAACTCTCTTTCCCTTCAATTAAAAGCCCTGATATCTCAAAACAATAACCTAACAGCAGTTCCTCTAGGGCCGGTGCATGTCGCAGCATCACGGATAACCACTTCCCAGATATTCTTGAACCGCGAATGCTGAGATGCTTGAGAGCAGGAAATGCATTGAAATTTGTTGTTGCCGTGTCTTCATGGACTTGTTCTGGCAAAACATCCGAAGAGAAAAATTCCATGCAGCCGCATATTTCCAAACTCACTAGGCTGATGAGTTGCTTGAAGCCTTCGAGTGAAATAAAGGACAGATTGCCGCAACCTACTATTTTCAAGCGAGTTAGCGCCCTTAGATTATGGAATGAAAAATTTTTGTCATCCAGTTCCGTCAGCTTAAAACAATACTCTTCGTAGTCTGCATCCTTGGTCCCGATCACCAACTCATCATTGGACGACATCTCCATAGGTGGAAGTGTCGAAACCATTAAGATGAATAATGTACAAGTGCTACTTGAAGGTGGCAGAGGATTTGATACTATTAACACAGGGCAATCATAGATGATAAGCTTTCTAAGACCAGACAACCATGACTTATGCTCGATTCTGAATTTCTCGCAGCTGTCAAACAGGGGAAAGGCCTTCAATACATCACAGCTCCAAATCGTCAGTACCCTTAAGCTACAGTTCAAGTCCCTTGTTGAACTGCAGGAGCATCTCTCCAGATTTGGCATTTCAGTCAACTCAAGCTCCTCCAATGGAGGAATTGATACTTGTGTTACTGTTGACATATTCCTTAACTCCAGCTTTGTAAGGAAGGGAAGCCTTTCTAGCGAGGGAAGTACTTGCCATTCTCCACAATCCTCTAGATGAAGTGTCTGCAAGCAGGTAAATAAGACAATGCTGGAAAACCAATTTGGGGAGGTAGCTCCACTGTACCCAGAGATTCGAAGATGCTTTAGGTTTTGATGTGGTTCAAGACCTTCAAGCACTTCTTTTGCTGTGTCTGTAAAATGTTCAGAAGTTAGGATGCCGTTACCACCAGCATCCTCCCATGACAAGTGAAGACTTTCTAAGTGTTGTTTTTCTCTCAATTTTGCCCCACAAACCTCTGCTCCATTAACATTTTCAAGCTGATGCACACCAAGATGTACAAGATCGTTCATGGATTCAAGTTGTGTCGTCTCAAGGCAGATAGAATTTGGATCCATAAAGTGTGTTCCGTTACTTATAACAAGATGCCGCATGCTGACAAGGTCACTCATATGATTAATTGCAGTTGCATGCCCAACATCTAATACTTGAAGATGGTAAAACTTGCTAAGAGGTATAGGCAAAAGATTCACTGTTTCCTTTATTCTTAAGTTTCAGGTAGTGAAGATGGGTAGAGTTTTCCGAATTGTGCAGGAAGGAATCAAAATCAGCATAAGTTGCAGAAATCTGTAGTGCACGCAAAAAACGTGCCTTGTGAAATGTATATTGGAAGGATTGGAAAAAGAAAGAGTCATAGTTCCCAATCAAGACCAATGTCCTCAGTTTTCTAACTGAAGTAGCTACACTTTGTAGTTTTTCTTCAAACTTGATATTCCTAGGTATGTGTCCATGTTGATCTTTATGATATGCAGAATCAGTTAGAACTGACAAATGACGTACGGTTGGTGGCACGTCATTGCTGTCAAAGCCATCTAGAGCAGCACACTCTGTTCTTGAAACCAGTCTTGCAAAGTCATGGACAAGGGCAGGCATAACATAGCATTGATTGAATCTATGAACGGGCTCAAAGAAGCATGAGTTCACCAAATCAGTGATATAGCCCTGTCCTGTCTCTTCCAATACCTCCGTGGAATGGCCACATTTCACAAAACCTTGTGCAATCCAAATATAGATGAGCTCATTGCTATCAAACTGATAATTCTTAGGGAATATAGAACAACACAAGAGACATTGTTGTAAATAGTAAGGCAGCTCATCATAACTCAGCTTCAAAGAACACATGATGCCGTTATTCAGGTGCAAGGATTTCCATTTTTCATTATTTAGAATGTTAATCCAGTGGTCCACAGTAAGATTTACCCTTAGTAGCATCCCTACAGACACTGCTGCTAATGGGCTGCCATATAACTTCTTCGCTATTTGCTGACCAATGATGTTTAGGCTTGGATGCCCTTCATGGTTGTCATCACCGAATGAACATCTTTTAAACAATAACCAAAAATCATCATTTTGCAAAGCACCTAACTTAACCGGTTCAATTGTTCCTGTCACATTTGTAGTAGACAATTTTCTAGTAGTCACAAGTATGACATTGCTCTTCTCATTGTTAGGTTGCATAGGAGCCAAAAATTTGTTCCATGCATGATCATCCATATCATTCCAGACATCATCTAAAACAATTAGACACCTCTTGGACGTGACATGACTCACCAGGATCTCCTGAAGTTTGGCCAAGCTGCTTATTCCTGCATGGCTTTCTTGAGAAACAAAGTGTAGCATCTCCCTTGTTATTCTCACTTCATCGAAGTTGCTAGAGACCCAAATCCACATCCTGAGATCAAACTGGCTTTTCACAACTGGATCATTGTATATGATTTGAGCAAGAGCTGTCTTCCCAATACCTCCAATGCCTACGATAGGAATAATAATTACACCGTTAGAACTGCCTCCTGTCATATGCTTTATGATGGAGTTCTTCTCAGCCTCTCTCCCAAACATCTTGCATTGAACAAGACTTGACGTTCTTCGGCATGGATCTGCAACTGTGTTCTGACAGAGATTTGAACTTGCAACAGAGCTCGATCCGTATATCTTCTGAACCTCATTGATAGACTCGTTCAAGTGAAGAGTCATTTGTCGGATTCTATTGGCGAATTCGGCCTTGTTCCAAGGGTCTGTGTCAGTTGCTGGGCTATGTACTGACACCTGACCAGCTCTCGTTCTCTTTTTGCTATCTGAATCATGAGTTGCAATGGTGGCAGCGGCACTGCAGGATGGAAGGGATCATGAGCTGGTTATTACAAGTGTATTACCATAAATTTCTTATTGATCTTTTCTTTTTAAATTTTTTTTTTGAATATTCTGTTTTCAATGCTGCTTTTCAGAACAATAATATTGCAAGCGCTTTAGTATTGCGCAAAGTAGTAATGATTTGATACTGCAAAAGTATGTCATCATGTCAGTGCAAGGATCCCCACTCAAGCAAAGTAGTAGTACCCGTACCTTGAAGGGTTCGGTGTTCGTTCATTTGCTGCACGTTTTCGCTTGCAGCTGTCACTGTTGAGGTGATTGTGCAAAACCGATGTCCCTTGGGTAGTCTTGCATCTAACCTGTGTACCACAGTGGATACACTCTGCTTTCACCGGCTTCCCATCAGCGTCTTCTTCTAATATACTGAATTCTTCCCATGCCTTTGACCGTTTCTTACTCTCGTTTCTACTGGGCATGCCAGAGGTGTCCCTCGATCCATCAACTGGTTGTGCTGCCCCACTGTTTACATCGGTGCCTTGGGGCTGATTATCCCAATCAATCGTCCCTAAGCCGAAACAACCCAAATCAGAGATTCACAGATGTGAGAAGACTGAACACAGATAGATCGACACACGTACCTCCCTGGACCTGGTGCTGGAGCCTGTAGTAGTCGAGCTCATGGACCATGTCATCGGCGTCGTAGAGCAGCTCCTTGAGGCGGCCAAGCGACCGGGCCAGTGGCCGGTTCGTGATCGGCGTCCCCTTGGCGTCGGGAACCACGGCTTCAACCCTCTCCAGCTCGGATTTGAGAGCCTCGATGTCGAGTCCAACTTGGCGGATCCACGCCTCCATCTTGCCGGCAAACAGGATCCACAGGATGGACTGCGCCAGCCAAAGCACAGCGGCCTCCGCGTGGTGGTCGCCCGCCTCCATCGTTTCAGTTTCACCAGCACAAACAGCGCCAATTGTGTCGGGGGAAGAGAGTGGCAGAGTGAGGGGAAAGTGCGGTATGAACGCGCGGGGCGAAGGAGCACGGCGGCTGCGACACAAGTCGTGGGAGTCCACCAGCGAGAATGCGAGATGACGTACGGAGTACTCGCTCCGTCAAGAAAGAAAGTCGCGATCAAACTTTCTCAATGGTTGGACTATGGATGAGACAAGTCCGAATTAGATGGTAGTACGTGTTAATTGGTTGGTTACTTGTACATGATGATACATGATTTTTGTTTGGATGATTATACGGAATGTAAGATAATGTTTGGTACGAAGCTTCTCGAGAACACAAAGTGCTAAGCCGCCCTCCGCCCCTTCCACCTGACAGTGGGGTCAAACTCTCCCAAACCAACCCCCACCCCGCAAGTAAAGAGTCAGTTCACCCGCCCCGCGCCCGGCCCCATAAAACAATCTGCTCAACCCGCCCCGCCCCGCCCCACAAAATGATTTATACAAACCCGCCCCCACCCGCCCGCCCCGCCCCGCCCCCCGCCCCGACAGAGACGGGTTGGCGGCGGCCGTCTTCTTCTTCCCCAACCAAGAGCGGTCACGAGAGATGCCCCAAGTCCCAACCCGCCCCAACCCCGCCCCAAACCCGCCCGCCCGCACCACAACATAGACAAACCCCGCCCGCCCGCAACATAAAGAAACCCGTTTCAACCCGTTATACACACTCCATATTAGAACCCCGCCCAAAAACCCGTTTTGCCCGCCCCGATTAGCGGTGGACCGCCCCCTTCCCCGCCGGAGGCCACCAGCGCCCGCCGACCACCATTCTCGACCTCGACTACGCCGCAGCCCCCCGCCTAGCGGCCGCCCGGACGTCGCACCTGCGGTCGGGGGCTAAAGCCCAGCCACCTACGCTAGTGATGAGCAAAGTGATAAACGATCTTTCCCTCCGTTCTAAATTGTAGTTTACTTTAATTAGCTTTTTTATATTCATTTTTTTACTATATATCTAGACATATAGTGTATAATGCATAGCAAAATCAATGTATCTACAAAAGCCAAAGTGAACTACAATTTCAAAAGGAGTAGTTTTCTATAGAATTTGTAGAAACTTATCGGGGTTGCTTGACCCCGATGCTAAAACTAGCTCCGCTGACTGCTACTGAAGCTGGTGTTCCACATGAGCACCCCTGTCTCGCTCCCCGCTGGCCCTTCTAGCCGCCGGCGCTGGTGTGGCCATCACGGCGCTTCCCGGGGCGTCTCTCGGCGAGGCCCCCTTCGCCTCACTGGTGGCCTACAACCAAAATTAGAGCGTTGGGGAGATTTATTTAAAACCTGAATATTGATCCTACTTTTATTTGTTCCCTTCCGTGCATATGCTATTTAGTAAAAAAAAAAAAAAAAAAGATTTTCATCCAGAGAGAGGTAGACTTGTTTTTGTTTCTTTTTTGAAAGAAACTGGAGGGTTTGCACCCCTACAGAAAATAAAAGATATATATTAATAAAGGAAAAACAGGTTCAACTTATAGTAAGGAAGAGGATTACAGGGATTAAAAAGAGGAGCCTAAGAGAGACAAAGAAGGAAATAAAAAAAAGCAGTAACAACACTGCCAACAGCTGAGCTAGACTAGATTGACAATCCATTGATCAATTCCCGGAGAGTAACTTCTTTTCGCCCTTAACAGTAAGAGCTGAAATTCGTCCTTGAAATTTTGCCTTCTTTTCGCCCTTAACAGTAAGAGCTGAAATTCGTCCTTGAAATTTTGCCTAGTTAGAAGGACACTTGGATTAACTTGCCGAAAGATTAGATCATTTTCTTGCCTTCCAAATACTCCAGCACATCAAGGTTATTATTTCCATGAAGAAGGGCACCCTCAGCTGGTCTTTGAAGCTCTGTAAGTTTGGGGCTACCACGTGTGCATTAACATCAAGGTAGACTTGTTTTTGTTTCTCGATTTGGGGCTACCATGTGTGCATTACCATTACGTCATGTCGATTTTCATCCAGAGAGAGGTATACGTTGCTTCCTTGCACCTGCGGGCTGGGCTGTACAAATACAAAAACACGTGAATAGTGTGTGTAGTTGCGTTGTTATTGTCTCGTCAGTCATCAGTGTTTTTTTTAATTATTATTACTAGGTATTGCAACGGGGCACGATAACATATGTATAAGCGTGTATTCTACTGTTACTAAAATAGATATCGCAAGCACGATGTTCCAATCAATGTTACATAAGTATTCATGAAAGATAGATAGTTGAAATATAACTCAAAATTTGAAGAGGACAGCAGAAGGTAGGAGGATAGGGTGACGACGATAATACAAATTTTTATACCTCTTTTTAACATTTATGTGTAAAAGTACACCAGGCCTGGCAACTAAAAAGAATTAACTAAATTAAACCGAGTTCCTGGGTGTGATATGTGTATTTTTGGTACCAAGGGAGTAGCGTGTTGGGTCCGCTTTCCAACTCAAATTTGGTGGGAAACTGGGAATCCGGCGAGGCAGCAAAGGAATCGCGCCTGCGCCGCCGTGCGCGGAGCCGGCCTGAGGTCCAACCTCCTCGGCGACCCGCTTTCCCGGCCTTCCTCATGCGCGTCGCGGAGGCCGCCGCGGGCGGGGGCACTCTCCATCACTGAGGCTCCTCGCCTTCACTGTCGCCGCGCACCGCGAGGCCCGCGTCTCCTACGCAGCTAGCGCTCGTCTTCCCCGGCCAACGAGGGAGAGCAGGCGGGGCTTCCACCGTTCCATCAACGACGACTCAGGCGCCGTCGTCGCGGACGCGCCCGCACCGCACGCATCATGAAGGTCGCCGTCGCCCGCCACGGCCTCCTCTCTGCTCCTGCTGGGGCCTGGCCTGGGGACACCGCACAACACCACCGGGCCGCGCTCCAAAGCACGCTGTCAAACTCACGGTCACGGCGGACTCCATCGAGAACGAGCAGGCCCACTTTCACGGCTTGCTGCTCTTCGACGCCGCCGCGGGGGCAGTTCGAGCGGCGCGTCTTCCTCGTGCCCTGCGCCCACTGCCGCCCGTTCCTCCAGGTGATCCGCGGCGCGGCCGGCATCGGGATCCTCATGACCAGCGACGCCCTAGAAGGCTCACAGCCCCCGTTCCTTCAGGCCCCATGGCAAGCACATGTGGTGGTTCGCCATCTTCTACCCAGCAGCTTGTCCAACTGGTGTTCGATGAATTGCCTCTTCGCCGACACGGCATCAAGGTTGACAGCAGCATACTGGTATGGCTGCTGGGATGCACTGCCGCAACCATGGCCACCGCCACCTAGTTTGGGTATGCGAGGATGTCTTCATTGCTATGTCTAGGAGTGCAGGACAGATTTTGAGATCGCTGAGCTGCATCACGATATTGCCTGGTAAGTATGATTGCTGTTCCTTGCTAACCTCAGTGGAGATGCAGTTGTCTTGTGGTGATTGGGAGCCCTATTTTCATTGGGAAGGAAGAAGTGAGTTTACTGATAAGCTTGGTCTGTATTCACTTGGTCAGCGTCATTGGTACATAAAAGTACTTGTGCTCCAGCAGTTTACTTCTATAGCCTGGCAATGGACGAAGATCCACCTAATGCTGACCAGTGCGTACCAACATTACAGATGCAACAACTTTGTGTTGATGATGGACGAGGTAATGCTGCCCAGTGCATTACATTACATTACATTACATTACATTACAGAGGCAAGAAGCTAGAGCAACATTACAGACACAACAGAGGCAAGAAGCTGTGGAGAAATTCAGTTGAAGCTACCACACTCTTCAACAACAAGGAAGTGCAGTCTGGTGGTTATGCAAGCCTGGTGGTGTCACATACTCCCTCCATCCCTAAATTCTAGTCGCGGAAGCTACAAGTACCACGTCCCTAAATACATGTCGTCGCCTAGGAACCGCTTAGACCGGTACGGCTACTGGCGCAGGGAGTCTAATCCTGTCCCTGGCGGCCTCACCCACCAGATGCCACCACCACCGCACAAAATTGGGGATTAAAAAAACAAAAAATCAATCCAACCTTTATCCCTCCGACCCTCCACACTCGCCCTTGCCCACGCACGCCGCTGGGAGTCGCCGCCGCCTCCGCTCACCACCGCGCCGCCCCGCCCACCACCGCGCCGCCCTCCACCGCGCCCCGCCTCCGCTCACCACCGCGCCGCTCTCCTCCACCGGGGCCGCCCCGCCCTCCGCCCTTGGCGACGCACGCCGCGTGGGAGCCGCCAAGGCTGCTGCCTGGCCCGGCCCGGCCTTCACCACCACCACGCCGCCCCCCCGCGCTCCCGCCGCTGGGCCGCGGCGGCGGCCTCCCCTCCGTGGTGGTGGCCGGCGGCCCTCCTCTTCCTCCTTCTCTCTCTCGCCGCGACGGGGCCGGCAGACTCCTCAAGGCTGTGGCCGCGCGGCGGCCCTTGCGCCGCTCCGCCGCTGCGCCGGCGGCCTCTCTCCCCCCGCAGCTCGCTCGGCCGAGTTCACGCGGAGGCTCCATGGTATAGCTCGAGTTCTCCCAGCCGCGCAATCGGCCACGTGGGATCCGTAGGCGCGCCGAGCCGCCGGCACTACGCCACCGCTTCTAGCCCTCCGGCGAGGTGCTCGCCCCCACCCGAGGCGTCGCCGACCATCCTCCATGGGACACCGCCGACTCGCCGAGGCTACTAGTACTCCATGACCGCATAACCGCCGAGCGGTGAACAAAAGCCGTGGGCGACTTCAACATTGCGTAAAAACAATGATTGTTATCTAGGGGTGTTTTAGTCTTTAGCCACCGCCTTAATTCTTGTGCCCACTCCCCCAACGACAAGTAAAAAGGGATGGAGGGAGTGCGGGTTATGGAGACCCGAATGCGGCCGCAAGACACATACGTGATCCTCAGTGTGCGGTGCGATCGGCCGCTAGTCCAGATACGCCCGGCGTATCTTTCCCGAAGCATCCTGGGGTGGCATGAAGTATCTCTACTACATATAACGTAAAAAAAAACTTTTCTAAAGCCTACACAAGAAACCGTCCACCACGCTTCATTACCCCTCCTGTCTTTTAAAGTGCATCTAAAAAAAAATTACACCCCGCCTAAAGTTTTTTTTTGAAATGAATGGGTACCGGATCTATATTAACCTCTTTCTCTCATTCATCCACCCACATCCAACGGACCAAATCGCTGGGATCAAACCTCATCATCATCACTCATCACCCACCACCCACCCAATCCCGCCGCCGCTGGTGCCCACCCCACGCGCGACTTCCCTCTCCCACAGTCCCACCAGGCCCCGTATCCCACACATGCGACTCCTCGACTCCGACCCTGACCCATCGGGAACCCATCGCGTCCAGCGCCCCTCCCTCTCCCGAGGTGGTGACGCCTCTTCTTCCCATGGCGTCTTCCTGTACCTGCTCATCTCCCAACGGCGGCGCTCGCGGCGCGGACGACTACGGCGGCCGCGCTCGTTGTGGGCTCAGGTTTGCCTCCGCGACGACGACGATGACGACGAGCCACCAGGTTGGTCTGCTTCCGCCGTGCTAGCGGAATCTACCGCGCCTTCGTTGCCGTCGATGAGGTCCGGATTTGTTTCAGTGGTGTTAGGTGTGGAATCTACCGCCACAGCCTCTTCGCCTCCGGCCCCGTCGTGAGCAGGACACCAGGACGACAACCACCAGGGCAGGCTGCATGCCGGCCACCTGGGCATGCTGGGTGCCGGCCACCAAGCGAGGCCGCCGGTCTAATCCGCCCACCGACGCCGACCCGCGGGCAGGACGACCGAGGCCACGACGCACGCAGCCAACTGCGCCGCCGGATCTTCCCTCCACCCGCCGCACCGCCGCCGCTCGACCGGTGAGCAGAGATCATCCTTCCAGCAGTCGGTCTCGTCATCTTGGTGAGTGCTCTCCAGCTGCCTTATTTGCCTGATAGATAGATTCTTGTTTCGTTCGTAGTTCAATCCAATCTCCCAGTTTTTTCTCCCTTCATCGGTTCAGTTCACTGCAGGATTTGTGTGCTGCGTGCTTCTACCCAGTTCACTTGTCGTTCAGTTTATTTCCGATTTTTGTTGGTGCTGGAGGGAACTGAACAGAACTCCGTCTCTCTTGGGCCATATGGTATTTGGGTCCAAATCAGATTATGGCATAGGTGACAGGTGTGCCTATTGATCTCTTCTTGGGTAAGAATTTTATCTCGGATTCGTTTGAATTTTACCAGAGCTTGAAGTTGTGGTCATGGCTAATCACCAGGTGGGTGAGTTCGATTTTGGTAGTGTCAAATAGTCATGTAGGTATATAGGAATTCATTGCATGAATTAAGTTGAAGCACTGATGATCTACTTGTGCGTTGCTTCTGCAGTTCTGTTTGTGTTCTAATGTCAACAGGTTCTGCAATTTTGCTTGACGTAGGCTGCATTGGACTATAGGTTTCAGGTTGGCATTTCACCTAGCTCAGATTGGCTTCAATTCGTCGGCAACTAGGTGACGCTACCGCTGCCCTACACCAGATGCTGAGGTCTAGGGCGGCGATGAGCAACCATCAGGTATGCACACCTTTTCTCCTCCCTTCCGTGCAATGATTCTTTAATTTCTTCCTTTTGTCGTTTCTTGTATTAACAAATTTTACGACATGAAACTCTGTTAGAAAATGTCGTAGGAACTTTGACACCAAGATGTGCATTGTTCATAGGCTAGATTATTGTAGTTATTTTTTAAATATGGGCTAAAGAAAGTAATTTTAGTGACCAAACCCGGATCGCCATATGCTTTAATATTGTCGTATGTGTTATGTTTCAGCTAATCATCGATGACAAGGATGAGAAGCTGGTGGGCTTAAAGGAACAACTTGGTGAGGCGAGATGTGCAAGGCAATGGCTAATTCTTGAGATCAGTGATTACAATTTACAGTGCTAGCAGCAGCTACGTGGTTTCTGAACTCTAGAACAATATGGAGAACTGAAAGTCTTTATTTGCATGCATTGTTTATTTCCCTTGACTAGGACACTTGCATCCTGTCTCTGGTGAGCACACTCATGTTTAATCTCCCTTGACTAGGAACAATTGATGTTAAAAAAACCTTTATTTGCATGCATTGTTTCAATTTTTTTAGTTTCTCCTCTCCAATCTGAAATAAAAAATACAGAAGCTATTCAATGCATAGATATTAGGTGATCATGGATAGATTTAATACAGTTGAATTAATTACAGACAAGGATCACAGATTCCATTCTATGATTTGGAGATGCTAACATTATCCTTGTTTTCTTTTTATTTGCAGCGACAAAGTTTTGTGGTCAGTGGGTGGTCTAACTATGAAATCCATCTTGAAATATCATGGCATTTTGTGGTATCCGTATTGCTCTAGGGATTGGCGGCATCACCAACAAGGGCTTGGTTCATCTGGTGAGAACGGGAAGCTTCAAATTAGCTTGTAGATGTCAGTTTTTTCACTATTTTTTGGACATTGAATCTATGGGGAGACTTCGTGTGTTACTTGATTGGATGTTGATTTGTGCTGAAGAAAAAGTTGTCACTTACAGGTATGGTTCAGAGGACTGAAACTTCTGTACATTTAAATTGGCCAGCTTCTGTACATTTAAATTGGACAGGCATGGTTCAGGCCTTCAGGAACTTTTCTGTAAGGAGTCCTCGATCACCTCTCCCATGAACAAGTGCTTCAATGAAATTCTGAAGGGGAGTTACTTGAGCTTGTGACGATGGCCTTGGATTTTAGCCACTGAACTGTTGATACTGAGAACTCATGACATGTCGCATAGTTGGTACTTTCATGATTGTTTTTCATGCATGGTTCACTAACTGAAAACTCACTGACTGAATATTTTTTAAACCAAGGGTAGCAAAAAGAAAGGTCGACATTGGAGCCGGAATAAAAGAGGTTTGTTCTATGTTTGGAGTTCACTATCACTAACTTAATATTTGAAAATCTGCTATTAATTCACAGAGGGAACATCATGTATCCTGCTACCTTGTGTGGTTATGATGACTTAATGTTTTTTATCTTTTTTTTCTTGATTGAGTAGAAGCTACTGACCATTCCTTTTGTCAGATTTCTTCTACCATGTGCTAAAATTTCCATATAGATTAAACCTTGAATTTTCAGTTTGATACAATTTATATGCACATTGTGAAATTGCAGAACAAGCCAACCATGTGATAAAAAGCATTATCTGTAGGGGAATAAGATTTTTTTAGATAACATTCACTTGATAACTTCCTCTTTTCCTGGCTGGGTGATCATCAACTCGATGCCTGGCTCGGTTTGGACAGTGCATTTGATCTCTGTAATCTACTGCAGCCTGTGCGACAATACAAAAAAAGGTGGACTAAGTGCTGAAGTGGAAACCCCAAACCCTAGCCTTCTATTCGTATGAGGGAAGTGGGACAACGAGCTGTGTCATCGGTGATCACCATGGAAGTTTTGTGACTGCACAGGCAACATGGTAGAATGGGCCGGAGAAGCTGTGGCATGCAGAGATGCAGTGAGACTAGCACAACATTTGGGGCTGCAGTGTGTTGAGTTAGAAACAGACTGTCTCCAGCTTGTTCAGATATGGAAGAAAAAAAAAGAGCTTCAGAGGTCCATTCTCTACCCGGTTTTACCAGAGATTGAAGAATCTAGCTTCGAAGGTTTTGTTTTTTAATTGTTCTTGTAATAACGTAGCTCATGTTTTACCGAAACAAGTTACAGACACACACCAGTCAAACAAACACCGACATGTGTGCGTGATTTGGGTTTGGATGAGTCTCTCTTCAATATAAATGAAAGGCAAGCTTATCAAAAAAAAAAAACTTTCCCTAATGTGGTTAGATGTGAATTTGTATCTAATTAGTAGTGTCTGCAATATTGAAACGACATGGCTTACACAACTCAATGGGACCAATGTATGTAATTGCATTTTTTCATATTTCTCTCTGCCAAATAAAATATATTTTTCACTGTAATTGTATTTTAAGTGCATTCCTAAAAAAAAACCGTGGCAGCGACGGGCACCATACTGGTCTAGTTCAATGTGCAAATACCAAATCTAGACCATTGGAGGCAAAATTATCCGAGGAAATGGCTTCTATCATGGACAAGTCACTTGGGCCGGTTTTCTAATAGGCCCGTGGACCGTAGCTGCTAGCCTGCTACTGCTTCAAATAAAAAGGATTGGAGGCCCGCTTCGAAAACTGCTACCGCTCGAACCAACTTCCCAAACCAAGGCCCTGCGCCCCTGCCTAACGGCTCGGCCTCGCCGTGAACGCCATTCCCGCCGCTCCCCCTGCGCCTCGCCTCGCCACGCACCGCCCGCCGCCTCCCTGCGCCTCGCCACGCTCCGCCCGAACTGAGGTAAGATTTCCTCCCGCATTCCCTCTCCCCGACTCTGTCTTCCTCACCGAACGATTCCTCTGTTCTCTTCTTGCTCTGCTCGTCGCCCGAACCTGCGGGTCTCTTGGCTTCTTGGTCGGTTCCTTTCTCTGCTCTGCTGCTGCTTCTTCTTCCCCAGTTTGTTGGATTTGTTGTTCGTATTCCCCATTCCCGGCGCGATTACTTTTTATTTATGTTATCTGTCAGATTCCGACGTTCTTGCTCTGCCGGATTCCGCTGTTCTTGCTCTGGTCCCCGTCCGTCCCCGGCAGAACAGAACGTGCGGGTTCTTGGTTGATTAGTCTCTCTGCTGATCCTGCTGCTTCGCTTTCGCCACTTCGTTGGCTTCTTGCTCGTTCTAGGCGGTGCGATTACTTGTTTGTTCTCGACATGGTAGTCGGCGCAGCTGCCGGGCGCGGTTCTTCTTGGTCCCTTCTAGAGCGTGGGGTTCTTGTCTTCTTGGTGGATTTCCGCCTGCCGCGTCTCTGCTTCTTTGGCATTTCCTCTTAAGGCCTCGCCAAATCGTTTCGATTTGCTGACGACGACGTTTCTTGGATTTTTTTTTTCTGTGCCGCGTCTCCTCGTCTTCACCTCCTTCCTGGGATCCTGGGCACTTCATATTCATGCCCGTGGCCTTTAGCTTGATTCATTCTCTGCTTGTTCTCTATTATTCCAGATGTCTTGCATTTCTTGCTTCTCTGTGTTCTGACGCGATTCCTTCATGTGAATGTGATTCCAGTCTGCGCGATGGGGGAGGAGGAGAAGGGAGCGAGGCCGGTGCAGAAGGACAACAGCTCAGGCAAAGCCCCGCTCCTGGAGCCCTGGGATTCTGTGCGAGGCTCCGCAGCACCCCAGCAGGACGATGTCATCGACGACGCTGGCAACAAAGAGTGCGAGGACTTCCACTATGATACAAAGGAGACGTACCAGTTCTTAGAAACTATCAAGGGCATGAAGGACGACCCACAGTGCGTGGACTGCCAGCGTGGGGGCACTTCTGAAAATCTGACTCTCCAGGAACCTAAGACTCATTTCGTGATGTGCTCGTGCTGCAGCAAGTGTTTCTGTGCCGGATTGGCGAGCAATGAGGATGGGCCAATGGGACATGCACAGCCATATGCCAAATCAGCTTGTCATCCAGTTGCACTGTGGATAGATCAACCTGATGCTGCTTACTGCTTTAAGTGTGACCACAGTTTGAGCCTCAAACAGATCTGCTTAGCAGCTCGTTCTCATAAGCATGGCTATGTTGTCAGAGGGATGCCAAATCACAGGGGCAAATGCTATGTTAATGCATTGGTGCAGTGCCTCCTTGCGCTTGATAATCTGTGGATGTTGATGTTAGGACCTCATGCTCCAGCAGGGCCCCTTGGTGAGGCGCTGAATGAGCTCTTTTTGGAAACAAGGGCTGGGACTGATGCTGATGTAACTCTGAACACAGACAAACTCCTGGAAAGTATATGCGAATTGGATAAGCAGTATGGGACCTCTGATCATCAAGATTGCCAAGAATTTCTTGTCCATCTGCGCAATGGTTTGATTGAGGAGGAATGGGTGCAGAGGCTTTCTGGTTTGCAAAATGATGTTCGCACAGTTGTTGATTCCATTTTCAGGTGTGAGGTGTCTGTTATGTGGACCTACAAAGGCTGTCTGCATACTGCAGAAAAGGATGAAGAAATCTATGAGCTCTCACTGCCACTGCCACCACCACCTCAGGAGTATCCAACCGGAAGTGTCCCTGCATCACAAAGGCGTGGCAGACGGAGAACCGCAGATACTACAAAACGATCTCGACAAATTCAGGAGGGTAAGTTTACATGCTCCTGTACCTGATCAACTTGTCTGTCAAAAAATGGTTACCAGATCTGTGGATATGGGGTGGCACCCTAGACCATAACTGTATTGAGATGCATGGAAGAAACTCTGGAACACTCTAATATGGTAACTGTTATTGGTTGTTTTGCTGAACATATGGAAACATGTCATTTCTCAGAGAGGAGACTTTTGACCACTACCTAAATGGTGACACCTGTTAAAGCACTATTTATATGAGAAATCGGTATGGCTACATAAAACAATGCGGGATATTTAAGCAGAATGAATCTGAACTAGGCAAAGCTGTTTTCTTGTAGTGTGCTAATTTGGATTGCTATTAGAATTAGCTCACTGGTGTTGGATGCTTATCTTAATTTCATTCAAACTGGTCTGTTAAGTCAACAGTTTCAGGCATTCTATGAGAAGTTACTTCTAATGTGGAGGATTGAGGTTCTGAAAAAACTATATATGTTAACATTTTCTGGATGCAAATTGTTGTTGTGCAGTGGAAAAGAAGGCAGCTGCCTCTCTTCCATCAATTAAGCAGTGCCTTGATCATTATTTTACAAAAGAGGAGGTACAGAAGCGCTGTGAAATCTGTGAGAACCTAAGCACCAGCCAAAGCAAAGATGGTGGGCAGATAAATATGGGTGGACCTACTGATAAAACACCTTTTCTTAGCAAGCTGCCAGAAGTATTAACTATTCATGTGCTGAGATTCAATCTCAATGATAAGAGGTCAGGACATGTGAAGTTCGAGGAAAATCTTGATGTAGGAGAATATCTGGACCCCAGGTACCAACAGTTTTTAACAGCAATAATTAATACTTCTGTGCAGTTTGAAGTTTCTGATTTGCAATAACTACTTTTTATTTCATAGTTTGCTCAGCGTATCTTGGATTAATTGAATATGTGGTTTTTAGTTCAAAGATTTGATTAGACAGTATGTTTCAATTTTGTTCATTCGGGAGGCACTTTTATGTCTCTAAAAGAATTTCAGAGTTGCCATTGCCCGTTCCGTCCTGGAGTAGTGCTACAAGTAAATTTGTTTGAGTTCTTAATAATTTCTCACCTTGTGTCGTTCTACTTGGGTTTCTTTTGTTTCCTGTGTTGTATCTGCTGGCTTTTTTCACTCCTGGTGGCCCAAGTGTGATCTCTGTAGCATATGCACAAAGAGAGCAGCACTGTTGAAAAGGTTTGAATATTTTTTAAGTGGCACAGAATAAAGATTTCTATAATAGTTTAGTTACATGCCTTTTTAGTATTTTACTGCACTGTGAAAATGGGGCAGGCAACCACCATCTGGTACTTTCATTGCATGCTGATTGGAAGTCTAATTGAATTTTGGTGACTGCCTGACTGGTTTTGGGTCACACAGATGCCATATGCAACATATGGCAATAAGCAATGGCTATGTGATCCCTTTCCACAAAATGGGACAGCTAAGGATTTATTTTCCCTTTTTGTGCACATCAAAAATGAAATGAACTGACTATTGATACCACTGTACTGTGTGGCACTAGCTCGATTTTGTGTTTTGGGATCAGAGCAATACTGTTTAGTCACTTGATATATGTCAAAACTGTTTAGTCACTTGATATATGTCAGAACTGTTAATCCGATAGTATTTTCTTGTTATTGATGTTGATACTAATCTAACATTTCATTTGCTTGACCTTTTGAATTATTATTATTTTGCACAGCTTCAGGTCTGGGGACAGAGATAATGCCAGATATCATTGTGCCATTGAGCATCTCGGCTGGACTGTAAAGGGGGGCACTTTGTTAGACAGCAGGAGCCAAGCAGTAGCTCTTCAAAAGGTAAAAGTGTGCCTGGCTTGTTAATATTGAATCTCAGGAAACCAAGAGGAAGAGCCTCGAATTTGAAAATATGTAGATTATTTCAAATGTGGACACTCCGAAGGATTGTATTATGTTTTTGTTGCCATTCAGATATATGCTAATAATCTACATATTTTTGTATTTCAAATTCAAATTGACTAAAAATTTAGATGATTATGTTTGAAGTGACAAAACAGCTTAGAACATAATGATAATCTCTAAGTGCCTGACCAGAGGATATCCTTTAGATGAATACCTTTGTTTTGCATGTTATAAGTGCAATTCTGACTTGTTATGTGATTGTGTAACGTGCAGCTATACATGAACAGAATGCTGACATCATTCGAGAAATTGCTTCTCATCTTCCCTGTGATATGGCCGTTTTACAAATGGCATGTTCTAGCCCAGCATGGGCAGCTGCCCTACGGGAGGTTGGCTTTCATGTCCCAGGAGTTCATGCTAAACTCCCATGGCTTCAGATGCCGCATCCTGGAGGACCGATATTCTACTGTATCTCATGTGGAGGGGGTGGAAGTGTTGTTCAGCACACTATTAGAATAGCAGAGGAACAGCGCTGGGCACGCTATGTTGGTGCTTTTGAAGGATTTTGGATAGTGGCGGCTGGTACCAGAACCGGAGGAAACATTATCTTTAACTTAAGATCAGGAACATCATTTGCTCTACCAGACCAAGCTGTTCAAAATGGGTCTGTTTATGGGCTACTTCTTTTAGCCACTACACTGTCAACTGCGCCTGACAAAGCAAATTGCATATGCATGGCAATTGTCAAGTATATGGGCAAACTGCTCCAGCCAAGGAGGGTTGTATTCTTCACTCCAGGAAGCAAAATTGCCATTGACAATGTCTCCGGCGAGTACTTTGATGAGCCTGAGGATATCATTTACCATGAGTCATCATTTTGGATTCTGACAAAAAATGAACATGTTCATCAATGGGACATGTCCCTACAGCCAGATGGTGCCATTGCAATGGATACTTGGCATGGTTTCTTCTTTTCTGGATATCTAGATCACGGTGACCCTGTGGTTGGGAGGTACATGGTTCCCTCCCGAGGGGACCTTCTCATGGTTGTCCGGCTCTCTACAGATAGAGAAGAAACAACTAAATTTCGTATCTATAAGATGACAGTGGTGAAAAAGGGCAAGGGCGAAGAGGACTCATCGAGATGCCAGTGGAATGAAGTGAGGTCCCTTTCTGGAATGATCTTAATTTTTCTATAATAATTGGGAAAAATGGATGGCTCACATCGATCGAGAGCGGCCGATCCGACGGCTAAAAAGGTTTGTAGGCAATGGGAGGCAAAGGCATGGAGGCAAAAATTGCCTCTCCCGTGTCTATCATATGATGGGCCATAGGAGCAAAATTTACCTCTCATTGCCTCCACAAAATGTAGGGATTAAGAATGGGCCGGTAATTGCATTCTCGTTATTAATTTTTTTTGGTGAAGGGTAAAAGGGTAACTCCATACACACAAAATATTGTTTTGCCTAGTTAGTTGGATTGGATTTGTTTTTTTTTTCAGTAACTCGTCGTTCTTTCTAGGGTTCGTTCGTCAAGTCCGCCGCCGCCGAGCGGATCGGCACGCGTGTGGAGAGGCGACGGTGTGTGGAGGCGCCGACGAGCGGGTATGCACGCGCGTGGGCGGCGGTCTCGCTCAGCGGCTGGCGCGGCGGCGGCACCGGCGGCGGGGCTGAGTGGTGAGGGGAAGGAGGCGGATTAGATGAGGCGCCGTTGTTGGGCGTCGGTGTCGGCCGGGCCCGGGAGGAGAGGCGTCCGCGGTGGTCGGGACCAAGATCGTCGTGTCTTGGGGCGGCTACGGCGAAGCGAGCGAGGCGTCTCTCGGTGGGTACTGGGAGTGAGCTGCGGTCGCCCAGTCATCCACATCCATCAGGCATCGCACAGGCAGCCAGCCCAAGCGGCGATGCGGGTGGCGTCCCTGCGCGCCGCCGGCGGCTGCCCGGCGCCGAGGTTCCTCCCCGTGGCATCGGCCTGGCTGCGCCCTGGTGGCGCGGGCGGCGGCTCGGGAGGACAGCGGCGGCTCATGTCGGAGCTGGAGCACACGGTGACGGGCGGGCGGCGGCCAGCGTCATCCCGCAGCTACGCCGGCACCAAGCGGGCAGCGCCCGGCGCCGCCGCGCTCTCCAGGCTCCTCATGGACTCCGACCCCCTCGCCATCCCGGTGCGCCCCTCTCTCACCTCTATCAGAGGAGCTTAGTCGTACCAAGAAAGCTTTCGTCATTTTTCCCACACATAATAGATTTGAAATTTTCTGCTTGCCCTTGTACCTCGCATTACAATCTGTAAACAATCAGGGAAATTTTCGTGGTTAAGAAACTTGGCGGGCAGCCTGTCCATAATTTTGGTTCAAATTAAATCACTCTCGGTTCATATAGAAAACACTTTAGTAGCCCAATGGTCATACCAATTTGTTTATGAACCCAACCTCCTAGTGTTTCGCTGACAAACAGCATACATTGAATGACAAACAACATTCATGTTTTCCAACGTTTTCTTCCAATTCAACTGTAAAGAAAACCCCAAATCCACTTGAATGCCGGCGTCTCAGCTTGCTTGACAACATGCCCGCACAGGCGCACAGTTCAGCGCCTGCAAGGAACCAAACATGCACACACGACTGCAAGTGAAGCCAACATGCGGTTGTCTGCAACAGGTCTTGGAGGTGGTGTTGTTGCCAGCTCCCCGCCCTTGATCACCAGAGGGGAGCTCTTTTAGGCCTACTTGCACCTGCAAACAACAGAGATATTTGAAAACCAGCCAGCACCATGCAAGAAAACAAGCACCAGAAAAAAGTGCCAAACAAGTAAACAAGTGGGGCAGAGAACGATATTTTGGAACAATGACAATATCAATAAACCATGTTGCATCTTTAGGAAACATATTGAACCAATACAAATTTAAATGAACAGGATTACTCCTATCATGTATATGTCTGTCCATACAAGATTGAAACGAATTTCAATCTGTGCGGAAATTCCTAGGACCAAATAGGCACAACACGACACCAGGTTGCAAGGCTAATTAACTGATGAACTACTGAGTAATCTTTCTTGCATGCATCTTATAATCACGATTTGCCTGAATGTTCGCAAGCTATATTTGGCCATGCAGAATTAAAGATAGTCTTGCTTATTCACTGAGTAAGTTGACAGCTTGTTTAAGACTTAAGAAGGTACTGTATTAGTCTGCGAATTCTGCGTTACTTGTGATGCAACAGAACTGCGCACATGATGATCTGGATAAAAAGATGCTTCCTCCCAAACACAAGAACTAGCGTCACCTCAATATGGGATTCTAGATGCAAGTGGGACTGTCAATAGTTAATATTGTGACACAGATTTCTCAGGATGGTTGTTCAGTAAGAAAGAAATATAGGAGCCCCCAAATTCCCAGAATAGTTTCAGAGTTCAGACTTACAGTAACAGTAAGAAACAAGTATATAGACCCTGATTTTTTTTTTTCAGAATGGTTTCAGTAAGAAGGAAACATGGGATTCAATACGTTAACCTTTGACTCTTGCTCATGGTAATATCACACCGTTAAAGAGAGCACAATTTACCCTTATAATTCATCTTTAGTAGTCCCCTTCATGCTAGCTGGACAAGGCATAGGAATTTGATGACTGAACGGTGGATGTGCTCACTGAATATTTAACATATGCAAACTTGTATTTTCAGTAGTGCTGAGAAATTATGTGTTCTTGGAAAATACCAATGTTAATGAGGCTCAGTCACATGTGGCTAAAGTCCATTTTCAGTTTGACATGTAGTGCAGTTTTCATGGATGCAAACAAAGAGAATATAATTATGTTTTTGAATTTTTTTATACAATTTTCCTGTATGCATGATCAGTAATATTATCACAGAACTATCAGTAACTCCAATATTCATCAAGAACAAAGACATTGTAATCATGCTTACCTTCAGACAGTGAATTTGTGTACCGTGTTGATTATATATGTAGGGTTACCTGTTTCAAAAATATTCCATGAGTAACTACGAAATGTTAATAGTACACAGGAAAAAGAGACCAACAGCCTTACAGCCACATCCAACTGCCTTGAAGAATAAAGCATCAACTACAAGCATATACGATTTTGCTTGATCTAGCTAGCCTAGTATAAACATTTAAAACTATATAACAATCCAATGGCTTAGTGCAGCACTGACGAACAGTTCCAGACAAGAATTCAAAGCGGAATATTTTTTGAAAACTAATCAGACATGAAAATCGATGTTTCATCGTATCTGATATGAAGAAAAAGACAGTTACAGGGAATTGGTTCATCGTATCTGATACAAAGAAAAAGACAGTGACAGGGAACTGGTACCTCGATATGGCCTCAGACTGGATGACTGGATGGCGGCGAGGGTACGTGGGAATCCGGCGAACTCGAGGAAGGTGCCGCTCGTCCTCGTCGCCGCCGTTGGCTGGGTACTTCGGACGTCGAGGGTGAGGCCGGCGACGGCGAGGGCTAGGCCGGCCACGGAGACGGCGAGGGCGAGGGCGGCCACGGAGATGGCGAGGGCGGGTGCGCGATGGCAACGAAAGGAACCTGGCGTCGGGAGAGAGTTCGTGCGTCGGGTTCGGGGTGGGAGTTGCGGCGGATTGGTGGCGGCGCGCGGACGAGGACTGGGGGAGGAGGGGGTCCTTGTGCGAGGGCCACCGCGACGGCGAGGGCGAGGCCGGCGACGGCGAGGGCGGGGCGGCTCGCGATGGCAACGCACGGAACCGTCGGGAGAGATCTTGCGTCGGGCTCGGGCTGCAAGTTGCGGTGGATAGGGGTTGCGGGTGAGGGTCAGGGGAGGGGTTAGACGTCCACAATGACAATGTTACCCCCAAAAAAAAAAAAGAATTTAGGAAGCGATGGGGGCGATGGTAAAGCGAAAAGAAAAATCAAGTAGAAGGCGTCGATTCATCGGTCGAGGATGCTCCAGGTGCTATGAAGCCTCTGATTATTCAGGGTTGACTGAGGGTGTCTATTTTTGTGACGGGCGTACATCTTTCTATGCTGAAAATATAGTGAATAATCTGGAGGTGCCTTGCTCAGACACTGGAAAGTGGTCAACTCACACCTCCATTAACCGATGCTTCCCTCGGGAACCCCAATTATCTTCGTATTCTCATTCTGGATGGATTCTCCAGTGAGAACGAAGCAGGATTGTCAGTGAGCAGGAGCCGAGCAGTAGCTCTTCCTCTTGGTTTCGTACAAGTGATGCAAGCATCAAAGAAATCTCTCTAGACGAAGTTATCAAGTGTGAGGCTTTCCTTCTTTTCTATGAAAACAGAGAAGGTTGAGACATGTATCATATAATGCCCAATAATCGCACAAGCCCCACCTTGCATTGGCAAGCATGATTTGGTTTGCTAAGGATCCATTCAGTGCACTCAGTCCATACCTGTACAGCTGTACTAACAGCAGCTTGACCAGTTTGGGAAACTGTTAGCTGATCTGTTGAGTGTTCCTTTTTGCTCATTTAGGAAATGAGTTAGGGCATGCTGTATTTGCTGAACAGAGTAGGAGATGATCATACATTCACACCATGGCCTGGTTTCGTTGGATGATACTCAATGTTACATGCCAGCGATTCACATTTTATGGTTGTCTGCGACATAATACTTCTTCATTTTGGGATTTAGCTGTCAGATGATTGGTTATGGAAGGGTTTCCATTGTTTTGTGATTGGTGGTTGCCAAGGAGTGTTCTTTTTGGTTGCATAGGAGAATAACGGTGTAGGGTGCTCCTGTTTGATCAAGCTGACTTAATTCTGATTGCAGATTGCTAAAACAATTGTTTTACACAATGCTGTTTGGCTAAGAAAATTCGATGCGATTGAATGCGGATGTATGGAACTGGGAATTGATGCGTGTTGCGATTTTTGAAGTATATAAATCAAGTATGGAATCATTTTGTTGCGTTGTTTTCTGCAGGATGATTGGTAAAGGAAAAATGGCCTGACTGTTTCTAACTACAGTTGTTTATCTTTTTTTATTTTAGCAGAACTACATTTGCTTATCGGTGTAGGCTCAGGAACTGGTTGGTATTCAGGAAAGAGATCTGATCCCTTGCAACAGTAAATTTTCATTCTAAATAGAAATAGCTCGGTCATCTTCTCATTAACAGATTTTGACAATGCTGTCAAAGAACACGCACGCTTTATTACTGTGTGACCCAAGTCTTGAAACCACAGGATTGATCGGCTCGTCAGTCTGTTACTCCATGATCTCAACGACTGCTCGCCCGATGATCTTGCCGTGATTGAGATCCTCTCGTAGGCGCCATTCACCTCCTAAAACTGAATTTCCTTGATATGGTGTTCTGGAGATTGAAGGCGTCACTCTCGTCGAACTTCACTATCTGAGGAAGATCTCGCCTGGCCCTTGCGCTGTATGAACCAATAATTTTCACCTTGTTCCAAGCAAATGAGAGGATGAACAAGGAACCATGCCCATAATGCAATACAAAGGTTGAAGCCAGCCGATTGCGTACCTGTCGTTGTACGAGATGGGGTTATCCTCGCCCATTACGTTTGTACACTGCAGCAAGCCCGATCATAACAGCTTTGCCTCTACGTAACGCTTTTGGCACACTGGGAAAATGTTATGCTTTACCAAGTGCCTCTATAGCCACATCCACACCCCTACCATCAGTAATTTCCTGTGAACAGCAAGGCATTCACATCTGAGAAGGATTTTGGATAGTGGCGGCTGGGACTAGCTAGAATACTGGAGGAAACATGATCTTCAATCAAGAACATCTTTTGCTGTACCAGACCAAGCTGTTCACGATAGGTCTGTGCAGCAGCTGCTTCTTTTGGCCACTACATGGCCAACCTGCAACAGTCAAGGAGGGTTGTATTCTTCACTCGAGGAAGGGAAATTGCCAATGACCATTTCCTAGGGGAGTACTTTGATGAGCCTGAGGATTTGACTTACCATGAATCATCATTCTGGCTTCTGACCACCAATGAACATGGCCATCGATGGGACATGGCCCTACAGGCAGATGGTGATCGACATCACACTAGAGAGAGATGGCATGGCTTCTCGTTTCATGAACATCTAGATCGCGGTGACTATGGGTTAGTTTGGTTGGGTGGCTATCTCCTAGCCAGACTCCCCGGAGACAGTTTTTGACTGTTTGGTTACTTATCATAGGAGATTTGGGGCATGGCTAGGCCAAAAGCGCTCATTTAGCCAGGCCACGATTGAACAACCCATCTGGTCGTTCTTTCGGAGCTAGGCTAGAGCCAGATCCATGCTTGTCTTCAATCATCGTCTAGAGCTCTTCCTTCTCCCCTACCGGTGCTCCAGCTCGCGGTCGTGCAGGGTGAGGGCTCGCTGGCCAGCTGAAGGGATGGGGCTTCATCTGCCCCACCACCCACAACTGATTAAATTGTTAGATCGTTTGAGTGCATCTTCAGCCCCACCTCACCTACGTCATGTCCGTGCCCATCATGCACTACAGGTGTTCGACATAACGTTTCAAAGGAGGTAAATTCACCCGCACTAGGAAGAGGTGAGTGCACTCAGGCCAAACCATCCAATCAAACACACTCAAAACTTAGACAGGCTTGAGCAAGCACTCTAACCAAACTAGTGGTCGTTTGCTCTAGCTGATATAGGAAGCGAACCAAACACACCCTATGTGCTTGGGAGGTACATAGTTCCCTATGGTATGTTTCTTTCCCTACTGTTTTCAATCACTCTCGAGAAAGATTCGTTTCCCTTGGTTTAGAGGAGAAAACCCTAGGGAAAGATCACTTTCCCTAAAGGAATCAATTTTCCTTGGGAGGAATAGAACGGATGGATCACGTTAGCACGTAAGGTGTCATGTTTCCCTAGGAAAAAAATGATCTCTAGGGAAGCGCGTTGAACCCAAACCAAACCCTACCCTCAAAAAATCACCGTGAAAATTTTGTTCACGCGACTCCTCCCTCGGGCAAGTGTGCAGACATCGAAGCTCTCTACTCACACAGGTTCGATTACTTGGGGAAGCACATGCAAGAAAGATTGTACAGGGCGATTACATCTGACAGTGTCATGGGTGTTGTCCGTTTCTCTGCTTCTAGTATTGACCACTAGAATGTTAGCATGGTTCATGGACAATATCTGCTTGTATTGACCACTGGAATGTTTGCATGGTTGTATATAGTAGCTACATTCAATGTATGGATTTGTGGTAATATTATAACTCTAAATGTATTGATTTGTGATAATATTATAAATCTAAATGTATGGATTTGTAGTTATGATTTCAATGAAATGAGTGCTTAATTATGGTCCATGTGAATTTGAATTTGAAATATTTGTACATTTTAATTTGAATATAAATTTGCTTTCTATGATATAATGTTCCCTAAGAGTTCTGATTCCTAAGGAAAGAGTCCTAAGGAAACTGTGCTCTGCCATCTGAGGAAGTTTCCCTAGGGGCGGAACCCTAGGGAAAGAATATTTCCCTAGGGTTTTGGCGAAAACCGTAGGGAAAGCGCTCTTTACCCGTCGAATTCCTCCCTAGAGTCCTTTCTCTACAAAATACTTTAGGGAAACTATTTTCCCTACCGTTTTATAGGGTTTTCCTATGAATATTAATCCAGGGGAAACTTGTAGATTGTAGTAGTGGGCACTAGGGGAAATACAATAAGATGTGCCCTCCTAGGAGGAAGAGATCTAATGCTATTACTCGCTAGTTATACAACCTTAGTCCGACACGGTGGCTCGCTCAGCGCCTAGAGCGTCTCAGCCCCTTGGCGAATCCGGGAAGATCTCGCAATGCCTCTTTATGTGAGGGATTGCGATCCTGCGAATATCTGTTGTCGTGGTACCCTTTCCGCCGCGGAGGGTTCTGTCCGATCCATCGATGAACCCCATCCACTGCATCACCAATACCTCCCCCCGCTTGGTGACCGGGATACGCGAGAGCGGCTGAGCAGTGATCCTCCTACTGCGGTGAGGCAGCGTAGGCACTGGTGGCATCACCTCCAGCGGCGGTGGCGACAGCGGTGACCACACCTTACATAGAACCCTGCCGGCGAACCGCATTATCCTCTTGCCAAGGGAAGACTGCGGGGAGAGGCGACTACGTCCAAGCCGACTTGCCCTCATTTGATTGTTAACATGTGATCTGTTGGAATTCATCAGTCCTAAACTTTACCCTGATTTGGCTGTTAATATGTGATGATCTGTTTGAATTCAGCGGGTACTTGCCATGATTTGGTTGATAAGATGTGATGATCTGTTTTCAGAAGTCGGACTTGTCAGATGGAAATAAATGACCTTTAGTCGACTGAAATGCATGTGATGATCGTTTAAAGGTATATAGTAATAAATCAAAGGTAAAAATTGCCCTACATAGTGATATTTTCCTTGCTTCCATCAATCAGGTATGGAGTTTCCTTTTCCTAGTAGAGGAAGAGGAGTTGGTGAAGATGGAAGGGTGTCGCTCTAGAGTATCCTTGAAAACAAGCACGTTGAGGGGCATGTGGTCATCCGACGTAGCAAGCTGTGTTTGTTTCAACACCCTCTTCTCCACCACATCATATAATCCCACCCATGATCTCATATGGTTTCCCACGAGAATCACACTATCCCGTCCGGTGTTCATCGCCCAGCATGAACCCCTCAACTGTTGCGGCAGGTCAACCCGGAGATGGAGCGTCCAGCTCGTCATCGTTGTAGTCCTGCAGCACCCAGATGTCTATGAAACGCTGCAAGATGTGAAAATCCCCCATGGCCAGCATCCCGTCCATCTCCAGCAGGTAGCTGCATTCCCCCTTCCATGGCGGGCGGAGTATCCGCCGGAACGTCTCTAGCACGGTGTCGAACGCCAGGATCGTGGAGCGTAATCCCTCCGCACTGGGAGGCCACCCATCAGTTGAGAAACGAATCTTGGGGTAATGGGACCAGTGAAGCTTGCCGCCAAGGTTGACGACGTAGCGAACGGGTAAGTCCGGGCAGAGACTGAACCAGGGCCAGGGCCAGGCTTGTCCCAGCCGACGGGGGCAGCTTCGACTTGGAGCGATGAAACGTAGTGTGATCCTCCTTGGTCGTCGGCGGCGAGGCATAGGAGGCGGTGCTCGCCTGATGGCCCGTGCACGTAGAATCCGGTGGGCGCCGTGTATTTGGCGCCGGGGACACGAGGCACCATGCTCCACTGCTGCGTAACCGGGTTGCAGACGACGAAGTCCCTTGCGGTCACTGTCTCTCTGAAACAGCAGGAGCCCGTCGCAGGAATTGATCAAGAGGTATCCACTCCAATCCAATGTCTTAGTGCCGGTGGATGTGTACGCGGGATACTGCACGTGGCGGAGGCATCGCTGCTCCGCCTCGTCAAGGGTGGCCAACGGGGTCGTTTCTAACGTGCCGCTCGCCGCGCCGTCGCGCTGGAAGATGAGCTCCGGCGGCCGGCGCCGAGCGTGGGCGGCGATGAACTCGGCGCTGCTGGTCACGCGCTGCCATGCTTTGCAGACGGCACGTGCGCGGAGAACGGCGGCGGTCGGGAGGCGCTGCAGGATCTCGACGACCACGTCGTCGTTCAGCTGGTGGTCTCGCCACGTCGTCGCCTCTTCAGCTGGTCGACTCGCCGCCGCTGTCATCACGTGTACGTACAGTCAATCGCTTGCGTCGTCGCCTGTCTTCTTCTCTTGCTTTAGGATTGGAAATCATGCGATCGTTTGCCTTGCTATCTGTACATACATATCACACCGTCCAAGACATACGGCCACAACTAATCGGGTTGGATTATAGGCAAAACCGAGTTGGAGACTCTTTGGGGTACCGATGGAGAGGCGAGAGTATACGTGCCGGAAATGGATCGTCACAATTGTAGGCAGTTGGTGCCCGGAATTGGATAAAATTATATCAATGATTTACCATATAATATATGATAATATATTTATCTCCGTTGTAAATATAACCTACCAAACAAAATGGTCAAAGAATTCTACATATGCTGGTAAATATAACTTATGGCCGGCCGTATGAGAATGAAGCAATGTCGGCATCAGAAAAGTAGAAAACAGATGAGGACAGGCATGCAGCAAAGCTGGAAAAGTTTTATATGCAAACCTATCTGTGTACACATATATATTTCAGATATCAACAACGATAAATTTTTTCTGACGTTGTTGCTCTAACGTTAGAAAAGTTTCTTCATCACGACACGACCAGCTCTAACGTTGTTGCAGTTGTCTGATGAAGAAACCACGTTGAAGTGAGGCCCCACTAGGCACGGAGCTCCAGTACATACCGCACCTGATCTGCTGTCATGTGTAGACAAACTAAACAATCCACATATGGTCACCTGATCTGTTGTCATGCGTAGATAAACTAAACAACCGGTCTTTGTATGTATTTGGCAATTATTCTTTGGGGGGAAAACCAAGAATTTTTAGATTTGAGACTGCATGGTTAACACAAGAGGGGTTTACAGATTGGTTGATCCAAAAATGGCCAAAAAGACATAAAGATAACATCCTAGACCATTGGAAAGTTACTTCTGGTTTGGTAAGGAGATTTCTAAAGGGTTGGAGTTTGAATTGGGGCAGTGACCAAAGGAAGTTGAAACAAAGTCTGATCCTCAACATTGAAAATGGGATAATCTGGCTGAAATAAGAGAACAGGAGAGCACAGAATGGAATGAAAGGTATAGAAGTGAGGAGGAACTAGTTAAAATATATGAATCAGAAGAACTGATATGGCAGAGAAGAGGGGGAGAGAAATGGATCTTACAGGGGGATGCTAATACCAGCTATTTTCATCAGGTAGCAAATGGTAGAAAGAGGAAGTGCTTGATAAAATCACTAATGGAAGGGGAAACTTGATGATTGAGGGGTGATGAGTTAAAAATACATATAACTGATTTCTACAAAAATCTCTTTGGGGGAAGTCAAGAACCGAAAATTCATTTAGGATCTCAGTTCTGGGAAACAAGGGGACACTTACAGGCAGAAGATAATAGATGGCTTACCAGACCGTTCTCTATGGACGAACTTGAGCTGGGCATGCACAGGATATGAAAACTAATACTGCTCCAGGTCCTGACGGCTTTTCAACTATTTTTGATAAAGTGTTCTGGGGGCAACTCAAAGCAGATATTTTGGAGATGCTAGACAATCTTCACAGGGGGCAGTTAAATCTTGCAAGACTAAACTATGGTATAATTGTTCTTATTCCAAAGATAAAGGGGGCTAATCAGATAAAACAGTTCGGACCTATCTGCCTTTTAAATGTCATTTATAAGATTATAACTAAGGTCCTAACCATAAGATTGAATAAGGTCATAGCTAAAATTATCAGCCCAGCTCAGACTGCTTTTATCCCTGGAAGGTTTATTTTAGATGGAGTGTTGATAATTCATGAATTACTCCATGAGCTGAGGACAAAGAAGAGCAAGGGGGTTATTTTGAAATTAGATTTTGAAAAAGCCTACGACAAGGTCAATTGGAGTTTCCTTGAGTGTATTGGTGAGAAAGAAGTTTGATAGCAAATGGATTTAGTGGATTATGAATGCAGTTAAAAGGGGAAGAGTAGCAATTAATCTCAATGGGGAAATTGGAGAATATTTCGGGGAGTTTTAAAGGATTAAGACGGGGGGGATCCGCTCTCACCACTTCTTTTCAACTTGGTGGCTGATGCATTAGCGGAGATACTAACCAATGCCAAAGAGAAAGGTTTTATAAAAGGTGTTTGTGAGAATCTAGTGGAGGGGGTATGTCACATTTGCAATACGCAGATGACCTGAGTGTTATTTTGCAATATGAGGAGGAAAATTTAGCACACATGAAATTCTTGCTTTTTGCTTTGAAGAATTATCTGGGATGAAGATTAATTATAATAAGAGTGAAGTGTACACCATTGGGCTGTCACCTCTGTGAGAAAGTCACAAGGTGGTCGATGCTTTCAATTGCAAATTGGGGAATTTCCTATGAAGTACCTAGGCCTTCCAATTAGTGATAAAAGGCTAAGTAAAGCGAGAGATGAGTGCATCTCTTGGAGACAAGATAGACAAAAAGCGCAGACTGGAAATGTGGTCATTTGACTTCGGGGGAAAAGCTACTCTTATTGACTCTAGTTTAACAAGCATTCCAATGTATACAATGGGTTTCTCTTGGCTGTATGAAGGCATTCACGGAGATATGATACTTCCAGTAGATTTTTACGGGAGGGGATTGGAAATAAGAAAAATTCCACATGATCAAATGGGAGGCATTAGACAAACCAAAAGATTTTGGGGGTTTAGGTTTCATTGACACTAGACCAATGAATACTGACTTTTACAGGTAAATGGATATATAGATTGGAAAGCAATGATGATAGCCTGTGCATGGAGATTCTAAGAAAGAAATACTTGAAAGGCAAAGGCTTCAGTCAAACCAAATGCAGGGGGGCTTCTCAATTTTGGCAAGGCCTCATGGCAGTCAAACCATGGTATGAGAGGGGTAAAGCACACTGCATTAAAAGTGGAGGCCAAACCAGATTTTGGTTAGATGTCTGGAGGGGGGAATGCCCCTTAAGCATCACTTTTCCAAAACTCTTCAGGATCTGTCATGATCAAGACATATCAGTAAGGGATGCGAAAGTGTGAATTGGACCCTAAGCTATAGAAGAAGATTTGGTGAGGGGGAAATGCAGGAATGGGAAGAACTAATGACATTATTGGAGGGGATCAGTTTTAGAAGATGGCGTAGAATCTTGTCACATGGAAACTTCAGAATCGGGAAATTCACAACCAGGGAGCATGTATTGGGTGATCACCAATCTCGGAATGGTTGACACCGGGATGGTTCAAATTTGGGGTGCTAAAATACCAAAAGAAAATCCGGATATTCCTCCGGATGGCACGGCATGGCAGGATTCGAGGCGGTCGCGACAATTAAGGAAAAGGAATTGGGATGAAGCAAGCGTGTGCGGTTTACGTGAGAAAGAAGAGAGCGCTGATCACTTGCTTTTCCAATGTCCCATCGCTAGGCTGATGTGGAGTTGGATTAGAGATAGCTTAGGATGGAGCTCTAACCCCATCTCTGTCACAACCTTTAATGATAAACTAGATGAATCAAACTCGCTAGTGACATAGATTTGTTTTGGTGGCTCATGGGGGCGTGGGCTGGTCCCTTTGGAAGACAAGAAACGATCTTGTTTTCTCTAACATCATTCTGAAAAATGCCAAACAGGTAGCTTTCAAGATTCTCAGCCTGATGAAACAATGGATGATCCTCGACAAGACGAAGAGCGAAAGGAAGGAACGCTGGCTGGAGCGGCTAAGGGAGGGACTGAAGACATGGTAACCTGTCCATAAGGCGTTTGTGGTGTTGTCTAGATCAAGGTGGAGGACGGGCGGGGGAGGGACGAGCAGGGGGTGTCAATATAATGCAAGATATCTTTGGAGTTATTTTTGGTGATTGAAATGGGAGATTATCAGTTTTCTTTTGATGCTTTTTCTTAGTAGTGGGAGTGTGAGAACTCAAATTTCGTTTTCTGTAAGCTAGTAACCAATGCCAGACTACGTATTACGTTTGACTTTTCAATATAAAATTTGGGCACAGGGGGCCTTTTATCTAAAATTTGGCAATTATTCTAAAAAAAATGTATGTTGGCAATTTGTCAAATGATCCAATTTGAACTTCTTCTCCATTTCTCATGTGTCATTCATGAAAAGTACCTATAAGGAAAATGGACCCTAGGCCCATTTATTTTGGATTTTTGATGTTTGATGACCAACATGAATAAGTTGGATCAATATGTTTGCTAGTGTTTATTGTATAGTCCATATTGCTAGTTGATATGGAGGTAGGGAGTTTTCACTCCCTATATATTTGTACCAAGCCTACTATAAATAGACACAACATAATAGCTACGATTAGAAGTTTCAATTAGAATAAATGCCATTAGATAAGTTATAGAATATATTTTTATGATAAATTTATTTAAAGATATAAATTTAAAGACATAAATGCTAATACTATTCACTGTAAACCTACTAAAGTTTTTGAGAGCACCGACACTTACGTTAAAACAAATTACAATACATAAAGGGATGGAACTACATCATAATTTATTCAAAAACAACAATGGATTATGGTAAAGGTTAGAGCTACTGCAGACTCCCCAAAATAGCTAAAAGGCATCCAACACTAGATTATCTCGAAGCTGCAATATCAGTTATCTTGAAGCTGCACTATCAGTTAAACCGGTAGATAAAATGATAGATAAGAGGATGCCATGACACAATGCAGCGTTAAACCCACGAGTAGCCAGCTGTCCGCCTGGACCCACATGTCAGTGGACAGGAGAACGAGCAAGTCGAGACGCAACCGCCCCCAGTTACTACCTCCACAGCACAGAGGTTGCGTACGAGAGAACCTCACCTCACCGGACTTTGCATGGGATGCAAGCAAACGCCCTGTAGTTCTCTGACAGGCGGGCCCGAGGCCCCACCTGCCAGTGACTCACTAATCCTCATCCATCGATCCCCATGGCCATGGCTCCATGCATGTTGTTGTTTCTTCCATCACATTTATACTCCGTACTGATCCGTCGAATCGGGCCTCGTACGATTGATTAGGTGTATGTGCGGATCCAAATCTCTCTCATTCTGTCGTTCCTGTAAATGTCTCCAAGATTATATTTTATAAAAGATGATGACGATGAACATTAAATCTATGGCTTTATGGATGTGATTACATTTACATTTCTTTAGTTGGATGTTTTTTTCTGAAGAATTACTTGGATGTTGATCTCGATCGAGATTATTGCATATATAGAAAACGAATCGATAGTTTTCACTTCGTTTAACTCCCATGGATTTGATCCAACATCTGCATTCATGCATGCCTACATGTGCTATATATATCGCCCGTGGAGATGGGAGTGAAGCCATGCTCGATATATATATATCATGCCCGTGGGAAGAGAGTAAACACGTCGTCCGTCGAACACACCGGCGTGAAGGATAGGAGATGGAGACCTGACTTTCCCTCTATCGGGACCGGGCTTGGACGGGCTGGGCCCATGCACCACCCAGTTGCAAAAGATAATAAATAATTAAAATTAATAATTTATTAAACTTGCTGCTTTTTAATTGAGATGTGTGCAACTTTGTATAAAAATAGGACGACTGGAGCAATTCTCTTTTTTTTTTTTTTTACAACAATTAGAGTGGAGTTATCCTTTTTGGTCTTTGTATGTATGTTGACAATTTGTCAAATGATCCAAATTTGAACTTCTCCATTTCTCATGTATTATTCATGAAAAAAATACATGTAAGGAAATTGGACCTAGGCCCATTTATTTTGGATTTTTGGTGTTTGATGACCAACATGAACAAGTTGGATTAATATGTTTGCTACTGTTCGATGTATAGTCCACATGATGCAAACTTCATTTGTGCTCTCGACATGCATAGGGATTAAAGATCATTTGGTGCTTAGCATAGGTGCTTTTGCTAAGTGCTTGGATTAGTTAGACAGTGCTCATATGTGCTTGCTTTAGGCTTACGTCCAGTTGATCATGAGGTTTGCATACCTTATCCAAAGGTCCTTGCGCACACCATGTTCGTACTCGGCGGGGCTTGTAGTCTTGTAAGACCACACCAACCGTGTTTTGGGTGTGGCTGCCACCGTGTATTGAAGGGAATAAGGACCACAGTAGTTTGATAAGAAGCTTGATAGTAAAGATGACGAAATACGGTGGACAGCGGTCGGGGACGGAAGGCACTCCGAAGACCCCTTTGGCGGCGTGGGGAATGCCTGGGCTATCCCGCGAGCAACCGAACTAGGAGCTTGGACCTTGTGAGGGGCTCCAATGAGGACTAAGGGGGCTTGCGCTTCTCGATGGGAGTTTGCATCTCTACCTCACATTTACCTTCCACATTTATACTCCGTACCTAGGTTGTGTGATTTACTTTCCTAGTTTAGTTGATATGCTGGTTATTAGGATTGGAATCTAGGTTGCATAACTCTTTTTTATGATAGAGATAGCAACACACACCTAGCAAAACCGTAGTTGCACACTTAGAAAGATTGATTTATTGTATAGGTTTTAACTAGGTGGAATTAGACCTTAGTTAGAAGTAAATTTTTAAGTTGCCTAGCTCAACCCCCCTCTTAGGTGTCATGATCCTTACAGTACCTATGACCAAAAATCTCCAAATACATGAGAAAGTATATTATTTGAAAATAAATATTCCTGTTAGTGCTGCTACTTCACAACTAATAAAGATAATTGATGGTCAAATTTGGCATTTATTGACCATTAATAGTGCAATCAGGAGCTCAAGGGTGGCCCCATGCGAAAGAGGTTTGGTGGACATTGTATTTGTTAGTCGGTTCCCAAAGGATTGACCTAAGTAAGCAGTCTAGAGGGGGCCAACTAATAGAGAGTTGGTGCATTCACTAGATTTATTAGGTGACCACTGAAAAACTGTCTCCGAAGTAAAGAGCATTCCAACGGTTATATGATTGCTTGAATATATTTGTTGGATGTCGATTGGTCTTAGGGTTTTTACTCTAGTGATGGAAACGAGAAAGAGAGGCGTGTCAAGCTTGTAATTGCTAGTTTTAGTGGTGGCTAGAAAAATAGGATTTATGGCCCGGTGTTTGAGTTTGCTAGGGACTTTGTGAACTCTCCCCATATATATGAGAGCCAAACTAACCTATCCACTTACTTGCATAGTTGAGATTGTGATTCGATGTGAAATTGTAGTGATCTAGTGCATTTGTTTGAGAGAGAGAGATAGCATATAGGGGCCGGTTAGCAAGCTTGAGGGCTTGTCACTTGGATGTTTCCACATCATAGATAGCTTGGTGGCTTGAGGCTACATCTTAGCATGCACGGAGATTGTGCGATGCTTAGAAATGAGATCACATTATGAGGGATTATTGTGCTTGTCCCATGGGAGATCATAGAGGGCAAATCTAGTAAATCCTAGGTGTAATAGGGCCAAGTGTCTAACCGGATTAAGTGCTAGAGCTCATTTTGGGTGCACACCTCAAGGTGTGAATGTGAGCTGGCAGGCTTCCAACTAGCAAGAAGATCAACGACAACCTTGGGCTTGCCTCAATGTGGACTAAGTGGTTGGAAAAACCGCCAAATGACGGATAAAAATCATCATGTCAACTTGTGTATCCCACTCAATTTGCATCCCTTCACTAGCTTGTATTTACCTATTCATATATTCTTATTTGGTGTGGTTCATCTTGTGCTAGTTAGGTTGTGTAGCTAAATATCTTATCTTGTGTAGCTTGTGTAGCTAAGTAGTTGTGCTTGTGTAGTGTAACTAGTTGAGTAGTGCTAGCTTGTGCTTTGTGCTTGCTTGCTCACTAGTATGTGTAGGAGCTCCTAATTGCTTGGTGGAAGCTTGTCACATGGGGTTTATGTGTCCTTGCAAAATAGAATTGTGTAATAGAGTTCCCACTAGCAAGCTCGACACGCCTTAGACATACCATGCTTAGGATGTTTAGTATAGTGTCTCTAATATAGATAGAGGGGGTTTAATCTTGGCTAGACATACAATTTAATTTAGCATTTCTTTTGGTTAGCCATAGTAATTAAATTTAGAAAAATGACTATTCACCCAACCCCTCTAGTCCACCATCTTGACCTGAGAGTTACAAAAGGGCAATCCTTGCAACGAAGTTTAAGGTTGTAATTGGGTTGTATTTTTTAATCTATTATAGGTATTATTGTTCCTACTAAAATGAATAGCCGAGGAGCTAAGATTGGGGGAGTGGCATATCTAGGCCCAATTACTAGGTCAAGAGCTTAATTGTGAGTGTTTAGTGTTTGGTGGACTCATTGGTAATTGGAAGCCCCAAGAGGGGTAATGAAAACCTCCACCTTCTGTCTCCCTTTATAAAAGGCGGAATGTAAAGTGGGGAGAACTCATGAACACTCATTCGTATAATCCATGCATGCTCACTATTATTCCTCTCCTCTCTCCTGCTCTTTTTCTACGGACTAATAGCTACTATAATAGTAACCATAAAAAGGAAGTAGTATCTATAGACCATATTATCACCAAGATAACTAAAAGCACAAGAACAACATGTAGTGAGAAATATAATTGGTAATTAATGGGAAAAAATTGGCAGGTCATTTAGCAATCTAGTCATGAAATGCGACAAATCATGACTAACTTAAGGCAATATCGCTTAAAGACAAAACAAGAAGTAAATACATACATCGATATTGATATCAAAGGATTGGAATGCACTCAAATAGAACGTGGCCGAGCAATAGGCCTTCCTAGGGATGTTGCCGTCATATTCCCTAACGATCCCTGAAGAAAAGCGGAGTCTAAGGGCTGGCATGGTGATCCGTGTATGGGACCGACTTAGCACCAAGAATTGCTAGGGAAGTTTTCCCTCTAAATCTAGCATGACCCACTAAAATATCCTCAAAGCTATGAGCTTTACTTTTAATCGTTTCTCCGACAATTGAAACTAGAGACCTGCCAAACACTTTAAATGACAGGACGCAACAACATAAAGTATTTAACCTGTGGGTTTTATGTTAACCACATGGAGATTTTCCTGTCCCGGTAACAATTTTGTGGTCAAAAGCATTATAGCTTTGAAAGTATTCCGAGCGGTGTTATTAACACCATCCCATTCACTTCGGTATCGGGGGCGCATGTATCATTACAAAGTCAACATTCAAATGCTAGACTCTATGTGGAATTGTGTCCACATGTGAGTTGTCATGGTATGCACATATGATTTGTCGGTGGCGCACCAGATCGGTGTCGCAACCGATCCAAATGGCTCCTTTTTACTTGTTGCGTTTGTTCTGATTCATCAAACATATCTTGTTTAGTGCCATGGAACCTTCTCTAGCCATATGCTTGTCACTAGGGCTTTGCATTGGTGGTTGCCATCTGTACTTGGGTGCTTGCAAGATTTAGGCGTCATTGTTCAACTAGGAGGGGAATTACCTATGGGTCAATGCTTCCCATGGACTGAGAAAGGGAGTGCAATCTGAGGTACATCTACCACAGTGATGATCGTCGCAGCGTTGAGCTTCTTAGGATGCGTAGGGCTCCATTCTTCCAGTTGTGTGATCTGTTCTGCACTAGGGGTTTGCTGAGGGATAGCATCAATAGCAAGATTGAGGAGCAAGTTGCCATGTTTCTGATGGTAGTCGGCCACAATCAGAGGTTCAGGGTACTCAAGCCCATGTTTAGGCGCTCTCTAGAGACCATCATTAGGTACTTCAAGGAAGTCTTGTATGTAGTGGTGAATTGAGGGCTGAGATGATTCAACCACCAGACTACATTGTGCCCCCCTCCAAAATCATAAAGAGTCGAAGGTGGAACCCATTCTTCAAGGTGGGATTGCATTTGTGCACCTTCATCTTCATTCTAATTGTATAGGTTCCCAATTCATCTTTTTCTTTAACATTTCTAGGATTGTGTTGGTGCCATAGATGGAACCAATGTGCTTGATAGAGTCCCTGAGAAGCACATGCATGCTTTCATGGGCAGGAAATGCACCACAACCTAAAATGTTCTTGCTGCTGTGGACTATAATCTATGATTCACCTATGTCCTTGCTGGTTGGGAAGGCTCAACCCATGATGCTAGGATCTTGGCTGATGCTCTGCAAAGAGATGATGGGCTTAGGGTGCACCCAGGTACAACCAACTCAATGAACCCACTCAATGTCCATGCTTGTCTTCCTGCCCTTAGGTCATCAATTCTCTAATCTTCTTGGCTTGTCTATTTGTCTCTAGGGAAATTCTACCTTGTGGACGCTGGCTATGTTGTTATACCTGGGTTCCTTCCACCTTATCGAGGCACAAGGTACCATCTTAGAGAATATGGTGTTAGGAGGCCACAGAAAGCCAGGGAATTGTTCAATCTGAGACACTCTTCCTTGAGGGTTACAATGGAGAGGGCCTTTGGTTCAGTGAAGGGTAGGTTCAGGATCCTTGACAACAAGCCATTTCACCCCTACAAGACCCAAGTCAAGCTGGTCTTGGCCTGCTGCATCCTCCACAACTAGATTCTTAAGTTTGGGGCTGATGAAATTGTCCCCTTAGAGACTGAATGGTAGCCCAATCCTGAGGATGTGAATGGTCCTCATGATAATGTGCTTGACAACAATGCTTGGGTTGCCAAAGAGATGCCCGGCCGAAAGCAGATGTGGCAGACTAGGAATGGCCACTGATTTCATCTAGTGCTAGTATGACTTGTAGACCGATGCAGCCTTTGTTAAGCTAGAACCGTTGGAGACCTATTTGCCCTAGGCGATGATGCCTATTATGTAATCTAAACACTATTTCTGTTATTTTTTGTTATTTCTTTGGTCTGTAACTGAACTTAATTGTTACCTGAGCTCTGCTTTAATGTTATTGTTGTTTGTTACAAATCCTTTGTTCTTGTGCATGCCGGATATTTATGTTCTTATTGAATTGTTGTTTTGAATCTTGTATGCCATGTATGGTTACTTCTTGAATAAGTAATGGATCATAAAGATGACTTCAACATATTTGGGGAAGACCGAATGTTTGAGGTCCCAGAGGTCCAAGAAGTATAGGCACCGGCCCAAGGCAATGGAGTTGCACCAAGACCGAACTAGGACGCCCCAATGTGCACGCACATGTGCTTGAGAAGTTTTCGAACCGGTATGCTACTAGTGTAAGGACTGACAAAGGCTTCAAGGACAGTCACCTCAACTAGGTGGTTGCTTATTTGAGTGCTTTCATTAACATTGCTATTAGTGGGACTCAGATGTACAATCACCTAAGGAAATGGCGCAGCAGGTGGTAGAAAGTGTGCAAAATGAAGGAAATCAGTGCTGCACTTTGGGATGAGAACAACCGCATGATCACCCTTGATCCCGAGCACTACAATGGCTATGTCAAGGTAAAGAGTGCACCTATTCATAATCAATTGTCCCCATTTCATCCTAAAGGTTGGCTTGACATTTGTTTTGGGAACTTGCAGGACCATCCAAAGGATGCAGAGTTCTTCAACACTCCAATTCAGCACTATCAACACATGCAGAACATCTTTGCTTCAGGAGTTGCCACTAGGAGATTTACCATTGACTTGGACAAGGAGGAACCACCAGCAGGAAGGGAAGGCATTGAAGACAACAAGGTGGACAAGAAAATGGACAACAAGAAGATCAAGGTGAAGACAAGAAGAGGAAGAGGGCATCAGTGTGAAGAAGAAGTCTGTGATGAAGGAGGTGACAGAAGCCGGTGGAAGGGGTGGGCAATGCCATCAGTGAGGGCAACCATGCAGAGAGGTAGCAACAGGGATTTATGCAACAGTCATGGGAGTTCCCAACTTTGCTAGGTCGGACTCCGCTCTTACAGCCTCCCTCCCACCTCCCTCCCCGCCCCCCCCGCGTTTTGACAGGCCGCATTTTACATAGTTACTAACACCTCCGCCGCGCCTAAATTTATAAAACACAAAACAAACTTTGACGTAACATTTTATTTTTATATTTACTAACACTTATAATTTATTATTATCTAAATTTATAAAATAAACAAATAAACATTTACATCTCTAAGTTTATTTAGTTATTATTATAAAAAATATATTCAATTATTAGTACAATGGTGCTTAGTATGCACTACAAATATTATTAGTACTATACTCCATCCATACTTTTTAAAGAAAGATATTTAGGATAGCGACACGGTCTTCAAAGTTTAACTTTGACTTCTTTTTCTATAAAAATATTTATTCAAAAATTATATATGTATATTTTATGAAAGTTTTTTTTCAAGACAAATCTATTGATACGATTTTCATATTTCTAAACTCAACGACTTAAAAGTTATTAAGGATTTATATTCCTAATGTATGACTCAAACTTTTTCTAAAATGTCTTTCTTTTTCAATATGGAGGGAGTATATGTACATATTTGAAGTACAAACTTAAAAATATTTTGTTTTATTTTATTTATTAGTGAGCCGGCAGGTGTGACGCCACCATCAACCACCGTCAGCGCAACCAGGCAACCACTGCCTCCATGGCCGCCGCCGCCCTTCCTCCCCGCGACTCCATTGCACTTCTCCCTGCCTGGTATCCCCGCCACCTCACCTCCGCCCAGTTGGCCCGTCGACAAGCCAAGGTGCGCCATCCCTTTTCAGACCCGCACTTGGCTTCAGTTACTGCCAGAAGGGGAATGCAAGAAGGGGGATGAGCCCTGGGCTGGCCCCGCGTATTCCCAGTCCCAAGTTTGCATTGCGCTTCCGGATGGTCGTATGTGTGGTTGGGGAACTGGAATTTTCCATTCGGTGAACATTTCGGTGGGCTCTTGATTCTGTCATATTCAGGGCACTGAGCTCTTCTGAACTGTGATGATGGGGAGTGCTGAATTAGGGGTAGGTTTGCCTGCCATTCGGGTGATAGAATAGAACTGATGGTATAGGGTTCTAGTTCGTGAAGCTGTGCGTTACGGTGATTCAACTATTGATTTTGTGCAGTGTGTATTGGGTTTACTTATTCCATTTGTTTTTTAGCTGTTCATTCATACGGGCTGTGAAAATTAATGAACATGATGGTGTTAATATCAACCTCTCACACATGCTTTGTTGTTTTACAGGTTATTCTAGATTCATTGTCAGAATGCTGAGCACTTGGTACCAGAATATATATATATATATATGAGGATGTCATAGTGAAAATCCTGATGAAATAGCGAGGAAAGGATTGATCTTTCGGGAAAGGAAAATCGTGAGGATCGATTGACACTCAGTTATTGTTTTAATTGCAGCGTACATTCAGAACATTCAGTAGGGACAGACAGTACACTAAGTGATTATAGTACTTGCTTCATGTACTGGTATGTGAGAGCGTCAGAGCTGTGCTGCAGCTTTGCATGCCACAAGGATACGCTGTCGTGAAGGCCCGTTGTGTTGAACAACACTTCATTGCGATGCTTCCACAACTTCCAGCACAATAGGAGGATGAATGCATTGTCGCGCCTTGCAGGGATTTCAGCTAGCCAGGAGAGGCGCCAAAGATTATTTGCTTGAGCATTGTGAGTGGCTAATCCTCAGGTTGGGAGAAGGGACAAGTGAAGATCAGATTATTAGAAGTCTCCCTGGCTGTGCCACACACCGCACAAGTGCCATCATCCACAATGGATTTCTGCTTGAGGTTGGCCTTGCATTTGATCTGCTATTGCACCAGAAGCCACCCGTGGAACACAGTTTCCAAACAAAGGTAAAGAAGCCCCGACCTAAGGATACCCACCATGTGCGCAAGGGACAATGCTGCTATTCCAGTTCTTCAGTTAGGGTGAGTGACTCCATGCACTCTTGACTCCCCGGACTCTTGTACTCAAGCCCATCGCCTATAGTTCCAAAGTGGTGATGAATGGGAGCAAAGGATCTGAAGGCATCCCAGTGTCCACCTTTCTAAGTAGGCCCTGAAGGGTTTCAAGGTTGACTACTTGGCGAGCTCAATGTACCCAAGCAGATTCACCATAGTATTGTACTCGGTGGATGATTTTTGAGCTGTAGGCACTGGTTATGCAAGCCAATGTCACCTACTCTAAAACCACCACATTCCTTGGGAAGGCAGACCTGAATCCAGGCTACAAGATACAAGGCTCCATTGGTGCAGTCGCTACTAGTCCGGATGAACGCCCGCCGGCGCTGTTGTCCGAGCATCCGGGTGACACTACCTTGGGGAGGAGGGTCGCAGATCATCGATAGACGATGGAGCTGTGATACCTGTCCAATGCTGAGTTCACCAAAACAGTGTGCTCTTTGTATTTGAGTACTTCATTTGCCAGCCGGCCAGGTATTTGCCAGCGGTCTGAAGAGATTGAGCTGACATTTGACAATGGTAGGTCTGAGGTAAAGTTTAGGGAAGCCTTCTTGTTTTTTAGCCCAGAATGTCTATCTATGCGAGCAAAGATCCTGCGGCATGTGCGTTGGTACCAATGAACTTTTGTTGATGTTGATCCTAGGTCCTGTGGCAGCAGCAAAGTGATCGAGGAGGTTCTTTAGGCGCCGAACATCATCTAGTGTGGCATGAACCATATATGCTGGATTTCTTGCTTGGTGGATTTCCCTGCCTGCCGCGTCTCCGCTTCTTTGGCTTTTCCTGGTAAGGCCTCTCCAAATCGTCTTGTATTTTTCCTGTGCTGTGTCTCCTCACCTTCTTCTTAGGCACTTCTTGCCAGCGGTCGTTGGCTTGATGCATTCTTCATTCTCTGCTTCTTCATTACTCCAGCTTTCTTGCATTTCTTGCTTCTTTGTGTTCTGACGTGATTTTTTCATGTGAATATGATTCCAGTCTGCGCAATGGGGAAAGAGGAGAAGGGAGCGAGGCCGGTGCAGGACAACAGCTCAGGCAAAGCCCCGCTCCTGGAGCCTAGTGATTCTGTGCGCGGCACCCCAGCAGGACGAAGTCATCGACGGCGCCGGCAGCAAAGGTTCCGAGCACTTCCACAGTACCAGTTCTTAGAAACTATCAAGGGCATGAAGACGACCCACAGTGCATGGACTGCCAGCGTGGGGCCACTGCTGAAAATCTGACTCTCCAGGAACCTAAGACTCGTTTCGTGATGTGCTCGGGCTGCAGCCAGTATTTCTGTGCCCGATTGGCGAGCAATGAGGATGGGCCAATGGGACATGCACAGCTCCATGCCAAATCAGCTTGTCATCCAGTTGCGATGTGGATAGATCAACCCGATGCTGCTTACTAACAGCAGCTTGTAACCAGTTAGGGAAACTGTTAGCTGATCTGTTGAGTGTTCCTTTTTGCTCTTTTAGGAGCAAGTTAGCTGATCTGATCTGTGTTGGCCGAACAGAGTAGGAAATGATCATAGATTCACACCATGGCCTGGTTTTGTTGGATGAGACTCGATGTTACATGGCAGCGAATCAGCGATTCACATTTTATGACTGGCTGCGACATAATACTTCCTCTTCGTTCTGGGATTTAGGTGTCAATGATTGGTGATGGAAGGGTTTCCATTGTTTTGTGAATGGTGGTTGCCAAGGAATGTTCTTTTTGAATGACGATGCAGTGTGCTGCTGCTTGATCAAGATGGCTTAATTCCGATTGCAGATTGCTAAAGCATTGTTTTCCACAATGCCGTTTCGCTAAGAAAATTCGATGCAATTGAGTGCAGATGTATGGAACTGGGAATTGAGAAGGCCAATGCGTGTTTCGATTTTTTGAAGTATATAAATCAAGTATGGAATCATTTTGTTGCGTTGTTTTCTGCAGGATGATTGGTAAGATGGCCTAACAGTTATTAACTACAGTTGTTTATCTTTTTTTCTTTTAGCAGAAATACAGTTGTTTATCGGTGTAGGCTCAGGAACTGGTTGGTATTCCGGAAACAGATCAGATTCCTTGCAACAGTAAATTTTCATTCTAAACAGAAATAACAAGGGCAAATGTTAATTCCAGTAACACACTTTGTCACACGCCCATAGTGCGCATCTCCATATACAGCTCGGTCATCTTCTCATTAACAGATTTTGGCAATGCTGTCAAAGAGCACACACACTTTATTATTGTGTGACCCAGGCTTGGAACCACAGGATTGATCGCCTCATCAGTCATCACTCCATGATCTCAACAACAGCTCGGCCGACGATCTTGCCCTGATTGAGATCCTCGTAGGCGCCATTCGCCTCCTCCATCTTGCATTTCCTTGATATGGTATTCTGGAGATTGAAGGCGCCACTTTCCGCGAGCTTTACTATCTGAGGAAGGTCTTGCCTGGCCCTTGCGCCGTATGAACCAATGATTTTCACCTGGTTCCAAGCAAACATGAGAGGATGAACAAGGAACCATGCATGCAATGCAATACAAAGGTGGAAACCAGCCGATTGCGTACCTGTCGTCGTACAAGACGGGTTATATCGACCTCGCCCATTACGTTTACTGCAGCAAGCCCGATCATAACAGCTTTGCCTCCATCACGCACGCTTTTGGCGCACTGTGAAAATGTTAATGCCTTACCAAGTGCCTCTATAGCCACATCCACACCCCTACCATCAGTAATTTTCTGTGAACAGCAAGACATTCACATCTGAGTAGGATCGATATATAGCTGAAAAGTTCAATATGCACATTTTGACACAGCCCACTTCAAGAAAAAGAAAAACTGACAAAACCCAAGATAAGCAATGGCAGGAGTTATAATGAAATAGATGTATAGAACTTTCTGAACATCATTGATAGATCACAAACTTTGACAATCGACACATACCTTTATCCTTTCAACTGCATCCTCTTCTGCTGCATTTACAGTGTGGGTTGCACCAAGTGTTCTAGCATTCTGGAGTTTCTCATCAAGAACATCCACTGCAATGACTTCAGAAGCTCCAAAGGCTTTCGCTATCTGTAAACAGCTGCAGAACAAAAGATCTACTTTTAAGATACAAAGGCGTTCTGGAGTCATATTTGTGTTTTCATAGTCCAAAGTAATGAATACATAAATGGAGAAAGATCCTAAATTTTATCAAGCATCAGCTGACCTTGATCCAACCCCTCCAACTCCGATCACAGCTACCGAATCACCCGCCCGCATTTCAGCAGCATGCCTCAGGGCACCATACGCGGTAAACACTGCACATCCTAAAATGGCTGATTCTGTGTATGGCAATGAGTCAGGGAGAACTGCTAGCGCATTGGCTGGCACGACACAATACTCTGCAAGTCCACCCATACTGTACATGTACACCGGTTTCCCTGCAGATGGAAAAATTTCAGAGCCTGAAACAATTAATACTGCAGTGCTACTCATGTATGATTCGAATATGTATCCTCAGGAGGTTACCACTGCCCCTTAGAAACAGCCGTGTTTCACCATCATAGAGTGTCCCTTTGGCACGATTATACGCGAAGAAAGACTCGCACAGATCTTCTTGGCCCTGTATCAAATCAATGCACATGAGCATAACTGCATATAAGCAAGAAAAAGCATAGAAACATTACAGAAAAGAAAGGGATGAATTCAACGTAGAAGCTGTACTTTAACACAGTAGAAGCAGTTCCCACAGGGCATTATGAACGCGCCGACAACATGACTTCCAACTGGGAACCTGAAATGTTTTCAGAAAAGGAACCATCAGTTCTGAAACGGAGACAGCATCTGATGTCTGACGAACTGAATGAGCAGCCCCTGGTGGTGTACGGTAACAGCAAATCTGTCACCTCAGGCAGTAGTGGGTTCTCTATGGCTAAGAAGCATGTGAAGTTTGGTGTCATGATCGATATACCATACCTATTGATGATCTCAGCAGGAGTGTGCGTGCCATGGTCGACAACCTCTCCGGTGATCTCATGGCCCACGACGCAGGGGCTGGAGAAAGGGAGCTCGCCTTTGAGGACATGGAGATCGGAGTGGCAGACCCCACAGGCTGCACCAAGTTGGCGAACACCACCATGTCAGATGAAGACGATAGGAATCAGATCGGTTCATCGAAACGAATCCCCCAGACTCCAATCTGCCGCGCCGCACTCGCATGGTTAGGATGGGACTGTACTGAAGCATCAGCGGCGCGCAGTCATCAGCAAATCGAGCAGCTTTTGGCATTTGGTTATCGAAAGGAGCCTCTATCACTAGCAATCGATGGACGCGGCATGGGACGAGTCGCAATTCAGAATTAGGGGAGAGGCAGCCGGGTTGGCTCATCTGGATTTGCAAGCCGAAGCGTAGCGGCCGGCAATGTAATGCAAGAAGCAGTTGGGGGGGGAGGGAGGAAAGGCGGGACCTTTGGTCTTGATGAGGAGCTCGCCGGCCTTGGGGCGCGGCATGCGGAACTCCTCGAGCGTGAGCGGGCGGCCGGGCTCCCAGAAGACGGCGCCGCGCATGTAGCTGGGCCCGCCCGCGACGTGGTACCCCGCGGCGGCGGCGGAGTCGGGGCCGGCTGCTGCATCGGAGAAGGAGCGGCGGAGGAGCGCGCCGCCGATCCGACGGAGGAGGGCGCGCGAGGAGGAGGAGGAAGCGGACATAGCCATGGCCTGGAGTCCTGGACCAACTGAACTCGAACTGGAATGGATGGAGCAGTCAACCAAGCAAAGCTGCCTTTGGAGTGAGCTGATCAGAGTGACTCAGCTACTGCCTGGCACACTTGACTTGAACAAGTAGAGTTTGGCATCAATGGATTTGGATTGACATATCATAATTCTTTCTACTCAATCCATAACATAACATATAACATAGTAGGTCACGAACTTCCGATGCGACAAAGAAGAATACATAAAAACACTAATCTTGTGATGTGTAACAAAAGTATTAGATTAATAATAAAAGTCCATTTTATAATAATATATACTTAGGACAGGTTGGTTTTCATGAGACTAGGGACTAATTTTTAGTCTCATTTAATCTCTAAATAACTAAACATAAGGGCTAAAGACAAAATTTTAGTCTCAATTAGTATCTATTTCAATAGATTTTTGGAATGAACCAAACATGTCTTTAATCATAATACTATTTTCTATAAATTGATTCAAACTTGAAACTCAAAGTGGGAGTTTTTCTTTGATGTAGGGAGAGAGTAGTTTGTTTTTAACTTTAAAATTTGGATGGAGTTGGACAAGCAGGAAACAAAGCGGTGGCAATTGGTCACAAGTATCGTCTATTAAAAAAAAAAAAACAAGCCTTTTTTTTTTTTTTTTTACTTTAAAATTTGGATTGGATGGACGAGCAGGAAAGAAAGCGGTGGCCATTGGTCACAAGTGTCGTCTAATTTATACGGAGAGACAATAGGACGAACTTGGTGATGAGGTAGCCTGTGACCCAACCACTCAAGGGCTGCTATGAGCCTATATAGTCTACATTATATTGTATACAAATATTTTTTTTTGAAACAAAGTCTACATTATATACAAGTAAAGTAGTTTGATTATATTACTAGTTCAAGTATTATGCTGTGGTGATTATACTAGTTACCTATCTTCATATCAGCCTTTGGCATGGATAAGGATTACCACAGCCGGCCATCCAATCCGATTGTGCTTCACATGAAAACTATTTTAAACAAACATATTATCTTCACATGTCTTGGACTCGGCCCCGTGCTAATGCAAACAACTACCAACCACTCCTCCAAAGACAGACACTCAAGACTGCCGGCGGCTACATCGGAAGCCATGGTTACTCTTGTGCTGCAAAATACTCCATTCATACTTAAAACAATGTCATTTTTTGTTTGAACCAAGTCAACCTTTTTAAGTGTAAGGTGTTGTATGATCTACCATGAATAAGTTGTGGACACTTGGACATTGTACAGTGGATTGCAGACATTCCCTAAAAACTGACCATCTGGCTTCCACTGCTCTAGACGACATCTCAATCCTTCCATAAAGCGGAAAAGTCAACATAGCTTCGAAATATATGCATAACCTCTTAGCCTCAGCTATAAATCTTGATACCATGGCCTTAAAGGATCTAATACCTTTTGAAATGATCTTTGTTTCATCGTTTTGTATGCTAGCCTAAAAATATCCATGCTTCTAAGAGCAAGGCTAATAGAAAACGCCGACATCGGGCCGCTAGGAGGATGGGTACTATGTCACGTATGTGTACTAGCATACTGCTAGAAAAGGTTGATAGAGTTGGCTGTAAGCATTTAATGCTGTAGCTAGTTGAGAGGGAGGTCGGGTTGCTTTCCGCCTGCCAAAAGCCAATAGAATGTGTTGTGGTGCGCCCGGCGGTAAGCTTAGCGCCCGCTTTGCTTCCCTCTCTTCATTCTCTTTTCCCCTCGTAGGATTTTGATGACATGGAATACCTACCTTACAACCTATTCAGTAGGATATGATATACTTGCTCTAAGAAGTCATGTGGAGTTTCCATTTTCTCCTCTTTTTGTTACTTACCCCCCGTCCTCACTGCTCCCTCTAGGGTCTAGACGACTTTCAAGACCAATTCAAGACAGACTGGCCTAGCTTGCCATGAGTTTTAAAGTGTTGAAGCTAATGGAATTAATGTTTCAAGATCATTGCTCTATGAAGTATAAATTTTATAAAGGTGTCACATATGTTTGAACCACCACCAAAACTGTCCAAGATGTAAAAATGGCAGAAATAGTCTAAGAGAGAGGATGAGAAAGCACTTTCGAGGTGGAAAAATAGTTTTGTTTGTGTGTGTGTGAGTGGGTGGGGGCATAGTCTATCTTGCTTGTTTCATGGATCTATTGTATGGGTAGGATGGATTTACCTCTCTGAATTAGAAAAATTTGGAAGAAAAAAGTTAGGAGGACTCTAACTTTTCAAACCGTCCAATTTTATATCCCTAAGTTGTTTTGGAAACTATTTTGGCTAACGTGGCGCCACATCAACTATCTTACGTGGCACCAGGGAGGTAAATTAATAAGACTTTTTGGTAGGTTAGGAAGGTCAAGTAGACTTGAAAAGGTTACAGAAACAATTTTTCATTTAAAAAATTGACTAAATATTTTTTACAGAAGAAATATGCATCTAAAAGCTAGTGAAATCTGATTCAATATTTTTAATAATCATATAAAATTCGTTTTATAACTGAGAAAAACTGTTTTAACTAGATTCATATTTATGATTTTTTAAAAAAAAATCATGATCTACCACTGATAGCCCAGTGCCACGCACGCAGGGCGAAGAATTTTTTTTTTTTTCGAGGGGCCTGGTGTGCTACATGGGCCGCCAATTTCTACCAAATTTTTCTTTCTCGAACGCTGCAACATCTATCCCGGCCCAAATCCAAGTTCTAGACGAGACCGATTCATCATCACGAAATGAAATGGAAAAGAAAAGGAATGAAAAAGGCCCATCCACCAGATCTAGTGAACTGAACCTGAAAAGCAAAGCAAATCAGGGAAGGGAATTGGTTGCGATGGTGACGACGCCACCCAATTCCCATTTGTTTAGTTAGGGTTCTCAATTGTTTATGCCTCCGCTGCCTGCAACTTGCAAGGAAGGAAGCTGCCCACTCTCCTCTCCCCTCCTCTTTCTACTAAAAAAAATATACTCCTCCATCTCCTCCTCCTAATACTACTATACTAGTGCCAAATTGCTCTCGCATTCCCTTCCCTTCCCTTGCTGCATTTCCTCCTCCGACTCCGCCCCGTTCGTGGCGACGGACGGGCGACCCGCCGCCGCCGAGGTCTTGGCCGGCGCCGACCGCCGCCGCACAGGGTACAGGTTCGTTCTTATGCCAGCCGCACCCCACCCCGTCCCGTCTCTTCCCCCTTTTCACTCCGCGCCGTGCGTCAGCGTTACCGGCCGCCACCTAAACCCTAGCTGGATCTGATCTAACCAGAAGCCTGTATTTATGTATATATATATATACGCCTACTGATAACTTTGCTTTGCTTTTTTTTGTTTTGTGGGGTTTGCGAAAAATTACCGAGTGTATTTACTGTGTACGCTCTCCGCTGCGCGCCCTTGACTCGGGAGCGGATCAGATCAGTCAGTCTGATCACGCGCGATTCGCCCATCGTCGCTCCTGGGCGGTTGGGTGGGTGCTTCGCGTAGCTAGTGCTCGCCTTGGTTGTCATCGGGAAATGAATGAGTGATCTCGGCGAGGATGGCAGGGCTATCAAGTGACCTAAACCGGCTGTGATGTTTTGTTTTTTTGCGTCTAGTCCATGCTCTCTCACTTAATTGTTTGCCCAAGGTTTATGTGTGTTGTATGAATGAATGTACGTTATTGTTACTACATTTGATTTAAGTAGGGAAGAAATGGTCACTGTTAGATTCACTCTTGTCATGGTTATGCTTCTTTTTTTTTTTTTAACCCACCCATACTGCTCTCAGTAGTTTGTCCGCTTAAAAGCTACTCAGTTCTTCGTTCAGGGCAAGAGGAGTAGTTGGCACTAAAGCGCCACCATATACACATTGATTAGTTTCACAACTGTAAGGGCATAGCAAAATGAAATACGCGCCTCGGCGTGGTCTCAAAAAAAAAAATAGGGCATAGCAAACAGGAACGAATTATGGATGCCTAATATACCTTCTTTACTGGACTTCATATGTCACTGTCAAGAAATCTGGAGTTTTTTTTTCTTCTTTCTTTCAATTCTGTAGCATGTATTAAGTAATGTGTTTGAGGTTGATCATTATTAGTTTCCGAAATGTAAAGACAAGTTATTGCAAAACAGACCATTTGCATCTCACCCTGAGCTACATGTATGAGCTTAGTTACTTGTCTATTGCATTGCATATACTACAGACTGTTCAGCCAGTCAGATACTTTGCACTTCTTTTCCTTCATATTAGTTTATTTATACATTGTGCATTGATTTTTTTCCTGCCACATATGTTCCTCATGTTCAATGGCAAGAGGGAGCACCTATTCTCCACTCGTAACATATTGCTTGTGGTTTTCCTGGTTGCCTGGCTCTTTATCCTTTGATCAAGTCTGTGAGATGGTTCATTGTTCGATTAGGGCTACAAATTGGAACTTCTCCATTAGTTTATATCTTTGAGCCATTACACCATTTGGTCATATGTCTTTTAGCTGAATTCTATAATTTGTCTACACTAACCAATGACACTTACGGAGTGTGCACTGTAGATGTTGTCAGGTTTACTGTTGTTAGATAATAAAATTCACTTAGTTTACTTTTCCACATTTGAGGAACATTTTTTGCATTGTTCAATACTTTCTGTTCTTCACTCATAATATTTGGGTGAACACTACAGTTAGTCTATGTATACCGATAGTAAAAGGGTAACTGTGGGAGAATGTTGCTTATGACTTTGTATTTTTTTCTGTTTTCTTTCTTCCATTTTTATGTCCTGTTTCACTTGTTGTAGTAACTAAGTTTATGAAAGAAGTTTTTAAAAGTGTGAACTTGTTTTTACTGTATTCAATAACCAAATAGTTCATTACAATATTCTTTGTTTGCTCTATTCAATCTATTGCACCTATTTGCTGCTGGAAACCTGAAACTACTGTTAATTTCTCATGTAGTATATGTTGAAGAATGGTTTGGAGCTAACAATACAGACACCAACTTTTGGTAATGACCACAACCGATTGGAGTGTAGTAATGAATCTCTAATTGCTCGCAATATAACCAGATACCTCATTCACGTGGTTTTTTTCATGTTACAGACTGGTAGCCAAGAACAAAGATACAAGTTTTCATATGTACAACAATAAAACTGAAATTTGTGGTCTGCAGACAATACAGTTTTCGTTCTCCATATGTATCGTACTTAGAGCAACCAATCATAGTGATTAAATATGGCCAATTTAACCCAATTCCCAAGCACTTAAACTGTGCTATTTCACAAATTACTCGATCATCAAACTGTCCTTTTGTTTATTTTAACATATCTGTTTACACTATATTAAGGTGTGTGTTTGGGAGCCTTATTTGGATCCTGGTATTTTCCATAATCAGTCATATATCTACCGTTCCCGATATTGTATCTCTGTTTCATTATCTGACAGCTTTATGCTTGTAACTTCTGCAGAAAAACACACAACGGTAATGGGGCATGACCATATATCTCGTATAAAGGTATCTTAGTCTGTCCTTTTAAGTAACATGTTTAGGTATATGATCAATCACAACATCCTAATTTTTTGTGTTCTTTCCTTTGAATTCAGTTGCATATGGCAGAAGGTTCTTATGGTGGTATGTCTGCTCCATGCCTCAATGTCTCCATAGCTTGTAATTTTGCAAAGGATGCATCTTTATTTTGGAATTTCAAGAAGATCTGTTACTTTATCTTCCACTGAGTTGGTGCAATCTACAAGCTATTTTTCTTACCATGTGCTAGTGTTGGTTGAGATATATCTTTTATCATGAATTCTGGAGCTAATATATGATATGTTGGTGACCAATTACAAACGAGTCATATTTATATTAATTGTGTTGTGTTTTATACGTTTCTAATATATTGATTTCCTGTAAAACAGACAGGAACCAGTGCCAGCAACCTGGGTGCAATGAGGTTGTCGATGGAAGGGTAGTGTACTGCAGAACTCACAGTGGGGAGTTGTCATGCCAACAGTTCAGTCACCTCCACAGCAGAATGGAGAGCTCAGGTTTATCGGTGCCCCCTGTTACTGACAGCCAGTTCAAGGGATCTGTTTCCATTGTGCCATACACTGAGCAAGAGTATGTCAAGCATGAAGGGGATGATCGAGGTAAACTAAAGGATAGTTCTGGGTACACTTCGGGTCAGACTGCACAACTTGTCTTCTCTGGGGCAGGCATGCTTTGCAAGAATGAAAACTGCAGCAAGCAAGCACATGAGAGCTCAGTCTACTGTAAGCTGCATAGCGGTGCTAGCAAGGGCTGCATGGTACGAGGCTGTATGAGAGGTGCACATGGAGGCACACCTTTGTGCATTGGGCATGGAGGTGGGAAACGGTGTGTGATCCCTCAATGCCCAAATGCAGCATGTGGTCAAGGCCGTAGTGACCGCTGTGTGAGGCATGGTGGTGGTAAGAGATGTAAATTTGAAGGGTGTGCAAAGGGCGCACAGGGGAACACCGATTACTGCATAAGACATGGTGGGGGAAGGCGCTGCAGATTCGAAGGATGTACAAAGAGTGCACAGGGACGGACAGATCTCTGCATTAAGCATGGTGGGGGCAGTCGGTGCAAATTCCAAGGATGTGGTACAAGTGCAAAATGGGGAACAGATTTCTGCTCTGTCCACAGGAAGAGTTTGTTAGGCGGTGACAACGCCATCCCTGAAGCTTTGCCTGCCCCTTCAGAAAAACGGCGCCGGGCCAAGAAGCCCAAAAAGGCAGCGAAGCCATCTGAGACCTCCCAAGAGAATGTCACAACAGCAGCTATTGCTGGTAACAGCTCGCAACACCCGGTCCCTGCGCAACAGATGGGCGTTCTTCTCATAGCTACCCCTGTTACTAACCGTGACATGTTAACCAAGGGTGTGACAGTGACGGGGCAAACTGCAATAGTGCCCCCGCAGATAGTGGCGCCACTGTCCATCAAAACACCAACACCACCTGGATCAGTGCCTGCCACAGCAGAGAGGGAGGCAGAAGCAAGCAGGGAGATGCTGGGTCTGTAGAAAAGATGGTGGCAGTGCATAATTTGGGAGGCTTGGAGAGACACCTTGCCCAGATAGTTATCTGATTATTGCCTTTTAGACTGAGAAACCTCGAAACTTTAGGAGGGTTGCATTTTGACAGGCTCGCGCCGTCAACTGACTCTAGTGATGCCCTGTGCCTTTCTCATTTGTAAATCTGTAATGCGAATCTCTAGCTGCTCTTGTGTATGTTCTCTTGTGCCTTCTAGCGTGGAAACTGGTCAGGGACCATTTGGAACTTTGGACAATAAGCAATAATATTATGTCATTGCCTAGTTTGCAGGTCCGGTTGGACTTTTTAAGTAGTGGGCATTTTACCAAATTTTTCATACCCCAACGAGCATATATGAGAAAATTACTTTGTTGGCCCTAGAAAAAGTCTGGCTTGTTTTTGGCCCTTTCTTTTTGAATTGAACTTAACTATTTGGCCCGAAAACTACCATGAGTTTTCCCTTGTTAGGTATGTGAAATTTCTGATGAGTTACCTTCTGCTTCTGAATTTTCCTACTGTTTTTCATGCCCTTGTATCTGTCGTTCCGCAAGTATCTAAAGGATGTTTGTGAGCTGTTTGACCCGTAAACGTCCACCACTTTTCTCGTTCACCCAACGACCTGTCGGCAAATTTTCTCCTTCATATCATACATGTTCTCCATCCCCAGGACCCCAAGACCTTGTTATAATTTCTTATTATTAAGACAAGACAAGCTGACAAGCACCGTCGTCGTCGATGCAAACGCTCCGCCGGTCACTCCAAGCATAACCGATGGAGGCTGCTGTTGTCAGCGTCTCCACAGGGGTGATGGAGCCGCTCATCTCAAGCTCACCAAGCTTCTTGGGATGAGTACGTGAAGCTCAAGGATGCAATACGTGCATTATTTCTGCCTGGTTTGTTACTTTTGTCTAATGATGCTTCCAACTTCTCCCAAGAAAATGTTGACACCCAAATTAGTCCTACACTAAATTTGGAATGAGCAAAGCGTAAGGGAATAAATGGTCATCGTTCATGCATGGACAACACCATTTTATATGAACAAAGCGTGTCAAAAGTGTCCTAAAATAGCAAAGGAAGCATGCACTTGAAGAAATCCGGCGGAGGAGAAAACATCAACTGCGCCGGACAAAAGTGTCCTAAAATAGCAAAGGAAGCATGCACTTGAAGAAATCCGGCGGAGGAGAAAACATCAACTGCGCCGGACGCTGGCATTGCATGGAGGCGTCCGGCGCTAGGAGCTCTCTGGACCTCCGGCGCTGGCGCGGCGTCGGCGTCTGTCGCGCCGTTCACATGCACCCTCGCCAAAAATAGCTCTCTGGACCGCGTCCGGCGCAGCGCCTGGCGCGTTCGGCGCATGCATGCGCGAGCATCCGGCGTGCGTCCGGCGCCGTTCAAAAATATGGCCCGATTGCATGGCTCTCTGGACCGCGTCCGGCGCGCGCCTGGCGCGTCCGGCGCTGCTATTTCGGCGCGTCGGGCGTTGTTCGCGACCGCGCCGAGATTTTCCTAATTCGAACCGATTTTATTTCGGGTTGGTTTTTGAGTCCCTGATGTTTGGAACGCCCAAGGACGGTTTCCTAAAAGGATAAGATCACCCTCCTCTATATAATAAGAGGTTCATGACCGATTTGATCTCATCTACATCCAATCGACAATCAATCTACCTCCTGTCCCGTTTGTAGGTCATCTTCTTCCTTCAACCCCTCTATCCTGCTGTTCGGCGGCGAACTCCGCGTTCTTCATCGGCGTTCTAGGCGGCCACGCTGGTCCTAGGACATCCCTCGCGTGCGTCCTCCCGACGGGTCTTCCCGGAGGTATGTTCGGAGGTTCTTTCAGCCGTCACCGAGCTCCACGTCACCCCTACCGATCCCTAGATCGGTTAGGGCGGCCACGCTGCGGTGCTCGCTGCTCCAAGGTCGATCGCGGCCTTCGTGGGCGTCCAAGGCCCTCCCGGTGTGTCGGTGTGAAGCCCTTGTTTCGTGTCAATAGAAAAGGATGCTTCCAACTTCCATTGGTACTTATTGGTAACTATTGGTGTTGGAACATTCTGTAGTTGCTGGGACACATGCTGTATGTTATTGTGAACTTTTAGGAGTCTGGTAGAGGTAGATGAAGTTCTACATTTGAAATGTGTCCTTGAAACTTGAGTTTGTGGGCTATTGTGTGATTTATGCTAGTAATGTATAGGTTGCAATTATATTTTGATGGAGCGAATGGAGTAAAAAGAAAAAGGTCTTTAGGAATTTACTAGCACTATTGATACTGTGATTGATATTGTAGCATGCACCTCCCAAATGAATTGATGCTGTTGTTGAATTGATGCTGTTGTGTGCTCTCATGGATTGCCGTTCGATTTCATTTTTCATTTATATATACTAGTGCACTACCTTGGCATGCCTTCCACTATTCAGATACATCAAAAATGCTTAGGTGTGATAAAAAAAAAAAAACTATTCAGATACATAGAGTATATAATCCAAGCAGTATACTTGCTGCCGAACATCACGTTTTGGCTTACGTCACTTTTATATGAACTTAGGCCATGTTGACGTACTCAACCAACATCATAACGTACTAAGTGTTGAGAATCGGCCTGTTCAAATTCCCGGATCCGTTTTTGTTCCGATTCAAGAGAGAGACGTGTAGAGATTGAAGATTGATCCCATTTCCCTTGCCCAATCCCAAGAAGAATACGAGGAGAGACACATATGTATTAGGGAGAGTTATCTTTTCATTAGTCATCATAGGTATACATGTAGTCCATATATATAGAGATAGCCTCCGGGGCATATAAGGTAGCCTCTAAGGCCCATATGGTATGAGCCCATCATTCCTCTAATTGAGGAATTCTTAACACTCCCCCTTGGGCGAATACCATGACAAATATATGCCTCGTTAAAACTCCAAAAACCCAATGGAAAAAAATGGAGAAAGAGTGCATTGTTATCGTTAAATGCATTTGCACATTGTTGCCTCATTAAAAACCTTACATGAGAAACTTCAGGAAAACTCATCAAGAAAAAAAAAGAGTACAAAGATGTTTTCGGGATAAATTGTGACCTTCGGATCATATCATTTTGAATTCTCTATAATCTCGATCAAGGGTTAATACTCTAGGTGATATATTTTGGTGCATTTGGACTTATAACCATATTCCTTCAGGGAAAGAAACCTTCAGAGAGTTGTTGCCTTTATGGAGAGATTATTTCACATAAAGGACAATATTGGTACGAAATTTAAATGTTACTTTCCATGGATTTTCAGAATCCCATTCTTGCATATTTAATTCATGCCATTAGCCAGATTCATTATATAGCGGAACATATTCTACAGAACTTATGTCGAGTTGGTCTATTATGACCTTTTGAACCATCACTTTTCACCACATATTATTTCAATAAAGACTCATAATTATCCGAACATCAGGTTCAAGATATCTACGTAGCGATTTTTGGTTCAGCCTCAATTGTACATTTTATTTGACCCGATATGAGAGCTTCAAGCACTCTTGCCATGGACTTTGTTTCGGATCCGAATTCTCACAAAGAGATGCATTTAGCAATTATAGAGGTAAACAAGTGTCGACACATTTTCTGACTTTAAACATCTTAATAATGATCTTCATTATTTCCCAAAATGATAGATCCATTGTTGTTCCATATTCCCAAGCATTATAGTATGCGCGCATTGCTAGAATTTTCATCTTCAGGATGAACCTCATCGTGAGGTAACTCACCAACAGAGTGATTTCTCTACAGGAGTATGAGAGGAGTTTAATCACATATAATGTGAGCTTGCTTCATGAGCATATGCTTGTGACATAGGCCACTAGATCATATTTGCAGGCGTCCCCGCATAATTTGATCAAAATGTCAATGTCAAGTGGATATAAAATTAATCCCGGGTATATCCACGTCTACTTCGGGTAGAAGCATTCATTTATTTATATTTTAACCAATTTGGTTGCTCCTCATGGCTACAGTTATCTGGTGTGCTATACAACAGAGGAGTATAACTAAACAACTAGTTTAGTTTGGATTTGTGCGTTTTAATTCATAAATATCAAGGCATTCCACAGAATGGGCATTCATCTCCCCCTAATACCGAGATATTTAATAGCATACTAAAATCCTCAATCATTCCTCCAAGGCCCATATGGTATGAGCCCATCATTCCACTAATTGAGGAATTCTTAACACTAAGAACAGACAGAACAGCATCAAACAGAAGAGATGGACAGATCAGACTCAGAGATGATAAGTAGACGTTGCTCCACCGATTCAATACCCTCCGCACGTACGATGCCTATTTGGGAAGGATGAACATTTCCTCACCACGCGACAAGTCGATGCCGACCTCTGCGTACCCCTTCTCGGCGTGCTGCCTCAGGCAGTCCTGCTCTATGTCCACCAAGTAGTTGATTTGGTCGATGCCCTCCTGAATTAACGCTCGGAGCACGGGGTCGTCGGCGAAGGGGCCGTCCTCGTCGTCGATAAGATCAGGGATCTTCTGCAGCGGACATGCCTTGACCCGCCGCCATGTGCCACTCGGGCACCCTCGCCTTTGTCACCAACGACTCGGGCACACTCTCCTTAGTCACCTCCTCCGCCATGGCCCTTGATCTATTCTCACGTGATCTGCTTTGGCGGCTATGGTTTGTGTTTGGTTTGGGAGAGGAAGCAACGGGGGATCTCGCCATATATTAGCCGTAGCCGTAGCGCAACAATTTCCTTGTCGGCATCGGACTCTTGCCTTCCGACTCCGATCCTCACGCGCGCCGGACCTGATTGTGTTGGAGCAATTGCCTGAATAGTGTCCTGAAAAACATGGTTGGATATACTCCGATCCTCTACAAGCAATATACTTGCTGTCGAACATCACGTTTTGGCTTTTTAAATACGTCGCTTTTGCTGTGAACTTAGATACATACACTGTATCTAGATTAGACACACAAAAGTCATGCATCTATAAAAACCGAAATATCTTATAATTTATAAAGTATGGAGCATTTCACTTTTTTCTTATTATTTATAATTGCCAATGTCAATGCCTGCAGCAAGACAACCCTGCTACACTAACAAATTGCATACACTCCATCCTTAATCGATATATACATACATGAGCATGCACGTGCACTATCAAAAACAAATTGCACCGCATGCAGACACATTACCGTCTTTCAATCATCATGATTATTCGAATGTGCTCCCAAGCAAAAGCTAAATACAGCGGGTAACTGTTTCAGAGAAATAGCTCTAGAACTAGAACACAACTGCTGAGTCGGTGTATGGCACTCTGTTGCTGTACAACCTTCCACAGATACCCCACCGGTCTACTGTGCAGCACCCACAAGCAGCTTCTCATCTCCAATGATCCACCTTGTCAGCTGGCTCGGATCCTCTGCAAGTGCTCCGCATGATGGGATAATGCTCAGGTCCGACCCTATGATCTGGTAGTCATCCAGCGCGGCTTGCATTTCGGCCTCTACCCGTGCATCATTTGAAACGTCAAGATCCACGCTAAGGGCCTCCGCATAATGCCGCTCTTTCTCAGGGTCATGCTCAAAAGGATCCATGACAGCTCCCTATAGTATCACAAACATAAATATATGTAAACTTGTAATTTCAGAAGCAAGATGATGAGAATGCATGCTTGTTTTTTTTTTCCACAACCATTGAGACGCGCTCACCTGGCAGAGTTCAGAATAGTGCTTGTAAGCCCCGCTGTTTTCATCTCGGTCATATATAAGTGTTCCGCCATACCATCCATTCTCTACATCTGCTGTTGTGAATGCAAGATACCTACATATTGCAAAGGAAACAAAATTTCCAAAATTATGTACAATGGAATGTGAAAATGATGGGTATCAACCACACACTAACAATGGAGCCATTTGTAAAGAGCTATAGCAATTTTATGGAGTCACCTTCTGAAAATGTCCTCCTCACATGATTCAACTGAGGATAGCCAATTTAGTTCCCCACAAAGAGAGACATTTGGTTCTTCTTTGTTCCTCTCGTTCACATTTTCAACCGGGGCAACTCTTGCAGTTGAAATTGTCTCTGTATGTTTTCTTTGACCAAACAACCAGTTTGGGCTTTTAAGCTGTATCTCACTAAACCATAAATGCAAGCTATCAAAACAACATCACAAAAAATAAAATCAACCAAGAACCATATGCTACAGGGGGAGAAACTGCATATGCTGCATCTGGTGCCATTCCAGAAGTTCCAACACCTCCAGTTAGCTTTAGATCAGCATCACAATGAAGTCTTACATTCCTTATTGAACTACATGTTCTTTCTATAAGTTTGTCAAACGAAGTAAGTTTCATCCTTGAGAAATCCTCTTTACATGCTGGAACAGGGCTCAATGTGGTTCCAGGGTTCCATGCAGCTCCAAATCCCACAAACGCATTATTTTCAGGTGCAGAACTGTGAGTTATCATCTTGTTAAGGGACTAAAATCAATGTATCATAACAAGTGAACCGAATAACCACTAAAACTTGCCTCAAGTGGTAGCTATCAGACGTAAGATCATCCCCAGTTGTTGTCACATGAAGATAGTAATCAGTATCCAGCTCCCAAAGAGCTGGTTTTCCTTCTTGCGGTTGAAAATACCCCAGAAATCTGATAGTACCACCAAACTAAGAATTAGTAGAGATACTCATTGCACCCATGGCAGTAAACAACTCAAGAGCTGGTTCACTACCTTATATGTTTAATACATCTATTACGATAAAGCAACACAATAGACTTACAGATTTATAGCATCCTGCTTTTCACCATCAGTGTAGGCATTACTGTAATACCGTTTAATTGATTTCAGGAACTCCCGAGACTGAGTAGTAGCCTTCCACTTCCCTTGCCTCTCAGGGAAAACCTGAAATTGTGTTCGTTGCACAGTACTGAATAACTGAAACCAGGGAAGGGCCAAGAGGCCACCTTTATCTAAAGTTCTATAAACCCCCACCCCCAAAAAAAAGAAAAGGACTTCTGGAATATGGATCCTATGGGCAGTACAAATGACTGGCAATTATTCTTCATTTAATATGTGCTAAAGAATATTTACTGACCGTGTTATGTGCCGCAGATCCTCCATACTGATGAGCAAGTGCGTCACCCATGCTCTGGTACATTTCCATCAAAGCGGAAGCAATGCTGCTATCAGGGTGGATTTTTGAAACATTTGTCAGTCCCATTGCATGAAGTTGTCTCCCCAAAGCAGCAAGGCCATAAGCATACTGTGCAACATTTGTGCGATCCAAGCAATCTATGCAATTTGTACGAAGAACTCCAGTTTGGTAACAGGGAGTATCACCAAGAAACTCTTGTTTGTTAGCCTCATTTCTCATATCCTGAAAGCCTGTAGAACTAAGTGCTTCAGCATTACTAGAGAGTCTTGAAAGATCTCCAGAACTAGCCCTTATATCAAGGGAGCCATCCCTGTGCAGAAAGAAAACATTGCCAACAGTTAGTATTGGTAGTATCCCTAGTTGCTAGTGTGGTACTGACAGATGACTAGCCATATGAAACTACTCACTTTTTATATTTGATACTAACTGCGCAGAAAGAAAGCATTGCCAACAGTTAGTATTGGTAGTATCCCTAGTTGCTAGTGTGGTACTGACAGATGACTAGCCATATGAAACTGCTCACTTCTTATATTTGATATATCCTATAAAAAATCTGCAGGATACAATGGTCCTATTTGTTGTAAGCTATACATTCTTTCTAACAGACTGTATATTTACCTTGCAGTGCTAGTTCGACTAAGCTGAATTGACCTTTTTTTCTGAACTTTTGGCTTTCCGCTGTAGTAAAACCCAGTAAGGTCCAGTGCTTCACCTGCAACTTTTCCTAAAACACCTAGAACATTTGCAGATTTGCTGAAAAAGTAAAGTGTGAAACATCAGCATGTGAACAAGCACTAGCTTGCATAAGTTTGAAGGTAACCAAGAAGCACTTGAAAACCTTTTAGCAAATTTATGAAAATCCCAGTGGATGAATCTCAGCTTCTTCTCCTCTGGGACATTTTGATTAAGATATTCAACTGCTCTACAATATTCACGCCTGAGCATCATTTCACGTGGCCTTTTTTCAACAGTCTATATAGAGAATTGAAATCTTGATGAGTAACACATGGAAGACAAAAGTTGACATGTTGGTTATCAGTACAAACAAGTCAATGAAGAGTAGCAACTAGTAACACACCTACACTACGACTAACATGTCCCTGCAGAATATAAAAGAGATACAGATCGTTCAGTTCAGTTTTGACTCCCCAGTGCATAGAACTGTAATATAGTGTAATCTCTAATGGAGAGGCATGAAGAATCAATAAATATATGAGACACAAAAAGGAATATTGTCTTTCTGGACATATATGCAATACACTAGTTAAGGCTAAAGCCTCAAATACCCAACTGATCAGCAAATGAAGATATTTGGGGATTGCAAAATCGAGTTGCAAGTATGTACCTTTATCAAATTAAGTATTATGATAGGATGTCCATATCGTCGGGCGAGATCATCAAAATGTAATTTTGTTGCTTCATATGTGGGATCATATCTCTGTACTGCAGCGAAATTTTAAGGTGAGAAAAGAAGTGATCGTTTTTTTGTTGGATGTATATGTTCTCTGTCATGTGTGGAATTTGTGCATATTTGTTAATGCGTGAGATGTACCCAGGCCTAGATCCTCACAATGAAAATGAAAGCAGGTGCTATTCATAAAAAATTTTATTCATTTCAAGGCCAAAAAGAATAGTCAGATTTGAAGTTGACGAGTGCATGAAGCATCTAATAGACAAACTTCAAGACCATTCTCAGATGTGCAAGTCTGTTATTGTAACATAAGGAAATAAAATGTTAAGATTTTTATATGAATACGGGTGTGTTATTCTACCATAAGGATATGAATAATCATGCAATCAAACTATTATCAGTTGGTCTGAGATTATAATCAATAATTCACAAAATGTACTAACCAAAAATATCAGGCTTAGGACTAAGTCGAGAAGCCTCTTGTGACCAAAAAAGAGAGGGATTGATCCTCGCATCTGTACTACGGCACTCATTCTTCCCTTCCAGGAACCAGCCTCTTCTTCAAAGACTATCTGCTCTGTTTCAACATCATTAGCAACTTTTCCATGGTCATTCACACCTCTTTTCAAATACCTAGAGAAACCATGTAACAGTAGTAAATTTTCAAGTGAACAAAAATAAGATAATGCATAACTTGCAGGCCATAGAGAAATGGTGCCAAGAGGTAGTAAATGAAAGATGACAAGAAATTGGTGTTGACTTGAAAAGCTTCGCAAGATAAGAATGATTGATCCAATAAAGATATTAGATATATGGGTTCTAAGTTTTTGGAACAAGGCATGCATTTGATTACTCAACAGTGATAAGAGAATAATATGCTCAGTGGAAGAGGACATAAGCCTTAATAAATAATAATGAGTATATGACTTCAGCTTACGCGAATGAAAAAAAGGAAATCAAGAAGTATGCCACGACTAGAAAACAAACAAAGATTACCTAGTCCCGGCGAAGTGTCGAGATCTTCTAGAGCTGAGAACAACATTTATCTCTCTGCCAAAAATTGACAGCTTGACCTGCAAATTAAATAGGAACACTTAATTAGGCAATATGCAAGACAACATCCTATCATGTCTCATGTAGGGGGAGAAAACTTTAAAAGGTGGCAGATAGTTTATAAATAACCTGCTTGAAGTGCCCATGGACAAGAGCTACTGTCCAAAGAGTATTGCGGCACCTTGAACGTATTGGCTCGGTCAGGAAGGTGTTCCAGACAAACAAATTTTCATAAGGCATTTCCTTCATTCCTGCAGAAGTAACATTCTGCTGCAGGCTCTGCATGATGGGATATGTGTAGCTATAGAAGAAATCCTTGGTGAGATCAACACTAGCCAAAAGCTTCTTGTACCTATTATACATAGGTATAATAAGTTTCTTAATTCAGAAAATGTACACAAATTCCAAAGTGTGAAAGAGCACAGAAAAAAGGCTCCTTATTATACCTCAGCTCATTCTTAGAGGTTGCGACATCTGTTTGCACTGACGAGTGTGGGATGGTGATCATCTGGCTCTCATCTATACAATATATAGCATGCCCACAAATGCAACCAATTTGGCGGCGCTTGGTGACTAAAATCAGGTAATAAGACTCGAGGAACTTGATGCAACCTACATAGCAAAACGAAAATGAAAACAAGAACAACCGCCAAAGGATAGGAGCCTGCAGCTTGGGAAAGAAACATACGGTAATAAACGCCATCTTACACTATCCTGATCATAACGAATCCTAGCATCTGAATGCGAAACCCATATCAGTAAAGAGCACTAAGCAACAATCAAAGTGTTGGCAATAGATGCAAGGCGCATTACTAGCACTGGGTACCCGAGTTATCTTTGCTCTAAAGAAGTTGTGTGCCATTCTCTGGTAATTTATTCTCTGATGAAATGGACCATTTTTCTCGAAATCCAAACAGGACACCCCTGATTTTTTTTTTCGAACCTTGGGATCTTCCCATTTCCATTGATAGAAACAGGGCAGCTCTAATGAACTACTGTACATGTTATCTAAAGAGTATTATCTTGTATAATCTAAAAGAAAAGGTGCTATCTAACTAGTGTTAAGAATCCAATTCTCCAATACAGAGCAACAAACATAGGTGGATGAAATGGACCATTCTTCCCGAAATCTCAACAGGACAGCTCTAATAATGAAGTACTGTAAATGTTATTATCTAATAAAGAGTATAATCTACAAGAAAATCTGCAATCAAACGAGTGCTAAGAATCCAATTCTACAATACAGAGCAACAGAGGTAGGTGAATGAAGGAATAGACACTAACTGATCGCTGAGAAAAGGGAATAAGGTAGGGACTAGTAGGGACCGACCTGCGATGCCATAGGCCTTGGTGACGAAGGTGAGTCCCCCAGTGGAGCGGTTACCCTCGTCGATCCGCTGGAGGAGGCTCTTGACCTCCTGCAGCGAGTACCAGACGGGGTCCTCGCTGACGTTGAGCTCGGAGGGTTCGGAACGGTCGATCTTGAGCACCCGGAACCACCGCTTCTCCCGCGAGCTCCCGATCACGTAGAACCTCTGCGGCCCAGCAATCAACCCCGGGCAGGTTAGCGATTCCAATCGGATGGGAAATGAGGAGGCGAGTGGTGTGGTGAGGTGCTCACCGAGCGCGTCTCGTAGAGGCGGAACTTCTCCAGCGTCGCCGCCAGCGATGGGTCATCCACCTCCGCCGCCGCCCCGCCCCGCCTCCCTCTCTTGCTGGCTGTGGGCAGAACGGCGGTGGGCAGCAGTGGGGAAGAAGGGGGTGAAGAGGAGGAAGAAGCTGACGGGCAGGGCCCGTTTGCCGGTGAGGGAGAAGGGAGGAGAAAGAAGAGGCATGCCAGGCAGCCAAGTCAGATGAGCTAATGGTGAAATTCTAACACCAAACGAACGGAATGCTCACAAGAAAAATGTTGAAAAGACTGTATTACATGCTCGACAAATACGTTTGGCATTTTAGTGAGTTTGACAATTGCATAGCGCTCCGCGCACAGATTCCAACTATCGATATTCTTAGGTCCACTTTTCTTATTTACCAAATCACTATTGTGAGTAGGTCAATTTTTTTAATTGTTAAACCACAAATGGCGAACTGTTGTGAGTAGGTCAACTTTTTAATGTCGTACAAGTTTCCACAGAAGTAGCACCCAGAGAAGTTTCCAAAAAAACACAACAGAGAAAGTTGCATCCGTCAAGCCTCAAAACACACATCCATGTTCATAGTTTTAAGGGAATTGTATCTAAAATAAAGAACCATCTCAGACATTGTCTACGGTTAAGATGAAGAAGTCGTATTATAATGACTAGCTTATCCATCATATATCAAGCGAAGGATAAGATGTCGTTACAGAACAGCCAACGCCAAAGGAGCGCCCAGGTGCCACGACCAAGTTCACTCAGTTACTATACAAAGCCAAAAGCCCATCCAGAAAGCCAAATTGGTTCACTGCTCAACTACCATCATCAGAAAACGACCATGTGTCCTCAAAAAAATAGGCTATTAGGGCGTATATGCCAGTACCAAACGCCTTGCATTTATCTGCGTCTCCAGGCTCCAGGCAGTCAGAGAACTACAGCACGCGTCCACCAATGTAAATTTCCTTTTGTAATCTCAAACAGCAAATCACCACATGTTGGCTTCGCCATCTCAAATTAACTAAACATCACGCGTAGCAACAACATAAGGCAAACGCTATCACAGAACAAAACAAACACAAAGGATGAGAAGTCGTATTATAATAACTAGCTTCATCCATCATAACAGAACAGACAACGCCCAGGGAGCGCCATGGTGCTACAACCACCAAATTTACTCGGCTAATAGACAACGCCAAAGCTCATCCAAACAGCCAGGTTCCCCTAACTTGGTTGCAGTTCAACGATGTGACTAAACCATTTCATTCTACGGATTCCTTGCATCTCACAAAACTGGTTCACTGCTCCACTATACAGCATCAAAAAACGACCATGTGTCCTCAGAGAGAGAAAATAAGATTGGCAACAAAACTTCATGCCCTGTGCAGCCCTTGTTCATCCTGGATAACATAGGCAATAGGAAAGCATTAGACACACAGCATTAGTGCCCCAACACAAGATATCATGTCAGGTAGGAACTTCCCTACTAACCTCATCAGAAATCAGTCCTTAAGGTCCTTCTTGGAGTCGGCCAATTCCATTTCCAAACTGCACTCTTCTTGGCTGAGAGGAGGGAGTCCTTTCTCGTGCCGTGTGTAGTTGTGCCTGTGCCACCCACTCTTGCAGTGCTCTCTGTATAGCTTGTCCTCCACCAGCACATCACACTCCTTGCACCTTCTTTGCTGCTTGCCTTGTGCGTTGCCCTGGCTTTCAGTAGAAATGCTCTGCATCGGCATTGCCTCGCTTATCTGAGCAACAGCATCAGGTTCCTTCACAGGAGCTGCTTGTGGCACCTCGACGCTGTCATGTTGCTCCACAGATGGGCCACTTTCTGCGTGCGCTGAGACAGACAGCACTTCCACCCTCCCTTGCACATCCTTCAACCGCTCCTCACACGAGTGCAAAAGAGATGGCTCAATCTCACATGCCTGTAAAACACTATCCACAGTTACATGTAGCACAACAACAATAATAAGGTGCTCTGCGAAGAATTTTGGTTTCAACAAATGATTAAATCAGCACCACCAAAAAAATAGAAACACTAAAACAGGGGACTTCAATGCTAGTTGATCATGCAAGGAACAGTGTATTACGATCAGGCTCCCGCTTCTAATATCCACCTATTCTTCCTACAATCAGGCAGCAGACACCACCCACACAAACTACCCATGAAGTTGTTTACAGACTTGACTAGGCATCATTGACCAGGCCTTCTAAGCCATGTGATACAGAACATATATGATATCAAAAACCTTTTACCCTCTCTATGACATTGTGTATGCTTCACCCCTGCCCACACAAAAAAAGAACCTTTTATCCTCTCTATCACATTATGTTCCTATTTTTTCGAAATAGCTCAAGCAAAAAGGGGACACTAAATAAACAAGAATCGTAGTCACATACCCACACAAACTGGATCCCATGAAATTGTATACAGACTTGACTAGGCATCACGGACCAAGCCTTCTAAGCCATGTGATACAGACCATATATGATATCAAAAAACTTTTACCCTCTATGACATTGTGTATGCCGAACCCCACCCCTGCCCACACAAAAATAACCCTTTACCCTCATCACATTATGTTCTTATTTTTTTCAAAATTTCTAAGTAAAAAAGGTAACTCTGAGTACAAATTTACAATCATGTGACGTAGGAATAACCACAGAAAAACAAGAACCAGTAGACTTACAATAGAAGGCTGAGTGCTCAATTCATCCTTTGAAATGACGGTAGCATTCCATTTGCCAATCTTCTCCTTAAGGCCTGGAAAATGGGGTTTAGCCTACAAGAGCAAAGTAACTTTCAACATACAAAGCGTACCACTAAGTAGAATACCCAGAGCAGAGACTTAAGTCAGTTCACAGTCAGCATGCCACGTCACTGAGAAAAATGTGAAATGCATTCACAGCATCATGTACTTGTTTCAGTCTTAGTAAGTTATTATAAGAAACAGAAAACTGGCTAGTTGGTGAAAAAATAGATAGATAAGAGCACCAGCCTACAGTTTATATGTATGATGAATTCATGCAAACTCAATCAGCAGCCTAACCTATTAGCAATATCACAGTATTACCAATTCTATAAAAAAAAAATGGAAGTCACCAACCTTTTAGGTCCAGCCAATTGCCAGGCCTAAACACCAAACAAGAAATTTTCTATAGAATTGTGCTACACAAACTGCAATTAGTTTGAAATTCCTGTCAAATGACTACTTTCAACTTGAAATTATGCTCAGACGATGCAGTAATATCAACACATGATCTATCTAGCTTGATGTTGGTTCCTAATCATCAGGGCCTGGTCTAATAACCGCATTTGATTTTAGAAAAATAACTAAGTTGTTTCTGACACTGAAGAGACCCACCAATTCTCACTAGATTTGAAAAGGCCTTACAATTCATTGAAGAATAGCTTTTGGAAAGACCGACATGGACGAAAAAGATTCATTGTATAACTCTTACTGATTATTATCAAGCCAGATCTTGAATAAAAAATAAATAGTCATGGCTTTTTCGGATCAGCCAATAACACATCTTCAAAAAATTCAACATGTTGAGGCCTTGCCTGCTGCAACACCATCTACAAAACATGATTGTAGTAACGTTTGTTATATGCGCTACATCACCTACAAATACTGTGAAAGCCAAAGTGCATATAACAAAAGTTTACTTGGACCACAAGCAGATTTTTGATGGTGTTGCAGCAGACAAGCCTCGGCGTGTTTAGTATTTGAAGAGATGTCATTGGTCGATCCAACAGGACATGTCTATTTATTTTCAGTCAAGTATCTGAGCAAGTTATACCATGCCAGGCTTTCTAAAAAAACTTTTCTTCTACAGATTGTAAGCGCCTTTTCAAATCTAGTGAGTGAGTGGGTCCATTCAAGTGTGAATGACACCTCAGCTATCTTGCTAAAATGAAATATGGTTATGACACCTCAGGTCATAAGATGCAACTCCACTGAGAAAAATGTGAAACGAATTCACAGCATCATATTCTTGTTTTAGTCTTAGTTAGTATAAAATAACAGAAAAATGGCTAATTAGCTTAAAAAATAGATAGATAAGAGTAACAGCCTACAGTACATATGTATGACGAATTCACACAAACTCAATCGGTAGCCTAACCTATTAGCAATATCGCAGCACTACCAATTCTATAAAAAGATGGAAGTTACCTAACTTTTTTAGGTCCAGCCAATTGTCAGGCCTCCTAAACAATAATAAACAAAAAAATTCTATAGAATTGTGTTCCACAAACCGCTACTAATATACCCCCTCCGTTCAAAATTGTAAGTCAATTTGACTTTTTTGATACATCCATTTTGCTATGCATCTAGATATAGTAATATGTCTAGACACATAGCAAAATGGATGAACCAAAAAACTCAAAGTGACTTATAATTTGGAACGTAGAGAGTAATAATCAGTGACCCAACCAATTAGCAAATATCACAGCATTACCAATTCTATACAAAATAGGAAGTCGCCTATCCTTTTTACGCCCAGCCAACTGTCAGGCCTGACCCACCCCTGCCCACACAAAAAAGAACCTTTTACCCTTATCACATTATGTTCTTATTTTTCAAAATTTCTCAAGTAAAAAAAAGGAACTCTGAGTACAAATTTCACACCACATTACCAATTCACATTCATGTGATGTAGGTATAACCACAGAAAACAAGCACCAGTAGACTTACAATAGAAGATTCATCCTTTGAAATGACGGTAGCATTCCATTCGCCAATCTTCTCCTTAAGGCCTTGAAAATTTGGTTTAGCCTACAAGAGCAAACTTTTAACTTACAGAGCGTACCACTGAGTAGAATACCCAAAGCAGAGACTTAAGTCAATTCACAGTTAATATGCCACGTCAGCATACAGAACAAGTTAGGACTACAGTCAAACTAGGCTTAAAGTAGTCATTTGACAACCAGCGAGTTATACCATGCCAGGCTTTCTAAAACCATTCTTCTACAGATCGTAGCGCCTTTTCAAATCTAGTGAGTGGGTGGGTCCATTCAAGTGTGAATGACACCTTAGCTATCTTGCTAAAATGAAATGAAATGTGGTTATTAGACCTATATATTGTGCAAAAAGTTTAGGAACCAGCATCACGCTGGATAGATCACGTGCCATAAGTTGCAACTCCAAGGAGAAAAATGTGAAACGACTTCACAGCATCATATCCTTGTTTTAGTCTTAGTTAGTATAAAATAACAGAAAACTGGCTAGTTAGTGAAAAAAAGTAGATAGATAAGAGTAACAGCTTACAGTACATATGTATGACAAATTCACACAAACTCAATCATTAGCCTAACCTATTAGCAATATCGCAGCATTACCAATTTTCTATACAAAATAGGAAGTCGCCTATCTTTTTACATCAAGCCAATTGTCAGGCCTTTTACACTAATAAGAATCAGGAGGCCATGCCACCAATTATACATACAGGCCAATAACTTACATCTAGTGAATATGCACAGATGATGGGAAACAGATTCTATCTAGCACAAAGGAATAAACAAACAACCACCAGATTGTTCAGCTCAAGTAGTGGCCATTATCTCTGAAGAAGGTAGACATCAGATGTACTTTCAGGTACCTGTTCCTTAGAGCTGAGCTGGCTGAGCTGAGCCTCCTCCCTCTCCTTGCTGGAGACCTGGAGCTCCCCTTTCTCTAGAATCTGAGGCAGGCAACAAACAAAGCAGGAACATAAATAAAGCATGTGAGGATCACGGGGATTGTGTGAGGACTGAATTGGAGGTGGGGAATCAAAAGGGGCCGGACGGATGGATACCTCGACGCAGATTTGGGTCTGGTCATCAGTGCCGAAGGCCTTGATGAGATCCTTGGACTTGGCGAGGACGCTCTTGGAGATGTTCCAGTGGACGGTGGGGGACTGGAGCACCTCATCCACGTCACATTCATGTAAAACATTATCAGTTACATGTAGCACAACAAAGATAATAAGGTTCTGCTCTGAGAAGAATTTTGGTTTCAACAAATGAATAAATCAGCACCACCAAAAAAATAGAAACACCAAAATAGGAGACTTCAATGCTAGTTGATCATGCAGGGACAGTGTATTACAATAGGCTCCGAAGACTGGGACAGTGTATTACAATAGGCTCCGAAAGTAGTCATTTGACAACCAGCATCACGCTGGACATTTGACAAAAACAGAAAACTGGCTAGTAGAGAAAAAATAGATAGATATAAGAGCAACAACAGCCTACAGTACATATGTATGATGAATTCACACAAACTCTTTCACCAGCCTATCTAGCACAAAGGAATGTATTTTCAGGTACCTGTTCCTTGGCGTTAATCTGGCTAGAGAGCTGCGCCTCCTCCCCCTCTTCTTGCTGGAAACCTGGAACTCCGCTTTCTCCACAATCTGAAGAAGCAAAAGCATCAACGAGTAGCGTCTAGCGCGTGGGGGACTGCGGGCATTGTGGATTGAATAGGGGACGGATAGGTACCCTACCTCAATGGTTTGTGTCTGGCCATCAGTGCAGAGGGACTTGATAAGGTCCTTGGACTTGGCGAGGGAGCCCTTGGAGACGTTGGAGTAGACGGTGTGGGACTGGGGCACCTCATCGAGGTCAGCATCATCTTTAAACAATTTACGCCCAGGCATAGCCTTCGCCTTCACCTTTTTTCCACACCTTGTTGCATGTGCTGCTGCAGAAAATTCAGAGGTCCCGTCAGTATGAATGAAAAATAAAATAAAAGAAGGGGATGAGATGAAAAATAAAACAGCACGCACATCTCAGGGTCACTGATGACAAATGGCATACTGAATCCAGGCTCGGAAGGAGATACTCCGCCCTCGGACTGAACAAAACTATAACAAGAAGCAAGACTAGACAGTAAGTAAAACAAGTTGACTTGGAAGAAAAGAGTTTTAACAGAGAAGATAAACAGCAAGCATTACCGGTGGGGGCTCAGCGGGGGGAGTCGCCATCATCAGCAAATGACGAGTCGGGTTGATGACTCATATCCCTCCTCGCACCAGTACGGATCTGGTGCCGGGTACGAGACCCTCATTGCTTTGCTAGAGGCCTTGTATATCCCTAGCCTATAAATCCTTTCGTGATCCTCTGGGGAATGGCGGGTGGGGGAATAGGAGGGCAGCATGCCTGACTTCATCCATGTAGCGCATTCTGTCGAGCCTGTTCTGGCGGGCAGCGCGGCAGCTGCTGCAGCAGACCTCCTTTAGATGAAAATAAGAATTTGTTAGTCAACAAGGTTATTGCAGAAAATTGATATACTGCAGAAACCTTAAATCATGCAAACAGCAGGAATGGAAATGGAAGGCTTTCATCAGGACAGACAGGATCAAGATCTGTTAGGTTAATTTCCGTGCTGTCATAAAGAATTAAAATACATTATTGTATCAGGAGCGTGGATTCGAGATTTTTGTTGGTCAAATGTGTGTGATGACTACAGACTTGTACCTGTGGTACATACTAGGCAGCGTGGATCTACTACCAATCTAAAGCATTTGTTAGTCAATAATAAGGACAGAAATCTAGTATGCAGAAAATTGATATGCGTTTAGTTCCCCCACTTCCCATCACATCGTTTGAATTTCTCATAACATCGAATCTTTGGACGCATGAATGGAGTGTGAAATATAGGTAAACAAAATAACTAACGAATCGTTTGAGCCTGGTTAGGCCATGGTAGGGCAATATTTACCACAAACAAACGAAATCAGACAACTAAATACAGCCATACTGCAGAAACCTTAAATCATGCAAACAGCAGGAAGGCTTTCAGCCAATTCTTACACTAACACATATGCAGACCAAACTATGCTGCCTAACACGGTATTCATACACAGACCCACACAACTAACAAAAACTAACAAACGGAATGGAAACAGGCATAGAAAAGTAATCGGGGAGACCTCCTCTCCCTCTCGGAGGATGAGGTCGACTTCCAGCATGAGTGGGGGTGAAACCGCCTCGTCCAACAGCAGCACCGAGGTCGGGGATGCGGGGGATGCGGACGGGCGACGTCTGGGGCGCCAATCCGGCGAATCCCAGGAATGATCCGACGGATCAGTCCGGGATGAGGGAAGGGAGTACGAGGACGTCGACCTAGCAAAGCAAAGCAAATCAATCGACGCAACGGGAACGCGGATCTGGATCGGAGGATCGGGAGGATTTACCTTCCAGACGACGAGGACCCGCATCGGCTGGATGACGAGGAGCCTCGTCGACTGCTGGAGGAGGACGACGATCCGCGGCGACCGCCGCTGAAACCGAACAGAACGATCCGAATCAATCGGCGGAAGAGAACGATCCGAAACGGCGGAAGAGAACGAGGCGCGCTTACCTGGAGGAATGCGGCGATCTGGCCGCGACGAGACGGCGGCGGGGCAGATGCCCGTCCCTACCGGACCCGGTCATGGCGACGGCGGCGGCGGCGGCGCGTGGACCAAGGTTTTCCGCCTTCAGCGGCGGCGGGTTAGGGTTTGGGTAATGGAGGTAATTGGTCTGGGTTTTCTTTTTTTTTTCTGCTGGCTCCTCTCACTTTATAAATGAACGCATGTTTTTGCTGCGGCACGGGGTCCGCTGGTCAGCCGCCGAAACGAGTGGTGGGCTGACGCGTCTGCGACACGCGCTGCGGTGGGGCCATGCCGTCAGCCTGGTCTCACTCTTGGGCTTGGGTAGAAAGAGCGCATGATGCTTACTCATTTGGGCCTCATGCTGAGTGATTCCAGAGTGGGCTTTTCAAATTGATTTTTACTTTTCTAAAAAAAAGCTGATTTACTCTTTACTTTATCTTCAGGATGTCCCAAAATTGGCAATTGGCATACGCCGCGTTCTCCAAAATCTCGTTAAGCAACGAAGCTAGCTTCCAACATGTAAATCAAAGGTTATACATGGAGAAGCCTTAGGAGCATGCATGATCTCGGTAAAAGTTGTCGTGTATATCTAGGCTTTCAACTTTGTACTAAGAGTCAGCCAAATTCCACTGGAAATGTTTACTCAGTTCATGAACGCGTATACACGATCGAACATACACATTTAAAAGTCCGACCGACACATATTGAAATTGGACCTCTCTACCTCTCGATTAGGACCTTAGAAGCCGGGGGGCGGGAACATGGCCACGTTCCTCGTCCGGGAACGACGTTCCGTTCGATTGGTGAATGCGGGAACAATGTGGAACATCGTTCCCAATCACGATGGAACGCGCCCCGCATTCACGATCAATACGAGGAACATAGAGTCCCAAATATAGACGGAACGATGAGCTGTTGAAGCATCTCGTACTGTCATCAAGTGTCTTAAACACAAAGCTTGAGATCTATCCATCCGCTGATAAGAGAGAACAGGGCAATAGGCTCAAACGGAGCCATCAGAGCATCTCAGGTACTACATTTTGGGAACGTTCCGGGAACACGTTCATCTAGATTAGGTACGCGTTCCATTTGGATTTGGTACAAGCTAAAGCTGTATACCCTCTTCGTTCCATAGTTTTTGAAAATATCGCACCACGCGTACCACGTTCCTCGCACCACGTTCCTCACGCCGGGAACCTGGCTTCTAAGTTCGGACCAAATTGCATACAGCCCCTCTGTAGTAGGTTGATTAGCTGAAGGTGGCATCACCATTACCACACGAAATCAACAGAAACGTTGCCTGGAAGGCTGGAACACGTCACTACCACATTGTTTGAATCCTACGTGAGTCGCATGGCCATGGCGTTTAATGTTTATCTCACCCCGCGTGAGCGCGCACGCTCGGTTCACGCGCCGCGTCATGCCTTCGCCCTGCCGCGCCGCAACGCGCGCTGCTGGCTGGCTGCCACAATGGCAGCAGTGTTCGCTGCGTCGTCTTGGCTAGCCGGTGGCGTCTCCTGTTTGTTGCACCCTACGCCGGACGCCGCTGAGTCTAGTCGCTGCCCGTCTACAGTGTCGGTAACACTGACGAGAGGGACCAGGGCATCATCGGGCCTCGGATTGGATCACGGACCAGGAAGGCGAGTACGAAGTATGTCGGGCAGGAATGAGCCGAGTGAGATCTAAAACTCAGTCTATCTCCCACTAAGGGTCTATTAGGAATTTTCGGGCCCCGATTGGCTGATGTAAGTAGTAACTGAAATTTAGATGTGCTCACGTTGGCTGTCTCGCATTCGTTCCCCGCACGCGCCGTGTATTGCCCACCGAGGCCCCTCACGCCTCTTCGTTCCCCTTCGATTCCGTCGCCCACCGCCCCTCACCTTCCCATCTCGCCTCCCCACCGCCGCCGCGTCGCCGCCCCCCTTGCCTCCCCACCGCAGCATCTATAAAACGCACGCCAGTCCGAGGAGGAGGACGCACACCGTGCGGAGGCCGGGCCTGCCACGCCGGAGGGAGGAGACAGTGGAGATCAACCGGAAGCAGCAGAAGGTGACGGTGAAGGGGTTCGTGGAGGCGCAGCGGGTGCTGTGACGCGCCCAGTCCATGGGGAAGCGCGTCGAGCCGTGGCCCTACGTGCCCTACACCAACCTCTGCGTTGCGCCGCCGGTGTACGACAAGAAGGTGCCGCCGGGCCACATCCGCAGGGTGGACGTGCCGCCGGCGCCGCAGTCGCTGGTGTCCCGCGCGCACACCGCGATCCACTCCGCCGCTGCCTGCGTGCTCACCGACATCAAGGCCGATCTCCGAGGTAGGTACGTGCGTGCGTGCGTGCCCCATCACGCGCCTTCGCTGTTTCTCTTCCGCGTCCGAATCTGATGAGCTCCGGCCAGGGAATCGAGTGTGATGGGTGGGGAAGCAAATGGCGATGGATTCGGCAGGCGTAGCAGGGGCGCCGTTGCCGAGGACGTCCCTGGATCGGGAGGCCGAAGTGGGCGCCACGGGACGGGAGCCAGACGTGAAGCCGTCGCCGCCGCCGTCGCTGCGTGATGAGGTACGGGTTCGTTTCACTTTACACGTCCAATTGGACTCTGTTTCAGTGAGTCCGGTGCTCGCGCTGTCATGGTGGACTGGTGGTACGTGGTGTGCTGACTGACGAGACGCTGAATCAATCCTCTTGAGGGGGGAAGCAATTGGGGTGAACCGATCTCGTCACTGAAGCAATTGGTGGTGGAACTCGAGTCTGAAACAATGTTCGAGGCAATTAAACTGTTGCTTGCTTGTGTGCAGCAGAACTATGAAGCTCTGAATTCAAGCTTTGCGGGGGATTAGAAAATTCAGAACTTTCAGTTTGTAGTAGTTACCCTGTCACTTTTGTATTGGGCTTTTATCAAAGCTCCTGGGTGTGGATTCCATGGAAGCATATGGCTGTGTGAGCTAAGCTTCTTCTAAGCACTTTTTATGCCGAACTGGGGCAGTTGGTACTTGGGTGTACTAAACACAGTCAAATGGAGCATTCAGCTCTGGTGAATTGGGCTGGATATTGAGTTTGCTCGAACAGTCAGGGACAATATGTATGTATGGTTCTGTAGTTAGTATGCAAACCTTTTTTTTTTTTTTTTTCCTGTTAAGTCCACGAAAGGCCTCTTTGTTGAATGATTAAATTGTCTTGATATAGTTATTATATAGTTATTAAACTGTGATATTCTATGATTCTTATTTTCTATAGTTATTTGTGTGATTTATATCTGCGTGCGTGCGAGAGGCTCGCCTCTGTAACCAGTTAAATACCCCCAAGTCGCGGGGAGGCGGTATCGAATTTGAAAACAACTCGTTGCTTTAATCATTCATCGTTCTTCGTCGTGCATGCATTCATGTATATATGCACCTCGACGTGCACACGTGCACAGAGGCTAACAAGATAACAGGTGTAGTCCAATACGTGCACCTGCATACATATAGAGCTGGCTGTAGAGATCGTATATACGCCGGTCCATGCGTATTTTGCCAGATCATTGTATACCAGCTCGTGTATATACGGCCGGCAGATCCATATGATGATCGCCAGGTAAGCCTTTGGACTAGCTAAATAATATACGTACGTATATTAGGCTTTCTTCACAATATATATGCAATGGAACTCCATCTTGTTGGGCCCGCATGTCATGGGTTCCATGAGAGAGGTGCTGATTGATCTCGGTGTCATGTGGAACACAAGCGTCGTGTACACGTACGTCTACGCGGCAATCAAATATCTACTGTAGCTTCTAGAAATTAACCTGATGATCACGTACGGAGGATAAATATCACGTCGGGATAAGTACGTGCAAGTTCATCTTGTATATATCAAGGAAAGGATATGCACGAGGCTCCGGATATCTCGCGTGAAGAGGAGGGCACCATGAAGAAGAAGGCAGCCTGATCGATCAACACAGGGCGCCTGCTGTGACTTATCCATGAGCAGGCCGCCGGCCAAGCCATCATCAAGACATGCATCTAGTGCACGTGCTGCTCCAAATAGATGAGGAGGCGGCCGTCACATATGCCGGTGCGATGGCCGTGTGCCTTGCGCGTTCAACTTCATCTGCACCACACGGGGAAGCCAATGCACACACCAGCACCTGTTGACGTCGGTGAGGCAGCCGTGCCAAATGAGCGCCATCGAACAATGGCTCCGCTTCTACACCAACAACGACACTGCCGCACGACGAGGCGAACCTGGACGTCGTCAGCGATGGCGTCTCGAATGCTCGTGCCTGTCACTGCGATGTGGGGATCCTCCGAGTCGCGCCATCATGATCAATGACGATGTCCTGGGCGTCAGTGACGACGCATACACGCAGGACAGGAGGATGGCTGGCTGATCATGCACGCCGGCAAGCTGTTTTTGGTGACGCCGGCATCGCGGCGTCCTCTCCAAGCCACATCGACTTTCTCTGCGCCAAGCCAGGATGCACCGAACATAGGCGACGCTGGGCGGACTGCCGTCGAGCCGAGGACACACACCCGGTGCTACTAGCCCGGGATGCCTGTTCAGCGCGCGCCAGGGCCCGGGCAGGCGCGGGGCGGCAGCGAGCGCAGGTGAGGAGCGAGAGCGAGGAGCGTAGCCGCTGTGGGCCTGTGGGGACGGGCTTGTCGAGAGGGAGCAACGGCGGGCAAAGGGGAGGGGAGATTTCGGCTCTATGGAGATCAAACCACACAAGAGCTAGCCACACTAGATCCTGTTGAATGGTTGGACGTGTGCTATTATTGTCAATCTAACCCCTGTCATTAGTTGAGAGTTAGAGATCCAAACACGCCCGATCTAGAGCAGTATATATACAGTGGAGCAAATACAATGAAGAAGTGCACATGCATGCTATCTTGTATATAGCTCAAAAAACCAGAAGTTGACAAAGGGTTGCTATTTGTGCAAATTAGAAAACAATATTATATAAAAAAAAGAAAAGGCACACAAGCATATGTGACAAAGCCAACTTGTGAATTTTTTAAAAAAAATCTTTAAATACGTAGAAAATTTACAAAACGAATATGACCGAAAATCTTAGTCCCAAACATGTATTTAATTATCATGATAGAAATAGATTCTCTTACTTTCAAAGCAAATCCAGAAATTTTGAAGTAACAAATTGACATCGCCACCGTTTGCTATCTTGAAAGTGGAGAATTCAATCAATTTCCTAAAAGAAAGAGCATGCTAAGCAAATAGAAGACAATAAACTTCATCTCGTACATCATGTATACATGTATTGAGGCACATATGACTCTTACATTTGCTACAACCCTGGCCTTTGTATATGAAGTACGTGCGCCCCGTCCTGTACGTCATGGGCAGACCTACACTGATGAACAAGAAGTTCTATATGATTCGGATAGTGTTTAAAATACTGGTAATCGAAATACCACCGTCTGCCGTCCATGGACCTGGAACCACGACGTGTTGATCGGTCAGACATTCAGATCAGAATTCAATACACGAGGAATACGAAGAGGAAGAGTGTCGCTTCCCCTTCTGCCTTTTGCTAATCGACGCTACCAGGTCCATCAACCTAACGGAGGCGAAGTCCATCAGGCGAATCTAGCTTCCCGAGCATCTCCAACAGTTTTGCATTCAGGTTTTGCATTTTTGAAATTTGTCAAATACATGAAAAAGTGGCCTCCACAGTTTTGCATTCAGGTTTTGCATTTTGGACAACTTGGCATTTGGGAGGTGAAGTTTGGCATATATGCGAGTCCGCGTGCGACTTGGCAAACGCGGTCGTGGGCCTCTCGCGCTGTATTCCCGCGCCACAGGGACTCCTTCCCGCGGCAAATATTGTTCCAGCGGCACCGGGACTCCTTTCGCGCCGCCGTCTTCTATCGCGTGCAAACGATCGCGCCACAATCGATCGGTCCTGTCCACGGATCACGCTGCGAGGGATCATCAACGCCGGATTGAGGTACTCCATATAATCTTCTCTATTACGGTGTGCTGCGCGCGAAGAAAAGACGCGAGTGCCGCGCGGAGCAAAAATTTCGCGGCAATTTGAGTTGATGTGGGTCCACAATTTGGTAAATGGCAAGTAATTTTTGCAGAACTGTTGGAGATGACTATTTTTTCTACTTGGCATTTCGTTTTGGGAGTTGGCAAACTACAACAAATGCAAAACGAAAAATGCAAAACTGTTGGAGATGCTCGATGTCACGTACGTATATGTGTATGACCATGTCACGTACCTATATGTGTATATGTATATATACTTCGTACATATATTCAGTATTTTTATTCTTGTTTAGGTGTATGGCGCCGCCAAGGCTCGCAACATACCTGGCTGGCTCCGGCCATCGCGCGTGCGTGGAGACATGGAGGGATATGGAAGAGGTGGAGACGGCACGGAATTGAGAGCACAGACCGCTGGTTCCCCTTCCGATTTGCTGCCACCGGCGGCGCGACGACAAGCAACAGGATCGAGTCGGGACAGGAGAACGACCGATGGCGCCATGCATGGAACTCTTTTGTGTGACCTAGCCGCCCCCCAAGGCATTATGCCATTATATACATGCTGTGATTCGCGCTCGTGCTTCTCGGTCTGCACGCGTGCTTTTCGGCACGCACAGATTTTTTTGCCGCCAAACGTCGCCGTGCTCAGCGCTTTTTCGCGCCATGAGTCGCCCACGCAGAATTTGTTTCGCGTGCTCGCGAATTTGTAGCCATGGCGCCAGACATGGGTTGCTGAAAATTTGGCGCCAAGCAGTCTAAACTCACTATATATACCATCCATAGCCGCCCTATTTTTTTAGCAAATTTTTTGTGAATACCTGCTACGGGTGTGGCGCGGGATGTAATTTGTTTCACATCAAAACAAAATGGTTAAATCTTAGATGAAATTGAAAAAATCTTTTTCCTGCTTCTATAAATTTCGTCTCTAAAGATTGAAATGATGTTTTGCACTCGTGATTTTATAATTCTTGGTATATAATAAATTACTTTATTTATTACACTTCAGTGTGTCAAATAAAAATATTAAATGAAACAAAATTGAGATAATGCATGTTTCCTTCATTTTTGTTCATCTAAAAGCATATTCACTAGATATCATGGTTTTAAGTAGGGGATGTTGTGGTCATAGCACCGTCATAGATGTTTGGAGAGAGACCACGCTAAGTTGTTGCCATTTATATGGGCAGCGCTGGCGCTGGGACGTCCTATATGGAAACATTCGGGTCTGTCGACTGGATACCCGCTTGATTTTTTGGCCACCAATCATCCGGGTCATTTGGGCAAAAATGTCACCCAAAAAAAAATTTACATTGTCATATAGGTAAATTTACAGCATCTTATTACTACATTTACAATGATTTTTCTCGTTGTAATTTGTTGAACATAGCAATGTAATTTAGGTATTTCTATGGATTGCAAGCCAATCTAACAAATATATCAGATAAAAATTTACAAATTATTTCTATGGGAGGCAAATATCCAAGACATATATATCAAATTCTTTCCAGATTCTTCAAATTTCAGACGTGGTGTGATCAGATCACTAGCAAGCTAGGCAGCGGAAGTAGGCTGTCAGGTTGGAGATAGGTTTTTAGCTTTTGAGAGATGTGTACGTGGGAGTGGTTTTGAGTCACGATGAGAGAACGGTCCGCGACAAGAAGGCCGGGAGGTCGCTGCCTTTCCGAACCGGAAACTGACTGGAGATACGATACAACTCGATTACTATCTTTGGATCCGAATTGGACACGAACACACATGCATATCGTACACGTTACAGTATGTAGGTGCATAAATAAATATCGATCTGGCCGACGTTATTCGACGACAAAAATCGATACTCTCGATCGAGTTATTCGACGACAATCAAAGTATATGACGATGGAAGCTGATTTTCTGAGCCAGCTGCCCAGCGACGTCCTCATCTCCATCCTGGAGAAGCTGGACCTCCGCGATGCGATACGCGCCGGAGTGCTGTCGCGGCGGTGGCGGCGCCTCTCCAGGCAGCTACCGAGGCTCGTGCTCGGCTACGAGGATTTCTTGCCCAAGGACCCGGACACGCACATCTATTGCAATGAGGACGATGATGAAGCAGAAGGCCGTCCAGGCGATGTCTTTTGGGAAGCAAGCGACAAGATGCTGCGGGTGGCCATGGCGCTAATGGCATCCCGGCGGAGCGCCGCCGCTGACCATCTTATTCAGGGCTGCACCCTCAGCATGAGCTTCCTCCTGAGGCACAACTACAAGTCGGTCGGGCGCCTCCTCGAAGACGCCGTGGCTAGCGGCAAGGTGCGTCATCTCGAGCTCAAGATTTCCACGACCTACTGGCTGTACGAGAGCGACGACGATGAAACCAACACGGCAACCTTGAGGGCTATGCTTCGGTACGGTCGCCCGCGGTTGTGGACACTCCTCGACTCCTGCCCGGCCGCGTTCGGAGGCCTGACCCGGTTTGCGCTGGAGTACACGCGGCTGCTCAACCCCGATGAGCTGACCGAAATCCTAAACGCATGCCCCAAGCTGGAGGCCCTGTCCCTGGTGTCCTCCGGGTCCGTCCCCCGGGGGAAATGGCCGTGGAGCGTGCGCCACGCGAGACTCAGCGACATCAGCTTCACCTGCTGCAACTTCTATCGCGGCCTCAACCTGGCCTGGCTTCCCAGACTAGAACGGTGTAAGTTCGATGAATGGAACTACTATGGCGCTGCCGCGGAGCAAAATCAGCCGCTCACGTTTGGACATGTCCCATGCCTCCAGACGCTCACCATGTCCAACACACTCATGCATGACGAACGAGTGGTCGTACTAAGCCAGATTCTTGCCAACACCGCCGTCGCTGACCTGGGCCTCGATTTCAAAGGGAGAGACATCTGGGCTAAACCGGAAACACCGAAACGGTTTAACAAAATATTTGGCAATCTGCAGGGTCTGAAGATACATAACGTTCATCAGGAGTGCGGCCTGACTTGGACCATGTTCCTACTACAGGCTGCTTCTAACCTAAAGGAGCTATGCATTAAGCTATGGGACCATGAATGTGAAATGAGCAATTACACTCCAACAACAATCACGAAGAAGAATATAGCATGGGAAATAGCTGCCGATTTCAAGCACTACAACCTGACTCAGCTCACGATCCTGGGCTTTTACAGCACCGGAGAAGGGATCGTTGCATACTTGCAATCTCTAGCGCAAGCAGCGGTTAACTTGCAGGAGATACACATGTACGAAAACGAGCCATGTCAGCAATGTTCTGATACTTCTGCTGCAGGAATAGGAACTACTAGAATCTCACAGACGGAAAAAAGATAAGGACGCGCTGAAAGAAAGCATATCCTTGATCTCCAGAGGTGATGATGGACCCAGCATGCCCATCAAAATCTTTATGTATAGTAGTAGTAGTCGACATTCTTCCGGTACTCATTCATGATGTATGATATTCTTACAGATGATTAGTGGGGACTATCTGTTTGATTAGATTTGATCAAATAATAATTTTTACTAGCTTGTTAGTAGCTAGCCAATAGATACTCCCACCATACTTAAAATTCAAGTTATTTTTGGATAAGACTTGGGTCAAGCATTGAGAATCTAAATGATGAATAACTTTTTAAGTCATTGAGTTTTAAAATGTGAAAACCATAGATTTGTTTTGAAAGTATTTTCATACAAGTACATATATCATTTTTCAATAACTAATTTTATAAAAATAACAAGTTAAAGTTAGACTTTGAAGACCGTATCCCTATCCTATTGTGTCATGACCCGGGAAATAGGGCCCGAGGGAGGACAGGCCAGCGGAGCCCGGCGCCGCCCTCCTGGGCCTGCGCCGCCGCCGTTCCCTCCTTTCCGTGGATTCTTTGGCAATTAATTCGGGAATAAAGGAAAAAAAATATCTAGAATTATCTTTTAGGTTTTTTGGTGTGCAAGGGGTATCTCATCTATAAGGGAGGCCCTTATTAGGAAATAAATAAATAGGATATGCTTGTAAAAGGTATTCCAATCTATAAAGGAAACCTTTAGAGATTGCTTGAGATACAAGTCCCACTAGCGCGCTATATAAGGGGTGCATGTCTGTCGGGGCAACAAGCAAATAAAGAAATTTATCTCAATCTCCCGTGTCTCTCTCGGCCATCGCCCCTCGCCTCCCCCTCCGCCGCCGCCCGCGCGCCAGCGTCTACGCGCCGCACGCCGCCCGCCGTCATGCCACCGCGGACCGGCGCGGCCGTCGCCGCCCACGCCGCCACCCCCCCCCCATCCTCTTCCTCTTCCACCAATCTTCCAATCCACGTGTCGGTTCGGCCCAATCTGGCTGGTTCGGCAAACGGTATCCGGAGACCGGACGATCCACCCACCACCATGGACAACGACTCGAAGAAGCTGTTGAAGAACTTGGGGGACCAGTTCAAATTCGACAAAGAGGCTGGACAAGATCGAGAATAAACTTTCGATCCTCTCGGCGACGATCTAGCAAACAATCAAGTGCCGCCAACGGCTTCAAGACGCCGAGGTGGAGATGAAGACAACGTTGGAGACAGCGAGCCGCGACTTCATCAAGCGAACCGACGGCAAGCAGAACATGGATGATCAAGTCACCGCGGCCGATCACGGAGAACCCTGATGATGGGCTACCTTGGGCTAAAGCTGGCACCAGCAGGGGCGCCACCGACAGGGGCGCATGTGCCGCCCCTCCGCCCCCTCCGGTCGACACCTTCCCAGGTCTCACCCCCCGCCTGCACAAGTTGTCCTTCCCGACCTACGATGGCAAGGAGGATCCCCTCCCATGGATCAACCGCTGCGAACAATTCTTCAGGGGACAAGGTACGCCAGCCACAGAGCAAGTCTGGTATGCATCCTATCATCTCACAGGAGGAGCACAGCAATGGTACATGAGGCTGTCCCAGGAGAAACCGGTGGCAGATTGGGCGAGCTTCGCCCAATATGTCAACGAGCGCTTCGGCCCAGCTGAACGGCGGAATCCGCTGGGTGAGCTGGCATCGCTGAGGAAGACAGGCACCGTCAACGAGTACACGGAGCAGTTCCTAGCGCGTGTGGCACGTGCAAGCTATCTCGACGACAAGCAAGAGGTGAACATCTACACAACAGACTTGGGTGAACCGCTCAAGACAGACGTCGAGATGCAGAATCCCATGGACATCGAGGCTGCCATGTCTCTCGCCAGGGCGCACGAGCGATGCCTCGCCATCCTCTACAACACCGGCAAGCCCGGCCTGAGGCGAAGGCGAGGCGCCCGCGCCGCGCCAGCGGGCCGGTGGCCGCCACCCAAGCGCCCTCCTCCCCGTCGCGGCAACGACTTGGCCATTCAAATGGTTAACACGAGGGAGATGACGGACGACGCAAAGGCCGGACTCGCTTCAAAGCGGACGAGCCGTTCACACGGGTCACAAGTGCAAGCACCTCTTCGACATCACGATCTTCAACGACTGCCGACAAACACGACGAACGCCCCACTAGCGGACGTCAAAGAGGAGCAGCTGATCTAAAGGTCCTCGTTGGGGAACCCGACTCCCGATGCGTGGTGCTCATTCTCTCTACCTCGCCGGTATGATCTCGTGCACGCGGGCGTCAACATCATCATCGACTTCCGGGAGCAACGCACAACTACATTGACCCGTGTGGTGAACATGGCAGCCTCGGACTCAGCCGGTGCGTGTGCTGATCACCACCGGCACCGGCGCCACTTCTACATGTCGAGCCGCCACCTTCGACGCACCACTACGCCTTGACGCCCGGACCGCCGACATCGACGCCTACGTCATGACACTGGGCGATGACGTCGATGTCATCCTTGGCATGCCTTGGTTGGCAAGCTTAGGACGCGTGACGTGGGATTTCGCGACCCACGGCTGCGGTACTACGCGGCGGTTCTCGAAAGCGCGTTCACGTCGGCTCCACCCCCGGCATAAGGGCGCCCCTGTCCCTGGCACCGCTCAGGTCGGCATCTTTGCCGGCATCCGTACACCTGCGACTCGACTTGGGAAACGTTCGAGGCATTCGACCGCCTTGGACCTCTACAACACATCCACGGAGTCTTCGTCCGGCCTACGCCCGGGCTTCATTGGAGGATCAGCACCTACGCCGCATCGCCCTCGACGTCACCACGGGCGACGCCGCTCCAAAGATGGACACTTTGGAGGGACGGCCTCCTTCTCTTCGACGGCCGCTTCTACCTTCCGGCTTCCTCTCCACTATTGCCGCATCTCGCCGGGAGGCCTTCCAGGGGGCGAGTTCGCGCAGAACGAACTTCCTCGCCTTGGGAGCCTACACAACGGAGCCCACTTCAGCTGCACCGACCGCCATCCTGTTGGGCGGGGCCCTGGCGCCACCACGTCGGCCCGGCTAGGGTCATCTTCCTCATTGACATGGATCGCCTCTTCCTCGGGTCGACAATGCCCACATCAGCTACGATGCAGAGAGGGCTGTCCACTAGCTTTCGCCCTCCTGTTCGATGTCGGCTCCTTCATGTGCGGTACGATGTTGAACTTGGCAGCTACTCCCCCTACTCGCCGCAACATCACCATCTCGCGTCTACTCCGCTCTTCGTCAATGCTCCGCCCAACGAGCATTTCTTGTTCCTAGAGAGCCCACCCCGCGACATGGTGCATCGGCACCTTGAGGTGGAAGGCGTTCAAGGGAGCTCCACCGGCGGCCCGTCGTCGAGACAACTTCACAGCGAGGACGTCGTCGCTCAACGGTACATCTACCCGGCTACATTGGCAACCTTCACTACCTCCTCGAGTTTGATCCCAAGCGAACCAGGAGAACATGGTCCTCAGGAACCCGGTGCAAGGTCGACTCGCACTGCAGGGTTGAGCTTATTATTCGAGGGGTGATCTCCCGCAGTTGTGACCGAATGGACTTTCATCCGGCGAGGACGCGCGCCGGCCTGAGAGGGGAGATGTCATGACCCAAGAAATAGGGCCCAGGGGAGGGCGGGCGGAGCGCCGCCGCCCCCTCCTGGGCTTGCGCCGCCTCCGCCGCCGACCCTCGTTTCGCGGATTCTTCGGCAATTAATTCGGGAATAAAGGAGGAAAATATCTAGAATTATCTTTAGGCGTTTTTGGTGTGCAAGGGGATATCTCATCTATAAGGGAGACCCTTATTAGGAAATAAATAAATAGGATATGCTTGTAAAAAGTATTGCAATCTATAAAGAAACCTTTAGAGAGATTGCTTGAGATACAAGTCCCACTAGCGAGGCTATATAAGTAAAGTGCGTAATATTTGAGAGCAACAAGCAAATAAAGAAATTTATCCCAATCTCCTGTCTCTCTCTTTCTCGCGCCGCCCTGCCTCCGGCCGCGCCGCCGCCCGCGCGCCCGGCGCCGACGCCCGCCCGCCCGTGCCCGTCGCGCCACCGCGGCCGTGGCCGCCCGCCCGCCCGACGCCACCATCATCACCGCCCCATCCTCTTCCTCTTCCACCAATCTCCCAATCCACGTGTCGGGTTCCGGCCCAATCTAGCTGGGTTCCGACATATTGCTTTAGAGAGATGGATGGAGTGATCGTAATTAGCATTTTTACCCTTATGTTATACAATTGCATGGGATCTGCTTTCGTATTGAGGGCTCTAGTTATTCTAGGTAATTAGAGTTTAATGTCGATAGCATAGACATGGTGTCTAGGCTATAGGTTACCCGAGATTGCGCCAATCCTACGGATAGTTGTGGTAGTCGGAGGTGACAACTCTTATGGGTTGATGTAGTCCACCACGTTTGGGTTGGTGTTTCGCAGAGCTTTTGGTACACTACTACAGAATTGTCCATCACTGCAGGGCTCAACCCCCTTCTTTGCCGAAAACCGAACCGGCAGAATCATAGCGGTAGTGATGTGGGGTTTGACACACTACCGGGTCAAAACACCGGCGGTGATGCGAGGAGAGACTGCCGGTTTGATATCGAATCGGCAGCGTCTTTGTTGCCGAACATTGTCGGGTGTCCCCGGACCGACAACATTTTTTATCCAAGCAATGCAGGTTTGGAAGTCGGCCGGCAGAGTTGATATTGGGAGCACCGTGGGGCTTTAGCGAGGCAATTTAATCGTAAGGATAACACTATCGGGTTAGATTGAGCCGACAGTGTATCGAAGAGCTAACAATGGTGGCTTACTTTGGACCCGTCGAGTGAACTTTATGTGAACACTATCGGTGATTTCAACCCGGCGGCGTTATTAGAGTGGAGACTATCGGTTGGTTAATGCGGCCGATAGTGATGTTTCGTCGTCGATGGCGGTTAGTAATTCAAACCGATAGTGTTTGATATAGTTACACTACGGTTTGTTTCTCATTCACTGTCGGGCTCATGCCACCACCTAACATTTTTGTTTTAAATTTTTGAATTTATTAGTGGAAATCAGCTATTTTAAACCGATAAAAGCATCATATATACATTAAAATCGACAAAACATTCCATGGTTCAAAGGTTACATACAACTAACTCCACCTAATGTTCTCCTAAATTCAGCCTAGGACATCAACTTCCAAATAAGAAAAACAATCACAATGGACATAACTAAAATCAAGACATCTTTCATAGGCCAAGTCGCAATTCTCTCTAATCTTCATATCTACGAGAGAGGCTTCTCATCAATCTCCGTGGCCGGTTGATAGTCAAAGTTTTCACCATAGTAGGCCCCCGAAAGCTTCAGCTTCCGTCTTGCATTTTTGTAACAATTACGGGGTAGCTAGAGACTTGAGCGGAAAGCAGTCTTCCCGGGTTCGATAGATCCACGACACTTGACCAACATGCACTACATACCACGCCATGGTTTGCCTATACATGCAACCAAAATAGGATGTTAATGCTATGTCATTGAAATGTTGTACAAGTAAGATTTTAACACCACAAAACTCATCTGTCGGGGACCTAAAAATTGGGCCCCGAGACATCTTCATAATGTATGAATTTGTCGACCCGTCAGGGTCCAGTAGAAGCCTGGCCTGCTATGATCCCGCTAAGGAGGGAGGCCGGGAAGGCGATGGACCAGGCCAAAGCGCCACGAGCGAATGTATGAAGACGGAGCGGCGGCCCAAGCGGCCCACCGGAAAATCGACGAAAGACGTAAACCGGAGCACGCTACGCGCCCGAAGGACAAGGTCCATGACCTCTACACGACGACGAATAACCACGTATTACGTCATCAACGGCGAACCGGGCATCGGACTCAGCTCCGATCTCCGTCTCGCCGGGGTGGCCTAGCTCACCAGCCCCGGGCGCTTGAACTCCGATTCACCCGAAGGTGGCCTAGCTCACCACCATCGGGCGCAGAAACTCCGCCTCGCCCGAGGGAGACCCAGCTCTCCATCCTCGGGCGAAGTGGCCAAACCTAACCCACCCAAGGTCATTGACCCTCGGGCATGGGAGGTGCCGTCCAAAGGAAGGGAAACAGCTGCATTTAATGCTGTCGCACGGCAGGCGAGGCACCAGTGCCATCGATTACGCTTGATCAAATCGATCCGCGGATCACTTCCCAAATCCGATTGGCCGGGACACAAAAAAAAGCCGGTGGCGCATTTCGCCGCCCAAAGACGGGGAAACCAGGGTGACCTTTGTTCATCTCGGGATTACAGCCAAGACGCCACGTTGGGTTACACCCCCGGGCACGTGACACGCTACTACCCACATCCATGGGGCGGCCCTCTCCATGCGGTTGTGAGGGACGCCTCCACGGTTCCCCTGGTTGTCCCAAGAAGCGGCACGTCCACCATCGATCGGGACGCGTGTCTCCATCAAAACGAGTGCCTCAAGCCAGCGCCCATCTCTCGGCCGCGCACATGCGCCCGGTGCAGCCTCGGGAATTAGACACTGGACCACCACGTAGCGTTACTCCCCCCTTTCTTGCTATAAAAAGGGGGAGTAATGCCCCATTAGGGGATCGCAAATTGGGCAACCAACCACCACTACCACGATCGTGGGGCTTGAGACCAGCGTCTCCCCCTCACGACCGCCTGTAAACCCCTACTACAGGCTCACCCTTTTGACCGCGAGGTAACACGAGCGGACACACCCATTTGGGCGTAGGGCCCGTTGGCTGAACCGGGATAAACCACTGCGTCCCGTGTCCATCTTGCGCTACGCCATCGAGGGAGGAGGCACACGGCCTACAAATTCTTTATTGCCGGCACGAGGCACCCGCCGTTCCTCGGAAACGCCGACGTTGGCGCGCCGGTAGGGGAGCGGCGTGTGCAAACTGCATCTCCGCCCGGCCCTCATGGCGAATCCACCCTCGTTTCCGCCATGCTTTCGCGAGAACACGAGCTCCCACGCGGGACACCATTGTTCTTCGGAACTCTGGCATTCGTCGCACTCGGCCATGACTACGAGATGATTCTTCTGCCGGACCTACCGGTGGGAAGATGGGCGGCGTCACGGCGTGCCCATCATCCGCCACCGTGCAAAGGCGGACAAAGGCGGACCCATCCGCGCGCACTGCAAGGCGCACTTAAGCAACGGACTCGGATCCGATGAAGCACCACCCGGTGCCGACTCGCAGAAGGGCTCCCGCGAACCTAGACGCCGGGAAGATCCATATCCGACGGCTACCCGCGCGAGGCGCGCGTAAAACCCTACCGTCGGAAAATGCTCCCCCTCGGTCGTCTGGAGGGAATCCCCATGGCTCCTCGCCGGCGGGAGACTTCGGTCGAGGCCTTCGCAAGACGGGCGTGGGAGAGACCCCCAGTCGTCCCAAGGGAGCGCTACCCTACGGACAACTACTCGGATGAACGCATCCGCCAGCGGATGCTGCGAGATCCCGTCTCGCCTCCACGACCAGGCACGCTTGGAGCTTGGTCCCGGGAACTGGAGGAGTCCCTCTACCACCCGAGAACCGGAATTTCATTCGTGCGTTTGGTGCCCCCCGCAACCGACGACGAGGACGAGTACTATGACCCCACGCGGGAATGCTTCAACGTCGAGGTCGCAGAGCAAGATGGCCAGTTCACCGACGTCTCCGACGAAGAAGCGAACATACCACCACGGCGGGCTCCAGCAGCAGCACCAGCGGTTTCCGCCCCGGTCCATCCTGTGGTGGCGACCAGCGCTTGCTGGACAAGATGCAGCTGCAGAATCTGCGGGGAGGGGATCCACGCGACCGCCCGACCTTGTGACAAATCGAAAGCGCGAACATCCGCCGAGAACAAGCTCAGCGTGAGCAAGCCCCCGAGAGCACCTCCTCTGCCGCGGCAATAGCAACCGGCGGATCCAGCGGGGTGCCCTCACTTCCCAACATGGCGGCCCCCATTCGCAGAGCCAGCCTCAACGTGCGGCGGCGCATGTCTTGGGTGCGTGAGATGCCCGAGCCCTCCACCGCCGGTAGGCGCATCGGGGAAGGCCTTCGGCCGGCTCCTCGACAAGGCGGCCGTTCAAGCGGAAAGCTCCGCCTCTCGGGATCGGGCCGTGACGTCACGGCGACGGGTGGAGTCCGGGCGAAGTCGGCAGGGCTCCGCTCATTTTGAGCAGAGCCGAGCCCGGCAAGACCTGTCGAGAACGCCTAGGCGACAACCGCGGCAACCGCCCGGTCTGGGGCAACATCGAAGACCCCACCGCTGTCATCAAGGGGGTGGCCAAGACCTCAAGGGAGTCTACAGGGTCATGGGCTGCCTGGCTTCATTAAGCAGGTTTATTTCGTCTCGGGGAAAGGGGCCTGCCCTCTATCGGCTCCTTCAGAAGGCCGAGCACTTTGCTTGGACCCCCGAGGCCGAGGAAGCCCTCGGCAACCTCAAGAAGCTCCTTACAAGTCCACCGGTCTTGGTGCCACCAAACCCTGGTGAAACTCTGCTCCTATACGTCACCGCTACTACTCAGGTAGTCAGCGCGGTGGTCGTAGTAGAGCGTCGGGAAGAAGGGACACACGTTGCAGTTCAACGTCCCGTTTACTTCATCGGTGAAGTACTTTTCGACACCAAGACTCGGTACCGCAAATGCAAAAGCCGGCATGCGCCATTGTACCGACAAGAAGAAAACTTCGTCACTACTTCCCGCGCACCCGGTTGCCGTGGTATCCCTCGTTCCCCGTTCTGGGAAATCCTCCAAAACCGAGAGGCCACGGGAAGAGTGGCGAAGTGGGCGATGGAGCTCATGGGGAGACAATCTCATTCCTACCCCGCAAGGCAATCAAGTCCCAAGTCCTAGCCCACTTTGTGGCCGAATGGACTGACACGCAACTACCCCCGGCACCTATCTAGTCTGAGTGTTGGACCATGTACTTCGACGGGTCCATGATGAAGGCGGGCGCAGGGGCTGGCTTGCTTTTTATCTCACCCCTCGGGGTTCACACGAGATATGCCATCCGGCTACATTTCCCGACCTCCAACAATGTCGCGAGAATACGAGGCGCCGGGTCAACGGTCTAAGGATCACGGCCGACCCTCGGTATCCGACGTTTGGAAACCGAGGGGATTCGCGGCTGGTTATTGATCAAGTCATGAAAGCATCGGCGTGCCATGACCCCAAAATGGAAGCATCTTGCCGAGAGGTGCGCAAGCTCGAGGAGAAGTTCCATGGGCTCGAGCACAAGCATACCCCGAGGCGGTACAACGGCGACGCGGACGAACTCGCTAAGGTCGCGGCGACCCGAGGGACCGTGCCTCGAACGTGCTCACCCGAGACCTCAAAGAACCCTCGGTCAAGTACACACCCTTGGAAATATCCTCGGGGGCTCCCGAAGGAAGTCTGAGAACCGACCGCGCCCGACGCTATGGTGGTCGACCCGGCCCCGGGTCGAGAGAACCCTGCGCGGGAGTACCTCACCCGAGGAGAGCCGCCGAGGACAAGACCGAGGCTCGTCAATTAGCCCGAAGGGCAAAGTCCTTCGCGCTGATCGGGGACAAACAAGAGCTCTACAAAAAAGGGGCCTCGGGAGTGTACATGCGATGCATACCCTCGGCGGAAGGCAAGGAGTTGCTCGAAGACACCCACCGAGGGGAGTGTGGCCACCATGCAGCCCCGAGGACCGTAGTCGGAAAAGTCTTTAGACAAGGCTTCTACTGGCCCTCGGCTGTAAGGGACGCCAATGCGGTCGTGCGCTCTTGCGTAGAGTGCCAATTCTATGCCCGAAGGACACACCTTCCCGCACAAGCCCCTGCGGACCATACCCTTGACATGGCCATTTGCGGGTATGGGGGGGCTTGACATGATCGGTCCCCTAAAGAAGGCGCCCGGAGGACATACACACGTCCTAGTCGCCGTCGACAAATTCTCCAAGTGGATCGAGGCCCAAGCCGTGGTGAATCCTCGCCGCAGAGGAAGCTTGAGTGAAGTTCTTTACGAACATCATTTCCCGTTTTGGAGTCCCGAACTCCATCATCACGGGTTTCGCGGCACCAACTTCGTGGGGAAGAAGTTCCTTGACCTGCGGCGACTACGGCATCCGGGTTGACACCGCGGTGTGGCACACCGAAGACCAACGACCAAGTCGAGCGGGCCAATGGCATGATCCTCCGGGGCTCAAGCCAAGAATCTTCAACAAGTTGAACCAATACGGGAAGAGGTGGTACCAAGAGCTGCCATCGGTCCTATGGAGCCTTCGTACAACAAAAGCGAGCCACGGGCTTTACCCCGTTCTTTCTAGTCTATGGGGCCGAGGCCATCTTGCCCTGAGGACATTGAATACGGGTCCCCGAGGCCGCGAGCCTACACCGAGCGGGGCAACGGTGGCAAGACAAGACTCCATTGGCCAAGTTGGCGAGGCCCGAGATGTTGCACTTCTTCACTCGGCAAGATACCGGCAAGCCCTGCGCAAGTATCATGCTAGGAGATTGAAGCCTCGGGAATTCCAAGTCAACGACCCCGTACTCAAGTTGAAGACAGGATAACAAAGGGCGCCACAAGTTGACGCCTCCATGGGAAGGACCATACTTCATCGCCGGAAGTGCGAGGCGGGACCTACAAGTTGAAGAACGAGAAGGGCGAAGTTCTCTCCAACGCCTGGAACATAGAACAGCTACGTCGCTTCTACCCTTAATCTTGCACTAGAAGGCAACACTTGTGTTTTTTTTCGCTCAATAAAAGATCCACATCTTTTATGAAAAAAGCTTCTTGTGCATACATCAAGGGAGTCTTAGCCTCGTCGAACAAGACTAAAACTCCCTCGGGGGCTACATGGGGGACCCCCCTTGGGGGACCCCCTCCTCTGCTTTTTTCAAACTTTTTTCAAGAAAAAAAAGTACTTTTACGCATACTCGAAACAATCGTTTAAGTTGCGAAGGTCGTTCACGCACAAATCCCAAGTGAGATAAAACGAGTCAAGCGGACCGCCCCAGTGGCACCCGTACGGACCGCCCCAGTGGCATCCATGCTCCTCATCTCGCGAACGGAGAAAGCAAACGACCCGGCCACACAATAAACGAGAAGTTCGAAAAAGCGCAATCATATGCATATCTGCCAAGGGAACATACCCGGGCAAGCATTGTTCTTTGGTACACATCTCTCACGAGCTTAAAAATTTTATACAAGGAGAAGATCGGGGCCTCGGGGAGCCTTATCCCCCCTGGCGTCAGGACGAGCGGCACCCCTCGGCGGCGGTGTCTCCGGCGGACATCGGGCCCGTCGGCGCATCCCCTCGGAGGCAACGTCCCGCATCTCCGTATCCGCCTCTCATAAGGTGGACTCTATGGGGGAGTACGGGGGGCACACTTCGTCTTCGAAGCGCGCGGCGAGACGAGTCGCGGCGCTATTCACAAAGTCGTATAGACTTTGGGTCTTGGCGACGTCTGCGGCTTCCTTCTCCTCGGCATCCCTACCATCCTCATCGTCTGAGTCGAGGAAAAAGCCCTTCGCGACGACGCCGGCCCAACAGCGAGGACTCCATCGGGAAGTGCGAGCAGAAGACGGCCATGCACGTCCGCACCCCCGTCCGAAGGCGCCCCTGAGCTCCGGACCTGAGGTAGCCACCCACCGGCGCTCAAGCGGGCCGCTGGCCGAGGGGCCAACATCCGGGTTTGTCGGCCCCAAAGCGGGAACAAAAAGTCGACAGGCTTCCTCCCAGCTCCTGGTATGACTTCTCGCTCCCGCTCTAGCCCTTGGGCAAGAGTGGGCCGCATTGTCCACGGCCTGGGTCCGGACCTTCTCTGCCTCTGGCAACAGGCACAAGGATGATATCAGCAAGATGAAAAGACCAAGAAGGGAAAAGGCACACGAAGGAAAGGGGTATACCCTCGCACTTCAAGCGCCCGGCCCAACATCATGTTGTGCTCCTCCCCCGGCCCGATCTTTGAAGTCGCTCCTTCTCCTTCGAAGGGTCTCCCCCTCACCCGGCTCACCGATGTGGGCGGGTGTTCAAAGGCGTCGCACATCTCGCCTGCTTCCTCGCCTCCTCCTGAGACTGCTCCCGCTCGTCGGTAGCCTCCTTCGCACCTGAAGGGATTGCTTCCGGGCGTCCTCGAAGTCCCGGCTCATCCCCGAGCCATCCGGGCCGACACACCGTGGCGGCCTCGGACTGGCCTTGGCAAGCCCGCTCCAAGGACTGGCGCTGGGACTCCCTCTCCTCGGCAAGGGTAGTGAGACCAGGAGGCCTCGCCTGGGCTGGATCGCCTTGGTCCGCGTCTGGCGCGGGCGGTCCAGTTCGGGACGCTCGCCGGGAGGAGCTCAGATTTCTCCCGTGCGAATCGCGGAGATTCGCACCCACAACAACAATGGTCACGACGCAGAAGTACAAAGAAAGGACGGAGGAAGATGATCGCCGAAGACACTCACCGCTTCGGCCTCGGCAAGGCGCCCGGTCACGACGCCGCCAATCCTTGCAAGGCCGTCGGCGACCCATTGGCGGATCTGCTCGTGGGTCCTCCACGCCAGGACCTCGGGGCGGTCGTCAATCACCACGTCGGCCGGACCCCCGGGCACTTCACCCAAGACCAAGGGAGGACCACCCCACTGCGTTCGCTCCGAGGGGTACATCTCATAGCCGGCAGACTCCCGCAACTCGGGGAACCCGGACCAATAAAAGTCCGGGGACCCTCGTTCTTCGACCACGGGGACCGTCCTCGTCATGGCCGAAGACGACGTCTCGCCGAGGGCCACCTCAAACCCGGACACATGAAGCAATGGGAAATCGGGGTCGTACTCCTCGTGCACCCCGGACCGAGGCCGGGCGCCAATGGCGACTTCCCCACATCCGCCGCCTCGAAGAGCTCCTCCCGAGAGAATTCCGCACAAAGGGGGCTTGCTCCTCGGGAGGGGCACCGCGCCACCGGACCTCCTCGGGCGGCACTTCTCGCTCCGGCGATGTCGGCATCGTGCCGCCTCGGCCGAGCCCTCCGTGTCAACCGCCATTGGCTGGGGCGATGACCGCACGCCATCGCCCGGGGGCACCACGATCTCGGTGAGGCCCGGTGGTCGACCGGGCCCGATCCACCCCTGGGCTCGGGCCGGGGCGCCGCGGGAGAGGCCCGAAGACGAGACGACGGCGTGGTGGGGAGTCCCCGGCTCCCAGGCACCGGCGGAGCCTTGCGCGCTAGCCTTCAAGGCCTTCTTGGGGTGCAAGACCGGAGAAGTGCCCGCCCGCTCTCGGAGACAAGGACACGTCAAGATGAGTCAACAACGCATCGAGGGAAATCGGGATTGCGGGGCACAAGAAAGCTTACGATGCCCGAGGGATCGCCTTTTGGCGTGGTCGGCTCGGGAGGACCGCGACCTCGATGTCGCGCTCGGATCACGGACCACCTCTTCCCCAACGCCCGCGGCGCCGGGGCTGGCTCGGGACGGGGTCGCCCGCTTCTTCCCCGAACCGTGCTTCGCGACGCCGAGGAGCCCACGACGGTGGCACCCGCCTCCTCGCCGAGCCTCGCCCGCGACGCCGAGGTACCCACGTGACCAACACCGATGGTCCTAAGGACTCACCGCTAGAGACCTCGGGCGCGGCCGACGGTCGTCACCGGCGCCTCAACAACCTCCCGGCTCGTCGAGGCTCGGGCACATAAGGAACCCCCGAGCGAGTTTGAAGCCCCGGTGGCTCGGCCCATGCGCCCCGCCATATCATCATCCGATGAGTTCACGTAGAACTCATCCTCCGGATCCTCATCCTCCTCGGTGGTCGAGGTATCGGCGACACGCCCGCCTTTGTTGCTTTCGGCCGGCGCTTCTCGCACGCCCACGCCCGCTTCTTCTTCTCCTCCTTCTTCGTGGGCGGTGCCCTCTGCGCCTCATTCGAGCGTGGTTCGCCGCCCCGCTTTGCGTTGTCCAGCGGGGTACGCGGGGGAGGGGAGAGCCGATAATTAATGCGGCCCCGCAAGAAGACGGAGTGCACACCGCCGCCATGGCGGCAAAACAAATAACAAGTTGATGCAGAACGCCGAAACCAAAAGACCCTTACGAGGGGAAATGTACCGCGATCGGGCGCATGGGGATCTCCGGATCGAGGACGGGGTGTTGGTCCCCAACACCTCCCTCACCCTCTTGGCCGGGCCATCGGTGGAAGCGAAGGCGACATCCCACTGCACGCCTCGGACCGCCAGCCTCTGGAGTCATCCGGCACATGAGCAAAGGGCGTGCCATCGGTGGCAGCACCGACGCCCGATGGAACGCCGCGACCACGGCCGCGGCATTCACGCCCTTCCCGGGCCGCGGGACCGCTCGCCGCAAGCCCTCCGGTAGGGGGATGATCCGCCGAGGAGGACCCCGGTTCCGCTTCGCGGGCGATGCTTAAGGACACGCCCTGTGCGCGGGAGCATGTTCTCATCGTTCTCGAGGTAGAACCACCGATCCCCGCCACCCCTTGTTGGAAGTGGTGAGCTTGGATAGGATGTACCCATCGGCTCGGCATGGCCGTCGGCTCGATCGGACCTGGAGCGCAACAACCACCAACACGCAACGCCCCTCCGCGGTTTGCCTTGCGCCACTAAGGCCGTGGTAAGGTCCGCCTTGAAGAACCACAACCAAAGGTCCCAGTGTGGCTCGATGTAACACCCCAGGTGTTAATTGCCAGTTAAGCAATGGATTTGACCAAAGACAGGTGTATTAGTTCATGGTCAAGTTGTTGGTCGAAAAGACGCGAGAGGAATCAAATTCGAAGCGTCCCTCTTGTCGGAAACCCTAGTTTCTAAACCCTAGTTTGTCCCCTTTATTTTTATTCAAAATTTATCAAGATTTTGGGTATGGTCATTAAAGCATTTTGGTAGAGTTTTCAAAATCAAACAAAGTTGGTATTTTGAGTTTTCAAAGTTTAGTTCAAAATTTTAAAGTAATTTTGAATTTCATTCAAACCCTATTTACCCCGTTTTCTATATTTCAAAATTTATGCAAAATTTGAGAAAACTTTAAAAAGCTAGTTTGTAGATCTTGTTGAGAGGAACAAAAGTCATGTACAAAGTTTTTCAAGTTTTTACATGATTTTAAAAGTAATTTTGAATTCAAATTTCAAATTCTTTGACCCCATTTCAAAAAGTCAAACTTAGAGGCTGAATTTGAAAATGTTCCAATTATGAAATTTGTAGATCTTGAAAAATTAAGGGGGTTACTTTTTGGAAATTTTTGAGTTTAGTTCAAATTTTGTGAGTAATTTGCAAAATTCAGGTTGAAAGAGAAAGTCAAACTTGGGACTTAGAATTTTTCTAAGTCTGAAATCGATGTCCGACGGGGATCGGCGTCTCGCGTTCTCGAGATTTTGTTAAGCAACTTGAGTTGGACCAAAAATACGGATTTGAGTTTATGCGTTGAGAACCAACATATCAAAAGTTGAGATCGATCGGATTTGATTTGACAAGGTTTTGACAACGATTTTTAATCATCGTTAAGCCGTTGACAATGCCATCTTTGGAGATCATTATCTCTTAATCCGAGCGACTAATGACCATGGGTCTTTAATGAAAAATGAAGATTGATCAGTGGAGAACATTTTTGTCTCTTGGCCCATGTTGAGATTCGGCCCGAAATAGCCCAAACTAGCACCACAACCGACCCACTTTCTCACTTTCGGTGGTGTTCGATGAAACGTCTCCAAGGGCGACGTGTGTCCGTGCGTCTGGCAGCTTCCAGAGAGCGCCGACGGCCATCGACGCGCGTCCCTCCTTCGTGACGCCTTGACCGGTGCTCGGCTGCCCAGGTTGGAGGCCGGCCGTGCCCGAGCATGCCCCCGCCTCGCTCATCTCCTCCTCCCTCCTCCTCGTTCCGTTTCCTCGCCGACGCGACGGCGGCGCCCGCCGCCATGGACGGCCGGCCGGGTTTCCGGCCGCCACCGTTTCCTTCCCATCCCGGTCACCACCATCCGCCCTCGCGCCCCCCGCATCGCCCGTTGTTCCGCGCCCTCCGGCCGCCTCCTCGCCGTGCTCACCGGCCGCCGACGCCGTTGCCGCCGTGGGCGCCGCCCCGCCGGCCGGCGCTGCGTGGCCAGGCCTCCGTGGGCGCTTCGGCCGGGCGGGGCGGGCGTGGGTGCGACTTCGTCGCCGCTTTGCCTCGCCACCGCCGCCCGTGGCGGAAGGCCGCCTCGTCGGCCGGCGGCGTGCCTCCGCCGGCCGCCGTCCCGCCCCCAATCCCGCCTCTTCAAGAACAGAGAAGAAGAGAAGAGGAAAAGAAAGAGAAGGAGGACCCGATTGAAATATCGGAAAACTCCAGGGGAGCTAGGTGAGAAGTTTTGTGACTCATGTGAATAGTGTTTTGTCCTTATCTATAATTTCATAGAAGTCCGAGGGTCTTTTTATAAAAGCGCTAAGTCAAGGTCCGAATGGGGTTGTTGGGCCGACTTTTTTACTATTCATGTGGGCCGGTCTGGTACTATGTTCATATGGATCGAATGACTTTCGGCCCAAAGGCCTTTTTCTTTTTAGCAATTGATTTTCCAATTTCTATTTATATGAATAGTACCTGTTTTTTGTTAATTTTATATAAATTCAAATAGAGCTTCTAAAATTCTGGAAATTTTTGTGTAGCCTTCCCATGAGTATGTCTACCCATGAAAATTTTGAAACTTTGATTTTGAGTAGTTCTTGCATGATTTAAAAATACAAATTTTAATTGAAAAATGCATCTTCTACGATTTTTAATAATTATTTTATTTATCCAAAAATCATGAAAATTATTTTGGTGCTGTTTTATGATGTGACCTACTTGTGAAAAAAGTTTGGGGTCCATTGAAGAAAGTTAAATTATTTTCTATTTTGTGCTTTATTTATTTAATTAGAAAATGAGATGATTAGTGACTTCCGACTTAGGTTTTGTGAGACTTTCGGGTTGTTTTGTGAACCCTAAATCACACCACTGTTAGATGGTCCTTGAGAACTCCTTAGGCAATGGTGATGATATCTCGTAGAGTAGTTCAACAAGTTGGTTTTGTTAGGTTGCAACTTTATCGTGAAGAAAAGTTGTACTCAAGTTATTTATCATTTCATGCATCATCACGCATCATGTTTACCATTCCATCACGTTAAAGCATGCATCATTATCTACGTGTAGAGTATACGAGAGTGAGTCGGATCGTGATGATAAAGCTTTGGAGAAGATGTTGATATGGTTCGCGATGATCAAGCTTCGAGGAGAAGATCCGTTTCATCGACGAGGATAATGTCAAGTTTGACTTCGACAATCTTTCTTCGAATCGACTTTTCCCGCAACCCAGGCAAGCCCCGGTTCATTTAAACAAATCCTTGTGTTTTACAAAGCTTTATATCACCTTTGCTTTATGTTTTGCATTAGGTGATAGGAGTTGAGTGACAACCTAATTGATGCATTACCATTCCTTGTTTATTTCGATATCTACCTTGATAGCCGTTTTTTGCTAAAATGCTAGAACGCTTTAGCCTTGCTATATTAGTTAGACTTTTGAGTCAAAATGTGACAAGTCCCTTATGATAGCCCGAAGAGGCATTTGATGAGAAAGGATGTTATATGATGGAACCATCTTTGGGATATGGTTTTGAAATTGAGACCGGTCGGGTAATTTGCACCGAGAATGGAGTCTCCGTGTAGTAGTATTTCCGACTTGTCGATTAAGGACTGAAACGTGTAGGCCGGTGAAACCGAGACTATGGAACGCATCTGGCGCTGAGGTCGTTGGACCAATGGCACGCGTCTGTCATGGGTGTCATCCCATCACGGTCGACCCTAGTTCCGGGACACATACTCCGGTAAGCCCGATCTTGGGGGTGTCAAATCGAAACGCATACAACCGCCGCGACCGGGAGTGGAGAGATGGCGGGAGTACATGTTACCCTCGTGGGTTAAAGTCCCGGATTGGAGGTGTACGGTATTCTCGGGTGGCGTAGGACGCGGTTCCGTTTTGAGTATCCAGGAAAGGGTTGATATATGCAAGCTTAAGTGCTACATATGTCGTGTGGAAAGAACTCCCCAGCTGGGTTAATCGATTTCGAAATCGCCGTGCTTCTCGGATATGGAGACTCGGTTTACCCCCACTTACATTGAGATTAATTATGGAACAAGAAAGAGATGAAATAAGTGATGGAACTTCTACAAGTGTATGCTATAGTGTAAGACCACCTAGATAGGTGAGAAATTAAATTGAGATTAAAATATTAAAAGTAAGGATTCACTATTAGTAAGCTTTTTTACGCAAAAAGAGTCCTTTCTTCTTGCTAAGCCTTACCTTGAATCCTATTAGACCAAAGCATTCCCGAGTCTTCTCCTATTTTCTCTAGTCGGGTAAGTCTTGTTGAGTACTCCCGTACTCGGGGTTTGTTAACCCCACATTTGCGAGTCTTGACTTCGTCTTTGTTTAACCAAGGTTATGTCGGTGGGCTCGACATGATCCGGTGTCTTCTAGTTCTACCTAGCTTCCGCGATTAAGTTAAGTTTACTCAAGTGTAACTTATTCACTATTTGTAAAGTTAAGGTTATTATTCTTCCGCACTCGATTTATATTTTTATAACAAATGTTGTAATGTTGTAGCTACTCCTTTGTTGATCTGGTATGAGATATCAACGGGGGCTTCTTAAGTTATCGGGTGTATGCGCACAAATTTGTCAAAGGTCTTTAGGACAATGACAAAGTGAGGTGGGCCCAGTAATTAGGAGGTTCTTCTACAGAGTGGTATCGAGCTCATACTTAGGATCGGTTACAACATTATTTTTTGAAACTTCAAAATGATTTTGTAATCTAAAAGTTTTTGAAAGTAACAACTTAAAAATAATTTTCTTTCTTTCCTTATGCTTCTTTGGAAGCTTTCGTGAAGATTTCTTGATGGACTTAAGTAAAAGATTTCAAGAAGTTTTCATCTCTTCTTGTGAAAATAACTAGAGAAAAAGAGTTGGATATTGCCGACAAAGTTCGCTAAGAGCCAATCACTATTCTACCAATATCATCGAGAAGATAATGTATATAGTATTGCCCTATATATATATCTAACTTATATCGACTAACGTTGTGAAGACGAATAGGACGAGCATGCATCATATTATGCATATAATGTGAGTACCTTGATAATGTTGAGATTTCCTTCCTTCATCCGGACAACTATTCTTCTTTATAGTTGTTGTCCTAAATTTCGTCCTATACGGGTTTTGGTTAATGAACTTTCATTTGATAATCTTTGATTCCTATGTTCCTAACCTTTGGGAGCTTGCACCTTGCCATGTCAACTTTATTTAAAAGCTTCAGACTACTCCTTGATTTCTTAACTCATACATGTGTCGTATTTTTGACTTCTTTCATTCGACACATGCTTTTCTTTTCACTATAATTCACGATTACCGTGCTTTCACCTTCGTTGCAAACTCTTTTAGAAATTCCTATCCGTATTCCTCCGGAATTTTCGAAAATCCCTTATCGGTTGCAATCATTTTTATTGATCCCGATTGTAATCTTGATATTAAATTTTGTTATTTTGCAAATTTCTTATAAGCCAATATCTTTGGCGTAATTCCTTTCCCATTACTTGTCTTACGGGATTTGTCACTTTGAAATCTCGGAAATTGATTTCTTTTAAGGGGAAGGATCTTCACATCCCACATGTTTATGATCATTTTGCCGCATCATTAGCAAGCATCCTTGCATTGCATATGTTGTTTATAGCATTCATGTAATGCACATATGAGGTTTCACATGTTATCTAAAATGGTGTTAATGTTGGTTGTTGTTTGTGTTTCCTTTGTTAAGCTTTGTGTGTACTTTGGTTGAACCCTAGTTCCACTAGGATGTTATGCGTAAATCTTTGCCACGGCTTATGTTGTACCGTGTGGAACCATGCCAAGTCTCTGTTGGACTTCTTAGGCGTTTCTTCAAAAGAGGAGCCCGATGCTATATAATCTCTCTTTGATCTCTAAAACTTTCTTGGCTTTGATCTTGAAATCACCTTCATATTGACTCCACACCTTGAAACTTTCTTTGGTTGTTATCTTTCCCTTGTAAATCCTTGATTACCACTAATCTTTATCACATGGATTCTCTCCGTGGTTGTGGTTTTGACTGTGGTATTATGATTAATGTTTTTAATCATGATCCATTACAAAACTACACTAAGCATTCCCTTGCCATGATTTTCCTTTGGTCATTTATCTATATTCTAACCGAGGACTTGTAAGTCGGATCGCTTGCTTTGTGAGTTCCTTCGAATGTTACAAGAAAAGGTAACCCTTGAAGAGCAAGTCACCGACATCAACATTAACGGACTATAAGAAGTGGTAGATAAGAGGACTCGTTTAACCATTTCCGAAGATCGGGATCATTGTGGCATCCTCTTGCCACCACATGTTTTTTCGAATGTCATGAGCATCTTAGCCCCTCTTGCGCTCGTTTTCATGTTGCGGTTTCATTGTGCCTCTCCCGCACCACGCCCTCTTTCTTCCTCTTTTTGTGTGCCATGTTTGCCCGTAGCTATTACCATTACACCATATCGAATCCCTTCGTGACCTCAGCCCGTTACTCGCCTCCACATCGTAGGAATCCTGTCACCCAATATTTGAGCACAGAGCGCACCATAGTTGGTAAAGAAGATTGGATAGTTCTCTGCGACGCAAACACTTGAGTGGGTGGACTAGTTTCCTAACAGAAAGGATGGTAGGACTATGAGTGCTATTGGTCAAGTTATTAGAGGCGAAGAAACGGAAAATTTTCTAGAGGCACTTCGTGTTCTTTTTGCGACAAACGTTTCAATGAGTTGCTTATTGACATTGGATTGAAAGTTAAATATTTTGGGCAGCTCAACTCCAAAGGATAGTTACGTTGTTTATGTCGCCCACGGGGGAAGACAGATGCATTAAGAATCAAGTAGATAATTGATTTAATTGGAGTAAAGATTTATACGAGGCACCTTGTGCAGTTTTGAGTGGGAGTGATCAGGGGTCTTCGGTGAGAAGATTTCCCATCCGAACTCAAAGACTGGACAAGTCGATATGCAAGGAGAAGTAACAATGTTTCATGGGAGTCAATGAAGGAAATTCTATGGACAAAGGTCAAGGGTAACATGCCTTATCTTTCCGATGTTTAAAAATGTTCTATCCCAAATCTCAAGGGGACGAGATTTATTTAAGGAACCCCAAATCTGTAACACCCAGTGTTAATTGCCGGTTAAGCAATGGATTTGACCAAAGACAAGTGTATTAGTTCATGGTCAAGTTGTTGGTCGAAAAGACGCGAAAGGAATCAAATTCGAAAGCGTCCCTCTTGTCGGAAACCCTAGTTTCTAAACCCTAGTTTGTCCCCTTTTCTTTTATTCAAAATTTATCAAGATTTTGGGTATGGTCATTAAAGCATTTTGGTAGAGTTTTCAAAATCAAACAAAGTTGGTATTTTGAGTTTTCAAAGTTTAGTTCAAAATTTTAAAGTAATTTTGAATTTCATTCAAACCCTATTTACCCCGTTTTTCTATATTTCAAAATTTATGCAAAATTTGAGAAAACTTTAAAAAGCTAGTTTGTAGATCTTGTTGAGAGGAACAAAAGTCATGTACAAAGTTTTTCAAGTTTTTACATGATTTTAAAAGTAATTTTGAATTCAAATTTCAAATTCTTTGACCCCATTTCAAAAAAGTCAAACTTAGAGGCTGAATTTGAAAATGTTCCAATTATGAAATTTATAGATCTTGAAAAATTAAGGGGGTTACTTTTTGGAAATTTTTGAGTTTAGTTCAAATTTTGTGAGTAATTTGCAAAATTCAGGTTGAAAGAGAAAGTCAAACTTGGGACTTAGAATTTTTCTAAGTCTCGAAATCGATGTCCGACAGGATCGGCGTCTCGCGTTCTCGAGATTTTGTTAAGCAACTTGAGTTGGACCAAAAATACGGATTTGAGTTTATGCGTTGAGAACCAACATATCAAAAGTTGAGATCGATCGGATTTGATTTGACAAGGTTTTGACAACGATTTTTAATCATCGTTAAGCCGTTGACAATGCCATCTTTGGAGATCATTATCTCTTAATCCGAGCAGCTAATGACCATGGGTCTTTAATGAAAAATGAAGATTGATCAGTGGAGAACATTTTTGTCTCTTGGCCCATGTTGAGATTCGCCCGTAAATAGCCCAAACTAGCACCACAACCGACCCACTTTCTCACTCGACGGTGTTCGATGAAACGTCTCCAAGGGCGGCGTGTGTCCGTGCGTCGGCGGCTTCGAGAGCGCCGACGCCATCGACGCGCGTCCCTCGCCGTGGACGCCTTGACCGGTGCTCGGCCGCCCGGGTTGGAGGCGGCCGTGTTCGAGCATGCCCCGCCTCGCTCATCTCCTCCTCCCCTCCTCCTCGTTCCTCGCCGGACGACGCCGGGCGCCGCCGCCATGGACGGCCCGGCCGGGTTTCGGCGCCACGTTTTTCCTTCCCATCCCGGTCACCACCACCGCCGCGGCCCGTCCGCGTCGCCCGTTGTTCGTTTCGCCCTCGGTAGCCTCCTCGTCGTGCTCACCGGGCCGACGCCGTTACCGCGGGTGGCCGTCGCCCGGCCGGCCGCGCGTGGCGGGCCGTGAATGGCTGCCGGGCCGGGCGGGGCCGGGCGTGGTGCGACTCGTCGCCGCTTTGCCTCGCCACCGTCGCGGGTGGCCCGGAAGGCGCCTCGTCGGCCGGCGGCGTGCCTCGCCGGCCGCCGTCCCCCCATCATCTGCCTCTTGAAGAAACAGAGAAGAAGAGAAGAGGAAAAGAAAGAGAAGGAGGACCGATTGAAATATCGGAAAACTCAGGGGAGCTAGGTGAGAAGTTTTGTGACTCATGTGAATAGTGTTTTGTCCTTATCTATAATTTCATAGAAGTCCAGGGTCTTTTTATAAAAGCGCTAAGTCAAGGTCCGAATGGGCATTTGTTGGGCCCGGCTTTTACTATTCATGTGGGCGGTCTGGTACTATTCATATGGGCGAATGACTTTCGGCCCAAAGGCCTTTTTCTTTTTAGCAATTGATTTTCCAATTTCTATTTATATGAATAGTACTGTTTTTTGTTAATTTTATATAAATTCAAATAGAGCTTCTAAAATTCTCGAAATTTTTGTGTAGCCTTCCCATGAGTATGTCTACCCATGAAAATTTTGAAACTTTGATTTTGAGTAGTTCTTGCATGATTTAAAAATACAAATTTTAATTGAAAAATGCATCTTCTACGATTTTTAATAATTATTTTATTTATCCAAAAATCATGAAAATTATTTTGGTGCTGTTTTATGATGTGACCTACTTGTGAAAAAAAGTTTGGGGTCCATTGGAGAAAGTTAAATTATTTTCTATTTTGTGCTTTATTTATTTAATTAGAAAATGAGATGATTAGTGACTTAGGCTTAGGTTTTGTGAGACTTTCGGGTTGTTTTGTGAACCCTAAATCACACCACTGTTAGATGGTCCTTGAGAACTCCTTAGGCAATGGTGATGATATCTCGTAGAGTAGTTCAACAAGTTGGTTTTGTTAGGTTGCAACTTTATCGTGAAGAAAAAAGTTGTACTCAAGTTATTTATCATTTCATGCATCATCACGCATCATGTTTACCATTCCATCACGCTAAAGCATGCATCATTATCTACGTGTAGAGTATACGAGAGTGAGTCGGATCGTGATGATAAAGCTTTGGAGAAGATGTTGATATGGTTCGCGATGATCAAGCTTCGAGAGAAGATCCGTTCATCGACGAGGATAATGTCAAGTTTGACTTCGACAATCTTTCTTGAGAATCGACTTTTCCTCGCAACCCGGGCAAGCCCCGGTTCATTTAAACAAATCCTTGTGTTTTACAAAGCTTTATATCACCTTTGCTTTATGTTTTGCATTAGGTGATAGGAGTTGAGTGACAACCTAATTGATGCATTACCATTCCTTGTTTATTTCGATATCTACCTTGATAGCCGTTTTTGCTAAAATGCTAGAACGCTTAGCCTTGCTATATTAGTTAGACTTTTTGAGTCAAAATGTGACAAGTCCCTTATGATAGCCGAAGAGGCATTTGATGAGAAAGGATGTTATATGATGGAACCATACGGGGGATATGGTTTTGAAATTGAGACCCGGTCGGGTAATTTGCACCGAGAATGGAGTCTCGGTGTAGTATTTCCGGCTTGTCGATTAAGGACCTGGAAGCGTGTAGGCCGGTGAAACCGAGACTATGGAACGCATAATCTGCCGAGGTCGTTGGACCAATGGCACGTCTGTCATGGGTGTCATCCCATCACGGTCGACCCTAGTTCGGGACACATACTCCGGTAAGCGATCTTGGGGGTGTCAAATCGAAACGCATACAACCGCCAAGGGAGTGGAGAGATGGCGGAGTACATGTTACCCTCGTGGGTTAAAGTCCCGGATTGGAGGTGTACGGTATTCTCGGGTGGCGAGGGACGCGGTTCCGTTTTGAGTATCCAGAAAGGGTTGATATATGCAAGCTTAAGTGCTACATATGTCGTGTGGAAAGAACTCCCCCGGTTGGGTTAATCGATTCGAAATCGCCGTGTTTCTCGGATATGGAGACTCGGTAAAAAGAGATGAAATAAGTGATGGAACTTCTACAAGTGTATGCTATAGTGTAAGACCACCTAGATAGGTGAGAAATTAAATTGAGATTAAAATATTAAAAGTAAGGATTCACTATTAGTAAGCTTTTCGCAAAAGAGTCCTTGCTTCTTGCTAAGCCTTACCTTGAATCCTATTAGACCGGCATTCGAGTCTTCTCCTATTTTCTCTAGTCGGGTAAGTCTTGTTGAGTACTCCGCACTCGGGGTTTGTTAACCCCCATTGCGTGTGTCTCGACTTCGTCTTTGTTTAACCAAGGTTATGTCGGTGGGCTCGACATGATCCGGTGTCTTCTAGTTCTACCTAGCTTCCGCGATTAAGTTAAGTTTACTCAAGTGTAACTTATTCACTATTTGTAAAGTTAAGGTTATTATTCTTCCGCACTCGATTTATATTTTTATAACAAATGTTGTAATGTTGTAGCTACTCCTTTGTTGATCCGGTATGAGATATCAACGGGGCTTCTTAAGTTATCGGGTGTATACGCACATTTGTCAAAGGTCTTTAGGACAATGACAGTGTGCGGTGGGCCCGGTAATTAGGAGGTTCTGTTACACTCGATCCCCAGGAATCCCTCACAGAGGGCGACAAAGATGGCAGCTTGGGAGATCGAGTTTGGAGGCAGATGATGGAGCTCGACGTCGTAGTAGTGCAGGATGGCCCGGATAAACCGGCCCGCCAAGATCCCGAATCCGCGCCGATGAAGATCTATCGGGCTCACCACGTAGCCATCGGTGGATGGGGCTCCTCCTCCGTCCAGGAGGGAGCAATCCACTCCCGGCCGTGGCGTCGTCCGTGCGACGGCGAAGAAGCCCATCCTCGACGAGTTGGAGAAGTTTCTCCTCCGTCGCCGTCGATCTCGACCACGGCTCGCCTTCAAGCACTTCCTTCGCCATCACCACCAGTTGCGCCATGGATGAGCGGGAAGCAAGGAACAACAAGAACCCGGCCGCACCAATCACACGAGCCCAAGGCAAGTGAATTCCCCTCAATCTATTCACTCCTTCCTTTCGTCTCTCACGAATGCTACGGCGAGAAGGCAAGAAGGCGATGGCAAGAGCAAAGGAGCAACTATCCACGCGCCTCGCTACGCCCCATATTTATAGGGAAGGGAAGGCACATCGCCGGCCTGGGCAAACGAACCGACTCTTGGAATGGACGGCCCACGATGGAATGGAAACCGCACATCCAACGGCTCACGTAGCGGTGGAACCGTCAAGAGCTTTAATGCACCTTGACGACGCCCTCGATCTCCGCCCCGACAAGAAGCCGCAGGGCGCGTCCCCATCAAACCGTCGCGCGCGGTGCGGAGGAGATGCCTCGTCTTCGGCCGGGGGTAAAACCGTCCAGGCCATCCATATCCGCCAGCGCCCGACCCTAAGGGGCAAAAAGTCGATCCGTTGACGGTTCCCGCCTCGGCGGAAACCAAACGAGCCTCGGCCGACGACGCGGCAACGTGCACCTTACGTTCGAGAGGTTGCCGCCGACCCACATGGGTTTCTGATTCGCCTCGGGATGACCCGAGCCGGGGACGGGATGGAAATGCACAACCGGCCTATTCCCGGGCCCTATGGGGCTCTGGATTTCTGAACGTGTTTAAGACTTACGGGTGCCGCTACAGAGATGTCCCATCCGTGGGAGGCCCTCGAGGCCCTCGGGGGTTGGTCCGCCCAAACCCAGGGATCCGCTAAGCGGTCCGTGAGGTTCTCATGGGGTGAATCTGGATCACATAGCCGACCCTTGCTCCCGCAAGGGCACCGGCACCCCGCTTAAACCGACCCGTTACAACGCTCATCGGAGTGCGTCACATTCGCTTACAGGGGGCATTGAGGCGTATCTCCCCTCCTCCTACCTCTCGGGAGGGTGACAGAGGAGCGCACAATAAAAGTCGAGGAAGCCCGTGTCGACCTTGCGCACATAGCGCGGGCCTCGGCCGCCCACGCAAACTGACGTCAGACTCCGCGCAAAGCGCAACTTAAGAGCTATTTTCATCTTGCCAACGTGCGAGATACAAAGACCTCGAAGGAATCCGCCATTCCATTCGAGGCCTCGGGGGCTACACCTAACGGGTGCGCTCGCGCGCACCCATTGTAGACAAACCACCCCGAGAAACCATTAGGCGACGGAACGGCGAACCCCCGAGCGAGTATCCACTCGCTCGGGGGCTCGCATCTTGTCGGGGACCTAAATATTGGGCCCGAGACATCTTCATAATGTATGAATTTGTCGACCCGTCGGTCCGAGTCCGAGAAGCCCGGGCTCGCTATGATCCCGCTAAGGAGGAGGCCCGGAAGACGATGGACCGGGCCAAAGCGCCACGACGAATGTATGAAGGCGGAGCCGGCCCGCGGCGGCCCACCGGAGAAATCGACGAAAGACGCAAAGCGGAGCACGCTACGCCCGAAGGACAAGGTCCATGACCTCTACACGACGAATAACGACGTATTACGTCATCAACGGCCCGAACCAGGCCTCGGACTCGGCCCGATCTCGTCTCGCCCAGGGGGGTGGCCTAGCTCACCGGCCCCGGCGCTTGGCGATTCGGTCGCCGAAGGTGGCCTAGCTCACCACCATCGGCGCAGAAACCGCCCGCCCGAGGGAGACCCGACTCTCCATCCCTCGGGCGAAGCGGGTTAAACCTAACCCACCCAAGGTCATTGACCCTCGGGCATGGGAGGTGCCGCCCAAAGGAAGGGAAACAATTTGCATTTAATGCCGTCAAGACGGGCAGCGAGGCACCGGTGCCATCGATTACGCCGATCAAATCGATCCGCCGGATCACTTCCCAAATCCGATTGACGGGACACAAAGCCGAAGCGGTGACGATTTCGCCGCCCAAAGACGGGAAACCAAGGTGACACTGTTCATCTCGAGGATTACGGCCAAGACGCCACGTTGGGTTACACCCTCGGGCACATGACACGCTACTACCCACATCCATGGGGCCGGCCTCGCCATGCGCGGATCGCGTGAGGGACGCCTCGCACTCTCGGGGCTGTCCCAAGAAGGCACGTCCACCATCGATCGGGACGCGTGTCTCCATCAAAAAACGGCGCCTCAAGCCGGCCATCCCTCGGCCGCGCGCACATGCGGCGGTGCGGCCTCGGGAATTAGACACACGGACCACCACAGAAGCGTTACTCCCCCTTTCTTGCTATAAAGGGGGGGAGTAATGCCCCATTAGGGGATCGCAAATTGGGCAACCAACCACCACTACCACGATCGTGGGGCTTGAGACCAGCATCTCCCCCTCACGACCGCCAGTAAACCCCTACTACTGGGCTCACCCTTTTGAGCGCGAGGTAACACGAAAGCAGACACACACCCCCATCTGGACGTAGGGCCCCGTTGGCCCTGAACCGGGGATAAACCGCCTAGCGCCCCCGTGTCCATCTTGCGCTACGCCATCGGGGAGGAGGCACACGGCCTACAAATTCTTTATTGCCGGCACCCGAGGCACCGTAGTTCCTCAAAACGCCGACATCATCAATTTCAACATCTCTCTCATTGCAATCACACTTCGAGCATTAGTATGTCTTCAATCATGTGTAAATGACCACAATGTTTAAATCTAATTTGTTCACCATAGACCAAATTAAAAAACATTTGCTACTATATAAGGATTACGAATCGTTTTGAAAGCAAAATCTAAATAGAAAAGGGAAATAGCAAAGTTGGATGTATCAACACGGGCATTTCAACAAACAACTCAAACGCAAAGTGACCGACGCACTCACCGAAGCTTCCGTGCGGTCCGCGCGCACTCTGCCTTGTCTCGGTGGTGCGAGACGCAGCGCCCTAGAAGGAAGCAGAGGGCGCGGACGGGCGTTGTTCGACGGAATCGAGGAGTTCGAGATCGCGGGTGTACGACGCCGGGCCTAAACGGGATGGCGTGACGCCAGATGGCGAGAGCGGTGTAGCGGCGTCCCCGTCGACGTGGAGGAAGAACAAGCGGGCGAGGCAAGGCGAGAACAACAAATAATTAGGTCTCATTCTCATAGGCAAAATCTCGAAGAACTAAATGGCTAATGAGTTTCATCGCGTGGTAGGGCGCAGGACGCCGGCAAAGGGTGTTGGGGACGTCGGAGAAGAAGAGAACGACGGGCGCGAGGAGGTGGCGACGGACGGCGCGCGCACGGTGTGGTGGTGGTGCTCCGTCGGCGACGCTGGTGGGGAACGAATGGGGCGCGAGGTTGAAATGACTTGGGGAAAATTCAACTTGCCGTGCCTGCCAATATATATCGCTGAGGCTGGAAAGAATGGCGCAGTGTTCAAATGACTTGTGAAATTTTCGTCTCGCGCGCCCATTTCTATAGTTAATCACTGCCGGTTTAGCAGTAGCACCGGTAGTGTTACATTATAGGTTCACGCACGCGGGTATAAACGTCGGGTGACCGACATGTGATCGGTTTCTTGTTGCCACCTACCACACGGTACCACCGCTCACGGTGATAAGATCACACCTTGTTGCCACCTACCACCGCCTATAAAAACAGACCCAGAAGAGAGCCATGTATGGCAAACCGCGGCGGCCTACGACCTCTTTCGTTATTTGCCCATTTTACTATCCACATATATGGCCTCTATTTAGGTGAAAGCCCTCCACATAAACATTTTATCATGGGTAGACAAAGGTGTACGTGAGGTATTAGAAGGGTGTTTTTGAAGATTAAGCTACAACGTTGCTTACGAGAAGGTTGGGTGTGATGCTCGTGCAACACCATTGTTGCACGGACCTCGGGAAGACGGAAAGCGTGAGCCAAGTAGCGTGCATTCTTGTGCTTCCATCAGGGAGATGAGAGCCCTGTCTCCTGTCGGGCCTTTGTGGACATGGAGAGACATTGGTTCTTCACAGAGGTCCCATCCGTCTTACTTAGATCGAAGAAGTATAACGTGTAGCATTATAACCACCTCGGGCATAGGTGCTAGAAGGGTGTTTTTGAGGTGGTTATTTCTTAATGTCTTTGTACACTTTGATTATTGTACCGTGTCAATTGTAATCAACTAATTGTAATGCTTTTGTGAAGTATGTATAATCCCGATTCAACCTGTAATTACTCGATGTCGCCGCATACAAATTTTGGCACCACTGCTCTGTTACTAGGTAACCCTAGTTCAACATGTAATTACTCTGGTCGTCGTAGAAATTAAATTTAATTGGAAAAAATACCAAACCTTGTTCAAGAAATCTCAAACATCATGGTTCCTTCACACGTGGCATGTGCACGTCTAAGAAAAAGTTTGAGGCCGAGACCACACCGGAACGAAGATGACCCAAAGATAGCTTATGGATGTAATTACCAATCATGCTTCCGATGAAAGGGGTCATGTACCTTTGTGAAGCATGTCTACTCCCACAGTGTAGAAATGTCTTGAATTTTTTTTACAACCTTGTACACCCAAATTATACCCCCCACACAAGATCTTAGGTTTTATTGATCCATATTTTTATTATTAGATTTTCCTACGTGATAAACGCGATAGAAGGCTGATCACTATGGGTTTCATATTTGCAAACCGGTAGTGTAGTCTCTTTCACCGCCTCGTGCTCTATTAAAACCCGGCGGTGATATATTTCGAACGCATAATTTAGTCTCTTTCAGCTTGCCGTGAGATTAGTTCTGGGACCTTTCTTTTCACCGAGTTGTGTGTTTGAATAATATTTATCAACTTTTCGGTTAGTACATAGAGCATTTATATATTTATGTTCGTCCATGAAAAAAATAAGAAGTGAGTCGAAAAAAAAATAAGAAGCGCGCCCGTATGTATATAAATTCAACATCCATTGGAAAGGAACACGATTACATATATATATAGAGAGGAGCAAACCGATTACATATATGATAACAAAGACCTTGAAAAAAAAAGTTACATATATGATAACAAAGACCTTTCCATGAAGAGATAAATGTTCTCATCAAAGTGTACAAACACATTTAAAATAAAAACGCCGAAGGTAATGTGATTCTTGCCGATGAAATGCCGATGGGATTTTGAAAGCCCATCGGCGCGTTGACGTTCCATCGGTGCTCGCGTGAGGTTTCTTGTGGTTGATCTTATAAGGAGGGTATAACTCTGGATTTACATTTAAACCACAGCAAGGATGCCTTACACATTTTCTTTGCTCAGCAAAACTGTGTTTTAGTCCAATGCCAGCATGCATAGGCATTCGCAGAGAAGATCATGTTAATCTATTAAAATCTACTTTGATCACCAAAGAAGATTTTCATTGAAGCAGATTTTCATAAATCGATATGATCTTATCCAGGAGAATACCATGTCTCTCATATGGACATGTAAATCCAAATTGTCCACCCTCTCAAGCACACAGTAACCGGATGGCTCCGTGAATCTCACAACGGTTCTAACCTCAATCTTTGAAACAATATATGTTTCTACTTCTCCCACTTATTTGTTTCAAAATGAGTGCAAGACAAATGTTTGAAATAGTATGCTTATGTTGTGCATTTGTCTTTTTTTTTGCAATTTGCTTTTGTGCATGTTTCATCATGCACATTTTATTTTTACTTTATTAATAGACACATATTTCAATGATGGTTGCAAGCCCATTGACATTCTAATCTTTAATGGTGTTGCATGCTTGCTGGCTTCTCTCAATTTGCTCATCGCCCCCATGTTTCACCTTTTTAAATTTGTTGTTTGACCTTTATTTTCTAAATTGTCTCTCACTCAATTTGCTCATCGGATCTCGCCTTTCATTATGACTATATAGGGTTCTTGTCCCACCTTGATCCTAGTTATCCTTTTTCCCCTAATATATCCCTCTTAGTGTTTTTAAAACACCAATGCTACATAACATGACCTAGTGCCGTAGGCGCCTTTAGCTTAATTTAATCGCTTTAAGGCCGAGTGGGGGGGCCGGTAGGCCCTTGAGGCCGTGGAGCAAAGACATACCTGCGGAGGCGCTTTTTAGCAAATGTAATTCGCTAAAAGCAAATTCCGAATGTTGTTTCACAACATACGATTTGCGTTGTTTCAACATACGGTTTTGTGTTGTTGCAATAGCGGTTGTGGAATGTTGCACCTTCGACAAGGTGGTTTGTGGCGAAGGATCCGGTTCTAAGCCCCGCTCCTCCTTTGAATCTCGCATGCAAGCCCTCCCACCTCTTCGTTCTCGACGGACCCTGCTCCTCCTCCTTTTCCTCCCCTCCTCTATGTCAAGATGGCTAGTTTATCTCCCTATTGTTTTATCGGATCAATGTAATTTAATTTAATTATGTTGCAAGTACCTTTATTTTATGTTGCAATTACTTTAATCGCTTGTTGCATCTCAAACTATGCTTTTTTTTTTTGGGTAACCATCTCAAACCGTGCTTATGAAACATGAAGATTTCCCCACTGTTACATCTGTAAATGGTCTATTGAAACATCCGATTGTAACTATTGTTACAAGCATATGAATTGTATGTTTCTAGTAGTCGAATTAGTTGTTACATCTCAAAATGTGGTCACGAAACATGAATATTTCCCCCTCTTTGTTATATTTGGAAGTGATAACTACTTAAAAGAAGAGGTTATGTAGGACCGCAACCAGTTTTGTGAGCTTGAATGGAAGTAGTTGCAATTGCAACATCATTTTGAAGCAGCTTTACACACGTAAAAAATATATTACTTGCAAAAAAAGCGACTATGACTAGTTAAACATGTCATAAGAAGCATTGAAACATCCTATGGGACTAGTTGCAAAGAATCCAAATAATACAAGTTCAACACGTCCAAAGACACACCTTGTCATAAGTGAGTGTTCCCATAAAGCATAGATATATAAGATGGGCGACAAATTTTGTTATATGTGCTTGTTTCATAACTCTTCTTTTCCATATTTACAAATTTTGTTCATTAGGTGTCGAAAGAAACTCTGTTTTATCAAATGTTCCATACCGAAAGTTAGTGTTACTTTAATCAATTCCAAAAGTACTTATTTCCAAGTGATGCTTCTATACAACATTTTCTTTAATTAAAATTTGCATGTTTCGCACCCATTGATATTTTGTTCGGTTAGTTCTTTCCCATTGTTGCACTTTTTTTTTCTCTCTCCAATTTATGCCCTTAAGAAGTGTCTTTTTATTACCACGTTGCACCTCGCCTTACCAATATGTTTTTTAGAATATGTTATATGTTTCATTCTCTATTAGACTAAGCTATTAAGTTCTTGTATTTGTTTTCTTTTAAGCCACCTTTTACTTGCATACTTGGATTTCATGTAACCTATGATGACTTATATGAATCCCTCAAGCCAAAGGGACACATTTCTAACACATTCATGACAATGTGGACTACCGCTTTAATCATGCTTGTCAAGTCTTGGAAACATGATGACGACCTTGTCAAGAAATTTGCATTCAATGCCATGCACACAAAGAAGATCTTAAAACATTAGTGTTCTCGTTTTCGAGATATGACGACATGGCGCAGTGGTCCGTCCATGTCTTGTTGTAGATCAAGATATCGCCAAAAAGACAAGAATGAACCGGGCGAAGGAAGGGGCGGAGCATGTCGTTCATGAGCGCTTGGAGCATCGCCGAAGACGTTGCAAAGGCCGAACACCATCACCGGGGAACTCGCATGACCCCATCATGCATGTGGAACGTCGTCTTGTGCACATCCTCCAGCGCATGAGCACTGGTGGTACGGAGCGGAGATCCGGCTTGGAGAAGTACCGCACCGTGGAGCTCGTTGAGGAGCTCGTCGACCATCAGGAATGGGGAAGGCGTCCTTCACCATCAATGTGTTCAAGGCGCGATAGTCCACGCCAGAAGCGCCCGTCCCGTCGGGCTTCTTGATGAGGAGGACCGGCGATGAGAAATCCGGCTGAGTATTTGCGCTCGACGATCCTGTTTCCATCATGGCGGCGCATTGCCACTCAAGTTCATCTTTGTGGGCCGCTGGATACCGTATGGCCAAATCGCCACCGATTCGCGCCGGCTTGAGGGTGATGCGGTGGTTGTGGGCGCGGCCTGTAGGGGCAAACCGGGTCGGCTCGGCGACGGCCCAGCGGCGAGGGAGTAGAGCGGGCGTCGAGGAGTGGCTCACCGCCACGGTCGCCGCGGGATGCCGACCGGTGCGGGAAGACGCCGACCGGGAGATTGTGCGCCCCTCCTGGCTGGAACGTCATGCGACGGTGGGCGGGTCCCAAACGATGGGGCCTAGCGCGCCGAAGCCACTTGCGCCGAGGACCATCGCATGCCCGACCGGGGAATGACGAAGAGGTCCGCCGAATGGGGCATCGCCGATGAGTAGGGCGCGTCCGGATGATGCCGTGCACGTGATTCTGTTCGCCATTGGCAACCATCGCCGTGAGCGGGGCCGTTGGCGAAGGGGGTAGACCTGTGCGACACGCCGCCTCCCCTGAGATGAAGTTGTGCGTGTTGCTCAAGTCGAGGGCCGGACAGCGAGGCGTCCCCCGGCGCCACCCGCGCCGCAAGGTGCCCGCCCATAGGCACGCCGGCCACGACCGCAAATGGAAGCGAGGTGCCCCCTTTGTCCCCCACGCCCTCGGTGTCGTCGGTGTCATTGAGCTCCCACCGTCGACGAAGAAGATCCTCTTGCGAACTTGTTATGGCCACGAGTATATTTTTCATCACAATTAAAATAGAGCCCGAGACGGCGATGTTCCCACCGCCCCGTGGTGGAGGCGCCGTGTTGCCCTCACGGCGTCTGGATCGGCACCACCGGGCGGGGGCGGCGGCGCCATTTGTGGCGGCGGCGCGGGCGAGGGCGGTCCGGGGGTGGTGGAGGTGGCAAAGAAAGCGCGCACGGCCGGCGAAGCCGGGACTTGTAGCCGCCGGTCGATCTCCATGAGCTCCACTGGCGAGCCAGCTCATCCAACTTCCACCTTGATCACAATGAAGTCTTACATTCCTTATCAACTACACGTTCTTTCTATAAGTTTGTCAAATGAAATAAGCTTCATCCTTGAGAAATCCTCTTTTTACATGCTGGAACAGGGCTCAATGTGATTCCAGGGTTCCATGCAGCTCCAAATCCTACAAACACATTATTTTGGTGCAGAACGCGTGAGTTATCATCTTGTTAAGGGACTCAAATCAATGTATCATCATATCATAACAAGTGAACCGAATAACCACCAAAACTTGCTTCAAGTGGTAGCTATCGGCGTAAGATCATCCCCAGCTGTTGTCACATGAAGATAGTAATCGGTATCCAGCTCCCAAAGAGCTGGTTTTCCTTCTTGTGGTTGAAAATACCCCAGAAATCTGATAGTACCACCAAACTAAGAATTAGTAGAGATACTCATTGCATCCATGGCAGTAAACAACTCAAGAGCTGGTTCACTACCTTATATGTTTAATGCATATATTATGATAAAGCAACATGATAGACTTACAGATTTATAGCATCCTGCTTTTCACCATCAGTGTAGGCATTACTGTAATATCGTTCCACTTCCCTTGCCTCTCAGGGAAAACCTGAAATTGTGTTTGTTGGATAGTATTGAATGTCTGAAACCAGGGAAGGGCCAAAGAGGCAATACCAGATAACTCTGCTGACCACCTTTATCTAAAGTTCTAACCCCCAACCCACCCCCCCACAAAAAAAAAAAAGACTTATGGAATATGGATCCTATGGGCGCTACAAATGACAGGTAATATTCTTCATTTAATATGTGCTAAAGAATATTTACTGACCGTGTTATGTGCCGCAGATCCTCCATACTGATGAGCAAGTGCATCACCCATGCTCTGGTACATTTCCATCAAAGCGGAAGCAATGCTGCTATCAGGGTGGATTTTTGAAACATTTGTCAATCCCATTGCATGAAGTTGCCTCCCCAAAGCAGCAAGGCCATAAGCATACTGTGCAACATTTGTGCGATCCAAACAATCTATGCAATTTGTACGAAGAACTCCAGTTTGGTAACACCAAGAAACTCTTGTTTGTTAGCCTCATTTCTCATATCCTGAAAGCCTGTAGAACTAAGTGCTTCAGCATTACTAGAAAGCCTTGAAAGATCTCCGAACTAGCCCTTATATCAAGGGAGCCATCCCTGCGCAGAAAGAAAACATTGCTAACAGTTAGTATCGGTAAGTATCCATAGTTGCTAGTATGGTACTGACAGATGACTAGCCATATGAAACTGCTCACTTCTTATATTTGATACTAACTGCGCTTTGAAAGAAAACATTGCCAACAGTTAGTATTGGTAGTATCCCTATAGTTGCTAGTGTGGTACTGACAGATGACTAGCCATATGAAAGTGCTCACTTCTTATATTTGATATATATAAATTCTCAGATAAAAACTCTGCAGGATACAATGGTCCTATTTATTGTAAGCTATACATTCTTTCTAACAGATTGCATATTTACCTTGCAGTGCTAGTTCGACTAAGCTGAATTGACCGTTTTTTTCTGAACTTTCCGCTGTAGTAAAACCCAGTAAGGTCCAGTGCTTCGCCTGCAACTTTTCCTAAAACACCTAGAACATTTGCAGATTTGCTGAAAAAGAAGTGTGAAATATCAGTATGTGAACAAGCACTAGCTTGCATAAGGGCATGCCCAACGGAGGCAGTACCAAATGTTAGCCTTGTTAGGCCACATCGACATCCGTGAGCTGAGGAGAAAAGAGTACAAATTTTTCCCAGCGCAGGCAGCATCCTTGTGTTCTCTTTATGGACCACCATGCACTAGACAGCAGCTTTTCACCAGGTACAAAAGCGAGGTCATCGGAGGGGCTTGCTTGCTCTAACGCACTGCTCTAGTACTGCCCTGTTCTTTTCTCTCACGAAGCTATAGCTTCTTCTGCAGGAGTCTACTGTGCTCTGCGAGACCACCACTGCCTGTGACATGTCAGCTTGGTGAGGACGTGGGAGATGAGGCAGCACGCCGCCGTGGTGCATTGGGGAAGCCCTAAGTTTGAGGTAACCAAGAAGCATTTGAAAACCTTTTAGCAAATTTATGAAAATCCCAGTGGATGAATCTCAAAATCTTCTCCTCTGGGACATTTTGATTAATATATTCAACCGCTCTACAATATTCACGCCTGAGCATCATTTCACGTGGCCTTTTTTCAACAGTCTACATAAAGAATTGAAAATCTTGATGAGTAACACATGGAAGACAAAAGTTGGCATGTTGGTTATCAGTACAAACAAGTCAACGAAGAGTAGCAACTAGTAACACACCTACACTACGAACTAACTTGTCCCTGCAGAATATAAAAGAGATAGTTCAGATTTGACTCCTCAATGCATAGAACTGTAATATAGTGTAATTTCTAATGGAGAGACGTGAAGAATCAGTAAAAATATGAGACACACAAAAAGGAATATTGTACTTCTGGACATATATGCAATACACTAGTTAAGGTTAAAGCCTCAAATACCCAACTAATCAGTAAATGAAGATATTTGATAACTTGCAGTCTTGCAGGCCATAGAAAATAGAGCCAAGCGGTAAGTAAATGAAAGATGACAGGAAATTAGTGTTGATTTCAAAAGTTTCAAGATAAGAATGACTGATCCAATAAAGATATTAGATATATGGCTTCTAAGTTTCTGGAACAAGGCGTGCATTTGATAACTCAACAGCGATAAGAGAATAATATGCTCATTGGAAGAGGACATAAGCCTTAATAAATAATGAGTATATGACTTCACCTTACATGAATGAAAAAGGAAATCAAGAAATATTACACTAATAGAAATCAAACAAAGATTACCTAGTCCCGGCAAAGCGCCGAGACCTTCTAGAGCTGAGAACAACATTTATCTCTCTGCCAAAAATTGACAGCTTGACCTGCAAAATAAATAGGAACACTTAATTAGGCATTATGCAAAACAACCCACCCCCCACCCCTCTGGCAACCCCCCGCCCCACTCCAAAATAATGGAGGTCGTTAACTAAGCCAATGTCCAAATCTCATGTATAGGAGAATGAGAACTTTAAAAGGTGGCAGATAGTTTATAACTAACCTGCTTGAAGTGGCCATGGACAAGAGCTACTGTCCAGAGAGTATTGCAGCACCTTGAACGTATTGGCTCTGTCAGGAAAGTGTTCCAGACAAACAAATTTTCATAAGGCATTTCCTTCATTCCGGCAGAAGTAACGTTCTGCTGCAGGATCTGCATGATGGGATATGTGTAGCTATAGAAGAAATCCTTGGTGAGATCAACGCTAGCCAAAAGCTTCTTGTACCTATAGTTACAGAGGTATAATAAGTTTCCTAATTCAGAAATAGTACACTAATGTGCAAATTCAAAAGTGTGAAACAACACAGAAAAAAGGCTCCTTTTTATACCTCAGCTCATTCTTAGAGGTTGCGACATCTGTTTCCACTGACGAATGTGGGATGGTGATCATCTGGCTCTCATCTATACAATATATAGCATGCCCACAAATGCAACCGATTTGGCGGCGCTTGGTGACTAAAATCAGGTAATAAGACTCAAGGAACTTGATGCGACCTACATAGCAAAACGAAAATGAAAACAAGAATCTTGAGAACAACCGCAAAGGATAGGAGTCAGCAGCTTGGGAAAGAAACATATAAGGTATACAAACGCCATCTCTCCTTCCCTCCCTAACTTACTATCCTGATCATACCGAATCCTAGCATCTGAATGTGAAAACCACATCAGTAAAGAGCACTAAGCAACAATCAAAGTGTTGGGAATAGATGCAAGGACAGGGTATCCGAAGTTATCTTCGCTATAAAGCAATTGTGTGCCATTCTATGGTAATTTATTCCCTGATGAAATAAACCATTTTTTCCGAAATCCAAACAGGGCAGCCCGGATTTTTTTTCCCCCCGAACCTTGGGATCTCCCCATTTCCATTGATAGCAGCAGGACAGCTCTAATGAGCTACTGTATAATCAAAAAGAAAAGCTGTTATCTAACTAGTGTTAAGAATCCAATTCTCTAATACAGAGCAACAGAGTTAGGTGGATGAAACGCACCATTCTTCCCGAAATCCCAACAGGACAGCTCTAATAATGAACTACTGTATATGTTATCTAATAAAGAGTAGTATAATCTACAAGAAAAGCTGCAATCAAACTAGTTCACTCAGTTACTATACAAAGCCAAAAGCCCATCCAGAAAGCCAAATTGGTTCACTGCTCAACTACCATCATCAGAAAACGACCATGTGTCCTCAAAAAAATAGGCTATTATATTAGGGCGTATATGCCAGTACCAAACGCCTTGCATTTATCTGCGTCTCCAGGCTCCAGGCAGTCAGAGAACTACAGCAGCACGCCCACCAATGTAAATTTCCTTTTGTAATCTCAAACAGCAAATCACCACATGTTGGCTTCGCCATCTCAAATTAACTAAACATCACGCGTAGCAACAACATAAGGCAAACGCTATCACAGAACAAAACAAACACAAAGGATGAGAAGTCGTATTATAATAACTAGCTTCATCCATCATAACAGAACAGACAACGCCCAGGGAGCGCCATGGTGCTACAACCACCAAATTTACTCGGCTAATAGACAACGCCAAAGCTCATCCAAACAGCCAGGTTCCCCTAACTTGGTTGCAGTTCAACGATGTGACTAAACCATTTCATTCTACGGATTCCTTGAATCTCACAAAACTGGTTCACTGCTCCACTATACAGCATCAAAAAAACGACCATGTGTCCTCAGAGAGAGAAAATAAGATTGGCAACAAAACTTCATGCCCTGTGCAGCCCTTGTTCATCCTGGATAACATAGGCAATAGGAAAGCATTAGACACACAGCATTAGTGCCCCAACACAAGATATCATGTCAGGTAGGAACTTCCCTACTAACCTCATCAGAAATCATAGTCCTTAAGGTCCTTCTTGGAGTCGGCCAATTCCATTTCCAAACTGCACTCTTCTTGGCTGAGAGGAGGGAGTCCTTTCTCGTGCCGTGTGTAGTTGTGCCTGTGCCACCCACTCTTGCAGTGCTCTCTGTATAGCTTGTCCTCCACCAGCACATCACACTCCTTGCACCTTCTTTGCTGCTTGCCTTGTGCGTTGCCCTGGCTTTCAGTAGAAATGCTCTGCATCGGCATTGCCTCGCTTATCTGAGCAACAGCATCAGGTTCCTTCACAGGAGCTGCTTGTGGCACCTCGACGCTGTCATGTTGCTCCACAGATGGGCCACTTTCTGCGTGCGCTGAGACAGACAGCACTTCCACCCTCCCTTGCACATCCTTTTTAGGTCCAGCCAATTGCCAGGCCTAAACACTAAACAAGAAATTTTCTATTGAATTGTGCTACACAAACTGCAATTAGTTTGAAATTCCTGTCAAATGACTACTTTCAACTTGAAATTATGCTCAGACGATGCAGTAATATCAACACATGATCTATCTAGCTTGATGTTGGTTCCTAATCATCAGGGCCTGGTCTAATAACCGCATTTGATTTTAGAAAAATAACTAAGTTGTTTCTGACGCTGAAGAGACCCACCAACTCTCACTAGATTTGAAAAGGCCTTGCAATTCATTGAAGAATAGCTTTTGGAAATGTTAAAGAGGGAATCAACTCTGTGTATTCCTCCAAACCCTAGAAGGGTGGGCAATATAGTTTGCCGTACATGGGCCTCATGGGCCTAGCCTCATGGGCCTACACATATACACTAACACTCCCCGCAGAGTCGAACTTCCGGCGCGCCGGAGATGAAGATGGACATGAAAGAAAGCACACACAGGGGGGGCCCCGCAGCCACAACTAGCCACCGGGCGACGCTTGAGGCCGGATCGAACTCGAGAAGGTCGATGAGGGCGTAGACCCTTGGTGAAGATGTCGAACCGGGAGGTGGTCGGTACATGGAGCACGAACAGCGCCGATGGCAACCAAGTCACGGACAAAGTGCAAGTCGATCTCCACATGCTTCGTCCGCCGATGCCGAACGGGGTTGGTGGAGAGGTAGACGGCGCTGACATTGTCACAAGAGACAAGTGTGGTCTTTGTCGGGGCTGTGAAGCTCAGCCAAGAGCCGACGGCCGGGAGGCCTCCGCCACACCGTTAGCAACAGCCCGGTACTCGCCCCGAGACTTTGGAGCGGGAGACAACCGGCCGCCGCTTTGGCGACTGGAGAGACGAGGTTGCCACCAAGGAAGACGGCATACCCGAGGTAGAGCGGCGAGTGTCCGGACACCTGCCCGATCGGCGTCAGTGTAGACGACGAGCTCAGTGGAGGGAGACCGGTGGATCATCAAGCCAGAGTCAACAGTGCCACGGACATAGCGGAGAAGGCGCTTCATCGCAGCAAGATGTGGTGCCCGGGGATCATGCATGTGAAGACAGACTACCGAACTGGCGTGACGCCGATGTCGCCTAGTGAAGGTGAGGTACCGCAGCACCGCCAAACTTCGAAGGCGGTGGGGATCCGCCCAGGTGGTCGCCTTCATCGCCAGAGAGCCGCCGAGTATCAATCGGAGTAGCACATGGTCGACACGCCGGTCATCCCGACCCGCCGAGGATGTCGAGAGCATACCGTCCGCCGGGTGGAGGAACAACCCCGACGGGCGAAGTCTCCACGTGACCCCCGTGAAGTGGTGAAGTGGACCGAGGTCCTTCATGGCAAACTCCCGCCGCAAAGCCGATATGACACCGGGCAAATCGCGGATCGGAGGCGGTGAGAACAATGTCATCAACATAGAGTAGCGGTGTAAGCGCCTCGACTCCATGGCGATAGACAAACAGAGATGTATCCGACTTGGCCTCTCCGAACCCCAAAGTGAGAAGGTATGTGGCAAAACCGAGTACCAAGCACGAGGAGCCCCTTCGCACCATATAGTGACTTGTTGAGCCGCAAGACACCAAATCAGCCGACCGGGATCGACAAATCCCGCCGGCCGACCGCAGATACTTATCTCTCGAGACAAGGTGCCATGGAGGAATGCATTCTTGACATCTAGCCGATGCACTTGCCAAGAGCGAGAGAGGGCAAGTGAGAGGACCGGCGCGATCAGAGCAGGCTTGACCACCCGACCGAAGGTCTCATCATAATCAACCCCGGGCGGCGGGTGAAGCCTCCGAGGACCCGCCGAGCCTTGTAGCGCCCAGATCGCCGGTCGACCGACGCTTGCGGCCCGTGATCCACTTGCCGCTGACCACATTGCCACGGACGGACGCGGCACAAGGTCCCACGTCACGGTTGGCTAGAAAAACCCGTCCCTCCTCTTCCATCGCGCCGCCCGGTGAGAGGGGCGCCAAGGCGGCGCGAGCAGGTGGTATCGGAGAGACCGCCGAGTCGCTCGGTGGCGGAGAGGGTCGCGGTCGAAGAACACCGGCCCAGATGCCGAGTCACCATAGGATGAGTGTGACGAGGTCCCCGTGAATGATCGGCGGGTGGTAGACCTCGTGGTCAGCCCCAGAGGCCGACGGGGTGGAGGTGGAGGTGGCGGCGGTGGAGGTGGAGCCGTAGGTGGCGGCGTCGGAAGCGGCGAGAGTATACTGCCGGCTGCCACGCCAGTCCCGCCCGAAGAGGGGCACCACACGGCTCTGGGCCGCGCGTGGCGCGGCCGAGGGGGCGCCGGGGCCGCCGGCGTGGCCGCGGCCGAGTGGCTCGGGAACGCCGCGCGGGCACGGCCAGTGGCTCGGGGCCGCGCGTGGCACGAGAGTGGCTCCGGGCGCGCGTGGCACGCAGAGGCGCCGGGGCCGTAGGTGGCGCTAGCGGGGGCAACCTGAGTACGTGGAGAAAGGCCTAACGGAACCGGGTGGTGAACCGCCGTGTCAGAAACGGGGACTCCAACTCGGGATCGGGAAGGCGTGGAAGAGGTAGAGTATGGAAATCCGACTCGTCGAAGACGACGTCTTCGGGAAATAAGCACCGACGAAGTGAGGTCGTGAGCAACGGTACCCCTTATGATCGTGGGAGTACCCGAGAAACACACACCGTGTCGAAGCGAGGCGCCAACTTGTGAGGAGTAGTGGCGGCGAGGTTAGGGGGTAACAAGCACAACCGAAGACACGGAGGTGATCATAGCGAGGAGGTGTACCAAGAGTGCGTGGTGTGGAGTGGGAGCGGAGAGAGGCCGTGGAAGGAAGTCGGTTGAGAGCGGGTAGGTGGCGGTGTGGAGGCTCTCGCCCGTAGGCGCGGGCGAGAGGCCTGGAGAAGGAGAGAGCGCGATAACATCGCTCGTGGTGCGAATCATCCGCCTCGCCTTTGCCGCTCGGGAGGAGGTGTACGGACAAGACATGCGGAGTCGAACACCATGAGCGAGAAAGAAGGAGCGGGAGGTGTTGTTATCAAACTCACGCCCTGTTCACACCGGACGGCCTTGATGGTGAGGCCGAACCGAGTGGACACCCGTGCAAAGAAGTGGAGGAGAGTGAAAAGGTCTCTGACTTGGCGCGCAAAGGGAAAGTCCAAGAGTAGTGAGAGAAGTCATCGAGGAGGACCGGATAATACTTATAGCCGGAAATGCTAGGAATAGGAGAAGTCCACGAGATCACGGTGAAGAAGAGCAAAGGCATGCGCCGCGACGCGAAGAAGAAGTAGGAAAAGGAAGGCGCACATGGCGACCTAACCGCACGCATGGCGTAGATGCTCATCGAAGCCCGAGTGGAAGGGAGGTGGGCACTACGACCGAGCCGAAGCCAAAGCGTCGCGGCCGGGGGTGACCCCGGGCGGTGCCGGTGTAGAGGAAGAGGGAGTAGTGGCAAGGGCAACCGAAGTGGAAGGCGGTATAGCGGAAGAAGGAAGGCTAAGGGAGTAAAGGGGTCCCGAGCTATCACAAAGGAGGAGTGGCCGCCTGTAGGCCGGAATCCTTCATCGTGAGGAGAGGTAGAGAGTCGAACTCAACCGAACACGAAGTTGTCGGCAAAGAACCGGCGGATGGAAAGAAGGTTATGGACGATCCGAGGAGACAAGGACATCGGGAAGACGAAAAAGACCGGATGCGAGAACCCACGGAGGTGACGGGAAGACAAGACCCATTCCCAACCATGATCGAAGAGGGCGGTGAAGGGTGAGGCGGCGAAGAGAAGAGAGGATGCCGCATGATGGGGGTAGTGTGGAAGGAAGCCCCGAGTCGGCGATCCACTCGGTGCGGTGCATGTGGTGCAACCCCCATGGTCGTCAAGGATTGCGCCATATCGCCCGGGTTCCACCCCCCGTGCCGGGACTGAGTCGGGCCCGGGCGGAGAGGGAAGGAGGCCCGCACTCCAGCGCGCCCTGCCATGTGTGTGGGCGAAGGATGGCCGGGCGGACCTTCCGTAGCAGTCCGTGGAGCCCCGTCGAGGAGAGCCGCTGGCCTCGAAGGGCACCGACGAGTAAGCCGGGCGTCGGCCGGTGGCGCGCGCCCGCGATTGGAAGCGCAGGAAGCGGGGCGGGCGCTGGGGCGCCGCCCGCGGTGGGTATGGCCGCGCCCGCGCCGTGCCGCCATGCCGCGCCCGCGGTGGTCCGGGCGGCGGGCGGCGAAGGGCGGCGGCGAGCCGAGAGGAGAGGTGCGCGGGCGTGGCCTCGTCCGGTGGCGACGAATGGCTTGGCGCGCGTTGCCGCGCAACCGCGCGAAGAAGGTGAAGGCGGCGCCGCGGCGGCTTAAGCGGCGTCGCGCCGCCCGCAAGGCCGCGCAAGCACGCGGAGACACGGAGCGCAGGGAGGAAGAAGCGATGCTCCCGTGCGTATGAGGAGGGGGCCGTCGCTGTAGTAGTAGTAGGGGGTGGTCCGGCCGGCCGTATGAGCGGGAGGAGGGCGTGCGTGCCATAGCGGTGAGGCCCTCCCGGCAGCCGCCGGTCGGCTCCCGCAGACGTGGGTGTGAAGAGCGCCAGGCCCCCGACGGCCACGGCGCCCAGCGGGTCCCGTGGCGACGGGCAGAGGAGGTCGCCCCTTGAACGCCCGACCCGGCGCCGGGAAGCCGCCAAGCGGGAGGGCCCGCGCCGGACCGGCCGCAACCACGCGAGGAGGCGCCTGAAGGGAGGCCCCGCGCTGGACTCCGGCCGCAACCAAGGCGAGGAGAAGGGCCGCCCACGCGAGGAGGAGGGCCGCCGCGCGCCGGCGCTCGGAGAGGCTCCGCCCGCGCTGGAGGAGAGGGCCGCGCCCGCCTGGGAGAGCGCCGCCCGCGAGGAAGATGCGCACGCGCCGGCATCCGCAGGTGAGGAAGGGGAAGGAAGAGAGGGAAAGGAAGGGGGCCGGTGCGCTGGGAAGGGGCGCCGGCGGTGGCCGGCCGCCATGGTCGGGCGGCGCAAGCACAGGAACGGAGAAGGGGAAGGAACCTAAGCCGATACCATGTTAAAGAGGGAATCAACTCGGTATTCCCCGCCATGGCTCGATACCATGTTAAAAGAGGGAATCAACTCGTATTCCTCCAAACCCTAGAAGGGTGGGCAATATAGTTGCTTGTACATGGGCCTCATGGGCCTAGCCTCATGGGCCTACACATATACACTAACAGAAAGACCGACATGGACTAAAAGATTCATTGTATAACTCTTATCGATTATTGTCAAGCCAGATCTTGAATAAAAATAAATAGTCATGGCTTTTCGGATCAGCCAATAACACATCTTCAAAAAATTCAACATGTTGAGGCCTTGCCTGCTGCAACACCATCTACAAAACATGCTTGTAGTAACTTTTGTTATATGCGCTACATCACCTACAAATACTGTGAAAGCCAAAGTGCATATAACAAAAGTTTACTTGGACCACAAGCAGATTTTTTGATGGTGTTGCAGCAGACAAGCCCTCGGCGTGTTTAGTATTTGAAGAGATGTCATTGGTCGATCCAACAGGACATGACTATTTATTTTCGGGTCAAGTATCTGAGCAAGTTATACCATGCCAGGCTTTCTAAAAACTGTTCTTCTACAGATTGTAAGCGCCTTTTCAAATCTAGTGAGTGAGCGGGTCCATTCAAGTGTGAATGACACCTCAGCTATCTTGCTAAAATGAAATATGGACACCTCAGGTCATAAGATGCAACTCCACTGAGAAAAATGTGAAACGAATTCACAGCATCATATTCTTGTTTTAGTCTTAGTAAGTTAGTATAAAATAACAGAAAATGGCTAATTAGCTTAAAAATAGATAGATAAGAGTAACAGCCTACTGTACATATGTATGACGAATTCACACAAACTCAATCGGTAGCCTAACCTATTAGCAATATCGCAGCACTACCAATTCTATAAAAAAAATGGAAGTTACCTAACTTTTTAGGTCCAGCCAATTGTCAGGCCTCCTAAACAATAATAAACAAAAAAATTCTATAGAATTGTGTTCCACAAACCGCTACTAATATACCCCCTCCGTTCAAAATTGTAAGTCAATTTGACTTTTTTTAGTACATCCATTTTTTTGCTATGCATCTAGATATAGTAATATGTCTAGATATTACTATATCTAGATGCATAGCAAAATGGATGAACCAAAAACTCAAAGTGACTTATAATTTCGAATGGAGAGAGTAATAATCAGTGACCCAACCAATTAGCAAATATCACAGCATTACCAATTCTATACAAAATAGGAAGTCGCCTATCATTTTTACATCCAGCCAATTGTCAGGCCTGACCCACCCCTGCCCACACAAAAAGAACCTATTACCCTTATCACATTATGTTCTTATTTTTTCAAAATTTCTCAAGTAAAAAAAGGAACTGAGTACAAATTTCACACCACATTACCAATTCACATTCATGTGATGTAGGAATAACCACAGAAAACAACCACCAGTAGACTTACAATAGAAGTCTGAGTGCTCAATTCATCCTTTGAAATGACGGTAGCATTCCATTCGCCAATCTTCTCCTTAAGGCCTGGAAAATGTGGTTTAGCCTACAAGAGCAAAGTAACTTTTAACTTACAGAGCGTACCACTGAGTAGAATACCCAAAGCAGAGACTTAAGTCAATTCACAGTTAATATGCCACGTCAGCGTACAGAACAAGTTAGGACTACAGTCAAACTAGGCGAAAGTAGTCATTTGACAACCAGCGAGTTATACCATGCCAGGCTTTCTAAAAACCATTCTTCTACAGATCGTAAGCGCCTTTTCAAATCTAGTGAGTGGGTGGGTCCATTCAAGTGTGAATGACACCTTAGCTATCTTGCTAAAATGAAATGAAATGTGGTTATTAGACCTATATATTGTGCAAAAGTTTAGGAACCAGCATCACGCTGGATATATCACGTGCCATAAGTTGCAACTCCAAGGAGAAAAATGTGAAACGACTTCACAGCATCATATCCTTGTTTTAGTCTTAGTTAGTATAAAATAACAGAAAACTGGCTAGTTAGTGAAAAAAGTAGATAGATAAGAGTAACAGCTTACAGTACATATGTATGACAAATTCACACAAACTCAATCATTAGCCTAACCTATTAGCAATATCGCAGCATTACCAATTTTCTATACAAAATAGGAAGTCGCCTATCTTTTTTACATCAAGCCAATTGTCAGGCCTTTTACACTAATAAGAATCAGGAGGCCATGCCACCAATTATACATACAGGCCAATAACTTACATCTAGTGAATATGCACAGATGATGGGAAACAGATTCTATCTAGCACAAAGGAATAAACAAACAACCACCAGATTGTTCAGCTCAAGTAGTGGCCATTATCTCTGAAGAAGGTAGACATCAGATGTACTTTCAGGTACCTGTTCCTTAGAGCTGAGCTGGCTGAGCTGAGCCTCCTCCCCTCTCCTTGCTGGAGACCTGAGCTCCCCTTTCTCTAGAATCTGAGGCAGGCAACAAACAAAGCAGGAACATAAATAAAGCATGTGAGGATCACGGGATTGTGTGAGGACTGAATTGGAGGTGGGGAATCAAAAGGGGCCGGACGGATGGATACCTCGACGCAGATTTGGGTCTGGTCATCAGTGCCGAAGGCCTTGATGAGATCCTTGGACTTGGCGAGGACGCTCTTGGAGATGTTCCAGTGGACGGTGGGGGACTGGAGCACCTCATCCACGTCACATTCATGTAAAACATTATCAGTTACATGTAGCACAACAAAGATAATAAGGTTCTGCTCTGAGAAGAATTTTGGTTTCAACAAATGAATAAATCAGCACCACCAAAAAAATAGAAACACCAAAATAGGAGACTTCAATGCTAGTTGATCATGCAGGGACAGTGTATTACAATAGGCTCCGGAAGACTGGGACAGTGTATTACAATAGGCTCCGAAAGTAGTCATTTGACAACCAGCATCACGCTGGACATTTGACAAAAACAGAAACCTGGCTAGTAGAGAAAAAATAGATAGATATAAGAGCAACAACAGCCTACAGTACATATGTATGATGAATTCACACAAACTCTTTCACCAGCCTATCTAGCACAAAGGAATGTATTTTCAGGTACCTGTTCCTTGGCGTTAATCTGGCTAGAGAGCTGCGCCTCCTCCCTCTTCTTGATGGAAACCTGGAACTCCGCTTTCTCCACAATCTGAAGAAGCAAAAGCATCAACGAGTAGCGTCTAGCGCGTGGGGGACTGCGGGCATTGTGGATTGAATAGGGGACGGATAGGTACCCTACCTCAATGGTTTGTGTCTGGCCATCAGTGCAGAGGGACTTGATAAGGTCCTTGGACTTGGCGAGGGAGCCCTTGGAGACGTTGGAGTAGACGGTGTGGGACTGGGGCACCTCATCGAGGTCAGCATCATCTTTAAACAATTTACGTCCAGGCATAGCCTTCGCCTTCACCTTTTTCCACACCTTGTTGCATGTGCTGCTGCAGAAAATTCAGAGGTCCGTCAGTATGAATGAAAAATAAAATAAAAGAAGGGGATGAGATGAAAAATAAAACAGCACGCACATCTCAGGGTCACTGATGACAAATGGCATACTGAATCCAGGCTCGAAGGAGATACTCCGCCCTCGGACTGAACAAAACTATAACAAGAAGCAAGACTAGACAGTAAGTAAAAACAAGTTGACTTGGAAGAAAAGAGTTTTAACAGAGAAGATAAACAGCAAGCATTACCGGTGGGGGCTCAGCGGGGGGGAGTCATCATCATCAGCAAATGACGAGTCGGTTGATGACTCATATCCCTCCTCGCACCAGTACGGATCTGGTGCCGGGTACGAGACCCTCATTGCTTTGCTAGAGGCCTTGTATATCCCTAGCCTATAAATCCTTTTCGTGATCCTCTGGGGAATGGCGGGTGGGGGAATAGAAGGGCAGCATGCCTGACTTCATCCATGTAGCGCATTCTGTCAAGCCTGTTCTGGCGGGCAGCGGCGGCGGCTGCTGCAGCAGACCTCCTTTAGATGAAAATAAGAATTTGTTAGTCAACAAGGTTATTGCAGAAAATTGATATACTGCAGAAACCTTAAATCATGCAAACAGCAGGAATGGAAATGGAAGGCTTTCATCAGGACAGACAGGATCAAGATCTGTTAGGTTAATTTCCGTGCTGTCATAAAGAATTAAAATACATTATTGTATCAGGAGCGTGGATTCGAGATTTTTGTTGGTCAAATGTGTGTGATGATTACAGACTTGTACCTGTGGTACATACTAGGCAGCGTGGATCTACTACCAATCTAAAGCATTTGTTAGTCAATAATAAGGACAGAAATCTAGTATGCAGAAAATTGATATGCGTTTAGTTCCCCACTTCCCATCACATCGTTTGAATTTCTCATAACATCGAATCTTTGGGACGCATGAATGGAGTGTGAAATATAGGTAAACAAAATAACTAACGAATCGTTTGAGCCTGGTTAGGCCATGGTAGGGCAATATTTACCACAAACAAACGAAATCAGACAACTAAATACAGCCATACTGCAGAAACCTTAAATCATGCAAACAGCAGGAAGGCTTTCAGCCAATTCTTACACTAACACATATGCAGACCAAACTATGCTGACTAACACGGTATTCATACACAGACCCACACAACTAACAAAACTAACAAACGGAATGGAAACAGGCATAGAAAAGTAATCGGGGAGACCTCCTCTCCCTCTCGGAGGATGAGGTCGACTTCCAGCATGAGTGGGGTGAAACCGCCTCGTCCAACAGCAGCACCGAGGTCGGGGATGCGGGGGATGCGGACGGGCGACGTCTGGGGTGCCAATCCGGCGAATCCCAGGAATGATCCGACGGATCAGTCCGGGATGAGGGAAGGGGAGTACGAGAACGTCGACCTAGCAAAGCAAAGCAAATCAATCGACGCAACGGGAACGCGGATCTGGATCGGAGGATCGGGAGGATTTACCTTCCAGACGACGAGGACCCGCATCGGCTGGATGACGAGGAGCCTCGTCGACTGCTGGAGGAGGACGACGATCCGCGGCGACCGCCGCTGAAACCGAACAGAACGATCCGAATCAATCGGCGGAAGAGAACGATCCGAAACGGCGGAAGAGAACGAGGCGCGCTTACCTGGAGGAATGCGGCGATCTGGCCGCGACGAGACGGCGGCGGGGCAGATGCCCGTCCCTACCGGACCCGGTCATGGCGACGGCGGCGGCGGCGGCGCGTGGACTAAGGTTTTCCGCCTTCAGCGGCGGCGGGTTAGGGTTTGGGTAATGGAGGTAACTAGAAAATATCGCGGCGTTGCTGCTTACGGCCGGTAGGACTAGTGATGTTTTGCGCCGCAAATAATTATTTGTTGTGAAATGGAGTGAAGAGCTATTAATATTATATTTGACGTACAGTAAAATAAAATAATTGTATGTATACATTCTTAATCTTAGATATGTTTTTTTATATGTATCATGGTTGACCATTAAATTTGTAGTAATTTGAATAAAGAAACTAAATCTATTAGCTGTTTATAGAAAACTCTAGGGAACATACAATACAGCATACATGGTCTGTCAGCAAAGGGAGAAATTAAGCAAAGCGGAGCAAATTTAATTTTTTTAAAAGCAAATGGGAGCATTATTGTACCAAAGCCTCATAGTACTTTGTTTTTCTAGTCGTTTTTTTTTTTTTTTTTGTTACTTGCCCCCTCTGTTCATGGAAGAAGTTGCAGACTGTAGTTACATACAGGTTTGGAGTCAATCCCCGCTGAGTGCTAGGTTGGTGTCAGCAAATGTATAATTGAGAATGAAATGAGGCTGAATAGTCTTAATATGTAATGTAATAAAAAAGTTCAACATATTTCTCATTGTAATTAGACATTTAAGAAACATAACTGAGGTAGGTTTGTAAGATTAGAAGACAGCTTACGCTGGCAGTAACACAACACGACAGCAATGGTGGCAATTTCTCAAGAGAACACTGCAAGGTCTTGAAGTTCCAAATGACAGTGTTGGTATATAACATTAGCAAGCTAGTAAACAATTTAGAAGGAAAAAAATTGCGTACTGTATAGTTCATTCATGTAATATTATCGGATAAGCAAATGAGCACAACACGTTCAAATTAGCTACCAAACGAGCATAGAAGATTTAAGCCCTTTGCTTCCATTAAGTAATGTCAAATTTTTGTAAGGAAGTGAACCAAGATAAGTAATAACATTCACGTGCACATGTAAACTGTAAGGAGAAAGATGGACAGAAGGCGTTCACCACTACTATCTGAAAGATGTGCTTGTTGTAATGTTAAGTGGAATTAGCATCCTAGAGAAGGAATAGGCTGGGTAACAGACCAACGGCCATTTCTCATGAAGGCTGGGCCAAAAACCTTGAAGAAGTCTTGAGGAGCACAGTCTGTTGGGACATCATCATCAAATTCATCTGTAGAGTCATAGATCCTCCTCTTTGTAGGGTCTATGAGGACTTCATAGGCCTCCTGGATGGCCTTGAAATGACTCTCTATCTCATCCTTTTTTGCTTCTTTTGCCTCCTCTGTTGTCTCTGCAAGAATCAAGGAAGCCTGTTTATCTGGATGATGGTTGAGAGCCATGTGACGGTAACTTTTCCAAATCTGATCCTCAGTGGCCAAGAACCCCAAGTGTCCCAACCCAAGCAATGCATAGTGATCCTGCTGTTGACTGCCAGATGACTTCTTTTTCCCTTTGCTGCTAAAGGTATCAGAAGCAGTATTAAAATCTTGGCTTTTGTCGTCTGATGAGACACTGCGATCATCAGTTTCTATGTCTTCATACTGCCCAAGACCAAGAAGCTTCATTGCCGCAACATGGAACGAATGACCAGCAGGTTCATATTTCAAAGCTTTTACAGGTAGGCAGTTTGATGAAACATACAACGGCACTCCGTCTACAATCTCCTGGGAGTAGGTGATCAGAAGACAACTCCTCTGGGACTCCATATGTCAATGATTTCAAATTGTTAACAAAGCTCCTGAGTCAAGATAAAATGATACAGCCTGCAAAAATTAACAATTCAATTAGCCAGATACTTAGTAAATTAGTTCCAAATTGAAAAACAGCATCTTTCGAGGTACAAAATATACAACAATTATAATTAGTAATCAGTGAAACCAAACAATGAACAGACATACATAAGAAGCTAAGTTCATCACTCAGTTGAAAATATGCTAAGTTTAAGCATGCCATCTTGATATATCTAAATAGATAACAAGTTGCATGCGAGGACCAAATACATGCAAAGGCAACTTGGTAGCTAAAACAGCACAAATGATTCTAGTATTCTGCATATTAAGGATTAATAAATAAGGTAAACCATCATGGCCATTAAGCCCACTTGCTCCATTGGAATATGCCTAGGACACTTTATAAAATGCATCCCCTTTCCAGTTTGCAAGGCTACAGAATCTGTAAATGTTCAACAATGAGTGCACAAACCCTGTTGTGCCTAATTAATACATAACATAGAACATTTGAATGAATGCAGCACCTTTTTTTTTCAAATTTCAAGGCACAGAACCCTTAATTATCCAACAATGAGCAGCGAGACCACCTTAAACGCTAAGAATATGTAACAAAGATAAGGGATTTGAGCAGATAGTTCACTTTCTTAACTCTGCACACTATCTAGAACTTAATTGGTTTCCTAATTTGTTCTAGAAAGTGAACTATCCGTTCAAATCCCTTTCCTTTGTTACATATTCTAGAACAAATTACGAGAGCATGACATCCTAATCCTAATAACCACGAAACAAGCTAGGATGGGGGTGGGTAACCACCCACAGCATACGCTCCCATAAATTCAAATTCATCAGGTAAACCATCATGGCCTTTAAGCCCACCCGCAGCATACACTCCCATAAATTCAAATTCATCAGAAAAAAAATCCAATAGAAGATTCTGAATTCAGGTTGCGACCGAGACATGGCCAAGGATAATGTTGCCACCTTTTTCTAGTCCTGTACGACTGAGCACAGCCTTGAGGGATTTCGTCAAACAGCTGCAGGGCAGCGTCCATGTCGGCAGCTGCCCGTCCGCCGGTGCTGGAGCGGTGGCCCGGGCAGATGCACCGGCTTTGTCGTGCGCAGAATAGGAGGGGACGCCGACGCCGAGGTGCAGCGCTGGGTTCGCCTAGGGATAGCACGCTCCCATGGAGGTGCGAATCGAGGGCAGAGGCAACGCTGTCAGTGCTGCTCGGCGGCGAGCAGGCCTCAAGTGGCCTGGAGAGCGGCCACCACGCCCGTAGCCCCTGCGCTCGCGGCGCTTGCACCCGACCAGAGCAGTCGCCGCGCCCGCACCACCAGTGCCGCATCATCCGCGAGCAGAATCGCGAAGATTCGTTATCCTCTGGTTGATTGACGCATAGTTGGGGAGGGAGGGAGGCCGGCCTAGACTGAGTGAGAGTGAAATTTGATAAAGTTCGAGGGGTTTTATAAAAATTGACCGAGAATAGCATGATCTGGGCCATACGTCCGCCCGATCCGACGGCCGGGAATGGCCAGTGACGTGGCCACGCTCGGTGGCCTCGGTTTGGTGCTGAAATCGTAAGGTGAAAGACTAGAAATGGTCGCGGGCGTTGCCGCGTTTGGCCGTGCGTTGGCTTCTTGCAACGTAAATTGTTTTTTAGGTTTAGGGTGAATGGATGAGTATGGAGATTAGCCATGTCCATGTGTCGGCATAATTGTTGCCATGTATATGTATGTGTGTTTATATATTTATATGTATGCGGCATATAGTGGAAGTATATTATTCTATTTGTGTATGTTTGTTTGAAGTATTTATATGTGGGACATGATGTACTCATATGTGTGAATGTATAGTCAATTATTATGCTATGTGTGTATATATATTGGCTGAAATGTACAAAGAAAAACTTTTTTACTTAAACATGTCCTCTTTGGGATCCAATGTATAGATCTATTCATGAGGATTTCAAAAATAATTTGATTTTGTATTTTACGATCTTTTCTGTGATTTACAACGCAATTTCAAAGTTGTAGTGAATTTATTTTATATTAAAAAGATTAATAGATATGGAAAGACTGCATAGGGCTCAATTCGGCCCACTAAGGCCCAGGAACGGATGGCAGTCCCGCCCATAAAAGCGGCCTGGATTTCGACGTGATTTTGCTAAAGTTTGAGGACTTTTCTAAGAAAAAATCTTAAGAGGAGACACAGACTGCGGGTTTGATTTCGTTAAAGTTTGAGGACTTTTTTTAGAAAAAGGCCGGGACTGGCCCAATCTTGGCCATCCGTCCGGCCGATCGGACGGCCGAGAACGGCCATCGACGTGGCCACTTTCTTTTTGCCCGCTTTTGGTGCTCAATTCGTATGGTAAAAAGATTGGTCTGGGTTTTTTTTTTTTTTTTTTCTGCTGGCTCCTCTCACTTTATAAATGAACGCATGTTTTTGCTGCGGCACGGGGTCCGCTGGTCAGCCGCCGAAACGAGTGGTGGGCTGACGCGTCTGCGACACGCGCTGCGGTGGGGCCATGCCGTCAGCCTGGTCTCACTCTTGGGCTTGGGTAGAAAGAGCGCATGATGCTTACTCATTTGGGCCTCATGCTGAGTGATTCCAGAGTGGGCTTTTCAAATTGATACATACATTATATATGCTGAGTCGAACATCAAATTTTGGCATTTCTGTATACGTCACTTTTGCTATAACTTAGATACATACATTATATATAGACTAGACACACAAAAGTCATGCATCTAGAAAAGCCAAAATATCTTACAATTTGTAAAGTATGGAGCATTTCACTTTTTTTTCTTATTATTTATAATTGCCAATGTCAATGCCTGCAGCAAGGCCACCCTGCTACACCAACAAATTGCATACACTCCATCCTTAATCGATATATACATGAGCATGCACGTGCACTATCAAAAATAAATTGCACCGCATGCAAACACATTACCATCTTTTAATCATCATGATTATTCGAATGTGCTCCCAAGAAAAAAAGAAATGGCTAAATACAGCGGGTAACTGTTTCAGAGAAATAGCTCTAGAGACTTGAACACAAACGCTGAGTCGGTGAATGGCAATCTGTTGCTGTACAACCTTCCACAGAAACCCACTGGTCTACTGTGCAGCACCCACAAGCAGCTTCTCATCTCCAATGATCCACCTTGTCAGCTGGCTCGGATCCTCTGCGAGTGCTCCGCATGAAGGGATAATGCTCAGGTCCGACCCTATGATCTGGTAGTCATCCAGCGCGGCTTGCATTTCGGCCTCTACCCGTGCATCATTTGAAACGTCAAGATCCACGCTAAGGGCCTCTGCATAATGCCGCTCTTTCTCAGGGTCATGCTCAAAAGGATCCATGACAGCTCCCTATAGTATCACAAACATAAATATAAACTTGTAATTTCCAGAAGCAAGATGATGAGAATGCATGCTTGTTTGTTTTTTCCACAACCATTGAGACGCGCTCACCTGGCAGAGTTCAGAATAGTGCTTGTAAGCCCCGCTGTTTTCATCTCGGTCATATATTAGTGTTCCGCCATACCATCCATTCTCTACATCTGCTGTTGTGAATGCAAGATACCTGCATATTGCAAAGGTAACAAAATTTCCAAAATTATCTACAATGGAATGTGAAAATGATGGGTATCAATCACACACTAACAATGGAGCCATTTGTAAAGAGCTATAGCAATTTTATGGAGTCACCTTCTGAAAATGTCCTCCTCACATGATTCAACTGAGGAGGATAGCCAATTTAGTTCCCCACAAAGAGAGACATTTGATTCATCTTTGTTCCCCTCGTTCACGTTTTCAACCGGGGCAACTCTTGCAGTTGAAATTGTCTCCGTGTGTTTCCTTTGACCAAACAACCAGTTTGGGCTTTTAAGCTGTATCTCACTGAACCATAAATGCATGCTATCAAAACAACATCACCCAAGGAAAAAAAAATCAACCAAGAACCATATGTAACAATGGGGGAAACTGCATACGCTGCATCTGGCGCCATTCCAGAAGTTCCAACACCTCCAGTTAGCTTTAGATCAGCATCACAATGAAGTCTTACATTCCTTATTGAACTACATGTTCTTTCTATAAGTTTGTCAAACGATGTAAGTTTCATCCTTGAGAAATCCTCTTTACATGCTGGAACAGGGCTCAATGTGGTTCCAGGGTTCCATGCAGCTCCAAATCCCACAAACACATTATTTTCAGGTGCAGAACTGTGAGTTATCATCTTGTTAAGGGACTAAAATCAATGTATCATAACAAGTGAATCGAATAACCACTAAAACTTGCCTCAAGTGGTAGCTATCAGACGTAAGATCATCCCCAGCTGTTGTCACATGAAGATAGTAATCGGTATCCAGCTCCCAAAGAGCTGGTTTTCCTTCTTGCGGTTGAAAATACCCCAGAAATCTGATAGTACCACCAAACTAAGAATTAGTAGAGAACTCATTGCACCCATGGCAGTAAACAACTCAAGAGCTGGTTCACTACCTTATATGTTTAATACATCTATTATGATAAAGAAACACAATAGACAGCTGGTTCACTACCTTATATGTTTAATACATCTATTATGATAAAGAAACACAATAGACTTACAGATTTATAGCATCCTGCTTTTCACCATCAGTGTAGGCATTACTGTAATACCGTTTAATTGATTTCAGGAACTCCCGAGACTGAGTAGTAGCCTTCCACTTCCCTTGCCTCTCAGGGAAAACCTGAAATTGTGTTCGTTGCACAGTACTGAATGACTGAAACCAGGGAAGGGCCAAAGAGGCCACCTTTATCTAAAGTTCTATAAACCCCCAAAAAAAGAAAAAGAACTTCTGGAATATGGATCCTATGGGCAGTACAAATGACTGGCAATTATTCTTCATTTAATATGTGCTAAAGAATATTTACTGACCGTGTTATGTGCCGCAGATCCTCCATACTGATGAGCAAGTGCATCACCCATGCTCTGGTACATTTCCATCAAAGCAGAAGCAATGCTGCTATCAGGGTGGATTTTTGAAACATTTGTCAGTCCCATTGCATGAAGTTGTCTCCCCAAAGCAGCAAGGCCATAAGCATACTGTGCAACATTTGTGCGATCCAAGCAATCTATGCAATTTGTACGAAGAACTCCAGTTTGGTAACAGGGGGTATCACCAAGAAACTCTTGTTTGTTAGCCTCATTTCTCATATCCTGAAAGCCTGTAGAAGTAAGTGCTTCAGCATTGCTAGAGAGTCTTGAAAGATCTCCAGAACTAGCCCTTATATCAAGGGAGCCATCCCTGCGCAGAAAGAAAACATTGCCAACAGTTAGTATTTGTAGTATCCCTAGTTGCTAGTGTGGTACTGACAGATGACTAGCCATATGAAACTACTCACTTCTTATATTTGATACTAACTGCGCAGAAAGAAAGCATTGCCAACAGTTAGTATTGGTAGTATCCCTAGTTGCTAGTGTGGTACTGACAGATGACTAGCCATATGAAACTGCTCACTTCTTATATTTGATATATCAATTCTCAGATAAAAAATCTGCAGGATACAATGGTCCTATTTGTTGTAAGCTATACATTCTTTCTAACAGATTGTATATTTACCTTGCAGTGCTAGTTCGACTAAGCTGAATTGACCTTTTTTTCTGAACTTTTGGCTTTCCACTGTAGTAAAACCCAGTAAGGTCCAGTGCTTCACCTGCAACTTTTCCTAAAACACCTAGAACATTTGCAGATTTGCTGAAAAAAGTAAAGTGTGAAACATTAGCATGTGAACAAGCACTAGATTGCATGAGTTTGAAGGTAACCAAGAAGCACTTGAAAACCTTTTAGCAAATTTATGAAAATCCCAGTGGATGAATCTCAGCTTCTTCTCCTCTGGGACATTTTGATTAAGATATTCAACTGCTCTACAATATTCACGCCTGAGCATCATTTCACGTGGCCTTTTTTCAACAGTCTAGATAGAGAATTGAAAAACTTGATGAGTAACAAATGGAAGACAAAAGTTGACATGTTGGTTATCAATACAAACAAGTCAACAAAGAGTAGCAACTAGTAACACATCTACACTATGAACTAACACGTCCCGGCAGACTATAAAAGAGATACAGATCATTCAGTTCAGTTTTGACTCCCCAATGCATAGAACTGTAATATAGTGTAATTTCTAATGGAGAGGCATGAAGAATCAATAAATATATGAGACATAAAAAGGAATATTGTATTTCTGGACATATATGCAATACACTAGTTAAGGTTAGAGCCTCAAATACCAACTAATCAGCAAATGAATATATTTGGTGATCGCAAAATCAAGCTGCAAGTATGTACCTTTATCAAATTAAGTATTATGATAGGATGTCCATAACGCCGGGCGAGATCATCAAAATGTAATTCTGTTGCTTCATATGTGGGATCATATCTCTGTACTGCAGCGAAATTTTAAGGTGAGAAAGAAGTAAACATATTTTTGTTTTAGATATATATACATTCTCTGTCATGTGTGGAATTTGTGCATATTTGCTAATATCTGATATGTATATACCCAGGCCTAAAATGAAAACAGGTGCTACTCAACAAATTTTATCCATTTCAAGGCCAAAAAAGAATAGTCAGATTTGAAGTTGAAGAGTGCATGAAGCATCTAATAGAAAAACCTCAAGACCATTCTCAGATGTGCAAGTCTGTTATTCTACCATAAGGAAACAAAATGCTAAGATTTTTTATATGAATTTGGGTGTGTTATTCTACCATAAGGATAAAATTTTATGATTTTATATGAATAACCCTGCAAACAAACTATTATCAGTTGGTCTGAGATTATAATCAAAGATTCACAAAATCTACTAACCAAAAATATCAGGCTTAGGACTAAGTCGAGAAGCCTCTTGTGACCAAAAGAGAGGGATTGATCCTCGCATCTGTACTACGGCACTCATTCTTCCCTTCCAGGAACCAGCCTCTTCTTCAAAGACTATCTGCTCTGTTTCAACATCATTAGCAACTTTTCCATGGTCATTCACACCTCTTTTCAAATACCTAGAGAAACCGTGTAGCGGTAGTAAATTTTCAATTGAACAAAAATAAAATAATGCATAATTTGCAGTCTTGCACGGCATAGAGAAATGGTGTCAAGCGGTAAGTAAATGAAAGATGACAGGAAATTAGTGTTGATTTGAAAAGTTTCGTAAGAATGATTGATCCAATAAAGATATTAGATATATGGGTTCTAAGTTTTGGAACAAGGCGTGCATTTGATAACTCAACAGTGATAAGAGAATAATATGCTCAATGGAAGAGGACATAAGCCTTAATAAATAATGATGAGTATATGACTTCAGCTTACAGGAATGAAAAAAGGAAATCAAGAAGTATGGCAAGACTAGAAATCAAACAAAGATTACCTAGTCCCAGCGAAGTGTCGAGATCTTCTAGAGCTGAGAACAACATTTATCTCTCTGCCAAAAATTGATAGCTTGACCTGCAAAATAAATAGGAACACTTAATTAGGCTTCATGCAAAACAACCCCCACCGACCCCCACCCCGGCAAGGCGGCAACCCCGCCCCACTCCAAAAAATATCATGGAGACCGTTAACTAAGTCAATGTCCAAATCTCATGTATAGGGACTAGGGAGAAAGCTTTTAAAAGTGTCAGATAGTTTATAACTAACCTGCTTGAAGTGCCCATGGACAAGAGCTACTGTCCAGAGAGTATTGCGGCACCTTGAACGTATTGGCTCTGTCAGGAAAGTGTTCCAGACAAACAAATTTTCATAAGGCATTTCCTTCATTCCGGCAGACGTAACGTTCTGCTGCAGGCTCTGCATGATGGGATATGTGTAGCTATAGAAGAAATCCTTGGTAAGATCAACGCTAGCCAAAAGCTTCTTGTACCTATCATTACAGAGGTATAATAAGTTTCTTAATTCAGAAAATGTACATAAATATGTGCAAATTCAAAAGTGTGAAACAGCACAGAAAAATAAAAGGCTCCTTATTATACCTCAGCTCATTCTTAGAGGTCGCGACATCTGTTTGCACTAATGAGTGTGGGATGGTGATCATCTGGCTCTCATCTATACAATATATAGCATGCCCACAAATGCAACCAATTTGGCGGCGCTTGGTGACTAAAATCAGGTAATAAGACTCGAGGAACTTGATGCAACCTACATAGCAAACGAAAAATGAAAACAAGAATATTGAGAACAGCCACAGAGGATAGGAGCCAGCAGCTTGAGAAAGAAACATAAGGTATATAAAAACGCCATCGCTCCTTCCCTCCCTACACTATCCTGATCATAACGAATCCTAGCATCTGAACGTGAAACCCAAACCCATATCAGTAAAGAGCACTAAGCAACAATCAAAGCGCTGGCAAGAGATGCAAGGCGCATTACTAACACAGGGTGCCCGAGTTGCAAGGCGCAACTGTATATGTTATCAGAGTTGCTGCATTCAAAACCCATATCAGAGATGCAAGGCGCATTACTAACGCAGGGTACCTGAGTTGTCTTCGCTCTAAAGCAGTTGTGCAGTCAAAACGAACCCTGCCATTCTCTGGCAATTTATTCCCTGATAAAATGGACCATTTTTCACGAAATCCCAACAGGACAGCCCTGATTTTTTTTCAGAACCTTGGGATCGCCCCATTTCCATTGATAGCTACAGGACAGCTCTAATGGACTACTGTACATGTTATCTAAAGAGTAGTATCGTGTATAATCGAAAAGAAAAGCTGTTATCTAACTAGTGTTAAGAATCCAATTCTCCAATACAGAGCAACAGAGGTAGGTGGATGAAATGGACCATTCTTCCAGAAATCACAACAGGACAGCTCTAATAATGAACTACTGTATATGTTATTATCTAATAAAGAGTAGTATAATCTACAAGAAAAGCTGCAATCAAACTAGTGCTAAGAATCCAATTCTCCATTACAGAGCAACAGAGGTAGGTGAATGAAGGAATGGATACAACTAACTAACTGATCGCGGAGAACAGGGGAGAAGGTAGGGACTATGACCTGCGATGCCGTAGGCCTTGGTGACGAAGGTGAGTCCCCCAGTAGAGCGGTTACCCTCGTCGATCCGCTGGAGGAGGCTCTTGACCTCCTGCAGCGAGTACCAGACGGGGTCCTCGCTGACGTTGAGCTCGGAGGGCTCGGAGCGGTCGATCTTAAGCACCCGGAACCAGCGCTTCTCCCGCGAGCTCCCGATCACGTAGAACCTCTGCGGCCCAGCACGCAAACCCCGGGCGAATTAGCGATGCCAATCGGATTGGGGGAATGAGGAGGCAGGTGGTGAGGTGCTCACCGAGCGCGTCTCGTAGAGGCGAAACTTCTCCAGCGTCGCCGCAAGCGACGGGTCGTCCACCTCCGCCGCCGCCCCCGCCGCCATCTCGCCCCGCCCCGCCCCGGCGCGCCTCTCTCGCTGGCTGTGGCTGTGGCTGGGTCCGCCCGTCCGTCTCGCACGCCGAGGAAGGAGACGAGATCCTACTTGCTTGAGTGGGCTAAACTGGGCCGCACCATTTTGTTTTTTTTTTTTTTTTTTTTTTTTTTTTGACAATCTGCAGCCTCTCACTAGAAAATCAATCGATTTCAGCTAAAAAGAAAAAAAAGCAAACTGGTTAAATTTGCACAGTTTTTAGAATCTGATGAAAAGCGCTGAAGCAGTAAATTATCTTCTATTTGTTTGTTGTTTTCTAGAATGTGGGATATATCTTTGCCTTCTTTTGTTTTGCAAAATCAGTTTTCCAGTTTTCATCTGTCCTCATTCCTGATTTTTTTTTTTTTTTGAAAAAATCATTTTCCTATGCTTCTTCAGTTTAGTATTTGTTTCGCATTGCATCCTCATTCCCCCGTTGTCACTCTCTACCCTCTTAACTCAAAGACACATCTCATGCCATCTTTTAAAAAAAAACAAAATTACTGAGTTTTTTTTTTTCTCGCTAAAATAATGCTCTAACTTATGATGTATCATTTGAAATTGTTGGAAAATTAGAAACTAGTTTTTAGATTTTTTTTCCCCTACTTATGATGCCTCAAAATGAGTTGTAAAGAGGTAAACAATTCCAAACTATCCACCATAGGATAGGGCATGATTTTAGAAACAAAAAAAACTAAAACTAGATTCATATTTTTTTTCGAGGTAAAACAAATTTTCTTGATATTAAACCAAATTTTTAGCATTTTCATCTAAAGGTATTTGAATAGATTTGTGAAAAAAAAAAATTATGAACCTTTGATTTTTCTAATAGAATATTTTTCTTATAGAATATTTCTTGTCCAATTTACCTCCCTGGTTTGAACAAAATTTCAAAACCTAGTCTGGTTTTAAAACTCGTCCCTGGTGAAGTTCATTAGCACCACATCAGCAAAATCACCATCAAAACCACTCAAGGTGCAAAAACAAACGGTTTTAAAACTCGCGAGGGGGGTCAAAAGCAACTGGTATTGAAGCCCATTCATAGGAGCAAGATCGGACAACCGCGATAGTAGGGAGATGAATCGAATTTAGTAGTTTTCCTTCTGTGTTAAATCAACCGGTTGTATTCATGGAAAAAAAGACAAAAACAATGGCTAAAATTTGCACAGTTTTTTAAAACATGGAAAGAACGGAACCACATGATGTTTTAGAAATGTTTCCAAACACCAAACAGCACAACAAATGGGTTTGAAAGAAAGTAGAAGACAACTTTCAAGTTAAGGACAAACACACTTGCTTCAAAGTAATTTATCGTTCCTTTCATGTGTTGTCTTCTTGAGTGTGACGCCCAGGTGGCTATTTCTAGTCTACATATGCCGGGCTTTTTTTGGTTAGCCAGTCTCTGTTGTTTTAAACTCACTACCCCTCTTAATTGAAAGGCAAACCTCCTGCCATTTTTTTAAAAAAAAACACAGTTCTAGTTCAAAACGTTAGGTTTTCAATAAAAAAAAAGTCAATCTATAGACAGCCCAATGTGGGTTTCACGCATGCGTTGCACAGTCGCTTTTCCCAAAGACAATGACCGACCACTTTGGTGCCCTGTGACCGGCAACAGCAATCTGACTGAATCTACTAAAGCTGAATAGCAGCAGCACGCACGCCTCTGGTACACCTCCAAGTGCTACACCACACATGAGTAGAAAGCCAAAGGGGGGGGGAGTCATAACAATGCTTCAACCCCAAGCATACCCCATGCAGTAAGTAGATCACAATCATCTATAGATCTGAAATAAAAAGAACCCACATCGCCACACCAACACAATGGTCTCCCAATAATGTCATCAGCCAAAGGGAAAGGTGAAAAGGAAGAACAAAATGCTACCAAGCCGAGTGTACACAGGTCAGCATGAAGAAGAAGATGCCGAGGGCCGAGCCAAGCCAAACTCGGTGCAAAACCAATGTATAGCCTGCCTGGCCAAATGGGAGACCAACAACCCCAAGAAGGGAAACCTATATGTACTACTGCTGCTGCTGCTGCTCCCCTGCTCAGTCGCCGTGAATCAGTGCTGCCGCTACAGGAGCTGCTGCCATCCCGGCTGTGCTGCGACAGGCCCCTCAGGTGGCCTGGTAGGCTGGCCACACCATCGATGCTCTTCTCCCGGAAGAACCTCTCCCTCTCGGCATGCTTTTTGCGGGTGGTGGTGGGATCAGTGGAGCAGGGTCAGGCCTTGGCTCCTCACGGTCTGGTCTGGCGGCGGATGTTCAGAGCACCCAGTCTCTTGTCAGGGTGAGGCGATTGGATGGTCAGCGGCCGCCGCAGCTTGTCCTCAGGCATGGATCGGAATGACGGCACCGAAGTCGTCTGTGTAGTCCCGCGACAGAGCTTTCCCCTTCCGCAGTCTGTTATAGTAGGGAGAAAACCCTGTAAGAGGCTGCATTCCACCATTCAGAAGAAAAATGGTGCATGATCCTACCTCCGATAGAGACTTTCAGCATCCTCTTCCTCCTCTTCCTCTTTTTATATTAGAAAGCTACTGTTGTTGTTGGATGAACTGAAAGCAATGTATCATGCCGGACAAGGACCTTATGCAGCTCTTCATTTAGCTCTATAGCCTGTGATACCACCATTTCATCCCTAAGAAACAATAGTGGAAACACAAAATATCAGTGCGGCTGTAGCAGGCAGTGACAAGTAACAAACTGGTGATAGATGTACACAGGTATTCCAAGTTTCCAAGACAATGTCAAAGCAACAGTAATAAAACTGGATCCATACCTTGATGTCATAACAAGGTGCATTATTCGTTGCTTCTGAAACGTACATTGCTCGACAAGATCCAACACAAATTCATCTGTTGCTCCCTACAAGAATAGTGCTCGGGAATAAGTTTATCTTTACAGAGTAAGAGTAATTTAGCTACAAAGCAAGAGGATACAGAGGTGCAGAAATCCAACAAGCAATCAAAATAGATAAGGTTACAGATATATTGATGATGTGGATATTAATTTAACACATACCTCAGGGTGCCTAGGATCCATAGAATTAAGCACATCCCTCAATACTTCCATGACACTAGAGGCTTTCTGGACTATACTGAAAAATATCAAATGCACTGTTAGAACATAGGAATAACAGTTCATAAAGATGAGGCAAAATTTGTTGCATCCAGATCCAGTTATATTGTCCCAAGTATTAAATCAATAATGAAATGTATCACAGATGCTAAGCATGGCATCCTGAGGACACCTGTGCTGGACAGAGCTTATCATACCATTAGTTCACCCCAGAAGAGATGTACAATGATCTATAAATATCATGGAATAGAAAAAAAAAAAAAAAACAACACATGACATTACCAAGTGACACACCAATTCCAAAAAGAAAATTAAAATCTACAACAAATGGTCATAGTGACTGGTACCAATGGTTATTCAACAATGGTTATTCAATCACTGCAACTCCACACTATATGATGTACATTGTCATAGTGACTGGTAGCAATACAGAAATATAGCATCAAGACATATTCACTAAAAAAACTATAATTTCCTTATCATTATTCATCAGGAAAAAGAAAAACATGAGCAGAACAGAATTTTTGACATATCAGGATGTTAACATGCTAGCTAACCAAGGAACAATAAGTAACAGGACATACAAACCAAAAGAAATAGAGTCACCAAAATTTCAAAACGAATCTTGAGATGCGAGTAGATTCAAATGTACCATACAGCTCGGGATTAACATATCAGTGCCAAGAAAGTACCTTGCATCAGGAGCAGGCTGAGTGTGCACTTCCTGTTGAGCTTCATTCAATCGGGCTGATAAACTTTCATTATTTCGTTCTGTTCTCGTCTCTGGGACTGGCACTTCTGCTCGTGTGACAACAACATTTGGGCGATTTGAAAATTGCACACCAGCAGACTATGGAGGCAAGATAAATGATAGCTTCAGCTATATATCATAATAAACACTGCAACAACCAAAAAACCAGCTACTTTCTATTGTAAGCTAACAACAAAAGAATATGCTGAATTGAAGAAATGTGCTGCACATATTGGAGTCATAGAAGTGGTTAAGGAATAAATCTTGCAATCACCAAGCAAACAACAGCACCACAGAAGTATATGCGACATTTTTATGACTCTTCACATATTTGTCAATAAATCGACAAACAATTTACACGTGTTTCACTTGAGGGAATAAACACACCGACAGTAAAACAATAGTGCTACCAAAAATCTCAACACAAATACATGGAAAGAAACAAAGGAGACCAAGCAAAAGAAGTAAACTGTAGACATGGTACCTACCACCAACTCATAGTATGCCTCATAGTACTGAGGAAATTTTGCTTTTAGCTCCACCAAGGGATGTTTGTGTAGCATCTAACAGAAGAAATATTTTTTCTCGAACTGGTAAATCCGTCTGCAACCAAGATATGTGTTACATCAACATCAATTGGTAAAGTTTCAGATGAGAACAGGTTTCACAACTGCCATCCTAAATTCAGCGAAAAAGCAGTTACCTTTTTCTTCACTATCTTCACAAGTATAGGAAGAAGCCCATTATCAATGACCTGCCTATGGATAGGCTCTCCGCAATTATTCATAAGCATCTCCAATAGCTGAAACAGACAGCAGAGAATCTGAATCAACACTAAAGTTTAATCACAGAAACACATCTGCACATTATGTAATGAGCTAATTAAAATTTTTAAAATGACAAATGATAGGTCGTTTGTGTCTAGCATTGATGGGGGAATCAGGATCCAGGAGGGCTGTTTCTGTGAAAATAACTCACCATAACAGCAAAGAGTTGAGTGCTCTTGCTCCTGCTCCCTATAGACTTTTTTATAGACTTGATCACATCCTTCGCTTTCCTGGTGACAGTAACAGGGAACAGAAAATTGACACATAATTCAAGTAAACAAAAACCACTCTTTCCAAATGGCAACCCATGAACCACCACTTATACGCAAAAATCATAGCCAACTGGCAACTTATACGCAAAAAATCATAGCCAACTGGCAACGAAACACTGGTAGCGCTTCCAGATCAATTCACCGTACACTCAAAAGAAATCGTGACAATAATAAGAGAGTACAATATCGAATACATAACCAGCAAAGTTGCAATGCTACTCGGTAACCAATGGTTCCGAAAGGGGAAAAAAAACAGGGGAGAATGGCAAACAAACAAACCCAGGATCCTGCGCCACGAGCTCGCAGATTTCGATGTTCTTTGCCCAATCCATCTCCTTGAGCTTGTCGCTCGTCGCCGCCTTCACCATTTCGGCGGCCATCTTCTCCCTCCCGGCGCCTCCCTCCTCCTTCACTCTCGAGCAAATCCAGCCCCGTACTCCACAGCACAGGGCGGCCGGGCGAGGAAAAGGGGCGTGAAGAAATCAATCCCTGTCCCCTGCAACGAAGCCATTCCGAGCGTAAAGATAACGCCTTTGAGCATAAACCGACCGCAGCCTGCAAGCAAGGAAGAAGCATTCTGCCGAGCCGAAAGGACAAGAAGAAGAAGAAGAGGGGAGATGCAATCTGGAGCTACAAGATCACATCGACGGTAGCAGAAAGCGAGGGAAGTGGTGGCCGCACCAACCTAGATCGGCCGCAGGTGCACCCGCGACGCGGTGCTAGTGGAATCTGGCTGGCGACGGCGGTGGCGCGGCCATGGCGCCGGCGGCACGCGCAGTGATCTCAGTCGGAGGAGAACGCGGCCGAGGGAGGGAGGAGTCTGGAAGCTAGGGATTATGGACATGTCTTGTCCTTTTTACATATTACACCCTCAACTTTTCTGGTGTCGGCTTGTCGGTACCAATTGACTTCTGCCGCCACGTCATTCGGTTAATCACCTGACTAAAATTTCCGCGCAATTTCCAACTTCATGTTAACATGTTTTTGATGTTTTTTTTTTCAAAAAAAAAATGATTTTGTAAAAATACTATACAGCGCTATGAAGTGTTTTATAAGATTTTCTCTCAATTAGATTCGTTTGTCCCGCACGTGAAACTTTGATGATCGGGAGGATTGAGAATTTGCAAACATGAGGCATTTGCTACACGGCTATTATGAAGTGAATCAAAATAAGCTCAAGAGTATTTTATTTCTACTTAGCCAAATAACAAAACTCACATGGTTTCTAATGAGAATAGAACAAGATCACAAACTTTGATTGTTTCTCTATTATCAGGATCTGAAAGTTAAGAAAGATCATTCCTCATTGTTCTCTATCCAATTCAACTCCGTCAAGAATCGCTCCACAATTTCTACCTACTTTCCTTCCCACTCTTTCATAAGAAAAACACTATATTAGACAATTAGGAGATAGAGCTAAGGCCGTGTTTGGTTTATGTGTAGCTGTGCCATACAAAAGCATCGAACAGCCAAATCTGAATAACCAAATCGGTCCCCTAGAATCATGAACTATAATTTAGTCACATAAGCTGGGCAAACCAAAATACGACATAAATACAAACGTAATCATGTTATAAAAGCTTTTTTCTCACTTCAGTGAGTCCTAAAGTCTCGACATCATCAACTTGTCTTCAATACACAGAGTATAGTTCAACCATGTGTACCCTATAACCTGTGAGTGAGACGTGACTATATCTAACTACATAACATTGACAAATTGATTGGTCACACGCCACATATACACATTATTAACACATTTCAGAGTTCATTTTGTCAGAGAAGACTTTATTTACAACTATTTACAAACCAGCTCTAAAGATACTCATATTGCTAGTACTTAGCGAATACACCGGGGGAAGGCTAATCTCTAATTAAGGATATCAAACTACATATAAAAGTGTATTGTCTCTCTTTTCTACCATGCCAAGATATACCACTTTCTAGTTTCATTTCATTTCATTCAGCGTCCATTGAAATCAAACCAAAGGAAAAAAAAATGAAGTCCCTATCAAAGAATCGAACCTAGATTTCCGAGCTTGGTCAATTACCGTGTGTTCACCGGCGGCATGCAGATGCAGGGGATGGAAACGTTGACCGACGACCAAGTGGAACAGGTCCATCGACGAACTATATATAAAAACCAAATATCACAAAACCCCAGGGCCCTAGACGCAAAAAACGCGCGGCAACAAAAAGCGAGAGGCGGGGGGGGAGGCGCGTGCGACAGCTTGGGACGGCGTGTGCGCTCCGCTCACCCAGGTGGGCCCCTCCAGGTCCACGCCGCCCGTGCCGTGTGGCCGCCACGTGGGGCCTCGCGACGCGCCGTGGACCCGGCCCGCCCTGGGCCCAGAGGGTGAGTGGCCCGCGCGGGGCGGCACATGGGTGGCCCCCGGCCGGCCGGCGCCGCGCAGCGCTGGAAGCGGGGGCGCTGCTGCGCTTTCGGCGGCGTGCTTGCGGGGACACGCGGGTAGGGTGGGTTGGGAGACTGGCTGGTGGGGTCCGTGTGCGCGTGGGCCCACGTGGCGGTGTGTGGGTCTGTCGAGTGTCACCTGCGCGTGGACAGCAAGGATAGAGCTGGTGATGTGGCTGTGGCTGGGGCCAAGAATGAAATTGCTTGGTGTCACAAACGGACACCGGCAGCAGCAAATTACAGCAAACCAGTCACAATCAGGAGGTTCTTTTATCATCAAATCAAGGATCAATGGAACAGTGTCCAAGGAGCAAATAGGACCTCATTTAGACTTTACTTTTAAGTAAACTTTTTTTTTCTTTCTTTATTTATACTCTAATAATGAGTAGTAATGTTTAAGTAGCAAAAAGAGTCGTCCTCTCTGGATTAATGCGGACGGCAACAACGGTTTAGGAGCTCGATAGTAATAACAAGATTGGTTGGTGGTAAATCGGTTACGATTGATTAGTTTTCTTGTGTTTGCCAGATGGTTATGAAAGGTTAGTTGACAAGGTACGTCCATACTTATGGTGTGGCTAAACGTCCATGTTCATGACCGCTTTCATGATAACCGATGACAAAGTGTGTGAGGTGGACACACATTAGATGAAGAAGAGATGACCGGTGGGAGTTAAGCGTCATTTTCATGTGCGTGTAGCTAAATAGCACAAGGTGGCGGACAGAGTTGAGGTTTCAACGCCACTAGGGGGGAGCAGAGACCACAGACCAGCTCATCTCATGGATACGGAGTTGAGCAAAACTATTCTATCCATAATCTAATCATTTATGTTTTCTGGCTTTGTTATATATAATATCAATACTAATGAAGTCTATCTATGTATGATGATAGATCCCCCCTGGTTGGTGGTAGTTAGATTAATTTAATTATATAGGCTGTAAGTAAAGGGACCGTTGGTTGGCCAAAAAAAAAAAGGCTGTTTGGAAGTCCTTGTAGGACTCTGCTCCTCCAACTTGTACACATTTTATAAGGACTCAGATTGTGACTAAGTCCTTACAACTATAAATATATACATTAATTAATTGATATTATGATATATATCTAATAGTACTTACTTATATCACAAATGTTTAGTTTTTTTTATATAAATTTAGTCCAAGTTTAAACATGGCTCTTGCAAAGTGAGAATTGCGTTCTTGGACGGAGGGATTACTAAAAATTGGTAGCGCTATAGCAGTGACATAATGACTTGTTTACATGCAAATTTGGCACCAACCAATGCAACAACGTAACCGTCAAAATACGTTGATGCCGGTTTTGCACTTTAAGATATCTAGCTACTACCAGCACCTCATCTTATTCAAATTTTTTATAGGAAAAACATCATCCATTTTGATGTTTATATTTTATTACAAGAGATACTTTAATAATGATTTATTTATTTTCTAAAATGTATAAATAATTTGAATAAGATAAACGGTCAAACATTAGTCCCCAATTTTCATGAAAAGTCAACATGTTTGAGTCACTATTTTTTACAGACGGAGGGTGTATACATTAATTAATTGATATTATGATATTATATCTAATAGTGCTTACTTATTTCACCAATGTTTAGTTTTTTTATACAAATTTAGTCCAAGTTAAATTGCGTTCTTGGACGGAGGGATTACTATAAATTGGTAGCTCTATAGCAGTGACATGTTGGCAGTTTGGCACTTGGTCTTTATGGCACCAACCAATGCAACGACGTAACCGTACCAGTACGTTGATGCCGGTGCGTGTGCACCGGAAGCACTAATCTAGCTACTACCAGCACCTAGGTTTGCTGCTCCACCAAATTAAAAGTCGTAAAGGAAACATATGTAGTACGACCGCCTAGTCCAGTCACTTTATATTAGTCCGCCATTAGTCAACTCAGGCTAATTAGTATTAGTTTGACACTTGCCAAAAAATTATATATTGTTTTTTTTTTTTTGAGATGATATATTGCTTGGTGCTCCAAAATCTATACGTGAGGAAAAATCCAACAGTTTTAAGTCCCTCAATTTTCATGAAACCGACCTTCATTTTTGAACTAATTTGAAAAACTAAAACTAAGACAAATCTGGCAGGCTGCTAAAGACCTGCAGAACCCTCCAACTCTTTTAAAAAAGGATAATTCACATTCATTACATCCCTTTGCAGTTAAACAACTCTTTAGTTGGGAGAGAGATAAAAAACGCCATGAATACATTTTTGACCATGGCATCACCGGTTTACATCCGGAAATTAAAGCACGAGACATTTTGTCCCGTAGGCCGCAGCCTAGAACCAGGCTCTTCTAGCATGAATGTCCATGGATCATTGCATCTAGTCCGCCATTTTTGTCAAACACTTTGAAGTCTTGTTCGGTTAGTGGTCAATCCAAAGGAGATGATAGGGAAAGGGGGGCGATTAAGATGGGGTTTCCCATCAAGCAATGGCTTTGTAGGACTATTTGGATTTGCAGTTGAGGGCACTACTCTGATCCATCCGGCCTTGTTTAGTTCCCATCCAGAATTTAAAAGTATTTGAAAAGACCATCCACCATCAAATTTCTTAACGATATGAGAAGCATTAGATATAAGTAAACTTTTAAAGTAAATAATTAATGCGGTTTGGTTGAAAAATATGAGCCAACTTTTAATCAGTAATCGATCGATAAGGTTCAGATTTTCAGTGGTTGCCAGCGTCTTCATTTTTTACTACTAGACACGTATGGACGACTGCTCTGCCAGTGCGGCATTTGGAGTATATCGACAAACCGTAGTGTCAGTAAAATCACCTGCCGCAACAACTAATGACTGGCCATGCATTGCAACCAACCAATTGTTACTGGTTTATGTGACAGTGATGCTGATTCATTAAGGAGGTCAAAAATAGTGCAGCAACATTTCTTTATCCAAAGCTGTTAGAATGTTATACTTTGCATCATCATCTACTAGTAAACGTAGACCGGTGTTGCTGTGGTAAAAAATAATTCATTGCGTTTTATACAAATCCCCATCTATCTTTTTTTCTTTTTTGGGGAAAAAAAACTCCATCTATCTACAAATAAAAAGTTGTTTAAATAAATGTACTAAAGAACAAGCTCAGAACCATAAGAAGTTGATTGCTCCATTTCGTCATTTCGGGCTTCCAACAATGCGGCTTTCGGCCCAGCACCAACGCTGGAAGAGGCCGTCGTTACCATGGGCCCAAAAGTGCCAGGCTGCTTGGGCTGCCTCAAGGCCCTTTTTGGCTCACAGCCGCAGGACTAATGTATGGTAATCCTCGGCCTAAAAAAATGAGGCAATCTGTTTTTTTTTTTTAAAAAAAAAACTCCTATAAAATCATTTAAGTTTCCCCTTCGCTCTGGTTAAAAATGGTTCGTCATTTTCAATTAAAAAAAATATAGTGAACACTTAATAAGGTTTGTATATATTAGTCCCTAAATAAACTGGCCATCATCAAAAAAAAAAATACATGTAGTTTCATATCATGTGAATGAATTACTTCCTCCATTCCAAATTATAACATGTCTTGAATTTTAGATATAAGGTCTTCTACGCGCTTCAGATATAAATAGTAAAAAAATAATGTATCTAGAAAAATTGAGACATCGTTTAATTTGAAGCATAGGGAATATATATTATGAAAGTATTTTTATAGCGAATCTTAAAACATATGTAGTTAGCATATTCAATTTTTTTATAAAAAAATTGATGGTAAAATATACAAATATTTGCCTTAGTACAAAGCTAACATATAGCATGTAAAAAAAAGAGGGAGTATATATAGATATGTTTCATACATATCCATCCACAATTATTCTTTTTTTCTGTAGTATATATAAGAAAACCTTTTTTTAGGAAATTACATAAGAAAACCTTGTTGTTTTTTCTTTCAATTTTCTTTCTATTCTTTCTTGCGAAACCACACTTGTTGTTCTTTACAACACTACAGGCTCCAACTTCTGTACTAGTTCAGCTAGCTTATCCACTTCTCACCACTGCATTACACCTTTCCATTTGTCTTTATATATTTTCCTAATTTTCTTTCGTTTTTTCTCTTGTTTCCTAGGATAATGACACAAGATGTTTCAAGAAAAAGGACAATGACACAAAAAAGGGCTAATCAACAACGTCACTGCTGCTGGAGAACAAGAGCACAAATAAGATCAGTGGAGAATCTAGCAAAGGCTGGGAAAGGGTTTCTCAACAAACAATCTAGTTCAATCATTGCACGAACATCGTCGTCACCAGACTCTCTGCTGGCTTGTTCTTCATTCAGATTCTTGTTCATTCAGATTCAGATTGTTTTTGTTCATTCAGACAATCAGATTACTCAAAAGAATAATAAGGATTCATCACACACAGCTAGCACGTCCACCTCCACTGTTTAAAAATGCAGCTGCTAGCTCCCAGGACACACCGGTCCTAATACTATTGCTCCACACGTCATTTTGTATGATTACCGAACATGGAACACCACTGATTGGTCGATGTTTACTGACAACATTGAAAACTGCAAATAGCAGAAACTTTAGTGTATATCTCTAAATTTCCTTCGATCTTATCACAACAAATGCTAGTATTATATAAGCATTAGACATTAGTAGTATATATGTAATTTTCTTTTGACATGTCATCTTTTTTTTTTAAAAAAGGCCAAGTATATAGAAAATAATATCAATATTTTTGTCTCCAAATATGTTTACTACAAAATATATTCTATAATTAATCTAATGACACTTAATCAAATTATTATAAATGTTAGTATTTTCTTAATTTGGTCAAATTTGAAATGAGAATTGCATTATATCTTTTCAGACAGAGGCAGTACATCCAAGTCAACCACTCTCATGAGGAAGCAAAGCAAGTAAACAACCATGCTCTCATCTCACAGGCCACATGTAAACTTGATGAAGTCATGTGATGTGATGCACATGTACTATTCTAGGCCTGTGACCTGTGAGGTCGACTGCCATTGGTTCAAAATCACAAAGAAGGTGCCGTGCAGGAGGCACCCAGCTAGCCTATAGTACTGTTTCATTTTTAAAAAAAAAAAAAACTTGATGCCTACATTATCTCATTGCTGATATACTCTCCATGCATGACAGATGGCGATCATAGTTTTTCTCCAATTTAATTACAGTCCTATTTGACTTTGCTTTGGCCAATGTGTGGTCAGGTCAAAATTGCCCTGGGAGCAGATTCTGTGGGTTCAGTTCACCTGCTTTACCTGCGGATTGTTTTTGGCACACTCCCCTCAATTAACATTTGGTAGGGCTCTATGGTTTTAATCTTTCACAAGTCATGCTGTCATGGTCACATACTCTCAGTCTCATGTTGATGTTATTCAGCTATTTGACTGAGAGATTCACAAGGATGCCATGTAATTAAATTAACTACTGTATCCGTTAGCTAAAGTTAGCTTAGCTGCAGTAGCGTAGCCCACTGAATACTGATGGATCATCCAAGTCGAAAATGTAACTATCAGGGTACATACATAAACTCCTGTCAGGAATAAACGCATGGATCTGGCCGTGGGTTAGCTGGGCAGGAAAGGATGTTAGAAAAGACAAGGGCCAACATCTCAAAGCTCTGAAAGAACTGACCAAAGCTCAGCTTCAGTTATTTATTGTCCCAGTGGCTCATTTACAAAACAAAATGTTTGTGCCTCTGTGCATCAGCAAACAAGCATACAATTAGCATTATCCGCTGGAGCTGTATTAAATTGCAGGAAAGAAGAGTTCAAGATGGACTAAGTGTGGTTCATTCTCTGTCTCCCAAACTCTGCCACTGCATTTTATTTTATTTTTCTTTTCTTGTGATCACATTCACCCCAATGGGACTTATCATGAGATTTGTTTAAGCCCACTGTCATTGCAATAAACAAACTCCACTTAACTGACATGTAGAGAAGTCCAAGAATAAATGTACTACTTTACCTTAAAGAATCTATATTTTTCTTGTTTGAAAAAAGAATCTACACTTTCACTAGCTGGAGTTTGGGTGTACGTTGCAAAAAAGTTTTCACCAATAATCATGCATATAAAATGAGATGAGAAATTGTTTATTAGTATAAGTACACGGCAATGCGTGAATGAATGTTAATAAACAATCTCATCCCAGCCAACTGCATCAAGCAATTAAAATCATCTCCCAGCCGAGTAGGGACAGGATCCACCACCCATTTTTTACTCTCAATAACCTCCCATTGGCTGTTCTGACTTGACATAGAGAAGGATGCAATGAACAACACCAAGACACCACTGTTTTGTTTTCCTAAAAAAAGAAAGAGAGAAGAAAAGGACAGAAAATAGAAGTTGACCCCATCATTTGTCCCAAGAAATGTCAGCAAATGAGCTTGCATCTGTGTGTATAAGTATTGGATTAGCTGAGGCACAGGGTGGTTCAGGTGATAAGGAAGATAGTGGTAGGAGGATAGATGGAGAGGAAACGGAAGGATATGGAGAAGGGCAAGTCTGAGCTGAGGCTGGCCATGGAGGAGCTCCGTTTGTTCAGTCGAGTAGATGGGGAGGAGGAGCAGGTGCAGGTGCAGCAGGTGAAAGTGCAGGGGCAGCCCAAGTCATCCACCATGGACCTCCTCTCTGTCTCCAAGCAGCTCATCCATGTCCTTGGTTCGTAACTCACTATGCAAGTTCTGTACTGAAAGATTTCCATTTTCAGTTGGGATTATATTTCAGTTTTTAGGTTGCCACAAAGTTTTTTATTTTTGTATAGTGGCATACCCCTTCCCAATGATATGATTCTTGTTTTTTCAGACATCAAAGTGCTAGTTTTTAATTCCTCATTGTGTTTTAATAAAATTTCCAAGAACAATACATCGACAAGATACAAAGTCTTGGAAAAGTAACATATTCCATTCAGCTGATTCTTTTTCCATGTGTAGTGGCTTCCTCCACTAGTTATTATCCTTTTTAATAAAATTCTCTGAAAATTCAGATACTAAACTGACAAACCTGATTCTTTTTGTTACCTTCTGTGGATAAAGATGAGATTGGACCAACGTTGCTAGTCCTGAGGCAGGACATTCAGCAAAATGTTCAGGTAACTCTTCTGCACAGAGCATGCCATGCCACTTATTAACAAGCTGCTCTGCAGTTGTCACCGATTGAGTTGCTTTTGTTCGAATCACTAACCTAGAAATGCCTCTCTGATCTCCCTACCACAGAGATTACAAGATCTGCATGAAAGAGACTCTTCCAAATATGCGAGCTTGACGGCGATTGTTACTGAAGAAATGGAGCAGGGGACAGCAAAGAAGACCAAAAGCTGCACCAGAGCTATCATTTGGCTGTCTAGGTCGATAAACTTTCTCAAAATATTTACTGAGAGGCTGCTGAAAACTCCTGATTTGAGCTTGGAAGAGATTGTCGAAGAAGCCTATGCAAATACTCTGAAGCCATGGCATGGCTGGATTTCATCGGCTGCTTACAAGGTATCACCTGAACATTTATTTCTGAGTTTTTATTTGTTTGCAGACACACATGTTTGTTGTTTATATTTGTGATCATCCTTGCTCCTGAGCTAATTGTGCTATTATATAGTAGGTTTGGTTTTGTTCACTGACCTAATCTGTTGAGCATAGTTGTCAGGTAGCACTGAAGCTCATCCCAGAAAGAGAATTCTTCATAGCACTGCTGATGGGTAACTGTCAAGACTTCGAGGATCTTGCAGAAGATGCCAAGACGTTGGCCTATGCTGTCCAGCCCCTGTTAGAGGAGATCGATGCAATTTCGGTCAGGGCTACGAACTTCACATCTGTTTGCAAAGATTAATTAAATTTGCAATTAAAGATAAAAATTTCTTGCTCATGCAGTCTATAAATTATTTGCAGGTTAAGCACAATTTGGACAAGATGAAATCCTCTTAGAACACAAGGGTTTTGCCGATCACCTGATGACTGTACATAGCTGTATAACCTGACCTTGCCTCCTGCTTGTAAAAGTGAAAGGTGTAATTTTGCTTGTAGAAAATTTCTAGTGACAAATTGAATGTTGGAAAAACAAGTGTTGAGTGTGTCCCTGTCCCTGTAGTTATAGACTTTTAGTGCGTGCATACCCCTCATGACCCAGGCTGAGTCCTCTTAAGCTCATGGTGCATGTTTTCTTCAAAATCATCTACTTTTTTCTAGCTAGATACTCAGATGTGGACCTTCTTGAAATACAGAGGAATGGTATGTTTGATACTTCTTCGCCACCCATCTCGCTGAACACAATTGCAATTATTGATTCCAGAGGGACAAACACATCTGAAATACAGAGAAAGTTTTTCCTTTTCAGAATAAATCATGAGTATGGCAAAACATATACGAGGCTCATTAATTAGAACAAGTAAACCATATAGGGATCTCATGTAAACACCCCAGACTCCCTGTTTAGATAAGGTAAAGCTTGTATACTGTGGCTTTTAAAGCCTAGCTGATCCAAACAAATTAACTTTTTACAATTTTCCTTGTGAATTGTGATAGGACGTCATGAAACTGAAGAAATAATAACAATTGTTGTTTTTATACCCTTAATAAAATAAAAAATAACAAATAATAGAAACATCTGAAAACAAGACTGAAACGAGAGCTCTAATAAAACAGGAAACGAGTCATCTCGATTCATGCTTGCATTGCCAGCAGTACCACCAACCGCCAATAATTTGTATGGTGCTCTTTCTGGATGCAAGATACAAACTGAAGAAAGCATGCGTTGCACCTAATCTGTGGATCAGGATGCATGAGATCATTCATCAACTTGCACTTTGACCAAACAATAGCCATAATATAATAACCAATAAATAAACAACAATAACAGTAACACCCTTCCTTCTGGTTTGTTTCTTATCGGTCAGCACAAATCTCAAGCCGTTTTTCCTCATTATAATATGAATAACTTATATCTTGCAACTTGGGTCGTTGTTTGATGTTACATATGCAAGGAAGATACGGTAAAATATATATAACGCAATAATTTGTGTTGCGATGACATCACTGTATACGTACGTCTTCCATTTATTTATTTACAAATCATTTTTGAACATTAACTAATTGGTATAAATTCAGTTGAGTTGTAAATTGCAATGAATTAATACGAGAAAGTGACTTCACAATCACAAAAGTTGAGACCAGAATCATAGGTTAGTTTATATCTACCGTTTTGGGCTCTCCACTGTAATGGGCCTTGTGGGCTGGCACAGAGATGAAATTGAGATCGGGCCGGGGCTGAGTTTTTCATTTTTTTATATAGGTAAAAATGGTGTGAAAAAAGATTGAACAAAGTGAAGATGCACATGTCTCTACACTTGAACCTTGTTTTACATGGATCCAATATCCAATCCACATAATAATACAGTAACAACGAGATACTAGCTGAAGATGCACGTACTGACATGCATGTTACTGCTGGCAATTTGTTCTGCTTGCACACTGTGCCGATCGATTGCTGAAGACGACTGCCGAGACAGAGGTGTCTGATTGGTTTTGCAGCTGATTGAGTGGTCTGGTTTATCCTATGTAGCTCCATCGACACAGACGATGACCCAAGTCCATGCATGCAGAAAGAAGGCATGATGGTAATCATATGCCTATATGTGCTCTGCACACAGTGTAGGACTAGCTATGAAGCTACAGTCCTACCTCCCTAGCTGGGTAGGCCTGCAGATTCAAAGTTTGTTGGATCCTATCTGGGCCCAAAGACCAAAAGCAGCAGGTACTGTAGTTGTTAGGCAGAGGCAGGGGGGTCTCTCATCCATCACTTGAGCAGCTGAGCTGAGGGCATTTTTTGTTCAAGTCGATGAGCAGGTAGCCGGCCGGCGTTTTGGTTTTCAGCTCATGCATATATTTCCATCACACGACACACTAGTCGCCTTGCTTGCATTGGGAAGACAAATATCCCTTTTGGTTTCCTGCTACTAGCTTCAACAAGCTCAACCACCGTCCATTGATCTGCATATTTAGCTAGGCTGGCTTGTATATATACATATATTATATATACTCCCTTCATTGCAAATTCTAAATCTTTTTGACTTGTCTAGCTAGGTACATAACTTTTGTTTTTGATCTACATAGATATACATTATGTCTAGATAAATCGCTGGAAAGGCCAGAGCCACGTATAATTTGGAAAATGTAAATGGAGGAAATACTAAACACAGTGTTCACTGTTCAGTATGTATTCATTCAAGTATGTATTATTACTCGATCAGTCTGCTGTTGTTCTGGCTGGATGCTAGTAGTATTAGTACTGTTGTTGGCCTGGTGGGCGCATCATCGAGCAGCCTCCTCTCTTTTTTGATATGCATGGACGGCATGATGGGCCTCTCTCTGCAAGCACCTGCGCTGCACTCAAGTGAAGAATACATATCCGAGCAAGGCCTTTCGTCTGCCTTTTGATATCTACCGGTTTCATGGACAAATATGCCATGCCACCCAGAAAAAGCTCCATCAGGAATCCTGATTCAGGGTCCTGAGATCGATAGACTTGTTGCATACAATTATTTGCAGTGTCGCGGCCGGAATGCATGATCACTAGCTGTCTATCTTTCTCCATCGATCTGCAGGTTAATTAGTACTAAACAGTGGCCTATTGGGATCCTGGGCAAACTAATTAAACAAAGACTGATCGATGAACGTGCAATTGCAATTAACAATTAACTCCTGTTGAGATTCAGAGATTCTTCCTCTTGCTGCCTTTGATGAATGAGGAGCAGCATGGTCCAGCTGCAAGATGATGCATCGATCACTGATATTACTGATTCAATGCAACCTTGTACTTACTGGAGCTAGCAAGAGGACAGCAACCTTGTACACTACGTACCATGCAGGATCTGCTGCTGCTGCTTAGCATGCATGTGCCTGGAAAGCGTAATGACGGAGGTAGTAGTATGTAGGCAGCAAGAGCACGAGGAGAGGAGATGCGCTTTGCTCGCACTCCGATGCAAAAATCTGAAGCGAGAAGCTTGCATTCGATTCAGTGCCGGCCGCTGCCGCTGGTCCATCCAGAGAAGCCTTTCAATTCAATTCCACCACCGGCAGATGCAATCCTGGTCTTGATTCCTGCCTGCTGCACCCGGTCCTGCCCTGCCGAACATCCATCTCTACTCGGCTTGGAAATGCCACACCTTTTTCCATTGCATTATACTACTGTAGCCTCTCTCCCTTTAATCAGATCCATCAGTCTTTAGTACACAAGACTCATCACTCATACTAGATGTGCAGGTACGACTGTGCATAGATTTGCATGCATGCATACTGTAATGACCAAGTTGTTAACAAGAGCAAGTACACTTGCCTTGGGACTCAGCTGCATCATCAGAAGCAGAGCCTGAGCCTCGCCTGCTAAAAGCACTGCATGTGCCATGCATGCTGGATCGATCGAGCTCAGGCTCATCACCTCACTTGGACCACCAATGCTCCTCATGCTCTCCTGCAACAACAAGAAGAACCTGCTTTCGCAGTTACCATATTCATTTATTTCAACCCATCTCTATCCATCTGAGCACCAACGATCCCCTTGAATACCTTCTACCGCTACCGGATCATCGCTCCACCGATTCCTTTATATATATCAATCATCGTCCACGTACAACACCACATTAATGAGATGTGTATATGTATGTGATCAATGTCGATCATATGCATGAGTTGCTAATAAGTTAATACATGCTGTCGTTGGACAGCAGTTTTCACACAACAATAGTTTCAGAGTCCATTTAATTAATTATCTGACAGATGTTAGTGTCTTGAGTTAGCTAGACAATTTGGATGAGCTTGTTCTTCGCGTTAATGAGGGCAGTCCCAACCCAACACTACCAATTAAGCGCAAGTAGTTTCCACGATTGCCATATCATAAAGACACTACTAACATATAGTGTATATTGTAGGCATCACAGTTGGTCTTAGAACCAACGCCGACCATTCAATATAGTAATACCTTGGTACGTGTATAGTGAAAGATTTTTCCCAAGTACAAAAAGGTAAGATTGGCATGAATCTTGACACTACATGTGCTCTAAAATAGCTTGAGCAAAATTAATCTTTCATCAGTAATAAAGCAACTTTAAAGATTATGCTTATCACTCACTACTAGGAGCAAGCAAATTAAAGGGACTGGCCGGAGCGATCGAGTACACAATTCCTTTTCCTTTTTACTTGATTTGAAAATCCGAAAGGCACCTTTCGGGTATGTAGGCAGGAGCCTAGGCATGGACTAAATGTGAATCCGCTCCTAGAGAACATGTTATCTTCTTGGCAAGTCTCTGTCTCTCTCCATGCGTGATATGGCCTTACCTGATCACATCTTTCTGCAGATCGACTAGTTATTTCATTATTCAGCACTAGAACTACATACATATATGTATATTATTGCTAGTTGTCCACATATATATATATACATTGATCCTTGCATACTTTGCTTTCGACACCCCCACTGCATGTCATTATGTGTGCACATTATTTCTGCTGATATATGAAGCAAATGTACATGTATGATCCTTTTTTTTTTTTTTGTTGGCTGATAAAGAACCATGACCAATTGATCATCTGTCCCCCCGTGATGATATATAAAATACTGACACGGCGAGTTTTGGATGGATCGATCTGCAATGCAACAAGCACGATTGGATGGATGCTTGCAGACAGAGAAGCTAGGCCGGCTGAGAGAGCAAGATATCCAAGATGCGATTTTTATCCTTGTTGTTTGTTGGTGCCTGTCCTCGTTGCCAAGGCGTATAGCATGTAGAACTGTCAGGCATATGATCGATCGATGCTTTTATTTGCAGCAGGCATGCACACCACCGGCCGGCTATACGCGCGCGCGGCCAGTGGAGTTGCCTACGTGATGAGAAATTTTGGAGCTTTCCTTGCAGCTTCGGTATGGTCCAGCTTTATTATCATGCAACAACTAACATTCCCTGTCTCTTGCTGCTGGCTCTTACTGAGATAGGTAAGTAACTTCTTGCTCCTTCCAGTAACTTGCATTGCTAATGCAGTGCCTGGCTTTGTAAAATAAACTGCATGCATGTGCATCACTTAAAGGGCATATAAATCACTATTTAATGACTCGTGTGCTTACTAACAGGAGATGAAAAGATTCAGAGCTTGTAACTGATATTATTTTCTTCATCTCTTTCACTGTCATACTTGACTGTACCCTGATGCAAGCCACCAAGAACAGATGTCTTTAATAATAAGATATGTGGATTCATCTTCAGATAATATTTCTTATAGGATTTATAGATGTAAATGATACATCCGGACAGCAACTTTTTGAGGTGTTGGAGAATGAACTAAAGTGTCTTGATCTTGATATTGATGATGTGAGAGGCCAAGGTTATGACAATGGGTCAAATATGAAAGGAAAACATCAAAGGCTGCAAAGGAGACTTTTGGATGTAAACCCTAGAGCTTTCTTTTTTTTTTTCTCAAACGTGCGTTGCACGTAATTCATTAAGACGAAGAGAATGTTTTTGAGTTACAACAGTAACAAACAAATAAAAATAAAACAACAGTAATCTAGGGATTACTGAACGACCGCCCAAGGGGCAACAAGAGATTATGATTACAAATAAACTAATCAGCGACTCAAGTTAGAGGCAATCCAGGCAAATCCTATTTCGCTTGTGGTTGCCATAGTCTTAATTTGACACTTTGTGACATGGCCAAGAATTGTGGTAAATCTAAAGACTTCTTTGGAATCATCCAATGCATTTATACAACTTTTGCTAATTCCACTAAGAAATGACAAATTTTGAAAGATAACATAACAACATTGACTCAAGTCTGTCAGCCATAGGATGGTAGAGTCGTGTTGAAAGTGTTAAAGCTATCTGATTTTAATGTTCCGACATTTGAGAGGCTCTACTTTAGGTATTTGGCATTGACACATTAATAACTATACATTTTCTTTGACTCTCCTCAAAGTTTAACTTAGTTTTTTTCTTTTTACTTTCAGGTATCTGATGTTGATAATAATCCAGGTAATAGCAGTGAGGCTAAAGGTTTGGCAAAAAATGAACTTGGAGAATTTGAATTTATAGTGGCAATAGTCATTTGGTATGAGGTACTATATGTTGTTAATCTAGTAAGCAAGCACTTGCAAGCAAAGGATATGCTTATTGATGTTGCTATTGAGAAAGTGCAAGGGCTAATTTCTTTCTTCCAAGGGTATAGAGAAACTGGGTTCTTAGAAGCATTGGAGGCAGCTAAAGGAATTGCACTTGAGCTAGATTGTCATGTGCCGGAATTGGGCCAGCCCGGGACGGGTTAGGAGGGCCCAAAGTGGTCGGCCGGCCCATGAGGGCCTGGGCTCCGCGGGAGGGCAGACGGGGCCCCACCCCCCCCCTTCTCCGCCTCCAACCACTACTACACAAACGACTTCTCTTCTTGAACCCAAAAACGCGATTACTCCCGGTTCAAATCGAACGGAATAAAGGTACTTTTATTCCCGGTTCGAGTCTCCATCCGGGAGTAAAAGCCACACGGCAAAGCCGCTCCCACGTCGGGAACTTTATTCCCGGTTGGGGACACCAACCGGGAGCCATTCTTCACCCCAACGGGAATAAAGCTCCCGGGCGCCAAAATTTTCCGTGGTTCGCCAAAATTTAGCTTTACTCCCGGCCGATAATATCAACCGGGAGTAAAGCTAAAGACCTTTATTCCCGGCTCGTGTTAGCACCCGGGAGTAAAGATCTTTAGTCTCGGGTGGAGTTGGGAGCCGAGAGTAAAAGTCTATAGCTAGACTCGAGCCCCTTTCAACCTTATCTCTTGGCTCCCATCTATTATTTCTACCGCACTCTCTCTTTCATTTTTTTCCCCACCGCATGCCTCCTATTCTATCTCCTTCTACACATCTAGAGCAGCCATGGCCATGGAGTGGAGTACTGGTGAAGTGCGGCGAGGAGAGGCATTTGTGTCGTTGCTACCAACACGCCGACGGCTGCCCTTGTCTTTGCCAGCCGGTGCTTCCCGGCTACCATCATCCAAATGACGAGGAGGCTCCCATGGGGCCACACGTGAGAAGGCAAGTGAGATGAATGGAGATCTAGCGGGAGCTCGATTCATGGTAAGCATTTTCTTCTCCTTATCTATGTTTTAAACTTTTGTCTCCTTGCTTCGAGACAAGATTCATGCTTGATAATCTGATTCATTTTTTTTTCAGCTACGGTGATATTGCTTTGGATGACCGCAAGCTGTTTTGGTGATTTGGTGCTGATCGTGCTTGGATTGACGTACATATAGAGAATCTCGGTGTTTTGTAAATGAATATTTGAAAGATTATGTAATACTAGTACTATGTAACATATGGATCGGATGTACAATTCAATATAATAAAAGATAACTTTTTGATTGTGATTTGTTTGGTTCGTGAATTACAATTACACTTGGGAGTACATTTGAGATGATAAAATCATAACCGATTAGGAATTAAAATGAAATCAGAATTTAAAATCAAAAGAAAAAACAACCCTTTACTCCCGGTTGGTGGTACCAACGGGAATAAAAGGCACTGGGCGGCCACGTGCACGGCAGAGCTTTACTCCCGGTTGATACCCCCAACCGAGAATAAAGCCCCTACCTCTATTCGGTTCCTCTACCTCTATTCCCCAACTTCGTATTCCGGTTCCATAACCGGGACTAAAGGGCCAAACGAGCCGGGACTAAATGTCGATCCTGCAGTAGTGAACTCGCTTCGTCATCAAGTTTATACATTTTCTTTAACTCTCCTCAAAGTTTAACTTAGTTTTTTTTTCTTTTTACTTTCACGTATCGATGTTGATAATAATCCGTAATAGCGGTGAGGCTAAAGGTTTGACAAAAAAATGAACTTGGAGGATTTGAATTTATAGTGGCAATAGTCATTTGGTATGAGGTACTGAATGCTATTAATCTAGTAAGCAAGCACTTGCAAAGGTATGCTTATTGATGTTGCTATTGAGAAAGTGCAAGGACTAATTTCTTTCTTCCAAGGTACAGAGAAACTGGGTTCTTAGAAGCATTGGAGGCAGCTAAAGGAATTGCACTTGAGCTAGATTGTCATGTGCCGGAATTGGGCCAGGCCGGGACGGGTTAGGTGGGCCCAAAGTGGTCGCGGCCGACCCACGAGGGTGCCGGGTGCTTGGGGGGGGGGGGGGGGGGGGCCGGGCGCCCCCGCCGCCGCCCCCCCTTCTCCACCTCCAACTCGCCGTCATCAAGTTAGGATTATCTTAGGCTTTTGGTGTGTAAAAGAGGATATTCAATCATATAAGGAAGACCCTTATTAGGAAATAAATAAACATTGCTTGTAAAAGGTGTTCCAATCATATAAGGAAACCTTATAGGAGATTGCTTAGATTACAAGTCCTCTAGTTGGGCTATATAAGTAAGGAGATGTAATCTCTTTGGGGATAAGCAAGCAATAAAAATAGTTTGTATCTCTACCCCTACTCCTCCGCCGCCGCTTAGCTTAGCCCCGCCGCCGTGCGCCTAGCGCCGCCGCCGTAGTCGCCGCCGCCGAGACACCGCCGCCTCCTATTCCACTTTCCTCGCCCGAAGACCGTTGGTGACGATGTCGCGAACTGGCCCAATCTAGCCGGTTTGTGACATAGATATTGGCACAACATTACCTAAAAAAGCGAGTAATTAAAAAGAAAAGGACAATTTGATGAGAACCCGGATGACACAAATGTTGACACACTTGTCTCCGGAGGAGTTGTTTTAAAACCACCTATTTTATACCTATTGTTGATCAAGCTATTGCCTCGCTTACAAGAATATTTGAACAACATCAAGAATACCAAAAGAATTCTGGATTCTTATTTACTTTCGACTCATTGCAGTCATTAGATAGTAAAAGATTGAAATCTTCTTGCGACAATCTTGAAGCAGATCCTCAAATGACATGGGAAATCTGATGTTGATGCCAATGAACTTTATACGAGAACTGAGATTGGATTTCATTCCAAAATAAAATATGGGTCCTCTTGAAATCCTTAAGTTTCTAAAGTGGCATGATTGTTTTCCCAATGCAGCTATTGCATATAGAGTTTTATTAACCATTCCTGTGAATGTTGCATCAATGAGCTGAGCTTTTCTAATTAAGTTGAAGCTATTGAAGTCATACTTGCGCTATACAATGACAAAAGAAAAACTTAATAGTTTGGCTATGATTGCACTTGAGAGTGGATTGCTCGAGAAGATTAACTATGAGCACATTATTGAAGATTTTATTTCAAAGAACACCAGGAGAATGATGTTATTTAAGTAAATATTAGTTTACTATTCTTGATATATCACATTTTTATAGTATATACATAGTTTTTGGTACATATAGAACTTTGATTCAGGCCTCACTTAGAGCTTCGAACCGGGCCTATAAATGACCAAGACGGCCCTGTATGTTCTTGTGTACTTTATTTATATGTTTAATAAATTCTCTGCAGGGGCTTTTGCTAAAAAGTCACTTAAAGGGCATATAAATCAATATTTAATGACTCGTGTGCTTACTAGCAGGAGATGAAAATGTTCAGCATAAAAGGCCTAAACTGCATGGTTTTCAATTTTGGTATTTGATTTTTGTCAGCAACCCTTGAAGTTACCGAATTCTGGCTGAATTTCTTTTTAGAGGGCAAATATTCATTGCAATCGTGAAAACTCTACTGAAACGGAACTTATAAGTTTTCAAATTTCTTGAAATGATAAGGCAAAAATTTGCGAACTTTTGATTTGTTTTCCCATTCGCCACCGCCCCTAAAAAGTGATTTCTAGCAGCAGTTGACTTACTCAGTCACGTCTAAAAAATGTTTCCTTAGAATTCTTAAAATCATAATAAATAAGAAAAAAATATTTCCATGTGTTTGAGAGTCACTGCATTGTCATATCTATCCCAAGTATTGATTTTTTTAAAATATTTCAAAAGAGTAGGATTCCCACGGCATCTTGCCTAGTGCACACCCCTCTCTCCTACCACCACAACTTTGACATATACAAGGCAGGTGTGTTGTGCGTGACAAACTTTAGGACCTCGATCCATCCCTAAAAAAAAAAGTTTAAAAGGGGCAGGTGTGTTGGGCGTGACAATTTTTTTTTAAATTTTTTTTTTTTTTTTTGAAACTAAACGTGACAAATTTCAGGACCTCCTCTAAAGAAAGAGTATGGTGTTAGTGTGATGCGTAGAAGGTTGGTGCCTTATATATGCTAAACAATAACACGTTTACAAGCGTGATGCTATGCAGTATAATCAATAAGCCATTTAGCTACAACACCTAATCTTTCTTATTTATTTTCCGTTCAAACCGTGAAATCGGCCTATCTAGCGCTTCACCACCCGGGCGCATGGCTGTGTTCTTGTTTGGGAGTTCTGGGCGCCCATCAGATTAAAGCTCTTCCTTTGGCTTACTCTCCGGCAACGGCATTGGATGGCGGACAGAAGGGCACGCAACGGCCTGGACGCACACACCAACTGCTACCTATACGACCAAGCACCGGAGATGTTGGACCACTTCATTGTCGAGTGCCCTTTCACGAGGAAAATCTGGTTCAAGGGCGGCCGGCACTAGGATGGAATGCTATGGACCTCCCAAGTCCCAACAGGTCTCTTCCTAGATTGGTGGCAGCGCTGGTGGATGCATTTGGATAGGGCATCTCAGGCAGGGGGCTAACTCTCTTTTTGCAATCATCCTGGCGGTGTGTGTGTGGAAGGAGCGGAATGCCCGCTACTTCCACGGTGTAGAGACGAGTGCACAAATGGTCATGGCGACGATCAAGCAACAAGCCGAGCTTTGGGTGCTGGCTGGGCCGAAGCACCTAGGGAGTCTTGTGAATCGAAAGTAGTAGGGTAGCCTCTCCTTGTTGTGGTGTTTGTGCTTCATGTTTAATCTAAGATGCGCCTGAGTTGTAAAAAACTTCACTTTCTCTTATCACTAAGACACACAAAGCTTTTTGCGTGATTGAGAAAACAAAAAAATGGCTAGTCTTTTCTCACAAAAAATATCATGTGTAGAAGTACAAAATGGATATGTGTGATATTATTTTTATATATGAAAATAAGAAGTTACAAAAGGGTCAAATTATACATTAAACTAATTTGACTTTTCCAAAAAATAAAATATACATCGTGTTTCTTCATGATGATGGAGAGCTAGCTTGCTGATATGCACTATTATATATATATATTTTTTAGATAATGGAATTAAAATTCCGGCCTCTACGGTAACTCACACAGCTTAAAGCTTCTGCGTGACCACACACAACCAAACTTATTACAAAAAGCTAAGAATAAAAAAACTTTAGTACATGAAGATATATGTACTAAAGATCTACTACATCCAAAAAAGAAATGAGTTTTACTACTCAAGATAGTGCTAAAGATATCGATGTTGTTTCATGGCAGTCTATAGAATCAGCCACCATGCCTTGAACAACGATGCACTATTATATATATGTAGATAACATGCACTACTCCTCCCACATGTACCTAACCCTTACTTCCATTTCAGGAAAGCAGTATATAGTAAACAAAGATTTGAGAAAGTTAGCTTCTGTTGACCTTTGGAAGGTTTGTATAGTATTACTTTTGCCTTGTGCTTGTGCTAAACAAGGAGAAGGCAGCAAGTGGCATCTCTGTAGGGTGAGTTGGCAGCCAAGGATCCCTCCATTTCTGGTGGGGGAGAGATAGATGTTAGTGGGGTTCCAACTTGATGATATCTGTTCTTGAAACTTTGGCCTCCCACAGAAATATAAATCAATATCTTCTGCCCTAGTAAACTGTCTTTCTGCTTCCTGTCCTAATAGTTTATAATGTATCCATGTGCAGAGATATCCACACAAATCTGAGCTCACTAGATGCTGCCCCATAGACATGTTTACAGTATAGCTAGCAGGCACAATCTAGCTGGGGATACATATAATAATGCTGCATGCTGGATGCCATGTGATGATGCCCTTGCTAACTTGGGATTGTGTTTCCTAGATTCCAACTCGCAATATGCAGCAATGCAGGGGCACTGGTTGTTGATGTAACATCAAAACAAATGGGAAAAAAAAAACTAGAGAGAGAGAGAGAGAGAGAGAGAGAGAGAGAGAGAGAGTATCTAGTTCTGTCAAGCTATCAGAAACATAATGGATACAGATTTTATTATGTACACATACCTCTTAAATTGCTTTTGTATGTTTCTAGCTATAGCTAGGTATGGACATGTAGCAAACGTTATTTCTCCCGTTATAAATTAATATATATATATACTCATACAAAATTAAATTGCTAGAGTTGAATAATGTAAACAATTTAATGCCTATAAATGGTGATTAATTGTACAACAGATCTCCAGCTTCTTCATATATTATTATTCATACATATATATCTGCTGATTGAAATACATACTATGGAGTAAGGTGTGGAAAAGGGGGGTTAAAAACACAAACAAAGAAGATAGGACTGTAGCTAGGGCAACTAGGGTTCCATGCAGTTAGCTGCTTTGTTCAAAAGGAACTTGCCTTAAAAGAGGCAAATGAGAATATATACTAGTACTATTTCAGGGCCGGCCTTTTTCTTTAGAGAAAGCACACACGTACCTGCATTTTGCAATGTCTATCAAATAAACTGTAGATCGTAGAACAACAGTAACTAATCTAGGGATTGCATACTCGATCGTGCGTGTGTATGCACATATATAATCCATCCATCGACAGGATGGTGTACGTGTCAGTTATGTTGAAGCAGTGACGGTACTGCTTGTCCTGCTGACTTGACTACACCTTCGCACAGCTGACAAGTTCAGCTGCACTAGGAGATAGTTAAGCCTGCAATCGATGCAGCAGAGGCACAGTGATTAATATATTTTACATATCATGCGCTGCATCATCACAACCATGGAGAACCCGGACCTGGATCAGGTGCAGTTGCTATTGTAACTGCAACTTAAGCAGTCGCATGATTGCAGCCATCCAAAGACCATCCAATGGCCCAAACGAAACTAGCAAAACTTCCTCCTCTTCTGCTTGCCTGCTTGTCTGTCTTGTTCAACGAACCAAGCAGTGCTGAGACAGGTCCGGGGTGCGCAACGGCGGCGAGGCCGGGCGGTTTGTGCGCCCACGCAGGGTGCCGCCGCGCGAGATGGCTCGTGAGGAGAAACGCAACGGCGAAGGAGAGCAGCGCGAGGACGGCCGAGGACGCGAGCAGCGCTTGCGAAGCTTCACGGCGCGGGATTCGAGCGCTCCTTGCTGTCCGCCTGTTCGCCGCCGTATTTCAAAATTCGCCAACGCCAGCAGGCCATGGCTGGATTCCTCGCTCCAGTAGATGCTATAGGAGGTTAGCTATCCACCCGACGTTTTCTTGCCGGGAACCGTCAGGGTAAAGCGACGAATTTTGAGTTTCCCCGAAACCTGTCCGCCATGGCCGCTGGGGCAAAGCTCCGCAATGGCCGCGTCGTTCTCCTTTCTCTCGTTACCCTTCACCCCGTCCTAGCATCTCCTTGACCTCTTTACACTTTTCCTTTGTACAATTTCGCCGGAGGTCAAGCTGTTTGCTTGAAACGTCGTGGGCCACCGTCGCCGCGAACTGACTGTCACCGTTCGGTCGCGGCGGTGGGCGCGCGCTGATGGTCGCCGTCGTGCAGTAGACGAGGCTGCTGGGCGTGGTAGCGCGGGCAACGAGCAGCGCGCTCCGGCAACGAGGCGACCGTGCTGTTGGGCTGTTGGCCATGGAGAGTGGAGGTTGGAGACCACCGTACTTTGTTCGAAGGAGAAGACAGATAAGCAGCAGGGAAAGAAGAAGGCATCGTTTGGGCCATTGGATCGTCTTTGGATGGCTGAAAACACGCAACTGCTTAACTTACAGTTACAATAGCATATACTGTATATAATAATCAGCTATGGTCTAGAGTTACAAATGAACTTATTCTCACTGTCGTTGCTTACTAGTACTATATATCAAAGCTAATTGTGAGTACATTCCTGGGACGGGGAGGAATCTGCAGACAACTGGTATTGTCCATGCATGAAACAGAATCTTTGCATTGTCCATTACCAAGCTAGGACTACTCTCTCCCCAATCACTTAAAGTGTATCTATAAATAGTGACATTTTGGGCGTTAAACATGCATGGTCTTCAAAACGACAACAACGTTTATTTGCTGACTTGTCTATTTTAGTCATATATATTGCAAAAATTGTATACTTTCTAGCTAGACTGTTACATGAAAATATACGAATTCAACGTGTAAAAATGGTATGCAACAATAATACAGATTTTGAATGGTTGGCTTAAAGGGCATATATATGTACCTCAAAGTTTTGTGACAGTACAAACAATATGGAGCAAGGACACTTGAAGAGAAATGAAACTACAGAGGGTGATTATATTATCATGCATTATCAGTGTATAGATGGTGACTAAGCTATGATCTATGTCTAGGAAACAACTGCCTGTCTACCCGAGGAGGGAAGGTGCACATTGGCTGAAGCAGGAAACCTAGGAATTCAATGCTCTCCTGCTTGCTTTCGTCACACACACACACATTGACATTCATGACTCATGGCAGAGAGGACCAGAGAGAGATCAGAGCAGAGAAGGTCTAGCTAGGTTCAAGTGCAGCACCTCTCATTGTCCACAAGAAATATGCAAGCTTCATGCACCATCCACATATTAAACCATGATATGTCACTATCGATTTGATGGATGGGTTCGATCGGTTGACGATGAGTACTCCTAGTTAAGAGGAGTGACCGGATTTATTTCTATGAGAGGGCTGGGCAGGGGTAAATTTTATGACATGAATATTGATCTTATACTCCTATGTTGTTGGATCCGGCTGGTAATTTGGTAAGAAGCCATGCATGCAAGCTTGGTGAAAGACCTGTTTTTCACTTTCATCTTGTTCATGGGGCCGGAAAAATTCCCAACGGCATCATAAATGGGAGAGATCTACTTTGTACCATGAGCAAGTGAGAACAAGGACGGAAGAGAGATGAATGAATGAAAGAAACCTGAAAAGAGGAGGGAGAGAATACTACAGGTAAAATTGGTAGCAGCGGCAGCAGCTGCTGCTGCAGGCCTGGACTGGACCTAGGGATGCGTGAGATAAAGCCTGCAGGACCTTCACGAGGGCACCAGGCAAGAGAGAGGAGAGACTTTTTGTGTAGAGAGAGAAAGATGGAGAGCTGCTCAGTCATCGGCTCGATCAGCATCAGCTGCATCTGCTTGAGAGGTCTGATAGAATGGCCATGGCATGCAGTACTACAAGTACTGAAACTGCTAGTACCCGCACCCACATCAGCCTTGCATAAGCATGCGTCGCCTGTCGTCTTCCTCCGGCCTGCTCTGCTCCTGCTGCGGTTGCTGTTGCTGTTTGCTACACCTGCACCCCGCGATCGATCCATCGATCGCCATTATTCTATTGCTCTCTATGCATCCGGCCTGCTGCATCACCATTGCCATATTTAGTAACAACCATATCCATCATGGACAGACCCCACATCGTGCCCTAGTTACTAGTTACCATGACAAGGCCCTTGGATCTCCTACCTGATCCCCCATCCGTCGACTCCTTCCGCAATAAATACCCGGATATGATGATATCACAAGAGGGACAGGGGAAAATATGGGGGTGTTTAGTTGGTGAAATATTTTGGGTTTGGCTACTGTAGCACTTTTCGTTTGTATTTGATAATTATTGTCTATTTATGGACTAACTAGGCTCAAAAGATTCGTCTCGCACTTTTCAGTCAAACCGTGTAATTAGTTATTTTATTTACCTACATTTAATGTTTCAAAAATGCATCAAAAAAATTTGATGTGACGGATACTGTAGCTACTTTTTGGGTTCACTTTTTGGGTTGCATGGGAAGTGAACATGGCCTATATGTGACAATAGAAATACAAGTTACTTCCAACTGCTTATTCATGTTGTGGTTATTGATTCCATGGTTCTCAATTATAGTTTACTTTTTGGTTTTGTTTTCAGTCATATTTTTTCTAGCTTGGTTAAAGTTAAAGAAGTCTGACTTAGGATAAAACCAAAGTGAGTAACTATAACTTGGAACAGATGGAGTGTTAATTAAACATCGAGGAATAGAAGGCAATGTGTACTCCTTCCATCTCAAAATATATATATGCTTTGGCATTTAAATTTTTCCGGGATTTTGAGAACCCTTCTGCATATTCCAATTCAAACTTAACCAAGCATCAACAACTAGCATTGATTAGCCTAAGATGGCACAAAGTTAATACAATCGAGCCAACCTACTTTATAATCAAGGGCATGATAGACTTCACACTTAAATTACTACTTAATTTGTTCTATCTTTTATGTTTGGGGCAACGTATGAAGTAATTATATACGATGAGTAGCGTAAAAAGAAAAGAAAATTAAAGTAGGTAAGGTTCAATAGAAGAGGAAGACCAATCTATTCGTATTATGAAAACAAAATAAGCTCTCAAAGGGAAAAAAAAATATTCTCTCCCCACGTGGGGAAACATAGTTACAAAAAGAACTTTCATGTGAGAGCTCAACCAATTTGATTAGGGGAACAATATAGCTCAAATCAATCAAATCCATGGAATGAGATAGCCCATGGAAAAATGGACATTACAAGAGAATATGGATGCTAAAGAATTTAGGTGTGGTAGAATGATTTTTGCGGTTTGATGCAAAAAGTGATGGAAAGGCACAAAAAGTCATCTGCAAATGATGCAAATGTAAGATCCCACGGCGATAGAATTCAAGTTATTATTGAACGAATGGCTCAATTGGATATCAGAGTTGCTTGGCCCACATTACTCAAGATTATAATCATACTAGAATAGGTGGTGCTGAATTTGATTGAATTGAACAATAAATTTAAGAATTAGAAAAAAAAATCAGAACAAAACTTTAGTCATGTATATAAGTTGTGAGAAGTTGTGGATCACACATATATTGAAATAAATTAACAAGGGAAACTTAGAAATCAAGCTCTAGAGTTATTGTTGTGCACCATAATGAATGTCTTGGTGTCATGGAGCCGTGGTGGAGAGGGTGCGACCCGCATCCAAAAAAAAAAAAAAAAAAACTTGGTCGAAGATAGTAAAAAAAAAAAAAAAAAAAAAAAAACCTTTGGTGAGACCGAGATTTAAATAGAATGGCAAAGTCACAGATTTATATGTTGTGCTGACATGATTTTTAGTAATATCAAAATTATATTATGCCTAAATTTGCAAGGATTAACTCATCACTAGTTGTTTCTTATGAGGCACCTAAGCTACATACATATATTTCTTATGAGGCACATAAGCTACATACATATATAGAAGTCCAAACAACACTAGTGGTTTAGATTGCTTTATTTGTTATTTATTTTTTATATTCTCAGCCTACTAGCTACCTATACACTGCTTTAGGTGCTAGCTGACGGTGGTCAAAGATAGTGGCGCAAGAAAAAGAAGAAAAAGGAAGGAAAAAGAGTGAAGAACCAAACAAAGATCTGCCCTCGCTCGAGATGGAATCCTGATTCCGAGTAGTATATAGTAGAGTTTACAGAAACTTATAACTGTCCATGATAGTGCTAAAAGAGATTACACCGAAAACTATATGCCGGACAAGCACAAGCTAAGTCTATATATAGCAAGGGACAAACAGACAAGAGAGCTAGTCTATATTATATATGGGGATTGCCAATTAGCTTGCTAGTGACTAACTGTCAAGGCATGCGTGCATAGATAGAGATAATATGTATAGGATCATGTATAGTATAGGTACCTAGATGTTAAGGCAAACTTTGCCCCACCTTCTAAGCATGCAGTGTATATGGCCCCTGATCTGCAGCAGCACCATGACAAGCTTGCAAGTTCCAGCTCCTTAACCTTTGTTCTTGTAGCCTCACACACATGACACCTGCACTACCATGCATATCTACTAGTACACAAGTCTTTTCTGGCACATGACATTATTTATCATCACCTCATCTGTCAGTCATCAAGCTGCCTTCTTCCACCTCTTGCTATTGCTAGCTCCTCCCCCATTCCCCTATAAAGCCCTCACTTATGTGACCACTCATGGGCTCCCTCTCCTCTCCCCCTCCTTCTCTCTGAGCTGAGAGACAGCATCAGCATCAGCAGCTTCTCTTGCTAACTAGCCTCCATTAGCTAACTAGCTAGGGTTTACATACAGCTGCACTTGTACTGCAGTGTGTGGTCGCTGCACCAAGGCAAGCTCTGCAAGAAGGGGTCGCCGGCGGCGGCGCTGTCCGTGTCCGTGGGCGGCCGGCCGGCATCATGAACAACATCACGCACAACTCGAGCAGCAGCAGCTCATGGGATTTGGACATGAGCCTTGGCAGCCACCACCACCCGCTCCTCTTCGACAGCCACCCCAACCCTGGTGGACCGCCGCCGCCGCCATTGCCCTTCCACCTCTCCTCCTCGCATCCTGCACACCACCACGCTCCGCCGCATCCTGCACACCACCACCACCACCATCCCGGCTTGGATCCTTCGCCGTCTTCCTCGCTCTTCCCACAACCGCACCACCATCACCACCGGCTTCACCACCTCGGCCTCGACCTCGACCCGGCATCCCATTCCCACGGTCACCACCGGCACCACGAGTATGGCGAGCAGCAGGAGCCCGGTGGCGGCGGGCACGAGCATCAGGAGGAGATGAGGCAGCAGCAGCAGCAGCACGAGGCTGGCGGCGGTGGCGGGCAGGGAGGACCGCGGCGGCGGCGCCGAGGACGTGGAGGAGGAGCTCGGCGCCATGAAGGAGATGATGTACCGGATCGCCGCCATGCAGCCGGTGGACATCGACCCGGCCACCATCAAGAAGCCCCGGCGCCGCAACGTGCGCATCAGCGAGGACCCGCAGAGCGTGGCGGCGCGGCACCGGCGCGAGCGGATCAGCGAGCGCATCCGCATCCTGCAGCGCCTCGTCCCCGGCGGCACCAAGATGGACACCGCCTCCATGCTCGACGAGGCCATCCGCTACATCAAGTTCCTCAAGCGCCAGGTGCAGGAGCTGCAGCACCAGCCGCCGACGGCGCAGCAGCAGTACCCGGTGTCCGCCGCCGCCGGAGCCGGAGCTGGGCCAAGCACCGCGGTCGTGGGCCCGGCAGCGCCAGGGCGACCGCCGTTCCTGCCGCTGGGTCCAGGGCCGCTTATTGACTGGGCCGGGCTCGCCAGGCCCGTCGACATCCACGGGCCGACGTCGTCGTCGTCCTCGTCGTCCATGGGCGGCGCCCACGCCGCCCTAGGCTTCGGCTTCAGCAGCGCCGGCGGCCAGAGCAGCCATGGAATGCATTGATGAGAGAGCGAGCGAGGAGGGGAGAATTAATTAAAGGAGCTTTCCTTTGTAGCGAATCGGATTAACTAGTGATCAATCTATCATCCATGATAGATGATGGTGGATCGATTGGTGGATGGAGATGACGAACTAGCAGAGGTAATTTTGATTTGATCATAATATAATCATTCTAGCTTAGCTAGCTCTTGTGATCCAAGGTAGTAATATATCCATGTGTTCTCAGTTCTGTCTCTCAGTCTATATATGGTGTTAATCCATGTTTTTATCATCAAAGTAAACTAGGTAATTAATCAATAAGTTTATTAGCTAGGTTTTGTGCCAATTTTACTTACTGGCCCTTTTTCTTCTCGTCTTCATCAGTTCATCAGAGCAGCAGGTTTATTTCTTGCTATACTGCTGGTTCTTTTCTCCCTACATACTTCCTTAATGCTCATCACCATATTTATATAATATCTTTTGGAAATTTCAACCAACAATATCTATGGAAGGAATAATGAACCAACCCCAAATAGTTTTTTAATTGAATCTTAGGGACGGCGTACAGTATGTACTAGATGCTATGCTACACACATATAAAATTGTCCATGCATGCATGATGTGTTGTTGTGTCGTTGTACTAGCATTGCTGGCTTGCGTGTGGTGTCACGGTGGCAAGCATTCCATCCATCATCCAAGCTAGTAGCCTGCAGGCTGAAGTCACAGGGCTGGTTGACTAGCTACATGTATATATGTATATACTCCGTACACTACTACTATACCTGTTGCTGTGTTGCATGCTTCAGTCTTCAGCATAGATGCTCCAATATGTGATAGATGGATGGATCAGAGTGTCCATCCATGCATGGAGAGGTCACTTTTATTGGTTACTAATTAGCAGTTTGTCATACCACTAACTGATTTTACATTTTTGTTTGGATTCATAATCCATTTCATTAATTCAAGAGACGTTCTTATATACTATTGTCTCCTAAAAAGATCTAGGTCTGAGATCGTCATCAGGGTGAGACCATCTTAAACTAATCTGATCACTAAGCTTTCAGAAAATATTATCAACATGCATAACTCGAGTAGCTAGGGTCTCCTCGTTGCAGGGCTCCTCGCCCCTTCGCAAATTTGTATTGTTTTGAACTTTCTTTTTAATGAAATACAGGTGAATGGAGCGACCGTGGAAATTTTGTTATGAAGAATCTAATGATGCTTATTTAGTCTAATAAATATTAGTTTTTTTTACATAAATTTAGCTAAACTTCAAATCATTTGACTTATTATACTACTACTCACTAGATTGCATTTTCCATATATATACATATACATGTTTCTCTTCTAATCTATATATATGCATATAATGGAGCTCCTGGAGTGAGATGGGGTAGGAGTAGTGGTAGTCGTAGTAGATAGGAGGTGGAGGATGAATTATTGGTGCAAGGTATTCAGTGCCATGATCAGTCATGAGTGGTGAGGTGCTGAATTCTATGCATCAAGAGAGAGAAACAGCAGAGGCAGAAAAATATTGGAGATTTTGGTTGGAGAGAGTTCCCAGAGAGGATCGGACCAAACCAACCATCGAAAAGCTGTGCGTGACGACCTCTATCTACACCGTCTACCTATGGCATGCATGATGTAGTGTATCACGCTTACCTCACCACCACCCTACCCTCTCTAGTAGCCTGCACCGTGCTGCTCCTAGCATAGCATAGAAAAAACTGACAATGTTTTGTGTCATTTCTCTTCGGTACCCGGCCGGGCAAAAATTCCATTTTACACATATATGCATGCTGAGGATAATGCAACGTCTTCGTGTGTTTTATTTTGTCTGTGAGAGAAGAAGAATGTGTAAGCTCGGTATATATAGCTTTAATTTCATATATATTCTGCTAAATTAGGATTAGCAAAGGTATAATCATTATTAATATAATGCACTGGGTTTAAATAATGGACGAAAATTATTCCATTTTTTATATGGCCGTTTCTGCCGATTATATTATGCGGTACACATTTTGATGCTACGTGTGTAGTTGTGTAAGTTACAATTTAAGCCTTCTAATGTGCATATGTATAATGATAAATGGCACTTGAATTATCTAAAGCATAAAACATTTTTTCTTCTTCTTAATTTGTGTACCTGCTTCTAGTAGTGATACTAACTTTATTTCGATCCATATAGATATCTCTAGCGCAATTGGACGCTTCACCATTAAAAGGACAAGTATGTTTTCCACCATTAAGAATGATGAAATGAACACTTATCTGACCCAATTGGTGGAGTTCAGTTTGTATTGTTGACCTAATATAGACATTATGCGTGTTAGTAAAGAGCGATGAATCACACATATTTAATTTCACTTTGTATTGATACACTCATCAACCACTGTACATGTATACAATGCAGATTGGATATGTAACATTGTTGCCTTATTGGTGCATGACACCGATATGTGTGTTCCATTCGCAAGAGGATTCTATAGATCTCAAATGGCAAAGCCTAGATATTCATGCCCGGAGAAAATTGCAACCTTGACACCCACATGAGTTATCTAGTGCTTATGTGTTTTTAATATGTAAGCTAAGGTTTTAATATTTAAAACCAAACCTGTGCTCTCTTGCTGATAATCAGTTCAAACTCATTTGGAGTGCATTTGTCATCTACAACACTACAATATTATGTTGATACATATTTATAGTTTGATTTCATGTCAAAGTTTTGTTAAAAATACTAGGAAAACTTGAACAAAGGGTCCACACTTAATTATACGTACATGATGCAGTGTCTCGGTACAAAATGAACATGTAGGAAGGATTATACACCAAATGATTTTTTTTCCTCAAACTAGCTTAAGGAAAGAATCGACATAAATGACATTTATTACTTATTAGGTACCTGGAGATGCAGTTTATGACATCCTATCTTTTTAGAAAACTACCTATTTTTGATAACACTAGTATTGCTACAGTATAAAATTGATAGGATTTGGCCAAACTCATTAGAAAAAAATGTTAACAAAAAAATACCAGAATGAACATAAAATAGAATTCTCAGCATGTTACCTCCCCAATATAATACCCCGTATGTTAAGCTAACACTGATTTTTGAGACATTCGATCGAGCTCACCCCGTGCGGTTAAATGTTAATATGGTAATAATCTATATATATGGTACATATATAGTGTCACTCTTACAACAAGTCCTGGTTATGTGCATGTATATATATAATCGTACTAAGACATATATATATAGAAACAACATCAATAAAGAATTTTGCATAGGTGGGGAAACCAATTAATCTTCACATATGTACTTTGCTGATATTAATTAAAAAGAATATGATGCTTTATCTCTATATCTAGCAACTATCCAAAAGAAAGAGAATGTCGAAACCCTGACATATTGGCTTAATGCAACTCCTGGTTTAGTTATTTTTTTCTCTATTCCCTGGTTATATATTCCAACAGTATGCACTATTTCAGTCTCCACATCTACAGGAACATGCACGCAAATAAAAAACACTGCTCTCTCATTGTAAGGTCCGGTAGTGCCATGAGTTGTTCTAGTGTGCTACATGTGTCATGTATCTTCAGAAACAGTAACAATATAGAAAATAAGCTCCCACTCTCGTAGATACGTACACACATATGGTCCTGAAATGTACACACATGCGCAGTGTGCATTACATGATGAAAAGAGAGTTTGTAGGCCCTTTGTATCAGGCTATCAGCAAGTTGTTTAAGCCACGTCTTATTCATGAAAAAAACTTCTTCAATTATGCATGTCATACACATATGTACACATGTCAGTCCATTCCCGTGTTTGATTATTGGAAAATACATATATTGTTATATGGTGCGCAGCGGAAAACGGCCCAGCTCGTTGTATCACGAGCAAAACGGGCCTAGCACCCAGGTCCAACGGAGCAACACATATAAAGGCTTGGGCCTAACTCAACCCAAAAGACTAGCCTGATAGGTGAGGACTGCCCCATCCTATATGCTGTGCTCCCCTCCATCGATTACGATGTGGGACTAAACCCAACAATCTCCCCGTCACACATCGGACCCAACTCTTCCATCACATGACAACCCATGTGATCTCACGAGAAAAGATTTTATAGGCCCCGAGTTTTAATTCTCTAGTCACAAGGCTTTTCGTGACCCTTTAGAGATACGGGCTCTCCCGTCAACATGTGACCGAAGATGTTTTCACAGTTTCCCGACCTTCGGTTTTGATACCAACTTGTTATGAGTGGCGCAAGAAATATTTTTCTTGTTATGTTCAGGATGAAGGTGTTGATTAATTCTCACGACTAAGAAATAGCAAACCAGATTTTTACGTCTCTAGTAATTTCCATGCCTAGAATTTTCTTAGCAAAGACCAAGATCTTTCATATCAAACTCACTACTCAACAATTTCTTCAATTTAGTGATTTCAACATTACTCTTGGCAGCAATTTATCATATGCTATGAGTTTGGTTAGTAGATATATGTCTAATCCCGGTAAAGAACATTGGAGGGCGATCAAAGGGATTTTCGTGTACCTCGGAGGGACAAAGAGATTCTTGGTTGGAGTTTGGAAGAACTTCGAAGGGACTTGTTGGATATGTTGATTCGATTATCTTTGCTGATCCGGGACGGGGAGAAGATCACTTACTTGGTTATGTGTTCACCGGTCGGGCAGGTTGTCTTTGTGAGTTGGAGGGCTACTTTACGATCCGTTGTTGCTTTGTCTACTCTTTGAGGCAGAATACATGGCTGTTGCCGAGGCGTGCAAAAGAATTGATTTGGCTGAAAGGTTTGTACGCCGAGCTGTGTGGAGTTGATTCTTGCATTAATTTATCTTTGTGACGGTCGAGTGCCATTTATCTTACCAAAGATCGGATGTTCCATGAGAGGACTAAGCACATTGATATCAAGTATCATTTTGTTCGTGATGTGATCGAAGATGGTAAGTTAAAGGTATGCAAGATCGTACTCATGATAATCCTGGCGATATGATGACAAAACACATTTCTCGTTGCTAAGTTTGAGCTGTGCTCGAGGCTTAGTTGGTTTAATTGATTAGCCCAAGAGGCTATGTGGCGCCGTAAATATTTTTCTTGTTATGTTCGGGATGAAGGTGTTGATTTATGCTACAAGAGGAATTTGTCTCAAGGTGGAGTTTGTTGAAATATGTTCCAAATTCATATTGGGTCGCCAACTAATGAAGGCCCGTTTAAAGATGAAAGCGGAGCGACATCAATTAGTACCATATTGCTAATTGATGTGGAGGCAAAAGATTTTTCCTCCCTATATATTTAGACCAATCCTTTTGGGAGACAACACAATACAATTATTCCTTCTCTCGTGTAAGCCGCCATACGGCTTTGTAACCCGACTCTTGATATAGTGAGAAGTGTTTGCTGGCTGGCGCCCGTGGTTTTTTACTCTCCCACATTGGGAGGGTTTTCCACGTTAAATCTTGTGTCCCTGCAATTTAAATTTGATTTACTTCATCATTTACTCGCGTCACATTTATAACATATATAAGGGCTACATACATAATCCGGTTGTATGTTGAGTCAAGTTATGGGGCTCTATGCATGGGATGGATGTTCACACAATAGCTAGCACTAACCCCAGCCTGTTGTGTTTCATGACCCGATACCCCTTTTTTTCTAAGACCACGCCCACCTAGATTGGCACATTTTTCATTAATCAGATAGTTGACAACACAAACACAAAGGACCTCCTTGTAACACCCCGATTACGAGAGAGGTTGAGGGATGGTAGCCCGTGGTTACCGAAGCCCACCCGACAACATCTCGCACGCGATTGTAATTACAAATAAACAATTACAACTAAAAGGCGCGAATTACTTCGCGAGAACCAACATCTCGTCCTCGCCCCGCCAAGTTGGGATCAAAGGTGTTACGTCGAAACATTTGTTAATTCAAAAGAATGGAAATGACACGATACCCTTGATTGCCACCTCTCTTCATTAACCTATTAGGCATGCCTTCAACTAGTGGTAGTTTGTCTTTAGGCATATTGCCCCTACATATGTTGCCATTGACACACCTTCCATTGGTGATTGTGGCTAATGAAAAATTTCCCTTCAAGGCTTAAACCCTTATGCATGTAACCATTGGATTTGCATTGAGATTCTTGCATTGTAAGAGAAATACATCACATCATTTCTCTATTTCTGTACTGTAGAAATATTAATGCACATCTAATGGCAATGTGTAGAAGACTATATTCGATTCCTTGAGGGTTAAAACCCTTGCCACTATGGCCTATATATCTACAAGACTAACCTTTGTCAAGATCGCCATGTGCCACCCACCATTTCTCACCACCCACTCATTTGTTGCATTCCCACCCTTACGTTTGGCGGCACATACGATTCCTCCCTCTAAGTTCAGAGTTGATAGATACTAACCTTAACATTACTTCAGTTAGGTTTTTTTTTTTTTAACAAGTAGTTCTTTGCTTTATTTTGTTTTCTTTCAATCATTAGCTTTTGCTTTTAGACAACAAAACCATAGTAACCTTTGCACATGAGATGCACACAACCTACATAAGTTTGTTACATACTATGCGTAGCTCTCATCAATATGATGATGAAACATAAAAAACAATATAAAATAACAAGCCTTACAATGTTTGAAACATCAACATATCAACTGATGCATAGCCCTTACTGAACCGCCACCGATTCTTATTAGGTGGTGGAGAACAAATCCATGGTAACTACGAACCTCCGACGATTGGTGTGCCATATATACATGATGTCTCCACCATTTCTTCCCCATTTTGCACCAAATGCAAGTGCACAGCTAGAAAGCTTCTTCATTTGCAGCTTCCCTACGCATATAAGATCATACTATATGATGATGTGTGATAGAGGAACATGTTTTCATGTTGTTCCTTCTTAACATGTAAGGACAGATAGCTTCCTTCCCGTTTAGGAAAAGGAATAACGTGTGACAAGAACCTAGTTAGTGTACTGTGAGGCTCTTGCTTTATTCTTTTACATTTTATTGGCTGACCTAAAGAGAAGAAACTAAAGCTAGCTAGGATCCGGTGAAAGAAGGCGAAATAAAGGGTTGAAGGGTATCTGAATAGAAAAGGTTATCTGCGGTAGGCATGCATGCACTGATCGATTACAGAGAGGTGACAGACAGGGAGCCAATCATGCAACCAAGAAGAGATGGATGGATCGCTTGTAGGAGCATGTACTACACATGAATGCGTACGCATGGCCTTCGCTGAGCGATGCCTGCGGTCCATATTCTTCTCAGTACTCAGATCACTCCACTGCAGCATGCTCGATCGATCGGTTGCCCTGCTGCTATCTCTAAACTACTCCCCTCTCCTTGGATCCCGTGAAATTATATAGAAAAGAAATTGATGAGTTACTATTACATACATGAGTCAATAATAATATATATATGAACTAAGTACAAATATACAAAGAGTCATTTTTGGCCTGGACTCATGACCCATATGCATACAAAACTTATTCATCACGCCAGTGATGATACATAGTCTGATTGCAAAACGTGTTAAGAAGCGACACAGAGTTTGATATCCAAAATGTATTGGAGCAAATCATGCGATTGTCGTGAATAAACTTCGAGCCGTAGATCGTCATCTCGTTACAACGTACGGGCATGTTTGCTGCTCTATATCCATACCTAGTATTAAAAGCGGTAATTTCTTTCTTCACTCTCTCTACTACATCCGTGTTAATTCATTCCTTGCATTGCTCTCCTTTCATCTCCCACTCTTCTTTTGTCTCTCGATCACTCTATATGTTTGTCATCCCTCACTCTCATCCTTCTCACCTTCGTTGTCCCTCACTTCTCTTCATGTTTTGAGTTTGGGGACGATGGTAACCTTCATTATATTGGTGCCGCACCACCCACACGCATGTCAAGGGGCCTGGCAGCCCCGTGTATGTCTCGGCCGGCACATGTGTGGGCCGGGCGTATGGCTCACTCCACCTTTCTTAAACTCACAAGTGTGTGCACAATAGCTATCCACTTAAGTTGATTCAATTGTCCATACCGGATCAATTCTTTTATTGCAATAGAATTTATTATGGGTCTGAATTTCATTTGAGTTAAGGTTGGGCAAGACGAGGCTCCCACCTAGGGTTCAAATCCTGGGTGCGACATATTATCCTGGATTTATTCCAAGATTTTCCGGTGAATTGGCACTCCTATACAGATGGGAAAACAATATGAGAGATACCTTCGGTAAAACAGGCATAACTTTTCGCTCGCTTGTATGTTTAATCTGAAATTTTTACAGCAACTTCTTAACACCATTTCGAGGTGACACGAAATAGGCTACACCCTTTTTTTGGTTTTATAAAGCTGAGAACGCCTGATTCTAGTTCCCGTGGAAAAAGTTATTGCTTTAATAAAGGACAGGGCCACAATGTGGGTCTCTTCGATGTTTTATTCCAAATCGGGAAACTTTCCCTCTATGGAGTCATCACGTAATGGTGAGTACGGTTACATGGATTCGTCCCCGTCGACAGCGAGGCGTGGCAACTTCGTGAATTTTAAAATTTACCAGCTCAGTCCTTCGAAGGTGCTCATAGGGATAGGGTTTGCGTACGTGTGTTCATAGGGGTGTGTGCGTGCGTGTTGAGCATCTGCGTTGTACTGTGTAATTAAAAAAAATGACATGAGCATCGCGCGCAACAAAAATAAGATGTTCCATTGCAACGTGGCATATATTTGCCACTTCATATACTAAGCTATATTACATGCATGGAACATGCATGCATGTATGCATTTACACATTCGAATATAGTACCAGTGGTAGCACTAAATTGGATCTGTAGTATGCAAGCAAAAGGACAAGAAAACACTGACGGCGATCTGAGCACAGTGTAAAATTGTACGGCGGCGTCGGCGTGCCTCCCGTCCCGATTGCAAATATACTCGGGTCCAAACACCGGCGCCCGGCCGGGCAGCCGCCGGCGAGGGATGGAGCATCATCGCCATTATTGGGGCCCGGCCGGTCCGGCCGGCCAGGCGGCAGCATGTGTCGTTGAGCAGTCACTGTCACTGCCAATGCCGGTGTACGTGGTGCACAACATACAGGAGATAAGCTATAGCTAGGTTGTTGTAGCTGCCACTGCCCACTAGGAATTAAGCAAAGCAAGGTCGACGAGCTAGCTGTAGCTGCTTCATTTCACCCATGCATCACAACACACACTTGCACCGATCCACTGTTTCTATTGCTAACATTATTAGGGTATATATGGACATGTATATATTATTCATGAATATCACGCACAAAAAGAACATTGGAGGGTGTTGAATTGATCCAACTGTTTTCAAAATGGAGGCCAGGCGTCTCCATCATACATACTCACAGTGATCTGACTTTTCCATTTGCTCCACAAAAATATATAGTACTATACTCTAGCTAAGGGCAGGGGAGTAGTTAGATTAACTACATGTATGTATATATATATATGGATACATATGTATATATAACATGTATAAAGAGCATGTGCCATGCATGCATGGGCGCCTGTGGACCCTATATCATCTGGCAAAAGTGCCACCGCACACCTCAATCGAAGGCAGTGGGACCCAATGGAACGAGGATCTTTGTATCTTTGTTGCAGTCGACTGTTTTCATCATTGATATGTCACTGTGCGCAAGCAAATACATGCATATGCTCATCAGTATCAGTATATAGCTAGCAAGCAGTGTGTCCACTGAGGAGAGGAGCAAAAGCCCAGCAGACCGTGTTTCACGGAGGCGAGGCGAGCTAGGTTACCAGCATGCATGCAACCGTGACGAAATAGACATGCATGCAACGGGCTGCTACAACACTATATGCAGGCACAGGCATGCATGCAACCATGCAGGCAGATAGGACCGGCCGGGTACCTTTGGCTGCATGATGTACGGTACGGTACACAGCTTCTCCTAGTACGTCGTAGTACAGTAGGACATGCGCTCATTAGTTTGCAACTGGTATATTGCCCGTGCTAACGCTACGGTGACATTTAGAACTATACAAATTAAAGAAACAAAATAGCGTATATGCTCGGGTGATATTAAAAAATAATTAATCACATATTATAATATTAGTAGAATAAAAAAGGGTGAGAACATAGGCACAAAAGTACATTGTCCCGGCTATGGACAAGGCATTGATTTACTATATGAAAATGACATGTACCTCACTCTTCCTTTTTCGGTTCCATAACGTCTTTGACGAAAGGATGTTATGCTCTCTCGCATGTATCTTATGATGATTCCAACCAACTTTGCAAACACTAAACCATATGCAACATTTTAAGAAAATCTGTTAGAGCTATCGGGAGACAGGCATAACAACAAACTTTGTAGCAGGGACAGGTTTCCTTGTTGCCGTATGTCCCTTTGCGGCATGCAAAGGCACTTGGCACATCAGTTGTTTCAAGAAGAAGAGGCACAACTTCTTGTGGAGCGTCTTGGAGCAACGCCGCTTGCACTCCCCGCTGCACTCGCAACCAACAATCACATGATCAATACTTGTGACTTGTCTCGATCTTGTTGCACAAACAAGACAAGCGTGTAGCAAGAACCGACGAAAAAAAAAAACAATAGGAAGCAATGCAAGAACAATCGAAGAACAAAAGCATGCCTACGACTTACGAGGGCTTGAGATTTCCCTTGCCATCCTTGCTGTGGCCCCGAACATAACAAGAACAAAAGCATGCATTGTGTGTACTCGGATCGATCATGTCGCGGTTGGTCAGTTCATATTACCTTGTTCTTGTGGTGGCCTTTGTCCTCTTCACCGCCGTTGACCCCATTGGCATCGTCAATAATCTTCAAAGTTTTTGAGATTGGAAAAAGGGGGCAATTCAAGCGCAGACGACCGCGGTCGAAGACAAAGCAGGTGTAGCACCACAACATTGTTCTTGGTGGCCATGTCGTTCATCCGCTATGCGCGCGGTAGATCGGACTTCAAGAAAGGGCGGGACAACGGCGGGGAGATCTCAGGGGCACGCCCGCCGTCGCGCCATCGTCCTCGACGTCGGACCGCCGGCCTCGGTCAATTAGTGATTAGTATCTTTGTTATGAGGAAACTCATCGGTGACGCTTCTATGTGATTCCACGGAAGAAAAAAAGGAAGAAAACTTCATGGAAGGAAGTAAAAGCAAATCTGCCACCATGCGTTCCTCCCCGCATGCACGGTGATTGTGCATTTGTTTCTTTGACTCAACCGCTCGGCAAGTATAAAAAGGAAAGGAAAGAAAATTGCTTGTGATTTGCATGGAGAAAAACCCGAGCCATGTTCCTTTTTCTTTCTAGAAAAACAAAGGGAGCCGAGGGATCAACCCGGGCGTGGGGGTGCACGGGCACCACACGGCGTCCGGTGCAGTGGAGACGGATTTGTCATGAGTAAGCCCATACACTTAATCCCGATCGTCGGATGGTGTTTGAGTATGAGAGAGAAGATTAAGAAGTAACTGGAACGTAGATTTGAATAGATTTAAACGGCGAAGTTGGTGCATTAGTAGGGTAGATAATATTAGCTTTGTTTCGGACGGCGGACACAAGCTAGCATATAATTTTACCTTTTAAAAACATATATAATCACTAACAAACAAAAATATGTAAAAGGTTTTCACAAGAACTATAGCCACGAATTCTTCTTTTACATATAATTGGTAGGTCTTGCCTATAACACAAATTATTGATTCAAGTGTTAACACAAATTATTGATTCACAAATTATTGATTTGAATCAATAATTTGTGTTAACACTTGAATCAATAATTTGTGTTTCGCCAGAACCGGTCGAACTAGGCCTCAACATTTGTTGAAATAAATTTCAGAAATCTTTCATGTTTTTAGTATATGTAAGAAATGCTGATGGTTTTCAACTAGTGGTAATATAATTATGAAATGATCGAGTGCACTCGTCACCGTGAGTAAACCGAACCCTTTGCACGTATAAAAGTACTTAACCTAGCTCCGGCGCGCCGTTCGTGCCCGGCTCGCGCCGCTAGAGATCGATCGGTGGCGCCATCCGCGACGGGACTGCAGCATGGGGCGGCACTAGGCGAGGACCATGGCCAACGCCGAGGGCCCGGGGCCCTGGGGCGTATTTGATACGATTTTTATTCGATGAACCGATGCAAGACTTTGCATCGACTTTTTTTTTCTCCCTCGACGAGTCGCTTTCTCCAAAGGGTAAAATTGACTCGCCCAACTTCCACTAGGCGTATGAGTCGGTTTTTGAAGACCATGCAGAAGCCCTAATATATGCCCCCCCAATGTATTTTTTTTTTTGGTGGAAATAATCAAATAAATTAGAGGAAGGGGGCATCTATGCAGTGCTTTCAATGAGTGGAAGACTACTAATTATAATGAGCCCCTTATATGTGGCAACTATGTTAGGGTTTGTTAAGGATTCTTGGCCAACAATGACACACCTACATATATAGTGTGACAATAGTACGTAAGCGAGTGTGGCAGGTGTGACAAAGATGTTTTTGGTTCATCTTGCTAGCTCCATAAAGCAGCCGAGCAGGTGGCAGAAAATAAAAATGGTTTACTTGATCGCACTTGATCGAGGGTCAAATATATAATTCAAGAAACATATCCTTTTAATTCAGAAACAAGATCGAGTTAATGATCGCTACATTTATCGGGTACACTCATTGATTAGATGAGAAGCATGGATCCATTTCAATAACTTGTACATATTGCCCATCATAGTAAAGGGAGATGGCATGTATGCTCGACTTAGGTTCTAGCAGGACACACCATGGTACATTTTTTTATGGGTAGCACTTCCCCTTGAGAAACTGTACAATTAGAGAAGACAAGCATGGTTACAAACTTAGGATAAACTAGTCTAACCCACTCTATATATGCATTTATTTTAGTACAGATAGGAGTAGTTGTGAAAGTCGTGGCCAGAAAAAGTTACAAAAAGCATGTCATTTAGTTTTTGGTTTCAGCTTACTTTGGCTAGAAATTGGCTTATAGGTTGTACCAAACATGCCCCATGTTTGAATGAGAGGAGTAAAAAGGCTAGAGAACAAGGAAAAGAAAGTGGTGGATAAAGATGCTCCGCCGCCCCCTCAGGAATGTGAGAGCATGCAGTGACATCCACTGTGACATCTTTTAATTGCTATAAATACCTAAGAAACTTCATCTGCTATATATAGGCACTTACATGCATGCGTGGGGGTAAAACAGCCTAAGAAACTTCATCTGCTTACAAATTTGTTAGATTGTTGGTTGCAATGTACTTGCACGTACTGGAAATTAATCTCTAATAAATAATTTTGTTTTATCTCTAAAAATCTCTAATAATTGTTGATTCCTTGTATATATGTACCACGGTAAGATGGTTAATTAATTGCTACAATATAAATCATCGTGGAGACGTATAGAGACAAATGCATGCCCATAACTTGTACGCATTGCCCATCACACTGTACAGAAGAAGCCATCCACTATGTTCAATTTAAGGTTTTGGGTGGGTAGCATCACAACCATGTATAATGGATAGGTAAGAAGGGGAATGTTAGATGCAGCGAAAGGTCATATATCTCGGTTCGCAAGGTACCATACGGTGAAACCCACGATCGAGGTTGAAGTTCTCGACTCGACGCAGTGTAGATTTAATGTTGTTCTTTCAGCGCCTGGTCTCTCTCTCTCTCTCTTGAGGGGAAACTTTCAGCGGCGGGTCAATGATGATATACACAAGACATGTAATGTACGATGCACGCAGGACAGCTAATCTCAAGATCTACCAGCCCAGCCTTTAGGAGGAGGCACAACAAGCTTTGGCTGCGTCGCAAAAGGGGACCGAAGCGATGGACAAGGGAAAAAAAGGCACCAGCTACCCACCATACTACTTTTATTTTCTCCCAATAAATGAACACTAGATTTCTATTAACATTATGGGCATATGCATGCGTTGTGTGGGCCTAAGGAGAGAGAAAATAGGAGAAAAAAAAAACCTTGTGTTACTCACATGTCATATATACGGCGCGTGGTCCTTGCAGCCTGGAGATGCATGTGTACGTCTGAACATAGTATAGCTGTACGTGATGTATTTCGGCGATCCGGCGGCAGCGTGTGTACGCTTTCGATCGTGTTGTGAATGTGAACAAGCAATGCACGCAGCCGGCCGGACAGCAGTTGTGTGGTGTGCCGATGGATCATGGATGGCTACCAGAGAGGGGTCGATGGAGGTGTCCACGTCACTGATCGCGTGAGCTCCGTAGGCTTATACGGCCGGGGCTCACAGGTCACAGCATGCCTTGGACACTTCCTCATCAATGCACTGCAAGCATTCTACTACTACTACTGTAGTACTTGTTTAGCATGCCATCACCAGCCACTATATGTTTTAAAAATACCTGCTGGTATTATTTGCTTATTTTCAAAGCCAGACGCCACACAGTGTACCATTTTTATTATTTATATTTTGTTACAAAAACTCTTCCCTGCACCTTCAATTCGTGCATGTTCATGGAGTATAACTTCTGCAGGACTCTCAAATAAACCCTTCTTAAATCAAATTTGAGGACTAAGCTACAAAACACATGTCAAAAAGAACCTTAGGAAGTCCTCAAATTCACCCCTTCTTTTTTGAGAAGACTCAAATTCACCCCTCAAGACCTTATTAGTAGGGGCCAGCTGCAAGAGGCCCCTACTTTTTTGTTTCTACCATTTATCTCCCGCTTTGTGCGGAATCATGCTTGCTCGATCAAGCCTATAATGCGCCTCCTCCAGGCTACCTTTAGACATTGTGGCCTACCCTCCGGACGACAAGCATAGCTCAATATAGATGATTGAGAAGAGAGAAGAATATAGAATAATTATTTGGTTCGTTTCTACATCCATCGGTGTCTATGAAAATAAATTTGAGGGCTCTTGCTGGAGGATATAAAAAAAAACCCTCAAAAGTTTGAAGAGTCCTCAACTAAAAAGCAGTGGTCCTGATTTGAGGGCTCCTACTACAGTTACCTATGTAAGATGCACATGTATTATAGTATTTGAACTTCATTATTCTAACCAATAGTTAGTCTAATCATATGAAAAGCTTGTGTTATAATAGTGATCGATTATATTGGATTTATATTTACAAATATTTTCTCTAGTGACGATTAAACTTTGTTTGTTGCCTCAAATATGATATATTATTAAAAAAATACAGTGGTCAAAATGCGCTCTCAAAGACTTGCCTTAGTCAATGGAGCCACACCTTATAGTTTTAGATTTTTTTGGAGGAAAACCTTATAGTTTTAGATTGCTAGCGGGCATGTTAAAACTAAAAATTTGGAGAATTGTCCACATAACTATTTGGTTACCTCCTCCTAGGTCCATATACTCATATTGGGATCTAGTTAGGGAAGGATAAAAGAGTTAACATTGATCTTTGTAGTGGTTGCAGCTCTTATAATTCGTACCCCCATATATAGTGATCCTGTCTTTGAGAAAAATAATTCCTTTTATACACATATGCACTTTCAACGGAACATATATAGATTTGGGTTTTGCTACAACGAGGAGGGCCGGCACAAGGAAGATTGTCCACTTGGTGACCATAGTTTTTCTTGTCTACCTCTTGAATGGGTAACTAATTAATAATAGGCTTTCCTCATGGTTATTCCCTGTTGTTGGTGTTCTCTCTTAATTCCCATTTTGTGATGACGATCCATTTAAGCTGAAAATTTTGTATGAACTTGGTTGTGTACACGGTGGTCGTCAAAAGCTTGACTTTTCAATTTTTCAAAACAAGAGTCCTCGTATAGAAAGACAAATCGACCGATGCATACAAATCCAAACAAGAACTTGCATTGGTTCCTATCTCTACAGCAGGAATGAACAGGAAAAACCGTGATATAAATGCTTTTGCAACCGGCCATCAGTACCAAACAATATATAAACGGTGGCTCCAATGCAAGGATCACATATATACGGCCGGCTGGAGCTGAACGACGGCGTGCCATGATATGAATGCATGGGCAGAAAGGGAGGCCAAAGACATGCCTCATTTTAATTTCTTTGTGCTGCTCATGTGCAGGTCACTATAGCTACAAGCAAGTACAGTATATATACCACACACCACCAGGAGCAGCAGTGGATTCCATGCTGCACTAGTGCAGCTCCTTATTCCGATAAGTAGCTGTGTACTAACGGTCTTTTCCCCCCTGCTGGTGGTCGATCGGCTTTAGTTTACTGCATTCAGCAGCTAGCAGCCCATACACTGCGTGCCATATTGCCATGCCTGAGAGAGAGAGATGGTGTGCCATGTGATGTTGATGGCTCGATGCAGCAATTGTGTACCATGATACCCATTATATGGATGTGCCTTTTGGTGTCCTGAGGTCGACTTTGGGATGTACTACCAGAAGAGAGGAGCCCAGCACCCAGAACTCTGAACATCACAAGTACTACTAGCAATCTCTGGGCTGGCAGCGCCGAAGGAAGGTCGGCAGAGATGCTATACACATCGATCGTCCTATTGTGACATAAACACAACACAAAGGCATTTCGCCTTTCCTAGTCTTTAGGTGGGGAGCTAGGAGGCCACCTTTCTTGCTACATATCAGGGTTCGGACCCTGAATTTGGAATGGAGGGGGAAAAAATAGTAGAGCTAGCTAGGGTCCCTATGAAGCAACTGAACACCTGTTGTGGATTCATGACACGTGTCACGTACATGGATCTAAGTTAACACACATGGAATTGGTGCTGCTTAAATTTAGAAGGAATAATTGAAAAGAAAAAATAATACAGCTCTGTCATTCGGGATGCATGTATGTGACACGTGTCATGATCCCCAACTGATTGATTACTTCAGGAGATCATGATCTTTTCTGTTTTCAGAGGACAGTGTTTCTCTTCTCATTGTCTATAACCTATTAGTCTGATGTCTTTGCACCGTGGGCTTCTTTTCCAGTTCTGTTGGGCCGGCCCGGACAGGGTACTATCATCATCAGGACGGCAGCATTGATGATTTGCACCGTGGGCTTCTTTTTTCCAGTTCTATTCTTGGAAGTTCTCCCGAAAATGCGTTGATGCTTTCACTGTTCTCAAGCATTCGTAGCGCTGTTGAGTTTGCATCTGCTGTAGTTCGTCAGGCAGTTGAGGCTTCTTTATACAGCAGTGTCGTCAAAGTTACTTATGGGTCATTGCCGCCAAATCATCTTCGAGGACAAGTTGTTTTTCCTGTACATATCACTAGCGTAGTTCAGAAGGATGTTGCATTACTTGATTCTCGAGATGGGAGAATGCCCTATATCACTTCTGATGGTACAATGTTTTTTTTTGAAGGGTCTGATGGTACAATGTGACTTGTGAGCTTCCAAGGCTCAGGCACTAGGAGAAGAGAGCTGACCATTATTGGCTTCACAAGTTAGTGACAGATCAGTAGTGTGGCCTTGGTGAATGTGGTCTGTGAGCTGCAAACTACTATTGCAGATCAGAACATATTCACACAAAAGGGATGTTGTACTGAATATGAGATGCAGTGGTATGGCAACAACGGGCAGCAGCGGCAAATTAAAGGAAACATTGGAGACTCAAAGGGCCTTGCTGAAAAAATGGTTACACTGATAATGGTTACATTCTCTTGTATGAAAGCCTTGCTGAAAAAGTTAATTAATGTGCTGATGATACCATGCGCATGTGATTAGTTATATACTTTTGCTTTCCTTCGGACACTTCCTTCGCCTGATGATATAGATTACGCAGTGAAAAGTTAAAACTGGAATAAGCTTCAGATGTTATGGTGCAATAAAAGATTGATAATAATAAAATTTGCTGAAGGGGCTATAATAATAAAATTTCATGAAGGGGCTATAGTAAACTGGAATAAACTAGTCTTTACTTTCTACTCCCTCCATCCCCGATTATAAGGCGGTTGACATTTTTATACTAAATTTGACCACTCGTTTTATTCAAAAATTTGGACAAACTTAGTCAAGTTTAAGGTATTCTTGAAAAACTTTTATTAATAAACCATGCCACGACAAAAAAAAGTGATGTTTTGCATAATTTTTGAATAAAACGAGTGGTCAAACGTAGTGTCAAAAAAGTCAAACATCTTATAATTTAGGATGAACTAATAACTATTTCTTTATTTGGTTCTATATATGCATACGGTTTGTATCAACTTTTCTAGAATTGGAAACTTCTATATGGTCATATGTAAAGAGAATATATTATATCGGAAATCCTTTTGGCTTTAGGTACAATTTTATTTCCATAGATAAAAACCTTTATAATCTTATTTTTCATGTAGTTGATGTTTTTATTATCTATACCTATTAATTTTTTTTGAGAATTATACAAAGACAACGCAGCATTACACTCACAACACGATGCACACTCACCCCCTATGAACACACGTGACGCAAAACCCTACCCCTATGAGCAACCTCCGAAGGATTTGGGCAGCCCGGCAGATCCGGAGATTCTCGAAGTCACCATAGCCTCGTCGCCGACGGAACGCCGCTACCACTTAATGCACAACTCGGTAAATCCCGGGAAAAAATTAAAAAAAAGGTACGAGCACCAAGATTTGAACCCCCCGGGTGGGTAGCGGCCCCACTTTGGACCGCCCCTACCATTGGACTACAAGCCAATTTGCATCTATACCTATTAATAAAGAGAGAAAATTTTAGTACCATCTCTTTTTTCCACCTCTTTTTTCTGCCAATTTTTCTGCCAACCGAGTCCATATAGAAATGGAAATCTCAGTCCGTACACGTGCCCAGCCCAGGATACTGCTCAACCGACCAACCGAGTCTACAATACTAAATATAAACTGTATACTCCATATAGGACTGTCCTTTTAGACGGTGTCCTTTTACAAAACCAGTTATGATTCCATAAGATCAACGGAAGCCTCTCCGAGACTCCTTCCTTACACGGCCCTATACAGAGAGAGGAAAAGCAAGAAAATTAAAAATTCAATACTAAACACATCCTTACGATGGCAATCTTCTGGTTCTAGGTAGTTGGTCTGATGATCTGATCTACATCCGGCTTTAGCCTTTAGCCAATATAAGCACACGAAGGAACCTGTGATCGTGACATCCACGCAAAACATGCGCCGCCGAGTGTTCTCTCTACACGCCACTAGATGATCAAATACAGGCTGAGCAAACAGATTCCCGCCAGGATAAGGCTTGGGGCACGATGTTGCCGCCCGCACCCTCCCCGGCCAAGAAGCAGCTGCTGCCGAGGTCGACGGGCAAGTCGCCGTCGTCGTCAAGGCCCGGGACGCCGCCGCGGGCGTCGAGGAACCAGAGCGTGTCAACGCCGTCGTCCTAGGAAGCGGGCCATCGGTGCTAGGGAGCCAGGCAGTAGTTGACAGACACCACGACAACGCCGAGCGCACAACAGAGGTGGTGGCACACGCCGTTGAAGGGCCCGATGGCCAGGGAGAAGAGTGCAAAACCTCAAAACTGACAATGATATGATTAATAATTTCTATCAAAAATCAAAATAATCCAAACATCAACCTACTTATCAAGGTGTTGTAAAAAACTACTTATCATGGGAAAAAAAGATCATGGCACACGGGCATGAGAACCTCGAACTTCTTTATACCATAAAAGCTAACCAACGATAGACTTGGGAAAGATATATCTCTAAATATCTTAAGAGCTAGCTGAAATAGACATAGAGTATTTGTAAGTGACACAATAGGCTGATCC